>OX419185.1:8015182-10415182 GCA_948465475.1 Thalpophila matura | reverse complement strand
TTTATTCTATCTGTCGTTTATAGACGTGTATGGCGAAACTACATTTTTAAATACTTAAATTAAATTAAGTAGACGTATCCTAATCGCCATTTAAATGTTTGATCACATAATCATAATAATATTATAACGTAAGTATCTCCTCATCTTCGACAGTTACAACGCGACATCGATTCAATAAACGCGAGTTTTAGCTACACCTCGCAAGACGCGGAACAGCTGAGGAAAGAATGTTCATCTGATGAGTTGCGCAGTGCCATCATACAACTGAAGCTGGAGCTGGTACGCGCATGCGCGGTAGTGGCAGAGGCGCGCACGCATGCTGAGTAATTTGCTACTTTATTTAAAACTAGCTTCTGTTTTTGAGATAAAAAGTAGCCTATGTGTTATTCTGATGTATAAGCTATATTACTGCAAAGTTTCATCGAAATCCGTTCAGTAGTTTTTGCGTGAAAGAGTAACAAACATCCATACATCCATAGATACTTACATCCTCACAAACTTTCGCATTTATAATATTAGTAGGACTATAAACTGTGAACGACTTTCTTGTGGAAAAATATGTGATGGAAAATGACTATGGAAAGTGCGCCTTTAGATATCTGCAACACCCGCATGGTATGTCAATTCATTACTATGCGGCGTTCTCACTCACGAGGCGATTTAAATCGACCAACTTGAAATTCCTTTGCGAATTTAATAACAATCGTATCATGAAAACGCGCTTTCAATAAGTCGATCGAGTTTTTATTGCAAATAATTTTCGATTTTACTCGATCGACTTAACAGCCTATAAGTGCGCGGGAAGCCTTCGTGACAACGCCGCATTACCTTAGAGATAAAATACGCCTATCATTTCACCAACATCTTTCAAAGTGATGCTATTTGGCGGAAAATTTCGGAATAGTACTTTCCCAGATAAGGGCCTTCACAAGCTCCTTACTCTTACAATTATTATTACAAAACATTATTGAAATGTTTTTCTATTATCTCCTACATTCAAAATTGCTTTCAGCGCGAAAGATTGCCACCAATGGACGCAAGCGGATCCTCTTACATCAAAACGCGTGTCGTCTGTGAAGAAACTGGCTTACTACGTACAAAATCAGCTGGAGCAAGCGCAAAAATCGCTTGACTATAAGTGGAACGAAGCTGTGTCAAGGGATTCACAGTTTAACAAGTAAGCTTTCGGAATTCCACGTTATCTATAAAAAATCAATAAAAAAATATTAACTGTAATTTTAGAAACTATTACTATGCATAGGTTATCCGGTTAACTAGATGTATTCCTATTACTAATTATGACTAATTGCATAGTTGTATAAAAAATAAACAATTTTGGGTAGATATTTTGACGTCACATATTAGATGAGGTCCTTGAATAGATTTAATTAGGTAGATACACGTGGCGCATACCGCGCATATTCATTTGCCTGTATTTAAATTTGTATTTACGCTTTTAGTAACGAGGCAAAGCGCGCTTAGCAATAAAGATAATCACGAATCCGTATATCTGGACTCGGGAATTATGATGCTCTGCTGTCTGCTGTGATTTTAATTGTTTTATTAAACGTTGGCTCAATAAAACTTATTTTTTTTTGTTTTTACATAATACTAATGAAAATATAAATAATATCATCTATTTATTAGACTATCCCATACATATCATATTTTTTATCTCAGGCCTGGCCAGCGTATGATACGTCCAATCCTAGACGACGTATACCAACCTCTAGTCAAACAGCAAGAAATACTCAGTCGCCAGCAAGCGGTCCTCCGCACACTGAGGAATATGCTCAGCGAGTGTGACGTCACGCCTATGTTCAAGTCCACCTCGCTGTTGAGAACCACTCCCTTCAGAAACAAGTGGGTTTTACATAATAATGCCATACAAATATACACCTTAATTAATTAGTCATAAGGACTGCTGAGTCGTCATCAAGCTGCACGAAGAACACATACACTGAAGTAGTGTGACATTACGCCTATGGTCTAGTTGTCACCAAGCGGTTGAGAAGTACCTACACCCTATAAAATGAAGTCTATAGGATTGAAGTTTTTTTCCAATGAAACGTCGTTTAATCTTCACCAGAACTTGATTATATTACCTTTTTATGCTGTTATTAGGTTTTTTTTTGGTTCTGTCTAAGTAGCATTCTGCGAATGAAATGGAGATGATGACGTACCGTCGCATTGGCATGAAGTAGAATCTGCTACAACCAGCTACAACCGAGTTCTTTTATCATAACTTTCTAGCGCTTTGAGTTCACGCGAAGTGAACGCAATGCTGAGGCGGCTCGTACGGCCCGTCAACGCGACGTCTTCGTCCAATATACGCGCACTCTCAGTTAACGCTTACATGACAGAAACCTAAGTTTATCCCGCAGAATATACAACACAAATTAACTCCACAGGGATCCCCTCTCAAAATTAACGAAGAACATCCTCAACATGAGTCTTGATACTACTGACAGTAGGAAGAAAGAGCCTTTACTGACCCCCCAGAAACTGGACGCTCTCAGAGACATGCTATCGAACCACAAGACTGTCAGGATCAAGCCAGTGAACGTTGAGATGAGGCAGCACCTGGCGACAATGAGGATGAATTATGAGAAGAGCTTGAAGGAAAAACTTCAGCCTGTTAAGCAAGTTATTCAAACTGAGCCTGTTGTTAAACCACAAGTCAAACAAGGTAGGTTATACTTGCATTCTTTTTTTAAGCTGTGATCAGGGGCTAAGGCCTCTTACCTTAGTAAGTGATGACGTGTTAAGGCCATTATTGTTATACGTCATAGTACAGTCTAAGGGCTTGACAGAAATGCCTAATTTGTGTCGCGATATAATTACTTTTAATTTTATATAAGTAAACTTTTATAATTTTTTTGCAAAGGTGATTATATAAAATTGAATATTACATTAAATTGCTCATTCAATAAAATTATTTTCTTTTTTAGTTCAACCACAACCATTTGCAGTTCCTAAATTCGAACCAAAACATGATCCAGAGCCATTCAAACCATCGCCTCTCAACGTGCCATCCTTCACCCCCGTCGGTGGTGTGAAGCCGACTGTACCGGGACTGACTAACGTCGCCAGAACTCTGTTCACTGACGGTATGTGGTCATAAAACGTCTATCTATTGATACATATGGAATACTCAATGATTTACTTAAGAACACCCGGTGTACCCTAAGCAAACAGCCCCGGAAATCTTTTGGCTATCTTCTTACAGATCAGAAGAACAGGAAAGTCATGGCCTCAGATCATAGCAATAAGGAGATATGCCATCATAACAAATTAGTACGGGAACAACTGTTGCTACTTTTAGAACATTTTTCGACACAATTACAAGCGCTCCTTGGGATATATAAAGATCTCCCACACATTAAAAATTCCGCACAACCTCAATCTAACACTGTTAATCGTCACTCAACATTAGCACTAAACTGAAACACTGTATTTATATCATCGATCGTGTTCGGTTCGTCGCCAGCGTGTACGTTTTTATTACGACCAATGTGGTCAAACTAAATCCTCAAGCTTAAGCTTTTCTATGATCTGAGGTCATGGCAAACAATGATACAAAATTTTTTTAAAGAGTGCAAATAATGTAAAAATTTAACAAAAAAAATTCATGGAAGCAACTATTTTCTTGCTAATTACAGAACCTAAACAAGAGCCAGCTAAGCCCCAACCGCAAGTCCCACTGCTGAAGCCCGTAGCCCCAGCGTTTAGTTTCTCCAGCACACCAGCATCGGCTGACACGCGAAGCGTTCTCAAGGACCTACTACAGAACAAGCAAGCGAAGAACGACGCCAATACATTTATGGGACAGAGTATTTGTTCGCCGTCATCGTTTGCATGTAAGTTCTTTTATAAGTACTTTTATTTTTAACAGAAAAATAAAATGCTGTTCAGTGAATGAGTTCCAGTTTTCACTTAGCTTATAGGTCTTCTTTTTATGTTTTTCTAATGTTTTCTTCTTCTTCTTCGAGCTAATATTGACAGCAAATGGTTATATTCAGTATCAAACTGAATACTGCAATATGCATGCATGCGTGACGCTGAAAAATACCGCTACGTTAAAGTATGTAATAGGATGTTCCGTTGATTTTAGTTACAACGACCGCAGCAACGTCCACCCCAGCGCCAACAGCAGTATTCACAGCCAAACCGATAGCAGACATTAACAACATGTTCAGTAAATTCCAACCCCAGACATTTGTTCAGGATTCTAAACCGCAGGCTTTTGCACCGGAACCTAAAACTCAAGCATTCACATCAGAGCCCAAGCTTCCAGCCTTCGCGCCAGAACCTAAACCTTTAGCTCCGGAAAGTAAACCACCTACTTCTATATTCGGCAGTCCAAAATCAAGCGAAACTGGGGAACCCGAAGCCGATGGTAAATCGTCAGCTATCAAACCTAAGACTGATAAACAACTAACGAATCTGTTTGCCATGAAAACTTCCACGCCTACACCTAGTCCAATTGTTCCTGATGTTTTGAAAACCACTAAAGATGTTAAGACTGATATTGCTCCTAAACCCGATGAGAAAGAGAAATGTAAGGAAAATGTTCCACAGAAGGTAGAACCTAAAGTAATACAAAAACCTGTAAGTGATAATCAAGAAGCTCCTAAACCATTAGCTGTACAGACAGCAAATAAAACCGGCGCAACACCTCAACCTCTTGCAGCGAGCAGCTCTACTCCTACTCTAAGTAAGATTTTTACTATAACATCTTCATTGTAATAATTGTATGAAAATGTTTATTGTAGTCTTTATACATCAAATAACATCACGATGAGAACATCGTGATGTTATTTTACACACACTACTGTACACACCTTTACACACACTGTTACATACACCTTTTTCTACTCCTTTGGTTCTCCAAAGGAGTAGAAAAAGGTGTGTACAGTACACCTACATTTTTTTTGCAATAACAGGGGACAAATCCAAATTCCAATCTGCTACTGTGAATTTCATAATAACTTTAATGACATTTTGACTCACCCGGAAATTAGCAGTCGCACTTGCGACTGATAGTAAAAGAATCACTTGGTATTTTGGTTAATGAAATAGAACTAATCACGAAAAAAGTGCTCTTGTTATAATGACTTTCCATTTTCCAGGTGAACCACAAAAACCGGTAGAATTAAAAACCGAGGCCAAAGTAGAACCATTTAAAATGCCAGAAAAGTCTGAATCTTCTACGTCTGATGTTTCGTCAATATTCAGTGCTGCCGATGCTACGGCTATTACAGGTAAGCTATAAGTCCATAAGTAGAATTTATATCTTGGCATCTTTTGAAATATTAGTGTCACCAGTATTTCATTTTGATGTTTTATTTTTGTAATTTCAGATTCCCAATCTCAAGCTAGTACTCCTACACCTGAGGAACCAACATTGAAAACAGATTCTTCTACAACAGATGTAGAATCTACTACATCATCAAAACCTTCACTATTCTTAAATATAACTACAACTAGTCCTTCAGCCGCGTCAGTATTCGGAGCGGCAGTAGCTTCGCAACCAAAGCCTTCGTCACCAGCCGCGTCCATATTTGCTACGGGAGTATCACCATCACCGACTGCCTCCTCTATCTTCGGAACATCGTCCCAAGGATCAATATTTGGAAATACATCACCGACGGCTACGACAACAGCTTCAGTATTTGGTTCCACTGCTCAATCAGTCTTCAGTAGTGCTGGAAATGCAGCGAAACCTTCCGTGTTTAGTACACCTACACCTTCACCTCCTGAGACTCCACCGTCACCTCAATCAGTATTTGGTTCAACGGCAGCCCCGGCAACACAGGCGGGATCAATATTTGCAACATCGTTTGCTCAATCATCTGTTATTGCTGCAACCACAACAGCTGCACCGCCGTCGCCATCTTCAGTCTTCGGCTCTTCAACTACATCATCAGTGTTTGGATCAACGCTCACCACGCAAGCATCTGGGTTCGGCGCGTCAACTACTACAACGCAATCTGTTTTCGGAACGGCAACGCCTGCTACACAATCGTCGATATTCGCCAGTGCAGCTTCAAATGCCCCAAGCGCTTTTACATCAACAACGACAGCATCTTCGGGCGCTCAGAGTATATTTGCTTCAGCAAGTACGATGAAACCATCAGCTGTATTCGGAGGGGCAGGGACTTCAGTTTTTGGATCTGCATCGCCTAATACCGCATCTGTGTTCGGAGCTGCTTCGACGCAAGCTTCTCTATTTAGTTCGGCAACTGCCACTACTCCATCTTCTGTGTTCGGATCGCCGACGCCGACGTCTCAAGCTTCGGTGTTTGGGAGCGCGCCAACTACGCAAGCGTCGGTGTTTGGTACCCAACCCACTACGACTGCGCAGAGCTCGATCTTTGGCGGTGGCGAAGCTAGTATGTTTGCGGCCGCTAGTATTTCTACCACGAGCGCACCTACGCAAACAAGCGGTGGCAGTATATTTGGGGGAAGGTAAGAAATTAAGAATCTTTTTGAAAACTAAGTTGAAAAATATAAATCAAAACTTTCAGTTTTACTTGTGTACTAGCATTTTTCCCGCGACTTCGTCCGCGTGGCCCATGAGAACTGTACATTTTTTCGGAATAAGAAGTAACCTATGTCACAGTATAAATATGTACCAGTACGGAAACTACGTACTAACGTTCGAAACGGCACACTCACACAAACACGCGGCAACCACTCGTCTTGACGCGGCACTCACGACTGACAGCACCGCGATGTCCGCTTAGAGGTCTCGTCGATTCGCGTGTTTGTGTGAGTGTGCCGTTTCGAACGTTAGTACGTAGTTTCCGTACTGGTGTACATATTTTTACTGTGCCTATGTTACTCAGTGATAACAGACTGATAATGTAGCTTTCTAATGGTGATTTTTTTTTTTAAATCAGTCCAGTATTTTCGGAGCCTATTCGGTACAAACAAACAAAAAATCTTTCCTCTTTATAATATTATTTTACTTGTGTCTAAACTTGCTTATTTATACTAGTAACACCCAATTTACGGTCTATGTTCTAGCAGTAGCCCAGGCTCAGTATTCGGCAGTCCCAACGCGAATGTGTTCGGTACCAAGGCAGCATTCGGCCAGTCCAACTCTACGGCGGCCGCGATCTTCGGCGGTGCTGGGGCCACGGCCTTCGGACAACAGAAGCCAGCTACCAGTTTCTGGTCTGGAGGCAGTGCTAATACTGAGGGTGGATTTGGATCGACTGGATTTGGTATGTTTGATGTCTCTTACAATTTTAATGAAAATAGAATTTGGATCTCTCAAGAGGCGGTATAAATCAAGGCGCGGATACCAGATTTCGTTTAATAAGTGTGAATTTACTTAGCTTCCAGAATTGAAATTCGAAAATTCGTCAAAATAAAGTGCTTCGGTCGTGAGGTGGGGGCAATTGCACCCATTGTCTCCCGTATCCGCGCCTGTATGACTCTATTACTAGTATTATAAGGAATTGACAAGATATGGTCTTACGAATGCCTGAAGACGCAGCTGCCGATAAATTTTAAAATTGCTTTTCACGTATAGAGCTTTTCACGTAAGAATTCCCTTCGACTCCCACTCCCACTATAGTCACTCCTGTATAAGTCCTAATATTTTATGTTTTTTTGTAGATTTATGTGTTAAGAGAGAGTTGAGAATTGGTGCTGAAAGTAAACTTCCACTACCGTTCAAAACGTTGCTCTATAGTGCCAAAACCACAACCCGGGGTTTCCTCACACAATTTTCCATTTCGCAGGCCAACAACCCACGACACAGGCGTCGTCTATCTTCGGCAACACGACGGGCGGTAGTTTCAGTACGCCGTCCCCGGCGGGAGGAGCGTTCGGTAGCCCGCAGGCTCCGGCTTTCGGCGGCGGCGAGAACAAGCCGTCCGTGTTCGGCTCCCAGCAGCAACAAGCCGGTGAGTGTATGTATTTATCGCCGACCTTATTTTAATTTTTTTGAAGAGCCTTTTTGCTCATATATACACTGTGATACGGTTTTTTTCTAGAAAAAATGTGGCTCAGACCTTGGGCGCATTCAGGGGGAGTCATAGGGTCAAGATCGCCCCCTGGGCGGAGCTTAGGTCGACCACTGACAAATATATCTAATCTAAAAAAAACTTTGTAGTAAATACATGTTGTGTTCCCCCTCCCTGACTCGAAGCGTGGATCGCCCTTGTATGGTCTACTGCCGTTTTATTGTACAGCATCTAATAAAAAAAAAGTAAAAAGGTAGTGAGTTTGGTTGCATTTTATTGGCTAATAATTGGCTTGCATTTCGGCCCGCATTGGCCAGACCTCCTTGTTGTAAAAGTCACAGTGCTTTCAATCATGAGCATTATCGCAGCAAGTGATTGGGATTTTGAAAGAAGTTTGGTTTTACGATCGCAGAAGTGTAATAATTAAAATTGTGTGTGTGCCGTCTTATCATCAAGAAAGATGTTGCGAGTTCGTATTGTTTTACTTTTTTTCTAGCCTCCGCATTTGGCGGCTCATCTGGATTCGGATCAAAACCAGTATTCGGTCAACCGACAGGCTTTGGCTCGCCACCTAGTAGCGGTGGGTTTGGCTCGTCGTTCGGTGGGTTCAACAAGAGCCCGGGCGGCGGGTTCGGAGCCCCCGCAGCGTTTGGTGGGGGAGCCTCATTTGGTGGTACGGGCTTTGGTGGTTCATCTCCTGGGCAGATGTTTGGAGGCGCACAACCAAGTAAGTATTGTCATCATATTTTAACACGCAGTGGGGCCGTAAATACAGGCACAGTTCGGCCGCTCAGAGAATGCGTTCCTACTGACACTTCATTAATTTAGCCGAACTGTAGAACCAATTATTATTCCAGTGCGAGAAAGAGATGAAGCTATACGGACCGAATAACACCATCCCTTTTTCGCTGCAGAACATTGATGTCTTTGTCTGATGTTCTAAGTCTTGTTTAATTTGTGCTCATTCTCTGTAACTTGCAACGGTCGCATCCTTGCCTTTTGTTTATCAGTCGTAAAACTTTCTATATAAATATAGTATATTATGCAATTAGTGAATAAAGGACGGATTTAAAGCGAGGGCCATAGATGAATCACGAGCTAGTGAAGGATTCTAACGATTGAATCACGACCGCAGGGAGTGATTCATGATGATTGAATCACGAGCGTAGCGAGTGATTCAAGTGTTAGAATCCTGAGCGACGCGAGCGATTCATGGCCCTCGATATAAATCCGTTTTATTCAAGAGTTGCATACTATACTTTATACCATGACTACGAGAAAAAGAAAGATTTAAGTGAAAATATACATATAATGAAGAAAAAGTAAAGTTAAATTGGCTTTGATGTAAACCAGCCGTGATTTTTTGGGTAACAAGCTTTCCACCTTTCCACTATATCGGCCGCCCTCTCTTTCACAAACTCAGGTGTTAACACATCTTCATCACTAGAATGCATTTTTAATCGATTAGAACAACACTAAACAAACACAAAATTAAAGATTAAAGTAACACTAAACTTTGTGTTCGTACAACTTACAGTATTCAAAATAGCGCCAATTTACTAAGGACAGCAAAGAACACAAAACAGTTTTTATTCTAATGCTAAACTCCTTGTCGAAAATGTCGACCAATCAAATTGAATTTAGAACACATCAATATAGGTCGAATACACAGATTACACTTACACTAGATACGGCAAGCCACGACCAAGCGTGCCCTGCATGTTCGACTGTTCGTACTAAAAAAAGTCTGTTAGCTCAGTGACGCTTAGTGATTGAAACAATTCTGTTTACTCTGAGCACATCACTAAATGGCTGGGGTGAAGTTATCGTAGGTATAAAAAAGATGACACGTTCGGTTTTCATACAATCTAATAACGTGCCGCATCTAGCATAGGTTCTTTAAATATGTGGTCGAATACATTGGTGTGTTCCATTTTCAAACATCAAAACAGTGAGTAAAAGTGCTTTTTATTCACTGTTTTCAGTGAATAAAATAAGCTTTTTAGAGGGGGAATGGTATAAAATGCATTTTAGTTTGGTTTAAATAGCGAACAGTTTTGAGCCACTTTCATATGTGACTTTCCAAGCATCGCTACAATCTATACTCATATTAAAAAGCTGAAGAGTTTTTTTTTTGTTTGAACAAGCTAATAATCTCTGGAACAAACAAGTCGGATTCAAACATTTATTTTTGTATGTAATAGCCTGATTCATGAGGAATAGTATAGGCAATTTAACATCACGCTACGACCCTTAGGAGCTGAGCAACGGGGGTGAAACCGCGGGGTACAGGTATTTTTATTTAAAACTGGTTATTTAATCAATTTGCAGCTGGTTTTGGTCAGCCAACGCAGTCCAACGCTACGTTCGAGAGCTTAGCGACACAGAATACCCTAACATTCGGCAACCTGGCGCAACAGGCGCAGGCACCACAACCACAGGCGACTAGCTTCAACACGTAAGTATTGTGTTGTCAGTACGGCTAAGAGTCCCTAGTAGCTGTATGCGTGAGATGCCTAGACTAGATTTGCAAAAATACTGTGTAGTACCAAATGGTTATTTTTTTATTAAACCGCTTTTACCGCCCTAGCCGCCGCAAACGAACGAGTGCTATAAAGCAATGTTAAACGACTTGTCTACGAGTAAAGCTACTGTGACCTGCATGCTGTGAGATTCGCAAGATAAGTCGAAACTTAAGGGGTTTCTAGTTTTACTAGGGAACCCTAAAAAGCAGTCATCAGAAACTTTTTCGTAGAACGAATGTGTTTATCGACTGAAATAAAACTAAAGATGAAGCGACTTCTTGACTTGTCGAGTCACTTGAGTAGTTGAGTAGAGATTTTCTTCATCTGTGACAAGAACATGTATAACTAGCTTCCGCCCGCGGCTTCGCCCGCGTTTTTGGGATAAAAAGTAGCCTATGTGTTATTCTGATGTATAAGCTATATTACTGTAAAGTTTCATCAAAATCCGTTCAGTAGTTTTTGTGTGAGAGAGTAACAAACATCCATACATCCTCACAAACTTTCACGTTTATAATATTATAGTAGGAGTAGGATAGTAGGATTATGCCGCCGCATTGTTTTAACATTCAAACTTATTGTTTTCAACAGTTCTCCATCTTTTACTGGTTGGCGAGGCTGAGGACTATACAAAAAGCGTGTTCTCAAGACGAAGAGACACCATTAAAATTAATAGTTTTAGTTATATTATAATGTTTGTATTGTGTATTTATTATAACGTTTTGTAGTATATTCAATGAATGATAATAATCAAATAAAGCATGTAACCAAATTATCGATGTAAATATTTTTTTCTACTTTTTATATAGAAAACCGAGCATTAAACAGGCTGATTTTCTTACAATCGCGCTGCGATAGTAAGGCCGGGGCTGCGCTGGTACGGCGACAGCGACGCGAAGGCGATTCCACAGAATACGAACACAATATTATGTTGGCCAATAGTGATAGAACCGAATTGGCCAACCCCGGCTCCACGTAGTCTTATCTGCCCTACCCCTAGAGTGATTTTTTATACGCCCGGAGGCGCGGAGGCAGAGCAGCCCCCGCCCGCTGTAACAAAGCGTAGGCACCCGTGCGAGCCGGAGCGGCTGAGGCTGGTCGCCGAAAGCGACCAAAAAGCCGAAGCTGCGAAGGGGGTTTATCGACAGATTCAACATTCAAAGTAAAAAAAATATTCAAGTGCCTCTTGAATAATGAAAAAATAAAATTATTCGACTCTCAATGTACCAACCTACCCTCTACTACACAAATCCAGTAAAAGCTACTTTCTTTAACTCGATCACGAGCTAAGCCGATGGACTAGTTAAAGTTGATTCGTTAGTGCAACTCCGATGTCCGGATGCGAACTGTGCCATCTCACGGTTTGTTACCGACTTATCCTGAATGTATAACGAGTCCAAGCAAAGTTTAGAAAAACTTTGTCCGTTGAATAACTTTTGTATGTCCTACCCCCTACTTCTACTAATGAGACAACGATCGAATTATCGAATGAACACTTCACTGCAGATAAGTTATTGGTTAATTATTATATAGTGCATTTTTAGGGTTCCGTACCAAAATGGTAAAAAAGGAACCCTTATGGTGCGACTTCGTCTGTCTGTCTGTCACACCTGCTTATTTCAGCAACTGCTAATGCTATCGACTTGAAATTTGGAACGATTATAAAGAATGCTTGTCCAACTTTATTACAAATGAAAAAAGTAAAAAAATATTTTTATTTTCATTGTAAAAGGGGCCGGAGTGGGGGTCCAAAATTTCAAAGTGGGGTTACTAGGTCATGTGACATATCATATGAAAGGGCTTGATCTGCATATTTCAAAATATATTTTTATTTAATTTTATGTCTCACAGTTTTCAACATATGATGAAAAATGTCTGAAAAAATACCATCCCCCCCCCCCCCTTATCTCCGAAGTTTGCGAAGCGAAAAATTTGAAATAATTAGAGTTGATAGGAATTGATCCAAATATTGAACCAAAAATAAAACGATGTTCCTAACTACCACAGTTTTTTCAAAATCATCAAAATTCCTTCACAAACAAACTTAGTTATGCGGTCCGGAAATGATACGGAACCCTCGGTGCGCGAGTACGACTCGCACTTGGCTGGTTTTTTTTTCTTGGAGTAATTATAATGTAGGAACAAACCCGAAATATCGCTCAAGAGGAGTGATGAGAGCGTAGAGCTTCCCGAAATCTCCGATAGCGTAGGTAGTGAATTTGGCAAGTAAGTATGTTCGTTCCGAATGTACCTATTTATCGAAGGGAAAAAAATACGGGGGTTGAAGTTTCTAAGCTAGGGTAAGTTAGGCTAAGTTTCAAAGTTGCGGGTAACACTGAGTTTTAAACAAAACTCGTAAACTGCAGATCCAATTTATTGACATACGAGTAAAGTCTTATAATTAATTTATGACTCCCTATAGAGGAGTCGATATTTTTTCGCAATGTTCTCACTCACAGTTAGTTTCTGTTTCTATACCTACACGTGTAATAACCCCAGCACATATTCAGTACCTAAGTGTTGCCTTACCAATTACTGAAAGTGCATTTTGTAAGCATTAAAATTATACGGGCAAAACTCATTCATTATACACCTACATATTCTAACAAAGACAAGTTGTTCGCGCTGCAGGTGTTGTCGGGTAAACAAAACTTGTTCCATATAATGGGGAACATTAGTCTTGGCTGCAATTACACTGGGGCTGTTAGCACCTCAAGATTGGACTCATTACCTCTGCCTTATTGTCTTTTTACTGACAATGCCTAATTGTTGTGGAAAATTGCACTGCGCCGTTTTTAAATTGATGTTGTGAATCTATGCAATCCATCTACTTATAGGTACTAATTTAATAAAGCTAAAAAGTTTGTTTGAACACGCTAATCTCTGGAAATACCAGTCGGATATGAAAATAATATTTTTATACCATTCCCCCTCTAAAAAGCTTATTTTATTCACTGAAAACAGTGAATAAAAAGCACTTTTACTCACTGTTTTGATGTTTGAAAATGGAACACACCAATGTATTCGACCACAGATTTAAAGAACCTATGCTAGATGCGGCACGTTATTAGATTGTATGAAAACCGAACGTGTCATCTTTTTTATATCTACGATAACTTCACCCCAGCCATTTAGTGATGTGCTCAGAGTAAACAGAATTGTTTCAATCACTAAGCGTCACTGAGCTAACAGACTTTTTTTAGTACGAACAGTCGAACATGCAGGGCACGCTTGGTCGTGGCTTGCCGTATCTAGTGTAAGTGTAATCTGTGTATTCGACCTATATTGATGTGTTCTAAATTCAATTTGATTGGTCGACATTTTTGACAAGGAGTTTAGCATTAGAATAAAAACTGTTTTGTGTTCTTTGCTGTCCTTAGTAAATTGGCGCTATTTTGAATACTGTAAGTTGTACGAACACAAAGTTTAGTGTTACTTTAATCTTTAATTTTGTGTTTGTTTAGTGTTGTTCTAATCGATTAAAAATGCATTCTAGTGATGAAGATGTGTTAACACCTGAGTTTGTGAAAAAAAAAAGGGCGGCCGATATAGTGGAAAGGTGGAAAGCTTGCTACCCAAAAAATCACGGCTGGTTTACATCAAAGCCAATTTAACTTTACTTTTTCTTCATTATTTGTATATTTTCACTTAAATCTTTCTTTTTCTCGTAGTCATGGTATAAAGTATAGTATGCAACTCTTGAATAAAACGGATTTATATCGAGGGCCATGAATCGCTCGCGTTGCTCAGGATTCTAACACTTGAATCACTCGCTACACTCGTGATTCAATCATCATGAATCACTCCCTACGGTCGTGATTCAATCGTTAGAATCCTTCACTAGCTCGTGATTCATCTATGGCCCTCGCTTTAAATCCGTCCTTTATTCACTAATTGCATAATATACTATTGTTTATATGATAAATAATTAGATTTTTGAGGAATTGTCATTGACTTATTAACTTACCTTTGAAATCATTGGGAATAGTACCTATATAGTAAGCTATTTAACAATCACGATATGGTCCATAAGAGCTGAGCAAAAATAAAAAGAAAGAAGACGAAGTAGGTACCTAGGTAATGTTAAAAGAAGTAGGTACCTAACTTACTTGTATTGTATAATAACAGATCCGTCAAGGTTGCGCGCGAAATTCAACAGCGCTATTTTACGTTGTAGGTATGTTGACCCAAATACGATTCGCGACAATAACGATAGTACAGTTACTAAATAATAATCATAAAACTCTTCAATATATCCCTCGAAATTATATGTGAGGAAAATACGATTATTTCGTGAGACCATTACGATTTTCCTCAAATATAATTTCGAGGGCTATACCTATTGATGATTTTGATGATTAATATAATTATGGTAACTGTATTATCATTATTGTCGCGAATCGCATTTGGATCAACATACAACGTAAAATAGCGCTGCAATTTGCAAAAAACCTAAAATATTTTGAATTTCGCGCGCAACCTTGACGGATCCACCTATGGGCTTATTATAAAGAGATAATAATATATATAAACAACTGATGCAGGTCAGTGGGTGTGTGACACGGTAGCTCAGTGGTTAGAGGGACGCCACTGCAGAGGTCACTGGTTCGAGTCCCGCTCATGTCAGTTTAATTAAATTTAATTTTTGTTTTATAATCTCTTTTAAATAAGTAGATAATAATTTAATTTTAGATAAATAAGTATAATTATGTATCTAGGTATAGGTAGGTGCCTACTTGAAGATACAGTTATCATTGCCATGATTTTCTTTGTACCTAATGTAGTTAGGTAAGTATATTTTTAATTAGATTCATACCCCCCACATGTTAATATATTCAGATTCAATAAAATAGTGATGCGGTAAAGGCTTTTATTTGCGTGAAAAATTTAAAATATGTTCTCTTGCATACATACATACCTAGTTAGGTACTTATTATGTACAAACAATTATTAAGGGGATAGTAACTCGTTGGTCTTAACTCGGTTCGTGCCCTCATTAAAATAAACTGTAGGCATCTACCATCAAATGCAATATTAATTGAGGCTGAAACATGAAAATGGCTGTTACCTATAAAAATGTGAAGAGACCATGAGGGCACTCTGTCAAATGAAGAGTCTTCACCCTACGCGAGCGCGAGTCATTTTTTCCAATAAAATTCAATTTTAAAACGCATAAAGTACTTGCCTACTCACGGCGAAAGCTATTCACGCGTTACGAGTGTGAGCTTTCCGTACCTCCCTATTTATTAGTAGGTAGGTATGTGAGCAAGAAGTCAGACGATGTTAGATCGAAGTTATTGACATTTTTGTGCGGTATAATCGCGGCCACGCGCCGATTTTTCAAATACATTTATGCTAGCTAAGAAACCTCCCAATTAAAATACCTTTCAATTCAATTAAAAAACCCGCATTGAAATTGGTCCATCCATTTGGGAGCTAGGTACGATACCACAGACAGACAAATGGCGTCAAACTTATACTTAACACCCCTTGTTAAGTCGGGGGTTAAACTTCTAATGCTTCTAACTAAAGGCCTACAAATGGTACCTACCTAAAGGAAAAGAATTTAATTACTATTAATTACTTACCTACTTACCTACATTTGCTAGAGGTATAGGTCGAGTTCAGTTTAAACTTTATAGACGGCAGTGGCGAAGGGTTCCTACAATACGATTCCTACCGGCTTCCCTTTGAAAAATGGCACAGACAGTTATTGCTTACTTTTATTAATTAGCTTTTCGTGGCCAGGTAAGCATTTGTAGCCCGGCTTACCTTTTACAAAAACTGACCCTTCGCCACTGATAGACGGAGCCTAAAGCCGCGTCTCCTGCGCCCTAGCCTAGTGAACAGTGAACGAGAAAGGGGCGTGGTCTACGTGTTTTGACGAATAAAAACACTCAAAACACGTAGACCACGCCCCTTTATCGTTCACTGTTCACTGTTCGATGTTCGTCGAACACGAAAACAGGGCGCAGGAGACGCGCCTTAAGGGTGGAATAAACTGAAAATTTTTTTCGAACATCTCTCAGGACCATAGACAATGTATGATTTTTTGTCTGTTAAATTACCGTTGTCGTGAAAAAACTTGCTGTAAACGTGTAGTAGTGCACAAACAGTTTTTTAGCACATGAATATTAGACTAGAGACCGTTCCACGTAAGAATAGGAATCTTGCCAACATTGAAAATATGCTACAGATTGTGGTCATCCTATCAGTTCATAGCGTAAATAAACTTATTTCACTTGATTTTTAACAAAAATATGTATATTTTTTGCAAATTACACGAAAATAAAATAGCCGCGTTTTACCTGAAATAAAACGCATATTAAAATACTTACCTCACTGGAAGCTTTATTATTGAGATAGCATATCCGTTTCCGTCGATTTCTTACCAGTTTTAGTGCTTAAATTGACCTATCCAGTGGCGCCACCTGGTGTTTGCTTGTCAATTTAGTTTCGTTAAATGTGACGAGCTATTTTTGTTCATTGGCTCAATATAACCAGGCAGAAGTAAACTTAAAGCTTCCAGTGAGGTAAGTATTTTAATATGCGTTTTATTTCAGGTAAAACGCGGCTATTAAACTACTTGACCGTCACTGGAAGCTTTATTATTGAGACCTGTTTGTTATCGCCTGGTGTCGCCACTTGTATGTGAAACCATGGTTACTTTATCAAGGCCAATGTGAATAGGACATTATAAAATAATAATATTTTTATTTTATGTCATCTGAAAATATATTTCTTAAAGTTATCAATTGTTATACAGGAACATAATATATTTAGTAGATAGTAGGAGTAGTTAATCACATCAAATCAAAATTAACTATTCAGTCTTACATGCTACTTAATTGGATTAAACAATTGTGTAACATTTATATTTGAATCAGGACTTCTGGTTACTTCTCTTCTGTAAAAGTTCTGGAATGTATTAGCTGATTGCCAATTTCCCCGGGATAAGATTTCGTCAAGGGGATGATTTTCCAGCCAACTTTTAGAGGCTACTGCAGATCGTGTACTTCCTGGAGCTGCTGTAATGCCAGCTTCCTTAAACAGTGTTTTAACCCAGCCTGCAATAACCGTGCGTGAAGCGGTCTTAGGAGCACCTTTGACAGTGATGAACAGATAAAAAGATTTCGCAGCATTACGTCTTTCATTTAATAATATTATAGTTCTTTCTATCCAGAATATAGGATTTAGGTTACGATTATTGGAATTTAAAAGAAGTTTCCAGCCGGACTGTCTGTAGTTACTGGTATCTGTTTTTGAACCAAATTGAGGCCAAAATATTATACTATCATCAGATCTTATGCAATGATCAGGGTCAATTCTAAGAAGTGTCAAGTCATGTATGCGTCTGCCTGAGCAAAGAAGTAATAAAATTGCAGTATGGCGTGATATTTGAAAAGGATTATTTATGTCTACGGTGTAGTTAGTTAAAAAAGAAATTAATTTACTAACATCCCAAATTGGTGGCTTAGAAGATTTTGGATTTTTCAAGGCAATTGATTTTAAAATATGTTTTACAAGAACATGCGAACTTAACTGATTTGATGATTCAACACTACACAACGTGGAAACGACAGATTTATGTAGAAGAATCGTATTGTATGACAACTTGTTAATTAGATGTAAATCAGATAAAAATTGGGCTAGTTGCGAACCTGTGGGATTATTCGTGTCAATGTTTTTAGATATAGACCACGAAATCCAACGTTTCCAAGCTACTTCATACGTCTTCAAGGTAGACTTTCGCCAGGAATTTTTAAGCAATGACTGTTGCTCAGTGTTCCATGTTTCTATCGCCTTGGACCACCCCCACATCTCCAAACTTCGAGGATGATCTTGTCCACCTGTGGCGGTGGAAGTCCCGTCGACGTGTCGACTAGATGAGTCTGTAGGTTCCTCAGAGTTAATGGAGGCGCCAGCGCTCGGGCTTTGAGGTCTGCGCGCCAAAATACCATCTCCCATCGAGGTACCACAATTAAAAACACTCCTGTTGACTGATTTAGGTGCGTCAGGACTTTTGGAACTAAAAACGGTGGTGGGAACACCCATGCAAGCGGATAGTTCCATGGAACACTGAATGCATCGTGAAATAGGGCTTGTTGGTCTCTCAGGTCTCGAGACACATAATTGTACACCACGTGAGCTGTCGTTGAGGCAAACAAATCTATTATTGGGGTTCCCCACTTTGCAAACACAATTTCTACACAAGTTGGCAATAGGTGCCACTCTGGAGGTTGGCGATAACGTGATAAGTGATCGGCATGATTGTTGTACTTGCCTGGAAGATAGTGTATGCTGAAGTGTATTTGATGTTGGTCCAGGAAATTCAAAATTTGATAGGTTAATTCTATGAGGGGTAGTGATTTCGTACCTCCTTCTTTCCGTAGATAACTGACGGTAGTCCTGTTGTCGCATTGTATCAGGATCGAGCTGTTGCCGAGCAAGTGAGAGTAGCCTTGAAGGGCGTGAAATATGGCCAACATTTCTTTTTGATTGCAGTGCAATGCCTGTTCCTCTTGTGACCAACTTCCCGATAGAGCCAGATTGTTCAGTTGCGCCCCCCAACCCTGGTTTGACGCATCTGTTGTCAGAAAGTTTACTGGAGGAGGGTAATGTAGAGGTGTTGAAGACTGACAATTCAGAGTCCACCATTTCAGTTCGGTCGAAACATTCTGGGGCAGTGGGTAGGCTTTCGATGATGGGTCTGTTAGTGAGTTCATGAACATTAACAATTGTCGGTGATTGAGTCGGCCTCGGGGAACAACATAACTGGCAAAGTTCAGTAGTCCTACTATTCTCTGCAATTCCTTTAGAGTTATTATTCCTTGTACGAGAACTTGATTTACTTTTTTGATAATTAAAAAAGTTTTTTCTGTCGGCAGGGATTTTAAATTGTCCCAAGGCCTCCACAGTATTCCTAAATAAGTTATACTCTTTTGAGGACAAAGAACAGATTTCTCGAAATTTACTTGCCAACCAAGATACTGTAATGTTTTTACTGTGTGTTTGACATGTTCTCGAAGTACATGTACATTTTGATGTACTATTAAATAATCGTCGAGATAGACGATGATTCTCATATTCCACCTTTCTCGTAATATTTGGGCCACCCAATTTGTAAGTATGGAAAAGGTTTTGGGAGCAGTGCTTAATCCAAAGGGGAGGCAGGTCATCTCTAGCAGTTCTTTGTTGTAAACCAGGCGTAGGAAGCGCCTGTGTGACTCTGAAATTTTCAAGTGGAAATACGCTTGGGATAGGTCCACTTTGCACATCCAGTCTTGCGGTTGCAGAAAGTCCGGAATGCGGTACATGTTTATTAGGTGAAATGGTTCGGTCTTTACATATTCGTTTAGCGCTTTGAGGTTGAAAATGGGACGGGCTGATCCGTCGGGTTTTGGCACCAGAAATAAAGGGGAAATGAAACTTGGTGAGAGCTGAGCAACTTTCAGAATACCCTGCATTTTCATTTTGAGCACAATTGCAGACATTTCTTCTGTGATAGGAGTTTGAAAGGGACCTCTGATCACATTTGGGTATACAAGTGGAGGTTTGTGGGAAAATGGTATGCGATACCCCTGAATCAATTTTAGAACAGTTTCTGGTGCCCCCACTTCCTTCCATTGAGTGTGGTAGTGCGCTAACTGACCTGCTTGAAAACGTTTGGAGTCATTGCTTGTACTTTTTCTGGTTCCCCCGAGAACCTCTGGCAGAATTTGAGCGTCCTCGATTATTTCCACGGTCGGGCCGCGAGCCTCGGTTGTGAAATGAACCTCTGCCATTTGTGTTGTATTGGTCGTATTGAAAATTAGAAGGTAGACTTTGACCTTGACCTTTGTACGGGTAATTAGAATGATAATATCCACCCCGCGAGGGTGGGTTATTACAGGCATGCATGTGCATTGATAAGCCTGGTTCATGGCAAGAACATTGAGTTCCACGCGATGGAACTACTGGTTTACGTACGCTTTGCCCCCGCGAGGGGCGGCGATTAGCTTGATTAGCTTTAGTCTGAGAATAATCTGTTTTTAGAGGCCAAAAAGCTTTGCGGACACCGCCAGCCTTTTCTAATACTGCTGTGAAAGGCTCCGGATCAAACAAGTAAGTGGATGATGGAGGTATTTTGTTCAAAGATGCTTTAACTAATGGATCTCGAATTTGACTAGTAATGGATTCACGTCGCATCTCTATACTTTCGGCTCGATGGCCACAAACTAATTGTAATAGGTCGGAAGAAATTTTATGCAAGTCTCCTTTTTGGAACAACTCTTCCACCTTTCCGCTTAAATTATCAAAATTAATGTTTGTATTTTTAGCCCACAAAAGAAGATTACGAATGCCTTCTTGTAGAGCTTCTTTTTGTTTTAGGATGCAAAATGTTATTCCTGCATATGATTTATCAGCATGTGCCAAGTGACGTAAGGTATCATACATTTTTACCTCTTCGTTTGTATCTAAGTCTATGAAACCTGGAGTATGATTGTATGCTTTTTGTGTATCAGCATATCTTACTTCAGACCAAGACGTGCTACCTAGGCGCTGGACATCGAGTAGCATTTTTAAATAACTAGCGGGGGTTTTCGGAACTGATGGTTCCTTTAGTTTTGTCTCGATATTAAAGGTGAAGTCTAGAGACGAGTTCTGATGTTCAACAACTTCAGGGCCCCTTTCGTCAATATTATCATAAAGTTCTCCACTGATCCCAGAACAAATAGATACTTCATCATGACACACTTGCATGTTATTTGTAATAATATGTTGGCGTAGCTCACCGATCTCCTTCATTAGTTTGTTCAACGTGTTTGAACGCCGGGATCGCTTGTGTTTCTTGCGGCGGGTGCGGCGCGACCGCTTATCTCGCTTGCATGACGAAGACGAGCTTGAGGAGCTTGAAGAGCTGCTGCTCGTAGAGCTACTTCGGCTTCTCTTGCGGGACATTCCACTTGGACCAGCCACCGCTTGCGGCTCGGCAGCCAAGATGTTTTCATGCCCATCCATTACTACAATAAAAATATTACACAACACACTACGAAATAACTGGTAAGTTGATAAAACTAAGTAGTGATCCGAACGGAAAAAACCGTTAAAAGTAATGATCACGTACTAATATTATTATAAAATTAATATAATAAGTAGGGTACTTACAGTTTTTCTGCAAAAATATCCTACCTATAAACCGCACTATGAAATAATATTCACTTTGAAAATAATAAAATATTTCCAAAAAGATAAATTTGGCAACAGTAGGGACTGATGCGCACAAGTTGC
Source organism: Thalpophila matura (assembly GCA_948465475.1). Taxonomy (NCBI): domain Eukaryota; kingdom Metazoa; phylum Arthropoda; class Insecta; order Lepidoptera; family Noctuidae; genus Thalpophila; species Thalpophila matura. The sequence goes on along the minus strand of OX419185.1, from coordinate 10,393,410 downwards.
TTCGACGGAATACGAAACGCCAATGAACAAAAATAGCTCGTCACATTTAACGAAACTAAATTGACAAGCAAACACCAGGTGGCGCCACTGGATAGGTCAATTTAAGCACTAAAACTGGTAAGAAATCGACGGAAACGGATATGCTATCTCAATAATAAAGCTTCCAGTGACGGTCAAGTAGTTTAATGCAATATTTTTTGTTATTGTAGCTGTCACAAGAACGGCCTGTTGCACTCTGTTGACGTCACACGCTAGTAAGCCAGTGTTGCCAACTTATTTTTGGGGTAAAGAATTCTTTAGGGAAATTTTAGGGTAAAATTTTAGGGAGCGCCTCCGCAGCCGGCGCCGACTAGGCTCCCAAAAATAATGCCGTTAGGAACCGGAGTAGCCTTGGAGTAGCAGTGATACCAGACGAAAATAATTGCAAACTACCGTAGCAGCAGATTAATGTTGCCGTGTTTTAAGTTGAATTAAATACCTTAGACTGACTTTTAAATAACAGTGTTAATGTAAAACAAAATACAACTTTTTTGGACTTACAAGGGGGATGGAGGTGGTCGACGGAGCCCCGGTACGCGGAGTTCCTATTTCTATCTGCAAGGTTAAAAGTAACATAACACGAAGGGGTTGACGGGGGCTTCGTTCGCTCGCTCACTGAAGCCCCCGTCAACCCCTTCGAACCTAACCTGTCCGTGTCGGGGTGTCCAAGTTCCCGAGCTCGCTTCGCTCGCTCTTGGACCCTAATTAGGTATGTTACTCAAATGAAACATGAAATGTTTTTTTAATTATGCCAAATTGCCAACTCCCTTTCCCGCTTTTTTTCCAAAGTCAGCGCCGGCTGCCAATTTAGCAACCAGTGCCGGCTGCAAATTCAGGTCACAGCGGCGGTCGCGGAGTCACTTCCAAAATTTTAAGGTTAGATTTCGTATTGTTGTTATGATTACTAAAGTTTATGGGCTTTTTGGTAAGCAATACATGTAGGTACCTAAGTATTTGAATTGAATTTGAGTTAAACAAATTCAGCATATTTTTATTGTGAAACATGACCATTGATTAAGAAAGAACTTGTTTTATTGTATATCTAAAACCAAAATTTTAGCCAGGTATTTTTGTATAAATAGTTATGATTTTAGAGTAAAATTAATCAGGCATTGGGGTAAAATGAAAATCTAGCTTGGCAACACTGGAGTAAGCATAAGCTAGGGATGCAAGAAGTGCCAAAATGTATTGATATATATCGTATCGATATAAAAAAATATCAATATCGGTTTCGATATATCGAAAAAAAAAATCGATATATCGATTTTTCGGTGAAATTTTCAAAAAATATTAGTACTTTACGAAATTCTATTGTGTTTGCTTTTACAAGTTTATTTCAATAAATCTGTCAGTATTATTACTATTCATAAAAGTATGTAGTGTGCGTTTCACTAAGTATTCCTTTCGGCGCTGAATTTCATTAAGTTGCAACGTTTTTAACCGTAGATCATAGAAACAAGGGAGATGTGCCAAGGCGCTATTGAGTTTGATAGGTACTTAAGTTTGGTCATTTTGAGCGTAGTACAAAAGTACACGCTGGCGACGAACCGAACACGATCGATGATATAAATACAGTGTTTTAGTTTAGTCTTTAGTGCTAGTGTTGAGTGACGATTAACAGTGTTAGATTGAGGGAGTACGGAATTTTTAATGTGTGGGAGATCTTTTTATTAACAAGTAGCGCTTGTAATTGTGTTGAAAAATGTACTAAAAGTGGCGACAGTTGTTCCCGTACTAATTTGCTATGATGCCATATCTCCTTGTTTCTATGATCTGAATTTTTAACGATGTTAGAAGACAGTGTTCTTTCAGCACCTATTTTCATTCTCAACTTTTATGCGCCTGCCAGACTATGCTCCTTGCGCTGCTCATCGCTATGCTCCTCGCGCTGCCGTGATTTGCCGCGATGTTGCCCTCTCTGCCGGACGAGACGAGAGAGAGAGGACGAGGAGCATGACGTGTGGCATGACGAGTAATGTTGCCACACTATGTCTCTGCCTCCTTTCCTCGCTACTTCCCATGCCACTCGTCGAGTGTGTGGCAGGCGCATTAGTGTCCCTGACATTACTTTATCACTTAAATCTAAAAACTGTGACATTTTAATAAATGGTGACTATGGTCTTGCTACTGAAAATATATCGTTTTTGATACGTTTTCGATACTTGATTTTTTTTTTTCGATATATCGAAACCGATATTGATATTTTTTTTAAATATCGATACGATATATATCGATACTTTTTGGCACTTCCTGCATCCCTAGACAAAGCTCGTTTACTTTACTAGAGTGTTACGTCACTTCCGTCAGAAACAGCGTTTTTGGAGCGGTTTTGGAAATTTATACTTTATCACTGATTTTTATTCATAAATACAGTAGATCTCCCTGAAATATCAATGTAGTGTGCTTATAATATAATGAAGATTAATATAAACCATTTCCCAAAATGAGGCAAATACCCTATTCCCCTAGAAATTAGTTGGCTGCCCTGCTTGTCACTTCTACTTAGGTCATATCGTTTTGTGTTTTTTGTAGATTTATGTTTTATAATAATATTTAGGACGTTAAAAAGTGATGAAACTGAATTGGTGCTGAAAGAAAACTTCCAAACCGTTAAACGTTGTAATAAATTGAGATTCAGGGGCCATACCACGACGTGTTATTGCCATCATTATTCCGCTGTGAGAGAGGGATGGCACTATACAGCACGAATAGCGCTTTCCTTTGTTTAGTAGAACAATGATGGTTTTAACACGTCATGGTACGGCCCTAGGGCAGACAACATAACTTCTAGGGAAATTCTTACGTGGAACGGTCTCTACCTCCAGTATATTATTCCTCCAAGATCACTGCAATCAATTCAATTTTATTGTCAAATTTTGACAATGACATAAGTCAGCATATGTTACTGTCAAGTGTCGGTGTGATTGTCGGACGCAGTGCTGCCACTTTAGGGTATTTTACCCTAGATTTAGAGTAAAAATAATATTTTCTGTAATACGGGCCTAAGACTCTCTTAGGCCCGTATTACAGAACGATGCTCGAGCACAGATCTCTGCTTGAGCATAGATTTAAAGCCATTTGATTGGTTGAAATCTATACTCAAGCAGAGATCGGTGCTCGAGTATCGTTCTGGAATACGGGCCTTAGAGTCAAGAATTCTTTAGAGTTAACTTGAGAGTAAAATAAGGTTAGATTTTGTATTGGTATTATTAATACTAACTTTTTTTTAATTTTTTGTATTCGATGATAGGCTTGCGCTTGACCGCCATCTCGCCTGATGTTAAGCGATAATGCGGTCTGCGATGGAGCACGCTTGCCTAGAAGAAACCGATTCACTCGTGACTTGAAGATACCCAGATTGTAACTGTTGTAAAACTTGGGAAACACCCACCTCGGGCAGCGCATTCCACTGCTTGGCGGTTTTCACAATGAATATTACCATTAACCATTATGAAAGAACTTGTTTTATTATATATCTAAAACTAAAACTTTAGCCTTAGGGTATTTTTGTATAAATAGTTATGATTTTAGGGTAAAATTATTCAGGCATTAGAGTAAAATTAAAATCTAGCTTGGCATCACTGATCGGACGTCACTTGTCAGTTGTCGAACAGTCGAATTGTTTGTGAATTGTGAATGTGAATCACGAAAGAACAAAATAAAATCGAACTAAATAATAATTTACAGCGTGACGTTTTCAACACAATAAAATAATGTATACTTATTACTTAGAAATATTTTAAACTTGAGTTTCATTTCGAATCAATATTGCTGGTTCAAAAATGTTACGAAATTATTGTCTCGTGCAAATATGTTTTTTGTTCCTGTATGCAAAAGTTGGGGCTTCAGATGAAGTTAAAGGTGATAAAGCGGTGACAGTGGACTGCAGCACGCTGCGGTTAGGCCAATACATATGTCCAGACCCAAACGAAGATCAAATCGATCCTGATACTCAACAGTTCAAAGGATGCGTTAAAGGGAAGGATATTCCATCAGAGGGCGAAGCAGAAGGTAAGAAAATTTATATACCTACTTAATAAAAATTAGGAATGAGAATGAGAAAACAACTGTAAGGATAAATTATCAATTTTTTTACAGTGCTATGTATTGCAGCCGAAGGAATAATCTGCAATGAGACAAACAATTCCACATTCAAAAGGAAGTTGCCCTGTAAATGGACGTAAGTAAAAATATTGATTATGTTTGAAAACACGATTTTTTACATGTTTTCTTCTATAATCTATTCAATGTTATTTTGTTTTACAGGAATGGCTATTCTCTAGAGATAGCACTTCTACTTTCAGTCTTCTTAGGTATGTTTGGACTGGACCGATTCTACCTAGGCTATCCAGGCATTGGACTAGCCAAACTGTGTACTTTAGGATTCATGTTCTTAGGACAACTTTTGGACATAATACTTATTGCTGCTCAGGTAATTATTTTAATAACTCGTTTCTTTTTGCACACAATATAACATTTGAGTTTTTTTTTACTAACCTCCACATTTCAATATGTTGCATTGACTGTGATCATGAGAAAACTATTGACAATTTGCAAAGGTTAAAAAACTACTACAGGTGTACCTTAAGTGATTAATTCATAGATACACAAGTGTCCTCTTACAACCATCAAACAACAGCATTTTAATTGTCTCATTTGTCATTAATGAATTAATAGGTTGGGGAAAAAGTTTCTTCGCATTTTTTAAGAAAATTTAACTTTTTTTAATAAAGTTTATTTACATTTAACTAAAGTATGTAGGTACCATTTTGTTCGATAACTTTTTGCCATCTTGTAGGTAGGGACATGATCCCATTGCTACAGAAATTTTGGTACTTCTGGTCAAAATACCGCGACAAGTGGTTTTGGCAGTCCTCTCGTGATGTTAACCTGACACTGCCTAAAGAATTCTGAAGAGACCGAAACAGGTGGAAATCTGAAGGTGCAAGGTCAGGACTATACGGCGGATGCATTAACACCTCCCAGCCAAACTCTCTTAATTTTTGTTGGGTGGCTAAAGATGTGTGAGGTCTAGCGTTATCATGATGAAAAACCACACCCCTTCTGTTGATTAATTCCGGCCGCTATATTTCTCTCAACTTCTTGCTTTAATCTCATCAGTTGTTCGCAGTAGAGTTCAGAATCGATGGTCCTGCCTGGTGGTAACAGCTCATAATGAATAATGCCCTTCCAATCCCACCACACACACAGCATCACCTTGTTGCGAGTTAACCCGGGTTTCGCCACAGTCTGTGAAGCCTGACCGGCCTTTGACCACGACCTTTTTCGCACGTTCTTGTCATACGTGATCCACTTTTCATCACCAGTTATCAGCTTCTTCAAAAATGGTTCGGTTTCATTACGTCGTAATAAAGAATCACAAATGAGTACACGGTTCATTAGGTTTCTTTCAGTGAGCTCGTGAGGTACCTAAATGTCGAGCTTTTTTGTGTACCCAGTTTTTTCAAATGCGCCAAAACTGTTTTGTGGTCAATCTCCAGTTCTTCAGCTACGTCGTAACTACTGGTATGCCGATCTTGCTCCACTTTTTCAAAAATGGCATCCATTTTATCCGTAATAGGGCGACCAGAGTGACGTGCATCTTTGACATCAAAATTTCCGGATTGAAAACGCTTAAACCAAATTTGTGCTACTCTCACAGACACTACACTAGGTCCATAAACATCGCAAATTTTTTTCGCGGCTTGCGTTGCATTTTTACCTTTTTTGTAGTAAAATTTTAAAATGTATCGAATTTCTTCATTAGATTCACTCATCTTGACGGTATGAAAAACAAATGAAAATCACACATTTTCCTAATTTGAATTTGGAATTATGTTCTTTAAAATTTAAACTCTCAATGATACCAAAACCAGCCAGATACAAATAGTATAGCCAAAGAGATTTTATTACAAGTTCATACATACTATAATGCGAAAAGACTTTTTCCCCAACCTAATATATTATACTTATAAACTTGGATACATATTTCAGTCATGCATACACAAACCTGCATCTTTTTTCCCTTAAGGGTAGGCAGATAGAACATGAAAATAATTGGTCCTAAGAAGCAACTTTATTGTTTCCAAAATATACTCTAATAACAATTTTTTTTTTTTTCAAGGTGGTCGGTCCATCTGATGGCTCAGCCTATGTCATACCTTACTATGGTGCTGGTGTCACTGTAATCCGCAGCACCAATGAGACCTACCTGCTTCCTCAAGCAGACTGGCACAACATCACCTGACAGTGGGGAACCATATCATTCGAGGATGATGAGGACTATGAATGGACATAAAGATACCATGTTTTGTGTTCAACAGTGGACTGACTCTTGTAGTATAATATGTTGTAAATACAGAGAAATAATGTATTTGTAAGGCTGATGTGATTATGTGTAATGTTGTTAGTTTCATAGACTAACATCTGTTCTAAACATAATGACATCTACTTTTTATTTGAATAACTACAAATTGATTTTTATTGTAAAGTATAAGAAATTGTATATAGCCAAAAGGATTTTACTTTGCATTTATGGTAGTCACACTGTGTATACATAGCCCTATATGATGAGTAAGGCTTTACTTTGTTATTTTAGTCACTGTATTTCTTTTAATGGGCTTTTTATAATGGCTTTTGATATAACAACTTCTACATTCTGAAACAATCATGTTAACAAAACATAATCATACACAGGTATTTGTATACTAGGTACCTACTTTTAGTTTTGTATATAGTTCTTTGATTAATTAAATTTTAATGTAAAGACATATTATAGATATACCAAAACTCAAACTGTTTGCTATTTATTCAGTTTACAATAAAACAAAAATTATTATAAACAACAATTTTACTACATACAAACTACATGTAAATAAGATTTAATTAATTACACTCATTACATTCTGGATTCTTCACTTTTACTGCCTCCTTTGATGGCTGGTTGGGTTTCTGGTATGGACATCTCATCTGGAGGGGCAGTGAGAGTGAATATGACTGGTATGCTTGATAATAGGGGGTTACCATGCTTCTCCAGCAGCCTGATCCAAGATAGTAAAGAATCTCTTGATGATGTGCCTAAAATGTATAAAAAGAGTATTAGCAAAGGAGGATAACATCTTTTTTTCTTTTTGTATAATGTTACCGGCCAAACCTGATTTCAGGCCAAACTAGTTTGTCCTAGGCCAAACTAGTTTGTCCTAGGCCAAACTGGTTTGGCCTACGTGCGTCAGGACAAACTAGTTGGTCCTACAAACTTTAGGCTTAAATAGTTTGGCCTAGGCTGAAGTGATTGATTTAATAATTATTTTCACCCAGGCATGGTAAATGTAATAATTTTATAGGATAGGCTGCAGAACCGACCTAGTCAACCCTGACTCCACGTGGTACTTGTCTGCCCTACCCCTAGAGTGTTTTTAAAAACCGGAGGCGCGTAGGGACCTAGACCTGATCTTCCCGCAGCGCCGGAGAAGTTTCAATTCCAAAGTTAAGGCACCTCGACTCAGTTCCTTTCATTAAGTAATTGTTCTGGACATTTACTTTGACCTCAAGGTCATTGACGATGACCCTAAGGTTGCTTTTTTATTTTATTTACTGGTCAGTAAATAAAATAAAAAAGCTTAATAATAATTCTAAATCAGTTCAGCCTAGGCCAAACTCGTTTAGCCTAAAGTTTGTAGGACAAACTAGTTTGTCCTAGGATAAACTAGTTTGGCCTAGGACAAACTAGTTTGTAAGGCCCGTAATGAGGGAGTGGCTCGGGAGACGGCATGGCGCCCTTAGCTTCCGGCTTACACAGGTGCTTTCTGGACACGGGTGCTTCGGAAAGTACCTGTGCCGTATAGGCCGGGAGCCGACGCCCGGTTGCCACCATTGCGGTGACTGCCCCGACGACACGGCGCAGCACACATTGGAGGAGTGCCCAGCTTGGGCAGTGCAGCGCCGTGACCTAGTCGCGGCGGTCGGAGCTGCGGGTGGCCTCTCGCTGCCGGCCGTGGTTGAGGCCATGGTCGGCGGCGAGAGTGCTTGGAGCGCCGTCGCCTCCTTCTGCGAGGAGGTGATGGACGCCAAGGAGGCGGCGGAAAGGGAGAGGGAGGCGGTGTCCTCTCTCCCCATCCGCAGCAGACGCACCGGGCGCCGTAGGGCGGCCAACGATCTCCGGCCACCATAGGGTGCGGCCTGCGGGCGGCGGACTTGGGGCGTCCGTCGCCCGAACGGAAACAGGCCCGAGACGGTGGCGCGACGTGTTCCGCGCGCGCCTCTCTAGAGGAATTGCGGCCGTGCATGACGGCCGCATAGGGTGACGGGGCCCGCCTTTCATTTGGCGGGCCAATACCTGCCGGGGGTGCGGACGAATGCGCAAGCGACTCCCGTGCCCCCGGCGTAAGGTAGTTGGAGGAACACCGGGGTGGTTTTAGTCAGTAAGAGTCTGACAGACCCCTCCGCCCTCCCCAGGGCGGGGGAAATCCATGAGGATTTCCACCTCGAAAAAAAAAAAAAAAAAAAAAAAAAAGGACAAACTAGTTTGGCCTGAAATCGGGTTTGTCTGGTAACATATACAAATGAAGTTTTATTAAATTAAAATCTTTACCTGTAGCACATACTGACACTATTGTACCATCGTCTTGTTCATGTAATGTTTGTCTCACTGATGGTAGCTTAGTACTACCAACAAACCCAGGTATTCCAAGGGGTTTTTTTATGTCCGAAACATCTGAAAACACAATATGAAAATGATTATCACTGGCTAAAACAGTGATTTTATTAAAATACTAGTGACCCACCCCAGCTTTGCATAGGTGCAGCCTACTAATGTGGCAACATCAGTGGCGTGCCTACAGGGCAAGCCCGAGGGTATTTCGCGTAATTTTTCATGATTGTAAGTGTTTTTTATTGTATGCAGTACTCACATTCATGAAAAATTTTGAGATATACCTCGGGCTTGCCTTGTAGGCACGCCACTGGGCAACATGTCAAAATATCAAGATTTCTATGCTATCTTAGCTCAATATTTATACATAAACCTAAAATAATTTCCAAATGGTGGTGAAAACCGCAATATAATCAATTGTGTAAGTTAGAAGACTAAGCAGGCACAAAAAATGACTTTGTTGAAAATTAAAGAAGAAAAATAAGATTCAGATTGTAGATTTATATGAAATGACATCATTATAAAGACCATTACCATCTGGGTCCGTATCATCTTTGAACTCCAGCCTTGTCTTCCCAATCAGTAGGAAATAGCTTACAACCTGTTCTCTCAGGTATACATTAAAGGGTCCTTTCACCACCAGAGGGTCATCAGATGGTTGTTCTGATAACAAAATCTTCTGGGCGTCACTTTGGGCGCTCACAACCCAAGTTTTGTCTAAACAAGCTTCTATTTCTTCTGTCTGACAAAAATTAGTTTTATTAATCAGATGGAGACCCAAAAACTATATCTAGTGAAATAAGTGCTCAAGTGATATCCGCAAACAGGAAATTTAAAAGGGAATGAATTAATTATCAACTTCCTTTTTTACATTTACAAAACACAATAAACAAAATTGTCACCTCCCAAACGTCCACTTTAGTGTCAGGGTCTACAGAAGTTATTCTCTGTATTGCAAGTCTTGCTAACTCAATCGTGTCATTGGGTAGTTCTTCAGGCAAGTACCAAGGACTTAGGTTCCTGAACTTTGGCATCCAGTACATCATGCGCCAGAACTTACGGAGAGGTATACCTCGGGAGCCAAATATGTTTAGAAGCATTTGTTCCATTTCTGAGTCTGGCATTACTTCTGTACTTTCAAAGAAAAACAAGTTATTATTAAATTGTCTTTAAAAATAGTAAATAGCAATTTATTATAAGCATATAATGCTGTTTTAAATCGTAGATTGTATTTTCTACAGTAGGTAAAGACGAGAACTACAAGCAAATCAATATGTAAACAACAAGTACTGTTATCTTCCATTTGTTCCAGTAGATCCACGGCACACTGTTGCTGCTTAGGATAATGCATAAATTCTGATTGAAATATATTTTTTGGTATAAATTTTCCTTTAGGTAGTACGTCAACTAGCGCTTTATACACTTCAATATCTTTTTGGACGCCGAACTCCTTCATTCTTGCTAAAGCAGCATAAATAAATTCGACATGACCCCGTCTTCTGGTATCCCGGCCTTCGAACATCTTTACAACCTCCAAGTACGTCTTTTTATTTTTCTGCGGCTGTGAGTAAAATGGGTCGTGCACAGTTACACGTTTTTCTGAGTTTGAACCTTCCCAGCGTTTAAACATCATAAGGGATGGTCTAGTTCTCAAAATATTCCCTAAGATTTTATTTGCCATTTTAGGTTATGTTTAGGTGCACTGTTTGTTAGATATTAAGACGCAAAGTTTGCTGATAGGTTAACTTTATTAGCGTAGGTAATTACTACGCTTTCATATCAAGCTTTGTCATGAAATTGTAGATCACTAGCTTAATGAATCAAAATATATTCTTTAAAAATAAAATAGTTCCTTCTCCTTGAAACTGAAAGTCACAGAACAATAATACTCTAGCGAGCTGAAAGTTGATTGACTAACTTGACACTTGAGTCTTGACAGTCATATGATCATGTCATCTGTCTGTCAAAGTCATTATGACAAGTTGATGGAATGACTGACCGACTAGCTGCCATTTTAGTTCAGCTTTCCACAGATTAAGTGGCAGTAAGTTTATTTTAATTTATTAGCTTTTAAATCTTTTGCAACAGTATACATTCAACTGATAATTTATTTATTATTTTATTCGTTTTAGCGGTTTTTGTTGTTTTTTTTCTTGAGTAATTAGTACTGAAAAGTTAAACTGCCCGGCACCGCTTCAGTCGTTCGTCACTCTTGACATATTCATTCATTCATGTCATCGTTCTTTCGTGGAGTTTCTATTTCCCGCCGCCCGCGGCACAACAAATTCAAATCATTCATTCGTGATAAAACCAGTTGAAATAGATGTGTTGGTGAAGGAAGACGTGTCGTTCTCAAAAACTTTAAACTACGTATTTAAATACGAAAACTCTACAGTATCTTTTTGTTGTAAACGCACGAGTTAAAGTGTTATATTCTGGATGGTTACAAACTTTTAACTGCATTGCTTTGCTAGCAAAAGTGGAGAAACGAATTAATATATAAAAGTACTTAATTTAAAGTTTAATTTAAAACAATATAAGGAAAGTGTTGATTATTATCTTCAAGATGTTTAGAGACATTAATTTATGCTGTTTACTAGTTGTCATGATGCTGGGTGCAACTGGTAAGATATTTTTTGTATTATTAATCAAATTGTAGGTATTTTTATACATAACATTATTTGTAACATTATTTGGGGTTAATAATATTCGCATAAAATACAAGTTTTAGAGATCAAACAACCGACTAAGATTGTGTAAACTAGTGTGGAATATGTGAATAAGTTAGTAACAAACCTTGCAAGCAACTTTCATTAATAAATAATGAGTTGATAAAGGTTCTGTTTTGCTTTGTTTCAAGGTTAATAGTGAATTGTAAGATGTTTTGTTTTATGGTAGTGGCTATGAGTATCATTTATGTAGGGTATACCTACATATTAAAGCGATTCGGAATGTCGGTATAAAATTGTAGGGTTTTTATTAAAAACAAAACTAAAATAATAAACTATGGCTGAAAAAAACTTTTTAAGAAATTGTTTCCTAAAAAAATATTTATACATACCTATTTATATACTAAAATACTTATTAATTAACGTTTCATGGCCATTATTATTATTTACGTGGAATTAAATATTGGTTCATAATAACTAAATAGGGATTTTCTCAATCAGATAATCCAATAAATACTTACAGACAGACCTACCTTGCAACGTCCCTCATTTATATTAGGAAGTGACTCCGCGACCGCCGCCGTGACCTGAATTTGCAGCCGCCGCCGGTTGCTAAATTGGCAGCCGGCGTTGACTTTGGAAAAAAAGCGGGAAATGGGGTTGGCAATTTGGCATAATTAAAAAAACATTAAATTTCATGTCTCATTTGAGCAACATACCTACCTAACTAGGGTCTAAGAGCGAGCGAAGCGAGCTCGGGAACTTGGACACCCCGACACGGACAATTTAGGTTCGAAGGGGTTGACGGGGGCTTCAATGAGCGAGCAAAGCGAGCGAACGAAGCCCCCGTCAACCCCTTCGTCTTAGGTTATCTATAACCTTGCAGACAGAAATAGGAGCCCCGCCTAGCGGGGCTCCGTCGACCACCTCCCTCCCCCTTGTTAGTCCAAAAAAGTTGTATTTTGTTTTACATTGACGCTGTAATTTAAAAGTCAGTCTAAGGTAGATATTTCAACTTAAAACACGGCAACATTAATCTGCTGCTACGGTAGTTTGCAATTATTTTCGTCTGGTATCACTGCTACTCCAAGGCTACACCGGTTCCCAACGACGTTATTTTTGGGAGCCGCCGCCAAAGACTACTGGCCGCCGCCGGCTGCGGACGCACTCCCTTTATATTATAATCGCTTGCAATTTATTGATTAGAAACAAATGTTTTATAGATACCTATTACCTACCTAGTATTAAACCTGTTGAAAGATGATTAACGCTGAGTTGCAGAAAAGGTCATTAAGTTTTAAAGGAAACTTTAACGATAGAAATTGTATGGTTAATGCCTCCTTTAAAATTTAATTATCTTTCTGCAACCGACCGTAAGTGATAGGTACCTACACACAGTGGCGTGCCTACAGGGCAAGCCCGAGGGTATATAATATCTCTAATTTTTTCATGAATGTGAGTAGCGTACAATAAAAAACACTTACCTACAATCATGAAAAATTACGCGAAATACCCTCGGGCTTGCCCTGTAGGCACGCCACTGCCTACGCAAACAATTAAACATTAGGTAGGTACTTCGAAAATATTATAAGTAGGTGTACCTACTTGGCTACACGAGAGACTAGACACTACAGTTAATCAGGGTCTAAGCAGGGTCGCCATGTGGTATTGTTATAAATAATTATAGGAGACAATTTAAAACACGTGCATACAGTAAGACCCGTTTATTACGACTACTTATAAATATTACTCATCATCATCAAAATAACGGGAAAATTTCCCTTTTTACCTACATCCAGCTGAATGTTACTACCTACTAAGCCTTTATGTTATTGCATACCTATTTGACGCTTATTTCAAACAGTTACAACAACTATTTTCATCCACGTGTTGTTTAGAATTCATTCTCCTCCCGTTTCAATGTGTTGAGAAAATTTAATATAATTTTAAGTGACTACATTGAAACAAGAGGGCGTTCCTGGATTTGTTCCAAGAAACAGTATTCTGTGCAATAACATAAAAAATTAAGACCGGTACAGTATGTGGGTAGGTGTATTTTTAAAACGTTTCAGCTGTCCTTAGCGTAGGTTCGGGTTAATAAATGAGTGAAAAAACAATGTAGGTAAACAACTTTTTCTCGCTCAAAAATATTTACGTATTTACATAAATAATTAATATTGTAAGTAATTAATATGAATAGGTACTTTAGTTATTTGAATAAACTGGATTTATGGCCGTGACTCCGTCCGCGTGGACTATATCTGTCTGTCTGTCTGTCTGTCTGTCTGTCTGTCTGTCTATCTGTCTGTCTGTCACACCTGCTTATTTCAGCAACTACTTATGCTATCGACTTGAAATTTGGAACAGTTATAAAGAATGCTTGTTCAACTTAATTGCAAATGAAAAAAGTCCAAAAATATTTTTATTTTCATTACAAAAGGGGCCGGAGTGGGGGTCCAAAATTTTAAAGTGGGGTTACTAGGTCAAGTGACATATCATATGAAAGGGCTTTATTTGCACATTTCAAAATATATTTTTATTTTATTTTATGTCTCACAGTTTTCGACATATGATGAAAAATGACCAAAAAAATACCATCCCCCCCCCCTTATCTCCGAAGTTTGCGGGGCGAAAAATCTAAAATAATTAGAGTTGATAGGAATTGACCCAAATATGGCACCAAAAATAAAACGATGTTCCTAACTAGTACAGTTTTTTCAAAATCACCTAAATTCCTTCACAAACAAACTTAGTTATGCGGTCCGGATTTTTTCACTTTATACGTCCAAATATGATACGGAACCCTCGGTGCGCGAGTACGACTCGCACTTGGCCGGTTTTTTATTTTATTTTATAATGGTAGGTAGGTATTATAGTATAGATTATTTGCCGGTAGCTGCTCTTTAGTTATTTGAATAAATTATTCGCCGATAGCTGCTCTGTGGTGGCAGGTATTAAAAGATATAGGTACTTTATTAATGAGTAATTTAAGAAATTGGTCGTACCTACACAACGACGCTATTATATAAGAAACACGTAGGTATAACATTAAAAGACATATTTTATTATTAGGTACCTAGGTACATAAATCACATTTTATGATCCTATAGGTATCTATCGTCTAAGACGTCATAATGTGGGTATGTGACGTCAACCAAGAAATTAACATTACGGCGATAAAATTATGCACAACAAAATAATAATGCTCTGTTTGCAAGGTTTCTAAGGCAACGATTATGCGCCCGCGCCGGTATAGTCGCGCTAAGTACATTAGCGCCACTTCGCAAGTTCATTGGAACGGCATAGACGATGCGCGCTATTTTTTTTTTCATGGATGTTTATTATAACTCGAGGCGTGGCACTCCGTGGCAGCGTCTTCGGGCTAGCGTCCAAACGCCTACGTGCTGTGACGCGCTTACCGTTCTCATTGATACGCTTCACTAGATCATATTTAATATTCCGTCCGTGCAGTAAATATGTTGTTTGTACACGTTTGAATACAAGGCCATGTTCAATAAAATCATCATAAGTGTAAAAAGTTGATTAATATGTCGCGTCACGAACTGCATAACTTTTATTTTTTTTTCTCAACTCGATTTTACGACTTGTAATGTAAATGCATAGTAGGTACCTATAACATCTTGTTGGTTTTTAGGGTTCCGTACCTCCAAAGGAAAAACCGGAACCCTTATAGGATCACTTTTGTCCGTCAGTCCGTCTGTCCGTCTTCCATTTTTCACAGGAACTCTAACGGTAGAAGTATCAAGCTATTTGGAGTTGTAAAAAAAATCAAGCTTGAAGTCAACGTAATCAAATTATACGGCCATTTATGTCACATATTTTGATATTCGCAAAATCACGTATCAAAACCTCAAAATTTCATGTTATTTTCCTTTAGGTAGGTACAATAAGATTCACGAAAGATGACCACTGCGCAGAAGGCATATTTTAGGTCCCTTTGGAGGTGCGAGGTGAGGCGCGGGCGGAATGCGTCAAGACCGGAGCGACGCCATTGGTCCGCGCCAGTGTACGTGCGCAGACGGCCGCCATTTGTGGTCATCTTTCGTGAATCGTACTGTACTTGTAAATAAAAAATACATTTTGTTTGTACTTATTGCGAATTAAGTAAATCTCCTTTACTTGCTTATGTAAAGGAAAAATCCGAACATCGTTAAATAGTCATAAAAAAATGCTATTACAAACTTCCATTCATATGGAATCCTCAGGGCACGATTCCTACTCGCACTTGTCCGGGTTTTTTTTCTAACTACAGTTAGAAACAGGCACTAAAGATAAACGCAAATACAAAAAAAGTACCGTAATAATTTGGATAGTGATACTTTTTTTACGATTTAATT
This sequence comes from Thalpophila matura, assembly GCA_948465475.1. Classification (NCBI taxonomy): domain Eukaryota; kingdom Metazoa; phylum Arthropoda; class Insecta; order Lepidoptera; family Noctuidae; genus Thalpophila; species Thalpophila matura. The sequence goes on along the minus strand of OX419185.1, from coordinate 10,377,694 downwards.
TATTACCGTTTATTTTTACAGTTTTTACAGTTAGGTATGCTGTGAGAGTTTACAGTTTCACTCGCAGCATATGCAACTGTACCCTACAATGTCCACTATCAGCTATCGGCGAATCTATTCATGAGAATAGTCCCGTAAATTGATTTGAATTGATTTGTGCGCGACACAATGTGCAGCAATTACAACTTGTTTAGCTCACACTTGCGCAATAACACTCGTTGATAACAAAACAAATGAAAAACGTTATGGTAAAACATAAAAATAACATTTTATTTTAATTAAATTAAATATTTGAAAAAATAAATTGTTTATTTTCAACAGCGTCTTCCGTATTTACAAAAATGTCTACGTTGTAGGTATACGTGTATTTTGTAAAATCCGATTTTTAAATAAAGAACGCCATGAAGTTTTTTCGCCGCCAGTAGGTACTACACCAGTAGCGTGCAATTATGCTCTATTCGATTCAATAGTCCCGTGATGAATATCGATGATGACCCATTTGAAAAGCACTGCTTTATTCGCTCGTGTAAATACTACATGCGTAATTGTATAGGTACTGAAATGAACTTCAACGGTTGATTTTATTAAATCAACTAGAGATGTAGTGATGTTAATACATAATTATCTTACCTAATTACCTATAACCCTTTTTTCCAGTGGATTTAAGTAGGATTTAGGTAGGTTGAACAAGTTTATTTTATGTAACAGTTGTTTATTTTTCAAGAGATTGCCATACTCCTTTTGTAAAAGACTGCCGAATTCCTTTCGTAAAAAATTGCCATACCTATGCCTTTTAGAAAAATAGCTCGCATTTGTTTAAATTAAACATACCCACGACGAGCTAACAATTAAAGAAAGAAACATTTATTTGGCACAAAACAGACGACACACAGACAAATTAATATAAAAAAAAAATTATTGCAAGGTCCAGTTTTTTGTTTTATTGCTACTAACGAGTAGGTATGTAGGATGTGATTTTCATTAGAATAAAATGTCTTATCTAATATTTTTCTACATTATGATTTACAGTTACTAAACTACACTACAGCACATATTATTTTATCCTCTTTTTATAGCGATTTATAACCTAATAAAACCTAGGATTCAATTACACATCTTGGAGTAACAACATTTTCATATTTCGGTATGTTTATGTCCAGAATAAAAATTCCTCCGTACAATTGGATAGCACGCTGTGTGTTGAATTGTTAAAATATCTTAGGTATACACGTTAGGTATCAATACGCGATTCTGGTTCGAGCAAAAGGAAAATTACACCCGGCCCGCGGCATGAATTCGGCCAATTTGGTGGCCTAAAGCCTTTACGTAATCAAACAAAATTTTGAAACGATATATAGATTGAATATTCGATTTCAACTGCGGGCACGTAAAGCGAATAGCGATTTTCAATGGCAGTTGAATTGTTACCAGATTTCGAAGTGATCAAATTGAACGTCGCTTTCAGGGAATTTTTTGGATTATTCCGTAAAATATGATTCGTAAAAAAATTAGAAAGTGAGTGAAAGATACGTGAGGTACACGTTGAAATACTTATTACAAAGCGAAGCAGAATGTAAACGAGATGATATTATAATCATCTCCGAAACACTTATGCAAACAATGTTAATAAAGGCATTGTATGCTCCGTCGTAAATTACGAGACCCAACCAAACCCTTGCAAGTTAATAGATATTTTTAAACGAAGGACTTTGAACTTAATACCTACTCGTTTTGTTTTGGGGATAGAGTTGAGCTCCGACCTATTTCATTTGTCTCTTCAGGGTTTTCTGCCAGTGTCCGGCCCCTGCTGTAGACCTCATTAGCACACCAGTTTTACACTCGAGCAGCACTCAACGGATTCATAATTTAATTAAATTGAAAGATGAGCCGTCAGCTTGTTGCCTGTTAATCCATAATTTAAATGGTAATTAAGAAATTATAATTAACCGTAAAACAATACCTATTAGGAGATACCAATATCCCTGGCGACCCTCCCGCACATGATAATAATTATTATGGAATTTAAAGATAATTACGGTTTATTTCGGATGATGAAATAATACATTTATTATTATCTTTTGAACTGCTGAAACCTCCTGTCTCTGGAGCCTCGGTAGCTTGACCTTATTGCTGTCCCGATGCTATTGGGTCCTAATTAAGTTAGATTAACATTTTAATTTAATTATGAATATAATATAAATAAATAAAAAGGAAAATAATTAAATCATTTAATTTTATGATTTCGAGAAAAATATTTGAGTCGTGCACTAAACCATACATTCATTTAAATTAATTAAATCGTATCGATCTTGGGTATCTTTTATAAGATAAGACATCACTTACTGCTGGGATCGAGTGGAAATCAATCACTTTAACTTATTAGAGAAAACATGCTTATAGGTACCTACATAATTATATTCCAGGACATCTGTAATCCTTTTTTTTCGGATTATGATTACCTGTCTGGTCAACAATGATTAAACTAAATAATCACCTAACTATTAAACTAAACAACTTGCTTAAACTCAGTTTGTTGCCCTAAATAACATGTAATAACATGTACAATGTACCTACAGACAGAGAAAATGTTTTATACATAAATACCTTGCCGAACATAAATAAACTGTCTTATTTTACACACAGTTTATTAAATAAACCAATTAATTCCCCAAGTAATTTTCTTTATGAAGGAGATGCTTCAACTCAAAACAATTGAATGAATTGGTCGGTTTTCAAAGCTCTTAAATCAAATAGTTTTTTCTTTAAAGACTTGTTTCCACTTCACTAAGGAGTTCGGAAACAAAGGAACACCAACTCTGTTTAATAAAATGAAAACTTAGCTATTAATTAAATAAAATAGTTTACTCACAATCCAGTAAAACGGATACATACGTTATTTGTTGAACAAATATTATTGCAGGATAATCTATTGATTCATTCTTTCACCCGAAGGCTAATCGGGATTTATGAGGTAAGCCGCATAGTTTGGGGTGCGATTCCAGTCAGATGAAATTGTTTTATCCAAATTTATTACACACAGGAGGCTGGCTTAAACATTTTCCGCGCAAATCTGATATGTACAGATAAATGAAAATAGTAATTTATCTAGATGTGTACAGTATGTTTATTGTAACACCACACAATGTTCAGTTACAAATTATGAAAGCGAACATTATGTGCTATGTTCCTGTCACGTCATAAAGAGATATGATGAGTCAGCCGCAATTGCAATTTTGCTAATTTATTATTCGCAAATGAGACGATTAGCAGTAAGAATGAAGGGCATTAGTGTCGGGGTGTGATAATAAGGCTCGTTTTCCTTTCAAAAGTTGGGATGAAGTCAGCGGTCTGAACAAAAAGTTACCCCATTTGAGCGTTATGACAAATGACCGGTGCGGGCGCCAAGACATCAGTGGGACGGACGATTTGCTCCGTGATCATTCGGCCCTTTATATACCCTGACATTGATATGTTTTCATAATAACGTTTTGTGTAGATTTCTTCACCTCGCCGTCAGTAAAATATCTTTATATCTGACTGTAAATTGACGCAGGTAATAATTTACGAGCGCGACGAAACTTTTAATGAGTATGCATGCGACGATTGCGGCTTAAAATTTGTCATTTACATTAAAATTAACACTAATTAAGTGTTGATGTTGTAAAAACACTATTTTAGCTAGCGGTTCAATGTTCTTACCTGTAAACACGAAGTGGTGGAAAAGCATAATAGGAAAGGTGCAATTATGTTTTTAGCTTCCTACGTTTTTAACGTTTTTGTAAGAGACACTGGCTTTATTCCAGTCTAATATAAAAACGCGAAAGGAACTTTGTAACGTTTACAAGCTAATACTGCTGAACCGATTTTGATAGAATTTGGTATGTAAGATAGCTCGAATCTTGGGGAAAGACACAGGATAGGTACTTTTCATCTTGGTACATAAAGAAGTTCTCCTTGCTACGTCGCCGCGTCGACCGCAAATGAATTGAGACAAATGGCAGGAGGGTGATGATGATGATGGTAAAGAAGTTCTCCTAGCATGAGTGAAATTGCGGGCAAGAAGTAGTGGCATATGACTAAACCTATTCAATGAACTGACCATCATACTGATCATACTGTGATAAATAACACATTATCTAATACGTCGAAACTGATAATTTTGATAAAGCCTCGATAAGGCTGTCGTGCGTCTAGATACAAAATATTGTTTGCGAATTTTTATCTTTGATAGTGGCGTTCAGGAATTTTCCTTCGCAAAGCCATGTAATGCGCATATGGCCAATTAATTGCGATGATCGATCGGTTTCTATAATACTAAGATAATCGATTATAGGATTACCCTAGCTTTGGAATGATGTTAATTTAAGAAGCATTGGCTTCTAATCTATAAATCACAATCAAATCTTTACTTTTATAGTCAGCGGGGATAGCGAATGTATTCAAAATAAATAATGAGTTTTTAAAATGTGGGCAAAAATTCATACTACGAGTATATGTAAATATAGAAAAGAATATTAATAGGTACCTATAGTCACTTCGCCTCTTATGATGACTTTAATAAGAGCAGTCTAAAGATTAAAAGAGAAGGTAGGCTGCTACTACCCTTCCACTCTAAATTCCCCATTTTTGCACTTACTTTATCTGTAGGTACCTAAGTGCTTTAGCTTTCAGAAAAGTGTAGGACCCGATTTAAATAGACTATTTAAATCGGGTCCTACACTTTTCTGATTCACGAGTTTTTAATAGTTGATACGGAATCCTCCGCAATCGCGTACAACTCAGCCTTGGCCAAAATTATCTTTAGCGATATAAATGAAAGATTTACGAGGCTAATATAATTATGTAATTAGTATCTGTGACTTAAAATATTACTTTTATCAGCGGCATTTCAGAGAGATCACTATACTTATTTGAGAAGTATAGTGATACTACACTATACTTAGTTCAGAATATTTTAAATGTACGAGTACCTACGTAAAAAAAGTTGCATGAATGCGTTGCGTTTATGAGTTATTTACAACTCGCGTCAAACGTGATGTGTTATTGAGAAAAATGTTCTGGTGTGATAGAGATATGAATCTCTAAGAGACCAATAGCACCATTCCTTTTTCACAAAGGAACAATCATGGTTTAAATATTTCATAGTACGACGGCTGTAGGTGTCTGTCTGTCTGTCTGTCACACCTGCTTATTTCAGCAACTACTAAATGCTATAGACTTGAAATTTGGAACAGTTATAAAGAATGCTTGCCCAACTTTATTGCAAATGAAAAAAGTCAAAAAATATTTTTATTTTCATTGCAAAATAGGCTGGAGTGGGGGTCCGAAATTTCAAAGTGGGGTTACTAGGTCAAATGACATATCATACGAAAGGGCTTGATTTGTACATTTCAAAATATATTTTCATTTTATTTTATGTCTCACAAATTTCGACATATGATGAAAAATGTCTGAAAAAATACCATTCCCCCCCCCCCTTATCTCCGAAGTTTGCGGAGTGAAAAATCTGAAATAATTAGAGCTGATAGAAATTGACTCAAATATTGCACCAAAAATAAAAAGGTGTTCCTATTACAGTTTTTTCAAAATCATCAAAATTCCTTCACAACACAAACTTACTTATGCGGTCCGGTTTTTTTTACTTTATACGTCCAAAAATGATACAGAAACCTCGGTGCGCGAGTACGACTCGCACTTGGCCGGTTTTTTTACCATTTTGGTACGGAACCCTAAAAACCAATAACATCAATATCACTCATCAGCTTATAGCAAGTCCACTGCCGGAGATGCCTCTCCAATCCCACGTCATTTAACTCAATCCACGGCCACTCTCATGCAGGTGCCACCAGCAAACCTCCGAAGATCTTAGCTTCACTTAACCTGAGGGCGTCCTACCCTACGTTTGCCGATTCCCGGTCTCTACTCATAACATGTCTACCCTAACGGTCATCGGTTCTGCGGTTAATATGGCCGGCGCATTGCCAATTTAGCTTGCTTATTCTGTACACTGTACCAGTAACCAATCAGCAGCGAATATTAGGTGAGCAGGGCCCCACGTAGCGCCAACTTTAAAGTAATGTGTGAAGTAGTCTCAGTCAATAGACATGTTATTATCGTCGTTTGAAAAATCTGTAAAATTCGGATCTACTAACTTTTGAGGGCCGAGAGTGGGTGGTAGTACCTATATCCTAGGCCGCGGCCGCACCGGTACACGCGACGCGACGCGACGGCGATTTCCTGAACAAATAAATTTCGCTTGTCGTTTCTGCAGTGCGGCCACCGACATATATTATGTTTACCATATGAAGTTGTTTTCACGAAATCGCCGCCGCCGTCGCGTCTCGTCTCGTCGCGCGTACCGGTGCGGCCGCGGCCTTAGGGTTGTAACGGATGTCATTTAGCGGATAAGGATGCAGATGAAATTATTGACATTGTCGATTTAGATGATGCGGATTTATAATAAAACAATTTTTAACGGATTACATCGCGTATAGGTATGTATTATTGATTTTTGTTTTTCTGATGTATTGAGCACTTTTCACTATTCGGATTTAAGAAATTTTCGTTTTGAGGATGCGGATACGGTGAGGATGCGGATGAGGATAGATCCTGATATGATACAAAATTATGACGAGTTACAACCGCTTGTCTATCAATCGACAGCTGTACTACGAATGAAAGCGTTAATCGCGTTCAGACTAGGTAGGTACCTGCGCCCCTTTGATTCGGCGTGAGATTCAAAATTTCAATTTGTGCGTAAGCAATTTTGTGGATGTGGATACGGACACGGATATCTATTACAACCCTGGTATACATATTGTTTATCTTATTCCATTAATAGAGCTGTCACTGTTTAACACGAGTCATATAGACAAGACTGTACCACTGTCCACAGACTATTTCTTCTGACCACGGTTTATGGGAAAAGGGGTAAAAACCGAACGTGTTTCGCATTCCGTGGGCCTGTCTATGACCTTAGTTAATTTTCAATCAAAGCGGACGAAGGTAATTAGTATTTTACTCATATTTTCCTTAATCGTCAAGGAGCGAGACTAATGAATTGTTTAAATGTTTACTCACTCACCTATTGAAAAACAGCTCACCGATCACGCCACCCGTGCGCTGATAACATTGTGGGTTGTTTAAAAAGTTCAATGAGTAATAAAAGTAGATAACCTATGGCACAATATAGTACTATACCACAATATAGTACTATACCACCAAAGTCATGAGAAGACAAGGTGTTAAAACGATAACAATACGTATAAATTGGAAAACAGTTACATTAAAACACTAATTGACAATCTGAATAATAACACAAATTATTATAAAAACACATCTTACAATAATTCTCTATTATGTAAGTAATATGTATGTCATACTTCGGAATAAAGATTCTTTATTTTTATCCAGAACACTGTTCAATTGAGAATAAATAGCTACAGTGTTAACTCTGCTGTATTTGTCGATAGACAAATAGAGACTTACTTTCCTAATACGAAAAAACCTCTTTAATTGATAAATTAAAGAGGTTTTTTCGTATTAGGAAAGTAAGTCTCTAATTAATAATTATTAGGTATTAACCTCTCAAGTCCCGCTAACCTACCAGTGAGGTAGAAACCATTGTTTATCTATTGTGTCTCATTAGCTGGGGTTTGACGAGTTAACCAACAAAGTAAAAAGTTTATTTAACTATAAATAAGCTAAGAAAACTAGAACCAGACCGCACTACACTTTCCATTATGTTTTATTTTTTATTTTTTTCAAAAGTCATCGATATAAGGCAAAGGCTAAGTAAAATTTACACTAAAAGTACTAAAACCGTGTTTTATTTATGATTTTATAGTCATTCCTCGGTGATAAATGTAAAGATTGATTGAATACATACTTACCTACTTTAATAAAAAGGGTTATTCCCAACGGACCACGTGGTCGGTTGGCGAGTTGCATCGAACCACGCCAACTATTCCCATCCGACCACGTGGTCGGTTGCAACTAAAAATATTTTTTTTTTCCCAAATTATTGTGTTTGTCCCATCGAACCACGTGGTCCGTTGCGACTACTTAGTAAAAAATAATAATGATTTTTTAGTTGCAACCGACCACGTGGTCGGATGGGAATAGTTGGCGTGGTTCGATGCAACTCGCCAACCGACCACGTGGTCTGTTGGGAATAACCCAATAAAAATTACTGCCTGTGCTCATGACTCTGTCTGCGTGGAATTCAGAAAACAACACAATGTCGTTATTTTGTTCATACAAACTTTACCACCTGTATTTCGAGGAATTTTTCCTCCTAACAAATCTCTAGGTCCACCGGTTTAGGCTGTGCGTTGTCTGAGTCACTGTACTGTTTTATAGGTAGGTATGATTATTAATATAGGACATATAATAATATCTATATGTTGCCCTCAGTTTCGGTCGCACTCTAGGAGAATTATTTATGTACCCGGAAAAAATAGGAAATCCTATGTCCCCAGGGCTTAGGTAAGTAAGCTATCTCCATACATTTTCTTAATATAGGTTCGTTCGAAAACGTAACAAACTGACAGAAAGACACTTACTTTCGCATTTATACCTATTTTGCGAGAATTTTATTAAAACAGTAAACTATAGTGTCGTAAAACCTAATAACAGATTGAAACATGGTCCACCCGTGATAATTATTTTAGTGGAGGGCTGAAAATAAAGAAAAAATAAGTACCTACCTAGCTGTGCACATAACAATTTGTTCAGTTTGTAGATTGTCCAATATTAATTCTTTAACTCCAATTACGTTCATGTAAGGGTCAGGGACTATTTTTGGTGAGCTATTGTTTCATTACACTAGTTTCGTAATGTAATTCTTGCTTTACTATAGGTACCTACTTCTTTCTATTGGTTTTTGAAAGAAGAATCGACAAGAATCCCTGGTTCGCGTGAGTTTTATTTAAAAGTTATCAATTCAAATTTTCACATGAAGAGTGTTATTTCAATGAACATCTTCAAAGAGTACCTACAATACCAAAACGCTAATTTATAGCTACCTTTGTTGCAGATATAATTATGTAGATGAACCTAATGAGACCTATATTTAACCGTCCGGAAATTTCCAGACAGCTCAATTGAAAACTGTCACGTGTAGGTACATTACACTAACCGCTCATTTCAGAATTATTTCATGAAATAAATATAATTATATCTACTAACATAATATAGGGCAGTAAACATTAAGGTAAACAACTTTTATACGCCTAACCTACTGTAGACTTAAATATGTGTACATACATTCATTGTTATCAATGTCATTATCACTCGCCAGATATAAGTTGGTGTAATAAACGCTATCATCAATGTCTACCTTTAGAAATATTAACCCTTTAAATTAGATAAGAACGTAAATTTTCATAATTTTCCCAGAATATCTACAGTGATTCATACTTCTAAATAAGTTCTCGTCTGATATAACGTTAAGGGCCTTAAATCTTAAAAGAAAAGTTGAACAGACTTTTAGTAGGATTCTTGTAAAGATATTTTAATGTTTCGTATTGTCTTGAAGCTGAAATTACTTTTTCGATATAATTATAACGTTAGGCAGGATTTCTACTTTTAATTTTAACATTTACTTAATCTTTTGAAATCGCAAAGTAATTACTATTCATATATTAAAGAAACAACTCTAAAATGTAAGTAATGTCGAGATGACCTAAATATCAGACGGAGAAACCTTAATTTTTAAATATTTTTCATTTTGTTTAATTAAACTAATGTGGTTAATTTAGCAGAAGAACAAACTAACTGCATTCGAAATTAAGACTGCAGATAATTATATGTCTAGACTCTAGACTAATAATCTTATTTAAATGGTTGCCTGTGAATCCTGTTTATAATCTTGATGCAAAATTATAAGGCACTCTAATAACGCTCTTCAATATTTGTGGGATGAAGTCATCAGTGACTGTAAGGACTCTTTGTTTCTAACAAAATACATATAATTGTCTGTATCTACACCTAGGTAGATCCATTAGTGACAATATCTAATGAAGTATTGCTATTGCGAAAGTTCTAGAAGTTTCGAAAGATCAAGACGTTGACAAATGCGAACTATAAAATCGTCCCGTCCCTCGTTAACTTTACATATAAAAGTGTTACCCTAGAGCAGCTAGGGAGTTACATACAGGTGGTGAAGATAACAACACTCATACAGTCGTGTGAAATAGGTGCTACATAATGTTATCTGACTAAGCTAAATAAAAATACAACGCAAACGCTGAGTATACTCTATAATATGAGGTTAATGATGAATCAAAACAAATAGAGCAGATACGTCATCGTGTCAAGGCAAGAGTGACTTCCTATGGCATCGGAGCAATTCAATCAGGCTGCTCTGTGATACCTACTTCTTAAATTGCTCGACGATTATGCTTCGATTGAGTGAGAGTGTATGGTATAATGTGTACACGACACGCACACATGCAAAAACATCGTACGATATGAGCCAGCCAATGGCAGCGAGCGGCGTGGTGGGCTCGGCTCCCCACCACACCATTGGAATGCATAGTGCTAAGAACGGCACTGTTAAAAATAACTACCTGTTTGACAGGATACACACGATGTCTGATGACGTTCGAGGCCATTGCCAATTTGTGAAGGGACTCAATATTTATCCTTATTTTTTGCCTAATGTCAATAATTAATTAGCTAAAAGTTTCGGCCTTTTTTAATCCATTCAATAAATTGCAGTACCCAAAATAGTTCTTGCGTGAATTCAAAGTTGAGGATGACAGTTTAGTAATAACTTATGGACAATGTCGATTCAAAAAGAATAGATTCTCTAACATTTTCCGATCCAATCACATATGAGTAAACAGCTGATTGCGTGGACGCCACGTGAAACACGATCGGGCGTGGGTGACGCGAGCATGCGCACAAATAGGACTAGATAACAACACTTTCTAAACACAACAGGACAGATGAATATGGAAAATATCAACGTTGGAACGAACTAGTAAACAACCACATAACCATTACTATAAACTTGGCAAAATTCTAGCCTAACCAAAAATCGTTCAGCAGTGTAATAAGGTCTGCCAAAATGTACGTAGGTATGCGTATATGTATTTAGCTTCTTCCGCGTATGTCAGAAGTTTATTTAGTCATTGTTTTCAAGAAAATCCAAAAAAATAATAAAAAATATTTATTTCTTTCCGTATGGTAAACAGCTGAACCGATATTGATAAAATTTAGCAACAAGATAACTTAAACTCTGGGGAAGGACAAAGGATACTTTTCATCATAGTATCTACATAAAGTAGGTTTCCTAAGATACGAGTAAAATGCGGGCAACAGATAGTATCAAATAAAATTGATAGGTATATCAATGAAGATACAAAATCAAAAGCAGAAATACTGTACATTTTGACGTAAAATACAAAAATCATGGAAGCACCATTCGACAAAGATAGATGAGATTTTGAAGACGATTTGGCCATTCGTTTTAGTATTCAGCAGCCGCCTCTCACTGTGTAATAGAACCATCGTTCATCACTGGTTTCCAATAGGTGGGCTATCATTTATCAGTAGTTCGACAAAGTAATACTGAACAGCTGCTCAACAATAGAACGGATAAATTAAATTTCAATTTATCTTGTATAAGTGAATCTGAGACTGATGTAGTTTCAATACAAATCATTCACTTTGAAGTGAGTATTATTCATTGCAATGATGTTATTATGAAGTCATGTAATACATCTATTACTTTAATAAGCCAATCAATATGTTGTAAGTAGCCATTAATGCCAGATTAGAAGTCAAAAGTCAAGAGGGCGGTAGTTTGTTAAACCATGCAAATCAGCTAAATGTTTACTCAACGTAAGAGACCTTCCTTACAATTTAATTATATTTGATAAGACCATTATGTAAATACGTGATTAAAATTTTAAGTTTGTTGAAACCGAACAAGGATCTCTGCTCGGCTTAATTTTTTTCTATTTTCGCACCACCTTTTAAATAATTGTAACAGCCAACAGGTGTTCTTATAGTTCTGCATCCTGGGTAATCACTTAAGTAACATGAATATATAACTATAACATGAATGGTAACTTAACTATAACATGAATGGTTAGCAGTAACAATAGATTTTCCTTAATTAACCAGGCAATTAAGTAATTCTTCGCCAAGTTTCGTAATTGTATTTTACCTTGGGTCCTTTTAAAAGATATCTACGAACCCTATTAGGAATCCCGGTGTAGGCTCCGAATTATAAGTTTCTAGACTTCAAAGAGACTTTAAGGAAAGTTAATTTAAACTTTTCACCTAACTAAATACAAGCTACATAGTTAAATATTCTTAAAAGAGAAGATGTTATTTTACTTGTTCTCTTTGCCACTTTAGTGCTGGCCTGCTGGATCAGATAGATTAATATTTCGATTAGGTACCAACTGATTAGAATAGAAAGTTATTTTTGTAACGTATTTCTAAATAAACGACTCCTGTTATTAAGCCGTCACGTTTTATACATAACAAAACCCAGTATTGTATTTTTGTTGTATCGATTCCCAGATGAGACAAGCAACTTTTTAAAAATCTTTGATTGCAATATTACTTAGGTATTATTCAAAATAAAATGAAGTCTCCATGAAACAAAATGTCCTATCTACAATATTTAAAGTACTTTCCCTCCATGTGGCATAGCCGTGGGGTGGGACACCCTGTATGTATATTTTTTTAAGTTGTAACCCCTTAAATTTTATCAGATCTTTTCACCCTATAGGTAGTTGAAAAGTTAGAGGGGGAAAACACTTTTTATGAAATTAGAAGTTCTAATGTCATAAAAAGTGTTTTCCACCTCTCAGTTCTAATTTAGAAGTGAAGCGCATATAATATCACCAAATATTAATCTAAATTATAAAGTCACTTCAAAAACATATCTAACGATATCCCACATGAATGAAAATATTTTTTATGGCTTAGTTAGTATGGCTTAGTTAATATATATTTTTTAATACCTAATTTGACTGCACCCCTTCATGGTGGTTCACAGAAGATAATTATTAATTTATCTACCTGCGAAGTTTCATCTTTAAAGTGCTAATAGTCTCCGAGAAAAATGGCTGTGATATATGGGCGGATAAATAGACAGACAGATGGACAGGGCAAAATTATAAGGGTTCCGTTTTTACTACTTTGCTGTGGAACCATAAAAGTGATAACAAAATGAAAAACATTTGATTGATTTACTGAAACGCCAGTTTAGGCTTATTTTGAAATAAGTTGCTTTATTTTATTTTGACGGATGATATTTCGCTCCACTATTACTAGAACAAACACTGTAATGAGCTCGTATTGATTAAATTTATCTGAAAATTAATGCCTGTTTTTTTATAGCAGGAGCTCTGAAAGGCCACTGCAATCGTGAAGAGGACCTGCTGCAAAGATGTTCGATGGCACTACCAGTGCTAAGTTCACCTGAAATATCGTTTGCACTCACGCGAGAGGAACTGGACAAGAGTTGCGTGTAAGTTAAGTGACTCTTCTAGAAGTTTTGATTAGTGCTGAATCAATGGAGAGTATGTATTGATTCCGTTTAATTGGTGTAAATGATGTAAATAGAGTTGATTGCGGATATTGCTTAATTGATAACACTTGATGTAAATTATTGTTTATTTATATCGGTACGCAATTATAACTAACTAGCATTCGCCCGCGGCTTCGCCCGCGTGGACGTCGGAAATTATCCCATGGGAACGTACCTCAGGAGTAAACTTTAACTACCATTATATCACTCTCCGGTTCATAACAGTACCTACAACAACATGACAGTACAAACAGACACTTCAATTTTATTTATTTATATTGAAGATTATCAATCTTATTACCCCCGCAGAAGAGCTGTTTTACCCCCAAGGCGGTGAATAGCTTTTTAATTTTCTATTTTGAGTGACATAAACACACGCGATTACAGCAATACCGCAAATTCATCACCACTAACCCATGCCACTAACCGATCCCGCGTCGAGCGCGGCAACCGTTACACAAAAATAATCCTTATAGCATGATTCAATTCACGCGCGACGGCGCGATGGCTTATTAGCGTATTTCATGTATAAGTTTGGTGTTTCTATACCGATTTCTATGATTATTTTTTTATTGAATAGGTAATAATGTAAACTTTTTTTAATTAGGGATGAGTGAGAGTATTATAAACGTAAGAGTAAACAAATACAATCAGAAAGCTCCGAACTGCTAAGCTATCGGGAGTTACACGTGTTATTGTGAGTCAACCATAAAAGATAGACATATGCTGTTGTGTTGTGGGATATTTTTTAGATAATTTTATGTAGAACATTTTCGTCATACATGATTTCTATGTAGCTTTAACCATTAAGGCTGCACACGCGACGAAAGCTTAAAAAATGGAGTAACTTCTCCCGTTTTCCCAACATTTCCCTTCACTGCTCTGCTCCTATCAATTGTAGCGTAATAAAAAGTATACTATAATCTGCCCAGGAGTATAATGAATAATTGTACCAAGTTTCGTTAAAATCCGTTGAGTAGTTTTTGTTTCTATAAGGAACATACAGACAGACAGACAGACAAAAATTTTACTGATTGCATTTTTGGCATCAGTATCGATCACTAATCACCCCCTGATAGTTATTTTGAAAATATATTTCATGTACAGAATTGACCTCTCTACAGATTTATTATAAGTATAGATTAGAGAGGAAATATTTTGTTTCATTGACAAACTGATTGTGGCACAATTTTCCATATTTAATAGAATTAGGTGACACTTTATCCGATGTAATCTCTAAGGTCCGAAATAGTCATCATTCGCCTAGCCTTTTCCCAAAATAAATTGGGGTTGGGATCCAGTCTAACTATCTAGTTAGACTGGATCCCAACCCCTCGGAGAGCACGTTACAGACGCAGATGCTCTCCGAGGCGCGCAGGGGTCTGTCTCGATATGTAAAGAATGGTCACCCATGAATTATCGACCGCGGCAAGCGCAGCTTAACCTCGCAAATCTATCGATCAGCCTGGCAATCATTTAGCCACGAGCCCCTCGTTACTCCGAAATAGTTATGAAACAAAATCATTAATTTTATAAATAAATATTACTCCAATTGAAATGATACCGTCAAAAGACAGCTCAAATAGCAGCATCCCTTTAATTTCCAATTACCAAACGCTCGGAAGAATGGCCGCACTTATCACTTCAACGATATCATGGTGCAACGATCTCTCTCATTTACGCTCAACTAAGAACTTACTTTCGCTAAAGTAAGTTTAGCTAAAGAGTTGGCTACGTCAGGGACGACTAACTTTCGGAGCTGGAATGGCGCGGTCGGCACGCAGTTAGCTCATCTTAATTTAGTACTCTTGTTTGTGGTAAATAGCAATTTGAAACTATAGTTGTCGGACTTCACTCAGCGCTTCATAGAGCTGAATAGCCAATGAAGCACTTTACTGCGGTCGGGTCGGCAAACGTTGAAATTACGAGATATTCTAGCATGCCTAATGCGGGTGATATTTTTTGGGTTCCGTGCCAAAATGGTAAAAAAGGAACCCTTATGGTGCGACTTCGTCTGTCTGTCTGTCTGTCACACCTGCTTATTTCAGCAACTACTAATGCTATCGACTTGAAATTTGGAACAGTTATAAAAAATGCTTGTCCAACTTTATTGCAAAAAAAAAGTTCAAAAAATATTTTATTTTCATTGCAAAAGGGGCCGGAGTGGGGGTCCAAAATTTCAAAGTGGGCTTACTAGGTCATGTGACATATCATATAAAAGGGCTTGATCTGCATATTTCAAAATATATTTTTATTTAATTTTATGTCTCACAGTTTTCGACAAATAATATGATGAAAAATGTCTGACAAAATACCATTCCCCCCCCCCCCTTATCTCCGAAGTTTGCGGAGCGAAAAATCTGAAATAATTAGAGTTGATAGGAATTGATCCAAATATTACACCAAAAATAAAACGATGTTCCTAACTAGTACAGTTTTTTCAAAATCATCAAAATTCCTTCACAAACAAACTTACATAACTAAGTTTGTTTGTGAAGGAATTTTGATGATTTTCGGTCCGATTTTTTCACTTTATACGTCCAAAAATGATACGGAACCCTCGGTGCGCGAGTACAACTCGCACTTGGCCGGTTTTTTTTCCTACGGCTCGTTGTACCATTGTACGTTTGTGTTGGCGATGGTCCAGGGGTATTTTTGGGCCTACGATACGTTGTTTGCTGTAATGTATTTTGTAGCAATAAATTATAATACGATATTATGCTTGTTTTATCTGTCCATGTGCTTGATATGTATTTTGATGCTGTATTTTTATGAATGGAATTTCCATTGATATCGTACATACCTACCTAAATGTTTGTGATATTTGTTCACAGGAATTGATAAGATGCTTTTATGTTTTTGTAGTTTTTTTTTATTTCTATGGCTTTAGTCATGTTTAGACAGATATATTGTTTTATTAATCTCGGACATGTTGTGTTAATTGAAAATTTTATCAATGATTATCCAGCAAACTCATATCTATACGCGAATTTATATTAGTCATATCTGATAGATACTTTTTTTGTTTGAAACCTAATAGGCATGCGTGTAGTTTGATTTAGGTCAAACTACATTATTACCTAGATTACCTACTTGAATTCCTCTAATTTTTTTCAAAGATAAAGTTTGTGCCCTTAAACTTTACGACATACCGTATTACGTACGTAAAGTCAGTTTAATAGTACCATTAAATGTATTTAATGAATTTGTTAGGATCCCTGTGGGATAATCAAAAGTAAATTTACTATTTGTAATAAAAATTTAAACAAATTACGTCGATTTACGCCATTTCCACATGCCATGACTCGGTAGGCGAACTAATGATAGCAGTATTGTTGTTCTTCTCAAATGCTTCAATCTGCACAGATATTATTACGCATTGCATCTATTTGCCTATAATGCATCTGTAGCTAAACGGTTTTTAATTGAGCTACAAGTTGCAGCAGCGACTGTCACAGCTCGGCTTTAAAAAAATAAAATATCTTTCTAATGGAGCCGCGGAACCTTTTAGTAAGCCTGAGAATAAAGATTGATCTGGTCCCAGCCGAAATCCGGAAAACTTTATCCATAATACATATGGTGGGTCTACGGGAGAAATTCCCACTAGTACTGGTGGATTATAATGGAGGGCCGTGGATGATAAATGCGTATCTACATTCTACAGTCATGCTCTCCTTCCCTTTTAAGGGATTACCTCTCAAAGCGCCCATAACACGACCTGAAACAAAATATAATTGGAAATGATAGGTTACTTATTTATTTTTGACAGGCAAGGAGGTGGAGTGATTATACCTCAGAAGATTTTCTGTAGTTTTCGCGTATTTTTCTTACAAAATTTATTGATAAAGAGAACGCAGTTTGATAATACTACATATAAGTACTACTTTAAAAAAACGGGAATTCTATAATATATTCGAATAAAACATTAGGACACAGTAAATATCCCGCTGGTATAAAACTTTCTTAAATAGAGCCAAAAGAAAAAATCGTAAATAAATATTGCTAGGTATATCAGAAAGAAAGAAAATATTAGTGGTTGTACAAGTGGTTGTATTTATTAGTGGTTGTACATAGAATTAGTGTTGGTACTTGGTGTAATAGAGTGGTGGTGTTACTATGCTGCTACTAAGGCGTTGGAAGATATTGTTTCTTACGTTCTTGTATGCATTTCACTGTCTCCTTTTACGACACTCACGCCAACTATTTTTTACGGGGTTCCACAAGGCAATACTTGGACTTACCAAACCTTTGTTACAGTGAGCTGCGAATGGGAATTAAATGCATAGACAACTACACAAATGTCTGCATGGAAAAGCATGAACAAGTTGTGTTCCGTCGTATCTACGCTGGCATCACCGACGTAGTTCAAGAGTTGTGCACCAGGGGGAAGTACCAGGACGAGTATTTAAAACACGCTGATTGTGTGAAGATGGTCAGGTCCGACTATGAGACTTGCAGTCGGAACTATGAAGTGACGCTGATGACGTTAGGGAACCATCAGCAGGGGGATCAGTACCAGACTGATCAGACGGGCCTCGGTACCAGCCATGAGGATCATCTAAGAACCGTTTGTTGGTAAGTGCAGAACGGTATTCCATGAATGCCATATCAGACATAAGCCGCTCCCGATTTGTGCCTTCAATGCTATATAATTCCAGAATATACATCCACTTTAGACATGAACTTTTTTATAGTCCGCCATAAAAATCCCATTCACGTAATTACTAGGTACGTTTGGGACCAAAATTGGTGATCGTAGTACGGTGTTGCTGCCAAAACCGGACAATATTATCTTTGTTGATTCTAAGATCTATTGCGGGAAATGACACGGGACAATCAATTCACAATTGAAATTTTTATTCTTTTCATTGTTCGTTATAGGCTCCTTCTAAATTGGCGTCAAGTTTTTCACCAAATCAAATCTTTATAGTCTCACTGCTAGTTTCTTCTTACCTGGATAAGTTCAGATAATTTTATATTTTTTTTTGGATTCATTATGTACCTACTTAAATATTTTTTTTTATTGCAAAAAGTTGTACAAAACTTAGATAGTCTCTAACGCATCTTTTAATTATCTATTAGACATTAGTGCCAAACGATGTTAGTTGTATGTTTTAAGTCTCAATGTTAGTTACTTCATCCAAACTTTTATTTTATTTTGCACCATTACTGAACTCTGCGAACTTAATAAAAATGAACGTTGTTCGGTTCGACATTGAAATATGCAAAATAAAATAAAACTGATTTTGGACACCGCGTTTGCTTATATTGCATTGCATCAGAATGCAAAGAATTTACAAACGTGAATAAAACAAATTCTTTTATTCACTTTTTTGTTGTCCGTTCTGTTTTGGTCTCTGCTTTTATGTCATCGAGTAGAAAGAGCAGCACGCTTGTACGAATCTTTAAATTCCTTTATAATTCGCTCTCTGTTATTTTATGTACAAAGTCACTGTGCATGCATAATTCAGTAGAACAAAACCTACAGCCACCGCTGTTTCCACAGCACATCTCTTGATACAACAAGTCTCGCTTTTATTTGAGTTGAAGCGTAAAATCCATACTCATAACTGCAGGCTTCTCGCTAAATGCTCCAAGTATGCCATTTGCCGACTTGCCGACTTACAACAGAGAACAGTCTGCAAATTGTTTTGCTCAAAAACTTCCTAGCTTATAAGTTACGGAAGATTTCAGTCTTTTTGGTAAGTATATTTGAGTAATGCATCATCAATGCAGATCAAATATATATGGGACCTATGTCATCGTAAGGTATTTAATGATAGGTATCAGTAGATTGTTTGATGCTACGATAGCAATCTTTATCATTTTCGCTGGCTTTTTGAAACTTATCTGTCTCATATTTTGATTAAAAATATTTTTAAACAAGCTCGACTTATTGTCATGAATATGTATTAAAAATCTCTTGTAGATCAAACCACATTGATACAGAACGCGTAGGACAAACTCGTTTAGAGCGAGTGAACGTCGCGCGCCCGTCGCATCAGCGATTAGATATTTTGTTTTTTGGCAACCGACAAGGCCGATATCTATTGAGAATCAACACGGTTTCATACATAAATACATTGTTATTTTTATAATATGGAACCCAGCACGTATTGTTCGTAAATTTTGGTCTATTGGGCTATCTCTTCAGACGAACGGCGGGCGTCACTCAATTTCAAGTTTTGCAAATTAAACTGTCATGGAAGTTATCAAGAGAAGTCCTAGAGAGTCGGTACTTCAAAGAGTCGGGAGGAGTCCTGAATATTGAATAGTCCGCGTTAGTAAAATATTCAGCAAATCGAACTGGCTCCCCCAGCCTCACGAACTAATTACTTGTCTGAAGCGTGATTTCCACTGATAATAATACTTATCTGTACCAATTTACATGTAAATTAACAACGCCCGCCCGTGGTTCGGGGCCTGTCGACTTTGTAATATAATTTTTCTGGTTTAGATTTTGACCGAGTCTTTTATATAAGATCGCAGTGAATGAAAGTCAAATATTCCGTTAAATTAAGTTTGATGTTTAGAACCCACGACAGTATTTGAGGAGGCAAAATTCTATATTATTTCTTATACTTTCTATTCCTGTAAATGAGTTCGTGTTCATTAATTTTATCGGGTTTACGTAAATTCGAAGAATTTTCTGGATAAGCTGATGTTAGGAGGGTGTTTGGAAGGCATTGTGCGCCCCTCCTCGCCATTAAACCCTGATTAAGATTCAGTTTGGATTAAGTGGTGTACTTAAGAGTTTTTCGGTGTGTTAATGATTCCTTTATCCCAGCCATTCCATACAATTGAATCTACAATTTGTCGGACATTTGTTGATTTGCGAAAAAGGAAAACGATGTTCTTTTCTTTCTTAGTTGTCTTTTGCTAATTTTGATGCTAACGACGGTTTTCGTTCGCATTAATGTAAGTCTATTTCAGTAAACTCTGCTATACTAATATTTTCGTGTACAGTGTACATTTACATTGGAATGCGTTTGGTTGGTTTTTCTAGTTAAAATATTCGTGCACTATCAGAGGATTTATACATCGCTGGCCATGCACTGACACAATGGAAAGATGAACAAAAACAGTGCTATTTCCACACTGAAAAAAAAGCAACTGCGCGAACTGTGCCGACTGTGAATGAATTAATCTATGTGTTTTATTTCAAAGCTAATGTTCACATTATTTTAACGGATGTTCTGTTAAAATAATGTAAAACACTGAAAGAATTTTCAAAAGATAATTCACATTTTTTCAAGTAACCTACATCATTACAAAGTAGGATTTTTTGTGCGGTTTTCCGATACGTTTTTATAATACCTAGATATAGCAAATTTGAATGTTGATTTCTTCACGGACTTGGCTCTATAAATTGGCATTGGAGCCTAAGGTCAGTTCAGTCTGCTAATATTATTATGCATGGAGCTTATTTAGCTCGGCTTTTACTGCTGTTCTGCTAAGTTTCAAAGGGCATAGAAAATTGGGTCGATTTATGAAGTTCCAACATTGCGCAGAGCATCATTTACTTTATAAATATCTCTCTGCCCATTATGTTCATGCTTAATTTCCTTGCATTATTATGGACGTATATTCAAGGGTAATTGGCGTAAAAAGTGCTCATGAAGCATCATAAACAATTTTTATACCAATCGTAATCTATCAGCAGATAGAGGTCTTCAAATGTCCAATTGGTTGGTTAAATAAATATTTTTTATGTATTAATGATGCTACGATAATTTTGGACACACACAAAATACTTGGACCGCATTTGAAAATATCAATATCAATTGATCCTTTACTTCTGATAGCTTTAAAAAAACCTACTAGTTACAAAAAGGATTTTTACCGAAACATACGTATTTAACTTACTTTAATTGACAAATTCAAATAATTAGGGGCCACATCATAGTAATAGGTGCTCATGATCGACCGGCTGGTGTTTACAACAGTGTACGTGTGGGTTAACATAGGTTACCGGTCGTTCGCTAACAGTCTGCAAACTACAACTTGTAGCGGAGTTTGATACTCTGCTTTCCTTGTTTTCTGTGTAGTTCAGTAGTTAATATCTGAATTAGATACAGCTTGTTTTATAGAAACGTCCGCGTGTAAGTCATGTACAAAGAAAAAGTTTTTTCAAGGGAAACTGTGAGATCGATAATCTCTTTAGTTTTTATTTTTACCTAAAGCTAATAATGTCTTACGTACACATTTAGTCGTCCTGCGACCACGAACGCTGCAAAGTGTTCTAAACGTCAGGAAAAACAAAAAATCTGTTTATGCTATGTAATCCGTTTAAACTTTTTTTATTATAATGTTTACTTAAATGGTTAAAAGTCTCATTCGTTCGGATCAGGAACCCATATTTTCTAGTTTATTATAGGGACTTTAAAGTTTAAAAACAAAATAAACTCAAAGCGCTGTATTACCTACTGCCTAACAATTGGAGAAATCAATTGACTTCAATAGCGAAGACTGACATGGACAATTAAGTATGCACATCTGCAATAACTAGTGACAGGGATAATGAAGAGGAATCATATTTATCTGAGTGGAGGTTTTTTTGTAATAATCTTACGAAGTTATTCATCTGAGAAACGTATTAGATAGGCTATTTGACTGGTTTCTGGAAACTATCTCAGCTTATTTAGTAGTGTTTATTGAGCCCAAGAAAAGGGGTTATTAGGGTTCCGTACCAAAATGGTAAAAAAGGAACCCTTATGGTGCGACTTCATCTGTCTGTCTGTCTGTCTGTCACACCTGCTTATTTCAGCAACTACTTATGCTATCGACTTGAAATTTCGAACAGTTATAAAAAATGCTTGTTCAACTTTATTGCAAATGAAAAAAGTCCAAAAATATTTTTATTTTCATTGCAAAAGGGGCCAGAGTGGGGGTCCGAAATTTTAAAGTGGGGTTACTAGGTCAAGTGACATATCATATGAAAGGGCTTGATTTGCACATTTCAAAATATATTTTTATTTTATTTTATGTCTCACAGTTTTCGACATATGTTGAAAAATATCCAAAAAAAGTACCATCCCCCTTATCTCCGAAGTTTGCGGGGCGGAAAATCTGAAATAATTAGGGTTGATAGGAATTGATCCAAATATGGCACCAAAAATAAAACGATGTTCCTAACTAGTACAGTTTTTTCAAAATCATCAAAATTCCTTCACAAACAAACTTAGTTATGCGGTCCGGATTTTTTCACTTTATACGTCCAAAAATGATACGGAACCCTCGATGCGTGAGTACGACTCTCACTTGGCCGGTTTTTTTTATTATGTGTGTAAAAAATAGCAAATTAAAATGCTCTATTTAAATAAGCCGTCGAAACGCTATTTTGAGCAGTGGGGCGTCACACAGGCTTCAGTGACATTACACGTCAGTTAGTATAGATACCTAAATAAAAATCTAGTCACAGGACAATGACAGACGTGTGATGTCATCATAGATTCAGCCAATCCATTTCCGTTTTCGATCACATGGCGCCAGCTAAATAAATATTTTTCGGGGTATTTTTGTATACGTAAATAAAATATATTATTTTTAGTCAGATTCATGCAAATCGCTTTTAAAATCTATAATCTTTGCGGATATCAGTAATATTATGATAAACCTATTTCGTTACAACTTTTTTGGTGTTTGATAATAATAAGTACCTAATATATCTAATACAGGATTTACAGGTTTAAAAACAAATCGTGATTTCTCCTTCAGATCCATTTGACATAACCCTCCTTCTGGCGCATTCGGGTAAAAACATGGACTGCCTTGTTTCGTCATTCTGCTTGTGACCATGATTAGCGTAGCCTGGTCTATAGATATCATATTTAGATAATTATATTTAATCTCATAGACTGATATTTTATCCTACTTTCTCGCCTTTACTACCTTGCCTTGCGGTCAGAAAACATAGTCCGCGATATTATAGTCTTGTCAGCTTAAGTCAGTGAAGACAGTCCTAAGCTCCCTCATCCCTCAAAATTTGTCGATCTTCATACAATTGTAGAGGGTACATTTTATTTTATCATACGATTATTTTTGTATCAATATGTTATTATAACGTGGTTGAAAGACAGGCTAATAATATACATATGCTTACGATTTTATCGACCATTAGTAGTCGGTTGGCAACTGTTTTGACCTGCTACTTAGACTCCATTCCGATTGTGGCCTCTAACCTGATGTGATTGTTTTATTTGGCTGTTAGTATCTACAGAACATCTGTCGTTCTCTGGATGTAAGTGGTATCAATTAGCCCTACCATTCGGTATTGGGTATATCGTGTGGCCTCGGCTGTTCCTTATACCTAATTATTAGGTCTGTGCAGTGCGTAGGTACTAAGAATCAACGAATTTAGTCCCTTCGTTGTGTAATCTAATTTTGTCATATTTCACTACTGGAGGTTGCCTTATCGTGAATTGTGCTGTAATGCTCAGATCTTCGTTCTACAGCAGTTTACTCCAGAATTCGGTCTCTACACAATTCTACGTAGAGCGTTCTACGTTGCTTGACAGTTCCACTCGCATTACTAACATCCTTATTTTTCTTTAATATTTTTCTATGAATTGTATAAAAGAAACGAATGTCGTTATATTATCATCCTTTCTCTCTAATAATTCTTTATAGAAGGGTGTCACCATATATTGTAGGTATAACGAACCCTTTCATTGTGTTTTCACTTTTTAAGCGAGAAACTTTAATAACTGTAGCAAATTCTGATCTAAAATTCATTAGGCTCCTTCTATGCAAATTAAGTAATATTAAAATTAAAAGTGATCAGTGATTTTGAACCTTATGCTTTTACTTTAAAAGTTAGTTTGATTTAGTTGATTTTGTTAATTTCAGTTCATTCCAAGAGTATCTGATGTGCTCAGAAGAAACGGTGCAGAGATCCTGTGGCGATGAGGCGGCGTTGTTCACCAGCGCCTTCCTGAAGAAGATGGCGTCGAACATAATTAAGGTTGGTAAAATAATTACCTAAAGGCTCTAACAGGAACAAAATTTCAACTTAAGCTTCGGGGAAGTGATTGTACAGTCACCGACAGAAGTCGGTTAACAACTCAGTATTTTAACATAATTGAACACAAAAATATGAATTAAAATCGTAACAGATGTACTACTAGTACCTATTCAAATATTTATTGTCTGAAGGTCGTGTCTGGTTAATTTGTTGCTGACTTTATTTTTTTACTAACTTGACATGAAAAGCGGAAAAGCAGCTTATGAAATAATTTTGTGTCAATTAAATGCTATGAAAAAGTCGCAGTGTTAACCAACCTATGCCGCTGATCGTACATACATAAGTTTAAGTCTGAACCTTAAACAAAAACTGAAAAAAATCAAGCTTTGAGCCTTGACCAAGATTGCTTGCGTCGGACACTAACTAGACTAATTACATCTTAGAAGTCTTTCTTTCTTACTTGGTTTTTCGTAGGAGCAGTCATTTAGCGAGAAATAAAATTTATGTAAAAATGAGAGAATGAAAGAAAAGAAATATTTGGCCTTTATGTAATGCTTTTACCTTCGTCTTTCTATTTCATACAACGCGTGTGAATTGCGGTTCTCTTACATACAGCATTTGTACGCTTCTAAAGAACTCAGCTTTCCAAACTCGCAAAACTTTATTATTTCTTTCACAAAATTACGAGTTTTCTGACGCCAAACCGAAGAGACAATGTCGTGACGGGAAACTCTTCCGATTTCGTTCGTGACTCCGAAACTGAGGGCGGTGCTGTAAATTTTATATTTAGTGGTCTATGTTGTTTCATTTTCTACTAAAGCTATTTTGCGGTCAACCACCTATCGAATAATAACATAATCCTGTAATAATGATATTATTATCATGCATTTCAGTTCTTAATAGCTTTTTTTCTTTTCAATGCAAAAATGACTTTAGTTTTTCCTATTTTCTTTCTAAAATAGCTTTATCGTAAAGAAAATTTCAACATTCATATTTGTTTTACAGAATTTCTGCTTCGAATACAACAGACAGGAGTGCGGGCTACCCGACAAGGGCTCGCACATCACCCACAGTGTTCTTTTACTCAGTGTTGCAAGCCTCACGCACTTAGCATTTTATGCATCTGGCAACTTAGTTCCCACGTAAGTTTTTCAAGCAAGGAACAATGCAGAATTTGAATTTAGAACGCTGTTGTGCAATTACCAGTAAGGAGTTTGTCAATACCTACATGACTGATGCAATGTTTAATGAACTGTAAGAAATGAATGCGGGTGAATGTTGCAGTTCCTCGGTTAAAAACCCGATCGATACTATTTATTGTAGTCATAGATTATAATCTCATTGTTTTACGCCTTTTTCGTCGTCCATTGTAAATTGTGTAAGTAGTAAATTATGAGCACTGAGTGTTTTATGTAAATAATTCCACTGCGTTGTTGCCAAATAATTGTAGTCATTGATATTGTGTAGATTACATAACATTGTTTACCCGACTATTGCAATTGATTAGTATAGGTAGAGATTATAACTTTGACAGTATTTGTTTATGTAAAATCATTTGTTTGTTCTTATTGATGTCTAAATACTTATACTGATTGATTTGTATCAAATCAGGGCTCTATCGGTTCATCAATCCAACTCGCGATTTAAGGATAATATTTTGTCTGTCTGTTGGCAGTTGAGAAAGATGTAACCACAATTATTTTTATCATTTTGTTAAATGTTAATGTTGCAAATATTATACAAAACAGAAATTTAAAATTGCTCAATGAAACATAAAGGCATTCTTTTTTTTTTTATTATCACATTGAATTGATAGGTACCTATACTTAATGAAATATGTATATGAAATTATTAAATGTTAGTTTGTTATTATTATATAAAATAATTATTGTATTTTTATTGTGTAGGTATAATACCTACTTACTTAATATAGCTTATAGGAAAATATTTTATAAGGATGTCAGTCTTTATATTAAGCTCAGAACATCCTGTGATAGATTGTAAGTAGCAGCATTGTGTCTACGTTTAGGATAAAACATAACCCTTCTTCGCAGTCAGCTAAATATTTTGGTACTGTACAATCGACGACAGCGGTGAAAAACATTTTTGAAGCCAAACCAATAACGTAGGTACTTATTACATTAAACTACGTAACTGACTGATCAGAAATAAGTTACGAATATCAAATGAACGCCGTCAAAATATTTTTTCACTTTTGTCGCTGGCTGTATAATCGCGGAATCAAAATCATGTTTTATTATGAGAACTTTATTCATTTGTTATTATTTTTGTAGTTTCATTATTGTTTTATTATTAATAATTTTAGTCATTCCTCGTATACTTTTATAGCTTTTTTATTCACGTGGAAAGGATAGAATAGGAGAAAGTGTATGATAAAATAATAATGCCAATACAAAAACATAATTATCTATTTATTTATATTTTATGGTAGAAATGCTATTATTGTAATAGAGGTTGTGTTCGATCATGAAAAAATTTAAAAAAGATAATTATTTTTTTAGTTCTTTCACAGATAATTAAATAGGTACATGGAAGGTTAACTATGCATAGTTAACCTTCATGCATAGGTACTATTCATACATCAATACGTATGACTGTCAACATGCTTTTCGTTGACAGTCGTCGAACGAGGCGTCATTGCGTCGTTCGGTATTTTATGGCAAGGTTTGAGGGTTGAGTGACGAAGAGAATTTGCGTTATGTTTCTGCGTTTATTTGCGTAATGTTTCTGTAGACGTTACATGGTACCTATTACTTAATTCGCTGTCATCAGCTTTTTCGTATGCAGCAAGACATCCATCTAAGCTGTAACATAGCGAATGACGTCATACGTTTGTAGGTGCAGCATATCAAGTTCCTAGTTGGGACGCCAGTGAAATGCTATATCTTTCAGATGTTGTGAATATCATTGGTCAGGAATACACTTGTAAGTACTAGGTACTAATACTGTTCACTACTAATAGTAACTCTAGTCTTTTTAAATAGGGATCAGGCTGCTATTGATATTAACATAAAATAAAACATTTCATTGATTTTAGCCTGAAAAATGTTGTCCTGGAACAATTAAATGCAATTTTCTTTATGGCTTTTTAGTATCAAATCTTCCTATCTCTAAAGGTTGCAAAAACTGCCATCAGTGATCCCTGTTCAAAAGCTCACCATGTAATATCAATTTATTTGTCGCCTTAAAAATATACCTACTAACAACACAAATTAAATAAATACAGAAGGCCGATTCTGTAAAACGAGCATAACAGACGCACGCACACAAATCGCCGTACGTACATACACGGCGATCTCAAACTATCTCAAACGAATGCCAGTCGCGAGTGCGTTCGCACTCGCTGTACGAGAGAGTGTTTGTGTGCGTGCCTTTTCGCTCGCTGAACGTAGCTAGCCCTCTGTATCTATTTACTCTGTGCTAACAAGGTGTTTATGAGTACGAATTGCATTATTTTTTCAGTTGTCAAGTTCATGTTACACTTGTTACTTATTTTTTTTATGTAAAAAATTGGGGTGTTATCATTATCAATTAGTATCTACTTAGTATTGAAATTATTATTTTTTTATAATAATATGTATGACTATGATTGTGATTCAGAGAGTTTAAAGAAAAATGAATCTGTTGTGTAGGTAATATTATGATTATGATACCATAATCTAGAAAATAAGTAGTCAATAACCACATTTTCCCAATTTTCTCCGATTTGTAAAACAGGTATATATACCATACCCAAATAGATATAAAATATCTACATATCATTACCTCTATGATTTTTGTAGATCTGTCTATTGTATAAGGACTAAAGTACATTGTACAAGCGTACCTATAGGGGCAGTATCCATTGGTAAAATATGCGAGACGTTGCAAGCCGAAAGTAGGTAAGCTATAGAGGTACCTTGCGATTTCAGTTCTTTACAATCGGCATAAGAATAATAAATAATACGAGTATAGAACGGAATCTTCTTTGTGCGTGTCCAAAACGCCGCGTTATAAAGATCTACTTCCCCTCCAAGCCCGCAATACCCTGCTGTCTCTCGACGGATGTCGCCAGGACTGCCTATAATGTAATTACCATGGAGCATAGTACATATTAGCTCCGTGGTAATTACTGACCTTTTAGTTTAACAAACGCGAGACGGTAGGCTATTTTTCAAGATTTTCATTTGTATACTCTTTATTATTCTGATGCAATCGGTACCTAACGTGTTTACCGCACAATTCTTCCATATTTTTTGTAAAAAAACACCATCATTGTCTACGAACACATTATCATGCAAAATTATTGCTTTCTAATGAGAAACTTTTCACCTTTCCTAGTCAATTGAGTGCTGTATATTTCGAATAATAATGTTTAATATTAAAATTCATTTTAGACAAATGAATAACGATTTTAAAAGTACCTATTTGCAGAGCCCGCTAGCTCACCTAGCGCTTTACGAATTGAATAGTGTTATGTGGTCAAAATAATGTTTTCTTGAAGCAAAAAAATCTTGGGCCAAAATTCCACAATGCACACAACATTTTCTGTAGCGGTCACGCGTAGAGATGACAAAATGCATGGTTGTCGAGTTGATGGTGTCGTCCCATAACCAATGGATACCTAGCTTATCCTCTGTCAATGACATTGTTAAAGATTATGCGAGTATCCATGTATTAGTGTAGGTACTCGTATCCACTAACTAGGCGATGAATTTAAAAGACATAGTCTTTTAGAGATTATTCATCTATGAAAATAAATGAGTTGAGAATTGGACTTGTATTTTTTTTCTTTCTTTCCTGGTAATGACCAAGTTTATTTTGTTCTAAATCACCAGAAAATTGACCTGAAAGTCTTCTTACTTTTATTTAATTAAGCACGTTATTGATTTGAATTTAGCAACACAGGACTGAACAAGACTCATCATCATCAGTCACCATCACTCAGGTAGTAAGTAATATTACAACCCACTCATGTCGTTATCCATGCTTGTGTTTATAAGGTCATGTTTATTCCATAAACGAAATAGAAGATAAGCCGAAAAAATATCAATTCAATCCTACATCATGTTGTTGCACTACATTTGAAACATTTTTTCTAGAACACACTATCTGAACACTTAATCCTTAGGTTCCAATTCTAAGTGAATTTTGATGCAAAACTGCAAAAGACTGAATAAAACAGGTCCGAATAATACTTAATAAAAAGGTTCTTAGCTAAGAGCGGCGCTCGACTGTACAGGCAGCAGCGCAATATTCCGTGAAAAAAATGAGAAAAAAACACTGACGACAAAATGTGCATCGGATGCTGGTGAAAACGAAAAAGTCGGCCAGATCTGACCAAAAAGTTTCTACTTTAGAGTCTATTTACAAATAAAAAAGTAAAGAGCTCGTGGTTTCTATTTTTGTGTCTTTGTCTGCTGACCTTTTGTGGATCAAAGTTTGATACAACACAAAGTTCCATTAGTGAAAGCGTTCGGGAGTCTCGCTGTAGGAACATGCGGGACGGGTACATCTTACAAAGATCTTTTGAAGTCAAAGAACACCATTTAATGTTATGAAAAAGATGAGCCAGTACCTTTTCTTGAAATCCGTAGGTACAGCCAGCGACAGAAGTTGCTAAAAATCAAAATTGGATTTCTTGTTGAAAAACTATTTGAATAAAAATTAAATTTTTTTTCAAATTAGGTTTACCTAATCGTGCCTTCAAATATAATAATTATGTGAAATGTTAACTACTTTTTTTATTGTGAATCTGTAAACTATTTGAAAAAAGACAATTAACACCAAAAAACCGATGAAACATCTACAAAATTGGCAAAGTTATAAGCGTTTTAAAATGATTTGCTAGACACGGACGGCATGCATGATAAGTGACGTAACACCACCTATGTCCACTTCGCGCGACAAAGACGGAGCGATACTCCCTCCAAAAACTTTAAAAGGATCTATGTTTTCCATTTTGTGATAAATTATTATTTTTGCTTTTACTTTTTTGTTGTGCCTATTCCTTCTTTGAAATAAAATAATTTATTTGTATTTTTTTAATAGTAGGTCACTACCGTATTATAAACTCCACATTCCCAAAAATTTGCCTTAGAATTTTTAAAACCAATTTGCATTTTATAAATCACACGGTGAAAGTAATCAGAAGAAAAAAAATCAAACTTGTATCATACCGAATTTGCTATTCTCTTTTTTGTAGGCGCTTCACCAGACTTCAGTATCATTGAAAACACCATAATTACTATTTACTACATAATCAATAGGTATTAAATAAGTGAAAATTCCAACGACTAATTAATTCTACTTTGTTACTTTTTGTTACCTGTGTGCAGAACGGCTCATTTCCCGGGGATGGCCGTGTCCTTTTTGTGAAGTGGACCACAGCAGTGAATCATTCTGATGGAAAGCAGCGGAGATTGGCGACCAGTTGACTGAAAATGTAGTTTATAAGCAACGTTGTGACGATCGACAATATTGTACTTGAGTACATATAGGTACATAGGTTATGTAGTAACTTAAGTAAGTATGCTTAATGCAATGTAATCGGCTTATTGGTTTAGTAAAGCTTAGTGTTAATTAACTTGAGGATAAGTATGGTAATTCACTTGAAATAAATGCATAAAAATATGAGATGTTCTAATTTTGAAATTTGAAGTTCAAATCTGGAAGAACGGAGTGGATGAAGTCGCCAGTAATGGAAGATTGCCAGCACTAAATGATGAATGAAGGATGACTCCGTCACACAGAGTGCCTCCCTATAGGTACCTCTCCAACCATCCAAGTTATTTTTATTCATCAAGATTTGTGTCTGTGGAGGCTCCCTCTCATAGCTAGCCGAGGCTCGAGAGGACAGAGGAAGAGAGGCACTCTGCGACACACTTAGGCGGTTCTTATGTCCTGGGTGTGTTAAAAAGCAATTACTTATGTTAAAGCAAGTACCTACTTTTTTAATAGCCTTACTTCGGTTTTCTGGGCTTTGATACGCAAAGGCTCCCCTTTTAAGTTTAAGTTTCAAGTTTCTCACAATAGTCAGCACTTATTAATTTTTACCTTAGTTAAGGAATTGTCTATGCAAAAATACGTTTATAGGCTGTATAGTATTCGGCAAATAACTTCCTATTGGCACTTACTCCATGTGGCATAACCGTGGGACAACCTGGTATCTAATTGTACTTATTCCAAAATCAAGAACAACTGTGTTGATTGTACCAACAGTAGAAAGAAACTTGCCAACGACGGTCGTACGGTACCTATAGTTAAACTAAAGTAAAAAGTGCTCATTCAACTTAGCTTACGTAGCGAAACTGGGAAACCGCGTTTTAAATCTTCTTCGATCCCGTAAGCCGAGAGTTGATCACTTCCTCAGAGAAATCAGTAGCGACTTCTAATGAAAGCCGATTATTCTTTATTTGATCGCAACCGGGAACCGGGATGCACTGCATTGAAAGACTGGAGTTGTCGGTGCGAGAAATCGTTTGAAACTTTATACGAAGGAACGTTTTATTTTGTAATATATTTTATACCAGGCTTTTACCGCGACTCCGATAACTCCTACAATAAAACCATTTTATATGATCTCCTTAGTGTAGGGTGACTAGTACTACGAAGAGGTCAAGCTGTATCTCTGGTTCATACGTCTGGAATTAAATGACATAACGTGGCAAGTTGGACCCCAGGCTACCAATCTGTGAAAGTCACATCTAAATATGTTCAGTACGTGCGTGATGCGCGCCCAAACAGACCAAAAGGACACTGGCAGACGCCCATAGAACGCTAGGCGTTAGATTGTGTATGTCGGTACAGATATGAAATTAGTTTGGTGTGATCGAGTATTTCAAGAGTATTTAAATTAATTTTTTATTTGTTTTTGTACGTAATTGGGTTAAAGAGAAATCTGCGTATTTGTGACAGTGAGGTTAAGTATGGTGTGAATGATCCAATGAAGTACAGCCCGACTAATGAGTTCTCAATTCAAATTTTTGAAAATTCCGTATAGTAGGGTTGTAGAATAGACTATCCACGCAATAGGCAGCCTGGCTTTTTCTGGAAATCCGACATAAAATATATTGGCTTGGAGCCCGCACACTAGGCGGCCAAGAATTTCTGGCTGCCTAGTGCCCGGACTCCTTCATCATATTATGTCGGATTGGCTGCAGCAGCCTGGCTGCCTAGTGCGCGGGTAGTCTCTAAGTACTTTACTGAGTAGTCCAATCTATTTGATACCGCAAAATGCCATTGTTAGTAACAATACTTTTTTTTCAGGAACAATACTTTTTATGAGCAATTTAAAATTGAGTAATTTTCAATTTACCTATGGCCTATCTGCCATACCTAATAGCCTTGTCCTACTTGCATTGAATAACATTCACTGACGTAAGGGGGTGGTAACCACGCAGTTATCGCCTAACAAATATCATTTAAGTATTATTAGACCGCACGGTTGTCGCAGTGGCTGAGAGATTGGCTGCTGCGCAACGTGTCGCGGGTTCGATTACCGCATTGCACATAGGTCTGGCTGTTTGTGTATGTGAAATTTGTGTTTGTAAACGCACCCACGATACTGGAGAAATCCTAATGTGGGGCAACGTTTTTAAAAAATAAATAAAAAATAATAATAATTTGATTCGGAATAAAAAAGCTTGGCTTTTTTATTCCGAATTAATTATTATTTTACAATAATAATAAAAAAATATTATTCCTGTAAAAATACAAGACATTTTAAAACAAGTATTTTCAAAAAATTCGCGCTTTTTTCCAGTAGGTAACTATAATTTGAGAAGTTAAGCAAACTGGTATGGGTACGTATACACAATGTTTTGTTGTGTCTACGATATAGCGAAAAAATAAAGGAAAATATTGGTATTAAAATAATATGAAGCAATGTTATCAAGCATTACTTTACCACTCTCTTGAATAAAAATATTCATAGATAGATATTTTTATTCGAGACATTCGCGCAGGGAGAGGGTAAGATCTTTTTTTTTTGATCGAAGGTTCGATTCTCACGAGGCATAACTGTATTTTTTTGGTAAGTATCTATGCAAATAATAAGTTTTCTCCCGTATCAGGTTGGTAGCACTGATAAACATGAGAAAACGTAATTTTTGAAAATGGTTTACTTTTAATCAATATTGGGTAAGTATGTAGTTAAGCTTTATGGGTATATCGATAGCTAAAGTACTTAAAAGGCTCATAAATGATAAAATACACCATACACCAACTCACAACCTAATCCGTTACCAATCTACCATCATAACATCGTAAATAACATAATACAACAGGGGTGCCCAAAGTGTGACGCCCTAGGGTCGCGAGACCATTCTGTGTCTTTCCCAAAGAAACCAAAAAATTCGAATCGCGCGGCTTATTAGTGTAATTTCACACACATTTTAACAAGGGCGCCGTGACAAAATACTATACCTACCTGTAAGTGCGCCGTCAGCTAAAAAGTTTGGGAACCCCTGCGATACACCATATCCAATATCCCTTGTAAGGGTAAGTGACGTTCTTAACCGCCACCCTACACTACTTACCTGTACCGCGGGGTGGGATATTAATAGCGCGCCGATCGTACTCCAAAGTGGCTCGCAATTAATGGGTTAGGTTGCACCGAGGTCTCTCCAGCTAATCAATTACGAACCTGAACATTTTCTATCTTTATACGGGATATCCGGGTATCCGGTTTATGTGCAACATTTATTCTGGGTGTTAGTTTTGTCGAAGTTTTGGTGATGTGGTTTGTATTACTTGCATAGCAAATATATATTTCTCTCAGAATTAAAGCTTTCTTTGCTCAAGCACAGTCCACTGATAGACATGATGCCTCCGAAAATTTGGACCACAAAATGAAACTTTGTCGATTAGTAGATATAGGTACCTACTTATTTAGTTTTGGGTAAATGATGAATCTAATAATAAATAAGTGCATACTATAATAAATTATATATTAACTGTGTGTATTACTATAGCATGTTAAACAGTTTTTTTTTGTGAATCACAAATGGTGTTGTCTTAGGAGGCATCGAGCTATGTTAAAAGTGGTGTATACTTAAATGTTTTTTTTTTTACTAAAAAAGGTTCCTGAAAAGATCCTATTAATTTAGAAAGCTAGAATTTCCAATGATTTCTGGACGCAGCAATTTGCGTCTACTCTGTGTTCGCTATTCGCTATTGTAAACGTGATACTTACTCTTGAAGATCGATGGAAATTCATTTCCTACGGTATATAATAACTGTACTTAAAGTAATGAATACCTGCAACATAGATGCGAAAATACATTAGGTATCTACGTAGATACTATTAATTTAATAAATAAAACAAAATGTAAGTATTTTCTCGACAATGTGAAGATATCGTCAAGATAGTTTGTAGAAATATCGACAAATATCAAAACGTGAGGGTAGGTGAAAAAACCTATGCTTCACGAAGATGACGCTCCGTTACCAAGGAACATAATACTCTCTGACCGTTACCGCTAGTCTTCCCGTGACCACGGGCCGGTGCAATTCGGCCGAAGCGCCTAGAACAAAAAGGTATAGTCCTTATAAATAAATAAATACCTACTAAATACAGTCCGCACGACCTAATTTGGCTGGGCTGAAGTTGGCTCACAGAGACATTCGGGCATGTACACTTGCTAATAAAACAGTTAAAAGTAGGCAAATAGACCTTATTTTATATTACAAAAATACTTTCTCAGTTGTGTTTTGATACATGCAGTCAGGGATAATTCAAATTAGCAGCCACTCGTGACTAACTTCTGCCCGGCCAAGTAAGATCGTACGAACTGTGTCTACATATCGCGAAGTACACTCAAATTTAAGTGTTTTATAACAACAAATAAATCGATTTATATACTAATACTAAAATACACAAAATGTTTAGAACAAGAACTGGCCTTTTACAACTAAAATACTTAAGTTAGTATAAACAGTACAATCGCAAATTGTTTCTCTGTTACAGCATGGACATGAATATTTTTTTTAGTTGTCACGTTTTTATACAGATATAAAAACAATATTTGAGCTCGTATGTAGAACTTTATTTCAGTGTCATACTAAAATGATTTTACCTATATATATTTGTTTTTTGATTTTATTTGTTCAATGACTCGTGGACAATGCAATCGTATAATCATTTTGTATACTCGCAAGTAGGGGTAGGTAAAGTTTTTTCTTCAATGACAATTTTTTTATGAAACCGTTAAATGTATATTTTTCGAAAGTATTACAATTTTCACATTAGGTAATAGAAGTGGGTTCTTTTCAACAGTGCAACGAGTGGCAACAAACTAAACATCTCTCCAGTGCGCGCCTCAAATCGCTGGAGGTACCTACGAGACTGACGCTTTGTTGGTAAGTTGATTTAATTTTTTGCCGGAAAGAAGACTATTTTAAAATATATTTTTATTTTGTTCCATTTTGTATTTCCGTTGATTATGATAGGGTTATAATATAAAAAAAATATGTAACTAAGTACTAAGTACCTACCTATAGGAATATAATACCTTACATTAATTTATTTTTTCTAACATTCTACATGGTACAATAGTAGATTGTAACGGACACTGAGATGACTAATTTAGCCAAAGGAAGTTTATAGGTGGATTTCGAATTTATTATTCAATATGCTACTCGTTGTCCAGTCTCTAGAAAATTAAATAACAAGATGAACAACATTGATAAAAGAAGCAAAACCCAACTGCGTAATGACCAGTCAATGACAAACCATGATGAAAACAAATCTAACGACACCTCAATTATGTTGATATCCATGAAGCCGTTTAGCATAAAGAGCGTGCCAAAGAAATAGACATACATACACTCAAAAGACATTACCCTCCTTTTGGGGCAGTCGGGTAAATATAACATTTTCTCGTTAAATCATCTTATCAACACTCTTATGAAATAAAAGGAAATAATATAGCAAAATCTACGTTTATTGTTCCAATAATAATTTTGGCTGAGTCTTGCTAACGCTCGTTCATAATAATTTGTTTTATATCTTAATTTTAGTTAGTACTTAATTAATTAATTTAGTTATAATATTGCCTAAAGCTCCTACTTAATAAATTTGAACAACTTTGATGAAAGGATATCGGGTATTTTTGGAGCTTTTGTAACAAATATACCAAATTATATTTATTATAGTAGCTCGTAATTAAATACCTTTAAGGCTTTGCCGTAGTCATGTAAAAATGGTATTTAGTCTAATAATAATGTCTTTGTAGATAAATTCAAGTCGAGGTATTACTTTTCAAGTTTTCACCGGATTACTCTTGTAAATCTCTCAAGCACTAAAACATAAACCCAGCAGATATTTTCACGTCTTCCACACATTTTTGAATTGAACTTGTGTGACCCGAAACGCAGAAACCTTATCACTTAGCTACTGTGCCATTCGCTCTGTAAACATTTAAACGTGCATCGCAACATTATTCTACAAGAGTTTATTAAGTTAATCCTTCAATGGACATGAAGTTAAAATGAAGTTGAAATGAAGTTAAAATGCGGCCAAAATCACCATTGTAAAAAAACTTTCTCGAACTAAGCAAAAAAATAAAATACGGTAGCGCAGACTCCAAAACTTATTTCGAACAATTTCCAACGCCCACATAATACCAGATATTCTAAAAAATGAGGCGGACAAAGTTGCGGCCTCTTTGTACTTCGTCGGATATCATGACGAAGCGGCTAATATAGCTGAAAAAGTAAAACTTGCCACAGTAAGGCGTTGAATTAGCCCACTGGCTTGGGAAAGTTAACTCATTTCCTTGAAAAACTCTTTTTGTTGCGTGCACTCTGTCGGCACGTAGCGCGTTTTCCGGAAACTTTCCGAATATTACCTACATTTCCTCCCTGTAGAATAGAATAGAATAGAATAGAATAATCTTTATTTGCAGTAAAATGTGGTAGGTACATAAGTTGTTCGAAGTAATCGTAGAGATCAGCACATCTTTGTCATATTACTGACATACAAATATTGTCACAGAATTAACAAGTCATGCTAAAGAAAGTATACAGTTATGGCTTTATCAATTAACAATAATTCATTCATTATTATTATTTATACCTACATTAAATTAACAAGTCATATTCATGGTTAAAATTATATATGAATGTCATAAACTATTATATTTATTATATTATTAACTCTTCATCACATTGTAGTAGATATTATTATGTCATAATAGAAATTTAATTAATTAATTGCCGCAGTAAGTACGTGATATTATTCATTTATTGCATTTAATCAATTCTTCTACAGTATAATAACATTTCGTTAGAAGCAATTCTTTTAGTTTTTTTAGAAATAAAGAGGTTCGGAGTTGCTTCAAGTTATTTGGAATAGCATTATAAATACGACCACACATCACAAAGCAGTTTTTTTGGTAAAGAGTTGTTTTAGGAACTCGCGGTAACACGATTCTATCCGGATTTCTAGTATTTCTCGGGTACATTTCTTTTGCTCTCGTAAAGAAGTCGGGGTGTTGTCTCACAAATTTTGCGACTTCATAGATGTACATGCAAGGCAGCGGTAATAAGTTTAACTTTTTAAAAATAGGCTTACACGAATGCCATGGTGCAGCACCACATATGGCCCTGACAGACTTTTTTTGGGCAATAAACGCCCTATTTATGTTAGTGGAGTTTCCCCAAAGTATTAGACCGTAGTTTAGGACTGATGCGATATGGCCGTGATATGCCATGAGAACAGTTTTAGGGTCCGAAATCTTTCTAAGTTTTGCCAGAACGTAAACAAATTTATTTATTTTATTACAAACCTTTTCTACATGTGCCTTCCAATTTAAGTTTTTGTCAATGACTATACCCAAAAATGAAGTTTCGTTTACGTCTTTTATATTTTCACTCGCGTATTTAATGTTTAAGTTTTGTAGCTTCTTACCATAAGTACTAAATTGAATGTATTGAGTTTTGGTCAAATTAACTTGCAAATTATTGTTATGGAGCCATTTAATTATAAAATTAATCGTATTATTTATGTCATTTATATAATTTATATTGGAATAGTTGGATGTCATAATAAGAGAGATGTCATCGGCGAATAAAATACAAGGGTTAGGGGTTACACTTGGTAGGTCATTGATATAAATCAAAAACAATAGGGGTCCGAGAATACTGCCTTGGGGTACCCCAGAGTTATTGACCCTAGGTTTAGATCTGTGTGCCTTTAATTCCCTTTTATTATTTACACTCATAATTTCAACACATTGTTCCCTATCGTTTAAGTATGTGTCAAACCATTTGTGGGCCGGGCCCCGAATACCATATTTTTCTAATTTATGTAATAGTAATTTATGCGAAACAAGATCAAAAGCACTTTTCATATCGAAGAATATACCAGTTGTTTGTTTATTACAATCTAGGTTTTCAGAGATTGTTTTAATGAGATTAAAGCAAGCTAGAGTTGTGGACTTGCCCTTCTGAAACCCGTATTGCTCATTTCGCAATAAGTTGTGTTTCATAACAAAGTTATTTAAACGTTTATACATGGCTACCTCGAACACTTTTGAAATTATAGGGACAAGAGTTATCGGTCTGTAGTTACCTAGTAGAGATTTATCGCCTTTTTTGTATAATGGTTTTACTATAGATTTTTTTAGTAGGCTAGGGAAATTTCCTTCGCTG
Organism: Thalpophila matura; assembly: GCA_948465475.1. NCBI lineage: Eukaryota > Metazoa > Arthropoda > Insecta > Lepidoptera > Noctuidae > Thalpophila > Thalpophila matura. Next base: position 10,338,521 of record OX419185.1, on the reverse strand, counting down.
AATGAGAGATTAATTAAATAGGTTAAAATGGGTGTAAGTTCAATCGAACAGTCCTTTAATATTCTTGTACTGAATTCATCGTAACCTACTGAGTTCGTATTATTAAGTGATAGGATTATTCTCAGAACTTCAGGACAGTCGCATGGTTTAAGATAAATACTATTACATGTACTAGGTATGTTCACACAGTTTAAATTTCGATTGTCTGTGTTGTTTTGTTTTGTATGGATATCTATTAAATGGTCATTAAAGACTTGTGCTATTTCTATCGGATCCGTAATAAGACAGCCGTCCTTATTTATCTCATTTATAGAATCTTTTATTTCTATACCTTCAGATTCCGTTTTAATTAACTGCCACGATGCTCTACAAATATTTTTGCAGGTGCTCAGTTTGTTATAGTTGTAGTTTTTCATAGAATTAAAAATACATTTTCGTAGTAATTTGGAGTACGCCTTAATTCTTTCCTTAAGTGTTTCCGATCTTTGTTTATAATATTTTAGTCGTAATAGACGCTTCGCCTTACAGCTTACTTTTAGTCCTTTAGTTATCCAAGTTCCCTTTTTAGGCTTTCGAGAAATATTTAGTCTAAGTATAGGAAAACACAGATTAAAGAATAATGTAAGTAGCTCGTGGAAATTAGAATATGCTAAATCTAGATTTGACTCTTTATATACATCACTAAAAGAAAGACTTGTCAGACACTCTCTAAATTTAAGTATATTTTCATTGGAATAATCTCTTTTATATATAGTGTGGCTTGTTAGCATAGGTTTTTTATAAGTTGCAGGAATAGTAAGTAGTTGAGCTGTTTCGTGGTCAGATATTCCAAGATGTAGGATTTCTCCTTTGGCTGATTTGATATTGCTAATAAGATGATCAATACACGATTTTTGTCGTGTTGGCTGAGTTATATGAAGTATTAAGTTAAAATTTTTTGTCAAATCTAATAACTCAGTTGATTGCTTGTTCATCTGCAATGTATTTATATTTAAGTCACCGGCGATTACTACTTTTTTATTAGAATTATATACAATTTTATTTAATATGATGTCAAGTTTTTTAAAAAATATAGTAATGTCAGAGTTTGGGGTCCTGTATAGACAGATTATTATCAAATTTTGGTCAGTTAATTCAATAGCGCAGCATTCGAAGTGCTTGTCAATTGAATGTTCCTTAATATTACTTAGCTCTTTAAAAATTTGATCATGCTTTACCATAATACACACTCCACCGCGTTTCTGACTTTTACTTCTGCAATAAGAGGATGCCAATCTGTAGCCATTCAGGTTTATACTACATTCCTGACCGCCTTGTATAAAAGTTTCTGATAAGCATATAATGCAAGGTTCAGACTTGTTACCTAATAGTTCATGCAAATGCAACTCTAGCAACTCCGTTTTACTCCTTAGACCGGCGATATTTTGATGGAGTATTTTAATAAAGTTTTGTGTATAATTGTTATTTACGAAAAAGATCATTAATATTTGAATGTGTTGGTTGTGATGAGTTGGATGAGTCCTTTATTTTGCTGGCAAAATAGTAAGGGATGGTACCCTTTCTTGCCTTGGCTGTAAAAGTACTTACTGATGTATTTTGATCTTTTTTAAGCATATTAACAGGCGCAAAATAGTAGGGGATCGTTCCCTTACGAGGAGCACTAGAAGATGTCCTGTGTGGTTCATACTTATGATACTTAATGGGCTTTATGGTGTATTTAGCTTTTTGCGGCAAAAATTTACAATTGTAATCAAGGCTGTCAATATTTAAATTTATAATTTTACACATGTCAAATGAGTTGTATGTCATATTAATATAAGTGCAGTTAGGAAAGTAATTGCACAGTCTTTTCAACATATTATTTAGTAATGACTCACTTAGAAATTTGTTTTTATAAACACTCAATATAAAGATGCTTATTTTCGGGAAACAATTTAGTATAAAACAGAGGTCTATCATAACACTTAAGGGATTTTCATCATGTTCACCTACAGAAAGAATAACCCGATCTTTCTCGTTTATGTTATATTGCTTCATAGGTTCTAATATTTGTTGTGTCCTGGCTTCTGGTTGAATGAAGGCGCTAATATTGTAGTTTTCATATTGACTGTCACTTCTCGATGTGATTAGTTTCGACGATAGTCCCACACACTGACTTCCTCCCAGAATAAATATGTTTTTTTGTTTGTTTTGAGCAGTGCGGTCGGTATTTGTCTCGGGTTGAGATGGATATGTGGTACTTATGTGTGATAAGTTTTTTTGATATTCAGTTTCAGGAGTTGATCGATTTTTAACGAGCGAGTGAGAATCTGTTGGTCCTGTGCTAGTTTTAGATACTGTTTTTATCTCGTGGGTTGGTTGTGATGGACCAGCTATGTGTTGAGCTACTGGGTTTATTGTGCTAAGTGGATGTTCGGTTAACGGGTTTTTTTCCTGCAATGTTAGCGGGCTATTTTTAAAAGTATCTGTGAGTCGACGTTTAACGCTGTTTTTTCTACTCGAGGATATATTTTGTCGTAGTGAGGATACTGGACTCCTACATATTTGTTTTAGTAATTCTAGTTCCTGTGTTAAGTGAGATACTTGTTTTTTTAATTCCACATTTTCTAGTATAATGTTATCTAATTCATTCTGAGTGCTTTCCAAGCTACGTTTTAAGCTATTCATTTCCGTTTTCATTTCCTCTCTATGTATCGACATAAGGTTTGTAGAAAGGTCCAAGCTTTTCCCTAATAATTCTGAAGAACTTGATGTATTTAAAGAAATACTCATGTCTACATTTTCCAGTGATTTTGCTTTGGAAATTGGCTTTCTTAAAGTAACATTTCTTATTTCTTCCATATTATAAAAACAGTCAACAAAAACTTCGTAATAAAAATAAAAAATAGAATAAGAACTTGTTTTTGAAAAGCTCTTTGTATGTTATTGTTTCACTTCTCGTTAAGAAACATTAGTTGCAATAAATTTAATTCCCAAAAAGAACTGTCGTTGGTCGGATTCGAACTCACGCCAATTGATGTGCAAGTACTCAGTTTTGGTCTCTAGACCAAATCGCATGTATGTAAGCGTGTTGAAATAGGCCACTGCAAAATTAGCGAGTTTTGCGTGGATTTGCCAGTCATTTAGCACAGTCCAAAGGTCAGTTTTTGTACAAAGCAAACGTAGTCATGGATTTGAAACGGTAACGGTTTGCTTTTGTGCAATATTTAAAAATTCACTCACTTGTTATCACAAAATCCTTCGGCCTATTAATTAGATCTTCTTTAATACTTAATAAATGTTTTGTGGTGCACATTTATTTCCGAAAACTTCACTGGTTTTTGTTGTAATGTTTCAATCAGCTGTTTTGTTTATTTCTATATGTAAACTTGAACTTTTCTTATCACAAACATTATAAGTTATGAGTTATAAGTCACTTGATGAGATTATCTAATAAAATCATAAGAAATATTACTTTTGCTATTTTTAAAGATTTTTGTTTACGGAGTCGATGTTTACTGTGGCAAGAGCGCCATCTCCACCATGTAATTAGGTTTGCAAATATTTTTGTTTGCCGACACCTTAATATATCTTTCATGCCTGTCTTGTTGACCCACGTTTCGTGTGTCGTTTGTTCTTATTTATCGGTAAACTTAAGGAATTACTTGAGTGAAATTAAGATTAGGGTAGAAGAAGAAAAACTATGGAGAAAAAAATTTGAAATTGTTCGTTTATACGCACTGTTTTTGTGAAAGAGAATTTCTTTAAGTGAACAAAACATTTCAGTGGGGATGTACGTGATGCAATATCATACGAGATAAGTGGTTGAAGTCGTGCGGTGACAACGGACTCCTAACAACTCCCCGGGGAACCTCTTCATAAACATATTTATTTACGAAACAACAAAACTTTGCCCCACCAATTAATATTTAACTCACTTTTTAGCTTAAAAGAGTTTTGGGTGTGCACTATCATCAAACTTTTTGTAATATGCACTCTAAACTTTGACACTTACGGGCTAAGTATATTCTTAAGTTCCCTCTTGACTTGTTCAAGTGAAGTAGCTTTACTTTGTTTTTAATAAAACATTCCTTTAGATGCTTAACTTTTGTTGCTTTCGTCCCCAAATTCCAGCCAGCCAGAATTCATAAATTATTAAGGAATGTATTAAAGTTGTGTACATTTATGCTCGTAGTAACACTTTATACGGCGGATGGGCTTCACTTATGTTTCAATACATTAGCTTCATTACAAATTACACCCATTATTTTTATTATCCGACTAAAATTCGACCATTGTTTGTATCAGTCATGTCTTCAATTCGGCCATCTAACAATGTCCAGATTACAAATACGGCGTAATGATGCGACAAATCTATGTCTGCGACAATGCCATTGACAAAACAAAAAAAAACAGACGTCACTTAGATCGGACCGAACTTTTCGGGATTAAATCTTTTCTCTTTGCATTTCGGTGCAAAATTGGAGCACGGCGTAATAATTGATTGGATTATACCTTTCATCGGGCATCGTACGTGAGCTCTGTACATGATTGGTGTATGCGAGAGAATTTATTTACTAACTGTGACAATAAAACGCGTTATCTACGTCATACAAATTCATTGGTTTCGAACAGTGGACGCTGCGACATGAATAAAATATTATTTAGCTTAAAGTTTATATCTGTGAAAACTGGGCATTTATGGAAAAAATATTGTGTTGCCTGCTATTTGTATGCTTTTATTGTCTTTATTTGAAGAATTCGAATGTTATATCTGAACCTATTTTGGGATTCGTATGTGGCAGCATTGTGATTTTGCATTCGGTGCGTGACAGTAATAAATCATTTTTTAGATAAAAATATTCCAATATAATGCCTCGACTGTATTTTTTCCTTATCGTTATCTGTGGAAAAATAGTTATCTATTCTATACCATAGAAGCAGACCTGTAAAAATTATTCTCAGGACTTATTCGGTCATTATTCTTTTAATAAAACTTATGCGACGTTGATAGGGTTTTCATAATTCAGAACTAAATCGAAACTTTAGTTGAATCGATTAATAGTCACACTTTTAAGAAAACGTATATTAACGATCAAAATAAATAATTGCGATTCCTTTAGTAGGCAAGTACGTATATTGGTTACGATCCTGAGGCAAGGTTGAAAGGACATTTTATTATAGGTACATCATCTAATAAACGCGTAGTGCTTTATGCTAAAGTGAACCATTTACTACAAGATATTAGTTTTTCAGTTACTATTTACTTATTAAAAACGTAAAAATAAATATCTATTGCATAAAGCTTACTGAGTTATTTTATTTAGATAGTGAATAACATAACCTTGCTGCATGATTGAGAAGAATAACCAATAACCTGTATTACTTTTACAACATAGTTACAAAGAATTCCAATAGGTATTAAAGCAAAGTGACCCATTTTTATCCTAGACTAAGATGCTCAGTGAAAAATGTACTACGTATTTCAATGTCGAAAAGTCAATTCGTGCTCAGTTCCGAACTCTAAGTCTTCTTATTTGGAGAAGGGTAGGAAACAAAGTGTTGTGGCTAATGTTGGCAAGATATTGGTAGTAAACAGGGTGTGACGCGGGTAGACGTTTGTAGACTGTAGGTATGTAAAGATTTATGCAAAATTGTAATTGAGAGACTGGTGAAAAAAGGGCTTAGTTCTTTAATTGTTTTTAGGCTGTGGTGTGGACAGAAAAACGTTGTGCCTTTGGGCTTCGAAAGTGTATGAATGTTACAAAGTTAGAAAACAACAAGTAACAAAACATGGTTAGCTAGAAACTCAATGACCCTTAACACTGATAAAACCAACTACATCACTTTCTCACATCGTCAATCTACTCAACCTCCATCGTCACTGTCCCTGGTCGCTCATTCGTGCTTGTCCCCAAACCTGACCTGCAACTGCCCCAGACTTGTTCAAGTAACTACTACCAAATACCTAGGCATAACACTAGATAATACTCTTTCGTTCTCACCCCACATTGAGCTTCTACAGAGTCGTGTCAGAAAATTAATCTATATTTTTAAAACCCTTCGCCATGTAGCTGACGTCAAAATACTAAAACAAGTCTATTATGCTCTATGCCAATCCCTTCTGAATTATTGCATATCGTCCTGGGGTGGTGCGCCAAAAACTCTTCTTCTAAAACTTGAAAGAGCTCAACGGGCTATTTTAAAGGTAAGCAAATTTAAAAAGTATACTTTTCCGACTACTGAACTTTACAAATGTTGTCAAGTATTAACAGTAAGGCAACTTTTTATATTAAATACTGTCCTTATCCAACATGCTGCGACCCCGTATCAAAATATTTCTAAAAGACGTAAGGACCTAATCTGCGAAACTAAGAAAAGTAATTACACTCACTCAAAAAGGTTCAATTATTTTCTTGCACCGACGTTATACAATAAACTTAATAAGCTGCTTCCAGTTCACCATCTCCCTACTCTCGCTTTTAAAAAACACGTAAGTAAGTGGCTTCTAAGCTTGACCTACCAAGAAACGGAAAATCTTCTGAGCTCAATGGTATAGTTAATATACAACTCACTTATGCCACACCCACACTTACATTACCCACTCACACTCTCATTCACACACACCCTACAATAACACTCACCCGCAAACGCACCTCCCACATCCACACTCACCCACACATTCACTCACTACTCCCAACTATGTATGCATTTAGAAAGTTTTCTTTTAGTTTATCTTCCTATCATAGTTTCTTTTTGTTTTTACCCTCTCAATTTTAAATAGTTTATTTTAATCCCTTGCTTTGTTAATAAATTAAAGTATTTGCTTTGATTACGATGATAATGTGAAATTGTAAACTGTATGCACATTGGGAATGGCGCTGGTATCTTTAACACAGGTTACTTTGTAACCTAGCTAAGATGCCAGTTACGATCCGAACTGTGACTATAAAACCATAATAACTGTAAATTGTGTTTTTTGTAATCATAAGGTTTTATAATTGTGTGTATTAATAAAGTATTAAAGTATTAAAGAAAGTTGCAGCAATGAATTGAGTCAGCTTTACGAAGCAAAATTATTGTAGTACATACAGGCAAGCATCATGAAACATCCCAGTTCCAAACAGTTAAAATACCTACTAAAGTTCCATATATTTCTCGTAAAAACTCCCCTCTGAAATCAAATACCTTTTAAATATCAGCTCATATCAGCAGTTTTTATGTAGTACACGGAAAACATCGCACAGAAATGTCGTACTTTTCCTGGAATTACGAAGACACACAACTGGTCGTTCACGAGATCATGAAAAATGTTTCATGACGTATACAATATCATACTCTGATATACTTGACTGTATAGAACTTGAGCATAAACTCTCACAAGAAAATCGTTCACAATCTTAACATTAAATTTGTTATCAAACTACTCTTGCGAGCAATGAATCCGGGTCAGTCATAAAAGGATTATTAATTTTATACACATATTATATATATATATATATTACAGTTATTTAAATAACATCATGTCGGTATCCCAAAAGGATAGGCTGAGGTGTAATAGTTACACCCTTCGCCAGTAATGTTATAAGTCCCATGTAAAGGAGCCAGCCTATTACCTATAACCGAGAATAAACCTAGACTCCGGGCTGCAACTAAGAATTTCCCATTAGGAAAAACCACTAGACCAACGAGGCAGTCTTAATGAAAAACAAATTGTTATAAAGCAGCAAGAAGGCACTTAAAATTTCTTTATTGTAATTTATACTTTGTGCAGTTTTATTTTATCTAAGCTACCATTTTCATAGTTTCGAAAGTACCTACATTAAGATTTTTTTGACCAACACGGACAATTTTTCAGTAAGCTATGTTAAACCTACTGGAAATATATCCTTCTGTACGAAACTGAGATGTTGGTGTACCTACCTATGAAGTATCCAAAATATGTACTTTTTTTATTGGATTTTGGACTAAAGGCTAGTTAGGGTTCCGTACCAAAATGGTAAAAAAGGAACCCTTATGGTGCGACTTCGTCTGTATGTCTGTCTGTCTGTCACACTTGCTTATTTCATTATTTCAGCAACTACTAATGCTATCGACTTGAAATTTCGATTTAGTTATATCGATCGAGTTATAAAGAATGCTTGTCCAATTTTATTGCAAATGAAAAAAGTCAAAAAATATTTTTATTTTTATTGCAAAAGGGGCCGGAGTGGGGGATTTCAAAGTGGGGTTACTAGGTCATGTGACATATCATATGAAAGGGCTTGATCTGCATATTTCAAAATATATTTTTATTTAATTTTATGTCTCACAGTTTTCGACATATGATGAAAAAGGTCATCATCATCATTTGTACCCCCCCTTATCTCCGAAGTTTGCGGAGCGAAAAATCTAAAATAATTAGAGTTGATAGGAATTGATCCAAATATTGCACCAAAAATAAAACGATGTTCCTAACTAGTACAGTTTTTTTCAAAATCATCAAAATTCCTTAACAAACAAACTTACTGCGGTCCCGTTTTTTTCACTTAATACGTCCAAAAATGATACGGAACCCTCGGTGCGCGAGTACGACTCGCACTTGGCCGGTTTTTTTTTATCATGACAGTGACGATTCATAATTTTTTTTATAGGATAAATGAAAATAAGACTTTTTGAAAAATCATTACTCAATTGACGAAATTCGGTTGACTAGATACCTCTGCCTAGCCTCAGGGAATATAATAAGCGTAATGTTACGATGATATATGTTCACATCATGTCCGCATATTAGTTTCAAGGTATTAGCTTATTACGGACTCCTGACGGGCTGTTGAGGGATTACCCCTATTTATTAATGTCCCCCGGGTATTATTAAATTTTGAAACTGTGATTCCTCTTGGTCTTGGTATAATGGATCATGGAGGATGTAAGTAATCTGAATAATTAAACTATAATACCAGCAATAAGTTTTAAACCTTGTGCAATAAGCATTTACAGTTACACTTTACATGACAGCTCGAAAAAGGGGTGTTGTGTTTTCGGGGTTCATGTATGTGCGTGAGTTTCTTTACCACCATAAACTCTTATCCTGAACCGATTTAGAAACGTATCGATAATATCAATACCTTTAGGCTCAAATCTCATTTTTTCAAAATTGTGGTTACGCCCTTCGAGCCTAGAGGTATCGTTGTTATTGCTAGAATAGTTGTATTATCCCAGGTAATATAGGTGAAATCTAAAAGAAAAATGTTATCTCTTTCGTAGGAATAAGTTAAAAAGGTACGATATAAAATCGAAATAATAATACCTAAAAGCAGAAAAACCCGACTGTATGTATCTGAAATTTTATTGCAGTCGGTGGACCCATAAATCATGTTTTCTAAAACAAGAATTGTCCTGCGACTGCAATATTTCAGGTTTACAGTTTCACATTTACAGTCGCATTTTTATAATTATTTAAAAGCTTGCTAGTGAAAACTTTTACTCAATAAGTAGTATTCCTATTAACCCAACCCAATACCAACTTATTGAGCTTGGGGAGTGGAGTTCACGCCTATATTGAAACAGGTCGGGTTCAAAGTCACGAGCTCTAGATCGCCTTTCCCCAGCTTTAACAGTTGGGTTATTACCGCTACGAAATTATATATACTTACATAACATCATACCTGTATACCCCGAAGGTTTAAGCAGACGTGACGCAGATAGCGATAAGGCCGCCCATTGTATAATATGTTTTTAAATAAGAATGTTCTTTTATACTGTAATATTTGGTGTACAATAAAGTATATAATAAATAAATAAATTTCGGCAGTTATGTTGTAATAGGGGGTGAACCAGTCAGAAGTAATTTTGCTAGGCGCCCAAATAGGAGCACAACTACCAGGATACTAAGATTTAGTAGGAAGTCATCTTGACGATGTCATCGTTAGTAGTTGCCGTAAATGATTACTGATAGGAAGATAGTTGTTTGGCAACAGGTGACTGGTGATGGGTATTGCGTGGTGGTGATTAGTGATAAGCAATATAAAATAGATGGTTTGCCGTGCCAACTGGTGGTGTTATTTATCGACTTTCGTAACAGAGTGGCGGGCACAGACTGATATACATAATTTTCCGACTTCCACACGGACGGAGTCACGGGACCTTCAGCTAGTTAAGAATGTATATTTTATTTAGGTACCTACCTAAAAATTAGCTTTTATTTTTCATTCATCATTTCTCGTCTATTCAGTTATGCTTAACTATTAGGTACAATTATGAGCAAATTCTTGATATCTTTCTCGCATGAGACAATATTGTTTTAGTTATTTCTTTGAGAACCTAACAAGCATTTTGTTTAGATTCATCGGTGAATTTATAAGTTATATTTACTTAGAAATTATGTTAAAGAAGTCTGGGTTACCTAGAAACAACTTCAAAGCGATATTTGAATAAGATATAAAGACTACGTCGGTGACGTAAGACGCTTCAAAATAAACCTTATTTTGGGACTAGTCTACTGTAGTAGGTAGTGAATAAGTGTTTCCTAAAATTCATTTAATTTCTCTATGCGACAGCAAAATAGTTACCTTTAAATAAAAAACGCGTTTAATTTTTTATGTTCTTGATACCATTTGTCAAAGTTAAATGTTATCAATAGTAACTATTAACTCAGGTAAGTTACTTTTGTTTGAACTGTTAAATGCAGCGTACAGACTCGAGAGTGAGGCGCGGGTGGAACGATTACGCCGTAGCGGGTGTCTACGTAAACGTAGCTACCGTAGCGCTCGCGTAGAGGTGTGAGTTGTGACTTTGAAGTGCAATTAACTTTTTAGTAGCTTTTTATAAACAATAATATTGCGTAGTATTTATTATTTTTATTCGGTAATTGTATCAGGCAATTGCATTAAACAAACTAAAGAAGCGAAGCTCGCATATAGGTATGTTTCTCCTGATTCACAATTACGGCAAGTGATATTGAAATTGCGTCGAGTGATCTCTCAATATTTTTTTTAAGATTTATTACAGAATCCCGTCTTATATGCATGGTATCCCCCAAAAAGGGAGGCGATACCCGAACTGAACGACGGATCCAGCATGATTATGTTTCTGTAGGTGGATATGCTGTATGAAATGCTATAGCAGGGCATGTGATGCAAGTTTATATAAACGGACGGTAAGTTTAACCTTTCACCTGCCTGAACGTAAATAGAAAAAACAAGACAATAGATTTTTTATTGTTGTGTTTATAATTGCGGAAGTCAAGAGGTTAAATAACTTGTATTGACTCGAACTTGGCTAAGTCACAGGAAAAGAGATGACAAGAGAGAAACCGGCCATAGTCTAAATCTAAAGACAAACTTATTATTTTAATCTAAGCTTAGATATTCTTTTAAACTTCAAACATCGTGCTGGACATGTCATGTCAAGTATCTCATGTGATTTTTTCTAAAATGAAATCTGTGCAGTACATAATATAACAGATATAAGGAATTTGTCTGCAGCCATTACCAAGACAAATTAAACACGGGACGCGAACTTGTCTTGCTTTTACTGCTTTTGGCATGAACTGTGATCAGTAGACTCATTGACACAGTTTGTGAAAGCAAGCAATTTTTTATGGGGTGATGGAGCAAACAGACGTACGGCTCGCCGAATGGTAAGCGGTTACCGTAGAAACAATTGCAACACCGAGTATGGCTTGCACTTTGCCGACCTTTAAAAATGAGGATTCGCTGTGCTGACAGTTTAGGAACAAGCAGGTCCAGTCAACACGGCGCACCTTCCAGAGCTCTAGAGACCTTACTCACCACACACAACACTATCGAAGAGTAGCGTTATTTGGCTGTGTTTATAGTGGCGTTATGTTATTGTTCTGTAAAGTGGAGGTAGTTCCCCAGTCGGGCTGCTCCAGATTTCAGCGATATATCCCGTTGTGCCCTACCCCTCTTGTTTTTCAAGTGTCTCGCGTCCGGTGGTTGATGTCTGTGGTCACAACACTTTATTTACAGTGAGCAAAGACGCGGAGATTCCTCGCTTGGATTTTGAGGTGAGATTTTGAAACTATGTTTTATTAAAGCACCTACCTACGTGTGTTATATTTTTAACATGAGTTAGTGTTGCGATATGAATTCTGGTTAAGAAATTTTTATTTTTAGCACACAGGTTTACCACAGATTAAAAAAGCAGCTGTACAAGCTGTGTGTTCAAATTATTATTGACCCTTAAATGCGTCGGGGGACCGCCAAGTAAACAGACAAACATATGATAGGCGTCTTTATAACACCCCTCATTTTTCAAAGTCGGGGGTTAAAAACTATTTATGATAACAAATTGAACTCATAGATAAATGAGTAGAATCTATGTGTTCTAGACACGTTATATTAAACTGGTAACTTAACTCATCGGTAAGTTGGCCTAAGTTATAAATTATGCCATTTTATTAAACCCGACTTAGATATGAAATACTGCGCTCAGCAGAATTAGTTGCTCGCAGGCGAACTTATGAACTCATTTATAAAGATCAATATTGAGAATTCTAATTAAAAGGGCTCTCGGCGTAACTAACGGCCGTTCTAATCAATGGATCTGCGAGTCAGTCGATGGATGGGTGACCGTTCTTTACAAATCGAGAAGGAAGTCGACTCCAATATAGTAGGAAATAGGTTAGGCGAATGTTTAAGAATTCTAATTATAGTGATTAATATTTTGGTCATATATAACCACAACCTGCACTGGCCCCGCGTGGTGGACTACGACCCACTCCCTCACTCAGAGAGGAGGCCTATGTCCCAGCAGTAGGGACACTAAAGGCTGATTATACTATGCTATACATAATAAACCGCATAAAACCATACGTATAGGTACCGGCGTGAGTCTTGAGCACAGATCGCGCATGTATATTTTCGGCCCAATAGACAGTTGACAACACGTAATAGAGAATAGTCCAATAGACGACGAGCATCGACTGCAGACGAATCAATCGCGTACAGTCTTAGCGCCCCCCGTCTTCTCCATTCCGCCAAAAAGACCGAAAATCAACTAATGCGTAGTGCGCAGGTGACGTTTGTTCTCAAGCCTGGTGCCGGTACTTATACGCCTTCATCATCTATTCATCATGACCCTAATGTTTTCATTGATTTAAATCGGAATACAATGTACCCATAATCATGATTCTATTCATCACTTTATTCATAATCACCTTTAATTACGTACCTATTCAGTTTCCATACCGGTTAATTATTAGTAGATACTTTCCTGTTATTAAAGTAATTTAATACAGCTAATTCAAACTGCAAAGTTCGGAACACGATATTAGAAGCTTGTTATAACTGCCCGCTCGGATTATACAGGGTGGCAGGTTAGACAGTGGAAATATTTTAAGGGGTCATTGTACTCATAATTATGAACAACTTTTACTATGGGACCAACCCTAATATCGCGAAAAAAAAAATCTGCTGTTCCATACATTTTGTTGAGTATGAACTTAAATGTATGGAACAGCTGATTTTTTTTCGCAATTTCAGAGGATGTTCCATAGTAAAAGTTGTTCATAATGATGAGTACAATGACCCCTTTAAATATTTCCACTGTCTAACCTGCCACCCTGTATAGAGAGAACGTATTACTTAGCTCAACCAGCTTAAACAGGGAGGTATAATAGCTCAATATCTAATGAACTTTGACTTTAGCTAAGTGGACGGCGCTACTAGTAAAGACGGTAACAAACTTATAACTCGGACTATTAATATCGGAAGCCATGTTTCGTAATTAATTTGGCCAATAAACACGGGGTGGCGTCGGGTGTTAAAAGTGTGCTGCGGCCTTTTACTGCGGTATCGGTTGCTAATGAAGGTAACATCATTTGATAAATAAACTGGTTCTTATATTGGTGTGACGGTGCCTAGTTAAAAACAAAACGTCCAAAATCGAATAAAAAAAAAAATTAAAAAGCTGTTTGTATAGGTGGTAACTGAAAATTGATTGTAATTTACAGTTTGACTTTCCACATATCTACTTAAACCGTGATTGTAGAAATCGCGAGCGAAAGCTTAGTATTACCTACCTATTTTCTTTCGACGATGTTTATCATCAGATACACACTTATTTTTGAACGGAGTTCCTTTACGCACCTTACCGTACGAGTGAACTGGGAGAAATTTTCAGCGATGACGCGATGACGTCCATTTAGCTGCTATTCATCTGACGGCTGCTTCCATTCATCGGACTCTTTTTTCTATAGAAAGTCATATTAAACGGCCATTTTCATTATAACGGTATGTTATCTTGTCGGTGAACTCGGCCCTAAATCTCCATATCGAATTGCATTCGGAGTTTAAAAAAAAGTGTAAGGAACTTCGTTCCTGACGGGGGTCCCCTGACCCCACACGTTTTTTTTATAATTAACTCAACCTAAACAGATTTCAAGTTAAAACCTAAAAATCTGTCGCAGTAATCTGGAAATATATGACACAGAAACATAAACAAAATATAGAACCCTAATTTTTTTCAACATTAGAATAATGTTAAAAACGGGGTGAAATTTCAGCCCTACAATTAAACTAAATGTTCGTTACTGTCCCAAAAAACATATTAAAACAAACAAGGACTTAAAAAAGTCTCAAGTAGGTACAAAACATCCTCGATTTAAAAACAAACTACAATAATTCGGAACACAAGTAGCGAACTCCGGTAATACAAACGCAATCTTACTTGTAATCTTCTTTGAAATCGCAATTCCATTTCCGAAAGCTTTATTAAATATTAGGGTATGAGGCGGCGAGTCCGTGATACCGTATATTGTAACAACGTTTCCGAACGATCTCACGTGTTGAATCGAAGTGAAGTCTCTTATTGGACGACATTGTAAGAACTGGGGAAACTCGTAATCGGCTTCAACAGAATGAAACTGCTGGTTGCAACTATTACCTACTTCTGAGGTGGTGCAAGTGTTGAACAGATGTTATTTGTCTTAGTAAAAATGTTACAATGTAGGTTATGTAGGGATGCCTTCCCAAGGGTTTTTTGTATAAAGATCCAACTCGTTTTGTAGGTAGAGTACCTACCTCAGATCATAGAAACAAGGAGATGTGCCAAGGCGCTATCGAGCTTGATGCCTGATCTTGAGCAAATTGCTCATATTAAAAACGTACGCGCTGGCGACGAACCGAACACGATCGATGGTATAAATACAGTGTTTTAGTTTAGTGCAAGTGTTGAGTGACGATTAACAGTGTTAGATTAAGGGTGTGCGGAATGTTCAATGCGTGGGAGATCTTTTTATTCACAAGGAGCGCTTACGCGTAATTGTGTTGAAAAATGTACTAAAAGTGGCATCAGTTGTTCCCGTACTAATTTGCAATGATGGCATATCTCCTTGTTTCTATGATCTGAGGTACCTACTCATCATCGGAGTTGTTTTAGAGATATTTATGACGAACAATATAAAAAAAAAAACGGTAAAAAAAATTAAAAAAGCTCGACTATATCAAGGAATAAAAGTTTTATGCAAAGCTAACACAAACATCAAATAATTTTATTTTGATAAAAAGTATCTTTGTAATCCTTAGATTTACCCCATAAAATATTTGCCACTAATAAAGTAAGACCCTATATTATAGAAAAATATAATAAAATAAAATGAAGATTATATACTTACTTAATCTATATTTTCCCATACACCGACTCCGAACTGGCAACGGCCTTAGTTCGTGGCGTGGCGTTTTACCATTATGCCAATGATGCGAACAGCGAATTATGTTAAGACGCTGTTTTCTTTATTCAGATATCGCAGCTTTATCGTGGTTTATGGTAATCGACTTCAAGATTTGTGCTCCAGCAAAAGGCCATCTCATAATGTAGAGAATAAGTATTGCTTGGATCACTGAGACGGATTTAGAAGAAACTCACTGAAATAAGGATGTATTGCCTTTCATGTACGTACATTATATTTATTTGTTCGGTTGCCCATATATTTTTGTTATTTGGTTGTTTTATATTTTACTGGGAACAAGAAGCTTATACTGGAAATGTTGGTTTGAATTCGGAATGTTTGCAGTGATAGTATTTTGATTAAGTACCTACCTACAAAATAACTATTTTCCCTTATTTTAACGAGAAAGACGTTTGGTGTGGCAGTCTACTGGCTTCATTTTTAAAGGTTTAAGTACACGAAGAACAAAAAATATTAAGCTTTGCAGATCCTCTCAATGTCTTTTTGCGATCTTTCCGATGTAATCTAACCATCATTTTGGGGTTTAACTAATGCGAAAAACGACGACAGCGAATGCTCAATCACCATTTAGATACATACTATGTCTATTTTTCGTCACTCCAGGTTGATCAACCAATTCTGGACAGAACTGATTGAAAAAATATTCAAAACTGAATTTGTGCAACTACTTGTTGCTGCTTCGTTTAAATTCATGAAAAGAGAATCGAATGGGTAGCGCTCAAAGATGAAAAATTGGTCGGTTGGGACCGAAGTCAATTTTAATAGTATAATTGATTTCTAGCGCTCATGACTTGATCTCTCGATAGGGACAATACTCGTATTATAGTCTGAAAACGACTTCAATAATAAAAGAATATACGTTTGTCTATCAGGTAATAAATATTATGAACTATGTTATTAAATAAATAAAAGATTTTCAAAAATCGACTGACGCAAGCGGGATTTGAACTCGCGACCTCTGCCGTGGCTATATAGTGCTCTGTATAGGTTCCGAAACTACTGGACCGATTTTAAAAATTCTTTCACTATTAGAAAGCTACATTATCACTGAGTAGCATAGGCTACTTTTTATCCCGAAAAAATGCACAGTTCCTGTGGGACACGCGGACGAAATCGCGGGCGAAGTGCTAGTTTTTTATATTCTTTTAATATTTTTTTATGGAAATAATTTAAATGTATAAAATATGCAAATAAAATTAATTAAGGAAATCAATATTAGTAAAATCACTAAAAAACGATAGGTTAAAATTTTTCTATCGTTTTATAGTATACTAGCACTTCCCCGTCACCTCCAGATGGGGAGTAGCGACCCCGCGGTACCTACCTGAGTGCTCCAGGGAGCAGTCATCGTTCCTCATCTTCGGCTTGCCTTAATTGGCTGGTCGGAGCGAACACTGACAGAACAGGTCTCCCGCCTCCGGCTTGCCTTAATTGGCCGTCAAGAGTGGAGTCGCTAGAGCAGAACCCCACTGCTCGAAGGGTGGATGCTGAGTGTAAGTGGTGAGTGGGCCAGTGATGCCGGACCCTCAGGGAGCAAATGATCTGAGTTTAAAGTCCAGCAAAGCCTCTCCACCCTTCAGCCGCTCACGTTCCTGTTGCCCCCTTGTTGCGACTCGAGCAACCATTTTCGGGGGGCCCAGTTAGTGAGTTGGCAAGTCTCCGTCTACCATTATTACGTGTCAATATACATTGTTCCGGCAGGCGCCATAGGTTCCCATAATTCCCCAAAACCAATCCACTACCATCCCATCACAATAGCCCAAGTAGTTTTTCTCCGTCATGTTTGCAATAGTTCTGCACAGCTGGGGTTTGTCCTTGGGTGCATTTATATATAGTGCATACAGGGATAATCACCAGCTGTGTCACCATTACATTTTATATATTTTAAGTTTGTTGTAAAGGGCCTCTACGTGTTGGCTTCGACCCCACGCACGCCTTCGAAAGGTCCGGAACTTTGTAAAATCCCGTGCAACAAAAAAAAATATATATATATATATAATATATACTTATACTATAATAATAATATTATAGTATAAGTATATAGTATAAGTAATAGTAATATAGTATAGTATATAGTATAGAAAAACCTATCTGCATCAAGGAAATTCGCGACGGAAGTGGTCCAATAGAACGTCCAATAAATCAACATAACTCGCTATCGCCATCACTCGCCTTCCAACTGATATGATGCGCTTACGTTTGTGTTTTAAAAAATATGCAAAAAATGGAACGTTCATAAATGTATACCTACTGCAAATAAGCACCTCTTTGAAAATGGGTTTCATTTTTAACCGACTTCAAAAAAGGAGGTTCTGTATTCGTCCCGTATGTATGTATGTAAGTATGTATGTATGTAAGTATGTATGTATGTATGTATGTATGTATGTTTGTATGTGCGCGATTTTCTCCAAAACTACTGATTCGATTTGGATGGGGTTTTCACTAACGTAATCTACATACTTTCAGGAAGGTTTTAGTATATAATACATTATGTAATCATTCCTATGTACAAAGTGATATGCATAAATGTACACACTCCGTAGAAGATTTACTGTTGAACGAATTCGTGAAAGTAATCTAACACGGGATAAAGAACTAAAAAGGGAAAAATAAAAAACTTTTTTAACAAAAAATAACCGACTTCAAAAATCCACTACAAAGAAAATAATAATTTTGGTTTCGGAAGTCGGTGGCAAAGAAAAGCAAACAAAAACCAAAGCCACCGACTTCCGAAACCAAAATTATTATTTTCTTTGTAGTGGATTTTTGAAGTCGGTTATTTTTTGTTAAAAAAGTTTTTTTAATGGATAAACAGAAATAGCTATTAGAGTATGTCCAATAAATTATAAGTACTTACGTAAAAGGACGTTTCAATAAATGGAATCGTCCCGATCTTTTTTTACATTTTATACGGTCGCACGTAATATTGTAATTTAATTTACGTTTGCACATAATCCTTTAATATTATAAACGCGAAAGTTTGTGTGGATGGATGTTTGTTACTCTTTCATGCAAAAACTGCTAAACGGGTTTTGATGAAACTTTACAGTTTACAGTAATGTAAAAACATATAGGCTATAATTTATGAAGATATAATGTACCTAATAACAAAATATGCGGGTGGAATCTAGTATTGTAATAGACAGTCAGCCAGACTTGTCTGTTCATCTCGCCTGATGTTAAGCAATGATGCGGTCTACGATGGAGCACACTTCCCTAGAAGAAACCGATTCAATCGTGACTTGAAGATACCCAGATTGTAACTGTCGGGAAACACCATAGAGGAATGTGTTTTTCCTCCGTGGGAAACCCACCCGGGCAGCGCATTCAGTTACTGGTAATTTCCTAATGGGAAAACGTAATATTAACTTTTCCCGACCCGAGAATGGAACCTTAAACTTCTCGGTAGTTTGTGAGATCACTAGATCAAGAGGAGGTCTTAGTTAATTATACATTATTATACCTTCAAATTGATTACAGGAGTATCCAAATATCACAATAATTATATTTATAAGGGTTGCTAAATGTCTGTCGTCACGGAGCGCCGAACTTAATTTAATTAGCGGCGTTAAAATCTTAATGCCAAGCGACGGCGACGGTAAAATATTTGTGTTATGTTATTTACATTAATAATTTCAATGTTTAATTCGCGTTTCACATTAATTTTCATTTAGTTTTAACCGCTATACGTAAAACAATTTCAACAGTCTGTTTATTTTAGATATTTCCGAAACTGTCTGGATTTATTTTAGTAGTTTAGATTTGGTTTTACCAGCAGTTGAGTTATTTTTAGTTGCGTGAAAATCTACATTCAGTGGCCAATTTGTTGGTATAATTATTACAGTTTTTTTTATTGTGAAGGTATACAATGTATTACCTACTGTAAAGTTTCATCAAAATCCGTTCAGTAGTTTTTTCGTGAAAGAGTATCAAACGTACATAAATCCATACATCCTTATTACAAACTTACGGGTTTATGATATTAGTAGGAAGATAATAATAGAGAGCTGTTTGTTGTTCCTCCTGTTTTCTGAAAATCACATTAAGCAGTATGCTAGCTAAACAAATATTGTACATTTAATAAAATTTGTACATTTTCAAAGCTTTAACAATAATGTTAATTGGTAATTAGTACTCGTGTCAAATCCTCGTAGTTGATCAAAATGTGTGTTGTATTATTATTTTGGTCATATTAAAGCTTTTGTTATGTATGACTGATGTAATTATTTTGTTTAATACCTACA
Source organism: Thalpophila matura (assembly GCA_948465475.1). Lineage (NCBI taxonomy): Eukaryota > Metazoa > Arthropoda > Insecta > Lepidoptera > Noctuidae > Thalpophila > Thalpophila matura. The sequence continues at coordinate 10,318,604 of OX419185.1, read as the reverse complement.
ATTTCTGGTCATATTAAAGCTTTTGCTATGTATGACTATGAATCATGTAATTATTTTGTTTAATACCTAGTTAAACATTTTCTGTTGTTTTGGTTTATGTATTATTTTGTGGTTCATAGGACTTTAGGTGGATTCTGCTTTGATAACATTGTTTATAGGCTTTTAAATACGTACAATTAGCAAAAGAGATAAGTAAACAAGCATCTAATTTCGAAATCTTTTAACGCATCTTGTGTGCTAAGTAGTCAAGTTTTTGCCTTCGTTTTTCTGAATGTGTCCTAAGTTTATAAAGTTATAACACACGCAATAACAAGGAATATGTTACCCGCGTAGTGCAAAGATGATAATTATAGTTGTGCCCCGCGGTTTCACTCCGTTGCTCGGCTCCTAAGGATCTTAGCGTGCTGTAAATAGCCTATAGGTACAATTCTTGATGAATCTGGCTATCATATACAAAACATTTTTTCGCATTCAACTGGTAAGTACCCACTTCCAGAGATTAGCGTGTTCAAATATAGATTACTTTGTTGACTGTAGAATCACTTTAAGCAGCCAGTTTCACTGAACCTGCTGACTAGCTAATCGTTTTTCGACTTTAATCTTTGACTGCCTAAGTTAGTAGTAGTACCAACAGGATAGACGATAAAGATGAAGAAGAATACGTACATTCTGGTAAAGAGAACCAGTTCACTTTTTTCACTTGTTTCTAAGAATAAAATATGGCTTTGACGGGTCAATGGGTCTAGTACAGTAGCTGAGCGATTGCTTTGCCGTCGTTGCCGCGTTTCGGGTCGCACCCACTCGCACGGAACATTATTTGTAAGCACACTCCGTTGTTCCGTGAAGTGTATGGAAATTCGAGACCACGAACCCTGGATAAAGGAAAAATACTAAGGGCGGTTGCTTCAAACCATCTGTATTCGTAAGTTAGTACGTAATCGTTAAGTATCGTATGAAATTGTCAGTTGTGTTACAGATACGTAACTGTAAGATGAAACAACATGGCCTGTATCCTAATCCTAACTAATATTATAATGCGAAAGTAACTTTGTTTGTTCCCTTTTCACGCTTAAACCACTGGACCGATCAACATGAAATTTTGCCTATAGGTACATTGTCAGGGGTACAGAAAAGAAAAGGACATATTAAGGTACCCTTTGCCCAGAAAAAAAATTGTTCCCGAGGGAAAGAACAATAACTTTCGACTCTAGATGGCGCTACGTGTATGTCACGCGGACGAAGTCGCAGGCAAAGTGCTAGTAATCAATAAAGTTGTTGATTGAAAGTTTCGGCTTCTATAAAAGAGTGTAGGTATTCATAGTTTCGGAAATATACCGGATGCATTGCTCGCGAATGTCTAAAAACCGGGCAAGAGCGTGTCCGGACCACGCTCAGTCTAGGGTTCTGTAGCAAGAAGTATTTCAGTCTTTCAACCGCAAATATAAGTTTGTATTTCTTAACATTATTATTATATACAAACTTATTTTTGCGGTTGTTAAAACTCAAAACTAAAAATAGTGAATATTTCAAAAAGTTATTGACGTATCTTGTTCAAACCATTTTAATCGAGAGTATTATAAGATGCCTTAAGCTTGATTTTTTTCAGATTTTTTGATTACGCAGTTGGAAAATGACATTGTTAACGAGTTTCGGAGTTCCTAGTTCACTCAATATGGACTTAAATAAAAAAGTCATTTAGAAAACTCTAAGTTATTTTCAAAGACCTATTCAACGATATCCCACACAAAGGGGTGCGCGCAAATATTTTTTTTCATCCTTCAGTTTCATGTATGGGGGTCACCCCTAATCATTTTATTTTTCGTAATTTCACTACAGGCCTTTATGGCGGTTCACAGAAGACATCTAACTGCGAAGTTTCATACAGATTGGTTATAAACTGTAGATTTGATGAGGGTGTGACAGACGGACAGACAGTCAGACGGACGGGACGAAACTATAAGGGTTCCTAGTTTTACTACGGAACCCTAAAAACAGTTAATTCAAACATTATACTACAACGCCGGTTGCAACTTCTATTTTGTTTCCATTTTACCCGAAAAAATGCTGCAGTTCGCGCATTCTGGCGCAGTATCGCATATGTCACATATTTTGTAGAACAAAAAACAGCAAGTTGGAACCGCCAGTCCAGTTTATGTTACAGCCTGGACTGTTTGCCTAGGATAGATATAAATGTCTTTTAGAATTCCAAAGTTCGCAGTGTTAAGTTTAATATACGTATAGTAGTATAAGTAGTATAGTATAGTACGTATAGTAGTATAGTAGTATAGTAGTATAAGTAGTATAGTATAGTACGTATAGTAGTATAGTAGTATAGTAGTATAGTAGTATAATATAAGTATAAGTATACGGAATTCAAAGGCGGGTTTGTAAGCCAACAATTCCTAGAAGTAGGTACTTCTAAGTACTTATAAAGTCGGCACTTGAAGCATGTTGAAACTTGGCATGATAATACCTCCCTGTTCTAATAAACGCACTTGAAACCTTTTTGATCGTTATCTGATGCTCATATACCGGATGACGTTTTTTAGCGTCTTGAAAAAAATACGGTGTAATATAAACTTAATAAGCGAATAAACTTGATAAGTGAATAGAGCCTGTGGCATATATTTTTTTTTTCATTAACGTACCTAATTATGAAATGGATCTATCGATAAATACCTCATTTGAAGTAAACTATATTTAGTTATAGGGACGCACGTGCCTTGGGATTCATTGTTTACATGTATTTTTTTTGGATATTCGGAACTTTTACAATCTCATAGGACTAAGCAAGCACAATAAATTATTTCCCAGACAGTAAAAATCATCCAGTTGGTATATAATATGTATATATTTATGCAGTCAATGTATGAAACCGCAGATTTTTCTCGTGATTTCAAGGTTGGGCCCGTAGTTAATCGTACTATCGAATACTGAATACCCTACCTCAATATGTCCCTCCTTTAACTAACAGATTGAATACAGTGTACAATAATGAAAAATATTAATCACAAACGAATAGCCTGTTAATCATCATTTATGAATTAGACGGCTAAGTTTCTCAATTAATTCTACATTTAATTTTAATTAGTAGAGGTAAGAAGTTCATTAAATTCTAAATTGGGAGTCGCGAGACAACCACATTTATTTGCACTGAATAATTATCTACACACACACACGTAACGAGTTAAGGCCACGACACACATGCATTGTAATTTTGTTACAGATACTGATGCTTTATTATGTTTTATATATCATAGCTTCGTGCCAATACATTAATATAATTATTGTTTGTTACATCACTTTTAGGGAAAAGCGTAACGATAAAAAAAAAACCGGCCAAGTGCGAGTCGCACTCGCGCACCATTCTTGGACGTTTAAAAGTTAAAAAAACCGGACCGCATAACTAAGTTTGTTTGTGAAGGAATTTTGATGATGGTGCGCGGTGCGCGAGTTCGACTCGCACTTGGCCGGTTTTTTTTATCTAATTAAGCATGCCCGCATATTAACTTGTTATTTTGTGTTAGCAACGCAAATTGCAATGACGGATAGCTTTATAACATCGTCCTGAGATTACTAAACTTTTCTGACGTAAAATACGAGTACATTTATCATATCCACTATAAAAAGTTTTATGCAATTAAACTTTATACATAACGTATAAACATTTTTTGTGAGTCAGGAGCCATGGCAGCAATAAAATAAACATCATATTGAGTACAGACGAATCCAAAGCCAAGCCCATACATAGTTACTTCATCATCATCATATTATGAGCTGAAAGACGTCTACTGCTCGACAGGCCTCCCCAAAGCTTCGCCACAACGACGGCACCCGGATGCATAACTTATAATCAGCCTATAAGAAGTTCTGAAAAACCATACTATAAATAGTATCGATATAATTTATCATTATTTTATGAGCAGCGATACTATCGATACTATCGATAGTATGGCCATGTTTCGAGCTATCGATACTATGGCCTTTCTTAGATGAAAACTATAGATTGTGGAACTATTGATTCGCCAACTCTAACTGGGACTCTCTGTGAGCCTTCACTCTGTGAGAAGGAATGGGACGTAAGCCACCACGCGGGCACGTGGACATCACGTCTTCGAATTTCTGGTTTTAGGAATTGCCGGTTTTCTCAGGTTTTTTTTTCCTTCACCGTTTTTAGAGCAGTGGTGATGAAACAAATTGCACAAAGTAAAGTGCGCCTGGGTAGGAACCCACGACCTGCGACTCGTAAGTCGTGGCCGTTACTCCTTCATGCTTAGTATCTATCTACTAAGCATGAAGGACAGTCATATATTATTCTATCGTATGCACATCCAATCAAATATTTGACCAACTGCATTTTGAAATTAACATTTTGGAAGTAACTTAATCCAACAAATGTGCGCAGCGATCATTAAATGTTGGTATTCGGTGACCTAAGCTGTTGGCAGCATTAAACGAGCTCTAGTCTGGTTGGCGTCGAATGTCACACATACGTTTTGGTTGCGAACATGGACGGTCCCGTGTGACTGGCACCGATGGTCGTTCTTTAGTCGTGCGGACAGTGGAGTACCTACTGCTTGATGTATGGGGTGTATAGCTTGCAAGGGACATGAATACTGGCGGTGGTTCCTGATTCTATACATTATATTGTTCAGGCTTTTCGGAATAGGTCTTCAATACCTAGGTAAAATTTATTTTATTACAGATAACTTTAGGAGAAACGGAAAAATAATCTGAAGTTTTGTTACATTAGTGGCGGCACGTTAATCTACAAGTAGTAAAAAAATATTAACACTGATTTACAGACAACGCACAGCTTAAACTGGCGGGTCTACATTTTGCCAGGTAGTTCCTTAACGTAAGTGAGCTAAGACAGGATTTATGAAAATTCTTCCCAGGGGGTTAAAAATTACCAATGAGAAATCTTCAGTCATAAAACTGTATAGTATAATGTCAAAAGTTCCTTTAAACAGCATAAAACTCCCACCTTTTGAACTAATTTAAACCTTAAATAAGGATCGCGTTAGCCCTCAAACCTGCCGTGAATATACAAATGTTTTTATCCTCTTCCAAAACTCAATTGTGAGAAGATTTTATTTACAAATCGTCAAAATTCAGATTATGTTGCTCATCAGCGCTATCCTTTAAAAGGGGTGGGGGGAATTGGAGGCGCGTGAAACAGGCTAATGAAGTATTTGGAGCGCCCCCTCTGAAGCGCCGTGATTGGTGATGAAATACTAAGCACGGTCCGATGAATAGCTCCACGTAATTCTTTCTGATTGTACGCCGAAAAATGTGAATATTTTTTTCCCCTATTAAATTTTCGCTGCGGATTTTTTTGCGCAATTTGTTGTGTAATTTTTTTGAGTGAGCTTGAGTGTGATTATTAGCCTTTATTTTTTAAGGAAGCTTAGGGTCATTTCGTTTTATATAAATTGGCTTCATTTTGGATAAAGTATAGCTTAGAGCAGTGTTTTTTGCTTATAGATTACTCGTATCTATTAACTGGATTTATAACGATTTCACCAAAGATGATGAAACCGGCGTAAATTCAGATAAGATCCTTTTAACTATTTTGAGCGGGTAGGATTTGACTGGGAGAAATCGTCATGTAATAAAAAAGGGTAACGCGCTCCATTAATCGAAAACACACGACAATCGCGCTTGCGGTCTCCGACCAGTATTAGTTAAAAGTAGTTTGAGGTATTTTGAGGAAGTTTGAGGTAGTTTGGGGTAGTTTGAAGTAGTTAGAGGTAGTTAGAGGTAGTTTCAAACGTTGTTTTGTTATTTTTTTCACTGTGTCTGTTTACATAATACATATATGTACAGAGAAAAGTACTTCGTTCTATCGTATCTATTCGTATTTTTTTTTGTGAATGTCTAGAATTTTTTGAAGTAACTACTTTATAACGACCTCATGATTTAAGTTAATTATTCTCTCAAATACTACCTTTTCCGCACATAAATGTTCTTTTTACCCAGCTATCCTCAAAATTTAAACGAGCTAAACATTCACGAAAAATATTTTCTCTACTACTGAATTTTTTACTTCACTGAAATCCGTCCTAGGATTTCAAGTAAGTAGCGTATAAATGCGAGCTCAGCAGCTGCCATATCTAGTGCATAACATAGTTTGGAATTCTTATGGTGAAGTTAACGTTCATGATTTCCCTCAGCAGGCGAAGTTTGCGCCTTCTAGTAAGTTGCGCAGTAAATCAATTCTTCGTACACATTACCATGCGTGTTGCACGCGGCCACTTGTTTTAAATGTGGATCGGTTACTCAGCTTCTGTGTATGCATAATATGCCACTTTATAATTCTGTTCTGCCGAAAATAAATACTCTTTGGTTGGCTTTTAAACGATTATTCCGTTCGGATCCCCTGCTGGTTTACTCTTTTGTTTAAATTCCTGTCTCATTCACAATAAACTATGTTCAGGTTCTCTGGTGCGTATATTCTACTGATAAAGGATCATTCACCTAGCCTTTTCCAAAGCTAGATTAGGGTCGGCTTCTCGTCTTAACTGGGTGCGGCTAAATATCAATATTTTACGTGGAGCGACTGTCACCTGACCTCCACCACCCAATAATGAGTAATACTGATATTGGAAAGTTGGACCAGTTGTCAGACTTTTTTGGGCTCCTGACTACCCATAACGACGGTAAAAGATTCTACTGATATAGAATCTGCGCTAATATGGGAACGCATATTTTATTACGGTAGGTCAATAACACTATAGGAAAGTTCTAAATACCCTCTAAAGCTCATTTCAGACTACGCTATACTATATAGCATTATAGCATATAGCAGCGTCGTGATGTTAAATAGCCTATACCTCAGATCATAGAAACAAGGAGATGTGCCAAGACGCTATCGAGCTTGATGCCTGATCTTGAGCAAATTGCTCATATTAAAAACGTAAGCGCTGGCGACGAACCGAACACGATCGATGGTATAAATACAGTGTTTTAGTTTAGTGCTAGTGTTGAGTGACGATTAACAGTGTTAGATTGAGGGTGTGCGGAATGTTCAATGCGTGGGAGATCTTTTTATTCACAAGGAGCGCTTAATTATGCGCGTAATTGTGTCGAAAAATGTACTAAAAGTGGCATCAGTTGTTCCCGTACTAATTTGCTATGATGGCATATCTCCTTGTTTCTATGATCTGAGGCCTATACTATTCCTCATGAATTTGGCTATCATATAAAAAAGATTTTTTTCGAACCCGACTGGTAGTTCTAGAGATTAACGCGTTCAAACAAACAAACGAGCCGCTCTCTCTCTCAGAAGCTCAGGAGAGCAATTAAACTTTAAAACACTGGCATGTGTGAACTGCACTACTTTCCTTAATTAAACTCGTGATAAGTTAAAAACGAATTGACGTCATGACGTGTAATTGAAAATACGAGGATATTTGTTCAGAATTTATTGTAGTTGCTGCAAACATACGAACGTGTTAAGCTTCACAACTAGGCTATAAATATCGGCGGGCTCTGAGTTATAGCTTTAGTTCAGCACACAGATTTGTTTCGTGTGTTTCGACCACAGTACACCTATTTAAGCTTCGGTCCCAACCATTATCGATCAATTGGCAGTCGCCACTAGTTTGTTTGCTGTAGTTCCTTGCCAGTTTTCAGGAGTTACAGGTTGTTCAAAAGTATACGACTTAACTATACTTTGAGGTTTCCCAAGACAGAGTGTCGAACGGAAAGTTAGGCACGCGGAAAACTCAAATTCATGAGAATATTTTGCAGATATTTTCGCTCTCGAGTAGGTCTTACATGTTCTGAGGTGTAATATAAGATAATGTATTTTACGTGATAAAAGAGTTTTTTTTTTATCTCATACAAATAAAACAATCCGTTATAGGTATACCTACCTAAAAGATATTGAGACTTCTGATTTATTAAACGCAAATGGAATAAAAATGCGTTGTTAAATTAAATCAATAGCTGCCCTGTTCGAATTCAATTTGAAACAAAGATTGAGTGCAAACAGACTGATGAACGCCAGTGATCAAAATACACTTTCATAGAATAAATACATAGTCAAATGAAAACACGGATCATCTAGTACACGTTCGAAAAATTGATTGGTGTTGTCGCAACACAAAAGTTGTTGGAACAAGCTTTTAAAACAGTTAGGTACCGCTATATCAAGTTATGCATACGAAAACATGGGATTCTTCTAGGTATATCGAAAAACAGGCAAATTTTCACTTGACTTGAAATTGAGTCGTGTCTTGGTATAATCGGTGACGTAAGTTGGTAAGCACGTTCTTCTTCATAAGCATTAAATTTAAACAGAATTATTTTGATACACCGCTTTTTTCAGCATTTTATAATATGTAATAGTAAAAAGTTGTAATGTTAATAAATTACTTATACTATACACCGTGTCATTTTCATCGCTTTCATCCGGCGATGTAGCCACTATACTCATCATTATGAACAACTTTTACTATGGGACAAACCCGGAAATCGCGAAAAAAAAATCAGGTGTTCCATACATTTATGTTCACATAACTCAACAAAATGTATGGAACAGCTGATTTTTTTTCGCGATTTCCGGTTTGGTCCCATAGTAAAAGTTGTTCATAATGATGAGTATAATGGCTACATCGCCGGATGAAAGCGATGAAAATGTCACGGTGTATACCTAAGGTGCTATAAAAATATCTGCCACGGCGTTAATGGGAAGTAGTATTGTGTTTATAGATTACAATAGTGAAGAACTTTCGTACCCCGGAACAGTAAATTCAATTTGAGAAAATAAAGCACATTGACTCTACTCTGCATAACCTGGTTCACAAATTACGCGCGATGTGTCGCTTCGTCAATGAAAACAACTGCTAACTCTTTCCATCTGTTCTGTGAATGAAAACTGATATCAGCTGACTAGTTCGTCACTACCTGATCTACTAAAATTTATACGTACTTTTTTTTGTATGAAAAAAAAATATGACCAATAATAATCAATAATTTATCTTTACTATTGTAATCTATAAACACAATACTGTCTCCCATTGCAGCCGTGGCAGATATTTTTATAGCATATATTATATGTAATATACTTAATGTAATATGTAATGCCTTATATGTAATATACTTAAATCTGTTCCGAATTTTATTTCATATTTAAATAAATAGCTGTGCCGCGGCATACGTTCTAATGGATTTTTTTTTAGATGATTGTGTTCAGTCATGTTAAAAAACTGAAGTGTTAACCGACTTTTGTGGCTAACTGTGCATTAAAGTTTTAAGTGAAGCGATGTGCAATGTCCTTAGGGATCCTAGATAGGTATTATTTCCATAATCTTCACGATATGACTCGTTAATAATCAAAAGTGGAGTTCCGAGTGCAAGCTGACTCGCCTAACAATATGCAAAGGATTATCGGGACAAAGCGGGTCCAATTCTACGTAATGACATAGTCAGCACTCCTAAAAAACCATTTCACACAAACTGTGGAACATTATTCGCATATTAATTCGCTATCGCTCTCATTCCATAATTGTTTGAATTGCACGTAGATGTCCATGCTCACCCCTACCTACGATACTTATACCAAAATACTCGTACTAAGGGCGGGTTGCTTCAAACCATCTGTATCCGTAAGTCAGTACGTAATCGTTAAGTCAGTATGAAATTGTCGCACAAGCCGCCATATTTGACGGTTACAGATACGTAACTGTAAGATGAAACAACATGGCCTAAGGATAAATGAAAATAGCAGCTGCTTCACCCCGATACGCATTAACATAATGAACACTCGGCCCATAATTTTCGAGGCTTCTGTAAAAAAATCACCTCGCTATACGAAAACTTGGGAGGCCAAGCTGGCAGGAAATTTTTCTCATCCTAAAGTTAACACGTAAAGTTGTTCATCAAGCGACTGGAATCGTTTTATTCATTTACAGCGCATTTTATTTTTAAACATAAAAAAGCGCTTCTAAAAATGCCAGATGATAACAAAGGGGAAGTTCTATAAGATATTGTGTAGGACGGTGCTTATAATTTCCTGTGCGGCGTTTGCCGGGTCTTTCGGCTAATAGTCATTCACTTTTTCCTCTTTGCGCATGTTCCCTCTTTGCGCATCTATGGTCGTAGGGATCTTACAATGGGTTAAAAATATACTCAGCTATGGACCGGGTCTTCATAAAGATGAACAGACTAATATTATATAGATGGTAGAACAAGTGAACTTCAACAAAGAAAACTTAGTTGGTCAAGATTCTTATTTTAAGATTTTCTTTGGACGCTAGATAGAGGAAACTTCTTATTTGTTAGTTTTTCATTTGACTAGAACCAGTCGTGCGGAAATTGAAAAGAAAATTAACATACATGACATAAATTAACATACATGAACTTGAACATACATACATTAACATACATGCATGACGCTAAGGCATTCGTATCGTTGACTTTCGACGTACTTCGAATTTTTTTTATGGATTTCTGTCTATTGGCCGAAAACAGAGGCCACTATAATTACTTGTATCGATTGTAGTCGACCAATTGTGAAAAATTCTAGCAATTGTGAAATTCACAATTGTGAACAATTCTCACAATTGAAAAAATAAATAAATGTGCATTTTAGCTTTCTTTACTCCTTTCCCACATAAACTTTAAGCATGGCCACTACACTGCACGTCCCTCGTGCGCGCAATAATGTTTGAAAAAGTTTTCTCTTCATGTATTTATAAGTAGATCTAACAACCGTACTTTTTAAATCGTGTCATTCTGTCTTTACATCAATTATTAAGACCTGTTTAAATTAAGGACCGTATTTATAAATTGATCGTGGGCGCTTTTGAAGTGTACCTAAATAAAATAAACATTTTAAACTTAACAGAATAATAAGTTACCATTGATGGAAACAATTAATGTAGATAGATACAATATTCAATTTACATAAGTACACAATACGCAGATAATTATTCAAAATTAATGACCTGTCTATTGACTTACTAAATCCTGAATGGCCTCACATTGACTAGATTGAGGCAAACATCCACATTATCCAATTTACTCCACATAACCATTAACCGAAGTGTAAATTGAATTACCGCGTGTAAATACAGAATCAGGTCGTTTCAACTAATTATAATCAGGTACAGAGCCTTTCCACACATCTTGTGCATTCGAAGCCACAATTTAGCCGTGGTTTACCTCTGACATGTGCTGTTTGCCGTCTAAATTTCGAAACTAAATGTTGTGCTAATTAGAAATTATGTTATTCAGTAGAGAATTTCTGTTGGTAATTGTTTTTTTTTAGTTTGCTTCAGTTCGCAGTGATATTTATAATTCTGCTTTTTGAATGCACTCTGTGATCTGTAATACATCGAAGAGGGCGGTGCGACGGACAGAATATTTCGGCCCGACAAGTGTCGCCGCACACTAGGAGAGGAGAGGGGCTCATGGCTCATGGCTAAATAATAGTCGCGAAGATAAAGTTAAGCTGCGCTTCACACGGTCAGTCAATGTATAGGTGAGACCCTCCGTGCCTAGGAGAGTACGTTAATTGGGTCCAGGCTAGCATAATAATATCTGGTCTGACCTTAGAAGTGGAGATCAGATGGTAGTAGCTCCATTATAAATATTGTTATACAACCACATTTAGTTAGACTCGAAGCCGACCCAAACCGGGTGTGGAAAAGGCTAGGTAGAAATTACTAAATTTATTACGAGACGAAATGTATTAAATATGTGGCTACGTTTAGTGGCCTTTCACTCAAATCCGGAGCAGCTCGCCTGGGGAACCTACCTTTGGTTGACCACAATAAGATCGACTAAACATTATCACTTGACGTGAGATCTGCTACCACATTAAATTAAATACTCTTTCAGAAATCGGGGTTATTCTTTTAACATTCTTTACAAACTTTATTTTAAAGCAATTAACGGCATACAAATTGACTTTTAGAAGATAATGCGATGGTAGTTGCAAGAGAAACTATTCAGCTTCCTGCAGCTCTTCGAAGCGGAATCAATATTGAACGGGAAGCAGTTTCCGACTATTAAGTGTTTGTACTAACTTGGTCTAACAATTGTTTTGATTGACTATTGGAAACGATTGTGAATAGATCTTTGTGTAGATGTTATACCATCATGCCTGTATTACCCGGAAGGTTAGGCAGAGGTGTATAGTATACCAACAATTCGCCATGTAGGTAATAGGGGGCAAGCCTATTGCCTCAAGCCTATGGGCTCAAATCCAGGCTGCTATTAAGAATTTCGTAATGGAAAAACTAATAATAGTTTGCCCGACCAGGGTATCAAATCCAGGATAAGACGCTCATTAGTTGCGCTTTTGACCACTACACCAACGAGGCAGTGTAGGCATTATTCTGTGAGTACCTATAAATATTGCTAATATTCATATTTCTTACAAGAATTCTAATTATGTACTGATGTGCTAACTTTAATAGTCTGTTTAACTGCGTCTAATATGAAGACTGTAGGCTACTGTATATTGCTAGAGTGTACACAAATAAACTTCTACAGACACTACAGCGAAAGACTACACTGCGACAAGACTTAATTTCGACGGGATTCATCTCTGACAGGACTCATCTGCGACACATAATCTCCGATACTCGGATATTTTGAAAACCGATTAGGTATTCTTTTACAATTCAAAAAATCTTGCATTTGTTTTTAATATAGGTAAGTACTTACAGTTGCAGCTTAATATTTCGCTGAACTGTCTCTCGGCATTCAGTCGTACACTTATTCGCGCTATAAAAACCAGATGAACGTATGTATATTCATTTTTCCAATTTTACAGGATAGCCTAAAAACTGAAAATTATATCGCCTCTTCAAACTTTAAAGCCGTATAATATAAACAGTAATACATTATTGGTTAAAAAAAGGTATTGGCCAGACAATTACGTAGTTTTGGCATATCATGTAAGTAGTAGGTACCACTTTCCAAACAGTTTTGTGAAAAAAATAAAGAATTTTTGCGCGTATTTTCTTATGTCCTATAGATGTCAACGAACAACCGGAAGAAAATCACTGTCATCACGTTGCCTTAGGGGATGATGATCTCATCTCACTTCGCATTTCACAAAGATTGACACTTGCTACCCTCTTGACGTAACCCCTTAGCCACTTTTATGACACCCTTGGGAAGAGGGAGCCTATTGTTTGCTTAAGATCATACACGAATAATTTATTGTAACCCTACGAACGATCCCTCAGTTTCATCTTCCGAAACTGAAGACCAAAGAGGAAGAGGTTTATTTCTGTCCGGGGACCACGCCACCAAAATTCATGTTTAAAATAATTACATAAATTCTGAAACACCTCTTTAGAAGATTCTGTTGGGCGTTAATAAATTATGCGATCAAGATAAATTAGTTTTGATGTAATACGAATCTTAGTTGATATTGCCAGAAGAGGGTTTAATTAAATATGATAATAGGTTTGGATACCCAGTCGTTGTGCACGTACCAAGAAATTCCTGTGCGTACCAAATTCGATGAACATTTTAGAAGCGAATTTAGATTTCATGGGTCTATAGCAAATGCTATCTCATTTATTTCACATTCTTTTGTTTTTGCCTTTTCAGCCGATGTCGGATATTTGGGATAAGGAAAGAGTTTATACTTGTACGTAATAGTTCCCATTTGAAGATCCTTAAGTACCTAATAAAGATTAAGGGGATACGTTTATATGCGGAACATCTGATACGTTAATACGCGGTAAGACGATTTCTTGGTACTGAATTGATTCAACTTAACGTGATATAGGTATTAATGGCATAATGTGCTGAACTAGGTTTGTTTTCCACGTATTAAACAAGACAACATTCTACACTCTCTTGATAGAGGGTTTCATGTTTGATGTTCGGTTCGTAAAGTAGCGTTGTTTGTTGGCAATCTGATATTTTGACTCTTTGAAGTACTAATTATTGCTGTAGGCAGGAGTTCAGCTACAACATAGTGTTAAGTGATATATTCATTCTTAAACTGAAATATTAAAAGTGAAAAAAAAAAACCATAGCCAGTCATGGGACTGCCTGTGTTTATGAAGGAATAGATATCACTTAACCAAGTAGTACAGTACAGTACGTCATAGTCAACGTCATACTCATAGCTAAGATATACTGTTAACCCATAAGATTGTTCGTACCAAAATCGCTCGTCGGTCCTAAAGAAGTTTTCACATCAAAAAATCACAAAGCGGCCTGAAACTTTTTCTTCAGCGGGTCTCACATCACTCCAAAGGTACCTACTCTCAAAATAGATTTGTATCCAGGTTTTAATTGATTAAATAAGTAAGTAAAACAGAGTATTTAAATTCGTGTTGAATGTTAATTACCAACCAATCCCGGAACTCAAACTGAGACTTTTGCGACTTAACCCTCAGCATAGTTGTAAATATCGTCCGCTTAATTAAGCCAACAAACGTCTGCGCTAGTGTGGAGAGAAGCTGCGAACTTTCCTCTTTAGCCGGCTCACATAATGTCCCCAAAGACCGAGTGCCACCATTATCTTCACTTAATGCAACTTGCACGCAAATTCAGGCCGACGTTTAATCGTCTAAGTTTGAAGAGCTCCTAAAGGGTAGGGCTGCTATAAGGACGATACAAGGATTCGACCCCCTGGACAAAACTTTCGTCAACGTAAGATTCTAAGTCTGTGATATTGGATGTTGTTACACTGTGTAGTGTTTGAAAAGTGATACGGTTGATGAAATTGACGGTAACTATCACATACGCGTGCGTCACGTACGGTCCAGTGTCAGCAGTTTTTTTTTTAATAAAAAACAAGGTATCTTAGTACCCGATTTTAAAAATAATTCCTTTGTTGGTAACCCGCGTCGTGGAACAGGATACCAATCATTTTAAAATTGGTAGTATTTTACTACGGAGGCTGTTGGTTCCATGGAGAGTGTACCTACGTGTTAACTTTGGTTCCGGTGTGGAAAATAACATATTAAATTGCCTATTCAGATGTTTAAAATTTTTTGTGTCCTTAACAGACCTAAATTAGGGGTCAAATTAATTAGACACTTAATTAAGTAGGTAATTATCTGAAAAGATAAAAGACTCGTATATTATTGACTAGCTTTCACCCGCGGCTTCACCTGCGTTTTTCAGGATAAAAGGTAGCCTTTGTGTTATTCTGATGTATAAGCTATAGGTACCTACCTATTATTGTAAATTTTCATCAAATTCCGTTCAGTGGTTTTTGCGTGAAAGAGTAACAAACATCCATACATACATCCTCACAAACTTTCACATTAATTTATAATATTAGTAGGATAGTAGGATTTTGGAAGGAAATCAAGGTAAGTAATGAAACTTTTTGATTTAAATATTCAAGAGCAGACGAAGTTGAATTTCGAATGTAAACTATTTTGTTTTTAAAATTTTATATCTATTTGAATTTGGAATAGTTCGTCACATATTTTAATACCTATTTATCCGAGCGGAACGCGCTGAAGGAGCCGACCGAAACGAAATTTCTTAAGCCGTGCACACCTATCCGCGCCGAAGAAACCGAATCTAACACAAATATAGACTAAGCTAGATACAGCATGTTCCTTTAATAGTATGAAAACGAATGTGCCATTTTCCTTACTTACTTAGGCATACCAGGCGCTTCGCTTCGTAAATTCTAAGACGTCATCAGAACTTTGAGGACCTTCCAAATTCTTCCGATTCGGTGCGGATAGCTGGGCGAGGTTTCATAGGATTTCATACAAAGAATTCTAAAATTCGGTTCGGTCGGCTCTTTCCACGCGTTCGGCTTGGGTAAATGGGCATTCAGCTTAAGTCCTTGCTCAATGCTCTAACCAATTGAATTTTGAACTCTATATTTAAGAATTTAAAGTTTAAAGTTGATAAGACCAAGTAAACCCGTTTTCCCATACAAACTTTGTCACCGATTTTCACCCTCTTGGGGGTGGAATTTCAAAAAATCCTTTCTTATCGGATGCCTACATCATATAAGGAATACGTCCTCCAAATTTCACGTTTCTTCGACCTCCGCTTTAGGCTGTGCGTTGATCCATCAGTCAGTCAGTCAGTCAGGACAAAGCATTTTATTAATATAGATAAATATAATTATATAGATAATATAGATGAGTGAGACAACACATGTCTAGAAAATACAGAAATATGTGTGTTGGTACAATAATAAAATTGTCAGTCGTTCTTGCGCCTTCATTGCGCCACTCCAAATTAATTCACAGGGAAACTTTTTAATTCGAATTACTCGTAACTTCTTGACGCTTGACAGGCTCATTAAATTTTACACTGTTTTGAGACTTAGCTCTCGGGAATGTTATAATATCATACTCTGTGACAATTTTGATTATAAAGGCGGTATACCTAACCGTCTAAAATCGTAGTCATAATAATTGTGTATTTTATCTAATATTATTATTTTATTGCAAGATTTTTTTTTTATAAAATCATGACACAGTTATGGCGAAGGGTGAGAGGAAAATTATAAATAATTTCGTTTTGCTTATATTATACCTATTCAAATATAATATGTAAATGCAGTGAATAAACGATAGGTAGAATGACATAAGTAAAACGGAATAATTTATAATTTTCATTGCCTTCACCCATAGAAAAAACATTCCCTCAACCTGAGCCACTGCTAAGTGGCACATGGAATTTTCCATTGCAATTAGGTAAAGAATGTAAAGATTCAATTTAAACTTCAGCACAAGATTCCAGGAGATTATGAACAGAATATTAAAATTCAGAACTGAAAAAAAAATATGATTTAGACGCTGTCTCTCTTCTAACGAAATGTGGTTTAACGGTATTCTTTGATTAACTATTCTGATGTCATAATAAAAGACCGATTTTATTTTATCTCTTTCACTATCTCCTGATGGTAAGCGATGTTGCTGTCGACGATGGCGCACGCTTCGCTAGAAGTATTTTTTTCACTAGCAAGTTAAATTTTTCAACAAAGGCCAAGTTCAAACCCACACACACAGCAAGCAGAAACAATGTGAGCTCCTATTTGAACTACCTAATACACAACCGGTATAAGCATTTCACGGACTCTGCAATAGACGTTACTAGCCCGTTTGAGCTCCAGTCGCTCCAGACTCTATTGTTATTGAATGTACACATAATTTTACTCACAATCAACTCGAACTCGCCTCAGGGCGTTACGACCTGCCCAAAGAGATGCCTACGGCGAGATATGACGCAGCAAATCTTGGTTTACGAACGTGCGTTACCGCTTTTGTTTTACTAATGGGTGATTAGGTTTGCATACATTTTGGAGCGCCTTTAAATAAGTTCCTATGAGCCGTCGCGATGTTTTGTATGACAAATATTAACGCACAGACGCAGCGCTGCTGATACGCTACGCCATCAATCGCGAAACTAATCAAGTATAACTTTCAATTGTGTAAGGGTGATTTCACAATCGCACTTACGCTGTCTCGGATGGTAAGCGTCGCGGGCCACGGGATAGTCGTGTCTTGTGCCGTTTCATAGTGACACGCGTACGAAACGCGTACGATTGTATGGCTCACGAGCCGCACTGGCCATCAGGGCCACCCACTCTGACGGTCAGCGCGACTATGAAATCATCCTAATAGTCACAAGCGTGACTGCTGAGCGTGGGGCTCAAAACTCAATAACACTTTGCCCAACCCGGGGATCGAACCAGGGATGGTTCGATTCGGTTCGGTTGGGCAAAGTGTTATTGGGTTTTTCCATTAGGAAATCCTCAGAAGCAGCCTGGAGTCTAGATTTGTGCCCGATTAATGGTAATAGGTTCGCCCCCTATTACATGGGACAACATAACTGGCGAAATGTGGATGTACTTTATACACCTCTGCTTTGCCCTTCGGGAATACAATAATAATGTTATGATTTTGGTATGAAATATCATAAATTTTAATTAACGCCAGACCTCAATGCTTGTTGGTAACCACATTTAATAAATAATAGGCTAATGACGGAATGAATAGCTAATTATAACATGTTGTGAATTATTAGAGCGTATTATGTAATTTAAAGCTGGTAAATTTTAACATTTATGGTAAATATAATTATCGTATTTATATTTTATACTAGCGATCTGCCCCTGCTTCGTACAAAGCAGGAGAACCAAGCGGACAAACAGACAGACACGTAAAGCGACTATGTTTTATACTACTCGTATTTAAAGATGTGAAAGAATACGTTTCTGACAGTTCCTGATTGTATGGGCGAGGAAATTTTGAAGTGGAAAATATTTTACGATTAAAAATATTTTCATCGTTTATGTGCATTATTGATACTAATTATGTAAAATTCTTATTATAACATCAATCTACAGTAACCTAAATTAATTTAGTGCTAAATTAATCACGTGTCAGGAACGCATTCTCTAATCGGTCGGACTGTAGCAGCTAATGTCATAGGCCATCGTTCAACGTAACAGATTGTCTCCCAGTTTCTGTAGGCCTGATCAAGCAACGGATTAGTAAATCTGCTGTCAAAACTCATGTCAGCTGTTATTATTGGTTTACTAAAATACATTGGCCAGCCGCCAATCATATATCACTTGACATAAGATTTAACAATAGATTAAATTGAGCAAAATTTTAGTAAATGGGGGCTCTCTCTCGTCTCTCAAAAGTTTGTCGATCTGCACCCTAATTGCATAACTCAGTTGCTATCACCATGGCATGGCACATTCATTACACCGTATATTTCTTAATCTGTGCTCCCGTAACTAGCTCCACGCCGCAATTAATGTTGTTGAACTGTCAAAATGAAAACCAAGGTAGAAATTGAGTTAGGTACGCAATTAGGCTGCTGAGTTACATTTTTTGGGTATCTTGGGTCCCGTGGTTGATATGCCTTTGTGTTAAAGTTATAACATGTCTTCGTCCATAGGTACTCCGCCAACTCTACTCTACCTTAGTTTCAGATTCGTAATCCTTATTTCGATATTCTATTAAAATAACAAGGTTTCCTTATTTTCCTTTTCACAAGTACCTACTCCAATTATTATAAGAGAAAATAACAACGTTTCATCAAAATATACAGTTTTCATTGAATAGATATACTTAGTTCTAAAGAAACTATTCGCTGTTTAAAAGCCGAAGCAACATCTTCAAAACTTGTAGGAGCTTCGGAAATATCTATTAAAGATATTTCGACAACTCTTTACTGTGAAGAATTGCTCTTAAACTCGGTTTTTGCTCGAATATAACGAGGGCAGGAAATAATCAATATTACTTTGTGAAGTTTTATGTTGAAGGGTTGAGCGTTTATTAAAAAAAAGTTGTACCCTTTCCCTTGTTCTATAAACCATTGTTTCACTGATCGAAAGAAAATGAAAGTTCGATATAAAGCTACATCTGAATTGTATACGGAACTGGATCTGTGCCAAAACATAAGGATTTCTACAATGAGAATAAGATTTTGACAAAAAATATAAAGGTATTTTTCGACTGCTTTTCCTAAGAATTGAACCAATTTGTCGGTATAGGTATAAATCGTGTTTCTGCAATTTCCGTTAAACCGCCAATTAATAACAATGTTCAACATCTGTAGTTGAAAAGTGGAAACTCACAAACTTACGATCTCTCAATCGGCAGTCAACACAGCAATTCGAACTTTTGCTACTTTTCCAAAGAAACATCACTTACCTAATAGCAGCGTTTATCCTTTTGTAGAGTCCAATTAAATTTTTGTCAGATTTATAACAGCTATTTAATCCAAGGGCGTTAACAGGCCAATGAAATATAATTAGGAGGGTAGTTTAATGGGAATATTTGCACGTCAAGTAAGGGCGATATCACACTGGTGTTTTGTAGATTATGTTGAGCGCTAGCGAACTGCTCATATCATTTGTGCTTTATAGGCATGTGTATTTTCGCCCCAATCTTACTTCGAGAACATTATTCGAGGAATTAAAAAATGTAGATAGGTACTTATAAAAAAATTATCTCGTTGAAAAGTTGCGAACTAGCTCCAGTCACTAGTCACGATTTACGCAGTCACCATCGTCCATAAATCGCGCCGTGCATTGTCGTTTACACGCGTGTCACCAAACCGTTCGTATGACAACGCCCTAACCCCTGAGTAACAAAACGCGGGTATCAAGTAGGGCAATAAAACGTAATTTAAAGTTACCCCGGACTCCATAAACGGTTGACATGGGAGAAGTACATTAATTTAATTATTTCGCTGACATTTTTAACTTCGCTTTCATTAATTTTTGTGCGAATTTTCCGAATAGGTATTTATTGAATACAGTGTGTATGATTTTTCATTATAAGGGACTTTTTGCACTCAACAGTAATCAAATTAAATAAGTATCTGTATTTTGACTAATCTCGACATTTCAACCAACTTGCGTAGTTACGACTTACGAGAAGAAAGGAAAAAGAAGTTGAAAATTATCTATACAGGAGCTTTATTGTGCGGATAAGGTTTTTAATTGATGCGATGGAATTAAATACCTATAATAAAGTCATTATGGGGTGATGAAGTAAATAAAAATTCTGTTCTTGCTGTCAGCTATGACTTAATGAATATCAGAGTACACTTTCAATAGAAGTAGAGAAAATCTTTGATTCAAGAATTAAAGGCTTAGGGTACCTACTACCAGAATTTCTGAAAATTAAACAGCTACCAACCAGTGCAAAATATTCCACCCTCTTTTTCCTTTTCGAAAGTAAGTACTTCAAGAACTATGTCATGAGTCGGGATATGGAGTATCATGTACATGCAAGTTACTTCGGCTTCAAAACTACGTGTATTCAAAATTTCAGAGGGATCCGTTGAATAGCAAATACTCTCCAC
This sequence comes from Thalpophila matura, assembly GCA_948465475.1. Classification (NCBI taxonomy): domain Eukaryota; kingdom Metazoa; phylum Arthropoda; class Insecta; order Lepidoptera; family Noctuidae; genus Thalpophila; species Thalpophila matura. Next base: position 10,297,811 of record OX419185.1, on the reverse strand, counting down.
ATATTTTCTCGTTGACTCTATTATTCAAACTGACTGAGGTTTCCGGTCACTAACTGGATTTTAACATGATGTTTGGGGTTGTTTTAAGTAGTATTCATGTACCTACTAGTTTTTAGTATAGAATAATCAACATTTTTACCAGTAGAAGTGCCACGTTTATATTCCACTACAATATTGAAAATTTCCAAACTTCTAGCCGATAGCATCGATCATGTGTTTGATGCAAAAGTCCTTTGAATGCAAAATGACAGATTTGAAACTCAATAAAGTACAATCCCTACTTCGGCTACAGTGACTGTCGCCGACTGCAAGCGACTTCAGTGGTTCTTGTACATTTTCCATGAGATGGTATGAAAGAACGGTTACGTATCATTTCAACTAAAGTTGTTTCAACTATGGTCGAAATAACTACGGTTGATTCACCTATGTTCATATCGCATATTGGTCGACTCAGCTACTGTTTAACTTACATTATGATTCAACTAAAATTAATTGCACTAACGAACGATTGATCTAATGTTCGAAATACCTAATGGACGACTCGCCTACAATATTGGTAATGGCAATAATTTATCCGCTGTCAACTGTGAATTCGATGCTTTTGATGTAAATTTTGACATTTTTTTTTCATAACTTTCTTTTTTGGCTACAAATATTGGCCACAGATAAACCATCAGTAGGTGAATCGTCCGTTAGTTCAATCAACCTTAGGTGAATTGTCCTATAGGTATATCGTTCATTAGTTATTACAAACATATGTGAAACGACCTTTAGGTAATTTAAACAGTAGGTGAATCAACCGTAGTTACTTCGACCATAGTTGAAACAACTTTAGTTGAAATGATACGTAACCGAAAGAACATTCCGAGTGCGGCGATACTGTTGGCTGTCGCCTCCAGTATTATTCGTGTTCTGTGCCACTTCCTCCTGTCGCTGCGGTCGGTCGCTGTCGCCAGGTACCGACGTAATGCTATGAAAATATTTTCCAAATATTAAATCAAGGTTGTAACAGCAGAGTCGCCAGAAATTCGCTCGTGAGTAACAAACCCAATAATCCTTAGCAGGTACTATTTATGGCCATATAGGCACCTCAGATAAGTTGCCTGACAGCCAAGATTAACGGGCTTAACGCACATACGTTTATCCAATTGCGTGGGACAGTTGCAATATCTGTGTGCGGTGTAGTTATAAATTAGTCTAAATTGAGACGGTACCTAGTGTCCAGGTGACATAATTCAATTAGATTGCTAGCCATTTGTTAGGCTGCCCACCGACGTCCTGAGTTATGTGCTGCCCCTACAGGGCGTATACACATGAATTGCATTGCAGTGAATTTTGACTGCGAAATGGGATTCGTTTTAAGGCTCCCGGAACTTTCCTGTTTTGTTTTTTGTTCGTGTGTTAATTGAATTATAATTGGATTCTTGCTCTTTGTTCATTCGCATCCTTAGTATTTATATTGTCAATGCTAATGTTTTCATAACTTAGCTTTATTAAATACTAGCTTCCGCCCGCGGCTTCGCCCGCGTTTTTGGGATAAAAAGTAGCCTATATGTTATTCTGATGTCTAAGCTATATTACAGTAAAGTTTCATCAAAATCCGTTCAGTAGTTTTTGCGTGAAAGAGTAACAAACATATACATCCATCCTCACAAACTTTCACATTTATAATATTAGTAGGAAGTAGGACTAGCTGTTACCCGTGACTTTGTCTGCGTAAAAATGCATAAAAAGTAGCTTATATGCTTTTCTAAATCCTAGGCTACCTCTGTGTCGTTCGACAAAGTTCCGCATCTATAATATTAGTGAGATTGGAGGACCAAATGGAAAATGTTTCAGGGTCGTTGGTAAATATTTTTCTTGGGCAAATACAATAATATTCATATTCCCGAGACATATTGACGTCTATCGATGCCGTCACTTAGTTTATGTACTAATATTCAATGAAATATTTAATAAGCTTAGGCAAATGTTATCTTTCGTGATATATGGCAGCGAGTGTATTATTGAAAAATATTTTGCCATCTACCAGATATAATTCGTGTTTAGGTGCCTTTATTTTGTATGTGGACTGAATGCTATCAATATATCATTATGTACGACCAATATAATATGCGAATACCCGGGTTTGTTACAGTATTTCAACTAAAAGCATATTTAACTAAAATGTTTCCATTTATAGGACTGAACTGACTCATGAATACACAATTGAATTTAAATTATTTAAAGTACGGTGCCTATTTATTTTAGGATTCGATTTAACTGTTGTTATTTATAATTCAACCGTTCACAAATTAACATAAAGTCTAGTTTAGCTTGTGTTATAATCATTTACTGTCTGACCCGTAAGTGACGTCATCTAAATCATCTTTCGTAGATGTAGACTGTAGAGCCATGATGCTGATTGTTAAATTGAGTTCTTCGTTCGTTCGCCTTTCCTTTTCGTGAAGGTCTTAGGCTTGTATGTATCGTTTGTTAATATTAAATAAAACGTAGCAAAAATCATGAAGATAATCTATTTAACGAATTTGAACGAATTGACCAGAAAAACGCGATGACAGTGAAAACACCAAAAAAAAAGTATAAAAATCATCGAAGGTTCACGTAGGGAGTTACGCCTTCATGGTCCGAGTCATCGTGGGCGTAAACACTGATGATAATCAGTATTTGATTATGGTATGTAAATGACGTGCCTATCTGTCTTTCAGTGGCTTTTCAAATTAATTGAAACCGCTGATGAGCGGCACGTTTAGTCCTGACATTTTCGAATTCTGAATAGAATCGGATTCGATTCAAACTAGTGTCGCTTGTGCAGTTACTTGCTTGGAATGAATGACAATTTTAAACATGAGTCATTGGAATTTAAGCTAATTTGACCATAGATTAATGATTGGTCTATATACGCTACGCTCTCTAAGAATTTAATTTTAACCAAACCCAACTTGATTAAAAACTCAATTATGGTTAGAGTAGGTTTAGGTATCAGCTAATGTAGGTGCGGTACTAATTTCGAAGTCAGTTTCTATGAATATTTTTATTATTTATTAAACAAGCTTTCAGAATATTTCAGATTGAACTTGCAATAAATATTCGCATCGCGTCCGTCCGCCATTACTGGTAATAAAATGTTATTCTGAGCGCATTAAGTTCGGTTAACAACATTATTCATGAGTTTGGCAGACAACAGCCACGTTTTAAATATTATTAATTGAAAATTCACAAATGTTTGCAAATGAATATAGTGCTAATCCATTATATTTTAGGGTGTTGTCGCTACCATTTGTATTTTTATATCAAAAACTATTATAATAGAAATATCACTACCTTTTCTTAAATTCAAGTAGGTATAGATACAGTAAAGAGTATCTACTTATGTATGCACGGGCATACTAAATGTATTAATTAGACTTATTTTGTGACATACAGTCATGATTATAAGGTTATTCTACCATATTGAAAATAAACAGGTTTTCTTTATTATTTTCTGATACCGACTGTACTTAAACGCTGTGTTGGCAACTGTACCTACCAGTGGCGAAGGGTCAGTTTTTGTAAGAGGAAGCCGGAGCTACAAAAGCTTACCGGGCCACGAAAACCTAATTAATAAAAGTAGGCAATACAGCCTGTGCTATTTTTCAAATGGAAGCCGGTAGGAATCGTATTGTAGAGACCCTTCGCCACTGGCACCTACCTACAGTACCTACCCAACGCCGCGTATCGACAAAAAAGACATGAAAATCTGCCAAAACATAACAGCGAGCTTTTACAATGCAGACTGATTTATCGCATTTCAATAAATTATTCATAAAAATATGAACTACGAGTATGAAGAAATCAATTTCCAACAGCAAATAGACTTGAGTCCCAACAATGGAGTCCGATAAATGATCGAATTCCAGCGACGCGATCCCATTTCAAGGCTTTGCATTTAAATCAAAAGCACCGTGGATGCAGTTTCCATATTTTTCGGAAATTCCAATACGAAATCCTAACGTACGTTCTGATTGTACTAACTTTATTGGATTTTGAGCCACAAGAATATAATGAAAAGATTTATTTTACATTGAAATGTATTATTATTGTTGAATACATAAACCTCACATAATTAAATTAGGATTCTGTTGAAAGTGATTAGTTTTTGATATGGTTTCTATAGATTGAAACTTAAAACCGGGCTTAGTAGAACAACTAATTAATTCTACATTAACAAAAGGAGAACTTGAAGGTTGGAATATGAAATATGAAAATTATAATGTAAGTCTACGCTTCTACAAAATCGCTTTTCGTGTCTCTCTGTTTGTCCGCTTAGTTCTTTTAAACTACTCAATGGATTTTAAAGCAGTTTTCACCACCGTTTACATAATTGATACCATGTAAAATATGTATTAAGTATAATAATACGTTACCTAATAGGTATTTAATTAACTTAGATAGGCAGCATGAAAATCTCGATGTTTTGACGTGTCGTCATATCGGTAGATTGTACCCGTACGAAGCAGGGGCGAGTCACTAGTTTATTATAAAAATCTATTACTGATTCGCTGAAAGCTAAAAAAATATATGATTCCCTCTCCGATTTCTAAAAGTCTCTAAGCTGTCAGATTTCCGGTTGTCGGTTGTGTTATGTTAACCGAAATAACAACAGCCAATCTAACCACCTTATAATGAGATTTGGCAAAAGATAATTCAAACTCAATAGTGGACAGTTTCGTCATTCTAACTAGGGTTTTCCCGAGGATAGATAAATTCCTGGAAATATTAAAAATGTAAATCAGTAGTCAATAATCCCGTTCCCGACTACCCGAGAATTAAGATACTCATTACAATATTATGAGAAAAATCGCGATTACCCGGAATCCCCCGAGAGTGGAAACCCCGAATTCTGACATTTTCCCTATTTTTCCGATTTTCTAGACCCGACAGGTTGACAGATTAACTTTCGACTTACATTATTAGTAGGTAAATTATATGATATAAGGGTAGGTATACAATTTTATTCCTAAAGAAGCTGCTTTCAACCAAGTTTGTGTAAAGGCAAACTTGCCAAAACAAAGACAGGCAAGTAATGTCGTCGTCAGTGCTTAATGCGGTCCACATTTCAACGAGCTCAGGTGGTCTGTCCGCTGTGAAACCATTAACAACTCCCCACTTTTACGAGTACATCATAACTTTACTAAATTGTGTGTTTGAAGGCGAAAGGTAACACACTGGTAACACACGACGCTGCTCGACGCGCGTTTATCGACCGATTGACGATACTGATAACTATAAGCGTGCTACAATCGCGTGACGTGTTGTAAGTCTGTTCCAGCCGCTCCGGACTTCCCATTAATCAGTATAGCTCTTATTGATTGATAACTTATCGCGCCTCATTACGGTAATCACTGAGCTGTGAAGTTTTGTGCGACGAAGTTTACAAGTTAGTGATGTGAAACAATTTTGTTAAACTCGTTTAAATAATGTTAGTTCTAATAGGTATTTCTTCGCTCTCTTCATTTTATTTCCCACGCCCGGAACAATTATGGCAATTACACGTCATAGATACGGCTTCTGGAAACTGCAACTAATAAATTGTCTTGCCCTTTCTGGTTTACTTATAAGAAAACTAGCTGACCCGCCCGGGCTTCGCACGGGTAAAGTTTAGTATACCTACCCTACACCTACCCCACTCTACACCTACCGTATACCTACCCTATACGTACCCTACACCTACCCTACGCCTACCCTACGCCTACCCCACGCCTGCCCTACGCCTACCCTACGCCTTCCCTACGCCTACCCTACGCCTACGCTACGCCTACCCTACGCCTACCCTATGCCTACCCTACACCTACCCTACACCTACCCTACACAACAAACCTCAAAAATAAGTTTCAAGTTTCTAGCTTAAAAAAATATGTAATTTCCATACAAACTTTCATCCCCTATTTCAACCCTTTACAGCCCTTTTTTCACATTAAAAAGTAGTCTATGTCCTTTCTCAGGCTCTAGACTATCTCTGTACCAAATTTCATTTGAATCGGTTCAGTAGTTTAGGCGTGATTGAGTAACACACAGACAGACAGACAGAGATACTTTCACATTTATAATATTAGTAAGGATAAGGATGTAAATGTAATAAATTCTTATTGAATTATCTACGCGTAGTCGAGTATCTATTTTATGCAAATCATGTCCGACCTTCGAATCTTAAGATAAACTAATTGATTGCGTAGGTTTTGCATTGTAACTACATAGTGCCTAATTACTTCTGCCACCTACTTGATGTACCCACGGACTCGCTTAACCGATGTTAGATGTTATCATCACTAACAGGAAATACTAGGCTCCTCATACTCCTCATACTCATACCTCATGGCTTTGCATAATCAGCCTATAGGCTATAATATTCCTAGTCTTAGAGGAAAAAGTCCGTAATTCACCACGCGGACCCATTGCGAGTTGATGGACATCACATATCTTAATTTTTTGGACATGTCGATTTCCTCATGATACTTTCCTTCACCGTTTTAAGAATAGTGGTGATGAAACAAATGGCACAAATTAATTTGCACTCCTGATTGGGTTCGTACCTATAACTCTTTAGGTAATACTGGGTCGGTACTTCTTCCACCATGGCATTAACAAAGTAATAATATCGTGTTAGTGCAAAAAAGCACAAGACTAAACAAGTTTTAATTACACTTGCTTATGGACTTTGGTGATGTGGCCATTAAGTCCAAGTACCTTGATGATGTTTTCTTACACCGTAATTCTTGAGTGACATTATGCTAACGAAAATTTTCCATATGCATGAAAATTGTGAATGCTAGATTTAATGGTACCTATACGAATTTATAAAAAAAGAGATTTAATGTCTAGCTTTGTTAAAGCTCCCTTTGATACAAACGACGTCAATGGTTGGAGAATTTTTTTTTTTTTTATAAATCCTTTTTTTGATTTGCCTTCACATAAAATTTAAATCAGATTAGGCCGAGATAAAATTCCTTTTTTGACCTCTGGTTTTGCAAAAAAACATGAAACAGGAAAAATATCAACTACCTATAGCTGCAGGCATATAAAGAACATTGCTCTTTAATCAAATAATGTAAAAGCAGAATATTATCTATTTTAAATAGGTAGGTACTTCCTTATGAAGAGAGGTTTTTCCTATAGGTAACGATGGTTTGCTCCGTGTAGCCTTCGGCGCAGAACATAAGCCACTCCTGTCCACGTGTAGGTATTGTGAAAGAGGGTTATGTCAACTGCGATTACTAAAATCGTTGGCTAAACGTCGTTCATCAGGCAAATTTACCCATTATCAACACCTTTTTACTGTCCATTAGGTCTACATTTCTGTGAACATTTACGAGCTAATGTACGAAGGATGAAAAAGGTCCGGTTAATAAGTTTTATTTGTTGAACCTCAATGATGTACCAATTAATCAACGCTGGTGAGTCATTCAGATAACGATAAAATGAATTGAGGTTTTACGAAATCCACGCGATTCGTTGAGCGCACGTTTTTAATTTTATTGTTGATGCTGCGTTCTGTTATCGCAGTGATGTTGTTTACATTAATTTGTTTGTCTTTTTTTGTGCAATGACCTATATCTACAGGACTCTTTGCGGATAATTTTGAAAACTACACTAAAATTAAAAAATGCGCTATTTAAAACTTAGCCCCTCACATACTATACGATAATTAAATTAGCTCCTACGTCAATTGTCATCTCTATTTAATGTCATATAAATGACAAGGATAGTTGTATATTTAATCAGTGGTTAAAGTGAAAAGGCGTTTATAAGTAAGGGGGCTAGTCTATTTTTCTATTTAATCATAATCTTGAATGGCGTCCCGTAATTCAAAATAGAATAAATTATTCATACGTTGTCAAGAAAGTGTATAATATATTTTTAGTAGTTTTTTAAGCGTGCCAATTTGATCGTTTGGGGAGCCGCCATCCAGTATAGCCATGCTCCCCCGCGTATCCTTGTACAGAAGTTGGGCATAGTTTAATTTTACGTACCCACTCGCGTCCGTGGGTTGTTTCGGACCAACTTTGTAATAAATGCTCCTTGTTTTTCTCCCATCTGTCGAAGCTGAGTGTGCACCACCTGAGCCCGGCTACCTTATCACACGTCCGTATGAATAAATCAAACGTACGGAACAAAGCTCGCAGGTTGTGTGTACTAGCTAGTATTCAAACAATGGGTAACAAGCTAAAACTAATGTTACGAGAATTTTGATTTTTAATTGAACTTTGTTAGTCTGTTGTAACTTTTAACTTTATTAAAGGATTTTTTTTAAATGGAGGTATAAGGTTTTGATTTGTTAGAACTTTCAATGAAACAAACTACACCTACTTACTATTATATCACACAATTTTCGCTTTTTTCTAAACAAAAAGGTCGCTCCTTTTTCACTTGATTTCACTCAAAGATTTCACTTGTTTTTCGCTGACTATGATTATATCAAGAAAAGGTTCTGAACCTGACTCATGTATGTAAATATTACCAAATTTCAACAAATTCAATAAACCTTTATAGATACATTATTATTAGGTATCTATATCTTCCAATAGGTAGGTACTACAATACATAAAAGTACTTAAAACTACATAAAAAAAATTGAATTATCTATTGTTATTGAGATTTAAAAACCACTCGTACATACTATCCTTATCAAATCCCACACGTGTCAGTTGTTTTTAAATCTCTAATATGAGCATAACATGGCTTTCATAACTGTTTCCATCACACAAAAAAAGTATATTTGCAATTAAAAGTATTGTAGCCTCTTTTCGACTCTCGATTCTGAACAGTTGTAGATTTTACGTTACTTCTATTAAATTTGGTTTATTGGCTCGTACTAAGTACCTACCACTAAAATGGTTCTCATGACATCAAAGAGCGTAAAATGAAAGCCCTGCTCAACATAATCAGGCAGTTCTTAGCTCAAGGATAAACACGTTAAGTCAATGAAATTAAAAAGTGTGCTCGAGTGTGTAATGTTTGATTCTGAAATGCATCTGAAATGTACTCCGTATAGCTGTGAGTTAGTCCTTTCTAGAGAAGTTTAGTTCAAACGTAAGAGAATAATTAAATAAGGCTTACAGTGTTACATGTGCATTTTCACGTAAACTATGAAGCTGTAGGTACAGTCACCATAAATGATGTTTATTTTAGGTGTCAAAAGTGTAGCTTATTTTTAGTTATAATTATTATTATTTTGTACTTCTTTATGTTATAGAATATTAAATTTTAAGAAAAATGATCGATTCCTAGATAACATCATTTCAAAATACCGAAACCTCAGTGACATAAGACCTTGGTAAATACTGTAAATTACACTGAATTATTCAATAGGTACATTTCTTTTCAGCATTTCATGTAACCTAATAACTAAGAATTTGTTTTATTTAACTTAATGTTACGGCTGTTTAGATCTTTTTTAACATTATTGATTTGAAAAATTACAGTTTTAACAGTTTTTTTTGTTGACCACATTAGATTAATGAAGATGTATTAAGTGCCTACAAGCCTACTTAGTTTATATGTAAAAATGGACGCACGTAACATTTTTTGTAATTTACTCGACTACTCGATAGCAAAGACGTTTATGTATTTTTCTATAATTTTAACGTATAACTAACCTTAAATACGTAACCTTTTTATAAACATTCTGAACAGTGCGGATATTATCAAATACTCCGCTTCTCTATCGAAGTTATTTGGGTATGCAATTGAATAAACATTTTGTAACTTTTCCAAGACAAAAAAGGTAGGCATAATTTTTCGGCGGAAGGCACTGGGCACACGGCTGGCGTTGTAAATTCCTGCTTACGCCAGGGTTCACCGCTTGTTTAACTTCAAATACCTATTGTAGAGTAAATCCTGATCGTGAGTTCATATTAATGTGAAGACAAAAGTTAGGTAACATTTTATTTACATTAAGACATGCCGGTTTCCTCACAATGTTTTAGTTCACCGTTTAAGACTGATGGAATAAATTAAATGTATTGTGCGTGCCTGGCTAGGCTTCGAACCCACAACCTACTAAGTATTTGTAAGTCGGACGTTACCACGGATCAGTTCATTACCATTGGGCCGCCGCAGTGCAAATACGTCACACTATAGTGTGTGACGTATTTGAACTGTGGCGGCCGCTGCTGCTGCCCCCGACTTTGTTCGCAATTCAACTTTAACCCAGCATTATGCTGGCATTTTACTTGGCTTTAATTTCACCAATTATTCGCGTTATTTGGCTAATACAAAATATACCCTATTTCTATGAGTATAACGTTTATTTTGTGTTAGCGTAATAACGTGAATATTTGGTCAAATATTCCAAGTGACGTCTTTAGACCCACTCAGGGATCGGGTTTGAAAAAATCTTTCTGAGTGCCTCTACATACCTTTACATTCTGTAGTAAGGTTCATAAAATGTTACCATTTTTAATAAGGCTGCGCATTCACTGTTAGTCAGTAGGCGTACAGCGTAAAGTTTTATATAGTTCGAATCTATATTTATATCTTTAACATACTTAGATAAAAGAAGACTAAGAGGAGACAGAAGAATAGGTATATTTTGTACCATTCACTCGCGTTCCTGACTAGGTACCACGGTTGAGTAAAAAAAATTAAAAACTAATAGCGCACGTAAGAGTAGGTCCTTATATTCAATTTGGCTCCCATTCAGGGACAAGTCGCGTAACGTAAAGGTCACTTTACAAAGTTGCTATGAAATTTTAACTTGTTCAAGAGTGCCACGACCTGAGAGGGCTTTTTGTTGGAGAAATTATTTAATTACCCTCGGTACCCAAATGAATGAACTAACAAAGCCTCTTTGGGCTTGGAGCAGTTTAAATGTTAATTCTTCATGCTCTGTAATGCGGTGTATTGTCTGTGCGTCGTTCATGCATTTAATGTAATTTTTGCCGTTTCTCTGACTTCGAAGTTTGTAAGAGATTTCATTTTCTTCTCTTTGGGAATTGTATTCTATTGTGGTGATGCTAAGTAGATTTGTGTCTATCAGGGACCTATCTAATGTAACTTTATGATATATTTTTATTTTTCAATTTCGATTCGATTTTCGACTAAGTATTTAGAAGTTTGAGCTAACATTGTTATATTTGTTATTTTAGCTCTTGGATTCAAAAGGTAAAATGCATAATATCGTTATTAGCTAATATATGCATTATATCAGCAGAGCTATACGTAAATATTAGGTCACTAGCTGTGCTCGTGACTCTGTCCGCGTGGGAGTCGGAAAACAACACAATATCGAAACTTTACCGGGTGGTAAAGTTTCGATATTGTGTTTTTTTAGGGATAGAATTTCAAAGAATCCTTTTTTAGTGCACCTCTAGGGAACTCAAGAAATATATCCTCCAAATGTTAAATATCTATCTATATGTCCACTGGTTTAGGCTGTGCGTTGTCTGTCAGTCAGTCAGTACTGTTTTAGGGCCGTTCCATCCATCGGCTCTTTCCCCGTCTAAAGATCGATTTTTGACATTATTTCTATATAGCTTATGTCAAAAATCGATCTCTAGTTGGGAGAAAGAGCCCATAGCTCGGTTATTGGGAAAGCGTTAAAAATATAGATAGAAGATCAGCTAGTCAGCAGGTTAGTAACGCGGCTGACCGTCATTCAATAGGGTCCGCCAGACGAACGCTTACAACCGTCAACTATTGAGGTTCTTTTATTGCAAAATGAGTTCATATACCTAATTTACTGTGGGCAAGCAAACAGTTTTATTCTAGTATTTCTACTGAATAAACACAAAACCTCAAACTAATTCGTGGCCTGTTAAGATTTATGTGAGCGCAAGATTTGATTAAGAATAATTAATGTTCTTTGTTACCGTTGTCGTCGACCTACAATACCTATAGTTTTCCTTTTGATGTAGATTTGTGTAATTGTCAAAGACTTCCCAGAAATGTCTCTTGGTTTTGAAGGAGGATAATATGAAGCTGATGAAGCGGCCATATAAGCTATATTTATGTCAAAATATGCATTTTCCTTTCTGGTAACTTTATAAAAGACGTAACAAGCTTATACGAGGTTGTTGTTAATTTGTTAAGTTTCTCACGTTTGAGGAAATTATGTATTTTTTTTGAGATTTGTTTAATTTTGGGCATGTGATTTATGCATGACAATAAGTGAGTTAAATACAGCGTGAATCATGTGTACCTACTAATACTAGTCAATATCAATAAGTATTAGCGATGATTGTATAGAGATTTGTAAGTATTTTATTGATAAAAACTTACAATTGTTTATTTCCATTTTTTGGGGTTTAATAAATAAAAAGATAATGAAATACCTATATCACCGGTATCGGGAATAAAGTTCATGATACTGGTAACTGGCGTCGTGTCCAGGGATACCACTTTCTGTAATTGGCCCTAGATCCAACTGCAAAACTAAAGTCCCATCAGGTGTTGGACGAGGCTCTTGACCATCATCTGTGACAACTATCAGCACGAGGACCGCTGAAGGCCGATTCTATATCCCATAATGTCGACAACCTTAAAGCAAAGTCTAAATAATTAAGCTGAAAACTTACCTAGGTATACCTACCTATACCCAATTAAATGTAAAATAAAAAAACCGGCCAAGTGCGAGCCGTGCTCGCGCACCGAGGGTTCCGTATCATTTTTGGACGTATAAAGTGAAAAAATCCGGACCGCATAACTAAGTTTGTTTGTGAAGGAATTTTGATGATTTTGAAAAAACTGTACTAGTTAGGAACATCTTTTTATTTTTGGTGCCATATTTGGATCAATTCCTATCAACTCTAATTATTTCAGATTTTTCGCCCCGCAAACTTAGGAGATAAGGGGGGGGGAATGGTATTTTTTTGGAAATTTTTCATAATATGTCGAAAACTGTGAGACATAAAATTAAATAAAAATATATTTTGAAATGACATATCATATGAAAGGGCTTGATTTGCATAATCAAGCCCTTTCATATGATATGTCATTTGACTTAGTAACCCCACTTTAAAATTTCGGACCCCCACACCGGCCCCTTTTGCAATGAAAATAAAAATATTTTTTGACTTTTTTCATTTGCAATCAAATTGAACAAGCATTCTTTATAACTGTTCCAAATTTCAAGTCGATAGCATAAGTAGTTGCTGAAATAAGCATGGTGTGACAGACAGACAGACAGACAGACGAAGTCGCACCATAAGGGTTCCTTTTTTACCATTTTGGAACGGAACCCTAAAAAGTCATTCTTTTGTTCATATTCAAGAGAGTCTTAAAAAGCTTATGTAGCGCACGACGTATTTTAAGAAAGATTAATTTTCTAGTCTAGAAAATATTACATAAATCTTTGTGTTCTCGTACATCTATTTAACATGTTAATTGGCCATCTTTTTTAGACTGCGACGCTTGTGCATTTTTCATCATAAAGGCTAAAAACATTTGCATAATCGTGTTTCTATTAAAATTCCTCACTTTTGAGATGTTTTCTCGCTAAAGTTGTGTTAAATCAACATTTTTGTAAGAAAAAAGCAAATTATAAGACTCGAACTGAACAAATTGCATTGAAGTCTTATTAAAATGTATAAAAGTCCTCAGCATTTTGCATTCAAACAATTTTATAAAATGCAAATTTTGTTAATGTATTTTTCATTAAAATGTTTAAGATTTTAGAATTTTTTCTTTAAAACGAAAAATGTTTTCTTATTTTATTTATAATCAAATATGGCCAAGCAGCATTGTAGCTATGAGTATTCGATTAAATTATGACTTATCCAGTTTCTCAAAATCATGATCAAATATATGGGTAGGTGTTTCCTGAAACATTCCGAGATCGTATATAGCTAGCCTAAAACTGACGCCCCTCCAATGTGTTTACGTTTTCACGCACACAAGTAGTGTTGCAATAAGTATTTCCTCTCAAATTGAAACAATCAATATTTTTTTTTATATTATAGGAGGCAAACGTGCAGACGGATCACGTGATGGTAAGTGATTACCGCCGCCCATGGACACTCGCAACACCAGATGAGTCACAAGTGCGTTGCCGGCCTTTAAAAAACTGCTCTTGCCTTGGGCATTGTTGAGCGCAGTTTTGCCCCCCCCCCCCCACAACAATGGATTTATCAACTGCGCCATCATGGGGGGGGGGGGGGGAGGTTGGGCCTGCGGTACCCTCACTCACTCGGCGAAACACGACGCAAGCGTCGTTTCACGCCGGCTTTCTGTGAGGCCGTGGTATTACTCCGGTCAAGCCGGCCCAATCGTGCCGAAGCATGGCACCCCACTATTAGTGGAGTGGCGTTCTGATTTAGATTAGAAGATCTCTACACATCAACCAACTACCTGGTCTTTTTATGCGTAGAAAATGAGTATTGACTCGTTTTAATGGTCCTGGACACAGGCAGGAACAATCAAACAATGAGCAAAATGAAAGCAGGAATAGTTCGTCGGTTAAGGCACGACTGGAGAGAGGGAGGTCACGAGTTTGAACCCCACCCGAACGTGAACCTAATCCAAAAACATATTTACCTTAGCTGGAGTGACAAACAATGCTGGTAACCTTGATTTTTTTTTAAATTGACTGCACTTTATTGTGACACTTTTTTTTACGTTCCTGTACCTAAAAGAAGAATACAGCTTCCATAAGCGAGTCAATTATCATAAAGTGAATAAAAAGGTACTGCTGTTAAAAAAAGTTTTAGTAGAGAAGTTAATATGTGTGTATAAGATGTATAAACTTTTATGTTATGTAAATTACATTTAACTCGGGAGCTGAATAATCAAAGGTCGTAAGCGACGTAACAAGCTTCCGTCTATAACGAAGTGTTACATGTACATATTTGCATGTTTATGATTGCTTTAATTACATATTTTAGTTAGTTGCTGTGATATTCTGTGTATCTTTGGTCTTTACATTCATAATGTTAGTACTTTTAAAAACTTAAAAGAATGTTGTTTACAAAAGCAAAGTTTTCTAAAATCTAAAGTCAGAGCGAAGAATCCTATCTAAGATTTAGAACAGCAATAATCGTTTGTCAGACCTCGCACACATTTCACCCTCGAATTTATGATTTTATTTACACGAAGCTTTAAACATATAAAATACATAACTATACTCCAATATAACATTTAGACAAGAGTGAGCCACTAAGGCACAACTAATATCTATTTTTTTGAACTATTTTTAGGGTTCTGTAGTGAAATGGTAAAAACGAAACCCTTAATAATTTCGTCCTGTCCGTCTGTCCATCCGTATGTCACAACCATTTTACTAGGAGACTATAAACTGGCACTTTATAAATGAAACTTCGCATGTCTTCTGTGAACCGCCATAAATAAGTGTAGTAAAATTACGACAAAAAATATTGAAGAGGGCAGCACTTCAAACATGAAAGTGAGAGAAAAAAAATATTTCTTACATTTATTCTTCTTCTGAGCGGTATCTAAGTTAAATATTAACGTGTTATAGTACACATGAACCTTCCGGAATAAATTCTCCAAATAGTGATAGAAACCGCATGATCTATTGTTGTGTAGATACAATTAGTATTAGACTTTGTTTTGTACTCTATTCATAGATAAAGTATAGGTAATTAGGTACTTTAATTGATTCTTGAGTTAGGTTCTGCAAAACGACACAAAAATTGATTCTTGAGTTAGATTCTGTAAAACGACACATAGAAAGCGACACAACACGACGCACAGTGCATGCGTCGCAGCCTTAATGTGAATGTGTATTATCTATGGAGTGGAAAATGTGAAATGATGCCATTAGAATTCGGAAACCACACATTCACATAATGCTGTCATTTTGCAGGTCTGATAGCAAATGCAGGATATTATGTACATCCGACAAAAGAGCTGGGTATGCAGGCACGAAATAAACTTTTTTTTTTTTTTTTGAGTATGGGAAATCATCAAATGACCCCTCCCGCTCTGGGTGGAGCGGAAGGGAGTGTCAGACTCTTACTGACTAAAACCCACCCGTGTTCTTTCCTTGGCCCTTTATGTTCCGGGTCAGCGGTACCCCTTTCGGACAATCCCGCTTTCCCGGCAGGCTTGGGCCCTAGTGGGCTCTTCGATGCTGACATCTCTTTGAGGGCCTGGTCCTGATCGGACGGAGAGCTACCCATTACTCACCGACCGCAGGCCCGCGCCTACGGTGGCCGGGAGAACTTTTTTGCACTAAGCCAACAATATACGTATTAAATAATTATGATAGGTAGGTACTTAATAACTTTTTAAACTTTTACTCTTACTACTTACTTACTACTACTCTACTTTAAACTTAAAAGAGTTTCAGAATATAACTGTGGTCAAGACACACCCATAAATATAGATTGCTAAAACCATAATTCTCCGACTTTTGTAGTCGGGAAGAAAATGTAGTAAGTTGCCTGTACCTATCCTACTTATCTCTTTTGTTGACTGTACCTACAACAAAATTAAATACTCGTACATCAACCCAACAGAATAATTGATGTCTCTTGATTGATTTGGTATCTCTGATTACCGTAAGCGTTATTCAGTTATACGTAAAGCAAAGTGTCTAGTGGACACTTTGCTTTAAAAGTATTGAAAGGAATTTTCAGATAATAATGCCTTATCAAACTCAAGTATTGAATTGCATGAAACAAAGGCATAGCTAACTATTCTACTAATTAATTTTATTGTACTAATTTTTAGTGTCTTGGCTTAGAAAAAGTTTTCTTTATCTAATAAGCCCTTATCAAATCTTCGACGTTAACAAGAAAGAAAATATAGTGATAAGAAACAGGTGAAAATAAATAAAAAATACTTTCTTAGATCCCTTTTAAGCATGGTTTTAGGATGCTCGGTTTTTAATTAGATCAAACGAATCGTTGCTATGGTGCTAAAGTAGGTACGTATCTATATTGAGTTTGGAAATACGGCAAAACAACTAATACTGGTACTTAGCGTATTTGACCAAATAATCGCGTTATTTTTTTAATATCTACAAAATATAGCCTATTTCCTATTAATAAAGTTTATTTTGTATTAGTGAAATAACGCAAATATTGTTCTAGATTCGCGAAATAATGTGGCGTCTTTACATAAACTTCATTAGCAATAGCAATCATTTATTTACCTAATAGTTGACAATTGCAGATATATTAGGGCAAAAAAAATCTCATAAGCGATGGCGAGATTCTCATATCTAAACTCGACGCCGCGCCGGCGCAATCTTGGAGGAGATGCGTTTTGCGATCTCTGCTGCAACCGAGGTCCTGCTGGGCAGCGCGCCGCGACAAATTTTGTCGACTGTTTTGTCTCGCTCTTACTCGTGCGAATACGAGACAAATGCACAATAAAAGCGTCGACTAAATTATGTCGCGGCGCGCATGTTAGGCGCTCTGGTCTCTTCCTGGACTAACTTTCTCGTTTACTTGGTGATCTAGAATACCATAGGGCATGCTCCACAGCTGGGCAACGAGGCTGTATGTCAGTAACAACTGACTCAAATTTTGGGTAGATTGATATCTAGGAAATTTGGGTATTGCAACCTATTCTGGATATAAGTCTCCTGTATACAGGACGGGGTCTTACCTAAATGCCCGAACTTATAGGTATTTATACAACAAATTATAATGACTCCTCAGGGTTAGCTGCACTTGCCACGATCAGTTCATGGCTGATGACCATTCTTAACCCAGCGAATGGTCAAAGTCAAAGTCAAAACATTTATTTCAATTAGACCATTTACAGGCACTTTTGAATAGTCAAGCAATAGTTGTCAGTCAGTTTGTCCGTTAGTTGAAGCTAGTTGCCGTTCCAAAACGTAGATTTCTATGGAGAAGAACTCTTTTTAACCGACTTCCAAAAAGGAGGAGGTTCTGCATTCGGTTGGTTTTTTTTTTTTTTTTTTTTTTTTTTCATGTATGTACACCGATTACTCCGTGGTTTATGAGCCGATTTACGTGATTCTTTTTTCATATGGTAGAAGAAGCTCGCGAGGTGGTCCCACATAAATTTTATTAACTTTGGTTGAGTAGATTTTTAACGAGGTGTAATAAACGGTATTTTTGGTGTATCTCGATGACATCATGATGATGATGAAAAAGTGATATTGTGTAGGTACATGAATTCCTGAACGCAATCGATCTCGATATTATGCATACATAACATCACGCCGATATTTCCCGCAAAGTTAGACAGAGGTGTATAGTACACACAATTTTTTTATGCTTAAGTCGCATTTGATAGAAGGCTAGGGAGCGAGCCTATTGCTATTACTACTATCTACAGTTCATAACCAATTTATATGAAACTTCGTAGGTAGATGTCTTTTACAAGCCGCCATTAAGGCCTATAGTGAAATTACGAAAAATAAAATTATTAGGGGGGGCTCCCATACATGAAACTGAGGGATGAAAAATAATATTTTCGCGCACCCCACCATGTGGGATATCGTTGGATAGGTCTTTGAAAATAACATGAAGGTTTCTAAATACCTTTTTTATTTAAGTGCATATTGAGTGAACTAGGAGCTCCCAAAGTCGTTAACAATGTGTGTCCCCCCCTGTAATTTTCCAACCGCGCTATCAAAAAATCTGGAAAAAATCAAGCTTATAGCATTTAATAAATACTTTCGATTGAAATTGGTTTGAACAAGATACGTCACAAAATTTTTGAAATATTCACTATTTTCCATTTTGAGTTTGACAACCGTAAAAATAATAATATTTCATAATAATATTATGAAATACAAACTTGTATTTGCGGTCGGAACACTCAAAATACTTCTTGCTATGGAATCCTACACTGCGTGGTCCGACACGCTCTTGCCCGGTTTTTGTTTACTGAAATGCTCTCATCCACCAACATCTATAAATATAAGTACATACCTATTTAAATTCGTGGAAGTAATCGATCTCGGTAAAAGTACATAAATGATCAAAGTCGCTCTGTCCATGATTTAATGGTACTTTATTGTAATAAATTAACAACAACAAAAATGGTTACACTACACTAAAAAGATAAAAATAAAAACAGGTTTAAAAAAAACCGACTTCCAAAAACTACACTAAAAACTATGAAATAAAAATGTTAAACTTCCATAAATAAAAATCTAAATGTATATTGAAGTCGGCGGGGCCTAGCATAAATATAAGTAACATTATAGATTAAGGAGGAAAGAAAGAAAATTTTAATTTGTCGAGGCGCAAAGCAAGCTGCACGTTCGCTGCACACACTGCGCACGTTCTTCCTGTTCAAAGGCTGAGAGGTAGAAACCTGAAGAAGAGGCCCCGCCGACTTCAATATACATTTAGATTTTTATTTATGGAAGTTTAACATTTTTATTTCATAGTTTTTAGTGTAGTTTTTGGAAGTCGGTTTTTTTTAAACCTGTTTTTTGGAGGTCTCTTTTGTGTCGGAAAGCTCGATAAAACTGTTGCTGCCTGACCCCCTGTTTTCATATTATATAAATAACTATGATAACAATATGAATGATTTCGTGTAAAATTCTGATATAATATATTCAGCATATCTCGCTAAATTGGAAGAAGACCTTAGGACATGGGTCTGCAACCTGCTGTGTGGCATGTGGCATATGGCATATTGAAACATTTTTTTTAGTGGCTCGACTGGACAATTTTGTAAATTGTAGCTTTTGGCTCTTTTGATCCCAGCAGCATATTAGTAATTCTTTGAAATACACGAAGAAAAAAACATCCAATTGATTAAGTTCACTTTGGTTGATACTTTTATTTTGTACTTTCGTTTCATTTACCAATAAACTATACATTTAGTATACGAAAAGCAATAATACACAAACCTATATTAACAGGTCCAAACACAAGTAACACACAGCCTATATACACATACACATGCATATACATGCATGCATATACACAACCGCAGTATTGCATTATGCGCCTCCTCCTTTTGGTACATGTCCAAACCCCGAAGCAAGCAAACCAAGCCTGTAATATCAAGAAATTATTAGCCACTCCTATTGTCCCTTAGTATTGTTCAAATGGGAAATTGAGGCAATAAGACTTAGTTGGATGTGAACTAACCGCACGAAAGCATACATATTCCGAGCAACAAGGCTGTTATTAATAACGTGGTGAAAAAGAGAATATTTTCATTATTACTATTTAATTCTGCTAGAATTATCACAGTTCAGTGCATATGTACATATATCTTATAATTATATATACTGGCGACCCGCCCCTGCTTCGCACGGGTGCAATTAGACTAATGTAGGTAACATGTCAAAACATCGAGATTTCTGTCCTTTAGCTAAGTTAAATGTTAACTTATATTATACGTATTTGAAAACCTTTCGAAATAAATTCTCGAAATGGTAGTGAAAACCAAATTAAAATTCATTTTGTAGTTAAGAACTAAGCGGACAAACACACAACACGAAAAGCGACTTTGTTTTACACTATTTATAGATTTGCCACTTAAATATCAGTGTGGGCGAAAGGAAATGGCTTTTAGATGGTAAACTAAACTACATAGTGTTGCTGTGTATCAGTTTTATTGTGGTTCGCATTTAAAATTCTTTCGCCGTACATTCGAAATAGTCATCTTATGCATTCAGCGTAATAGTCATAACCTATACAATTCACGAAGTACATTGTGTTTATGTATCTGATCTACAGTTGCTTTGCAGACATTAAATTCATAATTTCTCTGATATATATTATTAAGTCACTTATTTCATTAATCACCTACAAATGTCTACTGTTGACGATGCTTTTGAGGGACAGACACATTATGGGACGCGTCCGTAAGCCGCGGCTGACAGCTGCGTCCTTTGCATACTATCGGTCACGTCCGAGGATGTCGGAGGACGTGACCTTGGTTCGTCCTTCGATAGAAATCTGGCGGGCGAGCATCCGAAGTTCCGAACAACCATGCACACTCATTGGTCGCGGCTGTCAGCTGCGGCTTATGAACGCGTCCGACAATGTGTGTCCCTTTAGAGAATATAACAATAAAAGGTCCCTACAAGGTGGACTGTCGACCTAGTGAAGGTTGCGGAAAATGCTGGATGCGAGCAGTAGCGTGCCTAGAGGTCAAGCCCGACGCATTTTTGTCGTTTTTGAGAGTATTTATGTTTATTTTTCATAAATGTAAGTGACTTTTAATGTACGTACTTATTGCTTTAATAACGACATTAACTCACTTAAATTCATGAAAAATGAACATAAATACCCTCTAAAATAAAAATCGTCGAGCTTGTCCTCTAGGCACACCACTGGATGCGAGCAGTGCAGGACCAGTCGTTATGGCGATGCCTGGGGGACCTATGTCCAGGTGTAGACGGCTTTCGGCCGATTAATGAAGACGACGATGCTGGAAAATATTCACCACACTTGCCAAATGTTTGGTGATTGTGTTACATTCATAAAAATAATACAAAAAAAATATAATACCTATACCTACATAGTACTTTCCCTAGACGAGTTCTTTTAAAAAGAGCTGTAGTGCTTCTAAATGTTGGGGTCATTTATTGAGTAAGAACAATTTGCAATGGAATCCAATATAAAAACATATGTCAACCACAAAAGCAGACAGCCCTCTACACAGCCAGTATCAACATGGAGGTGATATATCTTCAACACACCCCTTCAACTCATGTACGATACGATACACAAAAAAAATAAACCTATTTACTTTCGCACACACAATCCTAATGCACTTATTAGTAACTCGTGTCTTACGCGAGGCAAAGGTTTGGTGAGGACATCTGCCAACATGTTATCAGTTGACAAATATTCCAACGTTATAGCTTTGTTGTCACGTAGCACATCCCTTATAAAGAAATGTCTAATGTCAATGTGCTTACTTTTCGCATGATGTATACCATGATCCTCAGCAAGGCAAATAGCACTCAAATTATCAGCATGCATTCTTACCTTACAGAGTTGATGTAAACCTAGTTCCTTTAACAGGCTGTTCAAATACACAGCTTCTTTCATAGCTTCTGCCAAACTCACAAACTCAGCCTCACAAGTAGAAGTCGCAACGATGCGTTGCTTTTGTGAAGTCCACGATATGCTTGCGCCACCTAGAACGAATAAATAACCCGTAAAGGATCGCCTATCAATGACGCAGCTACCCCAATCTGCATCTGCATACCCTTGTATGCATAACCCTGTCGGTTTAAACGCCAAACCGTGAGTTATCGTACCTTTTAAGTATCGAAGAACTCGTTTCGCAGCCCTCCAATGAGTTTCCTGCGGATTTTCTGCAAACTGCGCAAGTTTTGCCGTAGCGTTAGCGATATCCGGTCTAGTCGATACGCTTAAATACATGAGCGCTCCAATTAGTTCTCTATATGGAAATTGTTTCCCTTCTATTACTTCTTTTTTGCTAATAACAGGATTTCCAATTTCCATTGGAGTCCGGACAGGATTGCAACTATCCATAGCAAATTTCTTCAAAATATCTTTTATATATTTCTCTTGTGACAAGAAATATTCATTGCCGCTTTTCTTTATATCTATCCCGAGACAGAAAGTTGCTTGACCAAAGTCTTTAAGTTCAAACCTCCTCGCCAATTCCTGCTTGAATCTGTCTATATACAGTCTCTTTTGTGATGCGATCAATACGTCATCTACATAAACAACAACAAAAAGATCTGATCCACCTTTATTGCGCTTGTGATACAAACAAGGTTCATTTATCGTAGGTCCCAATCCCATTTCTCTCAGCTTCTCGTCCAGTTTAATATTCCACTGTCGTCCAGCTTGTTTGAGACCATAAAGAGACTTCTTTAGACGACAGGTGTCACCACCTGCTTTCATATCTTCAAGCATTTTTGCTGCTTTTTTGCCTACTGTAGAATTAACACCATCAATATTTTTCAATTTCTCTAAACCTTCTTTCAGTAGTTCTGGGATCTTCATATAAATATCTTCGTTCAGATCACCGTTTAAATAGGCGGTATTTATATCTATTTGATCAATGTCCATGCCCATTTCGACAGCTAAGGCGACCAACAAACGTACAGTTGCAATCCTCGCAACTGGGGCGAATGTCTTATTGTAATCTAGGCCATGTTGCTGACTGTATCCTTTTGCCACCAGTCTGGCCTTCTTCTTCTCAGTCTTGTCAATATTTAGCTTTGTCGTCAGCACGTATCGACATCCTACAATATTACGATCTGAAGGTTTCTTCACAATTTCCCACGTGTCATTACTTACTAGACTTCTTATTTCTGAAAGAATCGCTTCCTCCCATTTGACCTTTTCGTCAGATGCCAAAGCTTCCTTTAACGTGGTTTCAATAGCTCCAGCAAAATTTTCACTGTCAACGTATTCTTCCGTCGATGACTCATTATCGCTACTCTCTCTCACTTCAACCATGTTGTAGATTTTACGAGGTCGGCCAACATGTCCTTTCTGAATCCTTGGCCTTCCAGGGCCTCTTTTTAAAGTAACGTTTCCATCATCAATTCCAATAGATTCTGTATTCTCTGTACTTTCATCAATCACTGGCACAATCGGTTGAATATCTGATGGAATTTCTTCTCTTGAAGGTTCATCACTAAATGGCACATCCGACTGTTCTTTGGTTTGTCCTACTATTTCAACAGTTTTTCTCATAATACTCTTTCCACATTGTGTTTCAATTAGTGATTCATTTGAGACCTTACACTCAATTTCAGTTGGTTTACCTTCCTGAAATTTTACATCTCTCGACACTACGATTGTTCTACTCTCAGGTATCCATATTTTATAGCCTTTAGCATCAGCTGGATAACCCACAAATATGCCGAGTGAACTTCGTGCTGCAAACTTATCCTTACCTGGTCCCTTTTTCAAGACGTGTACTTTCGTGCCAAAGGTTTTTAAGTATTTGACATTCACAGGTCTCTCAAACCATTTTTCGTATGGAATTTCACCATTTAGACTACTAGTTGGGCATCTGTTACGCAAATAGCATGCAGTAGCTACAGCTTCTGCCCAAAAACTTGGTGAAATACCTGACGATAAGATCATGCATCTCGCCATCTCAATCAATGTACGGTTCATGCGTTCAGCGATACCGTTACTTTGAGGTGAGTATGGCGTCGTAAAGCGTCTCTTAATACCTTCATGTTCTAAAAATTCATTGAAAGAATTATTTTTATATTCAGTTCCGTTATCCGTATGTAAACATTTAATTTTTCTTCCTGTCAAATTTTCTACATGACATTTAAAAATTTTAAACTTTGACAAAACGTCACTTTT
Source organism: Thalpophila matura (assembly GCA_948465475.1). Taxonomy (NCBI): domain Eukaryota; kingdom Metazoa; phylum Arthropoda; class Insecta; order Lepidoptera; family Noctuidae; genus Thalpophila; species Thalpophila matura. The sequence goes on along the minus strand of OX419185.1, from coordinate 10,273,614 downwards.
ATTTTTCAGCATGTAAACTTCACACCAACGAGTATAGTCGTCAATAAAAGTGACAAAGTATTTATTTCCGCCATTCGATTGAACTCTCATTGGACCTACCACATCCGAGTATATTATTTGCAACTTCTCGTTACAGCGTGAACTGGATTTCACAAAAGGCAACGAAACCATTTTTCCTTTAGCACACACATCACAATCATGCAAGTTACTATCGATCTTTAGCTGGTCAATACCTGATTTCTTTAGTACTTTCATAAGATCCCTAGCATTCAGATGTCCCATACGCTCATGCCATCTATACAGATCAACATTTTCACTACATACCACAGACGCTGAAGCGTCCGGCTCCCTCAAGTAATACAAATCACCTCGCCGATCAGCGGTCAGTTTTACCTCACCTTCTTTAACTGCATAGGCTACGTCACGCTTGAACGTGACTTCACAACCTCGTTCAGTAAGCTGCGCGATGGAAATTAAATTACTACGTAAATCGGGAACCAATAGGGTATTTTCAAATTGAATTTTACGCGTTCGATCATCATTGCATGCTAATAACTTAACTGTACCTTTACCTTGCACGGTTGTCAAAGAATCTGTAGCTAATTTTAATTTTTGACTGGCAGGGAGTACCTCAGCAAACCTTTTCGCGTCATTGCACATGTGAGAAGTGCAACCACTATCAAAAATCCATTCCTGACGGCGCTTCGCATAAACAGCGATGCGGCAGTCATCTGAAACATGATTTATGGTTAAAGCTTCACAATTTTCATGACTAGTGCCTGACTCCACACATCGGGTTTCTTGAGTCTTCTCCCTTTTCTTTGTGCAGTCCGATGCCTTATGACCAAAATTGTGACACTTAAAACATTTAAACTTAAATGTTTTTCCAGTTTTCTTCTGATGTTTGTCCAAATACATGGCGCCTTCTATTTTGTCAACTTGAGCGTTTCCTCTTGAACTATCCTCTTCGATGATTTTAATCCTTAGTTGCTCTGGCTTTGGGAGCTCATCTCTAGATTCTATGGCACATCTAAAGTTTTCGTAACTTCCCGGAAGACTGTACAGCAACATGATCGTTAACAAATCATCGTGGATTTTTATGTCCATTTCTTCCAATTTGTCAACGGCTTCAAAAAAGGAATCAAGGTGCTCACATACCTTTTGGTTTTCACTCATCCTTTGTAACATGAGCCTTTTCATTAAATTCGCTTTCTTTGCAGGCCCTCTTGATGCAAACAAGCTCTCTAATTTTAACCATACCTCTCGTGCAGTCTCCACTCTTTTTACATGACGAACTACACTCGGATCTAATGCCAATATCAACTCAGACTTCGCTTTTCTGTCAGCCTTCTCCCATGTTGATATAGCAGCATCGGTAGTAGGTTTTGGCTTTTCTCCACTCACATACTCCCAGAAGTCATTCTTTATTAACAATGCTTCCACTTGGACCTTCCAGCTGTCGTAGTTGTCCTTCGTCAATAATTCTATACGTACATTCGAAGTCATTTTTCTTCCTACGTGTACTTTACAAATGTTCAATTTCAATTATGAATTATTTTCACAATACAACACACTTTACTGTCCTGGGCCCATAACCTTTGTTGGGGTCATTTATTGAGTAAGAACAATTTGCAATGGAATCCAATATAAAAACATATGTCAACCACAAAAGCAGACAGCCCTCTACACAGCCAGTATCAACATGGAGGTGATATATCTTCAACACTAAATCACACGGTAAAATTCTAAATTAAGAAGTTCTACGAGTACCTATTATAGTTACATAATACTTTCTTACGTCTCGTCTATTTTACCTTCATCTAAAAATAGACAAACGTACATTTTTCTCCGGCACAACTTTGTTCTCAGTACTTCTTAGTATTATTAGATGTCTCACTTCTTCGGAAGTCCTTATTTGTTTAAGACCAGTTTCAGACTTGCTACTGTGTTTGCTTTGCACAAATGTACTCTTAACTGTATGTGACAAGTTACTTCAGATTTGTTTATGTTTTAACAATGTTTGGTTGTTTTGAATTTATAAAAAAATTGGTACACTATAGGTACTTACAAAATTAGCTTGCTAGCGTGATTTCTATCAAAATGTTGCGATTACAGTGAAGTTTCAATAGCTAGCATCAGCTTCAGTTTTCTGCTTTTCCTGTAAAATTTAATTTCGATACAGCTCTTCAAACATGATGTGGTATATAGCAACGGGTAGGTAGGCATTGAACTCAACCACTCGCTGACCAGTCCGCGCTCTAATTGCTGGGCTTTTTAAGATGGTCTTCATTATAAAACACAGAAGCAAATTGCAGAACTGGTCAATTATATGATCAGTAGGTACCCCGATCATGAGTTTTTTTGACGTGTAGTATCGTTAACGTAAGCATATTTTGAATTGAAAATACACTTTTGTTACACAATATTTATATAAATTAAATACTTAATTAATTTCTCTGTATTTTTTTAAATGTGCAAATTGTACAAAATTTTATCAAAATGTTCCAGGACTGCTGTATTTTAAATTCAAAATATATAAATTAATATTAATATATAAATTCAAAATATGCTTACGTTAACGAAACTATACGTCAAAAAAACTCATGATAGGGGTGTAGAACACCAGCTTAAATGTAATATCCCGTGTCCACAGATTGGGTCAAAAAAGAAAAGTTAATATAAAAATAAAATTAATATGAGGCCTTGGTTTAAATGTATCGCTTATTTTTAAATAAAGTCAGCAGGAATCGCAGAAGGTCTTCGCGACATAGAATGCGAGTGGACCCAATACCCACCGAAGCGATTTTTCTCCTAGACTTAGAAAACATAGGTAGGGAACTAGTGTGTATTTTAGTTCGTATACTAGGTATCCCATAGTCTTAACGAGGTAGTTACGTCACTACTCAGGAACATTTACCTTGTTCGTTACACGTCATTTGGCTGCCTCCTGCTCTTACTTTAATGCACGGAGTAACACGAAACAGGAAAACGCGGTAATTGCTTCAGAAATACTTGCAAAGGTATGGTTGGTACGAGTATGTGCTGATTTCTGCGTAAAGGACATAAAATACTCAGTCACATAATTATAAGTAGATTACAGAATAACACCCGTATTCACGAACATTACTATGAGGACTCATAGCACAGAGTACAAAAAACTCATTCAAATATGAACTTATATGTATTGAGTTAAGGTTCATATTTGTATGAGTTTTCTGTACACTGTGCGTTCGAGACCTCATAGTATGTTTGTAAATACGGGAGTAAGACCTTACAGACTGGTAAAATTAAGCAAAGAGAGAAACAGAGGGACATAATATTCGCTGTAAAATATTTAGAACAGACTAGCTTTTGCCTACAACATCGTTCGCTTGGAGGTCGGGAATTGCCCCACGGGAGCGTACTAAAAGTACCTATGTACCCCGGGATAAAAAGTACCTATGCACTATTATGTCCCTTTCCTGCATGAACTTTCTTTATGCAAAAAATCATGGAAATCTGTTGTTTCTTAGCTGTGTGAAATAATGATACCTAAACCAAAAACACACTTTTGCATTTATATTATAATAATATTACTAGCTAAGTATCTATGCCAGCATGCGTTGAAATGCCCGTTTAAACCATCCCTGACCACAACAACTGTACAAAGTTTCAAGTCAATTGATCGAGCTATTTTAGAGTTTTTGCGAGACTAAAGTACGGCAATTTATCTTTACATATGTATAAGAAGATTAGTAGGCAAGCAGGGATAGTTACCTAATAGCGAAGTTGGGATATCACTTTCGTGAGAGATATACGTTATCAGCGACGCAATCGTTTAGCGCAAGTTTATGAGCACGTGTACGAATTCGACAATGGGTAGATTCTAGGAGAAGGCCTCATACATAAAGGTGCGTCCACATTAGTGACATTTTGCCGAACCGAACACCGTGACCGTGGCAAAGTCGCGTGTCTGTACCGATAGTGTGGATGGTTGTAGTGAAAGTTAAGAACGCTCTTCTCTTCATTATGATATAACTGCAATCGTTGTCAACGTCAATAGCAAAATTGAATATAAAATAATAAATAAGATCACAGTAATAACTTTGAAATGATAAAAAAAATGTGGATCATAATTCCAGTTCATAAAATACCTACGTGGCTTTAAACACATCAACAGACAGTAAACAGCAAATCCCCCAAAGAGACCTTGGAACAAAGTTGCTAGGTCGGTAAAATGATTTCCTACAAAATTACCGAAATATCCACAATATGTTGGTGTTTGTATTAAATTGTATTAAATCTATTTACGCTGAGTTGCAGAAAAGGTCATTAAGTTTTAAAGGAGACTTTAACGATAGAAATTGTATGTTTAATGCCTCCATTAAAATTTAATTATCTTTCTGCAACCGACCGTTAGTCTCCTAAAATAATATAGAGTTAGTAAAATATTCCTAAATCTGCCAAATTCTAACACTTTTGTATTTCGTCAACATATTATGCCAAAGTAAAAATTTTACGGCCAAATCTGCCAAATTGGCAGAAATCTGCCACAAACGGTCACACTGAGTTCGACCGTGTCAGCGTGTCAACCTCCACCCGTCCACACTATCCGTAACAAGTCCGCGGCGATGTCACGATGTTCGGTTCGGAGAAATGTCTTAAGTCTGGACGCACCTTAAGGTGTCTAGTTTTTGCCTAGTAAGTATCTACTGATTTCTACTTACTGGCTTGTTGTAGCAAGGGCACCAAGCGCGCTGTGCGGTAGGTATGTATATTTAATTCGTTCCTTTTCCCCAGGCGACATTAGGCGTTTGGAGGCCATGCAAGGTCTAATAGATTTAGTATTTTATGTAAACAATAGTACCATTACAGTTTTATATTTTATAAAAGTAATATACTGGATCAAATAAAATACTGAAGATCATCTTCAATGCTATCAACGGCTTTGAGATAATTGAAGTTAAATCTTGCAACACCCTCAAAAAATAGGGTGGCACATTTAATACTCACTGGGTAAAGGACTTCGGCAGTTTTGGGCTTGATCAGGTACAGTAATAAAAGCTTAACCAAATATAAAAATATATTTTAATTGTTCTTTGCCTAATTTATCTTAGAGATTAAGAATTGGAATCAAAAATCGAAATAAATAAGAAATAAAATGATTATGCCGTTGACATTTTGCAAAAACCAATAAAACAAAAGAACAACATTGGTGCCTAAACCCAGCAGCGGAAGTCGCGTGCGCCCTGGCGCGTGCCCCCATAGAATATCATGTCAACAGTAACTAAAACCTTTGAATTGAGAACTCATTGGTCGGGCTGTACTTCATTGGATCATTCACACCATAGTTAACCTCACTGTCACAAATACGAAGATTTCTCTTGAACCCAATTACGTACAAAAACAAAGAAAAAAATAATTTAAATACTCTTGAAATACTCGATCACACCAAACTAATTTCATATCTGTACCGACTTACACAATCTGAAGCCCAGCGTTCTATGGGCGTCTGCCAGTGCCCTTTAAGATGAATACAGTACTTCTAAAGCCAAAGTAGCCACACAGAAAAGTTTTTCAATCATTGTTACGAAACGGTAGTGTATTGAATGTTCCGGACAATTCGTGACGTAGCCTGAACAACTTATTTTGTGTGTTTTTGTGGAGGGTGACGTCGTCAAGGACTTTGAGTAAACAAATTCACGCAAACTGAAAATATATCAAAACTTACAAAATCAAAATCAAAATCAAAATCATTTATTTGACACAAACACAGGTAAATATAACGGTGTTACAATATAATTATGACAGTCCACTATGTTTTACTCTTACGAGCGTACAAATATTTTTGTGGAATACTATTACCTAATAATTTTTTTTATTTTTTTACGTGGTATAAGAACGTACAACTTACGTACAAATATCATTTTACTTAAGTGTTTCCTTATTTTCTATGTACGTGGTCTCGGGTATAAAATTGATACCACCCTCTATTTCCTTGATAATCTCCAGAGACGACTTATGAAAGCCTGGTTTCTATAACCAAAAATAAGTATGGGAGTGGTAGGTACTCGCAAGTTCGCAACTATGGTAGCTAATAACAGCATAAACGCTACGCTATGCCTACGGCTACGGCTAATGCTACGCTTTGCTACGAAGACTACGCTTGCTACGAAAATTAATACTCTTGTACTGGAGTCGTAGTTTTCATAATTATTATTATACAAAGCGGTAATTAATATGCAAAGTGGGAGTTAATATACAAAGTGGGAGAACCACAGTATCTATTCATACACGTAAAGTTATACAGCAATCTCTGATTCGCCCAACTAGTATGGTAATTATGGCATGATCCCTTGGTTGTTCGTCGTAGTGATTTATGGGGAGACCCATGCTCCCGAAAGGTTGTACATTTGTCAAACATGGGCCTTACAGGTTGGCAAGGTTAGTTCCGTAAACACAGGAATTATCATTCTATTGTTCTTTATTTAAACTGTCTATGAGAAATTGAACGACGGAATATTGTTCCTAAATAATTTTTACATCTCTACAAATAAAATGTAACACATCCAGATTCCTATAAAAACAAACTTTTAAAAGTTAAGTAAGTAACACATAAGTAGCAAAGTTTCTAACTTTGATATTATAAACTTTTATGACGGAAAGTTTTTATTATAGTCTATTTAACTTCTAAGGCAGCAACAAATAAAGCTGGGTATCAACATTACAAGGCTGCTCATGAAATGTACGCATGAGTGCGTAGTCGTGAGGCAGCCTCGCGATATACTTAAGATCCATCTACACAGCCGACACGAGTCATACTGAGCCTTCGAGGCGTCAGTTTACATTTGACCATACATTAAACGTCTTCCATTTATGCGTCCTTTAGAAGTGAGCGGTTCATACTGAGCGACATTTAAGCACCAAGGCACGAGGTGCGAGGCACGCTAGCGCGAGTCAACAATCACGTCCCATCGCGAGGCAAACGCGTCTTCACATCGTGAAGCTGCCTCGCGAGGGAGGCAACCTTGCAATGTCGATACCCAGCTTAATATGTGCCAACGACATTATAGAAGAAGAAGGCAGGAGTCATTTGTTTTCACAAAGCAAAGGTGCTGATAAACCTGAGCATTGACTTGCAATGGACATTCTAGCTAATTTTAAATAAATAAATAAATAATAAATTTTTGCGAATCACTCGATGAATTTAAAAGGATGTCTCTATGTTAGAATGCTTGACAAAATGTTTGTACCTGCTTCTATTCGTTGTTCAGTTCGACCGAATTTAAAAAATGCAAATTAATGCTTAATGATCTGTTACAAGTGAATGCTCAGGTTTATCTGCGTCTTTATATCCAAGTAAACGTAACTGTATCAGCTGCCATAATAGGACGTGTTAGAGCCCTCATTGGTCCAGCAGTGCAAGAGAGAAATGGAGCTATTTAAGACATATAGCACCATCCCTTTTTAACCGACTGCAAAAAAACGAGGAGGTTCTCAATTCGTCGGAATCTTTTTTTTTTTTTACAACGGAAGAATGGCTTATTTCATAATATCGTCAATATAATATCCACTGCTCTATGATGGGCCTCCAAATTTTCGCTGCAGTGAATTAACAAAGGGGAAATTGTCACAAACATGCTACTAAATATGCCTGGTAGATGGATTATTCTGCAATGCATTTTGCATGCAATGCATTTTGCATGCAATGCATTTTGCATTGCAGTATGTAACTTAACTTTTTCTTGTAAACAACAAAAATGCCATACCAATTTCAATTTCTGTTAAGGTTTTTATTTTCTATCTAGGTACCTACGAAAAAACCACTAAGAAAGGTTTTTTTATATTCCACCCCTAAAGGGGTGAAAAGATGAGTAAAAGATTGTTAGAAAGTTTTGTTAGTTTTGAAGTTATAAAGAAACGTGTATTTCATGGTTTTTAAAAATTGAACCCCAAAAGGGTTGAAATGGAGGGTGAACCACCAGTGCAAAGTTGAATCGGGTCAGCTAGTTTAATCATAATATATTAAAACAGTACATTCAAGAACCCATGTCGTATAACAAACACAAACATAAAGCATACAAAGTTCATTTCAAAATAAAACAATATCTAACATTACCGCTAGCGAACAAGTTTCTAAAGTTTGAAAAAGTTAACCAACTAAACAAACATGTCGAGGGTTACCAGCATAACAAACTATTGCAATAAATAAAACAATTGTATTCATACATATTATAATTTTCATTTAGTCTTCAAGTTGGCGCACTAACGTTGCAAGCGCTAGAAACTTTGGCAATAATAACAGACTATAAATCTACTAGTTCTTTCATAGAAAAGCCGTTTCTCTACAGCAGTTGAGTGAATAATAGAGAAGATTTCGAAATATATTACTATGATGAATTAGTATCGATAAAAAATAAATCTTGTAAATTTATTTTTATTCAAGCTGATCTAGATATAATATGTATTGTAGCTCACAGACGATGGAAATGGGTCACGACTAATGCAAATAGCACTGTTTCAATCTTTAATTAATTTACGAAACTATTTCGCGGAGCTATTTGCTCCGCTCCGCATTGCGAAATGGTGGTAGCGCCTTTGACAGTCACTGAAGATAGACTTTTATTCAGGACTAATCTAAATAAATAAATAACTTTAACATTTTGCAGTACGTGCAACTAATGCTGAATATCTTATGACGGTTATTATAGAGCAGCAATTATATATCTTAAAATAATTAGAGTGAAAACAATATCAAGTTGTGAAGTAAGGCAAGGCAAAATAGTTCCCTAATTGAATAACTTCAGGATTAAACAAAGAGATTTCAGCAAGAAGTTTTCAAAGTAATCCCTTTATCAACGCTTACCTTAAATTAGGGTCCAGCGTTATTACTTGAATACATAACGAAAACTTCAGTATTCAGTCCACATCCTTTGAATTTGATTTGTTCGTTTGTATTTAGTATTTATTTTTCTCTTTAGAAGTCGTAAGATGCGAAGTTTGGAAGGCGTATCGTGAACCTTATAAAACGTTCCCGGTAACAAGGTTAGGATCAGTTAGTTTTAGTTACCCCGTGTAGAGATCGTCGGACAATCCGGATAGGGAGTACCTCCCGCTATTGTTTTATGACATAACCTTTAACTTTTGTTTGTTGTTTGTGTACTTTATTATTGCTTTAAAGTCTCGTTTATAAATAAACCACTCCTCTTGATATTGTTACTGAAAATGATGATTGGCGGGACCATCCATTTCTTTTAGGAAGTATGATTAACCATTTGCTGATCTAAAACTAACTGTTAATTGGTTTTCGGCAGTTTATTTACTAAATAGGTATTAAAGTGATCCATCCTCTAGCAATTAATAACAAAGTTTATAACATACCACGCCAGATATTCTATGAAATTACACTTTAAATTGCTGTGCTAGAAATATTACGACCACGCCGATGTTAATTAAGATTTGGACGAGAAAAGAGACACTGTAAAATTGAACAATAAACATTACCATAAATATACAATGTTTCTAAATAATAACGGCTAACCACCGGGACAAATAAAGCGGTCGCAAAATATAATAAATTTTAAACTTATGCCCTTAGTCTTAGTTGCTTAACCGATTTCAAAAAGGACGAGGTATAAAATTCAAATGTAATTTTGCGGTATGTTTGATACTGATAATTATCTGCACCGATTTGAATGACTATTTTTTTCATTTGGTAGAGGAAGCTTGCACAGTGGTCTCATTTATTAACTTTGACTCAGTCAATTTTAAACCACTTCACTGGGGCCATGGGGTCCGAGTGCTCGGCTCCTTTTCCGTGATATCTCCAAAAGGCTAGTCGACTCTTCACGTGACCAGAGGGCTGGCCTGTTCTTCGGTCAAAGAATCAGCATTGCCATTCAACGTGGCAATGCGGCCAGCCTTCTGGGCACTTTACCCGTTGACAGCGATGCGGACGAATATTTTGATGCTTAAATTTTAATTTTATTTATATTTTCTTTTAGCTTATAAATAGTGTATAGTATGTATTATATAAGATAATAGTAGTATGTTAATTTATAATAAAGTATAGATTGCTTCAATAAACGGTAGGTAGGTATTTAGTTCACTTTGCCTATGTTGACGATTTAAATACCTATTCATAGCAAAAAGTCGTAGTTATGTAGGTTCGGATCTCAGATCATAGAAACAAGGAGATATGCCATCATAGCAAATTAGTATGGGAACAACTGATGCCACTTTTAGTACATTTTTCGACACAGTAGCGATGTTGAATATATTTTTTTAATGTGAATCTGTAAACTATTTGAAAAAAGATTAACACCAAAAAAACCGATGAAACATCTACAAAATTGGCAAAGTTATAAGCGTTTTAAAATGATTTGCTAGACACGGACGGCATGCATGATAAGTGACGTAACACCGCCTATGTCCGCTTCGCGCGACAAAGACAGAGCGATACTCCCTCCAAAAACTTTAAAAGCGTCTATGTTTTCCATTTTGTGATAAATTATTATTATTTTTTAACTTTTTTGTTATTCCTTCTTAAAATTAATTATTTAAAAATAATTTATTTGTACTTTTTTAATAGTAGTCCACTACCGTATTACGTGCATAATTAGGCGCTCCTTGTGAATAAAAAGATCTCCCACGCATTAAACATTCCGCACACCCTCAATCTAACACTGTTAATCGTCACTCAACACTAGCACTAAACTAAAATACTGTATTTATACCATCGATCGTGTTCGGTTCGTCGCCAGCGCATACGTTTTTAATTCACACCATTGCTGTAACCGGTTGTGTTTATGTCACTCAAAATAACAAATTAAATAACAAAAAAAAAAGTTAAAACCAAAGGCATCGACTTCCAAAACTGTTTTACACAACACTAGGTATTCTGATCTTTTCGAAGGCAGTTTTAACTTTTTTTTTGTAAAATTTCCTCGACCTCAGCGCAACGACAGTAGAACAAAATCGTTCAATTTTATTTGAATGAGGAATCCGTCAAGTCGAAGAAGTTTTCAAGCAAAAACTAAGAATGTTAGTATCAAATGCAAAGACCTTGTTGGTACAAGTCCGGCTCGATCAAGTGTGGACTGGAAACATTGTGGAAATTTTCTTTAGAGTCGTAAAGATTTAGCTCTTCCACGGGGATGTGGAGAAATGTAACTTTGAGCACACAACGGCCAACTAAATAGAGTAATATATTCACTAAATGTGCACTGCAGGACAAAGGTTTACACATTTTTGAATTATGATGCCATTTTCATGCGCATAATGATATTTGCAATTGTTTTGATGTAGTTTTCATGCTAATTTGGGTGACAAAGAAACATGTGACGGCTTAACTGGATTTCATTAGCTTAGTAGCTAGGTCGTCTCTCCACCTTGTTATACATTGGCCGATCAACGTGAGCTAACAGCTATTAATTTTGTCCACTGCACCATTATTTAGCACGTTAGTTGATTTAGAGTCGTATTACAGAACCTATCTGAAGACTCGAGTATTACTTGAGACTAGTTTCAACCAATCAAATGGCTTGAAATCAGTCTCAAGTAATGCTTGAGTCTTGAGTGAGGTTCCCTTAAGACTTCTGAGTATATTGCAATAGGCGTTTCAAAGACCATTGTCTTTTTAGGGTTCCGTACCAAAATGGTAAAAAAGGAACCCTTATGGTGCAACTTCGTCTGTCAGTCTGTCTGTAACAGCTGGTTATTTCAGTAACTACTAATGCTATCGACTTCAAATTTGGAACAATTATAAGGAATGCTTACCCAGCTTTATTGCAATTGAATAAAGTTAAACAATGTTTTTAGTTTCATTGAAAAAGGGGGCTGAAGTGGGGGTTCGAAATTTAAAAGTGGGGTCATTCGGTCAAGTAGCATATCATATGAAAGGGATTAATGTGCAAACAAAATATATTTTCATTTTATTTTATGTTTCACAGTTTTCGACATATGATGAAAAATGTCTGAGAAAATATCATCCCCCCCCCCTCCCTCCCCTTGTCTCCGAAGTTTTCCAAATATTGCACCAAAAATAAAACGATGTTCCTAACTAGTAGGTACCTACAGTTTTTTCAAAATCATCAAAATTCCTTCACAAACAAACTTAGTTATGCGGTCCGGTTTTTTTCACTTTATACGTCCAAAAATGATACGGAACCCTCGGTGCGCGAGCACGACTCGCACTTGGCCGGTTTTTTTAATTTGTTGGTCTTCAACTCAATAATCATGAAAATATATTACATAGGTAAGTTATAGGCAATTTGAAGACAAAATATAAAGTGGTTTTCATCATTAATACTTTCACGGCCAGTTTCACCACATCTGGATAAGTATATCATTTAACTTATTGGACAGATAATTGCGTCACAAATATAAAACAAACCGAAATTGTTTATCCTACAGAATCAAACGTATTTTCAGAAACTAGCTCTGAGCGGCGTAAATACTCTGGACCGCACCCTCAGTGTCTACAATATGAAAAACCACAAGATGAAACACCGAGAATCTCTTCCGCTTACACTAGACGACCGCGTCCTCCGTCTAAAACCGGTAACAGGTAATAGTTGGCATATGAACGTCATCACTCGAGTGCTACCGGGAAACCGAAGCGACTACCTCGTTTACCGCAGGAAATTCAAAGCTTTTGCAATATTCTCAAACGGAATAATTATTTCTTTTGCGCTTTCCATTTGTGAAGAGGAAATTATTCAGTCTCCATAACGTTGATAACGTTTTGAAATAAATAAGTATTCAGAGAATGTAAAATATTGTTTTAAAGGAAAAGATTTAATTGTTATTAAATAATATTATGTCTCTGTTTGTAATTATTACAATTTTATACTTTGATTTATGTAATTGGTATGTATATGCCGTGTAAATCAATAAAATAAAATAAATAAATAAATAAATGAGATTTAAAAACAACTGACACGGGCAGGAGTGCAGGACCTGAACCCCGACCTCTGAGTCTAGATCTCTGCCATACCGTGGCATCGCTCTAACCACTGAGCTACCGTGGCACACCTGCATCAGTTGAAATTGTAATTCTCTTTAATACGGCTCATAAGGACGTTAGTGATATCTATCGAAGATTAATACAAGGTGCCTCTCATTCTTTGTTTTAATACTTAATAGATATTTTATAGAAAAATGTTATTAAGCACGGCACCTTTATTTATTACTAGCTTTTGCCCGCGGCTTCGCCCGCGTGGACGTCGGAAATTATGCCATGGGAACGTACCTCAGGAGTAAACTTAAACTACCATTATATCACTCTCCGGTTCATAACAGTACCTACAACAACATGACAGTAGGTACAAACAGACACTTCAATTTTATTTATTTGTATTGAAGATTATAAATCTTATTACCCCCGCAGAAGAGCTGTTTTACCCCCGAGGGGGTGAATAGTTTTTTATTTTTCTATTTTGAGTGACATAAACACACGCGATTACAGCAATACCGCAGATTCACCACTAACCGATCCCGCGTCGAGCGCGGCAACCGTTACACAAAAATAATCCTCGGGACGCGCCTTTATAGCATGATTCAGAATTTACGCGCGACGGCGCGATGGCTTATTAGCGTATTTCATGTATAAGTTTGGTGTTTCTATACCGATTTCTATGATTCTTTTTTTATTGAATATGTAATAATGTTAACTTTTTTTTAATTAGGGATGAGTGAGAGTATTATAAACGTAAGAGTAAACAAATACAATCAGAAAGCTCCGAACTGCTAAGCTATCGGGAGTTGCACGTATTATTGTGAGTCAACCATAAAAGATAGACATAAATGCTGTTGTGGAATATTTTTTAGATAATTTTATTTAGAACATTTCCGTCATACATGATTTCTATGTAGCTTTAACCATTAAGGCTGCACACGCGACGGAAGCTTAAAAAATGGAGGAACTCATCCCGTTTTCCCAACATTTCCCTTCACTGCTCTGCTCCTATTGATTATAGCGTGATGAAAAGTATACTATAACCTGCCCAGGAGTATGAAAAATAATTGCACCAAGTTTCGTTAAAATCCGTCGAGTAGTTTTTTGTTTCTATAAGGAACATACAGACAGACAGACAGACAGACAAAAATTTTACTGATTGCATTTTTGGCATCAGTAGCGATCACTAATCACCCCCTGATAGTTATTTTGAAAATATACCTATTTTATGAGAATTGACCTCTCTACAGATTTATTATAAGTATAGATACCTATGTATCAGCCCAGCTTGTTTCAGTCATGTTGGAACTAGCTTGTATCAAGAGAGATTTTATTCAAATAAATAATTTATGTTTTTTAATTATTGTTCGTTACCAATTGACTTGTTTCTACAGTTAGGTATTGTTGGCAAGTCCGAGAAGGCTTCTAATAAAAAAAATGCATTGCAAGCTCGATACGCGCGAATAGGTACTAACAGCATACCTATGTAACTGAACTGCACGGCTGTCAATTAAGCCAAGTAAGGGTCTGCGAAGGACTTGGTATGATTGCAGTTACAGTATGTTTCCTTGCGATATGCTGGTATTTTTATCCGCGCAATTTTTTGATCCGCGCAAATAGGTAGGTACATGAACTTAATGAAAAAAAAACAGAACACAACAGTACCTACGACTATTTATAATATTTCCTTATCTACTAAATGTAAGTAAATAACTGCAAATCTGAAGTCAAAGTCTGCATGTTAGTAGGTATGTAGGTGGTACACATGCAAAAAAAAGGTTGCCGCATAAAAAAGAGACAACACAGAAAATGCACAGTTTTCACAGAGTATAAATTACAATGAAAATGCGAGCGAAAAATCCTCTTATACTCGCCCGGTTAGTTAGGCCGTGCAAGCTCATTACCGATGCATTTTAAGCTTATCTGTAGCGCAGACGACATACTGATAAGAGGGAGCGAATAGCGAGTAGGTACCTATTTAACACCATTTAAAAAGTAATGGTCAGCGCTAAAGTTTGTATTTATAAACATTACTAAACATAATTTGATACACTGATTTTCCCTACGTGTAATTGTCAAGTTTTTTTTTAAATTTTACAAGTTTCATAATATAAATTTTGTTATGATTAAAAAAACTGAAGTGTTAACTATCTTTCGTCACTCGTAAAGGGACAGGGGTTCTACATTGGTGCGCCTCTTCAAAAGTTTGTTATGAGTTCAAAAACAAAAATTGTTGGCGGCGCCGACGCTACGAATGTTTCAGGCACATATCAGCAGGAATTTATAGTCCGATTTTTAATAGACCGAGATGCTTGACTGCTAGGCTAATTTGTAGTAACAGTATTAAAAGAAGATTTATTTTTAAACTATTTCGCAGTCCAGTTTTAACGAATTATACCACAGTAGCAAAGAATAACTGAAAATTGTAAAATGTTTATTGTTTCGTTTTTCCAGCCGATCGCCACCGTCCACTTTACTAAACTACCCGTACGCTCATTAGTCAGCGAGCGTCCAAAGCCTTCATCTCTTTTATTAAGGGTTGCCACCTTTTTTTTGAACAATAAAAGTAGATTTGTGTAGGTACCTACTACTTACCTACATATTTTTCAAATTCCAGATACTTCTAAGTAATTGTTTTTCTTGAATATTTCCATTGCATCTTTTGCCTACTCTAAAGCCTAAACTATGCATTAGGATAGGAATGAAATGATAACGGTGTCAGGTAATTTTAGGCGTACTTTATTACTATCGCAGCCTATAAAGTAGCCTACGTGCGAGAGTCTGTTGAAATGTATTAAGGGTAAAAACACTATGTAGAAATGTATTAAGGGTCTTCAAAAGTAATCTATGAGCCATACGTTCAAATTCGTTGTAAAATAAAAAAATAAAACCGGCCAAGTGCGAGTCGTACTCGCGCACCGAGGGTTCCGTATCAGTTTTGGACGTATAAAGTGAAAAAAACCGGACCGCAAAACTAAGTTTGTTTGTGAAAAAATTTTGATGATTTTGAAAAAAACTGTACTAGCTAGGAACATCATTTTATTTTTGGTGCAATATTTGGGTCAATTCCTATCAACTCTAATTATTTCAGATTTTTCACTCCGCAAACTTCGGAGATAAGGGAAAAAGAGAGAAGGGAATGGTATTTTTTCAGACATTTTTCATCATATGTCGAAAACTGTGAGACATAAAATTAAATGAAAATATATTTTGAAATATGCAGAGCCCTTTTATATGATATGTCACTTGACCCAGTAACCCCACTTTGAAATTTTGGACCTCCACTACGGCCCCTTTTGCAATGAAAATAAAACTATTTTTTTAATTTTTTCATTTGCAATAAAGTTGGACAAGCATTCTTTATAACTGTTCCAAATTTCAAGTCGATAGCATTAGTAGTTGCTGAAATAAGCAGGTGTGACAGACAGACAGACAGACGAAGTCGCACCATAAGGGTTCCTTTTTTACCATTTTGATACGGAACCCTAAAAACTAGAATTATAAGTAGGGTTGCCATCCATACTCTATTATAGAGTAGGTGAGGTTCACCTACTCTATAATACAACCTCAGATCATAGATACAAGGAGATATGCCATCATAGCAAATGAGTACGGGAACAACTGATGCCACTTTTAGTACATTTTTCGACACAATTACGCGAATAATTATGCGCTCCTTGTGAATAAAAAGATCTCCCACGCATTAAACACTGTTAATCGTCACTCAACACTAGTACTAAACTAAAACACTGTATTTATACCACCGATCGTGTTCGGTTCGTCGCCAGCGCGTACGTTTTTAATATGAGCAATTTGCTCAAAATCAGGCATCAAGCTCGATAGCGCCTTGGCACATCTCCCTTGTTATGATCTGAGAATACAACCCTAAGTAGGGTTGTATTCTCAGATCATAGAAACAAGGGAATCATAGAAACAACAAATATAAAAAAAAACTGGCATTATAAGTATAATGCCAGTTTTTTTTATATTACAACGAATTTGAACGTATGGCTCATAGATTACCTACTTTTGAAGACCCTTAATACATTTCTACATAGTGTTTTTAAAGAAAGAACTACTTCCAAACTGAATCAATACATAATAAGAAGTATTAATTTACGTGAAACACCGTTACATATTCCCATCTCACAGGGAGGCCTGGTATCCCAGCAGTGGGGCTAAATATGATATACCTACTATTCCAGTCCATTTTTCCGTGAAAGGCAAGTAAAATTGTTATACAAAGTTATGCTTTGAGATAATTATTAAAACAAAAATGCATTATTACTAAATTACTATCTAATTGACAGCTACTACTTAGGTACGTTTGTCTAGACATGAATATGTTTTACTTTAAAAATAAAGACGCTCAAACAATAATTGTAACGAAACATAATTCCTGTTTTTAAAGAAAATACAAGTAAAACACTTTGTTCTTCAACCTTTGCCGTTAATTCTAGTAAATATATGTATAAGGAGGTTTAATAATATAACAAGTGTAGGCCGGTTTTCCGACGGCTCGCATACTGCCGAGTCCGCAGCCCAACCGTAGTTTTAATTAGCACCGACTTTCGGGTATAAATTCATGGTTTTATAGTTTAACTGCACCAGTGTTTTTGTTAACCGCACAACGTAGTTAAATTTTAATGCTTACACTCAGCGTTGGT
This sequence comes from Thalpophila matura, assembly GCA_948465475.1. NCBI lineage: Eukaryota > Metazoa > Arthropoda > Insecta > Lepidoptera > Noctuidae > Thalpophila > Thalpophila matura. The sequence goes on along the minus strand of OX419185.1, from coordinate 10,256,010 downwards.
TCTTGTGTTTTCACTTTAAATAAATTTAAAAGTGGCTTTGCTAAACGATACTAGCGAGGTCATTCTTGGAGTTTATTTATGTAGTAAAAACATTTTATTTATATTTATTCTATCAATTTAAAAAATACTGTTTAAAAGTAGGTACATATTACGCGTAACGTAGGTAGGTATAATATGTATAATTATAGAGATTTTTGTGCGGCAGACATAAAGTATAATTTCATTACTAAGTTCCTTTAAAATGACATTTCATCACATTTTTTGAGACCCAGCCAATCAGTCGGTCAATCCTGAGAAAGTCATTTTATACTTATAGTAACTTAAGCAATCAAAGATCTATCTACCCTAACGTAAAGTGTACGATAGATACTTTCATTAAATGATTATATAAATAGAAGCAGCAATGTTAACTATAACAATTTAATTATTTAAAAACAGTTCGCTTTAACTTCATAATAAGGGAACACTTACGTATAAATATAATTAGAAAGTTTTACAATTAAAACGCGTAAATAAGTTTGAGGGCATCGATAATTTATTATTTTTGGCCAGCAAATGTCTGATTTCGAATACATCTAAAAATAGTTCACATAGTGTAAAAAAAATACATAATATGTATTTTTTTTTCTAAATGTATACAGCTAGACAAAATTAAGTACCTACCTAACAAATAATAATTATTTAATCAGTCGTACGATATAATAAATATAATAATAAAATCTCTTGACGTGATGTATATAAATAACACAGCGTTGTCGAAAAAATAAACATTCTAATAAGAAATACATTTGAGGATAAAAAAAAATCCTAAAATATATTTTCATCGCGTTGTAAATGTCATTTTCAATTTGATCAAACTTCGATTCCATTCGCAGAGAATCACAGAAATCTATTTCGCCACAAGTTTACTGGAAACCAAAGGTTCAATTTTGTAAAGCATATTGACTCAACATCAAATTAATCTGACTTTGTACTTGTATAACGTGCTCATACATTTTAAATTAGAGAGTTTTACAAGTGCCCCTAGTACGTTGACTCACTCAACTCGTGTGTCGGGAAGTTGATATTACACTGGAAGTGGCCGGGATGAAACAAGATGATTTCAAACGTTATATAAAATTAAAAGGATGAAAGAGTATTTAAATTCAGTTAGTTTTATGGATTCGTTACCTGGAAATGTTTCAAGAGGATGAAATGGAACGAGTCTGTCCATACTGCTTTTAATTAAACATTGCGCGAAGCTCAATGATGGAGCGAAAGCTTTTGAAATATGAAATAAGTTTATACTCCATATTATGACCGTAGGAAATAGTTTTTTTTATTCATTGCTTGCGTTTGACCACCATCTCGCTTGATGTTAAGTGATTATGTGGTCTACAATGGAGCACGCTTGCCAAGAAGAAACCGATTCACTCGCTTATTTACTAGTTTATTTGTAATCCTTACAAGGACATGGAGATTGATTGACATAGGCTACTTTTTATCCTAGCCACGTGAGCGGACTCGCGATTAAAACCTCGTATATTATGAAACGTTTCTAATATACAAAACGATTGATATTGTACACCTTTAAGTCAAAAATTATCCTGTATATCAACGACCGTCTCAAAGTGGATTATGTTTATTTGATAAAATATAAGAGATACAATTTCGCTTTGTAATATTAAAATTTTATCTGCAATAATACCACCAAGTTCAGCTCTTAGTCGCAATGTTTTCTCTTAAAACACTTTATCTAATAGACTCACAGAGTTCCTATTAATCTCCCTCTAAAATAACACTCTGTATTTATATTATTAGGTACAAACGTTTCACATAAAATATATTACAAATTTTCAGTTAAAATTGGTTAGGCGGTTACCTTAAGGGTATGATACCAAAATAGGACAGCTAAACCTATCTATATACCTATCTTTTGTAAAAAAAAAAAATCTTTATTACATGAACGGATTAAGAACCCACATCTTTCGTGCAATACTACAGCATACGGTACATAATTGTTAATCTAGATTTTTTTTATAATGTACATCCTTGTAATAAAACACAGCTTTTTGTTCAATCTACAGTCTGCTTAAATCATTAATGACAGACACAGACAATTTAAAGTATTTGTTCAGGAAACGAAATAAATAAAATTATTTGTTCTACCAAAGTTGAACTTTGGTAGAACAAATAATTTTATTTATTTAACCGCTTGGCGTCCGTCGTCCAACGTATATTGCTTGGAATGAATTTGATCGCTCATACGTCACACTGCATCATTCTGGTTCACTTAAAGAATTAAATAAGCTAGAATTTTGTATTGAATTCGATTTTTAGTACGAAATTAAAAGTTTTTAATACACGAAATTCATAATTTGCTAATATAACTTGCCGTGTACTCGTAAGAATTAATACAATGTATTATTTGTTTCAGTAAACCTATTATCTTATTAGAGCACGTACCTAAGTTGGGAAGTAACAGTAAACTTAGTTTGATACCACAACGAGGTACGGTTTAATCTAACGAGGTAAAAAGTGTGAACAATAATCTATATAAACACTGTGATTTCTACTCTGAGAGTGAATTTAACTTTATAGTATTACAAAAAATAATTTTACTATAAAAAATAATAAGTGCTTATGTGAAAAAATCAAGGAAAACATTGAGGAGTTTTCGGAATTTTTAAGCGGGAATTTTCTATACTTTTCGCACGAAGAAAATTGTTTTGTGATTCCAAATTATAATAAGGAACACATTGCAGTAAGTACTAATTGTAGATTACAGCTGATTAGTAGATTTGAGTTAAAACTATTATTTAATATTATTTTGTGTATCAAATCTAATTATGCCATTGAACGCTATACAAGTAGGAACAGAAAATCTATCGTTGCCTGTTCTAACATTAGTGCATGAGCAAGAATCACTTGACGGTTACACTGTTAAATAAACAACTGTTGTTTGTCTTAATTTAACTAAAAACCTTTATTTATTACTAATTAATATAATTAAATACCTAATACTAATGGACAATTAATTATAATGTCAAAGAAACTATTTAGACTCTACAGAACAAATAAAGTGAAACGTTTCTTGTTAATTAATACATATACCTATAGGAGATTTTCAAAAACAACTAACTGACCGCAACCTCTGTCTCATCGTGGCATCGCTCCAATCAACTGAGCTACTATAAGTCTTCGCCTGTATCAGTTAAAATTTAAAGTCTCTTTTTACGCCTCTTATGAGCTCTTTTAAACAAAACTTTTCATATTCACGAAAATTATTCAATACTTTCGGTACTTGCACGCGGAAGCATATTACAATAAATAGCTAGACCCCCTTATATAAATAAATACGGAATAAAGTTATGTAACGAACAACGTCAATATATTATTATCCTTATTTTTTTTATGTACCTAATTATGCGTGTCACTTTATTCAGTGTCTTATTTGTAGGAGGACGTTGTTTAACTAAAATAACAATTGCCAACCTAAATACCCACGCTTCAAAACTAAACAATAGCAAATGTATTTCACAGTGAAAGCCTCCAGGCAACCAGTAGACAACAACGATCATTCACTGCATTGTTTTGTAGTTTGTGCCATTTACCGTTGATTGTGCCAATAATGTATTGCCAAGCTTGTTTAATAATAAATCATCGTTTTGCACAGCAATCTGCGTTGACAGCGAAATTATAGTTAAGCTCAAAACAGTTCATTTTCAGTGAATTAAAATCAACAAAAATTGAACTGACGAAACTAAATAACTGTGTAGTTGATCAAATAACTCGACCCCATTCGCGTTGTTACTGTTCGGGCTAAAAGGCTAAAAGTTTCATCGAAAAATGAAGCCTTGTGACGTATACTAGAATAAATGGGTTCGAAATAAAATGGAGCTTTGTCGGTAAGTGAATTAACCGCTGTCCTTTTTTCAGTGCCGCTATCAAAGCCTGTGTTTAATAGACTTTTATTGTTTGTTAACACTTTAAAACGATGTTTCAAACAATTCGGACAGTGTATATATAATGTTTGCACCAATATGTACCTCCATCCGTTATATTAGTCAAATATGTTTTATTTTAGATATTTTTTACCAATGTGCGGGATTTTTGGGCGACGACTTTTTTGCTTTGATCAGACGAAATCAAGTTACAGTTAGATCAAGTCCTCTCAAAGGGAAGCAATGAACTGAAACCAAAAGAAGCGAGGTAGCTCTCTCACGGCAAAGGATAAAGAGGTTACTTGGATTTACGGGAAACACACGGGACCAAACTCGGCTTTGAAACTGCTAAGCCAAACTCTTTTAATTATTCTCGACTGTCTAAAATTCCCGTCAAACTTTTACGGATCGCGTTAATGAACTCCGATGGCTAATGAGCTTTACATAATCCGTGCGGAGGTAAATTGATAAACACCTAAATAAGCTCTAAATTATAAGTAAGTACCAGTGGCGAAAGGTCAGTTTTTGTAAGAAGTAAGCCGGAGCTACAAATGCTTACCTGGCCACGAAAGGCTAATTAATAAAAGTAGGCAATACTACCTGTGCTATTTTTAAAGGGAAGCCGGTAGGAATCGTATTGTAAGGACCCTTCGCCACTGGTAAGTACTTACCTACTAATTCAAAATTATATTAATAGAAATAAGCGTTTGTATTTCGATGAATAAACACATTTTAAGATTGCTATCAAATAACAATGATTCAAACTCTAATTCAAGTTAGTGCCGTCTGAGTTAACATTTACAGTACCTTTGTGTCCAAGTTAAATAAAGCTAACAAGCATATTTCAAGTATTTTACTAGAGCTACAGCATCATACATATTTATTAGACTTTATGTAAAACTTATGTAGATGCTCTTTTTAAAGCAAATGAGAATACCAACTGTGTAGCAAAATGCTACGCCGTAGACAGTTGCTACGAGACAATGTAGGCAGAGATAAAGGAGTTCCGCAAAATTATAACGTCTCGTGTCAGAACTGGCGTTTGAAGACATCACGAAATTATTCTCTTTCTTGTAAGTTTGTGACCTACTTACATGTTGTATCCACCCTAAGATTTCCACGAAAATAAAACCCAATTGTGTGAAACATTTCCATACATTATCGGAGTTGTTGGGAAATGTTCGCGCCGCGTCCATCTGTGTAACAATCTTGGTCAGTTGGTACACAATACGTCAGCGGGTAATCCTCTAGAGGCGTTTACGGACCGACACGGGGGCGTTTGTATATTTATTGCCTTTAACAGCTATAAAAATGTTGCGAACACACATTAGCGAGACTAACCGGCGGCACGCGAGAGGCATGCCGTGATGACGGGCCGTTTCCGTCTCGGAGCCCGGTAATGTGTTAACTTTAGTTGCTTTTCACACCAAAATAGGGAAAATGAAATATTTAGAACATTAAATGGCGTAATAAGCCGGTTTCCTACCGCGGCGTACGTTTACGCTACATACGTGGACATTATGTTATCTGCGGACGCTTACATTGAGAATTTGAACAGCTGACGCGGACCTTTTCGAGCGTAAACGAAACACGTTTTGCTCCGAATGTGTTCAATTCACAGTTCGTATGCAACAGTTACGAGTACGTCGTAAAACTATGCATCGGATGCCATTGTGTTTAAGTAGATATTCTGAAGTGGCAATTTTAAAGTTTTTCACTTAGGTACCTACCTACATATATGGTTGCTTTGTTTTCGATGGGACAGAATGAAGCACTGCCTACGTAGTTCTGTTGCAAAGAATATATTGCGTTCCTGTTCACACGATGAATGCTGGTATTATTACAGGCAAACATTGAATTTTAATATTTCTTTATAAACACAACGCATCAGTAATCCGTAACCACTTTTCATCAAGTGAGGGCATCACGCAGATTTTTAACCGACCTGTAAATTAAAAAAATAAAATTGTGTTCGTATCACCGTTATGAAGTACCGGCTTTACACCAATAATTGGTAAACAAGAAACGCGTCAATAAATCCGTCATGTATTACACGACTAAAGGATAAAAGCCGAGGAATACCAAATACGTATGTGAAGAATAATAAATAGCAGCTAAAGGTTAAAGGGCTAAGGCATCGGATTGGTGAGCGAAAGATCAAGAGTTCACACCTTACCCTCTAGTAATGAGGTTGGTTACAATGGTTACCATATATTATTCAGGTCTGTCACTGAATTTAGAAGGGGTAATAATGCAGTACTAGCACTAGCAGTAATGGACATACACTGATCTTTTTGGTGATGCTCTTCAAAAAGGTCAGGTGCGTGTTACTCGCAACCGGCGTGCGTGTATGACCAGACGTCTGAACGAGGACACAGCAAAAAGAGTACTATACATACAGCACGTCCCGTTCTGAACCTACTTCTTACTACCCGTTCCTCTGCCTACCCGTATAGGAAAAAGGCTTGAGTTTTTGTATGTATATAGAATGGTAGCTAACCTACCTACGGAAATCATAAAAAAAAAAAAAAAAAACTGAAATTATATCTACAACATTATTTTTAATACCCATAGACAAAAAAAAATAAGTAGTTTGTTCAGTATCAGTAGAAGAATCAGATCCAGTTGTTTTTAAATCACGTTATATTTTGTGAAAAACATATTATTTGAATATTTTATAGGTACGTTAATGTTCGCAGGGCGGGGACGAAACTAGCGTACCTATAACTTTGTCAGTTTTCGTTATTTCTTTTTCAAATGTACATTTACACAGACTCTTTTAATTAAAATCTTTTAGGGATGTTTTGGTTTTTTCATAAACAAAAATAATGTTGAATACGCACCTATACTTACTATATTATGTGCCTATAGCGCGCTATGTTACAGTCAAAGCTTTTATCAGGTGAAAACCACTGCAAAAAACAGTCAAAAGTACTTATTAACAAAAGACGTTCATGTAAAGTAATTTGCATTGACATATCGGTCAAAACTACGTTTGAATAAAGCCTGCAGTCAAAAGTAATTTTGACTGGTTAGTAGATCACAAACCGGTGCGGCCGCGGCCTTAGGACTGGTTTAGATTTGGATTGGTTAGGTTATAACGATAACCACACAACGCATGAGCCGAGCGAGCGAAGCGAGCGGTGCCACGGTAGCGTTCGGCGAGTGCCAGAAACGATCAGCCTAACTTTTTAAGAGGTTTGACCGATAGGTTAAACCTCTTAAAAATCTAAACCAGTCCTAAGGCCGCGGCCGCACCGGTAAGCGCGACGCGACGCGACGGCGATTACCTGAACAAATAAATTTCGCGTGTCGTTTCTGCAATGCGGCCACCGACATATCTTTTTATGAAGTTATTTTCATGAAATCGCCGCCGCCATCGCGTCGCACGTACCGGTGCGCCCACGGCCTAAGTGGTCTTTGAACAATTTAATAGGTATTTTATTTTTCTTCTTTTTGTGGGGGGCTTGACCTTTCTTTATCTGCCAAGCGGAGGCTTTGCCCCCACGCCTCTATACGCCATACTGTACAATATGAATTAAATACTTCCGGTCAATAGTAATTTTACTAACACATTGGGTCAAAACGAATTTTAACTGATATTATTTAGTCCAAAAGTATGTTTGACCGGTTAACCATTTTGACTATGACATAGGTACCTAAACATGAATTCTATCGATCAAAACATACAGTCATGTATATTATACATGACTGTATAATAGCAAAAAAAACATGGGTTCGATTCCCAATACAAACAATTTGTATGGCCTACTGTTCTGTTTGTGAACTCCTTTTTTTTTACTCTGTTTGTGTTAGATATTTATTTGATCATTCAACAGTAAGGGCGGGTTGTTTCAACTTACAGTTACGTATTTGTAACCGTCAAATATGGCGGCTTGTACGACAATTTCATACTGACTTAACGATTACGTACTGACTTACGAATACAGATGGTTTGAAGCAACCCGCCCTAAGTATAGTACAATTAAATAGTAGAAAATGCTTAACGTTTTGCCTGTCTAGTGACCTTTATGTCGGGCTCGGCGATTGTCTAACAGGACTATTCAAGTATGTATCTGCTTTGCGGAGAAAGAACTTGCAAGTAATTAATCCAGGTCGGTAATAAAATCGTATAAACTCCATTATCTGTGAATGCTAGTTTAATGAAACAAAAAACTGTAGTTATAAAGTTACTTAGCATACTGCCTCTTGTTTAGTAGTTTTTTTTTTTCGCAAAATGTTGCAAGAAATGACGTTCAGCCAAGAAACTAGTTGGTGCATGACTATTGAATGGTGGGCAATTACCTTACTTTTTGTCACCATTTTAGGTCGCGGGTAACGTACCTATCTACGGTTTACATTATCATTGGATTTTGGTCGTAGGTACTTTTTTCAGGACATACCTACGTTACGCTACTTTTGTTGCGTGTTGTAACGGATAACTATCGCGCTTTTGATGAAAGGATAATGATAGGAAGCTTCTATGACGTCTGAATTTTTGCTTTGAAAAAAGAACATCACTTAAAAAATCGTAGCGTGCAGTGCAGCGCTTGGATTTTTAGGTGACGGTAGAGTGCTATCCATCCAAACATTGGATCCCGAAATAATAATGCAACTTATATCTTACACGAATATTTTTTGTTCCTAGTAGGAATCGGGCTTATAATAGCGCAGAGCACTAAACTAGAAACGTAGGGACTAGGTAGCTAGTGTACCACAAATAATCCGGAGAATGATTTTCCGGATAATCAGGAGCTAACAGTTTTAATTCAAAGTTAGGTAAAAATAATTTAGTTTTAGTATTTTTATGTGTTGTGCATAGGGTAGGATTAAAACTTATTATTAATAATAGGGTGTTCTGTGAACAATTTGAATTAACTGGCAGGTAAATCAATCAGAATTATAGATTAAATGCTAAATGATAGTCCAATCAGTAATCCGCTTAACAGTCGCACTGAATATTAAGTATTGTGTGAATGGGCATTAGGAGTCATTTATCATGTTTAAGGAGCCTACAAACGACCCACTTTGACGCCCGATCTGCCAGTTTAAACTGTACCGACATACCGCGTGTTTTCACCGCGAGAACTGCCAATTTCAAAGAAAAGTCAGGCTGTATAGCCAACTAATCATCATCAGAGGGGCTCGTGGCTGAGGGGCTCGTGGCTAAATGACGGCCACGCTGATCGATCGATCTGCGAGGTTAAGCTGCGCTTGCCGCGGTCAGTCCTTGGATGGGTGACCGTTCTTTACACATCGAGACCCCTCCGTGCCTCGGAGAGCACGTTAAGCCGTCGGTCCCGGTTGTCATAGGAATATCTTTGACAATCGTTACGGGTAGTCAGAAGCCCTAAAGTCTGACAGCTGGTCTAACATTCGAATACCGGTATTACCCATTAATTGGGTTGCGGAGGTCAGATGGCATGGCAGTCGCCCCACGTAAAATATTGATATTCAGCCAAAAACTAGTTAGACTGGATGCCGACCCCAATATAATTTGGGAAAAGGCTAGGCAGATGATGATATAGCCAACTAATCAGCCCAACATACTCGTGACAACTATTCACGTGCCAATCTGCCGGCTTAGCATGACCAATGCTATCTCTATTCTACCAAAGAATAGACAAAGTTCTTTCTATCCAACTCGTATCTCTTCTGCCCGAGCATGCGGCGACCCGTGCTTGGCGTACCAGACTTTTGTCTACTAAAGAATAGAAACATTTCTTCTCTTCATTGTATGTATAAAACGATAGAAATCTTTCTACAATCTGTCACTTGTCTATTCTTCTGTAGACAAAAACCCGTTTCTATCGTGGTCATGCTAAGCCGGCTGTTATGACTCACCCGGATAAGCTCTACTGAGCTCTACAGATCGGGGGTCAAATATGGTCGTCGTAGGTAGGTACCTATAAACACAGCCATATATATATATATATGACTTACTTGTGTAGGTACACAAGTAAGTCATATCATAATAATATCAATGGACTAGATTTATGTACTCTGTTTCAGATATCTGCATTTCCCAAAGGGTTTGATAGAGGTGTATTGTTATATCTATTTTGCCGCCCTATTTACCCAGTACATATAGGGGTAGTACCGGGTATTAATAGAAATCACAATTTTCAACTGAAAAAAATTCACAGAAAAATAATTAGATACTTTTACTAAACATAGGTAGTAATCGAAACCAGGATTTAAGCACGGCAGCCGTTTATACAACCTATATGCATAAGGCAGTTTGTACATTTATGAATAATGCATCAAATAAAGTCTGAAAACAAAGTTGGCAGCCAGGTTCATACGCTAACTTTTCACTAACGAAATACAAGTTTAAGCCTGTGTGCCTAAACTGACGGAGATTCCTCCTTCGGTAACATCATAAACAAACAAAAAACTTGTATACTTTGGTAGGTACTAAAAACAACATTAAATTCTGCGCTCCCGAATAAAACTTTGACACAATTTTATTAGTGTTGCCGAGTGACATTACAAGATATGGCTATTATTGCAAGATATACTTCTTTTATTTCTTTAACCTAAATAATCAGTTTTTGTGGAGTTTTCCAAGTTATCTTTATTTTTACTCTCCTGTCAAGATCCATTTATCATATCAGTTTTTGTGAGCGAGTCAAGTGCTTTTTATACCTATACTATATTTTATTTATACCAAATGGACTCATATTTTGGGTCCATTTTATTTTATGTAAAAAGAAGAAAGAAGGACAAACCAACGAACATATTTTCGTATTTATAATATTAGTAGGGATAGGATGAAAGGTCAACTTTATTTGATTCATCGTACATGCGAAAGCTCGTGTTATTTGACGTTCCTGGGGCCGTCTATATGAAGCGCAAAGACCATTATGTTTCCATTGTTAAAAAGAGATGGTGCTATTCGACCTACATAGCTCCGTCCTTCTCTTATATCGAAACAATTATAAAAATAGTACAGAGACCGGCAAACATCTTGAAAAATGACCTTGACTGCGCAATAGTCGATTTTACTTTTATTACCCTTCTTTATGCACGAAAGTATAGGTACGTGTGCAAACTTTTCCCCACTATGTCGCTTTTGCTCAACATGTTTTCGTAGCACGGATATTTTTCCAGGGGTAGGTACATAACCTATACATAAGACCCTTAGCACACAAAACTGACATAAACACTTAGCATCCTTTTACAGCACCCATGGGACAGAAAAGAGCGGTCTATTATACGAAAATCTCTGGACCTAAAATATTGTATTTTAAAATTATCCCTAGATTAGCGATATTCCGATTTCCAGTTTATAAATTTTCTTTTTTGTGTTTATGTGCGCTTTGATGTAGATAGATAAACAGTATATTATATTCGTTTATTAATTATTAAACATATTTTTACCTTTTGAAATATGTATTTTAATTTATCAACTAATAAAAAACAACTTTGAAAATATAAAAATAGTACCCCACTGGCATCGGAAACAGGGTGTATAGCTCAATTTTATATTTATTTTTGATTTCTAAATAAGTCAATAAGTATATCATTATTATAGGAGTTAAGTTACGATTGTATCTGGGCATGCACTACCTACGTCAGCAGTACCGATACCTGCCGCCTGCAGTGTGTTTCATGTAACTGAAACAGGAGCAAATGAAAAGTCAAAACTACAGACATTTCAGAGCAACGTTACAGATTTAGTCTGAATTCTAGTTATATGGCGTTCAAAATTCGGGGAATATGATATTAATAACTGTTGCATACCTACATTTTGCGTTTGATATTACTTAGTTGGAATAATTTCAAACTAAGTCTTTGACTAATGTTATATAATAAATATTCTAGCGTTTTGCGTTACTGTGATGTTTAAGAGTATTTTAGCTTAGTTTTTTCCTGAAATTGTGGGCTTAACTCACTGACTAGGTACTTTTTATTTTAATTTTACGAATATTTTCGTAGCAAAATAAAATGCAGCAGCTTAGCATAATTTTTAATTGCATTTTTTTGCATTTTTAATTACCTTTTTTTTACAAATTATAAAAGGCAAACCTGAATGTGTAAACTGTAGAATATGACTGTGTATAAAGAATAATGGTCATGATGTTTCTTATAAAAAAATACATGTGATTTCCCGAGATTGCGTGACGGTACTCCTCCGGGATCGAAGGCTTTTTTTGTCAACCCGATGCCCCAGTAGCTTATTTCCTGTAGTATGAAAATTCACTTTTCGTCCTCTACAAAATCACCCCAAAGTTGCGGGAAGTTTTTAAAAGCGAACCCTTGCACGTCACTTTTAGCCCTTTTGCAAAACACCTGACAATGGCTACCAATTTAACCCTTAGAGGATTCAGATACCGAAATACCTAAAATTTAACCAACAGTCGCTTCGCAATTTTCGAAGAAATAGCTGTATTCATTCAGAAAGGTATACGATTAGCTATTATACTACTATATCACAGAATATTAAAACCCCGAGATTAAAATTTCGACACTAGTAGTCGAAATAATATGCTAATAAAGCTGCTTTAAATTAATCTTCAGAGAATATTCAGAATTTTAAGCAAAAGCATGATTATTAAGAATACATCAACATTTTATTTAGCTTTTACAAAACAATATGCTTTCTGAAAGGCATCCAAATTATAACCCATTCGTAGGTAAATGGTGGAAGTTTCTCGCAGTGCTAATATCGAGGGCTCAAGAACTTAGGCTGCGTAATAATGCCTTTGGGCCTCCTAAGAGATTATGACCGTTAGTATACATCCACGGATGTACGTACAACGAACATTACAACAAAGGGTAATTCTAAGGCACTATACTGAGAAAGATGCCAGACTAAACCATTAGCCGAACATACTTACAACACTGCGACGAATAAAAGAAAGTGTCTCCCTAGATACATGTACAAATGTTTTCTTGACCTTCAGGAACTTTTGATTCAATTTTTATCCAGTCTTTGAAGATTACGTAAGTATTTTAGACCTAAAATAAAGAGACTAAGGCCCGTATTACAGAACGATGCTCGAGCACAGATCTCTGCTTGAGCATAGATTAAAAGCCATTTGATTAGTTGAAATCTATGCTCAAGCAGAGATCGGTGCTCGAGTAGCGTTCTGGAATACGGGCATAAAAGGTTAAAAAAATATAGCGTACAACATTATTTCAATTTCACCTTCCATGTTTTCTTACTTCCCGACTTTCGGTTTTATAAGTCCTTAAGTCCCCTTAGGCGTAAACCAAGGCGTATATTACCGAAACCTGTTTAAATGGGACCCGGCAATAAAATATCGCTTAATTCCGATAGATGTTCGAAGCCGCAAAGCAGCGCTAATTGGCTATATCAACACTCTACATTTCCTTTTACTTTAGAAGCTTATCTAATAATCCTATCAGCCGTTTATAGCGCTCAAACGAATTTTTTATCAAACACTGTACCTCGTTAGACAGTGTAAACATCACGGTATTTAGCTACGTCAAAGAATATTGTAAATAGTTCGGACAGGAAATCCCTTAATACTCTTTAAAACCTGTTAAATGTTTACTCTTTGAGAAATCTTAACAGAGCTTTTGAGTACCGTTTTAAAACGTTGTTAATTATTCGCAAAATTGTTGAGACTTTTCTCGTTTACCAATGAATTTATTAGATTTCGTGCATGAATAGGTAAGTTGTATTGTTTTGAATGAATAATTAAGCATTTATAGGTTATTCGGTCAGTGACTTGATTAGTATTTGCTCTTATGGATATTGTTTGCTCAAGTACACTTAATTTTATAGCCATGCTAATGCCTTTTAAATTTACGAGGTAAAAGCTGCTTGGAAGGCACCAACACGCAATATTTCACCACAATATGCTCGTAATAGTAAGTTACTTTTAATGCATCTGACAAAGGTATAGTGTAAATATTACCCTTTTTGATCAGTTACTAGCTGTACGTTCTAGTGTAGGTTTTTTTTATTTACAATTTGAAATCTTTTTTGGCGTTCTGACAACAACTGTACAACGCTTTAAGTTAGTCGGATGAATGTAATAAGAACGCATAGGGGACAAACAAACAAAGCAACAAAAAATATGTCAGCGAGTTCGGTAGCAGGACCGACTTAATTAAGCCCATGTTAGTATTACTGTAATATCACTCTGGAAGCTCATATAAATATTACTTAATGCATATTTTGCATTGGTGACTTGAATTAGTTCTTTGGAGGTAGGTAGCTTACTTTGAATAAAAATTGGTACAAAAATATAATTGTCGCGATGTTCTTCTAACTGCAAAGTTGTAGGTAAGCACTGTAATTCTGTATCTAGGCTTCGATAGATATCACTGGGGCGAATAAGACACGGTACCTCAGGGATCAGAGCAATGGCTCGTTTCGCCAGTGGTCGCGGGTACGACAACCACTCGAGTTGTTTTTAAACTTCAAAAAATTAAGAAGGCCTGATAAGCTTAATAGAAGAAGAAGAAAGAAATAAAGATTTTTTTATACCACGATGATGACAAACAGATGCACGGCGCAGCGTTTCATAGGCTTACCATCTTACCATCAAGCGGGGATGGTAAGATGGTAAGCCTACGAAACGCTTGAAGCACCAGCACCCTAATATGTGTAACTGAATTGCTATCACCATGGCTTTCATTTTGACAGTTCTACAACATTCATTGTGACGTTGAGCTAGTTACGGGAGCACGAATAATGAAACATACGGCGTAATGAATGTCAAAATCAATGCCATGGTGATAGCAATTGAGTTACGCAATTAGGGTGCAGGAGTATCAAATCCTTTAAAAAATATTTTTAAGAATATTTTTGAAGAACCCCATCCATACTGTAGGTAGACCGTAAGAAATACCTCAATATGTTTAAAAATCATAAAAATACCTATAGGAACCTACGTTAGATAAGTCGCAAAAGAAACAGGCATTTACGTTTAATGATGTATACCGACCTATCTGCAGCAATAACGTTAATCTATGCAAAGACTGTACTCTGCTCTAACGTGATTAGGTGCCTAATTTACAAGAGGTTAATTACAGCGTCATGCTACCGGCTTTTAACGTCTTAGATTATTAACCTGTGACTGGTTAATGAGCATATGTTATAGCACACTACAACGTTGTTAATTGAAGCGGATTTGGTATATTTATGTGTTATATGGTAGCAGTCTTTGTTAGTGACTACTAATACTGGTTTGATGTGATAATTTGGGTAGCACTAGTAGTAATACAGCGCTTTGATAAAGAGCTTGTCCAGGAGAGTGTTATTGCCTCAGATCATAGAAACAAGGAGATATGCCATCATAGCAAATTAGTACGGGAACAACTGATGCCACTTTTAGTAAATTTTTCGACACAATTACGCGCATAATTAAGCGCTCCTTGTGAATAAAAAGATCTCCCACGCATTGAACATTCCGCACACCCTCAATCTAACACTGTTAATCGTTACTCAACAGTCAACACTAACACTAAACTAAAACACTGTATTTATACCATCGATCGTGTTCGGTTCGTCGCCAGCGCGTAATTTTTTAATTTGAGCTATTTGCTCAAGATCAGGCATCAAGCTCAATAGCGCCTTGGCACATCTCCTTGTTTCTAAGATCTGAGGTTATTGCCATAGGTACCTGACTATTTCTGCCGCTAAGCATCAATGTTCTGTTTCCGTTTGATGCATACGGTGTAGTTACAGGCTAATGAGATGTTTCAACAGTGTCAATGTGGCGGTGATCACTTACCATCAGGAGGGACGCTTGTTTGATTTCCACCCAGTAACATAAAAAAGTGTAATTACTAAACACAAGACGAACCATATGAATAAAGGCACTATAAGTGAAAGATCTGTATTTGCAAGTGCAGAATCGAAAATTTTTCCTCATAATGTTTTGGTCTTTAAAATAATCAGATTTTCAGATATTATTTTAAGGACTCTAGGATATTTTTCTATACTTCCTTATATGTATGAATACGTAAAATAATATGCGTTAGTAAAAATTACGTGCAGATGTCAAGATTCAAGATATTTATTTTAGGAAACATGAGTATACATAATTACCTACACGTATAATATAGTCATAATAAAAAGTAGGTAACAATAAAACACCAAAGTCTTGGTTTTGAATTACCTTAACTGCCAGCATTGTAATACTAGACACCAACCTAAGGTAGGCAAGAACGTAATGGAAAAGTGGCATAAAAGTTAGAAACTTAAATAACATTGTATTTCCATTGTCGCAGTATTATCAAAGCAATTCTAAACTGTTCACTTAAAATGTTGCGACAGCGAACCTTTTCTTAGAATATCATGGCATTAAGGCTTATATAAAATTTTCATCTGGTTTTCTTTACAATTCATACAATAGAGGATTTTATAAAGATAATGTGAGCCCTACTGATCCTTTTTTCAGTATGGTAATAAGGGAATGTGATCTAGGTCGGATTAAATTAATATTTAAACGCTTTGGTAACAATGACCTACCTTAAATGCTTGAGGTAATTTCTCCAAGAGATCTTTTTACATAGAAAATCCTACAGTAAACAAAAGAGATAAGTAGGTATACCAATTTAATTTCTTTTTAACCCATGTTTTACTTACGTGTACTAAGTAGTCAAGTCTTTGCCTTCGCTCTTGAGTGTATCCGAAGTTTAAAAATACAAAGTAACTCACGCAATAACAACAAATATTGCCTGCGTAGTGCAAAGATGACAATATTTGCCTGTATACCTTTACCTATTGATGAAACACTTATTGACTTTTAGTTTACTTCAAACTGCAGCATAAACAACTTACTCAGCAAATTGTTCAACCAACATACTTATTAGCTCCGATTCGAGGACTTATACAATCCCTACTTGGAGTATTGCAAGCTTGCCTTACATCAATTAAATGGATCATCCGAGCGAGACTGAAACAATTTCGCGGATATGCCCACTATAATAGTTGTAATCCGATTAGTGAAATTAGTTTGTACAGCTTACGAACTGACCCTAGCGACTTGTTTAATATCGATATGTAAGTAGGGACGTAAGTTTAAGGAAGTAATACGCAGATACCCGGTTTTGACTTAGAGGAAATGTTTAGAGATCTTAGGCTATATACCTAATCTTCAATATCCAGGAGATATTAAAAAGATTTGTTTAAAAAATAGTAATCATGGAATTCTTAGGCCAGTATTACAGAACGATGCTCGAGCACAGATCTCTGCTTGAGCATAGATTTAAAGCCATTTGATTGGTTGAAATCTATATAAGCTCAAGCAGAGATCGGTGCTGGAGTAAGTCGTTCTGGAATACGGGCTTGTCTTTCTTTTGCATAGAGATTTAGGTACCTATAGACAACTTTCTCACTGACGTCCTTGACAAAACTACCCTGTTACTGTTCTTTGACTTCATCATCTCTCCCAAAACAGTAACATACCTAGGTACCTACTAAGAGAAAAAAATAGGTACCAAATTAATCATCTTAGAATCACTATAGTGATTCTAACATGATTACTTTGGTATATATATATTTGGTAGCTATATATAGCTAGAAATGGAAAATCATGTGGGCAGTGACTAAGTAAATCTGGGCTAACTTCTCGTATTAGTATGTAGTTGAATTTAAATATTATACCTAGATCAGACAGTCGATAGAGCCATTAGAAATGCCGTCGCCATATTATATTACTTTTTCTATCCTAATACAAATGTTAGCGATACATTTCTATAAGTTATTACTTTAATAACGCAAGATATTGCACAAAACTGCTGTCATTTTACTGTTTATCGTACAGATGGAAACTTTTGTGAGTCCATGGGTAGGTTAGAATGAAAAATGCTATAAGATATCAAAAAACTTAATATACTATAGCATCACACCTGTATTTGCCGAGGGTTTAGGCAGAGAGGTATAATAAACCCATATTTTGCCAGTTAGTTCCTTGCTAAAGCTAATAAATAAGCTACTTACATCAGTACCCCTATCATGAGTTTTTTTGACGTATAGTTTCGTTAACGTAAGCATATTTTGAATTAAAAATACAGCAGTCCTGGAACATTTTGATAAAATTTTATACAATTTGCACATTTTAATAAATACAGAGGAATTAATTAAGTATTTAATTTATATAAATATTGTGTAACAAACGTGTATTTTCAATTCAAAATATGCTTACGTTAACGATACTACACGTCAAAAAAACTCATGATAAGGGTACAGATACAGTTTCTAAAATAGGTATGTGCCGTTATAAAACTGAAATATTTACACACTGTACCTACTAGAACCTTTATATAAAAAAGTATGGGATGGTAAAAGAGAACTTACGAGTCACACTGGGTATATAAAAAACCGATCAAGTGCGAGCCGTTTGATAAGTATTTCGCACTAGCTGGAATTTTATCAGAATTCCACTGTGAATATTTTTTTATGAACATAGAAAAACCGTAACAAAATGTACTTAGCTTTTTCTACGAAGTTTTTGTTTTGTCGATAAGGGTTCGTGAATAATAACATACCTACCTACACAAGTCCTTAGAAGCAGTTAATGTTTAGAATTCATGAATGGCTTTTACAGTGGTGCAGGATAAATAAATATTTCATAGCTCGCTCTGATTTAAGTCTAAAAATATACACGGTGGAAAATGGGCAATATCTATCTACATAAAGTTACAGTTCTCCATTCATAAAGATTTTATAATATTTTTCACAGTTCATAACGTTATTTTTTTTAATTATACCTATAGTATATTGCGAAGATTTTCAATAGGTATATTTCTTATGCATGGAATATGTACAGTCAGCAGCAAATGTTGGTGACTTTTTAGGTATTTTGGAATAAAAATTATTGTCATTAATCACTGTTCAATAATCTGTATGTACGGTATCTACTTATATACTGTTTTTATTTTTTCACATACATAAAAATTAAAAATATTACCAATCTGCTATGGATGAAACACTTTTGAAAATTACAAGACTCTCACTTAAGTAGGTACTTTTAATACATACTTCACATACAACGGTAGGTAGGTAACCGATAAGTAATGGAAAAAGATATTCAGGTTTTTTTTTCTGTTGCAAAAATGCAGCAGACATGTACTTACCTACCTATGGAATTACCGTCTGACTTTGACATAAACAAACAATTTTCTTTAAATTATTAATATGTTTAAAAAAAAGACCGGACAAGTGCGAACGTATGCCTCGCGCCCTAAGGGTTCCGAAATATGATCATAGATGGCGCTACTGCATACTTCCAATGGCGCCATCTATGAGCAGATGGCTCCACTTATGGTCCGGTAACTGCCAGTGAGTGAGTGAGTGCCGGTAACTGAAAGTGACAGATTTCATTCATAAAACGTAGAAAAGTTTCTACAATCTGTCACTTTGTCTATTTCTATGTAGACAAAACCCGTTTCTATCGTGGTCATGCTAGGCCAGCTGACGGCGGACAACAAAGTGATCCTATAAGGGTTCAGTTTTTGCTTTTGAGGTACGAAACCCTAAAAATGTATGAATAAAGTTTCCATCTCCCGGAATACAAAACTTTTGAGTCAAGATTAAGTACACACAACTCAAAATTTTCCCTTAAAGTTTGCAAATATTTAAAAACGTATAAAAGAATTGTGCCCTTCGTAAAATGAATACTTCGGAAGCCCTCTGTTTACATATTTATTTAATTCTTTGGGAAAGCTCAAGAGGTCTTAAAGATACCTACTGCAAAATATCTGTTTACGAAGTCCGACGCGACCCGGGAGACCACCAGAGCATAATCAACGTAAAATGGAAGAGACGATCATAAAAACTGTACATGAATAGGAGATTGCATGGTTTTTAAGGTTTTATTGATTGAAATCATCATACACTAATCTAATCATATTTATGTTGCATGCATCTAATATAAAGAAAGTGCATTATAAATGCAAAATCAACTTTCTTTCAAAGAAAATGTATCAATGTGTAATGCTGGAAGGCTGGTGTACCTAATAGTAAAAGTTATAAGACTTATACTTATCGCAATACTTACTTAATACTTAACGCAATATACAATTTTGGTTTAATACCATTTACCTACTTTCTACCTACATCTGTGTACCTATATACCTACTCTTATCTTTACAAAAATGCCTGTAAGGCATTCCCAAAATAAATGGACCAATCTAAAAAATTCAAAATTCGGAACCCGCAGTCCGCACCGTACCCAGGATAAATATAAAAATATTTTTTCTAATCGTTTTTTCAAATTTATTGTAATTTTGTGAAGGACTAGGTATTAAATTAAGAAAAAAAACCGGACAAGTGCGAGTACAACTCGCGCCCTGAGGGTTCCGCTAAATGATGATAGATGGCGCTATTGCATACTTCTAATAATGTCATCTATGAGCAGATAGCTCCACTTATGGTTCGGTGACTGACGGCGGACAACAAAGTGATCCTATAAAGGTTCCGTTTTTCCTTTTGAGGTACGGATCCCTAAAAATGAAAAACACCCAGTTATAATCGAAATTTTTAATTATTACATTTATAAATAAGGCGTGAATATTCGCTCGCAACGCAACCTACCAGCGCTTTGAGAAAGAATGCTGTAATGTAAGGTATTCGGTAAGCTTTACTCACAGCTGCGGTCGGGAATTTTAAATAAAATTGTTTAATAAAAATTAAAATTTGTGAAAGTCTTTGAACATTAAATCGCTGGAATAATGCACATTCTGTTCCAGATTTGTAAATAAAATTAATAATTGTAATGGATGCAGTTGGCGGATGAAAAAAATGTTAGGCGATTCGCACACTGCATCGCATCACGCAGCGTAGCGGGAGTGCGTGTTCTTAGATTACGTATTTACGTTGTTTGCAAGTATCTGTGTATGTATAGAAAACACGCGTAGTGCAACACACAGAAAACGCATTCACGCGCGGGCTGCGGTGCTTCGTCGCCACGCACCCCGCAGCGTAGCGCGAGGCAGTGTGTGTTTCGCCTTAAATGAAATGTTTTGATCTGCCCTCATTAGTTGAAATCTCATTGAATACGCTTTATATGAGCGTAAATCTCTTATATATTTAATAAGATAAGAGAAGATGGCTTTAACATTGTTTCAAATTCACACAAATATACATTTATAATCCATCTACTTACAATCTACAAGTAATTATTAAAAAAAGCGAATGACATTCCAAAGAAAATACTACGCACTTAACATTTGAAAGTCATGTAAAACATTTACTACAACAAAACAAAACAACTCAATTGCGTATATTAAGTCTGTCTGTTATCCCGAGCTTAGTGTTAAGCTCGCTTTTATAATTATACAAGCACCATACTTTCAATTATAATAAATTAAGCCCTGCAACTAGCTCTCAAACTACGCGTAGGTTACCACTACGCAGCATCGCTTTATGATAGCAGAAAAGTTAAATTTTATGTGTAAAAAAGTTTTCGGAAGTCAATGCCTTTGATTTTTGATTTGGTTTGATTCGGCACTGACTTCCGAAACTATTTCACACATTATAATATTATGATCTTTTTGAAGGCAGTTTTAACTTCTTTAAAGTACCTATTTAAAGTAGCTACTTTATTTTTCTTATTTGAGTGACAAACACACACACACACAATTAATAATAGCAATAGCGTGAATTTATTACCCAACCTATATACTTTTTGCTAAGCGAATACATCGTCAACATGGGCGAAGTGAAATAAATACCGTTTTAGAAGCCGGTACATTCCGTGCCGAGCACCCGGCTCCCGGGTGCACCACTATTGTGTCTGCTTCAAACAGTGAATGTGTAAATAACTATTCAACCAACGCTAATAAAATGTATAATGGGACCACCGCGCGAGCTTTTTCTACCAAATGAACAACGAATCATTAAAATTTGTTCATAAACGGCGAAGATAATTATATCGTGTAACAAATACCTATACAAAAAAATATAGTCAAAGACCCTTTTTTTGAAGTCAGTTACTAAAAGATTGAGAGCCACTGCATTAAAATATTCAGTAGTACAATAGCTATGGACTGGCTCACTGACTGTCTTGTTTTTTGACTAGTAAATGCTGAAAACTAATGCCAAAAATATGTTGGGCGCTTTGAGGGTCAAGGTTGTGACTTCAGAATCTAGTAGGTACCTAATTCCTTAATGGGGTGACTTACGAAGTAATATCGTAACTGAGGTCTTATCTTCCTGTTAGATGAGAAATTGTTTAATATAGGTCTCTTGGGAATCTATCTCAGTGTGTAGGTTTATGAGGTTGCCCAACGTTTCCATCTCTATTATCAGTACCTACCTACATTATATACACATTGATTGTACTGTCACATGCAGTATAGGTTTCTATTATTCGTGTATGTTGTACTGCATTACGGAGACCCTACAGATGGGTGACACGCCTTCCTTCTTCAGTTGCTGATGCTAAAATTCCCGAAGACCGAAGATATAATTCTACACCGTTCGCTTATGGAGCTATGGTACATCTCCGTCCCTTCAACAGATGGCTTTCGGAGAAAAATAGGTGTCGCAATATTTATTCCTTTAGGCAGCATGCCCATCGCCCAAGCTTTTGTCATTTGATATTTTATTTTATTGATTTACACGGCATATACATACCAATTACATAAATCAAAGTATAAAATTATAATAATTACAAACATAGACTGATAATAGAAATTGTTCAAATATTATTAGTTTCCCAAAATGTAGGCACATAACCATTAAATTGGCGAATTTATTATAGAATAAATAAAATAAATAGATACAGAAGGTCGGCACTGCACGACGAATGATAACCGGCGCGCGCACACATAGACGCAAGATCACCGTACGTAGGTACACAACGATCTCCAATCAAGTCAAACGAACTTCCTTTGACTTTGATTGATTAACTTCGAACGCGTCTGTGCGTGCGCCTTTTCGCTCGTTGAATGGAGTTGGCCTTCTGTATCGTGCCTATGTGTTACATTAAGGGCTCTTTCAATTTAGACGATTAGTGTCGGACTGCTGCAGTGCGGTAGTCGTGCGGTAGTGTATGTTGTACTGCATTACGGAGACCCTACAGATGGGTGACACGCCTTCCTTCTTCAGTTGCTGATGCTAAAATTCCCGAAGATATAATTCTACCGGCACCGTTCGCTTATGGAGCTATGGTACATCTCCGTCCCTTCAACAGATGGCTTTCGGAGAAAAAACAGGTGTCGCAATATATTCCTTTAGGCAGCACGCCCATCGCTTAAGCCTTTGTCATAAAATAAATAGATACAGAAGGTCGGCACAGTACGACGAATGATAACCGGCGCGCGCACACATAGACGCAAGATCGCCGTACGTACACAACGATCTCAAATCAAGTCAAACGAACTTCCTTTGACTTTGATCGACTTCGAACGCGTCTGTGCGTGCGCCTTTTCGCTCGTTGAATGGAGTTGGCCTTCTGTATCGTGCCTATGTGTTACATTAAGCTCTTTCAATTTAGACGATTAGTGTCGGACTGCTGCAGTGCGGTAGTCGTGCGGTAGTAGTGCGAGTGTCGCACTGCGTCAGTCACACGTCGAGAGAGCCATCCGGCGACAGTCGGACGGCTCTCTCAACGTGTCAAATGTATGAAAAAAAAACAATCGGCGGTGCACTGTGCGACACCTGCATGGCACCGCACGGCGGCAGTTCGACATCAATCGTCTAAAATTCTAAATTGAAAGAGCCATAAGAACAAAAGCAACAATTTCCAAGGATATTGTATCAGAACGTTAATCGCATGGTGGGATCAAAAAGAACTTCCAGTCCTTTACGTTCCCGGTGATAGCGCTTAATTTGCATTTTCCTTTTGAATATTCCCTTCAACACTCACGCTTCAAAGCATATGGATACATCACCACTACACTACACTACACAGGATTTACACTAGCAGTCTAGTCAAATTAGCGATCAATCTCGGAATGAGAGATAATAATAAGCTGAATTTATAAGTTAGGTATATACCTTCATTTTGGCGTTCTAAAAGTTGTCTCAAAAGATCATTTTAAAGGACGTCGGCAGTTTTAGGCTTGATATGGTACAGTAATACAAGCTTAACCAAAAATAAAAATATATTTTAATTGTTCTTTGCCTAATTTATCTTAGAGATTAAGAATTGGAATCAAAAATCGAAATAAATAAGAAATAAAATGATTATACTATTGACATTTTGAAAAAGAAGCTAAAACAAAAACGGGTGCATGCTGGCTGGCGCGTGCTTCCACAGAATATCATGGTGACAGCAACTAAAACCTTTGAATTGAGAACTCATTAGTCGGGCTGTACTTCACTGGATCATTCACACCATACTTAACCTCACTGTCAGAAATAAGAATATTTCTCTTTAACCCAATTACGTACAAAAACAAATAAAAAATGAATTTAAATACTCTTGAAATACTCGATCACACCAAACTAATTTCATATCTGTACCGACTTACACAATCTGAGGCCCAGCGTTCTATGGGCGTCTGCCAGTGCCCTTTCGCACAGCCTCAATTTAACACTGTTATTCGTCACTCATCACTAGCACTAAACTAAAATATTTATATCATCGATCGCGTTCGGTCCGTCGCCAGCGTGTACCTACGTTTTAATTATGGTCAATGTGACCATACTAAAGCGTCAAGCTCAATAGCGCCTTGGCACATCTCCCTCGTATCTATGATCTGAGGTTCTAATCAACCTACAAATTAATTATGATCTCATTTTGATTTAAGTAGTTACTTTAATTGAGTAGGTACCTAGTAAGTAGGATAGGTACCAGGTACCTATCCTACTTACTACGTACCTACTCAATTAGGTAGATGCTTAGACGTAACCACACTAGGTAGGTCCTACCTAGTGTGGTTACGTCTAAGCATCTACCTGTCTAATAACAGTAGATGACGGGTAGATACAGCATGTTGCGGTAATCAGGAATGTGGATTACGC
Organism: Thalpophila matura; assembly: GCA_948465475.1. Classification (NCBI taxonomy): domain Eukaryota; kingdom Metazoa; phylum Arthropoda; class Insecta; order Lepidoptera; family Noctuidae; genus Thalpophila; species Thalpophila matura. Next base: position 10,231,188 of record OX419185.1, on the reverse strand, counting down.
AACACGACCATTCCAGTGCGTATATCGAGTCAGCCTGCCACCGCAGACATAAATTATCCGGACAATCCGCAAGTACGATTTTATTGGGTGACTGAAATGAACTAGCTTGGTTCTGTCGCGGCGTAACTGATGATAGGGTTTAATCCACTTTAGAACTAATTTTCATGTAGTGATTTGATTAGAACCATTTATTAATACCTACATATAGGCTGAGAATTGGGGTTAGATTCAGTGCTGAAGAGCCAAAAAAAAAAGCACACTGGCAGACGCCCATAGAACGCTGGGCTACAGACTGTGTAAGGTACAGATATGAAATTAGTTGTGTGTGTCGGTGTGATCGAGTATTTCAAGAGTAGGTATTAAAATTATTTTTTTTTGTTTTAGTACGTAATTGGGTTAAAGAGAAATCTTCGTATTTGTGACAGTGAGGTTAAGTATGGTATGAATGATGACAATGAAGTACAGGCCGACTAATGAGTTCTCAATTCAAAGGTTTTAGTTCCTGTTGACATGATATTCTGTGGAGGCACGCGCCAGGGCACATGCGACTTCCGCTGCTGGGTTTATGGGCCAATGTTGTTCGTTTTTGTTTTTTTTTTTCAAAATATCAACGGCATAAATATTCATTTCTTATTTATTTAGATTTTTGATTCCAATTCTTAATCTCTAAGATAAATTAAGTAAGCAAAGAACAATTAAAATATTTACAATTAAAAGGATAGGTATTGACAGTTTTGGACTTGATACAGTAATAAAGGCATAAACAAAAATAACAATATATTTTAATTGTTCTTTGCCTAATTTATCTTAGAGATTAAGAATTGGAGGATTGGAGGATTGGAGGATTGAATTAGAGTAAGTAGTTTTTTCAAAATCATAAAAATCATTAACCCGCGCACATAAATTGGGAGGGATGGGCTACTTTTAGGCTCTAGCTAGACAATACACTTCGATGCCATCTGTATGTCGGTTCGTTTTATTATTCGGATAACAGACATCCAGTTATAATAGAACTTATTAGGTGAAGTTGTGTCTAAGTATAGGTACCTAGGTAGTTACATTTTAAACATCTGGGCATCGTCACGCTGTATTTTCCCGGGATTGGCATTTAATAAAAGGTACTAATCGGAAGGTAATCTCTTAGAAGCTCTAAGCACTATCACAGAAATCATCAAACTTCACAAACAAATTAAAAGTATTAGGTTAAGGTCCGATTATTTTTAGTTTTATACGTTTAAGAAAGGTACGAAACCCTCGGTGCGCGAGTACGACTCGCACTTGGACGGTTTTTTTTTATGATATCCTTGACTGTAGGTACATAATAGTACCTATTATGTATAAAATAGTTAAAATAGTTAATATAATATTTTGTTAAATAATTGGTTACAAGTAGGAGTAAAGGTACGCTGTGCGATGTTCGTTGCAGCCTGCATTATAAAACGCTGCTTTCGCCACCATCTGTCGGTCGCTAGAGGTATTATAGCGACGTATCTACACCATTTCAAGAAAGTTATTTGGAGAAAGAAACATCCAAATAATTTGCTAGTAACGGCTAGCAAATTACTGAAATAATTGTTGTTTGAACAGCGGTTCAAATAACAATTATTTCAGTAATATAGATTATAGATAAGTATGTAAGCAACAACTGTTTTTACACTATATAATTTTGCTTTTTCGGATCACTGTGAGCTGGCAACACTTTTATTATAACCTGTGACATGTGACTGTCATTTACTGTCAAGTTGAAAATTCATAATCTTGAGCACTAAAAACGCGTTAAAAAGAGACAGCTCAATACAACTTAAGTAACAGCAATAGAGATAGAACTATAATTGAAATAGCTCATAAAATTCAGGTTTTCTGTCTTTCTTGACAGTGACAGTTGTTTTGTTATTTGTCAATTAATGTCATTGTCAAAATAAAACTTTAAAAGCAAGCAAGCAAGCTTCACAAATTAGAAATTACGGCACGACTCGTTTTGTATTTACGAAATTGAAGTAATACCTACCTTTTTATTAATAAAATCTGAATAAAGTGCATAAAATGCACGTTTTTGTTAACTGATTCTGATTTCTGATTCGGAGTATTATTGCTACCCAAAATGTGTGATAGCGACGACCCGGGCGATGGCGAGTCGTACATGGATTTGACTGGGTTTCTATTCGGTAATATTGACGAACGCGGTCAGCTTGAAGACGATGGACTACTTGATGGAGAGTCTAAGCGAATGCTGTCATCTCTCACCCGCTTCGGGTTTGGATCTATGCTATCGGAAGTAATGGACGAAGAGGAAGTTAGCAAAGAAGACCAGGAGAAAGGTAAAAAGCTGTGGTCTGTTAATCAAGTCTCCATAGTCACTGATCATTTTGTATTCAATGTTGTATAAAAAAATATTGTCTTCAAATAAGTACAGTGAATGTAATAAGCAACAAAACAGCAAGGATGGTTCTGATTGCAGTACCTTTCAATAATTTTAGCTATCTCTGTAAGAGCCCCTAAGGCGACTCTCTGACCAGAAACAGGTTCTAAATAATCCAAAATTCAAAATTTTAAGAATGCATTACATAGATATTGAGATGAGGACAGTCTGTTCTATGTTTATTTTTTATGGTAGGGTAATAGCGATGTTTTTTTAATTTATTTTTTTTAAAAAAACGTTGCCCCACACTAGGATTTCTCCTGTGTCGTGGGTGCGTTTACAAACACAAATTTCACATACACAAACAGCCAGACCAGTGTACAATGCGGGAATCGAACCCCGGGACACATCATGCAGCAGCCAATCTCTCAGCCACTGTGACAACCGTGCGGTCCAATGTAATAATTTAAACATTGCAAGGCATTATGAGCCAGCTGAATCATTATTCTCCTTGTCTATGATAAAGATTATGCCTTGAACAAGTGCTAGGATTTATTTTTAAAAAATACTTTCAGATTATACCCAAAAGAGTCCGTCTGCTGTAGACTTTTTTGATATTGAAGATGCTGTGGAAGATGTTAAGGTAATATTGCATGTTTTAATGTAGATAGAACTAGGGCTAGTAAAAATTTTTGTATTTCAAGTCTTGAACTGCCTGTGAATGTTCACGCCTTGTAAATACAAGGCATTTATTGTAATGCACCTGGAATACAGGAAAAAATTCCAAGAGAAAAACATTTTTTTTTTTTTAAAGAAAGGATATAGGTACATAAATATGATAGGGCTATGGAAGGACAAAAGTCCTATGGATACTTGAAGAAAGTGAAGAGGGAAGAACAATGAGGTAATGTGTAGCATAATATTTTTTTTGTTGAGTTTTTATGAAACTGGAATTGCAGGCTTAGCCCTAATAATGGTAGCAAGCATGTATGTATTATTATGTTTATGGTGACATTTGTGTTAACTATGTTTTTATTTGTTTGGTAGATGGGATATATTTTGTTTGTATTATAATTATTATTGTCTGTGTTATAAATAAACACAAAAGTTTTATTGCAAAAAACTCCATGGTATAAAGTGGGATTTGTCACTGGTGGACAGTTTTGTATTAAATTACCACCAGTTGATCAAAAACAATATGTACACAATATTTCACAATATCTAATAGAACAAAGAGTTAATTCAAATTTCAAACCAATGATCAATTAATTGAAAACAATAACAGATAAGCCAATGGCTTGCGGTAAGCTTGCCGTGTCTTGCTGCCATCTATCTTGATATTATAAAATGCATTGTACAAGTTATTTGCTGTGAACTGATGACCTTTAATCCACAACTTGGTTAGGCTGTAATTGGGTTATGTAGAGAATTTAAGTTTTGTGAGCTAATATTCTTGTTTACACTGGGAATTAATTGGCAGATGTGTTAAATTAAGATTGACTAAGGTGCTAATAATTATAATTACATAAAAGCGAGATTTTTACCTAGTAGTAGAAGCTAAAACAAAAAGATTATACCTAATGTTTAACACATCTGTTCCTTAATGCCTAGTATATTTATTATAGTGTTGAGTCAGCACACTGACATATTTGTGTTAACACATAGGAAATAGACACTAGCATAAACCAGGCCTCACAGAATGACACGGCAAACACAAAGGCTCAGGGGATAAAAAGCGAAGTTAAGTCCCAGGTCGATGATACCAATTGTCCACAGAGTGAAGTAAAGGAAGAAAGGAATAACTGGAAGGAGGATGATATCTATAGGTCTGGTGGACAAGGCACTAATGATGAAGGCTATGAAGGGGACATGGAAGGCGATGGAGAGCTCATGCCTCCTCCGAATACAATACCGTAAGTCTTGCTTTGTTGTTTACTTGAATTCCTACTGCAGAGGATAGTCTTTTTGTACATTTGAGTCTGCAGTGCCTGAACAATTGATGAAACTTACTTCACAGACTGAGGCTGCAAACTCGGTTGCACAAAAAGTCTATAGTCTTGTAATAGGTCTTAAATTAAGAGTTTCATCTTCTTTACTTGAGAGAGCACAATCTTTACAAGCTCTCATTTATGCCATTGTTCAATCAGTAAGGTTGAAATTCGGGGCTCACAGGTAAAGTGCTTTAATCCACCCGCTGATGAGCTTGGATGACATATTGGGGATCTAAATTGAACTCTAAAAGAGGTAACATAAACATTATTTTGCAGCTCTCACAAATCGTCAGAGAGGCCGAAGAGATTGGAAACACCATTGGCTGCTATGTTGCCATCTAAGTACGCAAATGTTGATGTGAGAGAATTGTTTCCAGACTTCAGACCAGATAAAGTAAGTGAATGCGAAGCCTGAGACTTTCCAGACAGGATTTTACCTGTTACCTGGAAATAAGTTTTGGTTTTGACAAGGAAATCGCGGTACATCATGAAACTAGTAGGTATACCTATTGCAAATCACGAACGCGCGTGGCTTCAATGTATATTAATACTAGCTGACCCGCCCGGGTTTCGCACGGGTAAAGTTTAGTACACCTACCCTACACCTACCCTATACCTACCCTACACCTACCCTACACCTACCCTACACCTGCCCTACACCTGCCCTACACCTGCCCTACACCTGCCCTACACCTACCCTACACCTATCCTACACCTACCCTACACCTACCCTACACCTACCCTACACCTACCCTACACCTACCCTACACCTACCCTACACCTACCCCACACCTACCCTACACCTACCCTACACATACCCTACACCTACCCTACACCTACCCTACACCTACCCTACACCTACCCTACACCTACCCTACACCTACCCTACACCTGCCCTACACCTGCCCTACACCTGCCCTACACCTGCCCTACACCTGCCCTACACCTGCCCTACACCTACCCTACACCTATCCTACACCTACCCTACACCTACCCTACACCTACCCTACACCTACCCTACACCTACCCTACACCTACCCCACACCTACCCCACACCTACCCCACACCTACCCTACACATACCCTACACCTACCCTACACCTACCCTACACCTATCCTACACCTACCCTACACCTACCCTACACCTACCCTACACCTACCCTACACCTACCCTACACCTACCCTACACCTACCCTACACCTACCCTACACCTACCCCTCACATACCCTACACCTACCCTACACCCCAAACCTCAAAAATAAGTTTCAAGCTTCTAGCTTTAAAAATGACGTAATTTCCATACAAATTTTCATGCCCTATTTCAATCCTTTACAGCCCTTTTTTCGCATTAAAAAGTAGCCTATGCTCTTTCTCAGGCTCTAGACTATCTCTGTACCAAATTTTATTTGAATCGGTTCAGTAGTTTAGGCGTGATTGCGTAACACACAGACAGACAGACAGAGTTACTTTCACATTTATAATATTAGTAAGGATAAGGTTTTAATTACAATGATAGACGTGTGCTCCTGAAATAAAACAACTGTACTGATACTATCTGCTATGTTTCTCTTTCTAGTTAACTTGATAAAATCAATAAAACATTGCAGGTTCTTCTATTTTCTCGTCTATTTGGTCCTGGGAAGTTGTCGAGCCTTCCACAAATATGGCGAGGCGTCAAGAAGCGTAGACGACGCAAGCGCAGTGGTAGCACAAGTAGTGACACTCCGCCCACACCTGCAGATAACCAAGAAGCGCAGTATGCCAGTGATGATGAAGAGAAATTGTTGAAGTAAGAAATATTTTAGTAGACCAAAAAAAGTAGACACTTTTTGGCGACACTGACACCGTCATAGGAAACCGTGGTGTTGGCGTCTTTGTGCAGACGTAATGTTTCTCATGCTGAATCAACGCGATGTATGACGTCATAAAAACAGCTTGATATTGAAGCCTATACTAGTCAGAGAAGAGGCTGGGTTAGACTGGCTCAGCTACATTTATTGCTATTTTGTATGCCTAAACACGGGTCGGGCAGCTGGGTTGACTGCATAAGTGTATACCACGGAGGTGTATACCCAATATTTATCAATAGAATACCTTCCTAGGTGTATTGTGCACTATCTTCTTACCTATAACTTCACAATAGACAATAACTTCCCAATCCTATACTACAGGCCTATGGAAGAGAACCAGCATTCAAACAACGACAGTAATTCTGGCAATTCGGGCGACAAGTCTCAGAGGCCGACTCCTGCGCATTGGCGGTTCGGACCTGCGCAGATGTGGTATGATATGCTCAATGTTCCTGAGACTGGCGATGGATTTGACTATGGATTTAAAGTTAAGGTAAATATGCCCATTTTTATTATTGTTAGTTCTAAGCTCAGATCATAGAAACAAGGAGATGTGCCAAGGCACTATCGAGCTTGATGCCTGATCTTGAGCAAATTGCTCATATTAAAAACGTACGCGCTGGCGCCGAACCGAACACGATCGATGGTATAAATACAGTGTTTTAGTTTAGTGCTAGTGTTGAGTGACGATTAACAGTGTTAGATTGAGGGTGTGCGAAATGTTCAATGCGTGGGAGATCTTTTTATTCACAAGGAGCGCTTAATTATGCACGCAATTGTGTCGAAAAATGTACTAAAAGTGGCATCATTTGTTCCCGTACTAATTTGCTATGATGGCATATCTCCTTGTTTCTATGATCTGAGGTTCTAAGTAAACGAAATTAACCAGAAAAAAAACTAAAATATCATACACTACACAGTGCATATATGTCTACAATTTTATTTAAAAATAAAAGTGTACTTAGGGTAGAAATAACAGATAAAACCCAACTGTTGCGTTTAATTTCATCTCGCGTTTCAGTGTTGTATCCTAGAGACAATAATAGTATTATTAATACAAAATCTTGACTATATAAAACCTATTTATATCACACCTTCAGGCACCATCGCCAGAAAGGGAAAGGGAGGAAAAGCCAAAAGTTGTTGAGGAAGAGAATCCTGAACAAGCAGATAAAGATGATGATCCAGACAGTGGCTTCCCAGATGACTCCTTTCTCATGGTGTCGCAGTTGCAGTGGGAGGATGACGTCATATGGGATGGTAGTGAGATTAAACATAAGGTGAGAACGGATTCTTTTCCCATATCTAGATAATATGACCGGCGTTTTTTATTTCTTGACTACATGCGGCGCGTAATACATACTATTATTTTAATATTATGCAACTTCTGAAATAAAAAAAAAACTTCTACTCATGTAGCTAAGTTGTTATGTCCATTTAATGCTAAATAAAAGGCACCATTTTATCGATCGTGCATAGTAAGTTATTTTTCTATACGAAGCCATGAAGCATGCGGATCCGTTACTACAACGTGTAGATAGCGTACCTATGTGACTGGTTTTCAAGTACCAATTATTTTGACATAGTTCATCTCTTGATACTTTTCTTAGGTGCTAGCGCGGCTGAACAGTAAAAGCAACGCGGCGGGCTGGGTGCCGACGTCAGTGAGCCGCACGGCGCAACAATTCTCACATCCCAGACCGCAGCCTCCCGCCCCGCTGCAGCCAAAACCTCCTACGTAAGTTTCCTTGCAAATTACATCACTACATAGTATAAAACAAAGTCGCTTCCCTCTGTCCCTATGTATGCTTAGATCTTTAAAATTACGCAACCGATTTTGATGCGATTTTTTTTAATAGAGTGATTCTAGAAGAAGGTTTATATGTATAATACATCCCGAAAAACGCGGGTAAAGCCGCGGGCGGAAGCTAGTTTATTATCAAGAGTATGGTATGTAAAACAACTGTAACTGTACAAATGTACTGTCCTTATGGTCATCACCTATTATAACCGCACTGATCCAGCACAGCACAGCACATAACTTGTCATTTAAATTAGAGCTCTAAGTCGTGTTTTGTACAATACATTTTATAATATCAAGATAGATTAGCCATTGCCTTGCGAACAGCTCACAAACAGCTTACCGCGCGCTTGGGATTATAAGATGTATTGTACTGTACACTACTTAGGGCGGGTTGTTTCAGCTCCACTTAACGCACGCGTAAACGTTAAAAATGGCGCTAACTATCGTCAAACCAGAAAAAGTGTTGTTTCACACAATGTTGGCCTTAACATACGTTAAAAAATAACGATAACCGTAACCAGTGCTCCACCCACTGGTTAACGTAATTTTATTTTAAAACAGCTGCGTCAAACAGTAATAAACAAGGATTCTCTTTTGTATTCGTCTCTTTATTCAACGATAGTTCATCTGGTCATGTTACAATAGTGTAGAAAGAAAGAAAAAGTATTTAAAACACGTGTTAATAACCTAGACCTATGGGACGAACAGGAATTTATTGCAAGATATCGTGTAGCTTCGTTACGCGTAATGTTTTTTAGGGTTCCGTAGTAAAACTAGGAATCCGTCTGTCCGTCTGTCTGTCTGTCTGTCCGTCTGTCACACCCTCGTCAAATCTACAGTTCATAACCAATCTGTATGAAACTTCGCAGTTAGATGTCTTCTGTAAGCCGCCATAAAGGCCTGTAGTAAAATTAACAAAAATAAAATTATTAGGGGTGACCCCCATACATGACACTGAGGAATATTTGCGCGCACCCCTTCGTGTGGGGCATCGTTGGATAGGTCTTTGAAAATAACGAGTTTTCTATATTACTTTTTTATTTAAGTTTATTATGTGAACTAGAAGCTCCGAAAGTCGTTTACAATGTGTCCCCCCCCCTGTAATTTTCCAATCGCGTTATCAAAAAATCTGAAAAAATTCAATCTTATGGAATCTAATAAACACTCTCGATTAAAATTTGAATATTCACTATTTTCAGTTTTGACCGCAAAAATAACTTTGTATTTCATTATACTATTAGAAAATACAAACTTATGTTTGCAGTTGGAAGACTGAAATACTTCTTTCTACGGAATCCTAGACTGTGCGTGTTTCGACACGCTCTTGCCCGGTTTTTATATGTACCTAATTATGAACGTGCGCCGTTACTATTTACACTGGGCCCAAAAAAAACTGTCCTTTACAGTACCTACGTTCTCTGTAGAAAAAAATACCACATATCCATGAAGTCCAAAAATAATGAGAAACAGAGCAATATCGGTACTTTAACAAATAGCATCAAGCCTTATTATAATTATTTACTTTGGTGTAAAAGTATTCATTTTGCAGCAGTAGTAATTTTTAATCACCAAAACTTCTCGCTTCTGCTGCGTTACATTATTGCAACTGAGCCATTGTCGATTAATATGCAAACACAGTATCACGTTATGAACTTCTGGCTTCTATTATAATACAACACGGATCAATGAAGTTCAATTATTCTTATCTAATATATAACATCTACGAATAGGAATAGGAATACAGAGATAAACAGTACGTAATTATGGTAATATAACATATAAATTTAAATTCGCGGTTAAAACGTCTAGTTTGTCAGATAAAAATTGACGTTTACAAATACGTATTGCCATAATTAAAAAATCTCCCAACCATTTTTATTGGAAAAAAGTGTTGCTTTCTACTGGCAGCCCGAATAACTTTGACGATCGGTGTTTTATGCAATGAAACAACGCTTTGTATTTAACGAACGTTAAACATCTCACGTTAACGTTAATATTTAACGTACGTATGTTACGTTAACCAACCGATTGAAACAACCCGCCCTTAAAGGCCTAATTTAAATGACAAGTTAGTTATTTGCCCTACTGGAGCGGTGCGGTTATTATGACCTTAAGTCCACTTAGCCAATTAGCAGCAAACAAATGACATGCGGGCTTGACTGCTTTATCTTTGCGTGTTCTTCGCTCCGGTCGTGAATCGGGAGGTGAGGGACTATTGCACCCGTTGCCCCCCAACCCGCGCCTATTTATCCACAATACCTGTACTACGTACGATTTTCATAACGCAATATTTTAAATTACCTACACATAATTCCATAGTGCAGCAGCATCATCATCGAACAAAGACCCTGGTGGCAACTCTGCCGATGGTGAAGACAATACTTGGTACAGTATATTCCCGGTTGAAAACGAAGAGTTGGTGTACGGCACGTGGGAGGAAGAAGTTATATGGGATGCGGAGAACATGAGCATGGTGCCGAAGCCGAAGATACTGACCCTGGATCCTAATGACGAGAATATTATTCTGGGCATACCGGATGATGTGGATCCATCAAAGATCACTAGAGGTATAGCCCGATTGTTATTTTTTTTTTGAATATTTGCTGATAAACAAGTTATAGGAGGATATTCTATTTAATTTTTTTTGCTGGATTCGTTAATTTTAATCAAGAATTATTTATTTAATTTTGATGCAGTAGACCTATACTCACTGTCCCTTCTTCTTTTTTTGTACCTTAACATTTTTATGCAACTTATGTCTATAGTATTCTTTAATCCAGGCTTCTGTGCATTAGCACACTCAGTTCAAATCCTAGGTACTAAACTAACAACTAAAACTGACACACTGGTAGACAAAAATTCAACGTATTCTCAAATATTCGCCTAATTTGTTGTAGAGCGAGGTCCAGCTCCCAAAGTGAAGATCCCACACCCTCACGTGAAGAAGTCAAAGATCCTTCTCGGCAAAGCGGGCGTAATCAACGTGCTACAAGAAGACGCACCGCCGCCGCCACCCAAGTCTCCTGATAGAGATCCCTTCAATATCTCCAATGACGTGTAAGTTTTATTTTTATGTTTGAGCCAGTTTAGGATGTATGAAATAGCATGAGATACAGTGTTTTAAAATTTTAAATCTATCAATGCTCAGCTATGCTTCGAAATTTTTACAGCCTTACCACAAAAAAGTTAAACATCTGTACAACACGAATGCTTCAAAAAATAATATACACTTGTTTTAGACAAGTTAGTGCTAAAACAAGTGCATATAATTTTTGGCAACATTCGTGTTGAACAGATGTTTATCTTTTATGTGGTAAGGCCCATAATGTTTTGGTTTAGGTTGTTTTATCTTATCTTCTAATTTTTTTTTTACAAAATTTGCCGAAGTGAATTTTTTATTTTTTATTCTACATCAATAAAATAATGTATTGTATCTTCAATAACTGCCTTGGTGAACCAAATCAAATTCACCATACCAGAGCCAACGATTAACGTAAAAAATATCAACCAAATTACCTAATCCCCAGCTTCTACATGGCGAAGTCTCAGAACCCGCGGCTCAAGGTCGGCGGAGGTCAGCTGATCCAGCACAGTACACCGGTAGTTGAGCTCCGCGCTCCGTTCATACAGACCCACATGGGTCCGGCCCGGCTGAGGGCGTTCCATCGGCCGCCTATGAGGAAACTGTCGTATGGGCCGCTGGCCGCGCCCGGCCCGCATCCCGTGCAACCGCTGCTCAAACATATCAAGAAGAAGGCTAAGGTATGTCACATATCTTAGAAACAAAGCTACAAAAAATATTATTAACTAGCACTAAGCCCGCGACTTCGTCCGCATGATATACCCATAGCGCCATCTAGAGTCCTAAAGCATCATACAGACCCACATGGGTCCGGCCCGCCTAAGGGCGGTCCATCGCCCGCCCGCCTTCATAGGCGGGCGATGTGCGATGGGCAGTTTCCTCATGGAAACTGTCGTATGGGCCGCTTGCTGTGCCCGGCCCGCATCCGTGCAACCGCTACTTAAACATAACAAAAAAAAGGCTAAGGTGCGTCACATTCTTCCTAATCGCTCTCTCACTGCTGAGAATTGTGACTCCGTTTCAACTTTTCAACAGTTTTTCTCCATCAGTTCCAGTGCGGCGCTTATCGGTATCTCCAGCTGTTAGGATATTTGATCAGACCACCGTTTAGGGCTTCGGCCTCTAGGACACAAACTGCACCCGCTACAAATGTGTCCTTGGTGTGCGTGCTTGCGCGCAGACATATGGGGGCGTTAGTTGTGTCGCGTGTTAAATGGCTAACTGTGCGCAAAAATAGACTCTAAAATTTGTAATTCTTGTCCCCAGCAACGCGAGGCCGAACGGTTAGCTTCAGGCGGCGGTGACGTCTTCTTCATGCGAACGCCCGAAGATCTGAGCGGTAGGGACGGTGAACTGGTACTAGTAGAGTTCTGCGAGGAACATCCCCCACTCCTCAGCCAAGTCGGCATGTGCTCCAAGATTAAAAACTACTACAAACGTACTGCGGCCAAGGTATGTTTTTTTTCTTAATCCGTGTATAGATATGAGCGTTCGCGAACGTTGGTTGATAAAATCGTATCGCGAATTCTTGAGTTGTGCTTTAATTTTCACGATTTAGCGAAGTCGCGACTTTTGACTTAGCTATCACATGGCCGGTGCTAGTGTCGCTTTTAAAAAAAGTTTTTTTTACTGGATACCTTTCTCGTTTTTTTAACAACCGTTGTGTTACATCGCTTCCACGTCATACCTGACCTTAGCAAACATCACTATAACAAACTTCCATCAAAAGCAGCTAAAATAATCCCAGGTTGTTGCAACACCATGACGTATACATAAAATGTGGATGCTACACGCTGCAGTTGCAACGACGTTTCAGCGTTTGCATTCCGACGTCTGTCTTATAATAAAATTTTTAGGGTTCCATTATGTCCATTGTGTGAGTTATTTGTGTATCATTGTTATTTATTCCAGTAACTAATCATGTGATTAACGACTTGATAGTTGACACAGTTGTTGAATTGCTCGCGATTATTTTAGGTAAAATAATTTAAAAACGTGTATTTTTATTTTCATTGCCAAAGGGGTCCAAAAGGGGCGGTGCAAATTCAAAGGTAGGCCTCATTTACACACTATAAAAACTTTTTCATTATAATTTTGGCTTTGGATTTCTGTTTATGTTTAATGTTTAAGGGAAACTGTCCCCTATGTGCAATCTGTGAAGTTTTCATTTCTGTAATATAAATATAAATAAAACATATTATATCCTTTTAAATTATAAATACTTACATAAAAATAAAACAACATGTCTACTCCATTTTCTGTTTTTTTCTTTTTATTTGACTGATTGTTTAGTTTATTTTCATAATTTTTTGTAAACACAGCAACACAACTTTTTTAACCCCAATCCGAGGGCATCCCTTAACTGCTATTGAAATATCTGCCTTATTTCTACAGGATGACGGACCAAAACCGCTCAAATATGGCGAGGTTGCGTATGCGCATACGTCTCCCTTCCTCGGCATTTTACCGCCGGGCGCGACGCAGCCCGTTGTTGAAAACAATATGTACAGAGCGCCTATATATGAACATACACTGCAGCCATCTGACTTCTTGATTATAAGGACAAGGTAAGTTCACGTATGTCTATACAAAATAAAGTGAGTTGAGTAGGTACAATTTTAAAGGAAATATCAAGCTGTTTGGTGCGTGGTAATACGCAGTTCCTCAGGATAGAACCCTGAAGTTACGCTGAATGACAGTTTAGGCAAATAACAAGGCAGTAATACGCATAAGATCGTGACCACACAGTTTAGTGCAGACATAAAATAAATGTTTCTAATAAAAATCTTGAACTTTCTTATTATATACTTACTTATTTCCAGACAATCTTATTACATTCGTGAAGTGGACGCTTTGTTCGTGGCTGGACAAGAATGTCCTCTGTATGAGGTGCCCGGTCCTAACTCCAAGAGGGCTAATAATTTTGTTCGAGACTTTTTGCAGGTCAGTTATTTTGCAAATACGAGTAAGTTTAATATACCTATATAGGAAATTTAAAATGCTTTGCCTACCTCCATTTGTCGCTCAACCACTCCCAATCCTTTTAGAGTGGGGTCTCTTAATAAATACTTTTCGGTTTAAAATCAAAGGAAGCTGGTGTTTGCAGGTCTTCATATACAGATTGTTCTGGAAATCTCGAGACAAGCCGCGCCGTATAAAGATGGATGACATAAAGAGAGCTTTTCCTTCACACTCCGAAAGCTCTATTCGAAAACGTCTCAAGTTGTGTGCTGACTTCAAACGTACTGGATTGGATTCTAATTGGTTAGATTACATAATTATAGTGTTACACACTTCCGCAGAAAATATACAACTAAAATGATACTAGATAGGACAGGCTACTACCATTCATGCGATTTTAATACAAGTAGGTAGTGGCTTAAAAAACTCTTATTCTCCAAAAATCTAAAATAGTCACGAAAACATAGCCAGCACTATGCACAGCACTAGATTTTACTTTAAAATTATAATAAATGACAAAATAAACAAATACAGGCCTTACCCCTTCGCCAATAAGTTGTATGTGGTACCTACTGCATTATGGAAGCGTCTATACATCATTTCATAAGAATTCAATGGTATTCAAAATGTTTTGTTCTTCTGAAGGTGGGTTATAAAACCGGACTTCCGTCTCCCCTCTGAAGAAGAGATTCGTGCAATGGTATCCCCGGAGCAATGTTGTGCGTACTTTAGTATGGCATCTGCGGAACAGAGGCTCAAAGACGCTGGTTACGGAGAGAAGTTCATATTCACACCGCAAGAAGATGACGATGAAGAAATGCAGCTCAAGATGGATGACGAGGTATGGAAGGACGAGGTCTTCCAGATGATTTGTTATGTTTAGATTTGTGTATGAAGGAGTCAAATAATAAGTCTAGTTTTAAAATTTATTTTTTTTGTAATTTAGAGAGAAAGTTTTGTGGACATGAAAAAATATAAGAACAACTAAAATCAGTGCACAAAAACTGAGGGTATTGATCGACTGCACTTTGTCTTTCTTTGCTGAGTAATCATTTCATACGAATATGGACCTTAATAATAAAGAATAATGTTCATATTCCAATGAAACATTTAATTTTCTTAGCCAAGTAAAGTCAAAGCGCTGTCTGTGGATCTCACCCTGAGACACGAAGTGCTGTTGCTTGGACTTGCATTTTCTTTTCAAAATTTTAATAAGCTACGGGAAGGTTTGAATTACTTTGAAAACTTGAATAGGCTAAGGCGCCTTTCTCACCGGGTCGGTGCGTTTTCGTCTCGATACAAAGCGTATACACGCGTTTTGCTCGGTCGTATATGTATATGCTCAGTAAAGAATCTGTACCGAAACCGAAAGGCGCCTAAGATTTAAAATAACCCAAGCAGTTTCTGCCCTTTTGTAAACAGTACCAAACAAGTGCAGACTATAAACGCAACATGAACTTTATTCCCAGGTAAAAGTAGCACCCTGGAACACAACACGAGCTTATATCCAAGCAATGCGTGGCAAATGTTTGCTCCAACTGACTGGGCCAGCGGACCCGACCGGCTGCGGCGAAGGCTTCTCCTACGTCCGCGTGCCTAACAAGCCAACACAGCAGCCCAACGAAGAACAGCAGCCCAAGAGAACTGTGACCGGAACTGACGCTGATTTGAGGAGACTGAGCTTGAATAATGCTAAGGCTTTGTTGAGGAAGTTTGGAGTGCCTGAAGAAGAGGTATGTTTAATTTGTGTAGGTTAAATGTTGGTGCTGTTAAAGCTTTTTAGAACCGTCATATTTATGCTTAACTCTGTTTTTAATCAGTTGAATGTTCGATAAAGCGTCTCTATACAACATATCGAAGCCTGTACTTTGTGATGTAAGGAGGCATCCAGGTATTTCATGATTTTGATTTTTCGGTATCACTAATGGCTAGACAACTAACCCAATAAACATTATTTATAAATAACAACTAAAAATATTATTGACATGTATATTTCTGATATTTTAGATCAAGAAACTGTCTCGATGGGAAGTTATTGACGTAGTCAGAACATTGTCGACTGAAAAAGCAAAAGCTGGCGAAGAAGGCATGACGAAGTTTTCAAGAGGAAACAGATTCTCCATAGCTGAACATCAAGAAAGGTCTGAATCTTTAATTGATTAGGATACTTACCTACTTCTTGTAACTGTATTTGTTCTTTATGTCACTTTACACATATCTTTCGTACAGATACAAAGAAGAGTGCCAGCGTATATTCGAGCTGCAGAACCGTGTACTGACGAGCACAGAAGTGCTAAGTACAGACGAGGCCGAGAGTTCCGTCAGTGAAGAATCGGATTTGGAAGAGATGGGCAAAAACTTGGAGAACATGCTCGCGAACAAGAAAACCACCGAACAGGTTATTTATGTGTATTAGCAGCTGAAGAATTTAAGAATTTTCTAAAGTCAAAAAAAATTATGAATGGGCTGCATTAGGCAATGGTGCCGATTCAGTTGTTTACAAACCAAAATAATTTAGCATAAGCATAGCATAATCGGCCTATAATGTTCCCACTGCTGGGACACAGGCCTCCTCTGTGAGAGGGAGTGGGCCGTAGTCCACCACGCGGGCCCAGTGCGGGTTGGTGGACGTCACATGTCTTCGAATTTTTGGTTCTAGGACATGCCGGTTTCCTCACGATGTTTTCCTTCACCGTTAAAGCAAATTAATTTCTAATACGCACATTACTTCGAAAAGTCAGCGGTGCGTGCCTCGGAATCGAACTCGAACCATTCGCCGTGGGAGGCACATGGTTAAACCACTAGGCTATCACTGCTTTTTTGGGCTATCACTGCTTTTTCAACCACCAAAACCAAGAACCAAAATAATTTAGTCTCATATATATCTCTTTCTAACGAAAAACATAAAAGGTATAGAAGATATTTAATCCTGTCAAATTAGTCCACTTGCTTCATTACAATCTGAATGCGGTCTTCATCGTAACTATTTTCCCGTAAATGACAAGGGCGTAGACTAATTTGACAGTTCTTAAAATTTTATATTGTTTTTCAATGATATTTGTAAGATAGAGATAGAGTGTGATTAAAATTAGTTTATTGCGATGTAGAACAGAATCAGCACCAATATATTGGTGAGATTAATGGTGCAGTGACAATAACATGGTTTTTATTTATTAGCTATCAATGGAAAGAGAGGAGGCAGAAAGAGCGGAACTAAGAAAAATGATCTTGGGTCAGCATGAAAAGAAACCACAAATAAATCAAAGCGATTCGCAACCATCTAGTCAAGGTATACGCATAGAGATGTATTCATTTTCGATAAAATAATAGATCTCCTCCATCTGCAAAATAAATGAAAATAAAAATAAAACGGGTATATGTGCAGTCTTAACTGTCAGTTTTGACTGAACTGTTACAAAGCTGACCGTTATAACTGACGCTCCTTTTATCCACATGGTTAGTTTTATCGTTAGTTGCTTCAGTCAGTTGTAATCTGTTTACGCGAACATGTAGCCACGGAATCAGGGCATCAGTGGAAGAAATTATGTGTTCTCACTACGGACGCTATGCAAAAACTGATCAGTTTTCTGCTACAGACATTCAGTTTTAACTGTTCTTATCTAATGATAATTTGATTAGTTCTCAGTTCAACTGCTGTACAGTTCTCAATTTGTTCTACATACATTACGATTTAACTGAACAGTTAAAACTACACATGTGTGAGCTACTTTATTTATATGACATCTCACTATTACACTTACGATTTCCTTCTAGCAGGCCGCGTACTCCGCATAGTGCGTACGTTCCGCAACGCGTCCGGACAACGCTACACCCGTGTAGAGTTCGTGCGTAAAGCGGCCGTCATTGAAGCGTATATGAAGATACGCTCAACCAAGGACGATACCTTCATACGACAGTTTGCTACTATGGACGAATCGCAGAAGGAGGAAATGAAGAGGGAAAAGAGGAGGATTCAGGTATATATCTTCGCCATTGTTAGTAGTCGTAATCTAGGTACAGTACGTGGCAGTAAATAATGCACATCGAGCTTTAGAAAGAGATATTTGCTAGCTTCGACTTTATAGAGCGTCATCTCTGTCGCACGAAGCACTAACAGTCTGGTATATAATAAACAAGTCGGCGACAAAACGTCACATAGGTATGAGTGACGGATACGACGCTCTACAAAGCCGAAGCTAGCCGATTATCTCTTTCTCAAACTCGATGTGCAATATTTATTGCCGGGTACTGTACTCTCGTCTTGTCCTTTGAACATTGTAAAAGATTTGTATGTCAAAAGTGTCAAAACCATAAGTTTTTAGCCCAGTGTCATTTATCAGCGATACTATATTATGACACCACCAAATACGAAAATATCACTGAAACATTAGTTTTGATACTTTTGAATTTTTGATATATAAATGTAGGTACTAGCTGTTGCCCGCAACATTGTTTGCATATTGATGAAAAGTAGCCTATGTGCTACTTTAGGTCCCAGGTTATTTGTCAAATTTCACCTTAATCCGTCCAGCCGTTTCGGCGTAAAGAAGTAACAAACACACACACACCCAAACTTCAACATTTATAATATTATGAGTGTTATTTTTACAGGAACAACTGAGGCGTATTAAAAGGAACCAAGAAAGAGAGAGACTCGCTGGAAACGTCACCGTTCCTGGACCGTTCACTGATAGTAAGTTATATAGGGATCGCTTTATTCTACTGGCTTGTATCCTCATAAACTGCCCAGTATATTAAAATTTACTTATGTATATTCTCACTAGATTCTTTTATGTCATCGTCAATGGACCTGATTTCGCCGTCACCAGGATTGATCCCGCTGGGACAAATCAAGCAAGAACCAGATCTACACACTCCGTCGTCGTCACGGCGTCGTGCGAAGTTGAAGCCGGATCTGAAACTCAAGGTATTCCATATAAAAAGGTCTCTAATAAATTAGATATGGAAATCGACTATCCTAAGGATTCAAGGGTTTTATGGAATAAGATTCTATCCTAAGGATTCACATTCCGCGCAAACTTGACATGTGTGACATTAGCACAGCGTTGAACCAGCCTTCTACGCAACGCTGCGCATGCATCGCGTTATCACCGTAACTACGCTGCGCTTACGCTTACACTTTCGCTCACACTTTCGCTCAATGATTATATCTTCTATAATAATAATAATACACGAATTTAAAATAAACATTGGTGTACGAGTTCACCTTTTTGACACAGCGTAATTAAAATAATTGACGTAACGCTAAACTGCTGACGCCTGCGACATACTTTAATAATTTAATGAATTAAGTCACTCCCTGGTATCGGTTGCCTTTTATATTTAACTGTTCCTTGAACCCAACATCGCTATCCCATCGATACTACGTACTTGACTGCATTAAATGTACGAGACCATACTGCCGGTACATTTTGGTCCTTCGAGCCGGATACATCACGCACATGAAAGGAGAAAGAATATGAAAAATAGTGCCGCTGCGGTCTCGTCTGTTATCTCTTTCTTTTAAGTCGAAATTAAAGGCAAAATGGCTTCTAAATCCTTAATTTTAAATTGGGTTGTTAACACCATCCAAACAAAATGTATTCTCTTGTAGTGCGGTGCTTGCGGTCAAGTGGGCCATATGCGTACAAACAAAGCGTGTCCGTTGTATACGGGCTCTATGGGAGGCGGGCCAGCGTCGCCGCCCGAGACTGACATCGAACCCCCACCTTTGGAACCCGAAGATGACGATATGGGATACGTGGACGGCACTAAACTGACGCTACCTACGAAGATTATAAAGGTAAGTCGCATCAGAATTCGACGAAGTAGTATTTACTCACGTGGCCAGGTTCGCATATTATAGTCATCACCTCATGAATAATGTATGAAGGTATCTCTTGAAAGTAATTTTAATAAGTAAACTTTCATAAGTTTTTGCGACCAGTATGTTGAAAGTTCAGGAATACTTTAGGTATAGAAAAAAAAAACCAATTCGAATTTAAAACCGAATGGAAAGCGGAGCGTTGGATTACCCCCACCAGATAGACACCAGATCGCCATTGGCCCAGAATAGGGAATCTTTAGGGAGGCGTTTGCCCACCCGTGAACATCATCCGGCTGATAATTATCCCCTTACATGACGCCTCTTAACTTTAACCACTGCTGAAATATACAACAATCCTTGTCATTTGTATGACAATGAATAGAGATGACAATTGACATTAGAGCTGTTTAATTTAATCATCGTCTTTATGCAAGGGGGTTTTATGTCTATGTCAACTAGCTTCAACTAACGGACAAACAGACTGACAAATATTGTTTGATAATTCAAATGGTCTAATTGAAATAAATGTTTTGACTTCGACTTTATGATGAATTTAAAACCAACTATGCCGTTTTCTCACTAGCAATCGGCAGAGGAACTCAAACGGCGCGGGTCGGGTCGCCGCGCGGGCGGGTCGGGCGGGTCGGGCGAGCCGCGCAGTATGGGCCGCAGGGTACGACGCGGCACGGCTGGCGACTCCTGCGACTATCTCGTGCGAAGACCCGCAGAGAGGAGGCGAACCGACCCGCTAGTCACCTTGTCGTCTTTGTTGGAAGATGTGCTCAACCATATGCGGCATCTTCCTGATGTTCAACCGTTCTTGTTCCCTGTTAATCCTAAGGTATTTATTTACAATGGTTTAACCAATTATAGTAAATACAAATATTAATCATAAGTAGTGAAACATAAATATTAAAACAACAAGGCAAAGAAAATGTATGGTAAACCCTGTGGGTAAACCGTATGTGTACCATACATTTTGTTTATGTGAATTACTTTAAGCAATTTTGGACCTTACTTCTGAGACAGTACAACGCGCACACGAAACCCCACCACACCGCCGAGAGCTCAACTTAAATGCCAGCAACTAGGTATAACAATATTTCCTGCGTTCAGTAATGTCCCGGCGCTGCTGGTGCCCAAGATATAAGGGCTTATAGTAGCTAGCGGATACAAATTAATCCGCGATTTATTTCTTAGACGTAAGGTTCAATTTAAGATGATTCGTGCGCTTGTATACATACAATCTATTACAATACATTATTATGTTTTTAAAGCTGGTTGCTGATTACTACCGCATCGTGTCTCGGCCAATGGATCTTCAAACAATCAGGGACAACCTCAGACAGAAACATTATCAAAGCCGTGAAGAGTTCTTGGCAGATGTTAATCAAATTGTCGAGAACTCTACGCTTTACAACGGTATTACCGGTATTTTAGAGTGAATTGATTTATTTTTTTATATTTAACTCATTACTGAGCTAAGGGCTTTCCCTGAAACTCTTCATGCTTTATCATTTCGCTTGTTTTCATTTAATAAATAATTAAGTTGTAAAATAATTTTTATTTAAATTAATAAATATTGTTAAAATTCAAAAGAGTGAATTGAATTGAAAAGAGTATGTTTAGAGAGGATGAATAAAATAAATAATGTGTGAGAGGAAATACTTATTGCAACACTATTGTGTGCGTGCAGCGATTTTACTGTGATCTTGGGCTCGCCAATGACGAAGCCCAATTTGTTTGTAATACGTCTATACTACTTTGCATGTATACGTAAACACATTGGAGGGGCGTTCAGTTTTAGATTAGACGATCTCTACTACTGTAGTAGTGCCTTTTAAATTGCCTGTAAACAAAACGTTTTTGTAGTCTAGTTTAACGAGAATAGCTTATATCATAGTAAAAAGTTTGCCAATCACAAAGGTTGCATTATATCAACTTTCGTGCAGGCAATTTTAATGCACCCGTAAAAATATTTTTAATTTTTTAGGACCTACTAGCAGTTTGACGGTGGCAGCACAGCGAATGTTACAGAGATGCGTTGAAAAGCTAGCAGAGAAGGAAGAACAACTGATGAAATTAGAGAAACAAATCAACCCATTACTTGATGATAATGACCAGGTAATATTATTACTCTGTATATTTACAAATACTTATGAGGCCAGAATTTCTTATTGAGATACTTACTAACAGGGACGTATTTTAAAATTTGGCGCCCTGGGCGCTTATGATTTGGCCGCCCCATTTTTCAACGCTCATGTTGTAGCTGAATTGTAGAAATCGCCGTATTAAAATAATGGCTAGTCATTTTAAAAAGCGGAGGTGTTTTGTACTACCGCGGATCAACATTTTGCCGGATTTCATTGCGGCTGACCGTTTATCAGCCATATTGTATTGGTATTTTGCGTTCTCCAATGCGACTAAATGTCGCGTCGCCGTTTTGTAAAACGGCGATAAATGAACCGCGATTTAATCATATTTGTTAGGGTGGTCGTGGGAAAATATAATGAATCTTAAACTAGCAGTTACTAACAAATATCTTATGTTGCAAAATACTGCACCCTGCTGGGGGTTACGGGGGGATGCCCCCCGCAAAAAATAAAAATGTAATGCCTATAAGTAGTTGCAAGACTGCTTAAGTAAAGTTATCCCTAACCGACCCTTGCTCGAGCCAGCCCGCGCTGAGCCTGTAGATTTAAATATGTCCCTAAATCATATTAATCCGATCCAGCTAGTAGCCCCTCCCTCTAGTTGTCCTCCCCCCAGCGACGCCCTAAGCCGAGGTCCGTACCCCAGTAGAGGGTGCCCTTAGCGTGTGGTCGCTTAGTTTGTAGTTTTTATTTAGTTTTAAGCCTGGCTGGAGGCATTTGTAAGTCCTCACCAGATGACCGGTTAAGCAGTGACGGCTGTTAGAAGCCAACTGCGAGAGGCCCATAAAATTAAGTAAAGTTAGAACAGTGAGCATACAACGCACGAGTCGAGCGAGCGGTGCCCCAGGCTGGTAAGCAGCGGCCGGTGAGTGCCAGAAACGATTAATCGATCACATAAAAACAGCGATACACCCAATACTAACTTGATTACAATGCGGCCAAACGTGGGCCGCCACGCCGTATTGTAGAACGTATCGCAATGACAATTCGGCTAAAAGTTGATCCACCGTAATACAAAACGGCTGCGTTTTTTAAAATGGCTAGCCGTTATGTAATACGATGAATTCTATAATTCGGCTGCGACATAAATATAAAGCAATCCTTGCTAAGCGAGCGAGCGGAGAGAGCGGTACCGCAGCAGCGGCCGGCGAGTGCCAGAAAACATCAGCCGATCATATTAGAAATTTTAGTTAAAAATTTCAGCCATTAACCGTGTTCCATTTTACAGCAAACAGCGGATGACTAAATCATGCTTTCAGGGTCTGAAAGTACAATCACTGCAAGCAGTCGAAGGTTTCTATGGACCCGTGTTCTTAACATGCATGTACCCTATTTCTTCGTCTATGAAAAATATTTGCAGCACATGGTTATCATAATAAATGTGTTATTGGTTCACAGGTGGCATTATCATTCATCTTAGAAAATCTACTAACAACCAAGTTAAAGATTATGCCTGAAGCGTGGCCTTTCTTGAAGCCAGTTAACAAGAAACAAGTGAAGGACTACTACAGTGTCATCAAGAAACCTATCGACATGGAGACTATGGGCAAGAAGATACAAGGTGAAGTAGAAAACTGGAGGGTGTTACTAATATTGTACAAGGGAAATTTTGGAAGTTTGTTACTTAGGTAAAATGAAATTGGGTACATACATAAGTAAAATAAGTACTGGATTGACTTTTTGCAAAGGGAAGGCAGGCATAAGCTATACTCAAAAATATAGGTGTGGAACAGCGCATATTGTGCGTTCCTTTCCACTCACGGGGCTTTATAGTCCTGATGACCCTGGGCTGATGATGATGGTCGAAAACACGCATGACAGGAAAAGAGCCATTATTATGTATCGCAATCTAAATGTATGATTTAAAAAACAATTCGTTTAATGCATTACAGCTCACAAGTACCACAGTCGCAACGAGTTTTTGCGTGACATACAACTGTTAGTGGACAATTGTCGCGCGTACAACGGACCCAACTCACAGTTCACAAGACAGGCCGAGATCATACTAAAGATTACACAAGACTCGCTTGAACAGGTAACATTGTTTCTGATAAGCCATTAATTTATTATAAAGAGTTTTACACACTGGGTGAGGTGCGGTGCCTTTGCGGCGTTGCCATCGAATCTTGATTTTTCATTATCGTACCGTACCCAGCCCCATGTGTGTAGAGCTCCTAAAGCTGAGAATTTTTTATCACACGAGACGGCATTAAATACCGTTGATTGGGATTTTTTTGTCAGACAAGTAGAACCGTAAATCGCTGATAATTTCGCAACGGTAAATTTCGTCATTTATATCACAGGCCCCGTTTTATTTCACATACAATACATGTATAATTTGCTAGAGAGGTTAATGATGCTTTAGGCTGACTGCCCACTGGAGCGGAGATGAGAGGAGTGGAGCAATATTAACCAATGCATAAGCATAATCGGCCTTTTTCGTTCCCACTGCTGGGACACAGGCCTCCTCTCTGTGAGAGGGAGTGGGCCGTAGTCCACCACGCGGGCCCAGTGCGGGTTGGTGGACGTCTCATGTCTTCGAATTTTTGGTTATAGGACATGCCGGTTTCCTCACGATGTTTTCCTTCACCGTTAAAGCAAGTGATAATTAATTTCTAAATATATATTTTATTTATAAAAATATTAACCAATGGAATTGCATAAAATCTCCGCTTCGGGTTAGAGCGGAGATTTGTATGTAACTCCATGGGTTTATTTGCATTGCTTTGCATTGCTCCACTCTTCTCCTCTCCGCTCCAGTGGACAGTCAGCCTTTAAGCTGGCTACGTACTTAGCCAAACAATTCATATTGAAATATATGGAAGCTAACTCACATGGCGACGGACTGGCCATGTGGCCAATTTGAAAGTGTAACCACTATCGACGCTCCGTTAGCAGCGCAAGATGTGTTCGATGCGCATACGCCGTAGTACGTAGCGCTCTCCCTTTAGCTACTCTGGCGACCTTTGGTAGCCAGAAATAGTCAAGTTTACGCAGCCGGCGACGTCGCCGTGGCGTCTCGGTGAAGTACGACCCTAAGGCGAATCACACACCGCCCCGCGCCACGCTGCGGGGTGCGTGGCGACGGAACAAAAGCCATGCGCGTGAATGCGTTTTGAGTGTGTTGCACCATGCGTGATTTCTATACAAATACAGGTACTTGCAAACAACGTAAGATCACGCACTCCCGCGCTACGCTGCGTGATGCGTTGCAGTGTGCGAATCGCCTAAGTCTTTATTGGCGGTCAAAGGGTGGACTTCATTGGGGGTAAAACGTACTATTGTGTAATTTTATTTCCCGCAGTTCGGCGAGCACGTAAGCCAGTTAGAGGCGAACATTTCTCGCGTTCAGCAGAAGATGTTGGAAGAGGCTGAACATTCTGATCTGGACGTGGAAGAGCCGCCGCCTCCGCCGCCTGACGAGAAGCGAGGCCGTGGAAGACCGCGAAAGCACAAACCTTCCACCTCTACTACAGCTGCTGATGGTATGTTGGGAACTTAGCATACCTATATTATTTCTTTTATCTACAGTAATAAGTTTTATGTTGAAAAACATTTTTCAAAACAAGCTTTTATAATGGCCACTTCCCAGCTTCATCATGAGACCCTGAACATCATCTAGGTCCATAGTACTTAACAAGACAAATCCAACGAGCCCAAACACGACGGAGATACGTTAAGCAGTTGAGCAGTTCCTATAACCACCTCCCGGTTTCATCATGAGTCCACCTCCATGGCACCATATTATTTGCATTGTCATCGATGTGACATAATATGCGTTCCAAGTTTCCGCTCAATCGGTTGGTCTAAAATTCAGTTACAAGATTTGGCCCTCCACTGACAGGGCAAGTTAAATAAAAGCTTGTAATTACCAAGAAAAAACAGAGCGATCGCTTGACCAACAGAACTTTGCTGCTATTTGTGGTACTCTTAAAGAGTGTGAGTAAAAGGTGGGTGCGCGTGACTACGCGTTATGTTATGATCATTTTGTAAATGATTTTTTCTGAGACCTGTGTTGACGACGTTAGACATCTTCGACCTATGGAGTTTCGTTAATTACATAGTAGTTCTGTGCCACGCGTATTAGGCGTCCAATAGACGCTCAATTAAAACCATCAATCATGATTGGTGGTTGCATGATGAACATATCAAAGTATCCAGCTTTCGTCACGAAACCTCAATCATCACATTACACGGTAGGTTATCCGTCAGTCACACCTTGACTGTGGTTAAACTGACAGGAAAACCTACCGTGTAATAGACGCCTTAGATTTGAACGAAAAGAAAGACGTACACTGTTAATCTTTTTTTTAATTTAAGCTTTAATTCTTGTTATTAATAGGTGCTACCCCAAGAAAACGTGGAAGACCAAGAAAAGATCAGAACTCCTTGGAAGAAGGTATGATGACGTTTAATCTGCGAAGTAAAAAGAAAGAAAAATGTACTGAATATTGAATGACATTTTGTTATTATGATGTTTAGATCTCCAGTACTCAGACAGTGGCAGTTCAGAACTCGAGGAGGTGGAACAGAAAGTGGCTGCAGAAGCTATGGTACAATTAGCTGTCCGACCACCGTTTCAAGGTGAGATATATTTAATTTTATCATAATGCAGATTAGTTTAAAATTCAAAACATTAGCAATAACTAGCATGTAAACTCACTAACTTAGTTAATTTCAGAACGACCAATAAATTATAAATAATAAATACTAATAAATGAATTTATGTTATTTCTCGAATCTTTGTGTGCCACCAAACTGCCACGTAATGAACGCGCACAGTGGCGTAGCGTGGGTTTTTGCCGCCCGGGGCCGAACGGAAATTCGCCCCCTCCCCCCTATTTTTACCCGACTGCAGTGTTTAACCAGTGGCGTATTTTGAGATTTGGCGCCCTAAGCCTTAAATTTTGCCGCCCCATAAATAATTTATAAAAAAAACGCTGACGATGATGAAAGGCGCTCAGGGATAAGCGTAAGGAGCGGCTTCATAAAAGATAAGTAACAATTATGAAAGGCGCCCAGAGATGAGCGCGAAGGGCGACTTCATAAAAGATAGGTAACGATTATGAAAGGCGCCAAAAGAGGCAGCAGGCGCCAAAGGGCGGCTTACCTCGCAGGCTGCCGCCCCAGGCCATGTCCCCCATGGCCCTAGGGTAAATACGCCACTGTGTTTAACCCAAAAGGGGGGTATAGTGTTTAACCTATATAGTATGTATGTATGTATGTATTTCAGTTTTGTGTTCCCTCCTAGAGACTAAACGAGCGAACGGATTTTAACAAATGATGTATTCGATTTGTGTCGACGTCGCGAGTGTTATAGGTTATTAGATTATGAAAAAACCAACATGGCGGATATTATTCGTCATTAATGAGGTCGTAAAAAAATAGTAAAATACAGGGTCATGTGGGGTATCAAAATGAAGGGAGTTTAATTTTTTTATTATTTCCAATAAAAAAATTGTGGCGCTTGCCGCCGCCCCCTTTCGTATGCCGCCCGGGCCATGGCCCCCCCATCCTCCCCCACGCTACGCCACTGGGCGCATCCATTTAGAAACAATGTTTTAAGACTAGGCGCTAGGACTTCTAAGAGCCATAAGTAAAAGACGACGTATGCCTTGAGTTCGTGTGAAAACTGAACATTTATTCGCAATATATATGAGTCACAGTAACGTTATCAAACTCGAATCGGTGCGCTGTGTGAGCTGTGTCTGAATTATGTCTGTAAATCCAGAGGGACTGCCTGCTGTCGGCAAACAATAGCCGTCTTGCTACAAAAAAGATAAACATCTGTTGAACAAGAATGATACCAAAAATAATACACCCTTGTTTTAGACAAGTTAGTGCTAAAGCAAGTGTGTATTGTTGTTTTCATTAGGCCTTTTTGTTGTGTTTGGTTATAGATGACGACCCGCCATTGGCCGAGCCAAGTTTCGATACATCTGAGTTCCTAATAAAGCGCGAAGTGCCGGATGAACTGCCACAACCTTCGGACGACTTCGTGGATCTTGACCAACACAGCACTGACTACTCATTCCCGTCTGTTGTTAAGGTAATTTTGGGTGTATTGTTAATATTGTTATAGAAAAACCTACTGTACTGTATATCCTATTTTTACTGTTACTAAAAATATTGTAAAAAAATGTATGGCAAGCTGCTCACACCTGCCTTCAGTCACTGAAATAATCAAGATTGAATATGGGTACTTTAATTTGTGTATAGTTGCCTGTATAAAAAAAGCTGCCTCACCCTTTGAAATTGACTTTGAAGTTAATGATGCCGTACACAATCAGGATGAGTCAAAAAAAAAATACTGTTATTTAGTACTCTTGTAAGGACGAGAGGAAATAATTGCAATAAATTATGTATTTCATACCTGTGCAGGAGGAACCTTTGGAGCCTGACATGGGCATGCCTCAAATGCTGGGAGGCTTGCCAGGACTGGAACCGCCGCCACAGTTCAAGGAAGAACCACCTGAGAACTGGCAGGTAAAAATCTAGAATAATAAATTAGGGCTGATTTTTCCATCTCCAGATATCTTTTATCTAAGGAATAAAATTCATATTTGACAGATTTTGTATAGAAAAACTGTCAATAAAAAATTAAAACTTGGATAAAGTAATCTGACGATTGAATAATCAGCCCTTAATTTATTATTAGCTCTGTTTATTGTCAGAAGCTAGAATCCATGTGAAGTTTAGAATTTACAATAATTATGTCAGACCGCAAAAGAATAAATTATGCGGAAAAGAGACCATATTATTATCGAATTTTAAATGAATGTCTAAAAAACTTTATACTTTTTTGGTAGGCAAGTTTTTACTTCTGTCCTGTATTTACTATACGCTACACGCAAAACCCAAATGATATTTAGTTAGATACCACTAGCACACAAACTCAAAAGAAATCTTATTACAGACTTGAAACGTAATATAAAACAGTACCTACAAACATTTTTATGTTTTGTTTGAATAATAACTTTTTTTCCCAGCCTGACCCAGCCATACAAGATGATCTGCAAGTCACTGATAGTGAAGAGGAACCGGAAGACGGACTGTGGTTTTAAACATATTATTTATATAATATCAAGAGCAATATCTTATTCATAGTATTATGGGAACTATTTGTGACTAGTTTAATTTGTATAATTTAGAAACGCTTGCTACTGACACGTTTATTATAATTTGAGAATAATTAAGTCACCTTGTATTTTTTTAGATAAATCAATTAATATTATTTTGAGCCGTTACTAGCACCCTAAGCACAAACAACTTGCTTAGTTCAAGGTTTGATGATTGCGGAACGATTAAGGCTGTATACTATTTTGTTGTGCTAGGGGTACAGCACTATCAATGCAATGCTTCCATAGTTCACTGTTGAAAATTAATCTAAATTGCCCCACAGCTGTTGTCCGTAAATTATACGTAAATTATACAAATAAATGAAATAAATGTCATCGTTATAGACGAATTATTGTTATAAACTAAGAAATGGGACAAATATTATGAAATAAGTAAATCATTTTTGTTTCAAATATTTTGTAAAGGAATAAATAGTTTTAATTATAAAACCTAATATTTTTATTTGTAAACATAATATTCTTTGTTCCCTGTTGTATACCTGTTAAAATAAAAGAAAGAAAATAGGTATAACTAGCGGCACCAGTCTTGAGCACAAACATCAACTATTTTTGGCGGAATGAAGAAGACGGTGAGCGCCGAGGCTGCACTGCACGCGATTGGTTAGTCAATCGATGCTCGTCGTCTATTGGACTATTCTCTATTACGTATTGTCAACTGTCTATTGTTTATTGAGGCAAAAAGGACATGCGCGATCAGTGTTCATGATTCCTGCCGGTATCTATACCTGCGTTTACTTGACACAAAAATATCGACCAAAAAACAGTCGCTGAAAAGTTCTAGGAACACCATAGCCATTGTTCCTCCTCACGTACTCCGCATATTAATGTCGGGCACCTGGGTGTTACCTATAGGTACGTCAGTGTGAAGACGTCGTCAGTGTAGTGTGTCGAGATCCCGACAATTTTATCAAAATCAAGCGAGGGTAGGTAGATGAAAATACCATCGTTTCGCGAAGATGTTCCTCTGTCACCGCCAGTCTACCCGTGACCACCGCCGGTGTAATTTGGTCGAAACCACGAAATTAATAATAGTTGCACGGTCAACTAGGACAAAAGATGACCACTCAGCATAATGCTGTGCTGTGGCGTGGACCACAAGTCACAACACAACGCTGATTTTCAGTGATCACCTCGTATCGACATCGTACCTTTTTTACATCGAATCGTGTAAAAGTGCCTTATTCTCTACCGTAATCTACACTTGGATTGCAAATGATTTGACTTTATTAATGCTGAAAGCAGTGTAGGTACTATACGCGTGTGTAGTGTCGTAGTGTGTAAGTGTAAGTATAGTGTAGTGTGTAGCGCAGTGTGGTGTGTAAGTGTAGTGTAGTGAAGCTTTAGTGTGTAAGTGTAGTGTGTGGAAACGTATATTGTGTTGCAAAAGGAATCACAGTAAGTTTAACCTAAACTATTCTTATGTACACTCGTCGCCATTTACGGTCGACCACTTTTCACCCTTATGTTCTTAGTAATAAGGGCGAAAAGTGGTCGACCGTAAATGGCGTCGAGTGTACCTAACAAGTACCTATTATAAATGTGGCGATAACAAAGTTTTTTGTTACCTAGGTACGTTTTCAAGACTAAACCGCTGAACCGATTTTGATAGAATTTTGCATAGATATATTTAGCTCGAATCCGGGTAGGTCCCTACATAAGTAGTGCCCAGTATGCGTGTGAAACCGCAGGCAAAAGTTAGTTACGAATATATAAGTACATAATATCACGCCTATATTCTCCGAAGGATTTGACAGAGGTGTATAGTAGGCATAGGCACAAGCTTATTTTGCCAGTTACGTTAAAGGCATAATTATGTATTAGGGGGCGAGCCTATTGACATTAACTGGGCACAAAATATAGACTCCGGGCACTTACTGAAAATATTCTAATGGTAGGTACTCCAATGTAATAACACTGCCTGACGCGGGGATCAAACCCAGGATCTGACGCTCACCAATCGCGCTTGCGACCACTAGACCAATGAGGCAGTCAAATTAATTACGATTAAATTCTAAAAGAAGTTTTCTGTCCACATAGGTTGCACATTTAGGCTCGCGGCCGAGGCGTCAGCTGTTCATGGGTAAGTATTAACCCTATTTTTTTCCGTATGTCAGTTTAAAACTGCTCCAGTCGTTTTCTGAAATGAATGTTATTTCCGCATTTTTATGCTGTGGAGGTAGGTACCGAAACCTGCCCTTGCATTCGGTGTACCTACTATAATATTAGTTATCAATAGGTACATCAGTTTGCTACAATAACTATGACACATAGTTGAAAAGCCAGCAAAACAAAGTTTGTAAACCGTGAAAAGCTTGGCTTATTGGCGGCCGTAATACCTAAATTCCAATGGTCCGAGTCGACCGAGTCTGACCCGCGCTGCGATAGATTGCATTGCCAACGTAGGCATTTTAATACCGGTGCGACGAGGATGCATGGAGTTCCAGGCATTCATTGTACAGCTCCGACTCACATCCGACTTACCTACTTGAAAGCGTCAGAGAGTATTATGTTCCTTGCTTGAAAGGTACGACAATACAAACTTGATACTTCGATTTATAAGTTAGGTAGGTATACTTTTACCTATAAATAAGGTCAGAGAGAACACGCAAAATACGCGCTTAGTCGTGGAGTTGCGGAAAACAGCCCGCTATACCGTAACCAAGGTCAGAGAGAGAAAAAGAAAGGGTTTATTGAATAATAATGTAAGACCTTTTTACTAGGGTACTAAGTAGGTAGGTAGGTACTCCGCAATTTGTCAAAGCTCTTCGCGTCCTAATGTCGAGCTCGAGTTGAAGTAGATTTTTATCGTTGGGCTGGGAAAGGCATTAGCAAATTACTAATAAAACACTTTAAATAATTGTTGTTACTGCAAAAATAGCCCTACAAGAGATAGACGAGTACACAATTGGCTTACCTCAATTTGTACATAGAAATGCGGTATTGACAAAAAATTGGTATTGATGGGTTTACACCAGCTCAGAGGGGCACATTTACGCGAAAAACTGGGGCAATATGCGATAAAATAATTACCTACCTACCTACTTTTTACCCGACTGCGAGACGCAAAGGAGGGTAATGTGTTTATTAATTTTCCTGTAACCGCGTAATTTTACTAGATACAATTCACACTACCTTTATGCACCTATCAGCATATAGGATGTTTCACGTGGGAAGTATTAAACGGAACAGTTTTTCGGATGAGACATTCCCATTCAAATGTATGCTAAACGCCTAACCTTAGTTGCGAGACGTATGAATAAAACAAAGCCGTAGCCGTGCCGCTATCTGGACGTGAACCTCTATAGTCTCATGGTGGTAGTTCGACTAAATTTGCAGTTGTAGGTATTTCAGAGAGATAATGTGCGGAACCGTTAGATACCTAAAAGGAATTAGCAACACCTCAGTGACTAGCGGTACAAGTTGTTAACAGTCAAGTCGCAAATATTAATAAGCTCTTCCTTTTGGCTTTGCCGAAGTCGGGTAAAAGGGCTTCCCTGCAAGTGTAGGTAAAGGACTTACCTTCATGCTTGTAAGCCCTTTTCAACTGTGCTTATAATTATCATTAGGTGCAAAATATAAATTATTGTGCAGTATGGGCTCATACCGTCCTAATTTAATCAAGTAACTCAGAGGTAAAACAACTGCCGCCTGAGATACCGTCAATATACGAAATAGCTACCTGACCTCATCTCTCTTTAGGGGAACTAGCAATAGGACACGATTTGATTAGGGATGTCGATCTGAAATCGATTAATCGAAGAATCGATTTTTGGAGCTAAAAAGATCGATTTAAATCGATATGTAGTATTGAATCGATTCGGTGAATCGATTTTTTATTAATCGATTTACTTATTCAAAAACTCGCGAGATGGCTGTATGTTTAGATTCCTTCGCGTCTCTTGAATAAAAAAAGTTACGTTTGTAGTCTTTGACTTAGTCTTTGACAATTAACTTTGTAAACCATCTTTCACCATTTTCTTAACTTTGTAAAACTTCTAAATGTAGAAAATAAATGTCTTGTTTTATACTTGATCTGTTAGTTTGATATGGTAATAAAAATATTATTTATTATCGAATTACCTGATTTTACTGATAAGAGATCGTTAAATTATAATATGTATCTTGTTTTTAATAAAATAGATTTATATTACATTATAAACGAAAATTTGAAAAAAAGATCGATTTTTCGGAAATCGATCTTATAGACCTCGATTTTTTTGTGAATCGATTCATTAGGTCACGATTCGAATCGATTTAAAAATCGATCTTTTTCGGAAAGAATCGACATCCCTAGATTTGATATTAATGTTACATACTCCTTAAGGAAGTGGTTGATTATAATATATATCCTAGAAAAGAAAGTAGGTAGGTACCTATTACCAAACAGTTAAAAAACCATATCGACCTCTCTGTTTATTATTCTTTGTACCTATCACACTGTACAAGAGGGAAGCGGAGATAAGTCACCAAGCAAAGCTATTAGCCGTCGATATTGGAGGTAGATAAATCCTCGCTGTATTTGAAATTTGCAATCATCGAAGTGTTCACAGAGAGCCAATCAAATTGGCTCGATGCATAGAATATAAATGAGGCGGGTTTAAACACACTTACCCGTAGGTGCCAATTTTGCGAAATCATACTGCTTGAATATTCATAAAACACTGAAATAAATTATCATAATTGCATTATTGCACACGCCAGGGGAATAGAATTAGCTCTAGGTTTAGGTACCTAATGTTTTCTTAGATTGAAGTGCCTGCCGGCCTAGCATGACCACGATAGAAACGGGTTTTGTCTACATAGAAATAGACAAAGTGACAGATTTCATTCATAAAACGTAGAAATGTTTCTACAATCTGTCACTTTGTCTATTTCTATGTAGACAAAACCCGTTTCTATCGTGTTCATGCTAGGCCGGCTGGTTTATTATTCGATATTTCACATTATTTTAGCGTTCTTTTATCCATTATCACAATTTTAATCATATTGGTGTTTTAATTTGGAGTAGGTACTTATCTGTTTCAGTGCAATGGTTTCTGTCTTCTCATAATCTTGCAGACATATAAATGTACTTACTTATAAAAGCTTTTTCTATTACGATAATTAAGTACTTAAATTATGTATCAAAAATTAAAATGTTCGTCAAACCAATTGGGGACCGATTATTTATTACGAATTTCCTATCATACAGTGAATTGAATAGGTAGGTAGTTCAATAGATATCTTCCGAGTAACTAGAAATAGGTTAAGGTTTTTAAATTTTTATTTTATTTTAATGGAGACCTTAACAGAGTCCCCATAAATGGTTATATCTACTTACATGATGTAGGTACGGTGTACCTTGGGATGTCAACCTCGCAACACACCTTGCTGAATGGCATTGGGCTGAGCCACAGTAGCCAAGCTATTCTCGTTCGTCTAACTATACGAACGAGAATAACTCACGCAGACAGCGACGGGATTAGTAAAGTAGATAGTCGGAATTCGTGTTGATGGGGACCTGTCTGGCTGTATTACATTAAAGTAGGTTATTTTTTCTTATAACCGCAGTTTCCAAACTTTCAATTCACGGTGAGGTATACTATTTCGTCACGGCGCGCGGCGCCCTTTTAAAATCTGTGTGAAATGACATGGAGCGCGATATTAATTTTATGGTTTGTTTGGCGAGTAAGTTATATAAGAGCGCCTTGTGGCCGGCGCGGGGCGCCCCTGCTTACTCCACACGGCGCCCTGCGGCACCGCGGCGCACACTTTTGGAATCTCTGGATTATATCATACTTATGTGTTAGGTACCTACCATACACAATAAAATGAAATTTTATAAATAAAATAATATTAAACGTACCTATCCTAGATTATAGGTGTAAACGTCTGTAATTTCTGAAAGGTAGACGTATAATATTTCATGTAGGTAATATCACTACACCCACGTGAACGTCTTGTCACGTCCTCGTGAATAGTTTCAGGTTAGTCACAGTGGGCGGAATGAAGATGGTATAATGGCTTATACTGTTGTTCTAACAATTTTTAGACTAAGGTAATGATACCTTTCTCAGAATTTAACTTGTATCGTAGGTGCATTTATAAGGATGCGGAACAAGTAGGTACAGGCCATACAAATATTTTATTCCGTGCGGATTACAAACCCGTAACACTACGGCCTCAGAGTGCTGATTCCGAGTTGCAATCGAATAAACTTCTGTCGAAGTGAATGGAGTAACCAATCACGTGCGTTTGCGTCTTCACTTCCAAGCGAGAACGGTGTTTGATTGGTCGTTGACTATGACCTTCGCTAACGTTCTCATGATCGAGTATGTTAGAAAAATTCGCACTAGGCAATTAGAAGCTAATCGCTCGCGTTAAAATACAGTATATCGTTGATCGAGGCATCGAGACGACCAAATTCACTTTCTAAACATAATTAAATAAGCTTGCTTACTAAAAAATTAAGTAAGTAGGTAAGTATTATAAATTACTTTTTATTGCTTTCCTATTGCCGTAACTGAATTTTTTCCTCATAAAGAAGGAACTTTTCTATTTTTCTCGCTCACGGCAGTTTGCATGAGGCCTATAATCCGATTGCTAAGCGGCCGCTTATAATGTTGATCGGAGCTTTCATCCGCTAAGCCGGTTTACTGCCTATACATCTGAACAATGACTGTTGAATACGTTCTTGCAGGGTAGATAGATATCTAAAATGTTTTTGAAGAGGTTTGTTGTTTTTGTGTACTTTTTGTACAGAATTTTTGTTAGTAGAGCTGTCAAGGGTAAGGAGTACCTAAAAGGTTTTTGGCCCAAGGGATCTAGGATAAGTTTCTCTATATTTGAAACCTACACGTCCAGTGACTTTTTGTTTGGTTCAGTAGCTATCTAAGAGTTCAAATAAGTAATTGTGTATCTTTGTACCTAAACATTTTAATGTAACTGCTTCACCGGTTTGGAACCTGAACCGTAAACACACTTAATACCGCACAAATACACACATACCTTTTGGGTTCCTTGCACTGTATTGAAACTCGAGCCACAAAATTTTATAGTCAAACGGAAACACGAATTTACAAGGTTTATTTGTAAGTATTAAATGTTCTAAGTAAGCTTCATTAGAGCTTGTCCAGATACGGCGTATTACCTTCGTGCGTTTACTATCGATACGCGCGTAAATCGCACATGTAGGTACTGGGGGTAAGGAGGTCTAAGTATCTGGATTTGCTCGCAGTCAGGTACGTGCACATATGGGTGGAATGTATTCGTATTGGCTTCTAGAATCTGGCTGGCTTTTTGACTGGGCATGATACTTTTTGTTGCCAATGTTGCAATACAAATATTTTAAAATCAGATCCAGACATAGTTTAATTTTTAATTTATACCTATACTTATTCATTGTGTGTTTTCCACTGATGTATGTGCGTTTTTCTTTGCGTAAAAAAATATATATATTTCTTACCTCTTTCTTTTCTAGAATTATGACAATGCGTGTCGCAAATTGGTGCACGTGGTAAATGAGTAAATCGCGTTATCTGAACAAGCTCAAAAGAGTTCCTTATAAGCCACATTGGAAAGAACATTAGCACCGAACATTAGAGTGCATTAACAGTGGACACGTATACGCCGTATGTAACAATTATCGTATAACAGTTTCTGGGAAGTGCACAGTCCCTCGCATCGCGGCCATGTTTCCTTTAAAACTATTAATAAAACTACCTCACTAATGGGGGTTTAGTTCCACTATGGTTCGGATTTTCACTATGCTGTGGAAGTTTTGATTTTTGTTAGAAGTTTGAGGTTTTCAGTAGAAGAATAAAATTAATCTAGCATTATTTAATCTTCCACATACATACAATCTATACTTATAATAAATCTGTAGAGAGGTCAATTCTGTACATGAAATATATTTTCAAAATAACTATCAGGGGGGGATTGGTGATCGATACTGATGCCAAAAATGCAATCAGAAAAATTTTTGTCTGTCTGTTTGTCTGTCTGTATGTTCCTTATAGAAACAAAAACTACTCAACGGATTTTAACGAAACTTGGTACAATTATTCTTCATACTCCTGGGCAGGTTATAGTATACTTTTCATCATGCTACAATCAATAGGAGCAGAGCAGTGAAGGGAAATGTTAGGAAAACGGGAGAAGTTACTCCATTTTTTAAGCTTCCGTCGCGTGTGCAGCCTTAATGGTTAAAGCTACATAGAAATCATGTATCACGGAAATGTTCTACATAAAATTATCTAAAAAATATCCCACAACAGCATATGTCTATATTTTATGGTTGACTCACAATAACACGTGTAACTCCCCATAGCTTAGCAGTTCGGAGCTTTCTGATTGCACAAGGAGTTACACGCTGATGGAGTCGCGGGCACAGCTATTAATAATAATATTCTGCGATTCCTTATTGCGATATTTTTCATCAGTATTGTGGATTGACATATTATATTTCCCTACTAAAATACGAAAGTTAATCTGTCTGTTACATCAAAACCATTGAACCGTGAGGAAGGACATACGCTACTTTTTTACGAAAAACGACGGAAGCGCGGACGAAGTCGCGGGCAAAAGCTAGTAGCTAATAATATTATAGTCGTCGTAAAACACAGTTGCATCTAACATTAAAATAACACAAACCCTTGCCTATTAAAATGAAATGCTGAAAAGTAGTGAATAATTTTGTGTCGATTTAGATCAATGATTCCCAAAGTGGTTTATATCGACGCCCAGACAATTGGGGGTGCATGACATGTAAATGGGGGTCCACGAGAGGAAATCCCATTCAGGCAGGCCGTCACCAAGAACTGGCTTAAAAAAAATTTGAGGGACAAACACTGTTCATTTTATTTTCCACTATTTCCACTCTATATACAGTAAACCCCATTAAAGTGAGTAGCTCTATGTCAGCTACAAAAACACATTTAAAATTTGATGATTTTGTAAAAAAACAATATCAAGGGAGTAAAAAAGCAAAAAATTAAAAGTAACAGTGTTAACCAAGGAAATTCAGTTCGTTCGTGCTGCATGACCTAAAAACTTCGAGCAATAAACGCGAAAAACAGTTTTATGAATACTTATTGCACCCTGTAACTTAGTTTCGTAATTTCGTACCTCACAAGAATTTTGTACAAAATGAGAAACAAATTTTTCCTTCCTCTGGAACGGCATCCTGTACATATTCAACAGTCCTTTAGAGTACATTTTCTAAACAATACGGTAAGAACTAAATAAGCCGGATGTGTGGTACATTTTCATCTTGTTTTTCTTCCATCCCTCTTTTGTAACGGTTCTATTATGGGAGCACCCCTGTTTGCAGAATGTATTACAACGGCGCGGGTCCCATCTAACCACAAAAGGTTTATCCTGGAAGAGACGTCGTTCAATCGCTGCTACACTTATTTTTCTTGTCGTGTCTTTCTATATTATATTCTGTGTAGGTATATTGGGTATGTTGGTTTCTTACTCTTGTGTGTTGCTGTTATTTTGGTGGTTTATAAGTCTCGGCACTTCGTCCACGTGATCCACAAGAACTGCATTTTTTCGGGAAAAAAAGTAACATAAGTATAACACTTAGGGATAATGTAGCATCTTCATAGTGAAAAAAATTCAGAATCGAATCAGTAGTTCCGGAGTTTACGTCATACAAACACCTGAAAACTTTACCTAATAACATCATTTAGGGTTAATTCTAGTCTCCGGATTCGAAGTAGGTATCAACAAGACAAATTCAAAAATGTGATAGAATTTTTATGAAATTATCTGTCAAATATGTTAAAGGGAACTTCTAGTGGCGGTAAAACTAAAGAATTTTTTTTTTTAAATCGAAATTATATTTGTGAGATTTATTGCAAGCGGAAAGTCAAGTTCTCTGAAACATTCATGAATACAGATAAACGTGGCACCATCATTAATTTTTTAACATTTTTACTGAAATTTAGGTCAAATGAGTCCGTTTGTCCGTTAATAATGTAACTAGATACTTAACATTTCTTATGTATAGTACAGAACTCTTTGTAAAAGAGCTCATCTGGGGAGTTCTACCCCCTATATACCTTCATACCTATTTCTGCCGCCAAGCAGCATTGCTCGGGTTTCGTGACGACTTGCCATCAGGAGTGCTACTTAATAACGTCAATGGCGTTTGAATTTAAAAAATAAGTAATGAGAATGTGAGCTATAAGCACAATAGGTATGAAAAGTGAAACCAACGAACTTCCATATCAGATAGGATTGAGACGTTTCGGTTCATATGTCCCAACGATATTTAAACGATAGAAGACAGATCAGCAAAAAGTCCACTCCACTGCTAATTTACCATTCAATCATGTTAATTCCAATCCATTCGAGTTCCCTCTGCCCTTCTTTATTAGTCCACCGTAGATCCGTCTGTAATCCCTACTCTATAATCGCTGATTCGACCGCTCCGGAACTTTTATCCAGGGTTTCTCAATCTTATCTGCGTACTATCAGAATTAACAAAAGGCTGTGTACGTATCTATCTATTATACAAATGAAAAAGTCTTAATACAATTAAGTGTATCATTAATATTACGAGCTGTTGCCCGCGACTTCGTTCGCGCGGAAAGTACAAATCTATCCCACGGGAACCGTACATTTTTACGGGACAAAAAGTAGCCTATGTGCTATCCCAGATTTTAATCTATCCCTTTGATAAATTTCAACTAGAAATGCCGTTCTGGCGTGATTGAGTAACACACATCCATCCATCCAAACTTTCGCATTTTTATTATTAGTAGGTATATAGATAAATAATAGATATAGATAGATTCCTAGATTTTGCCCGTGACTTGCTCCATGTGGATTTCGAAAAACGGAATCAGTCATTTGTCCCATATCGATCCCCGCACCGCACGTACTAGCTACTGCACGGAATAGCGCGGCAGCGTTGGGCCGGCCGTGAATTCAATTTATTTAACTTGCGTATTTTTTTCATTTTACATTATCTCCTAAATAAAGAGACATTATGTCCGCGAGCCGCATTATTGGTGTTGTTGTTTCCAAACCTATCGTGAGACTGGATAGCCCGCGACTTCGTTCGCGTGATTTTCATATTCCCATAGACTGAATGTATGTATGTATGTCTTATACCTATAATAATATGTTGACGTTCAAAAAGTGAAATTTATGGACGCGTCCCATAATGTTTTTGTCACTTTATACTCTATGCTCACTGCCGAGCCTCGCGTCGTTTTATAGATAACTGCTGACGTACACCTTTACGAGCTTCTTTAAAGTCACAAAGACGTTTTTAATTATTTAGTTTCACAGATGTACTTCAGCTTGAGAAACCCTGCCTCAACCGAAGGGTCCATATGATGGGTTTGTGAAAGCTATTAGACTGGACATTTTACATAGCTCCTTGTCCTGTGTAAGTGTCACAGCTTTCGCAAGCAGAAGGCAATCAAAAAGACATTTTAGACGTCAACGTCTGAGCTTCACGATAATGACGTTACTTCACAAATGTACGTACCTACGTGGAACATTTGAAATAACTTTGGCTCATTTTATTTTGAGCGAGGACTATTAAATATTTTTCGGGAGAAATATTTACATACCTACCTTTTTAAACAGGAATAACGGCAAAGTGTTCTCGTTTAACTTAATTAAAAGCCTGCTGTTGCAGAAAATTATAATGCGTACAGAAATTTTTATGGCATGTTGGAAGAAAATTAAATAATAAATTGCTTTTAACTATAGCGATCTAAAAGGCCGAAAAAAACTCATGAATTACGTAATTGCGACGGCCTGCTACGACGTAGCGCCACCGCTACGTCGTAGCAGCTACGCTTCAATCGGATAGTTTATCCTACGACTAGTTTAATTACATATTACCAATGAGCATACAATGCAGGACTTACAGGACAACTAATAAGTTTTTAGTTAATAAAAAAAAAAGCTTCCGTCAAAAATAACAGATTTATAAAATTTGAGTACTAACCAACTTTTGTTGTTGAAACCAGTTGAAAGTTCTAAAGCTGCAACAGAGTTTACTAGGAAACGTCTATTAGCTGCTCGTCCCACACTCTCTAACTATTGCCGGTTAACTTGAGTGCAGTATTACGGCGTGCACACACTATGTGGTTGCACTTAGACCCATTTTGGAGTGGAATAGCATTTGTTTTGTGACCAGCTTGCGGCGCGCTACCCACTTTTACATGTTCGTCCGTTGGCGAATGTACACAGTTCTTTATTTCTCCCCGTTGTTTTTAAATTGCTGTTAGGTATCGTATTTCTGTTTTAAATGTCAGTGTTTTCAGTTTGGTTGCGACTATTTGTTGTGAAAGGGAAGACTGGTTCGTTTAATGTTGAGGAAGTTACTTTGAATTTACATTTGACGGCAGAAACATGTGTAGTGTACTTACCAACACAGGCTTAAATTTTGCTCACAAGGATGCAAATAAGCCTTAACAGACACTTAAGGAAAGTAAAAAACAAGTTGCATCGTTCCAAATAGTAGATCATAAAAACTCTTTTCATTCTTATATAACAAAAAAATATATTTTATTCTCAAGCAATGCTCTCCTTATAGTTTCCATATCGTTTAGGCACGAAAACTTATCAAGAATAATACCTACTTCATCAAGTACGTACCTACCCAGATCAAATTCTAAAACACACAATCACAAAGTTAACATTTTAATTACCTATGATATTATCATACAACGTAATGTGACATTTAAACTAGCCCAGGGATCGCCTACGTCCAAATGCGTATTACATAGGTAATTATCTCGAAATACACAATTTACTAATTGTTAGCAAACAGGCCTAAACGGGTGTTTCGGGAATAGAAATGGCAATAACGTAGGCCCAAGGGCGTACTTCACTTTTGTTTGTAATGGTCGTAATAGTCAGATATTCGATAATTTTAAAGCTGCGCTGACACACGCGGTATGGGACCGACATTTTAGATCATTATTTCCAGTTATGTTTGGCAATCAAGCTTTGTGCTATCTGAGTCGAGTGTGTCATTTCACTACTCTTATAAATATCGCCTCGTGGAGACTATTTTAATGCGGGGTGCATTAGTAGTGATATTTAAACGTATGTCCGGCGTACCGTGGACTCTCACTTCCACTACCACCTTGTTCATTTTTACCACGGCATGACCTATTCCTAAATAGTTCGCGCGGATTCGAGATAAAAACAAGATTGCCCAGGTGTAACACCAGCTCAAATCTAGGTTCATACTAGGAAATCATTCTAGAATATGGGCCTGAACAATTGGCCTTTTAAATTAAAATCTTCAGTATGTGTGACGTGTTGCAATATTGCATCACCGATGTTACAGCAACAACACGTGTAATATAAAACCTCCCGTCGCTTTACCGTCCGTGACACGCACCAACTACGTCCCGTAGTGTGGAGCCTTAAATCACAACAGCAGTTTGTATAAATCATCAGCGGCCGGTAAATATTCTCTGCTGAACGTCGGCCTCCCGCTAATCTGCTATAACTGCGGTGATCTAACTGTGGTGATAAATTGTCAGAATTGGCAGGCGGAATGGTGATCGCACTTGCTCTTGGAAACAATTGGTTTTTGGGAACGATTCTCTTTTGTAGAGGTTGTCCTAAACAACGAATTAGTCTAGCGATCAAAATCAAAATAATTTATTCGATTAAGGTTGAGAATGAGAACTTTTTGAACGTTAAATTTCAAAAGACGGCTCCTGAAACGCCCAATCTTCGCCACTTTCTTGTATTTTAGTCGGAAAGACGAAGTGGCGCAACAGATTACCTAGATACATAGTTATGTCTGTTTGTTTTGTTTTACGAACTTGTGATAGTTTTAATTTTTTTTCTATTATTAGCCACTTGTCAGTAGGATGATATCAGAAATGATGAAAGGGAAATAAGTTGCATGCCCATAAATAAAAACACACGTTATCACCAACTTGCTTGCCAAGCGTGATTATTTAGACATCATTGCCTTGCGATCGATCATTGCAGCATCCTAGGTTCATAACTTCATATCAAAGGATTTGTATATAATTAAGATTGAAATAACCTATCACAATGATAATTATAGGTAAGAGTATTTATTCCCTATAATTTTCTCAAAATATCCGTCCGGAATTGAAATTCTAACGATTCATCCTCTCCTGACGCGTAATGAGGCGTGTAGGTACCGTTTTTTAAACAAACTGATCGATCAGTGTCGAGCCAGTGTGTTTAATACATTAAACAAGCTTTAGCTGTATTTTTTGTGGTTGCAAATTAAAAAAGTTTCCCTCATAATTTATAAATTGTTTCTAGCTGTTTCCTGCGGGTTCACTCGCATTCTAAGAGAACTGTTTTATTTACCTACCCTGTTAAAAAGTGTCCCAAGTATTTTCCTAGAGTTTCTAGCTACAGCTATAGAAGATATAGAAATCCATATCGGCGGGTTTAAATCGATTGCCAAAGAACGTTACGGACTTTTAGGGTTAAGTTTAGCT
Organism: Thalpophila matura; assembly: GCA_948465475.1. Classification (NCBI taxonomy): domain Eukaryota; kingdom Metazoa; phylum Arthropoda; class Insecta; order Lepidoptera; family Noctuidae; genus Thalpophila; species Thalpophila matura. The sequence continues at coordinate 10,187,570 of OX419185.1, read as the reverse complement.
GAAATAAGGAGTGCGTATCTCCTATAGGCTAACCCAGGTGCTGTCTGGGCACGGTTGTTTATGTTAATACCTGAACAGGATTGGGCGAGGGTCTAGATTCCGCACAGCACAAGCTCGGGGAATGCTGTGAGTGGACCTCAGACCGGCCATGATTTGGTGAGACTTGTTTCTGCCGGCAGTAGTCCGGCGTAACTACCAGGCAAACTAGAGTAAAAGAGCCTCCTTCTGTGAGACCTTGATGGTTCAGAAACAGGCCGCCAAGCGGCAGCGTAAGAGGGCCAATCCCGCTCAGAGAAGGAGGCAGACAAGGAGGCAAGGGTTATCCATGAAAAAAAATAGCCAGATTCTACCCTGACTTCTGTTTTTAATTTTGATTCTATAAACAATTCTCGATTCATGGTTTAAAACAAGCAGTGTAGGATTCTCGCGCAGGTCGTAAAACTCTTTAGGGAAATTGTACCCTAATACATTATTACTATTGCAATCTTTACCGCTGGCGTGTGGTCGTTCGTATAGATCACCCATCACTCCCCATGGGTATCATAAAACGCGACTGAAGTATTAAATATACAGGGCTTCAGGGTGTACATGTGTTGGCACTACATTTATATGGAAATTTGCCGTGTTTTTTGATAGGTACCACTTATGTGTTATTTTATAAGGATAAATAGGACCTAAGAGATCCATATAAAAACAAGTAAAATATATTTTTTACTGTCTCATTGAGCTGTGGTAGCAAGTGCGACTGCGGAACGTGGGTTTTTGGGTTCGATTTCTTAGTCGGGCAAATAACGTTATTGGGTTTTTCCTTTAGGCAGCCGCAGTCCAGCTGAAGATGGGGTAGATAATAACCACCTTACTTATAAACGCCTCTTAATTTAACCACTGATTAAATATACAACTACCTTTGTCATTTGTATGCCAATGAATAGAGATGGCAACTTAGAGCTTTTTATTTAATATAATCAATCATCGTTTATAAGTAAGAGGTTAAGAGTCAATGCAATATTTAATATAATCATCGTTTATAAGTATTATAGATTAAAACTATCAATCATAGCTAGCTCTAGCTCGTATCTTTCTCTCATCTGGAACAGATATGGCAACACGTTATAGTACCTGCTCTAGATCTCAAATAACTGAGCGGATTAAGTTCCGCTAACGTATCAAATGTACATCCACGTAGTGGCCTAGAATTCTAGATAATGCTTTAACTGCAAGTTAGCAATTAGTATTCACTTGTAGAACTGCTAGTTTGACCTACATTTCGCTTACACAAGTTATCTATGCACAGTAGAAGAAAGTTTCACGGACGGGGATATTGTTATCACAGGCACATATAGGTAACTTTCAAGCTGCGGTAAAGCACTCTAAACACGCCGACGCGGACGTGTCGGCGGATCGGTTTCGCGGCCATATTTGAAAAGAATTACGTTAAAACAAGGCCGCTAACACAGACCCGACATAATATGTCGACGTGTCCGGCAAAATGGTATTGACATTTAGCTGGTCTATTTTTTGGTCAAAGAATCAGCATTGCCTTTCAACGGGCAATGCAGCCAGCCTTGTGGGCACGTTACCCGTTGATAGCGATGCGGGCGAATATTTTTATGCTTAACTGTTTTTTTCTGTTAGCAGAACGATGCTATTGTTGCGAATCACGAGCACGCGTCATGATGTGACTTTTATGTCCAGTTTAGACTACAACGATTGACGCGCGTTCGTGAAACGCATGTAAATACCTACTTTATTTACACCATAAAAATACCTGCGTAGAAAGTAAATAATAAAATAAACTTAAATATTCTTATCTGCCTGTATGCACATCATTCTCGAAAAACTCGGACGGATTTTAATGGGGTTTCCGTTGCATATTGGGTCGCGTCCCGAGAGTGCACTAGGGCATGTTTTTATTAGGGTCCCACTCTAAAATGGCTGCAAAAAAACAGGCCACTATGCGAAAACAGTCGAGGGAAAACAAACTAAAAACGTTTATGTTACTACCTCCATATAGATATAAAATGGTAGAACTTACATAATATAATGTTTCCGAACGGAATCGTTGTGGTTCGGAGCTGTCCTCGGTTCTTATCTCGATAAAGGATATGTCCCATGCTGTCACTATGGATTAACCCATAGATTCAAGTTATTGGGGAAACGGATTTCCCATGTCTTCACTTCGGGTTTTCTTGGAACAAACTTTTAATTCAGAGCCTCTCGTGACAGTAAGAAAACTTTGTAAAACCAGTTCACTGTTGTTTTTACCACAGGAGTACCTAATCATTATATTAAGTTGTTTATTGGATCCATTTCAACGATGTATTCACAGATATAATGATGTATCTTAATAACCTCTCGACCGTTATCCGACGTCCTATAAGCGGTCCTAATATGCCATTGTGGATAAAAGCCCCTTAAAATTTAAACTTTAAAAAAGTAAGTAGATACAAATATAGCCATGCCAGTTTTGAGCTGACTAAAGGCACCCGTTCACGGACTTGACGCGTGGATTCACATCGTTCCACTCGACCATAAATTATGGAGAACAAAACGACCCAACAAACATCGTCCCCAATAGCAAGACATTTGAGTGAGCATGACATCTCAAACTGCCTGACCCTATTTAAGTCAATGATAAAAAATAATTCTGTTTAAGTGGCTAAATGTGTCCAGAATCTGGACACATTTATACCTAATAAAACATTACAAAGTTATACCGCTAAAAAGTGAAGTAATTTAGATCTGGACTCCAGATCTAAATTAATTTACACTTTTTGTATGAGCTTTTTCTTAGTCAGGTTTTAGTTTTTTTAACTTTTACCTATTAGGGTGCCGTACCCGAAAGATGCCAACGACGGGGCCCTATTAGTAAGCCTACGTGTCGTATTATGTGTCCATCCGTCATCGGACTGTATCTTATGAACCGAAATAGCTAGGCAATTGAAATTTCCACAGAATTCGTATAAATATGGCTTCTATCATGGCAAAAAATAATAACAATATAAAATGAAAACCCAAGGGGAGTCCCCATATAACCGAGATGGAAATGATGGAATCCGTAGTGCGCTAGTCCGACTTGCACTGGCCGGATTTTTAATTCCTTGCACAAGCAAGAATATTTGATACCTACCTTACCGACAAGTGGAGAGAAAATATATTCCTTCTGAAGGTAGCGGAAGTTCGTAGCCGACTATAGACAGAAGCAGCAAGCGACGTGTCGCCGCAACACTACTGGTTTCTCTGTATTTATATGAAATAACTTCCGTAGCTAGCGACACGTCGTCTTCATAAAAATACATAGAAACCAGTAGTGTCGCGGCGACAAGTCACCTGCTGCTGCTGTCTGTAGTCGTCTTCGAACTCATCAGCAGATTCTGATTTCCAAAAATTGAGTTTCAAAAACGAAAAGTGAGATTCAAGTGTTAGGTAGATATAGTGTTAACTCGGTTTTACGAGTCGCCATGTTCAGTGCTGTCTGTGTGTCCCCATATTGGGTAATATTTCATGTAATACTGTTTTGTTTCCAGCAAATAGTGAAATTTATTGCGACGGCGACAAGCGGGTTTATTATCATTTAGTTTATTGCTCAGCGAGGAATGCGATGATATATTATGGCCTGGTGATTGTACGAATCGTTCTGTGAATAGTAATATTATGCCAATTGCGACTTTTTATTATGAAGGCCTGTTTATTGTATGGAGTTATTATATTCACAAAGGCAAACATGTTTTCTCAAATTAATTCTAAATAAGTAGTGATAAAAATTTAAAAGAGCATGCTTAGATGGTGTGGTCCATCTTGAGAGGATGAATGAAATGAAAGGCCATTTACTAAAGTGGAAAAGCTGGGAGAGGACGTCCTAGAAGGACATACAATAATTTTGTATTGGTGATGTTCTTTAAAAAAGGTCAGGTGCGTAGTAGGTACTCGCAGCTGGCGTGTGTAGATATGACTAGATGTTCATAACGACAAAGCAAAATGTAAGAATCATACATGGCGTTTTGTAGTTTCCGCCTATCCCCATAGGAAAAGGGTTTTTTTATCTATGTTATGTAACTGCGTATGTTATTATATTCACAAAGGCAAATAAGTACATAACTTCTCTCAATATGTACTTAAATTAATTTAGAATTATGTTACAGCAAATACTGTTTTAATTAAGCACTTAAAATATTGGCCTTAGAAATGAATTTGTTCAACATGGTTGTAAATAAAAGCATGTAGACAAATAAATTCTTGATTAATTTTCTAAAGCATTGTCAGTGACAGTTCTAAAGGTACAATTCCGACACCGGTAACAACACAGCTACAACCGCAGTTACAGATGCTGTCGCCGACTGCAAGCAACACCTTACACATTTTCTATGAGATTGTATGAAGGTACAATCCGAGCACGGCGAAACTGTCGCCTGTCATCTCCAGTTTATATTTTAAGGCACCCACGGCCTCAAAACCTTGAGTTTTAAATCTGTAATTTCGCCTTCAAATAATGCAGGTAAGTTGTGCAATTTTATTGTTAAATTAGAACACCATTATTACTTACTAGACTTTTGCCCGCGACTCCGTCCGCGTGGACTACGGTAAAATGACCACTTTAAATGGCCTCCGTAGTGTAAGGTGGCTAGTACTACCTAGAAGTCAAGCTGTATCTCTGGTTTATCCCACCGGAATTAGATGAAACGTGGCTTAGATTTTAAGTTGGACCTAAAGCTATCTAACTGTGAAAACCACATCAAAATCCGTTCAGTACTTTTTGCGTGACGCGCGCACAAACATACAAACAGACAAAAATAAAAATAAAACTTTTTGGGTATGGGTATGGTTACGTCCCAGTAGCCCAGTAACCCAACTATTTTTTCTATAATATCTGTAATGTACAGACACGGCTTTTTTACAATTTTATAATACCTAGTACCTATTACCTATAGATAGATTATATTATAGACACATCAACTCTATCTACAAATATAGTAGTAAAATACTGTATGAAATAAAGTAGGTACTCTCTACTCTACTCAATACATATTAGATGAAATTACTTTTAAACCAGGTACGATTTTTTTTTATAACAGACTATTGTATTACCATTCATTATATTTACGTTTTTTTACGTAAGTACATACATATTTTCGTTACTAAAAATAAATAAAACGTCTAATTTGGCACAGCGCGCTCCTTAATGGGCGAGTAATATTGCTAGGTGGACGTATGTCGTGTTGCGTGAGCTCATTAGGTACAGAATACTCAAGCTACACCGCCCAAATCACTCAAGGCGCCCTGCAGCTGCGATCTGTCGCTGTCGCCGGTGTCGGAACTGTACCTTTAGAGAGTTTTTATACCTACTTTTATTTTAGGGACAATTTCGTATTAGCAATGTCCATGACAACCTTTGAACTCACATATATAAAGTTTTTCTAGTCTAGCTTAATTGGACGTTCACAGTTCCAATGAAAATGTTTATTTACTTTTATTTATACAAATAACATTCATATTCGAGCTGTGCTAACAAAAAATAAACACTAGCTAACTCGAGCGGTCTAAATTGATGGTTTGTGTTGGTTTTATCTAGTTCAGTTGAATTGTTAAACGTGAATTTATGATGTCAATTAGTAAAACAAATGAATAAATGATTTGTATGACTTTAATCGTGTTGGGGCTTATTAGCCTAGGGTTCTCAATAACCATAAGATTTGTAATGTTTTTGATGTCTACTTACTGTTCTACTAAGGGAGTACGTACTAAGTATGACTGAAACTGGTAGATTATAATTTTTTTCAAGGATTTACAATGAATAATTATGATAAATGCGTTACGACACTCGACAGCAATGAATCCGGGTCAGTCACAAAAATTTTAATATCTCCGAAACATAATTACTCACCTACATAAAATTTGATTTATTGCTGCAGTTTGTACTTTAAACATAGCTTTTTACTACGTTTTTATTAACTCGCTTTCGTGTCTGTCTGTCTGTCTGTCCGGTACAAATTTTGCAATTCATTTTTCAAGCACTTCCTGTCATCGGATTAAGCTGAAATTTGGTATACCTATGTAATTTGGATGACAATGCAATAATACGGACTAAAAAATAAAAAAAAAATAATTGTAAAAAAAAAAAACACTTTTTTAAAACGGACTAAAAAGTATAAAATAAGTAATTTCTGATGAAATGAAAAACGTGGAGCACATGCAATAGATAATTAGTAAGATGCGCCCCACGTATTTCATTTCATCAGAAATTACTTATTTTATACTTTTTAGTCCGTTTTAAAAACGTGGTTTTAAATGGGTGCTATTTAAATAGGCTTCTTTTTAATATCATTATTCGCCCCTAAAAATGTATGTTGCCTTCTAAATTACTAAGTCAGCCACAATTAACGAGCATCTAAATAATACTATCTTAGCCACTAGTTATCTTCTATGTAAGCCACTCTAAATACCACTCAGCATAGTGATTATTTTTTAGCATCTAAATTTGTAGCATGCATTCTAACAGTAAACTTCTAAAATACTATTAAATGACATCAAAAAATATATTTATTTAGCTTCAAAATTTTTAACTCAGTACGTTTAAAATATAACTCATCCCATATTATTAGATCGTCAAAATTTTGCTAAAAATGTCATCAAATAGTCGGTATATTGGCCACTAATATTATCAGAAGCTATTGAGGAGAGACGAAATAAGACTTTATTTTTTGACTTACAAGAGGAGGGAGGTGGTCGACGGCAAGGTTAAAAGTAACCTAACACGAAGGGGTTGTCGGGGGCTTCGTTCGCTCGCTTTGCTCGCTCACTGAAGCCCCCGTCAACCCCTTCGAACCTAAATTGTCCGTGTCGGGGTGTCCAAATTTCCGAGCTCGCTTCGCTCGCTCTTGGACCCTAGTTAGGTGTGTTACTCAAATGAAACATGAAATGTTTTTTTAATTATGCCAAATTGCCAACCCCATTTCCCGCTTTTTTCTAATGTCAGCGCCGGCTGCCAATTTAGCAACCGGCGGCGGCTGCAAATTCAGGTCACGGCGGCGGTCGCGGAGTCACTTCCTAAACAATTACACGTGAACAACTCAACTCGTCGTCACATGAGTCGAATGGCGCTCTCTGATTGGTGCAAATGGCCGGTCGCTGTCGTCTCGCGTACTCGCGCCAAATCATACAGTGGCTATTTTCACGATAAAAGAATATGATGTATTATTTTACATGTTAAGTTATAATAAATGATGCTTTCTGTGGAAGCTTGAATTATATTTTTTTGAGGACGCTGTAAAACGTAAAATGGTGACGAGGTGTAAAATCCGTGGCCGAGTTAGTAAATTAGGTGGCAATGCATAAATAAGAAGGACAAGTCACAATAATTGATGATCTTTACTTGACGCTTTCTATAGAATATTTAGTGGGCGTTGTAAAAAAGACGAATTAGTTTATTAGGGGCTATGTCATTTTTCCGTTGCTTAGTTATAAAATTAGAAGTTTAATCACGTGTCCAATAAATAATTTTGTGGCTAGACTTATAATTTCCCGTTTGAATTTTTTTTTTTTACTATATTTTTCTATTATTTAGTACCTAATAAATATTTTATAGTCATTTAGATACAGTTTTATTTTTTATGTTCAGATCATTTTGAACAGTTCATAAGTGTCGATATTATTGATGCGAGTCCGAAGTTAATGCTTGTAAATTTATTTCTACAACCATTACTCTAAGGTTTGCTGTAAGAAAACTCAAAGTTGAGTTAAGCTCGCCTTTGTACATAAAATCTCCATACAAAAGCTGTATTTAATATTTGTGTGTACAATAAAGAATATGAATATGAATTAAAAAGTTACAAATCACTGTCACTGATAGCTCAACATTCCTGAATAAAAAGTGGCTTAAGCTTAAGTAGATAACTTGTGCGGTGTCAGTGGAACGTGGGAACTTCTAGAGAGATAAATTGTACCCGTTGACTGATGGCTCGGGGTTGCCAGCGAAAAAAGAAAAGCGTTGATTGACTTGTGGCCTTCCGGCCTTGATGGCATGAAAATGGTTTTTAATCATTGGCTTTTGTTCTTATACTTTGTCATCACCATTTTTTTTAATAACATTATGCTTGTGATATGGATTAGTATTAGTACATTTAGCGCCAGAAGTCGCATAACACTATACAGATTATAATTATAATCGTGTCGTTGAATATTACTAATATGTTTAATTATTACATAACTGGCGAAATGTGTGTGTACTATATATCTCTGCCTATCCCTTCGGGGAATACAGGCGTCATGTTATGTATGTATGTATGTGAAATTATAAGCCCCAATGTTTTAACAACTAATTATACTAAAAGCCTATTCAATTTGTGATTTGTTCAGTTACAGTCTGTTGCTGATCGTACAAGGCGGATTCGCTCAAACTATGTCTGGTGAAGAAAATAATTAGGTACTTCGTGTTCTTTTTTAAGAAACGTTACCCCCACATTAGACGTTGTCCTGTATGTATGGTGGGTGGATTTCATACATAAACAAATATTTGTACCGAGCATCTGTTTGTCCACTGCGCCAACCGTGCCGTCAATAGCATTATTGGCAGAGCTTAGGACGCGGTTTAGCCTTTATGTACCTATGTAGATAAATAGAACAAGCTTAAAAGTGTGTAGTTAGGTAGGTACAAAACAAAGAATGAGAGTAAAAACCCATTTAAAAAAATATTTCGTTACATACAATAATGCCACCTCTGGATAAGTTCCGTTGAACTTAATTGACAGATAATTTAATATTCAAATTCTGTTCCATTATTTTTTGAATTTAACTGGTAGATAGTGCCAATCTGAAAACTGCGAAAGTGGTCCTAAGAATTTCAGAACGAAAGTTTGGAAGCTTTACGACCGCTTGATTAAAACTCTGAGTAGGAAATATTGAAAGTCCAGATTATATTTAGTACGTAGCTGCTCATTGCTCTAACCAAGCCACTATAAGTACTTATTCAAAGGGGAAATGGGGTAATGGAGTGTTCCAAACGCGACGGAAACGCGATTGGAGCTGTCTCCTCGCAAGAGAGCTATTCAGTGTTCCATTCAGTTAGTAATTACTCACGCTTGTGTTTTAATAGGGGTAGACTTCGTTGTGTACTTAGTTGGAGATGGAGCAATATATATCATAGGCGACAAAAAATGCTAAAAAAATAAATAAATACGTTAATATCTATTTCCACGCGATCGTGGCAGTGTCGCGGCATACTGCAAGTTGCGTCTATAACACCAACGACGCCGATGATGCCACGGGCCGCTTTGCGAAAAGAGCGATGGATGCGCCAACTAAAACGGTCGTCGACTACAACCTAAAGACGGCCATGCAGCATCGAGACGCAGTCGTGACAGAAGCTTTACTCGAGCTAGCGAAGTCCCTGGTCAGCAAACCCCGCACAACCTAAAATAACGACATTCCCCATTCAAACTCCTAACTGCACGGCGGGGTGAGCTTATTGGCTCGATCGAGGACGGTCAGCTCACACCGCCATGCAGGTAAACCCCCCCCCCCCATTGTACTTAGTCTTAAAAACCGGAGTTGCATGGCGGTGTGAGCCGTCATACTCACGAAAACGCCCTGCCGATGGTGGCGATGCGTGCCCGGCCGCCGAGTTCCCTAAAATATGGTTGAGCTAAGCGGCGCGGACATGTACGTCATGCCCGTGAACGGACGCCGTCGATCGGGGCCGGTCGAGTCACACCGCTATGAAAATCCTCTTAATAAAACAAAAATAAACAAAGGCGCGGACTGACAGACTATAAAACAAAGTTGTTTTTCGTGTCTGTCTGTTTGTCCCTTTAGTTCTTCTTATACAGTTCAAATTCAAATCCAAAAATCATTTATTCAAAGTGGGCTAACGAATTAGCACTTTTTGAACGTCAATGTACATAAGACAGCCCCCAAAAACGCCCGCCCTTCACCGCTTCCTAGTGTTGTAGCTGCGAAGAAGAAACGGCGCAACAAACTCCGCAGCAACAACAGTGGTTTTCAATGCGATTTCCATCACCTTTCAGAGAATTTATTCCGGAAGGTTTACATGTATTAGGATTACATTTAGGTACAGCACAGAAATCTCGATGTTTTGACATGTCTCCATCTCCACGTCAGTACATTGCATTCGTGTGAAATAGGGGTCGCCAGTTTTTTGACAAAAATAGGGATGTGCTATGTAGCTTTAGGTATGGAATTAAATACCTACTTGTATGGTCACGGCCATAATAGCTCTACATATCCGTACCTAAGTCTTATATGTGAACCGAGCAAGTCGCCTTACTGGATTATTTTGTTGAACTAGGACTGGTATTGTTTTTTAATTAGGACTGGTACTTATGAAGGCGACTGTATCTACGTTCCTCTGTGGGTTTCAGGTTCAACGCAACTTGAGCCGATTTATGTATGGGCATCTTATAAACCTCAAGTGCTTAATTGCTATATTTCTGCATCTAGATCTTTAATCTTCATCAAAGATTAAAGATCTAGTCTGCGTAACAGTTACGAATTACAACCCAATGGAATATGACGGACTCATTGGTCTATAGTGGTCGGAAGTGTGACTACTGAGCGTGGGGTCCTGGGTTCATTTCCCGAGTCGGGAATTGGGTTTCACCTGCAGTTGCATCCCGGAGTTATGATTTGTCTTCGGTTAATGTCAAAAGAGTCGCCCCCTGCCGGCCTAGCATGACCACGATAGAAACGGGTTTTGTCTACATAGAAATATACAAAGTGACAGATTGTAGAAACATTTCTACCGTTTCATTCATAAAACGTAGAAATGTTTCTACAATCTGTCACTTTGTCTATTTCTATGTAGACAAAACCCGTTTCTATCGTGGTCATGCTAGGCCGGCTGGTCGTCCTCTGGTCGCCGCCTAACTAACTACGCTCGCCCCCCGTTTGTACTATAAATACATCTCTGCTTACTCCTTCAAGAAATATTGTACGCCTGTTTAAGCCTGCTGTTAAACGTTTTACCGACATTAATAATATTTAAATCTTGCCTATTAAAAAATGTAAATAATTTAATGATACCAGAGCAGCATAAATTCAGGAAGCATTAAGTCAGCTGACGGCTAGCATTATTTTCAAATTCCCTTAACCGGCTTCTGTCGGTATTAGAGCAGCTTAAAGGGTCTGAAGAGGTAATTGTATCAAGCAAACTGGGCGAGGTCAAGTAGATTAATACGCTTTTGAAGGCACGGAATCAAACAAGCTTGAAGATTAGCTAAATGTAAAATAGGCTTATGGTACGCTGTGTATTTACTGATTGCGATTTGCGAGCTCAGCTGAAATGACTTACCTAATGATCTTATTAAGATCATGGGCCTAAATTGAACGAGCACCGTATTGCAATATGGCGTTGGATCAAGTTTGACGGATTATTTACATTATGATTTTATAGCATTCATAATATTGTTTTTTAGGGTTCCGTAGTAAAACTAGACACCTTTATAGTTTCGTCATGTCCGTCTGTCTGTCTGCCTCACGCACATTCTCGTAATATCTACAGTTCTGAACCAATTTGTATGAAACTTCGCAGATGATGTCTTCTTAGTGTAGGCAGGAGGTATTATATTATGAAACTGAGGAATGAAAAGAAATGTTAATAAATTTATGTAAAATGTTGCCAAGACGAGATCATATGGCTAGCAATGTCAAAAAGTTATCAGATCTCATGTAAAGCTAAGCTTCTAACTCTACACGCCAGTGGCGAAGGGTCAATTTTTGTAAGAGGTAAGCTGGTGCTACAAATGCTTACCTGGCCACGAAAAGCTAATTATAAATATTTGACAATAGTAGGCAATACTGCCTGTGCTATTTTTCAAAGGGAAGCCGGTAGGAATCGTATTGTAGGGACCCTTCGCCATTGCTACACGCCCTAACTCTACAAGCCCTTACTTCACAAACTCTACACCTTAGTCAAAATTTGTAGCTTGGCCAAATAAATACAAAAAGAAAACACTCGACCATTATTTTATACGCTCGTAATCCTCTGTCCATTTTTCATATTCTGCATTACACATAACTTCCCACACTGCTAAAGCTGGTCGCTCGGTTCGGTTGAGAGGGTAAAATGTGGAAAACCTAAACGAAATTTATGTTTTCCAGAATGTCACCCTTTATCGAACGTTTCCATACAAAACGGGACGAGGCATAAATTGTAGCGTCGGACCGAGGACGTTTTACGGGTCTTTGAAGAGGATCTGGTTCGCCTTTTATCCAACTGGGTCGCTGTGTGTTTTATACTGTTTATTAGAAGTTCGAACTAATGATTGGACTCGTGACACCGAGAATGGTCTGTATTCGAAAGATTCAGTGTCATTCAATGAGACATTGAAATAGCCCACTTTTTGTGCGACAGAATTGTGACTTTTCTTTTTCTTTTGACTTCTCTTTTGACTCTACTGTAACTTCCTACTGTTCCTTAAAAGTTTCTAAATATTTGACCTTTCACAAGATTACCTAACTTTCGAAATTTTGCGTTTCGAATTTTCACTTCTAGCTCTTTCGTAAACGCCAACTTTAAGTTGCAAAGTAAAAGCAAATAGTCACTCACAGCTGACGAAGATTAAATTAAATGGGGAAAGTTTGAAGAACTATCTCCTTTCAGATTGTTGGATTGACGCCGCGGTCCGATTGTGAGACTCAATGCAATGGAGAACCGATACTGTCTTGAATTCAATTTTAAGTTTTGAATAGGTATTTGAGCAACACGTTATGTAGGTACCTTCTGAAGAATTTATAGTGGAGAACTTGCTTGGGTGTAGCGGTTTTTTGTGTGAGGGAAGTTACTAAATGAAGGTCATGTTGGAATACATATTTTACTGGTACCAGTTTACACAATTACAATAATTACTACATAATAATACGACCTAACTACTCGGTTGCGGGGAGACGACTGCTTGGCCGCGCTAATACAATCGGGCGCCTGTATACAAAACCAATGCGTCAGCAGTCTGTCTCTACACGTATACATTGTGTCCCTACACTACATCCCCCTAAAATTTTAAAAGAAAATTTTACATAACAAAAATGAAACATCGTTTTACAACAAATTAAATCAAGAGCTACAAAAATCATTGTCAGCTAATCAGACTTGCTATTACACAGAACTCTAACTCAAACATAGGTGTCGTGTATCTTGAACAATAAATTCTTACAATGCAAACTCAACATAAATGCGATAAGTGAGTTATGTGACTGTATTATACAAACAAAATGAACGAGTACCACGAAATATTAAAACATACATTTTATAACATTGCAAATATATCCGTCAAAAATCAACTATTACCTACAGACAACAATTGTGATAAAAACACTTTCACTTCACTACCTTGCTCTTCATATGACGCTGATGATTATCCAGGTGATCCAGCTTTTCGTACGAAGAAGCAAATTGGTTGTCTCGCGGCGGTCTCCATCTGTTCTCGCCTGGGCAATGTCTCCGTGGCATGACAGGTTGCGCCATCCAACACTTGGAGCGGAATTCCGACGTCGCCCCCAAGTATGATGCGAACATACGACCGGCACACTGTACGTCAGAGTGTCGCCGCCGTGTCCCGTGTCATCCATGATCGTCTGAATATGCCGCGCATGACCGCGTTACATCTTCACAACGTGAGCAAACTCCTATAGAGCGTCTTCCCAGGAAAAACAATGATCGCCGTATTTACTCGTGCCTGGTCTTCTTGGGTGTCTGTGTCTGCTGATGTAGTTAGGTCTTCTGTAGCCCTTTTGACCCCAGCAAAAAGGGCGAGTCGCCTCCCATAATGCGTGGTGTGGTTACCTCCGTGCTCGGCTCCTGCTGCGTTGCTGCACATGCGCGTGCTATACCTCGCTAGCCATGTGCGCGTGCTCCTGTGCCACGTTATCCACGTGCGCGTGCTCCTGCGCCACGTTGTCCACGTGCACGTAGTCCGATGTCATCTCTGAAGATTGCGTGTTCGATGTCGAAAGGTCACCAATGTAGCGGTTTTTTGTGTGAGGGAAGTTACTAAATGAAGGTCATGTTGGAATACATATTTTACTGGTACCAGTTTACACAATTACAATAATTACTACATAATAATACGACCTAACTACTCGGTTGCGGGGAGACGACTGCTTGGCCGCGCTAATACAATCGGGCGCCTGTATACAAAACCAATGCGTCAGCAGTCTGTCTCTACACGTATACATTGTGTCCCTACATAATAATTCAGTTCCATGATTGACTAAGTGACAACGCACAGACTCTACAAAAGATATAAACATGAAAGGAAGACATTAATAAGAGGGTGGAGATGTGAAATAAAAAGAAAAAATCTCCATCCCCAAGCGGGGTCAAAGGAAAGTTGAAGAGAATATCTACAAATATCAGAGGAAGCATAAACATTTCATATCAGAACCAAAACAAAAATAACTCATACAGAAAATAATATTCGTTTCGTAGAACCAACCGACATAATTTCTTGGCTGACATAATAAATGATGGGACGTATATAAACACACACAGGTACCATATATTAAGAGGGAGATAATGCCCAGGATCGGGAACATAAAACCATATAGATATAAATACGCAAGAAAAGGGACCGATTCCCCGTTATTGAAAACCCCGTCTTTATCACTGGCCTTTGATTCGAGCGAGCCCGACGAACAGGTGTCATATTTCAATGGAACTTTTTCCTCCTCCCTAATTCGATCCAGCAAATGATTTGGAAAGGCCCGATTGGATGACGTCATTATTTATTATGTATAAATGCCAATGCACGGGTTTGTATAGCTAGTGAAAGCCGGAAGGAAAATGTCGGGGTCGGGGAAAATAAATTATTAACTTTTCACGGAAATCTGTGGGTAAACTATTTTTGCGCTGTTAGGGAAATGAGAATTGTTAACGATTGTCAGTCTTTACTTTGTGCAATACTATGAACCTTTAACGAAAATATTGTTTTAGTAAAAATTGAAGGTACTAACGGTATGAAGATTTGAATGCAAGTTTCTTTCGATTTTAGTCTAGGGTTTTCTTCGGGTTTTCTCTATCTTAAAAAACAAACATTGTGCAAACACGAAATTTTATATTAAATGACAGTTTTTGCATCCGCAATTCTGGAGTCAATTCGCTGGCCTGCTTAAAAAAAAGTATATAAATTATTCTTTGCGTGCTCTTAAAAACAACCTTGGTTTAATCTCAAAGTAACTTTGGCGAATGAACTCCCTTGACACCTTCAACAGCACTTTGATAATGTTTCAAAATTTATGAAGCGAAAGATGACGCTACAAAAAATATTATGACGCTAAGTAGAGTATTGAATTTTTTTCCGCCAAATTATTGTTCGCTCAGCGCATTTAAGTTAATGTGGTGTGAATAATTGACATGAATACGTTTAAACACCTAATATGCGCTGGGGAATAATATAACACGTATAATATAACATTGTGAGCAGTATTTCGCAGTGTTTAATGGTTCGGAATCGTGATAGTTGAGCTTAGTGCCCGCATTCATAATACAGGGTTTGGGCTAGAAAGCTTGCGAAATTTTGTAGGGAACAAAATACTCATACGGTACATTGTGTCTTTTCACAACAAAACACAAATTGCTTCTGGACGAGTTTTGTTTAAAATTACAATGCAAATTCTCATGAAAAAGTCAAAACCATTTACAATGACGAGCTATGAGGACGCGATTTATGATGGCATGTGAAAATTTTTGTAATTCTCAGTCCAAACCGACATTACAAACAACAAAACTTCTTCGATTTTCGTTTAACTCCAATATTGGGTTCCCCCTGCCTTCATACACGTAATACAAATCACGGTACTTTTCCTGGTAAATAAAATCAGCGCCTGGTGGCATTGACGGATCGTTCGCTCACCTACAATGAACGATCGGTGGCATGCCATTGCGAGTATGTTTCCTTACTAGCTTTTAGCCGTCGCTTCGTTCGTGGAGAATTTAATGTCCCAAGGGAAATAGGATTTCTAGTTACAAGTAGCCTACGTTCTTAATTTTTTTCCATATTTTTTTTTGTACGAATGATAAGGTCGCATTGCACTTTATTGACGAGCACAGTTTATCGTTATCATCTCACTATGTTGAGATTTTTGTGGTTAGACCAAAACTAACGGTGGTTCGGGCTCCAGAGTGACGAACTTCACAATGCTTCCCATAACTAGACGAGAAAGAAGAAGTATCAGACTCTTAACCCAGCTGTTCCGTGATAGTTTTTTTTACACGACGATGGTCTCAAACAGGCTTATGGCCAGCCTGATGGTAGGCGGTACCATAGCCTATGAAATGCTTGCAACACTGAGTTGAGTTTGACACCTTTGAGTTGCCACCCTTTAATGAGGATTCACTGTACCGACGCCTAAGCTGTCAACATACCCAGCGTACCCTCAGGTGCTCTGGCTACCTTACTGAGTATACAGTACAGTACAGTACAGGATCACAACACTACTCAAAGCAAAGAGTAGCGTTATATGGCTGTGGTATCTCAAGATGTTGGTTGAAGCCATTGACCAATATGTCCCTAGACAAGCAGTTCCGAACAAAAATCATGCCCCACACGCGGGTACTTGTCTGTTGCTCACCGCATCAAACGTCAAGGTGAATGTGAGGCTTGTGTTGTGCTCGCACAACGCTTGAGTGTGACATGTTTTATTACTTGTCTAGATATATAGGTCAATGGTTGAAGCTATCAATACATTTTCTAACACGACTGTCGCTACAATAATTGTGCCCACATTTGAACAAAATGTATTGTTACGATTTATGCAGCGGTTACTCGCCCGTTTTACGGCCTCGAACAAGTTATGGGATCCAAGATCCAGTAACCGTAATGCCGTAATACTATGTGTATACTGTACAGAGGAAGTTAACGTGATCTTTAATGTTCTGTGTTAAGCGAAGTGTAGTAAAGTCTTTGTTCGTATTATTCATCTGTTTGTTCTAAAATAGAAAAGATTAAGTTCATGTTTTTAGCCATATTTAATGGAGTTTTTTAGGGTTCCGTACCAAAATGGTAAAAAAGGAACCCTTATGGTGCGACTTCGTCTGTCTGTCTGTCTGTCTGTCTGTCTGTCTGTCTGTCTGTCTGTCTGTCACACCTGCTTATTTCAGAAACTACTTATGCTATCGTCTTGAAATTTGGAACAGTTATAAAGAATGCTTATTCAACATTATTGCAAATGAAAAAAATCCAATAATATTTTTATTTTCTTTGCAAAAGGGGCCGGAATGGGGGTCCAAAATTTTAAAGTAGGGTTACTAGGTCAAGTGACATATCATATGAAAGGGCTTGATCTGCACATTTCAAAATATATTTTCATTTTATTTTATGTCTCACAGTTTTCGACATATGATGAAAAATGTCCAAAAAAATACCATTCCCCCCCCCTTATCTCCGAAGTTTGCGGGGCGAAAAATCTGAAATAATTAGGGTTGATAGGAACTGACCCAAATATGGCACCAAAAATAAAACGATGTTCTTAACTAGTACAGTTTTTTCAAAATCATCAAAATTCCTTCACAAACAAACTTAGTTATGCGGTCCGGATTTTTTCACTTTATACGTCCAAATATGATACGGAACCCTCGGTGCGCGAGTACGACTCGCACTTGGCCGGTTTTTTTTTAACTTTCTCTTTCTTTCGGTTTGTCCATTGTACAATGGATTATCCCCAAAAAAAAAATTGTGACATAAGAAATTTTTTTTTGTAGCTAGTTAGTAATACTTACTTGCCAGCTTTAAACCCTTGCCCCTCGAAACCTGCCATTATTAATTTAGACTACGACATTCTATGGAGCCACCCGTTTTAAACCCTTCATTGCGTATTCTGTAGGCTGGTAATAAATTTCAAATTAACAAATTTCTAGCAAATTGAATTTATGGTCCTCTCAAAACATGCGAAACCCCAATTTAGGAGAAAACTTTGGAATTAGACATAAAATAAGTATATTTAAAATTAATTCTAGGTATAATAATATTGCAAGTAGGTACCTATTTGATTTTTTAGTTGTCATTCCTAATTGTTAAGTTAAACCGTCAAAAAAATTATGAAAGTAAAAAATACGTTACGTACTTTTACGACATCTTACTTTAATTAAAAGTTTGTGAGGATGTAGGTATATGGATGGATGGATGTTTGTTACTCTTTCACACAAAAACTAATGAACGGATTTTGATGAAAAACGCGGGTGAAGCCGCGGGCGGAAGCTAGTAAACGCATAATATGAAAAAAAAAAGTTAGATACTTACAAGTTAGATACTTTGTTTCATGGTAAAGTAGGCGGGTATCAATTAATTTCGCATAACTCGTTTATCAACTTCAAAAACATTTCCTGCTCTGGTAACCCACAAAAAAACAAATTCCCACCTCAAATCCGAGCCATAATTTTTCGCCTACTCATCGCCACTGATTTTTTTATAAACTAACAAGGGGTAGTAAAAAGTTGTGGGGTAAAGTTATCACGTGCTGGTAGCTGGCGGGCACCCAGCAAAAGTTGGGCTAAGACTAAGCTATAAATATCCTGCTCTGTGCGCCAATAAATTAATGTTGCCAGCATGAGGACGCACACCAGAGGTTGCGGTCTATTAACTTTCTGTATAAATTTTAATGTTTCATTTTGTTTTGTTGTACGCGTCGGATGTGTTGTGGTTGGTTACTTGATGTTTTTTTGTGGCAATCTTTTTTGACAAAAAGCTTAGCCATCTGTGACTGTGGGGGTGCGACTGCCATGTACGTATGTGAATTTAAGATTTTTGCTATGTTGATGTAACTTTTTTTTAAAGCATATTAATACTGTTTCTAACCCACGATGTCGAAAAACAAGGGGTGTTATAAGTTTGCCGCCTAATGTCTGTTTGTTTGTCAGACCTGTTTTTGTGTAGATTATACATTAAGATTGAAATTTTTCGGTAAAGAACGACCGAAAAACCAAACTCCAAGCTGCATTCGTTGTAATAAAAAATATTGTAAACAATCTGGCTATAAAAATCCTACTACAATTATAAACGTCAAAGTTTGTGAGGATGTATAGATGTATGGATGTATGAATGTTTGTTACTCTTTCACGCAAAAACTACTGAACGGATTTTGATGAAACTTTACAGTAATATAGCTTACCTACTAATATTATAAACGTGAAAGTTTGTGAGGATGTATGTATGGATGTTTGTTACTCTTTCACGCAAAAACTACTGAACGGATTTTGATGAAACTTTACAGTAATATAGCTTATACATCAGAATAACACATAGGCTACTTTTTATCCCATAAACGCGGGCGAAGCTGCGGGCGGAAGCTAGTGTATAATAATATATACAAAAAAAAATTAAAAAAAAATCATCCCAAACCCGCAACAAAATAATACAAACGTAGTTTCGACCAAATTCAATATCATTGTCTCCCGACGATTTTGATGAAACAGCTCCGTTGTTCAGTTTCGGGACGCATTCACAAGTTTACAGTTTATTTACAGCCACATAACCATATCAACCGAGTTGCAAGTTCGCGATTTACGATCAGATCCGTTTCGATCAACAAAGCAGTTTCCTACAGTCAAAACAATTGTGTACTGGTTTAGAAAAGCCATCAAGTTAAATCGAGTTAATTGTAGATCTTGTTTGGTTACACTTTGTTTGTTTTGGATTTACATCGTTTGCGCTTATAGCGCTCACCGCCGCGATTTCGAAATGAAACGCCAGTTCATACATTTTGTTCTGCTACAACTATGTTATGACATCTTATTAAGTACTTGTTGAAAGTGATTTAAAAACAACTGACACGAGTGGTACTCAAACCCGTAACCTCTGCCAAACCGTCGCATTGCACAGACGACTGAGCTACCGTGTCACCGTGTCTTTAGCTTAACATGCTTTACCGAAACCCTTATAAACCATAACTTATAAATAGACGCCTCTCAAATTTAACCAGTGATTAAATAAATTGACTTAAGAGTTGTTTAATTTAATCATCGTCTATAAGTTAGGGGGAAAATGTTTAAAATAAATTATAGTTTTTTTGTGATTTTTTTTTGTGACGCTTTTCTCCTTCCGTGGACCGGGATATCTAATTTTATAGTCTCCCCTATCAATTTATCTGTAATATTGCAGGATGTTGCAGTAGGTACTCGATTTATATATTATAATAATTATGTAGCCTACTTTGCTAAATGAAGATTTAGCTATTATTTTAATTTATATTTAGTTGAAACATCAGTAATTAGTAAACCCTATCACCTAAGTGGGTTTCTGTACTTTTGGGAAATGGAATATACGAGTATATAATTATTACCGGACATTACTTCAAGACGACTAAGCAGTGCTAATGGCTACAAATTAAGCTGATTATCCATGCAAACTGCATTATTAAATAGCTTCCACCCGGTTTCTCTTGCCAAATTAGAAATTAAATATTGAGATGCGCAACAGAATTGTAAATGCATTGTTTGCCCCTACTTCCCTGCATTCCATAAATAAGATAGGTACTTTTTTGTATATGTATAGGTACACATAGCTACAGTCATAAACAAAAGTTAGTTATATCTAACACTATACAGGGTGGCAGGTTAGACAGTGGAAATATTTAAAGGGGTCATTGTACTCATCACTATGAACAACTTTTACTTTGAGACCAACCCTGAAATCGCGAAAAGAATAATCAGCTCTTCCATAAACTTTGTTGAGTTATGTGAACATAAATATATGGAACAGCAGATTTTTATTTTCGCGATTTCAGTATTGGTCCCAAAGTAAAAGTTGTTCATAGTGATGAGTACAATGACCCCTTTAAATATTAGGTCTTTACCTATGAAATTGCCGTTCTGCAGTACTGGCCATTTCAAATCAAAATAATTTTTGTTTGGCTAAGAATTCTAATTTCAAATTAATTTTATTTTAAAAACATGTTTTTTTTTTTCCAAAAGTAGTCATTTGTTTATTGATTAGTGTTACATTTTCATCGCATTTCAATCTTTTTCGTCATCATGGATACGTTAAAAATTCGAGTTATTATGGAATACGAGTACCGTCGTAGCAGCAACGCGCCACAAGCGGCACGCAACATCAACGACGCTTACGGAGCTAACACTACAAACCAACGCACCACCTGTTATTGGTTTGCTCGCTTCCGTTCTGGAAATTTCGACCTGAAAAATGAACCTCGCAGTCGTCGAACACTTTGGTCGACAATGACGAATTAAAGGTGATTGTGGAAGCTGATGATACACAATCTACGGCTGAATTAGCAGCAGCTTTCGACGTTAGCGTCAAAACAATATTGGTCCATTTGCGTCAAATTGGCAAGGTAAAAAAGCTTGACAAATGGTTGCCCCACGAACTCAATGATCGCCAGCGCGAAGTACGCGTCGAGACGTGCCTTGCACTGCTCAACAGACACACAAATGAAGGAATTTTGAACCGCATTGTTACCTGCGATGAGAAATGGATTCTGTTTGATAACCGCAAGCGCTCAGCAAGTTGGTTGGATCCTGGTTCAGCACCTAAACAATGCCCTAAACGAAAACTTACCCCTAGAAAAGTGATGGTCACTGTTTGGTGGTCTAGCGCCGGTGTGATTCATCACAGCTTCTTACCAAACGGGGTGAGCATTACTGCAGATGTGTACTGTGAAGAACTGAACACAATGATGAAGAAGCTGGCACATCTCCAACCAGCATTGGTCAATCGCTCGTCTCCGCTGCTTCTGCACGACAACGCGCGACCTCATACTGCACAGCAGACGGTCTCCAAGTTGCAAGAACTGGGGTTGGAAGCTCTCCGTCATCCGCCCTACTCACCAGACCTTGCGCCTACAGACTACTACTTTTTTCAGAATTTGGATAACTTCTTGGCGGGAAAAATATTCAATACCCGAGAGGCAGTACAAAATGCCTTTGAAGAATTTGTTGCCTCCCGTCCAGCTGATTTCTTTAAGAAGGGCATCAATAAACTGTCACTGCATTGGCAAAGATGCATTGATTGCATGGGTGATTACTTCGATTAATACAAATAAAAAATACATGAAAAAAAATCGTTTAAATTTTTTCATACAAAACGGCAATTTCATAGGTAAAGACCTATTATTTCCACTGTCTAACCTGCCACCCTGCATAACATATCCAACACTACAGTGTTTTGAATCACAACTAAACCATGATATAGCGAGATGACCTGGATGCGTACCGTGAGCACTTGGAAGGATTTGGGGATACCTTTGCCCAGCATTGGGACAGTAGGTATAAGCTAAAAAAATAAAAATCTCTTGACTAAATATATGAAATGCTGCAAAACAGTGTACCTATCGTATATTTTTGTATTAATTTAATTGGTTAATTTAAATGCTACGTAAAAGTAACACCTTTGCCACTTACTGTATAAATTGCGGTAATAACATAGAACAAGATCTACAATCAAGTCAGGCCTATGGTCGTTGACTGGAATCAAAATACCCTTCATAACAGTGTCACCCTCTTGGTATTTGGATATGAGTTTATAGCAACATAAAAGCAATGTTGTAGCTCAGTAGTGGCTACTGCAAAGCTTTTATGAGCTCGAAGAATACAGAGAACAACGTAGGTTGTAAATAACTAACCCTGTATTTAATTATTGTGGTTTGAGACGGCATCGGCACTAAAAAATGTTGTAGCTATATTGTTGTTGTATACTTAACCAAACTTTTTTCAACATCTAACACGGCATCGGCACTAAAAAATGTTGTAGCTATACTTAACCAAACTTTTTTCAAAATGTAATACAAAAAAAAAACCGGCCAAGCGCGAGTCGTACTCGCGCACCGAGGGTTCCGTATCATTTTTGGACGTATAAAGTGAAAAAATACCGGACCGCATAACTAAGTTTGTTTGTGAAGGAATTTTGATGATTTTGAAAAATCTGTACTAGTTAGGAACATCGTTTTATTTTTGGTGCAATATTTGGGTCAATTTCTATCAGTTCTAATTATTCCAGATTGTTCGCCCCGCAAACTTCGGAGATAAGGGGGGGGAATGGTATTTTTTTGGACATTTTTCATCATATGTCGAATACTGTGAAACATAAAATAAAATGAATATTATATATTTTGAAATGTGCAGATCAAGCCCTTTCATATGATAATCCACTTGACCTCATAACCCCACTTTTAAATTTCGGACCCCCACTCCAGCCCCTTTTGCAATTAAAATAAAAATACTTTTTGACTTTTTTCATTTGCAATAAAATTGGGCAAGCATTTTTTATAACTGTTCCAAATTTCAAGTCGATAGCATTAGTAGTTGCTGAAATAAGCAGGTGTGACAGACAGACAGACGAAGTCGCACCTTCCTTTTTTACCATTTTGGTACGGAACCCTAACAACATAACTTCAATGTGTAATCAAAACCAGTTGTTAAATAAGTTAAGTAAGTTACCTTTAAGTTATAGTTTTGTCAAACTTTGGTTATTCTTTAAATAGCCGTAGTAGTTTGGTTAAATATTTTTTTTCAGTTCGTTGTAATTAAAGTGAAATTAAACACAATTCCATCCCTAAAGGACATTATGTTGTTTTCCAATATCGTTCTAATTCGCGGGTACAGCTAAGATAAGGGATATAATTTAATTTTACGGGCCTTAAATTAGTTCTTGCAGACCCTTGGTGGTCCGCAGACCACCGGTTGGAACCAGGGGTCCAATGATTTAAAGTAAGTCTAAGTTAATTAGATACTTAAAACCCAAATCACCAACTCATGAAAATAATATTGATAGGGATGAATCGAGAACTGCATCACATTTCATTAAACGATAATAATAATATAATCATTTGAATCAAAAATATTTTTTTTCTTAAAATAGAGCTATGAAATAAAACAAACTGAATAGAAACTTCATTCATGATCAGTATCGATGATAAACTCTGTGCGGGCGTTTAGATAATTAAAGTAAAAGTTTATGTTCCGCAGTTTAATTAAAGTTTTGTATATTCACAAGAGCCCTCCTGCGGTGTTGCCCGCATCTCTCTACAAACTTGTCCAAAGGAATGTGGGCAGGATATATCTTAGTACATGTAGCTTAGTTACAAAATTTTAAGCAAGTTTTAAAACTTGTGCAATATTCTTAAAGTTAATTTCCTCAGAGACCGGCCTCCGTAGATGTAAGTTGCTTTATATGTCTTCCTTTATTAATTTTCTTTTGTTACGTGGTGTAGAGTAAAAGGATGGGAAGTAGAAATGAGATGTATTTCTTTTCTACGTCCCATCCTTTTACTCTAACCAACGTTTATACTATACAATACCATATAATTACCAAGAATCGACTGTAGTCGATTCTTGGTAATTCAAACCTTCGATAATTCGAACATCTCTGTAATTCGAAGTAATTGTTGGGTTCTTAGAAATTAAAACCTCTCAGCATTTTCAAACTCATAGTGATTCGAAATATTATAAAAAACTCTTGAATCGAACTAGTATCGAATACTGAATGTTCTCCTTTAATTATGTCCCTCGTTTAATACACCCTGTATAATTAAATACAGTAATCATCAGAGTATAGTCCATATTTCAATATTTTATAGTCTCTCAATTCTAAAGTTACTCTGCTCTCTGTACCAGCGACTGTTAGACTAATTAACTTCAGGTAAACTACCTTGCATTTCACGTTACCACATTCACACACACACCCCAACATCTACGAACACCCTCACTCATTTACATACGCCCACAACATACTGTCTCATCATTAAAAATAATAACATTATACCGTCATATTTGGTTTATCACAAACATTTGGAGTAAATGCGTATTTGTTGTATATCCGGGACGTCCGGAGTGTCCCACATAATTATATTTTGCCCGGGAACTCGGGTTGTGCCCAACAGAGCATGGGAATTTATATGCATCCATACGAATTTATCACCAGATTTATGCTTTTCTTCATATTAAAATGGTTCACCAACTTTCTTTATTGCGATCTCCGAGGAAAGTTTGAATGTCTGTTTGTTTGTTGTAAGTTATTGGATTTGGATATTATTTTGACAAAGTTAGGATTAATATTTAACTTTTCAACACTGAAAATTATCATATTTCAAGCGGGCAGATTGTAGGAAAACTTAATTTTGTGCAATGTTTTGCTATAATTAGATTAAGTATATTAATTATTTACATAACACTCTAATATTATAAATGTGAAAGTTTGTGTGTGTGTGTTCGTTACTTCTTCACGCTGAAACGTCTGGACGGATTTGAATGAAATACATTTCATTGTTACAACAAAGAGGTGGGCTGTGGCCTGGAAAAATACATAGGCTACTCATCCATCAATACACGCAGACGAAATCGCGCGCAACAGCTAGTTGTTAATAATGCTTAATCATGATAGCCACCGAATATTCGAATGTTATTGCAAACCATCATGTAGCTGTAGTTATTAATTACCAATTTCCGGGAATCACATTTAAATTAATCCAATAATCCAGATTGATGATTGCCAATCATTTCAGGCATTTGATTAACTGATCTCATAAATTTTTGAAATTACCTCATTTGTAAAGACTGTTAAATTAATTTTGATAATATACAATATCAACAATGTTTATTGGTGAATCTACTTTAAGCTGTCTTCAGACTACGCTATACTATAATTATAGCATAGCGCACCATACAAAGTCAATAATAATTAGTATAGCACAGTGTGAACGTGTCCATAACAATGTATGGTGCGCGATATTATTGTGCTATAATGCTATATAGTATAGCGTAGTCTGAAGACAGCTTTATTTGTGGGTAGGTATTCTTTATTAATCGATACTTAAAAAAAGAAAAATCCTGACTCACTTAATGACTCATTTAGCTATATACTAGCTTCCGCCCGCGGCTACGCCCGCGGCTACGCCCGCGGCTACGCCCGCGGCTACGCCCGCGTTTTTCGAGATTAAAAGTAGCCTATATATTAATCTGATGTATAAGCTATATTACTGTAAAGTTTCATCAAATTCCATTCAGTAGTTTTTGCGTGAAAGAGTAACAAACATCTATACATCATATCTTTACAAACTTTATCATATCAACATCCTTACAAACTTTCACGTTTATAATATTAGTAGGATTCAATAAGTAGCTAATACGTTTGACCACCATCTCGCCAAATATTTATTTATTTAAATTAAATTAATAGAACGGCAGAAGCTAATTACACTATTTAAATACAAAAAACTAAGAAGAAATGCATTAAATGAAATAGAATAAAGATTGCACATAATATGAAACGATAAACGATGCAGTCAACGATGAAGTTGCTTATAAGAAACCGGTTCACTCATCAACGCTCAATGTGGCTCAACCCAAACCCTTGGGCCTAGAAAACCGAACTTTTGCACACAGGTTCCCTTTATAATGTAGACAAGAAATAAGGCCGGATTTTTCGAAATTCCCACGGGATATAAAGTACACATGGACGGAGTTGCTGGCAAAAGTTAGTTAACCACTAATGGTATTACCTATTGGTAATCACATCATATTATTGAAATTGGGTTAATGTATTCTATCAGTACACAACATCACGCCTGTGTTCCACAATGGTTATGCAGAGTTGTATATTACTTGTAAAGTAAATCTACATGTCCCATGTAATAGAGGGCGAGCCTATTATCTGGGCACAAATCCAGACTTCTACTGAAAATTTCCTAATGGAAAAACCCAATAACACTTTGCCTGATCCGATCGAACCCAGGACGCCCACACTGACGACTACTAGGCCTACGCGGAAATATCAGTATTCAATCTTTACATAAAAGGGCTCTTTTAATTTAGACGATTGGTGTCGGACTGTTGCAGTGCGGTAGTATAATATATGCGACAGCAGTGTGGGTGTCGCACTGCGCACCGCTGATTGTTTTTAGAAAGCCGTCCAGTTGTCGTGCGACACTCGCACGGTGGCCGCACGACAGTCAGACGTTTCTTCCGATGTGTCAACTGTATGGGAAATAAAATCGGCGGTGCGCAGTGCCACACCCGCACTGCTGCCGCAAGACTACCACACTGCAGCAGTCCGACACCAATCGTCTAAACTGAAAGAGCCTTAAAACTTCATTTTCTGAACAAGGCTGCACTATATTAATTACAAAATTAAATAACGCCAACTATCCGATATTGCAAAGTGCATTATAGTTCAGTTTAGAAACTAATAGAAAATTGGCAACGTATCCGAGCATCGTCTATAAAATCCATCTGTTCACCGGGCTATCTGTGTAAAATATTATTTCCTTCACGGTACACCAGCCGATGATTGCCGAACGTTACCGAAGTTATACGAAACGTGTCGAAAGAATCCGGGCGTGTGGCGAAAAAATTATTTACCTGCGCCCGGGTCGCATGTTATTTCTATGGTCTATATTATGGAAACCTTTTACCACGAGTGGGGTCAGAAAACTGCCTTTAATAGGCACTTTTGTTGTGAACTCTGTAACGTTACTCTGGGTACGGGGATTTCGGGATTTTTTGTAAGGGATAGTACTGGTGTACGTGCATACCTTACGTGTTTGATTATAATCATATTCTAGGGTTTTGTAGTGAAATGGCAAAGATGGAACCCTTATACCTAGTTTTTCGTTCTGTCTGTCTATACGTCCGTATGTCACAGCCATTTTACTCGGAGACTAATGACACTTTATAGATTAAACTTCACAGATGTCGTCTGTGAACCACCATTATAAGAATGTAGTAAAATTATTAAAAAAAAATAGGGGGGCACTCCATTAAAGTGAGGGATGAAAAAGTATATTTTCGAGCACCCCTTTATGTGGGGTATCGTGGATAGACCTTTGAATATAACACGAAGGTTTTGACTTTTTTACATAGATGAATATTTGGTGACATCTGCGCTTCTAAAGTTGTAAAAAGTGTGTCTCTCTTGGTGTTTTTTAAAGTTCTAAAAAATGAAAAGCCTCTTTAATAATTGTGAAAAGTGTCTTTTTATACCTAAATTATATAAAAAAAAAACTGGTCGGCTCCTAGTTCCAACTTGCTGAGGCTGACTTAGCAGTACAACAATTACTGCCAAAATGTTGTAACATTTTGGCAGTAATTGTTGTACTGCTACAATTCTCTTCTCTGTTACAATTCAATGGTTATTATAAAAAAAAAAAAAGTATATTAATTAGGTAATTAAAATTTATATTGTGAATTTATTCAATTGTATACAATGTTTGTGTGAAACAAAATCTCTGTCAGTTATTCTAAAAGAAAACTTCTACTCAAACTTTTATCGTGGCGTCAATTTTTCCGCAATCTTCGCTCGCTTTTTTACGTACCTACCTATAGCTAGCTGTACCTCTTTTAGACTAAAAGAATGGAGCCCTATTTTCCGAGCGCACGCCTCTTTTGTTTCGTCCACATTCATTAATCTATATGGAAGAGCTCTTAGCCTACGGCCTCCATACGGCATTCTACACTGCTGCATTACTTGACGTGATACTTTTTTCACTTTTAGTGCATAATAACATATTAATGTACCACACTACATTAGGTACATCACGCCTGTAGGAAGTAAGGTTAGGCAGAGGTGTATAGAACATCCACATACTGTGCGATCAAAATAAGAATATGAGTGACCTTGCGCCATATTGTGACTTAAAAATTGAGCTGTTTTGTACTAAAAATATATTACGATAGATTTGGTGACTACTTTGCCCGACCCGGGGATCGAATCTAGGACTCCCCCTCAACAGTCGCGCTTGCAACCACTAGACCAGCGAGGCATTAATGTATGTGTAATTAGTAGCGATTTGAAATTTAAATTGAGATATTTTGGCAAAAAAGTATTGGCTATAGGAGCATGGTTTAAAAAATATGTGTAAGATTCATAAGTATAGGCTATTTACACTGTTGTAAATCTTGGAATCATTATTATAAGAACGTAAAATGTTTACTAGCATATTATTAATGGCCAACATTATTAAGCTTTTGTCGCAATACTAATAACATAATAAGCATCTAATTTGACCCTTAGGTACGTTCACAAACTAATAAAAAGCACAAAATGGCTGCGTTTCATACGAAATTGTTTATTATATCGTTCGCTACCGTCAGCTACGTACAAACAATAAATTTTAATTATTTCGTTAGTTTGTGCTTTATTTATTTACGTCTAGCGTATTGAATAAACATTAAAGTCACTTACGGATAAAATATTGTTAAGGCACATATGGTGCAAAAATAAATTGCCATACTTAACAATAAAATATACGTAGATATTTGCGTGAATTCTGGGTTTACAAAAAAACTATACTTATTATGACTATACGTCAAAAAACGACATACATTAGAAATGGTACATTAGTGGTATTTCTTATTTTTTTGATAATGGTTTAGCGTGCGTAAAAAGGTTGCGTCGGTGGTGCGGCGAGTGCGGGGGAGCCCGAACAGTGTGCTGAGTATGATGGGAGAGAGAACAGACACTGCTCTGCTTGGCAGGTTTACTGAACTACATGTGTTGCGAGGTCAGTGAACTTTCTGGGTAGGAGCGGGTTTGTTTTGTTTTCTATTAGTTTCTCTTTTGTTTCTTTTGCTTTTGTTGTTTTTTTTTAAATATCTGTTTCTTATGTTTCTTATGCCTATGGACTGTGTTGTCTGAGAATAAACGATTTTTATTTTTATTTTTATTTATTTTTATTTTTATTTAGCAGTGAGTTTATTAAAGAATACCTGCTTAATAATAAAAAAAAACTTAATTTGCTTCGCACTTTTTGTTTGAAGCATTTAAAGATTTTTTGTACGAATAAATAAATAGTTATACGATGACGTCCCTAAATAAAAACTCTACTCTAAAATATAATAAATGAAGCCAAACTTAATAAATGTTGTTGTTTCATTATTTTTTTCAAGTAATCAAAATTCTGTGCGTTTTTTGTTTATAAAATTTCAGATCACGTAAGTCGTAACGCAAAATTACAAATGAAGTGATGAATTAGGCATTTTGTTTCGTAAAGCTATATTAACCTTTCATAAATAAATTAATTATTCAAGGAAAACAAACAAACAGGCTTGCTAAACGTTATTTATACGGGATGGGACGGGACAGACGTCAATGTCTACGATACCGTTATTCTTGTCCAAAATAAAGCCATAGAAAGCAGCGAGAATTTCGTCGTCAACCTCATCTTTTTGTATGTTTCGTCGACAGCAAATTTTGCCGTCTCATCTCGAACAAATAGAAATATTTTTGCAGTTTAATATATCAACTTACTATGAAACTTTAAACAATTTTAAGATATTATCATTTAAACAATTGAAACAATAATGCTTGAAATTCACAAAATTTCTGAACAATTTATATAGGTACAAATATTTAGCCATACCCCTCTGTAATAATGGGGAGCTGAACCTATAGTTTGTATGAAATACACTACATAATATATTATATTGCATCGCTTCATTCTTCAGATATAACTTTCACAACGTAGTTCCTCTACCCTACAAGGCAACTTCGCACTTTTTTTAAAATTACCCTCAATTTTTTTTTTTATTTTTTTTTATGTTACTCCTAGCAGTCCTGCCTGTCAGACTTCATTCTTTTTCCGTGCGAGGCAACGACAACACGTGTCCTCCGTTCGCAGTCCCCGAGTTTAAATTAACAGTTTTAATCTTTAAATTTAGTTGTTTTCTCATCGACAAATATAATGCCTAAACGTAGTGCTAAAGACAAAATTGAGCGTTATAATAAGAAGATTCGTAAACTCGAACAAAAAGAACGACAACATTGTCGTCGCATAGCGCGAGTGTTAGAATCTTCGGAGTCCGATGTGGATTACGACAACACCGCCGGTGATGGTAAGTACCTACCTTTATTATCTAATTTCGGTGAATAGTGCTAATCTCGAAGATTTAATTTTGTTGCCTTGATTCGAAATCGAACGTGGCAAGCCTGGGGGTTGGCCGTGAGTCAACACGAGGGCATAAAAGCAAAAAATAAGCGCATCTTACATGAGATAGCTTAACACTTTTGCGAAATATGACAAAGCCTGGGGTCTATCCGAGAGATAGAACGAAGGTATATTTTTGTCAAAATACCTACGGGCATAATAAAATAATTAATTTTATTTTTATAGATCCCGATAAAATCGACATGGATCAATCGAATGATCCACCGCCCTTGGAAGTAACAGACATTCCCGAAACATCAGTTCCTGACTCAATATTACCGGAAACTACCGACGTAGCTCCTATCGTACACGAAATGCTAAGTGACAGTTGTCGCATATTAACTCATCTCCACCATACGGATACTCAAGCACGTATCAAATTGGTGACACCCGGCTTGGAAAAATCATTCCTAAATGTTATTAAAGATAACGAAAGGGATAGCACTTTATTCGGAACAAAACTATCCGAAAAAATCAAAGCTTCAAAGGCTATTGAAAGGCAGGGCCTACAAATAAAAAAGACTCCAGTGCCACAAAAACCTCCACACACAATCCAATCTGCAGTCACACGACCCCGTTACCAGGAAAACTGGCCAGGTCCTTCGCGTTACCTGTCGAACAGGGGGGGGCGCGGAGGCCAGAGGAGACAAGCCCCTGCAGCACGCAAGCCACAACCAGCAGCGCAAACGCGGTATTCGAACACGAACAAAACGCGTGCTCAACCTCAACAATAGAACAGGTACATGCTGGACGAATACAGCATTTTTATCCTCACTGGCTTGAAATAACTTCTAATGATATCGTTCTCGAATGGATCCGTAAGGGTTTTACTATACCTTTTTCGAAAACCCCGGTACAAACCATTATACCTCGTAATTGTCTTTCACAGACTGAAAGAGAGGACATGAATTTGGCCATCAAAAAACTACTTGATTTAGGCGCGATGTCAACATGTTCACCGACCAAAGATCAATTTATATCAAAAATATTTCTTACTGCAAAACCAAACGGTGACAAGCGTTTTATTTTGAATTTAAAGCCATTTAACAAGTTCATAGCCAAGCTTCATTTTAAAATGGAAGATTACAGAACCGTTTCTAAACTAATTCCTCAAAACGGGTTCATGGCCAATATAGACTTGAAAGAAGCATATCTTTTAATTCCTATCGCAAAACATCACCGTAAATACTTACGTTTTTATTTTGAGGACGATAAGGCTCAAAAGTTTTTGTATGAATTTAATGCTATGCCTTATGGTTTATCAATAGCACCTAGAACTTTTACCAAAATTATGAAAGAGGTAATCTCCTATCTTAGGAGCCAGGGTTTTAAATCAGTCCAATACCTTGACGACATACTATGTATCGGCGATAACTATTCTGAATGCCGTGATAACGTTGAAGAAACTACTAAACTATTAGAATCTCTTGGTTTTGTTATTAATTTTAATAAGAGTTTATTGGAACCAAAACAGAATTGTAAATTCTTAGGTTTCATGTATGATTCAAAAAATTTAACCATGTCCTTACCAGATGAAAAACGCAATCATATTGCTACATTAATAGATAATTTTTTACGTTTACCACGATGTACCATAAGAGAATTTGCCCAACTAATTGGAGTTCTTACTGCTGCTTGCCCTGCAGCAAAATATGGATGGATTTACACCAAAATTTTAGAGAGACAAAAATTTCTTGCCTTAAAAATAAATAATAATTTTGATACAAAAATAAAATTACCGAATATAATTTTAGATGACTTGAATTGGTGGTCAAAAAATATTTACACAACTCTCAACTCCATAAGAGCCCAAGAATTCGCATTAGAAATTTTTACTGATGCGTCTAGGACGGGGTGGGGAGCTTGTTGCAATAACGAACGCGTAAACGGCGCTTGGAAAAAATCCGAATTAAATTTTCACATTAATTACTTAGAACTTTTAGCGGTATTTCTAGCTTTAAAATGGTTTGTTCGCGATTATTCTGATTGTGTTATATTATTACGTATTGATAATACGACAGCCATTAGTTATATTAATCGTATGGGGGGAATTCAATTCCCACATTTGAACGATTTATCCCGATCTATTTGGCAATGGTGCGAGAGGCGAAAAATCTGGTTATTTGCATCTTATATAAACACACACGATAATGTTATTGCCGACGAACAATCTAGAAAAATTAATACAGATATAGAGTGGGAATTATCAAAGGTAGCCTTTCAATTGATAACACAAAAATTAGGTCAACCAGAGATAGATTTATTCGCCTCTCGCATCAATGCAAAATGCGAGATCTATGTGTCTTGGCGACCAGACCCTGATGCCATCACAGTCGACGCCTTTACAATGAACTGGCGCGGTAAATTCTTTTATGCGTTCCCGCCATTTTCTTTGATATTAAGATGCCTACATAAAATTATTTTAGATCAAGCTGAAGGTATCCTTGTATTCCCTATATGGCCATCACAGGCCTGGTATCCCCAGTTAAGAAGTATGCTTGTTACAGAAATTATTATTCTGAAAGCAAACAAAGATCTTTTATATTCCCGTTTCAGAACCCACCATCCACTTTACAAGTCGCTTACCCTGGGTGCCGCGGTGCTCTCCGGCTCGCGTTCACGCAACGAGGGACGCCTTCCACCGCTCTCGACTTAATGCTAGCTTCTTTATCCAACAATACTGTACAGCAATACAATGTCACCTTTAAGCTGTGGTGGAACTTCTGTATAGCCAATAATATTAGCATGTTTGAGGTGTCAATTCCACGGGTCATGACCTTCCTTTCCGAACAATTTGATAAGGGAGCATCGTACGGCTCCCTTAATAGCCATCGTTCTGCCCTATCGCTACTTCTAGGAAATAGTATAGGAACAGACGACTGCATCAAAAGATTACTTAAAGGAGCATACAAGTTGAGACCGTGTGTACCTAAATACTCGAGCACTTGGGATCCTCAGGTGGTACTAAACTTTATCTCTAATTGGTTCCCAAATAGGGATCTCCCAATAGAAAAAATCACCAAGAAGTTGGTAATTTTGTTAGCTATTTGCACAGCCCATAGGGTCCAAACGCTTTCACTAATCAAGACCTCAAATATAAAAATTAATTCCGGAGGTATTGAAATAGTCATCACCGACATTATAAAGACATCGGCACCTGGCCGAGTTCAACCTATTTTATTTCTACCATACTTTGTAGATAAACCTAGCATTTGCCCGGCTACTATATTAGAAGATTATCTTCATGTGACTAACGAAATTAGGCCTGAGAACGTACCTAACTTATTCCTAACGTTTAAACGGCCCTATAGAGGCGCTACGGCGCAGTCGATCAGTCGTTGGATAAAACAAGTATTGAGTGCGAGCGGCGTGGACGTGGCGACATTCAGCGCGCACAGCACGCGCCACGCCGCCACGTCCACGGCGCGCCGCGCTGGCCTGTCCATAGACGCCATCAGGAAGGCGGCTGGATGGACAGCAGCCTCTCAAACATTTGCCAAATATTATTGTCGGCCCATACGCGAAGAAAATTCCTTTGCAAGTTCGGTTTGTTTTCCAACAAACACAAATTAAATAAAACTGATTAATCGTACATTTATAATCATAAATAATAATATACAGTTGATCATTGATTAATTATTAAGATGATAGTTATATTAAAATATTGTTAAGGCATTACATAAATTATAGTTTACCTATAAGTGCTAAATAAACAGATTGAGCATTTATGTATTATTATTTAATTCTAAAAACAGCAAAACTTCATCTCTAAACATCTACGTTGTGAAAGTTATATCTGAAGAATGAAGCGATGCAATATAATATATGATCAAACGAACTTCGGCAAGTGAAGTTCGATCGATATTATATTAATCGCTTCATTCGAAGATATAACACCCACCCACCCTAGTTTGCCCATTATGAAGTTTTGCTTGATTTAAATTATACTCTAAAAAGAATGAAGTCTGACAGGCAGGACTGCTAGGAGTAACATAAAAAAAAAAAAAAAAAAAAATTGAGGGTAATTTTAAAAAAAGTGCGAAGTTGCCTTGTAGGGTAGAGGAACTACGTTGTGAAAGTTATATCTTCGAATGAAGCGATTAATATAATATCGATCGAACTTCACTTGCCGAAGTTCGTTTGATCATATATTGTTTATGACAAAACCGACATTAATATTAGAATAATTCCGTATAAGTTAACATAACAAGGATAATTTCTCGGACGCCCATGGGGAAAACCGTACGGGAAGGAATAAACATTTATTAAATCATGCCGTATGTGAGAGTTAGAAATGAGTGTTTTATTACCGACCCCAGATTGTGGCCATGAAAACAGCGGCCTGTATTACCTACCTATGCTTTTCAGTGTTGTTTTAAGTACCGTACTCGTATTTCTAAATAAAGATGGGGGTAAACAGGTGTACAGCCGGCCCGCGGTTTTTGTAGCCTATGTAACGCTTGCAACATTGAGTGTCATATGCGCGTTGCTGACCCTTCAAAATGAGAATTCGCTGTGCTGTCAGCTCAGGGGACAAGCAAGTCCCCTGTTGTCAGGAGCTCTGGCGACCTTAGGTACTCGCCACAAGAATACGGCAAAATAAATCAGTGTTGCTCTGTATTATAATGTGGGGTCTAATAAATTGTGCATAAGTAAATCAGTCGAATTATACTTTTTTGCAAGTCCGACATAAAAAAAGAACTTTCGGTTCCTGTGTAATTAGTTGAATTAATTTTAGGTGTAGCGTCCTTAACCATATAAAAATGTTTTTTTTATAATACTACACCAGCAGTGCTTTTGGCTTTATTCATTAAATATTATTTCACATACGCCGCATATTTCGTGGCTCAATGTGGCATTATGAGCGACGGCTGTCGTAAAACGTCAAAACAATATTAACACGGAAAGTGCTTACACGACGTCTTTTACGATCGTTAAGCTTAGTGCGAGCATCCGAGTATTCCTACGTACTACACTCGATAATTAGCTCTGGTATTACCACCTTATTTATTTTACTTCGCGTGCTTTAATAAGCCTCACAAAATACACCATTATGTATATAAAACCAAGTCGCTAACATTACTTACCTACGTAATTATAGCTATATCAGATAACATTCGATACAATCGCAGAGGTATGTACACCACGGAAAATCTTTCTCCCAATATTACAAATGTCGGATTATTACATAATAAGGATTTCTCTTACTAATATCAGAGACCTTTATTTTCCTGTAATACAAAAGTTGCACGTAAGCCGGTGATCCGACATCGAAAAACTCGTTAAAAATCAATACGTAGCGGCAATGTTTACACGTAGTCATAGCGAAACCAGCCGTATTGGATGTCAGCCAATAGCGAGGGATATTTGTCGAAAGCCATGACAACCGTGGATACGCACCTGTGCTTCGAATATTTGGTCAATATGTACAACAAACATTCCGAGTAAACGTGAACACATTTAACAATGAATCAAGATGCTAAGAAAATCGCGAATAACCTTTACGGAAGAGTCACCGCGCCGGCTGTCGAAAGATGCCGAGTTAACTTTTGTACAGACTTAGAAAAGTCAGTTTTGATGAGCAACTTCGAGAGGCGGGCATGGAACCAAGTTGGGCCCGACGATGAATGGAACTTCTACTGGGCCTCCACGCAGACGTGCCGGAACTTATTCAGCGTCGAGAGCGGATACCGGATGAATGACAACCAAATAATAAATCACTTTCCGAACCACTACGAACTGTCGCGGAAAGACTTGCTCGTGAAAAACATAAAGCGCTATAGAAAGGAGCTCGAAAGGGAAGGCAATCCTTTGGCTGAGAAAGCCGAGGTCGCGTTACACGGAGGTCAAGTGGTAACTCGGTACGTTCATCTAGACTTTGTACCGGTTACGTTTGTGCTCCCCGCCGACTACAACATGTTTGTCGAGGAGTACCGTAAATCACCGCAAAGCACCTGGATCATGAAACCGTGCGGAAAATCTCAGGGAACGGGAATTTTTCTCATAAACAAGCTATCTAAACTGAAGAAATGGTCTCGTGAAGCAAAAACACCTTTCCACCCACAATTGACTAAAGAAAGTTACGTTATTTCGCGTTACATAGACAATCCTCTACTAATAGGGGGCAAAAAGTTTGACCTGAGACTTTACGTGTTGGTTACTTCTTTCCGACCTCTGAAGGCTTATCTGTTCCAACTCGGCTTTTGTAGATTTTGCACGGTGAAGTACGACACAAGTGTTACGGAGTTGGATAATATGTACGTACATCTTACTAACGTTAGTGTGCAGAAACATGGCGGTGATTATAATAACATACACGGAGGGAAGATGACGGTGCAGAATCTGCGTTTGTATTTGGAAGGCACACAAGGGAGAGCGGTTACTGAAAAGCTGTTTGCAGCGATGCAGTGGCTGATAGTGCATTCTTTGAAGGCTGTTTCATCTGTGATGGCTAATGACAGACATTGTTTCGAGTGTTATGGCTATGACATAATAATTGACAATCAACTAAAGCCGTGGTTAGTGGAAGTGAATGCGTCTCCATCATTAACATCGACGACGGTGAACGATAGGATATTGAAGTACAAATTGATAGACAATATACTGTCAGTGGTACTTCCACCAGACGGTGTGCCAGACGTTCGTTGGAATAAAATACCGAATGCCGAAGCTTTGGGTAATTTTGACTTACTAATTGACGAAGAGCTATTAGAAAAAGAGGAGCCTTCCACTCACAGTCGCGCTGTGAAAACTAAATATAAGTGAAAACAAAATAAGGCCCACAACACACTAAGCCGAACTTAGCATCGAAATTATCCCAGAAATTTCTGTTAAGTTATGCATGACACATCAGGTGGAATTCACTTTGCGTTCTGGCGTATCATCGGATTCTGGTGGAGTGTAATTTCCGCAACAACACGTCATTCAATGTATTTTATAATAGTAATTAAGACGCATAATAATTTTCGGCATGGGGTGTCATAGCATCTGAATACGTTGAAGCGTGAATTTAGCCGCAGAATTGCAGCTTGTGTGTCAATTACCTAAGTGTGAGTGACCTAAATAAGGCTTAGTTCCCCCTGTAGGTACCGGTATCGCTCTACTAGGTACCGGCGCGTTTTTCACTATATAGCTGCAGAGTTCTTACTATAAAATTCAAATGCTCCAGAAAATTGCAGCGAGCGGGAAAGAATAAAGAGGGCACTAATAGTTGTTGCAATCACACAATACAATTTTAGATCCCCCGGGAAATGTGAGAGCTAATATTACACAATGTATATAAAAGTCTTGTATGTTGGATATGTTGTTAAAGGTACCTGATTATTTAATTTATTGTTTGTTAAGATTGCTCCCAACTAGAGAGCAAAACTGTCAAAATTAATAAAAAATAATGTAATTCAAGAATGTTAAAATACGAGTATATTAATAAGAATAATAATACGGCACGCATTGTGCGGAGGTTCCTGTCTCTGGAGCCCTAGCCACCGGTAGTATGGACCCTCCTCCCCATATCGGTGGATTCCTATTTTTTTATATTTTTAAATGTTTTTTAATTTTATTTTTTTTTACTAGAGAAATATTTAAAAATGTAAAATATATGTTAAAAAAAAATGAATAAATGGAATACTAATATTACAGTTTGTTATACGTTCATTCAATTTAAAAAGTTGTAGTATGTAAGAAATAACAGTTTGGAACAGTGTAGTACCTAACTACCACAATCTTTGCTATTAAAAACTATTTTAAGTCCCTATATCACATGTTGCGACCTCGTAAAACTGCCACAAGAGAGTGTAAAATTAGAGAGTACATCAAAGAAGCCGCCGTGCATACGTTGCGATTTGCATTTTAAAGTTTGTGGTGGAAAAATAACACCGGCGGGCCATTCTATATGCTAAATAGTGAAGAACTTCCGGCCGGTTAATGTTGTACAAGTTTATATCTGCGGCGACCGCCCGAACTTGGCTTTGCTGGCAACTTTATAATTTGGCGCTCCGCGTACTCTTTGGGAATTCACGAAGTTTTTTTATATCATTTAGCGTGTGTAGAGGCTTTGTATGTGGTTTTGAAAAGTAGATTTGAAGCTGATTTAAAAAGAGCTTTAGTTTTCCGGTGTTGCACAATGTAACGCTTGTCATGTTACTTTATAAAACTCTATTTACTGAGTGACAGATAACGCACAGCTTTGGTAAACAGGTGGGTCTAGAATCATTAAATTGTGCACTCAATTTATATAAAATAATAACGTAGGTAAGTCCTGAGAAAGGATTTTTGAAAATTCATATGGGATTCCCCACGGCTAGTAAAGAAATGAAGGTGATTTATTAACCCTTTTGATGCTGGATGCGACAATCGCCTATAAGCGGATATTATATCAAATTGACCAGTGAATCACGTGACGGGGCGGCGATTATACTAATGTTGTGCGTTCAAGAGCTACAATGGCCACATCATGCGTAATAGGGCTATTTTGAGGTTAGCAGCGAATGGGTTAATCAATGGCATCCATGGATAACAAAAATATCTTAGAAATTAGTATACCTTATCATAAAATTGTGTGCTAAACACGAGAAAGTTGTGTGAAATGGTTGTAAAGTTTGTAAAAGTTGATTCGCTAATTGTTAAAGCTTTGGTTTATTATTATACTAGCTTGCGCCCGCGGCTTCGCCCGCGTTTTTGAGATAAAAAGTAACCTATGTGTTATTCTGATGTATAAGCTATATTACTGTAAAGTTTCATCGAAATCCGTTCAATAGTTTTTGCGTGAAAGAGTAACAAACATCCATACATACATACATCCATCCTCACAAACTTTCACATTTATAATATTAAGTAGGAAGGATAGGATTTAGTATATTTATATTTTTATTGTATTGTCATTGAATTATTTTTTGTTATGAATAAGATTAATGGGTTTTATGAAATCGTCTGTATTTGTCAATACATAGATCTTAATATCGGAATATTATTATTTCAATATCGTAGAACCGAATGATTGTTTTAAATAGGTACCTATATCATAAAACTAACTTTCAAAATATTGCTTGTTCTTCAGTAATTTGTTACAAACTAGTAGTTATTGGCAAGTTTTCATTCATAAACCTTTCTCTAACTTTGGTTGGATGTTTATCAGCTATGTCGCTGACTGTACGTTGTCAGTATTTTATTATCATTTAGGTGTCCATAATGTAGGTACATTTTATTGTCATTCAGGTCTCCATGGTGCAACTAACCCTAAATCAAAGTAAATTATATTTTATCATTACATTAACCAAAGAAAAACATTAAAGTGAACTATTAACTAAGTACGAGTAAATAGGGATTTTCTAATTTTTTTCACAACTCATAATGCCCATTCAAAAATGAAATAAAATTGGAAGCACATCAAACAATAGTAAATACCGTGAAATGATGGATTGGTAGGTATAAAATACGACAAGTACGTGACGTTGAAAACATTAAAATTTGCACTCAAAGGGGATAATGTGGGATCAGAATAATACGCCAAATGTAAAAGCAAATTCTGTTTTACGTTGAATAAATGGTTATCAATATTTTTTATTCAGGCTTTCATGTATTTTATCCATAGACAATATAGATATGTTACCACGGGACGCGAATCACTGTCGTTTTGTTTTTCTCTTGCCACATTATCAAATCTGTTATCAAACCTCATGTTAGTGCTTGTTATAGTAGGAATGCGATTATAGGCGACCTTTACCCATCTGTTAAAGTATTTTATGTCAAATTTAGTATGTTAAAAAATAAATCGCGAGTGGGTTGGCTAAAAAATCATGGCCAGACTATGATAATATTTTTTAACATACAAAATTTTATATGAAATACTTTTCATCAATTAAACAGATATGTGAAAGTCGTCTCAATTCGGATCTTAAAGCATATTATTGGTTTAGCAAAATAACATTGATCAATATTGATATGAGTTCTAACAACAGATTAAATTGAACAGCTTTCAGAAACTGGAGGACAGTCTGCGCTATATTCTTGTTAGTTGAGTGTATTTAATAAGAACCGGCACTAAAGATGATCACAGATTGCGCATGTAGGTACATTTTTGGCCCAATAGATAATAGACAGTTGACAATACGTAATAGAGAATGGTCCAATTGGACGACGAGCATCGACTGACGATCCAATCGCCTGCAGCGCGGCGCCCCCCGTCTTCTTCATTCCGCCAAAGAGACCAAAAAAATCAGCTAATGCGCAGGTGACGTTTGTGAT
The DNA here is from genome assembly GCA_948465475.1 of Thalpophila matura. Lineage (NCBI taxonomy): Eukaryota > Metazoa > Arthropoda > Insecta > Lepidoptera > Noctuidae > Thalpophila > Thalpophila matura. The sequence continues at coordinate 10,146,452 of OX419185.1, read as the reverse complement.
CAAGTTTGCTGCCGGGACTTATACCATTGCACTCTCCCTTGCCCCTCAAAAGTTAGGCAATCTGTATTTCTTATACTTCTCGAAAGTCTCGCGTCCCGTGGATGATAATGTCTATGGTTTTATCACATGAATAAATGAAATACATAACTTAAAAAATCATAGTTTTTCGTGTTTTTATTCAATATATTATTCATATTCTTTATTGTAGGTACACACAAATATGAAATACAATTATTTTTCAATGGATACAAAGGTTATTTACAAAGGTGAGTTTAACTGAATATTGAGTATTTTTTGAGCAAACCTTAGAGCGATAAAGAGATTTAGTAAATATATATAGGTGCATAATAGGATGTAATACACTAATTAAAAACGTAGGTATGTACATCATACTTATATAAACTAAACAAATTATGTATATTAGACCGCACATAAACATACATTATACATTTATCAGGTCATGGTAATAGGAAATGTTCCTTAATAATTCTTCTCTTGAAAACATCTAAAGCGGGTTAGTGGGGCTATCACATAATATGGAGTGTGGAAGTGAATTCCAAAGACAATAATTTTGATTTAGAAAACTACTTAGATAAACAACTAAATCCATCAAGCGGTTTATGCTACAGAACGTGCCAAAGAAATAGACATACAAACAAACACTCGAAATCATTACCCCCATCCTGGGGCAGTCGGGTAAAAAGAGCAGATATTAGTGAAATAATCACACTAATACTATAAATGCGAAAGTTTGTGCGTGTGTGTGTGTTTGTTACTTCTTCACGCTGAAACGGCTGGACGGATTTGGATGAAATTTGGCACACAGATAGATTATAGTCTGGAATAACACATAGGCTACCTTTTATCCCGAAAAACGCGGGCGAAGCCGCGGGCGAAAGCTAGTAGATTATAACAGGGGTTTCCAAACTTTTTCAGTTTACAGTGCACTTACAGGTATAGTATTTTGTCATAGCGTCCTTGTAAAAATATATGTGAAATGATAAATAAGGCGCGAGATTCGATTTTTTGGGAAGGAAACAGGACGGTCTCGCGGCGCCCTTGCTTATTACCCACGGCGCCCTAGAGCGTCGCGGCGCACACTTTGGGAACCCTGGATTAGTTATGGACAAATGAAAACCGGATTATGAAAAGAAAACGAAGCCAAAAATGTTTGTGAAGAAATTCGCGCGTATAAGGCGGCCATACACTGTCACAAAAAAATAATAAAAAGTGTTTAATGAAATGCTATTTTCAATGTAGAAGGACATAACCTACAAAATATGTAGGTAGCTACATACAATATGGCACGCTCATTATTATATTAAACGACCCTTTTTTAATCTCTAGCTAATGGTTAGATTTATGTTCAGAATGATTTAGGAACTATTACAGTTTATTAAAGCATTAAGCTATTAAAAAAATATATATATATATTTAAAATAGTCACAGCAATGTGTTATTTTATTGATGTTACGCCTCTAAAGCGAAAAACCCGCTGCATCATCTAAACTTGGTCTTACCGACTAATATATACGACAGCGCTTTACACCGTGTCGCAGCGCCTCTTAATGCATGTTGCATACTTTTCCCCGTCGCATAACGTAGGGAACCGCTATGTGCGCATTACTTATGTAGTACACTCTACGACTTAAAGGAACGCTTAGTTGGGATCCAGTACAAATAGTAACGCGCTTCAAAGAGATTTGTACTGTATTTTTTAATATTTTACAGTTGGTTTTAGTTTGGGGCTCCGCATCTTTGTTAGGACTTAGCCCCCATTCCTGAAAGCCTGATTATTCTGCAGTTTTTGTAAGACATTGAATTGCCTATCTCTTATACTGTAATGTAGGTAGGTACTTTATTTCCATTGTTGATGCCCATAAGGTCAATAGGGGTGACCATTTACCATCAATTGGGCTGCCTGCTAATTTGCCACTCAATAACACATTTTCAATAAATAAATCAAACAAGCCTCGTTTAATCGAGCGCCTGAAATACATAGTAATACATACCCGCCCGTCGCTAAAATCGACCCAAACTATTCAGACATCGTTGAATGGGTTAAAAAAATCCTTGTAAAAAAGTTTGGGATGCCAGCAGTAGCCACTATTGTTAGAGTATTTTTTTCGATCGATAGAATGCCTGTGGAGCGGCCTCTTGCATATTTTAATGTCACGATTTTGCCCCTGGCTTAGAGTGCGAGAAAACTTCGATTGAAAAATCCACGAACCGCTTCGTCACCACCGAAGTTATTAATCACGTTTGAGGCGAAATAGCTGAACAAAATATAGTATTGTGTAGAAATTTGGCATTACATTTTTTACTGATCTTAGAATAGTTACTGTGATTAATGAGTGTTGTAAAGAGTTAACAAAGTCCACCTGTGGTTTTATATGAGTATAGTCTAGACTGAGTCTGGACAGTTACCCAGTCATGGATCTCGATTTAAAACTAGATTTTATTCAAAATTAAATCTGTCAGTTTTTAATCGAAATTAGTGATTAAGCTATTTTCGAAATTAAAGCGATTAGCATAATATACTACATTCAGATCGTATGTTAAATTGTTTTTTTATTCGTCTATGAGTTAATTACACTCATCTAATTTGACAAAAACAATTAAGTAGTCATCCTCCCTCTCACAGAGAGGAGGCCTTTGTTCCAGCAGTGGGAACATTATAGGCCGATTATGCTATGCTATGATTATGCTAATTAAGTAGGTACATAAGAAATCTTTCATATATTTTGACAAAGTTATAAACAAGACTTAAATTTATTATGGGTGCGTTTTTCACTGCTCTATAAGTTACACACTCGACATCGCTCACGTATTCCTAGTAATAAGCAAAGTTAGACGTGATACAGACGCGGTCTTAACTCGCGTCTAGCAATAACGTTCCTGGTTTAATGACAGTAATAAGGTGTAAACCTGTCAGTTTGCTCGCCTATCTTCATTTTATTTACTGCCAGGTAGTATAATATAGAAGATAGGTATTTAATAAACTCAATATTGCAGCACATGGCGGTTTCAATAAAATCTTAGTGAAAACAGCGAGTTGCTATGATACAAATAGGATTACGTATTATAGAAATAAAATGTGTGACCACGACAGACTGGTTCAGTGAAGAGTTTCAATTTATATAAGAACTAGCTTCTGCCCGCGGCTTCGCCCGCGTTTTTGGGATAAAAAGTAGCCTATGTGTTATTCTGATGTATAAGCTATATTACTGTAAAGTTTCATCAAAATCCGTTCAGTAGTTTTTGCGTGAAAGAGTAACAAACATACATCCATCCTCACAACTTTCACATTTATAATATTAGTAGGATTTCTCGTTTGTTCTCCGACAAAGAATATGGCTCTTTGTATTGAGTTATTCGTAATCTTTTAGAAAATTGAGCCAAATCAGTACACCTTGCTTACCACGCGGAGTGCGTGAAGAGAGCACGGAAGGGCTTAATTAAGCTGACATATACATTATACACTACAATTTAAATACCTTATCAAAGTATTTCTTTGCTTTCAGTTCCTTAAAATTACTACATAAGCCAATAAATATCCATAAATCCTACTTTCTTACTAATCCTATTAATATTATAAATGTGAAAGTTTGTGAGGATGGATGGATGTATGTATGAATGTTTAATTGTTACTCTTTTTCGCAAAAAGTACTGAACGGATTTTAATGAAACTTCACAGTAATATAGTTTATACATCAGAATAACATATAGGCTACTTTTTATTCCAAAAAGCGGGCGTAAGCTTAGTATTTTGATAAATAAGTAAGGGAATAAACTGCTTTGCACATACCTAGTCATAAATATTTCTTTGACAGTCCTAAACTACATGTTCCGTCATTCCAACGGTGAACGGTGGAGGGGAATTGGCGGAAATTGCACTCAATTGAAGGCATCGTCCCTAGCCTACAAATTACGAATATACTGCAAGACCTTTGACTGGGGATGTGCTTTTCTATCGCTCGTACGTGATCGCATGAATCAAATCCGCTATTCAGACCTTGTAAAGACTACTGATTTTTGTGTGTTTGGGATGGTGAAGTTTAAAATTTTACAAAATCTTTCCACTACTTTCTTTTCTGATAGGTACCTACTTTTTTTTTTGTATTTGATTATTCATAGCTTTTCTTCTGCCTGACGCTAGTAATCAGGGCCTGCTTCTCTGCTCACACATATCATTTTTTATTTTATTTAGATAAAGTTTTTGCCCTACAATTTCCATCACAGCATAACATCCCGATTTAGTTAAACAGTAGTTATAACCACAATCTATTAATAGTTTTTCAGAATATTCTTAAGCTTAATCTTAGAGCTCGTCGTTAAAGCTAACTTATAGCATTTTAGAACTTTCAAACTGTTATCAAAGTTCGCGTTTAATATGCCCTAGGAACTACTTAGTATCACGAGCGGGGAGAGGGTTTAATGAGCTCTTTGGAGCAGAAAGCGGTTAAATTTATGAGTGTACTGCAACTATAAATTGCGGCTGTGCCTGTTTACTGGTTATCAGGATACGTAGAATATTATATTGGTAAATTATTCCATATAAATCTTTTGACTCGTTGGTCTGGCGCTCAGATCATAGAAACAAGGAGATATGCCATTATAGCAAATTAGTACGGGAACAACTGATTCGTTGATTCTCCATTTTTAGAACATTTTTCGACACAATTACAAGCGCTCCTTAGGAATAAAAAGATCTCCCACACATTAAAAATCCCGCATACCCTCAATCTAACACTGTTAATCATTACTCAACACTACCACTAAACTAAAACACTGTATTTATATCATCGATTGTGTTCGGTTCGTCGCCAGCGTGTACTTTTTATATACGATCAATGTGACCGTATGAAAGCGTCAAGCTCAATAGCGCCTTGGCACATCTCCCTTGTTTCTTTGATCTGAGATCTGGCGTTAAGTGAGGCTGACGGTCGTCTAAGTTTATTATAAGTGTGCAATTATAATACACTAATATTGTGTTGTAGTCGTGAAGGGTGAGGCGAAGCCGATACAGTAAATAAAATTATAATTTCGTTTTACTTAATGTCATACCTATTCGTGTATTCAAATTATGTAAATATCTTATCCTAATCCTAACTAATATTATAAAAATGTGAAAGTAAATTTGTTTGTTAGCTATCTTTTCGCGCCTAAACCACTGAATCGATCATCATGATGCATATACGTGGTCAGTGGTACAGAAAAGGACATAGAGTACTTTTTATCTAGAAAAAAAGTATTGTTCCCGAGGGAAAGAACAATCACTTTCAACGATCACAATTGCTTCAGGACGCTAGATGGCGCTACATGTCTTTAAGTCAAGCGAAGCCACGGGCAAAAACTAGTCGTGAATAGGTATGACATTTAAGTAAAACGGAATTATTTATAATTGACTATTTTATTGTACCGGCTTCCACTAACCTTTCGCCACCGTTGTTGTTCATTTTTATTTTTCGCTCAAAGATGAATTTAAAATGTGAGCAAACTTTAACTCATCACTGATAAACTATTGATGAAAAATCGTATAGCTTGCTTATTGCCTCAGGGAAGCATGTAGGGAATGAGGACACAAGTATTTGTAAATTCATGATTCACACCTAACTAAATATTGCAAGCAAACCCAGAAAGTGCGTTACGAATGTAGACCTTGCTCTATTGCACCCTAATGACTTCGAAAGGAGACCCGAGAAGGCTGCCAAAATTTATTAAAGCGACTCTGAGCCGTAGACAAATCTACATAGGTAAATAAAAAACAAACAAAGACCCCTTGTCTTTGTTTGTTTTTTTATTTACCTATGTAGATCTTAACTTTTTAATGAAAAAATAGAAATGTATTTGAAACATTAAATCTGAATAGGCCCACATTTATTCAAATTTAAACTACAAGCAAAAATATGTCAGCTCAAGCCAGACGGTCACATGAGCGAAACCGAGGTTAATGGCTAGTGCAATAAATTTCCCACCCAATTTAATTACGGCCATTTAAAATACTACGAAATACGTTTACGAGCGTACGAGCGACGATATTACGAGCCGCACAACATTAACATAAAAAAATGAATGAATCAAGTTGAAACGAAATGTTCGTATTGAATGTTACACACTACACAACGCATGGCAATAACGTCATGTAGGTAACTACATTTGCCGCGTAGCAACTACTACGCCGTAGGCATTCGTAGCAGATGTAGTAGTGTAGCCATAACTACGCGGCTACATTACGCCGCGTGGAGTCGAATCGTTTCGGTGAAATATTAGTATTACTGTGGGCACCTTTCACTCTGCCTTTATTGGCATTTTGGGCTAGCATAACATCGCGCTAATGAACCGTAAAGGGGTGAGTAGAATTACTACTACATAGTACCAAATTCTCTTTTGACATAAATAAGGTTGCTAGCCCATCGTCTCCTTAATTATATTATTAATACAACAATAGCCCTTTCCTATTGTCGTCTTTTACGACTCACAGAACGATAAGCAGATTTATGTATTTCGGTATGTTTTCCCTTAACTTCCGGAACAACTTGAATATTTCAAAATTAAACGACTTTTTAGAATTGAGCTGCCTGATAAATGACGACAACCGGTTTAGTTGAGTTAACTCAATAAAACTTCCGATAAAACGTCAACTCTTTGAATTATTTAAGTAACGAAGTTAGCCAAAGTAATCATTGACTTTGCGTTGGTATCTACGCATAATGAATGCAATTTAAATATTTCTACGCTTTTGTTTTGAATTCTGTTAGTCTATTATTTCACGAGGCCGCCTCTCACACATAGAAGGATGACCACACTTGATCACAGTTCGTTAGTGATTTCACACTATGGATTAGGTTTTTTAGGTTTTACGGAGATATCGCATCGATATCATAATAACTGCAAAGTTAAGGCATTGATTATAATAAAACAAGTTTAAACGGATTAAATCGCGTATATTACAGATTTTCACAACTTGTTTTATTATAATGTGTAATAATCGCGAAAACGTAAGACATTATTAAGGCATTGTGTTGGAGCACAGAACAGAAAAAAGGGAGTCTATAAAGTCTCCAATAGATGTCACTAACGCTTAAATTCACAAAAATATACATTTATAATAAGGTTTCCTTGTGATAATTGTCCTTCAGTCAATTGTGAAATTTGTTTCATCACCACTGCTCTACAAACGGTGAAGGAAAACATTGTGAGGAAACCGTTGTTCTAGAACCAAAAATTCTAAGATATATTGTGACGTCCACCGCAATAGGTCCGTGTGGTGAATTACGGCCCACTTCTCACAAATAGGAAACCTGAGTCCCAGCCGTGGGAAAATTTATAGACTGAAGTGATATATAAGTCAGTTGTATCTTAGATTAGCTAAGACATTATTATAATTAATTATTACGAACCCACAACCTTGCGTTATAGCAGTGGGTTGGAAAAACCAAACAAGACAAAGTTATAAGATGATAAAGATCACGAAATGCCGGAACACACCAGAAACGTGTGAACCGACTGTCGGATTTGGTGTGGTGAGGCCTTTATACATACTTAAAAGTAGTGCATTTTTATAATAACTTACATTTCAGGCCTCCCCCATATTGGGCGTGCGCGATCCTCCGGCGTGTGAATGACGCGAACGTTCACGCACGGCGGCGTTCGCTTCGTTCACACGCTGGAGGATCGCGCACGCCCAATGTGGGGAAGGCGTAAGTCAGCACTAAAAATCGGCATTATTGTTAGTGTAGCATGTTGGGAAAAATAGTTTCAACGTTGCGACATCACAACATTTTGCTTGTCATAACATTCTCATGTGATTGCGACGCATTATTTCTTTGTATTTATTTTACTTGAGTTTTAATTTTGTTTTGTTTTTCCTTCCTTTTTATGTGGTATGTGTATTAGCGTGGTAATAAATAAATATTATTTTCTTCTTCTTGCAACAATGCAGATTATTATATGTACCAAAAAGAGGCTAATAACCCAATTGCCAATACAGTAGCATCTGCAACCAATTTCGCAGTTTCTATCGTCATAAACTGGTTTGTAGTCAGTCTGTTCGTAATTCATGTCGCACGTGCTCTGCGGCGCCAAATGCAATTTCGCAGATATACAAGTTCGTACGATTAGTGGTCGCAATTTGTGGACTGTCCTCGTTATTATGGTCGAAGTGGACATGTATGAAAATTTTATTTTTTTACTCTTTTCCGTATTTATTTTCTAGTATATTTAGTACCTACAACCTACTGCTTTTAGAAATAAGCATGAGTGAGTAGTGGAGTTCTAATATAATTATTTTGAATATGCAAAAATTTTACCAATTTGCTTCCAGCTACTTCCGTACCATTCATCCTGTAGTTGTACATAAGGATGCTAATTACTTTAGATGTCTCTTGTTTCGATACCTTAAAACATGATTTGCCATTTCGTAATGCTTTGGATTAATCAGGTACTCAATTCAGCAATGTCAATAAAATTATATTACACATAAAACTGAATTTTGTATTATAAACACACCACACCAAACTGCTTGAGTAAATTCACAAAACAATTCGCAACACAGCACCAGTTTATCTGCAAAAATTGCTTTTATCGCTCACCCGAGCGAACTCTGGCGTCTGTTCGTTGGCGTTCGGTAATAACTTTACAAACAGAGTTACCCGTCACGATCCAGGCCTTATTCACTCACTATACACTGTATTATGAAATTCTCCATTTACAGACATAAAGCTCGTCGGGTGCGACATAAAGTTTTATTTTTACTACACTTCCGTGCGTTTTCATAAATGTTGAGTGCGGGGTGAGAGGTTGCGTTTACGTTTGCGTTGATGAATTTTCTTAATGAAAATCATTTGTGGACGCGTTCTTATTACAGTTACGCACGGAGTCTAGGCTTTAGGCGATAATAAAGATAAAAGGTAACAAATCGAGGAAACCTTAAATTATTTTGTAGAAATGTCTGCCTTGAAAAGAGAATACAAATTGAGTATCTCTGCTCACATCGCGCGGTTGGCAGAGATATTCAATTGAGCGTCAATCATCCTGGAGTGAAGCCCGACACTCGATGGTTTCACGTTACGCTTGAATAGTTCAAGCTTCGTGTGATAGATGGCACTGTCGCCGGTCTTGGGACATCATATGTTAGGCTTCACAGGACACACGACAGATTCAGCTTTTTCATTTTTGTCCGTGAGCCCGCTGAACCAATTTAAGTGTTTAGGTATAGCAAGCATTATTTTAGAAAAGTACTGTACCTAACTTATTTAGAATCATAAAAAAACGTACGTTTGAATATTAGATCCACTTAGAATTTCTGGGTTCAAGCAGCTTGTAAAAAAAATATAATTCAGCCTCAAATAATGACATAATCTTATACCTAGAAACTGCTGATAAAACGTACCTAATATCTATAAAGATAAGATTAGTTTGTAATCAAACTAAAGCTAGATAGCTCCAGCAAGAGAAAAACTAATTTATCTTCTGACAGTTAACGATTTAGTCTGCCGATTTCAACGTACAAGCCACTTACCCGCTTTAGACCACGTCAAGTTGTAAAAAACCCATTTCCTAACACCCATATACTATATAATGTATATGCACCGGGCTTGTCTTTGTTTTATGGCGGTGAGGCGAGAGGTGGTTAAATAAAGTAAACTTACCTGCTCACATGTAAACTGGATGCAGAAGTGTAAAAGTAATGACAGATTTCTTGCATTTTAGAGCCTTATAAAACCTTTTAACCTACACTCGCTACCTGGCTATATCCATTGCATATCTCAGAAAGACAAAAAAAGCTATATTGTTTTTAGCAGAAGACTTGAGTAAAAGCCAGTTTGTTAGATGGTTACCTAAGAATTGATAGTCGGTTGTATCAGTGATTTCATTAGTTAGTAGGTCCATAATGGACCTACCCCGGACTAATGAAATCGTTTATAAAAAACAATTAAAATTAATAGTGTTTAATAGAATCGATATGGACCGTCCATATCGATCCTATTTAATTTTAATTGTTTTTTATAAACACACTAAAGATATCAAATTAACATCCCGATTTCAGAACAGCCAAATATCCGATTACAAAAATGCCGAAATCAATACATAATCCAATTAGGCGACGGAAAAATAAACCAAAACATAGTATTCGAAGGGTGTCAATTATTGAATAGTATCTATCTCCACGGGGAGTTTAATTGGTAAATGAACGATATTTTAATCGATTCCGTATCGAATTCTGGTCGTAATTGGGATGGCTCAAAGTTTGTCGATGTTTGTCCAACGGGGATAGCTTCGGGTATGTATAATATAATATTTGCGTGACTCAATTAATTGGTATCTTAATTTGTGTCGCTTCAATTTTATGTTTGTTCTGGGACTTTGTACGGTGCGACTTGTAATTATAGGTAACACAGAATCTAATAGCATAAAAAATTAAAGTAAATAATGATTTTGGCATGGCAATGCCTACTAGTCATTTTTCAAATGAAGTACGAGTTGTGTAAAATTCTGAAAATTGCTAGTGCAACCTAAAACTCTTTCATCTTTTCACCCCAGTGCTAATAGCAACAAATTTTAATCTCTACTTTTGCCATCAGATTCTGGTCGACCTAGAGGCTATGGCTAGGGAAATGAATCAGTAATTTCAGTTTACTAATAACGATAAAGCGGACAGGAAAAACCCATTTTCTTGAGATACCTTCATACATATCCTCACGCCTGCTTTCTCCAAAAGGGTAGGCAGAGGCGTATTGATCAAATAGAACCATAAATCGTATAGAAAAAATCCAGACTCCGGGCTGGAAGAAACTCTTTAGAGTAGAAAAAACTCAATAAAACTCACTAACCTCTTGACATGAACTTTTAAATATTTCTGGTTAAAAAAATGGAACAGAATTCGTACGAAATTATCTGCCAAATAAGTTAAACGGAACTTATCCAAAGGTAATGAAACCGGCTTCATAAAAGGTAAAAATAAAAACAATGTGACGTACAAGAATCAATAATCCATTTACACTGCAATCAATACACGCAAACGAGGAACAAAATATTTCTTTGAAGTATTCTTGGTAACAAAGTGAAACTAAAATAGTTCCTTTTAAAAAGGCTTATTTTATATTGCCGTACTGGATAAAGGATTCCCCGTACATCGGGCTTCGTAATTGACATAAGTGTCACGTTTCTGTCCGCCACCCTTTAATCATGGGGCTTCCTTTGATTTAATATACCACTAAAGGGCTATAATTTAGCTATAGGGCTATATCAACATAAAAGGATACGACGTTTTCTATCGAAGGGAAGAATATACTTGTCACGGCAAGCTTAACTGTATTAGATATATTGTGTGATAGGGGGACGCCCATAACGTCATTGATTGGGCAGAGTTCCAATATCGGATACAATTCTTTTAATAAAATAACCCGACAATACTTTGGTGAATCAACTTTTTGGATAGCGATTAAAAATGTCAGAAGCGTGAAGGTGATGTGCCTGATACATTCAGGTGTAAAACAAGCAATTAAAAAACAAAAAGGTGCAGGAAGTGATGCATAAATCTGGAAGAACGAAGTATGTAAATATCGTGACGTAACTAAGGAGAAAAAGCGTGACGTAATAAAAAGGAATATATAAACAAGAAGTCTCGTACCTCTTATTTGCATGCGTGAAAGTGCAGACAAGCGAATGAAACAACATTCCATTTGCTGCTTCGCAATCACGAGGACCCTCAACAGTTACCACGATCCATTAGACATTGCCCCAATTTGTAAAGACTTTCATCCCACTCCATCTTTAGAAAAAAATGGAAATGTATTTATTATTTCGCCGAGGTCAAGGGTTTGAAATCATACCGCGACTTTTTGTAGGGTACGTAATGAATGAGACGTGGAAGATTACCTGAGAGAGAAAAACTGAATAGACCTTTTATGTAAGTTTTGGTTCGTTAACGTAAGTATTTCATGAGGTTCAGAATTTTTGCGTTGTAATTATGGTGGAGTTATTCATAACATTAATTCAGTATTTTTGAGATATTTGTATGAAGTATTTTGATGAAATATTTCTAGGAAGTATTTTAATGAAATATTTCTAAAAATATAAAAGCTTTTGTGTTTATTGGGTACATCTGTTACCGTAAATTTTATCTTGGCTACGAGATTTTTTACAGTTGAAGAACTTGCCTTATCTTTTAAAATTAGTTCTTGAAACATAATGTAATTCAGGCTGTAAACAAAGACAAAATACTGGAATGAAATATTGCGAACTCGTGGCTTTGTTTAGACTTTAGACTGGAGGCTTAAGCAATGTTGAATCATTTATTTACGACGAGCTCAACTCGCACTGTTACAGTAATGTTAATTTTGTAGGATAATAAATTTATAATAGGATACCATATTTTTCATATTTTCGCTAGTACTTAAAGCACAGCGAAAAACACATGAGAAGCAGGGTCGATGGACTATTTCTCTGTAATAACTTCGGAGTTGTTTTTTTATTAAAGTTTGAAAACATTCTAAGAAACTTGTGAAACTTAAAATGGCATTTGAAGACAGTTTCAAAGTCCAGTTTGTTTCCAAAGCCAGGCTTAGACGAAGATTAAAGAGGTATCCATCAAAATTAAATTGCCATCGATCGAATATTTTACTTTCCAATAAAATTAATACTCTTTGTTTCTTTTAACATTAAAATAAACATGAGACGACCTATTACTACTACTATATAAAGAAATATTATCAGAAATATTGATAATTAATTTTCTTGTGCTACAAAGTTCATCAAAGTTAATAAAATACGATACATCTGAAATCAAAATACAGTAGTACCTAAGTATTTTGATTTCAGATGTACGATGTTACGATTGCAAAAAGTAATTTCCATTATTTTGAGTATTTCATAAAATTCCCCAGATATCAACATCCAGCATCGTTGTTAGGTTGTTACTATGAAAACTGGTACAAAATTGAATTTTCCCATACGATATATACGGAAAACAAATTCACACGTTTTTTATGTCTCCCTGTAGTTTTATAAAAACTGATATACGAATATACGAAATTGGTTGAACATTTACATAAGGAAGATTTACAAGGAGGCTCCCCTTCATTACACAACTGTCAGCCTTCCCTGATGCCCATCTTTTGATTACGTTCGTGTGACATGGGGAAAGTGTGGAAAGTGGGAGAAATAATAGCCTCGCCGCGAAAATTCGAAATAGTAATTTGAAAATAAAACAAAATGTTTTTTTTTTGTTATTAAATATTATGTAAGAGATTTAAAAACAACTGACAGGACGGTAGGACTTGAACCCAATCTATGCTTCTGCTTCACTGCGCCGTCGTTCTAACCACAGAGTTTCTATTTCAAACGTTGAAATTTTAATACTTTACTAAGCCTCTTTAGTTTTTAAATCTTTTACATATTTAATATGAACTAAAAACAAGATAAATAACATAGCTTTGTCATGCTTAAAATTCATAAATATAAAATTTGTATTTTTAGTTTCACCAGTGATGGTCTAATTTAGAACGCACAAGGCCAGTTACTGTTTCGCGGTCACCGGATTGGCACTATTTATCAGATACCAGATAAATTAAAAAATGGAGCCCAATTTGTATTAAATTAGCTGGTAAGTAGGTTTGAAGGAACATGTCTAAAGATGGTGTAACCAGCCATTAGTATTTTATTTAACATTCACTTGAGATTTATTTTTATTTAAAAATAGTTTACGTAACAGCACATTCTAAGCGTGTGAGCGTGACCTACCCGATAAACTTAGGATAAAGTTTAACAAATGTAAGATACATTCTTAGTAATAATAATACCTATATCGAGATTCAACTTTTGAACTTCGTAGTTTTGTTTAATTTTCTATCTAAAGTACTTAAGAGTTCGAAATAGGATTAATATTTTATTGTAAATCTTTCTACTATTATAACCTTGTATGTGCTGTATAGAATTACATACTTAAGTGTATACAGGTAAAAACAAGAAGCTTATATAAACAACTTTTGGGTAAAAAAGAAAACGGTGCCCATAGCCATATACTTGACCCATTTCTTTTGTTTCCCTTTTCATATTTTGGTGAAAACATAACAATGAAATAAAAAAAACATCAAGTTTATTCCCTTGCGGCGTGAGCAGAGATTGAGTGTAGGCCTCCATGATGAATGATGGGTACTTGAATACAGTGCCTTTGCCGACCCAAAGGTAACGTACTTTTAATATTATTTTGTTTTCGGGTTTTATTTAAATAAAAAGTAGTTTGAAACACGTGCTTTTTAAAAAAATAAATAAAAAAAAATTATAGCAGCCAAACTTATTCCGGAATACCTGTGCGGAACACCATAATTATATTAGCAAAAAAATGTTATTTATTCGTATACATTTGTAATTTATTTAATAGAGCACTGAGAGCACAGATCTTAAAAAAATCTGACAAATATTAATTTTTTCTCGCATATAGGTAACCGGCTAAAAACATTGGTTCACGCTCAGACCACACTTTATATTGCGTAGCGCGATCGAATCGTCGTCCAATATCCCGACCAGAGGCCTATCACGGCAAAATATTTCAGAACAAGATAAACAAATAGAACGTAAACAATAGCATTTCGGCCATATCGCTATTTTCCTTTGTTTACCCAAGCTTGCTAAAAAAGGAAAAACCAGGTATTTTCGTACCGTCGACTTTGAGCTCAGATAGGATCTAAATAATAAATCATGTGTGTAGAATATGTTACGCAAGCCTCAGTTTTAGTTTCCTGAACATAAATTATTCTATCATATTCCGCTATCCTTGTAACGCAACAAAAAGTTCACATCTACGATATGAAAAGGCAGATTATCGCGTAGTTTAGAAAATGATACAAACAAACAAAAGAAGAGAAAATATTGAGCTAGATTTCCTCGGGGAATTGAAGTCGCCTCCACTAAAATTGGATGGTAAACTGAAGACACAATGGCTTTTATTCTTTTTACCTTGTCGCTTGGGGAGCGCGCCAGGCGAGCCCGGCCCCACTACAAAAATATTTGATCGCCTGCCCATCAATCAATATTGATATTTTTAATTTGCTGTTAAAAGCATGGTCTACTTCGCTTCATATTATTAACAACAACATAATGAAAATTAATTACTCTGCCACGGACATAAAACTGTGCATAACAACTCTTTAAAAATATTAAAAGCAAAATTGACAGTGACAGATCAAAATCATTGCTGAACGATTTATTTTAATTTTTGTTGTGACTATATTTTTATTTTTGTAACAATGTCTTCAATTTAGAATTTTTAGTAGTAATGGCACAAGAAGTGAAAAAGATTTCCCCCGCAGTTTACGGTAAAGTTACACCGCCAGTTATGGAGAAAGGTAGAGTGACTTATTGTACCGACTTGGAGAAGTCTGTGATAATGAGCAACTTCGAGCGTCGCGGCTGGATCCAAGTGGGACCCGACGATGAATGGAACTTTTACTGGTCCTTCACACAAAATTGCCGAACAATTTTCAGTATCGAGAGTGGCTACAGAATGAGCGACAACCAAATGATAAATCACTTTCCTAATCATTACGAACTGTCGCGTAAAGATTTATTAGTGAAAAACATCAAGAGATACCGAAAAGAACTTGAAAGAGAAGGTAATCCCTTGGCCGAAAAAACAGACGTTCCATTACCTAACGGACAAGTGATTACTCGCTATATACACTTAGATTTCATACCAGTGACCTACGTGCTGCCTGCCGACTACAATATGTTTGTTGAGGAATACAGAAAGTCGCCTCAGAGTACATGGATCATGAAACCGTGCGGCAAGTCACAGGGGGCGGGAATATTCCTAATAAACAAACTATCGAAACTTAAGAAGTGGTCCCGCGAAGCGAAAACTCCCTTTCACCCTCAGTTGACCAGTAAAGAAAGTTACGTAATATCGCGTTACATCGACAACCCGCTCTTAATTGGCGGAAAGAAATTCGACCTACGGTTGTACGTGCTGGTGACGTCATTTCGCCCACTAAAAGCGTATTTATTCCAACACGGTTTCTGTAGATTCTGTACGGTGAAATATGACATGAGTGTTACCGAGCTCGATAACATGTACGTGCATTTAACTAATGTCAGCGTGCAGAAGCACGGTGGAGATTACAACAGTCTGCACGGTGGGAAAATGAGTATTCAGAACTTCCGTCTATATTTGGATGGTACTAAAGGACGCTCTGTTACCGACAAATTATTCGCAGAAATGCAGTGGCTTATTGTTCACTCCTTGAAAGCTGTCGCCCCCGTTATGGCTAACGATCGTCACTGCTTTGAATGTTACGGATATGATATTATAATCGACAATACTCTCAAACCTTGGCTTATAGAGGTGAACGCTTCACCGTCTCTACAGTCGACGACTCATAATGACCGAATATTGAAATACAAATTAATTGATAATATTGTGTCCGTAGTTGTACCGCCTGATGGCATTCCAGATGCAAGGTGGAACAAAATCCCGACCACTGAGGCGCTCGGTGACTTCGAACTGCTGATTGATGAGGAGCTGATGGAAAAAGAAGACGCTAATTCGCGCTACAACAAATACCATCGCGTCAGACAATAACTTATTAACAATTTTCTAATAGTATTAGTCATTATTTTAATAAAAAATCAAACCCATCTAAATTATTTTATACCATTCCCCCTCTAAAAAGCTTATTTTATTCACTGAAAACAGTGAATAAAAAGCACTTTTACTCACTGTTTTGATGTTTGAAAATGGAACACACCAATATATTCGACCACAGATTTAAAGAACCTATGCTAGATGCGGCACGTTATTAGATTGTATGAAAACCGAACGTGTCATCTTTTTATGTCCGTATGGATTGAGGAGCCACTTTTTGTAGCTTAATGAAATTAATATACTTATTTAGTAGTAAGTTTAAAAATATTGTAGGCTCAATCCTCGAATTTGTAGTATAATAGTTCAATAGTTATATGAACATAAAGGTGGCTCCTCAATCCAAATGTTTGGATTGAGGAGCCACGTGGAAACACGGAAAGTATACAATGAATATTCTTGAAAATATTGTATCATTTAGTAGCCATTATGTAGAATGCCTACTAAAAATCTGATTCCAGTACTGTTGATATTCAAGAATGTACAATACTTTTAATGTGGCTCCTCAATCCAGATAGATGAGAGCGTGAATTTCCATAAAAGCAATTGGTAATTTTAAATTCCACTCCAAAAACATTTAGAAGTAAGTGTGTTAGAATTTCTAGTGTATGGACAAAGTAGTAAAACTGTGTGAATTTAGTAAATAAACGCATTTTATTTGGCTCCTCAATCCTGACGTTACTGTATTGAGAAGATACTTGAGTTACCTGAGATCACAACGGAATAAAAAAACAAAGACACTAACATTTAGTATAAATTTCTACTAAATATATATGCACAGATCAACATTGTATGTATTCGATATCTGATAAACAAATAACTTTTCGATATTGCTTAAGAATTCGCCATTTAGGGGGACCATGTTATATGAATGAAACCAGGATAACCAGTTTTTTATTTTTTTTTTACAAATCAAAATATCGGGGTACAGGTACCTATGTACAGAGATACTTCATAATATATTATGTTTAGGGTGGTGACACATCAAATGGTACAAAGTTATTAAACAAATATTCACTCAACAAACAACGAAACGCAACATTATCATTTCGCAAATCATCATTCCATATAAAAATGTTAATCAAACTTTACATTTCATAAAGTAAGTACTTAATGCTTTCTAGTACAAAGGGGTCTCAAATTTCAGATGAGTCGGGCGAGACCCGGTAGCTCAGTTGGTTCAGAGCACTAGTCACGGTACGGCAGAGGTCGCGGGTTCAAATCCCGCTCGGGTCATATGATTTTTGAGAATCACTTATATATTTAATAAGTTATTAAATATATAAGTGATTCTTTCTTTCTTAAAGCCATGTTATGCTTCTATCAAGTTATTATTAATAACTTGATAGAAGCATAACATGGCTTTGACATTCACATTTGAAATTCACAAATAAAAATATACATTTATCCCTCCAATTAGCGACGTTGGCATGGGCCACTATAAATGTCACTACCCCATAAAGGACGAGATGTTTTGTTACGACGACTATGATTGTCATGGTAAATTAAGTAAAAGCACCGACCAACCAATTTTGTATCATACAATAACTTATGTCGAAAATGATTGGTAAGAAGTACCTATCTTAAACATATATGAAGTAGGTATCTCTGTACATATTCAGATATTTTGATTTGTAAAAAAAAAATAAAAAACTGGTTATCCTGGTTTCATTCATATAACATGGTCCCCCTAAATGGCGAATTCTTAAGCAATATCGAAAAGTTATTTGTTTATCAGATATCGAATACATACAATGTTGATCTGTGCATATATATTTAGTAGAAATTTATACTAAATGTTAGTGTCTTTGTTTTTTTATTCCGTTGTGATCTCAGGTAACTCAAGTATCTTCTCAATACAGTAACGTCAGGATTGAGGAGCCAAATAAAATGCGTTTATTTACTAAATTCACACAGTTTTACTACTTTGTCCATACACTACAAATTCTAACACACTTACTTCTAAATGTTTTTGGAGTGGAATTTAAAATTACCAATTGCTTTTATGGAAATTCACGCTCTCATCTATCTGGATTGAGGAGCCACATTAAAAGTATTGTACATTCTTGAATATCAACAGTACTGGAATCAGATTTTTAGTAGGCATTCTACATAATGGCTACTAAATGATACAATATTTTCAAGAATATTCATTGTATACTTTCCGTGTTTCCACGTGGCTCCTCAATCCAAACATTTGGATTGAGGAGCCACCTTTATGTTCATATAACGATTGAACTATTATACTACAAATTCGAGGATTGAGCCTACAATATTTTTAAACTTACTACTAAATAAGTATATTAATTTCATTAAGCTACAAAAAGTGGCTCCTCAATCCATACGGACATATCTTTTTTATACCTACGATAACTTCACCCCAGCCATTTAGTGATGTGCTCAGAGTAAACAGAATTGTTTCAATCACTAAGCGTCACTGAGCTAACAGACTTTTTTTAGTACGAACAGTCGAACATGCAGGGCACGCTTGGTCGTGGCTTGCCGTATCTAGTGTAAGTGTAATCTGAGTATTCGACCTATATTGATGTGTTCTAAATTCAATTTGATTGGTCGACATTTTCGACAAGGAGTTTAGCATTAGAATAAAAACTGTTTTGTGTTCTTTGCTGTCCTTAGTAAATTGGCGCTATTTTGAATACTGTAAGTTGTACGAACACAAAGTTTAGTGTTACTTTAATCTTTAATTTTGTGTTTGTTTAGTGTTGTTCTAATCGATTAAAAATGCATTCTAGTGATGAAGATGTGTTAACACCTGAGTTTGTGAAAGAGAGGGCGGCCGATATAGTGGAAAGGTGGAAAGCTTGCTACCCAAAAAATCACGGCTGGTTTACATCAAAGCCAATTTAACTTTACTTTTTCTTCATTATATGTATATTTTCACTTAAATCTTTCTTTTTCTCGTAGTCATGGTATAAAGTATAGTATGCAACTCTTGAATAAAACGGATTTATATCGAGGGCCATGAATCGCTCGCGTCGCTCAGGATTCTAACACTTGAATCACTCGCTACGGTCGTGATTCAATCGTTAGAATCCTTCACTAGCTCGTGATTCATCTATGGCCCTCGCTTTAAATCCGTCTTTTATTCACTAATTGCATAATATACTATTATTTTATGAACAAATTAATTATAATCCAACATTTGAAATATATTTTAGTTTTTGCGCCCTCCTTTCTCACGATGTAAAAGCTCCATCTCCCCCTTGTACATAGAATCTTCGTCGATGAGTATTTGAAAATCCCCTAAAGCCTCAGCGGTGGGCGTTTTGTTCCAGCGTGCGTCCGGGATCCCGCCCGGCGGCAGAACTACCGATAAAAGATTATCCAGGAGCTTGTACTTGAGTATCCTGTCGTTAACCGTCGTGGCCGTCATCGATGGGGAGGCGTTCACCTCTATAAGCCACGGCTTTAAGTTATCGTCTATGATTATGTCGTAACCGTAACACTCGAAGCAATGGCGGTCATTCGACATTACGTGAGCTACAGCTTTTAACGAGTGTACTATCAACCATTGTATGTTCTCAAACAGACGGTCGGTCACTTCACGACCCCGGGTTCCTTCCAAATAGAGCTTTAAGTTATGTATCCCCAGCTTCCCCCCGTGCTGACTATTGTAGTCGCCGCCGTGTTTTTGTACACTGACGTTCGTTAGGTGAACATACACGTTGTCGAGCTCAGTAACGCTCGTGTCGTATTTCATTGTGCAAAATCTACAAAATCCATTTCGAAACATGTAAGCTTTTAAAGGGCGGAACGATGTAACGAGAACGTAAATCCTTAAATCGAATTTCTTCCCTCCGATAAGAAGCGGATTATCTATATAGCGAGATATGACATACGTATCTTTACTCGTAAGATGATGCTGTAAATATTTCTTGGATTCCCGAGACCATTTTTTCAATTTCGACAGCTTGTTTATAAGGAAAATGCCAGTGCCTTGGGATTTGCCGCAGGGCTTCAAAATCCAGGTTGTTTGAGGGAATTTTCGGTACTCTTCGACAAACATGTTGTAGTCGGAAGGCAGCACGAACGTTACCGGAATAAAATCTAAATATAAATAGCGAGTGATGACTTGCCCGCTCGGGAGTTTCACTTCAGTTTTTTCCGCAAGGGGATTACAGTCTTTTTCCAATTCTTTTCTGTATCTCTTTACGTTTTTTACGAGTAAATCTTTACGTACTAGTTCGTAGTGGTTGGGGAAATGGTTGATCAATTGGTTGTCGCTGAGTCGTGAACCACTCTCTATGCTAAATATAGTTCGACAGTTCAGTGTATTTGCCCAGTACACATGCCAGTCTTCTTCAGGCGTAACTTGTTTCCATCCACGTCTCTTGAAGCTGTTAATCATGATAGAGTTTTCAAAATCTGTACAGAAATTTACATGCTTTCCGTCCGGTGGTGAACTTGATAGGCGGCCGTAAATGTTAACTACAGATTTCTTGCTGTGTGAAGGCATCATTCGCGAGGGCCGCATCGCTGATATCCAAGATTACATAAAAAAAATAAGGTTCGTGTTATTTTTGGACGTATAGCGATAAAATAAACCATGACCTTCCTAACTATTTTTGACAGTAATACTCGATTGTCATGTTAGGAAACGCCGTTGTTATGGAAACGTAAAGATGTACTTTTTGGGGGAGAAAGAGAAGGAAATAATTTTATAAATCCTAGGTGTACCGTATTTGACTAATAAACTTTATTTTATAAAACAATATTTTTAGTATAGGTATACAAAATATGAAAATAGTCTGTTCAGAATTAGTAGAAGAATCCTATAGTATAATATTGATTCTAGTTGTTTTTAAATCATGTTATATTTTGATAAAAAATAATTATTTAAATATTTTGGGCGTTAACAATCGCAGGCGGGACGAAACTAGCGTATAACTTTGTCAGTTATTATATTATATATATATATTTTTTTTCAATTGCTAGACTTGTTTAATTTAAATCTTCTTGGGGTGTTTCGGCTATAATGTTACATAAAAAAGAAACGTTTATATACCTAGCACATATTTTCCACTTCCAATAAACTTCTGTAGACGTAAAAGCACAGTAAAAGTTCCTTTTCAAAATGCACAAAGAATAAGTAATAAGTAGGTACCTAGTAAGTTGAAAGGAGCTTCTATCAGATAACTTTAACTTCGCTGTTTCAATTTCAAATAATGATAAGCAGGCGGTACCTCATTCCCGTACCTAAATGTAAGCTGTAGGTACTTTAGTAAAATACACAGTGAACAATAGTTTATCCGAAGAAAGGGACTTTGGTGTTAACAACTTATATCATTGGTAGTTATATTTTCAGATTCTGACGAAACACACACACAAATAAATAATACTAGGCACTTTAATCGACATTGCATTCGTAATCACCATCATAAAATTAATGGCCTTTCCAAATGGCCGACAACAAGCGAAACGTGGCACATGTAAACTCCACTTGAGCTTAGTGCACATAAATTCATTTATTATTCAAACGTTACGCCCACTTATCTTGCTTCACTGCAAATTCACGCCATGCTGTGCGTTGAACTCATCACTATCTCTATATATAAAATGCTTTGTCCTGACTGACTGATGGATCAACGCACAGCCTAAACCACTGGTCGTAGTAACGTGAAATTTGGAGTACGTATTCCTTATATGATGTAAGCATCCGATAAGAAAGGATTTTTGAAAATTCCACCTCCAGCGCGAGCGAAGCCGCGGGCAAAAGCTAGTTGATAAATAAAACTACACTGGACTGCAGCTAAAAAAACATAATAGATAAACGTATGTTTATAAGTCAAAACTTTTTATGCCTACATACCAAACAGTTTTGTGTCTCACTGATTAATAAATAACATAGAAACAGTAATGTTGAAAGACAAGAATATAGTCTCTGTGCACTAACAAATTCTACGCTAAATAGAACAAACACGCGATTTATTGGGAAATATGTAGTTAGTGAATGTGATGTGAGCTAATCGATTGTAATCATCTATAACTGGCAAATAGCCGGCAACAAACGACGCACAGCGCGTGTAAACGCTACTTGAGCCTAGCGCCCATAAATTCATTTATTATTAAACATTACGCCCATTTACGGGCACTTATCTCCCTCCCCACTAATTCACGCCGATAGGCCGTGCGTTTGGCCGTTATTTGCAACTCAATGTGCGTCTTCGTATGAATAATTCAATCAGCAGGAGAGGTGGAATGAGCTCCAGATATTAATGTTAGTGTTTTTTTTCGTAATTTCGTATACGTTTATGGGTGGAGTCAGATGAGTATAACTCGACACTGAGATGCTAAATATTACTTTATTTAGACCGCTTAAAGTGAGTCACTGAAATTACGCTGCATTCGGTTGTATAGGGACAGTTAGGCGTAGCTGTCAAAATGAGTCCTAGATTAAATCGAATCAAACAAACTTCTTTGACTCATTTTGAGCCGCGAAAATTACGCAGTGTTACGTATGTCTAGTCAATCATTGTTGTGACATTTTTCTTCGGCGTTGAAATTATTTAACGTGATTTTATAAAAGTTTTCATAGGAAAAACCGCGAGATCGTTGATACGACACCGATACAGCATTGATAGGGAATACAATTTCGTTCTAACAAAATAGTGGGGATACGGCAACGTATTGAAAGTAGAGCGATATCGTATAGGTGCGGGCACATGCCGCTACAGTGCGAATAGGCATGAAAACATTTTTGATAGAGAATTTCACAGTTAGTTTTTTGCAAAGCTTTCGCAATACCTACCTGGTATGCGGCGTGATACAAGGTAAAATTTAACGTAATTTCCGTTCTATTGTCTTGTATTAGAATAGTATTAATAGCTCCTTTGTGACGGAGTCATCCTTCATTCATCATTTAGTGCTGGCAATCTTCCATTACTGGCCACTTCATCCACTCCATTCAAAATTCCAGATTTGAACTTCTAATTTCAAAATTAGAACATCTCATATTTTTATGCATTTATTTCATTGTTTCGTCACCTTTTGTCTGGTCCACGACCGATGTCTTTGGAGACCAGACCAAGAATGGTAAAACAATGGACATCGGTCGTGGACCAGACAAAGAGTGACGAAACAATGAAATAAATGCATCAAGTATCAATTTCAAAACATTAGCCAAAGACATACCCATTATTTTACACCCACACGGTTTACTGCTGATGACGTAGGTAAATTAAGTTCTACGTCTATGATTTCTCTATCCTATTATCTGACAAGATATCTAATAACATTCTTTAACAAGAAATTATAACAGTAATCTATACTAAATTATAAAGAGGTAAAGTTTTTATGTTTCTATGTCTCTTTGTATGTATGTAAGTATGAGGTAATCTCCGGAACTACTGTTCTGATTTTAAAAAAATATATCACTAACAGGAAGCTACATTATTCCTAATTGCTATAGTTTACTTTTTATCCCGAAAAAATGCACAGTTCCTGTAGGTCACACAGACGAAGTTGCGGGCAAAGTGCTGGTTAATCATATTATTTTCAGAAGCTCTAGGTTATCTTTCTGAAAAGTAGCATGTGTTAAAAAAAAACCGGCCAAGTGCGAGTCGTACTCGCGCACCGAGGGTTCCGTATCATATTTGGACGCATAAAGTGAAAAAATCCGGACCGCATAACTAAGTTTGTTTGTGAAGGAATTTTGATGATTTTGAAAAAACTGTACTAGTTAGGAACATCGTTTTATTTTTGGTGCCATATTTGGGTCAATTTCTATCAACTCTAATTATTTTAGATTTTTCGCCCCGCAAACTTCGGAGATAGGGGGGGGGGGGGGAATGGTATTTTTTCGACATTTTTCATCATGTCGAAAATGTGCAGATCAAGCCCTTTCATATGATATGTCACTTGACCTAGTAACGCCACTTTAAAATTTTGGACCCCCACTCCGGCCCCTTTTGCAATGAAAATAAAAATATTTTTAAACTTTTTTCATTTGCAATTAAGTTGAACAAGCATTCTTTATAACTGTTCCAAATTTCAAGTCGATAGCATAAGTAGTTGCTGAAATAAGCAGGTGTGACAGACAGACAGACAGACAGACAGACAGACAGACGAAGTCACACCATAAGGGTTCCTTTTTTACCATTTTGGTACGGAACCCTAATAAATCGTTCGAAAACGTGTGAGAAAGTAAATAGAATCACTTAAACTACAGTGCGGAAGTTGGTTGAATTTATTGTTTCCTCGGCACAGTTAGCACTCCTCTACGATTCTTTGAAACACATGTTTTAGAGCTGTTCTGTGTGTGATATATATTCTATAGATATATAATTTCGTGATACATGGTTTTCTTTATTACAAAACAAAGTTTATTGATGGTATCGGTTTGTAATAAGTGATCCTTCTTCATCATGTTTACTGAAAGCTTACATCTTTAGTCTCGTATCACCCGATATGATTGGTTATGGTTATCACAATAGCTAATTGAAATGTGACACAATAGTTAATCATCTGATAAGAGATATTATTATGATCGATTTTTAAGTATAGTAGGTAGGTATAGGTAGGGCTGCCATCACCTAAATTGCTGACGCCGGATAAAAACGTTTAAAACCCCGGACATTTGGGTGAAATTGAGTAGGTACTTTTCCCGGACTCGCCCGAAAAAAAAATTTTCGTCAATCAGGATTCCCCTGACACAAAGTGTAAGAGTTTCACCCGGACACTTTTTGAAACCCCTACCGGACGCTCCCCGGACGCCCTCTAAACTAGGACAAATCCGGGGAAACCCGGACGGATGGCAGCCCTAGGTATAGGAAAGTAAAGGAAAGTGTCACAAACAGTAGACTGAACCAAAACGATCGTTAAAGCACGTTTTGTAATAAGGGGATTGTATTTATATATTTTTTTACTGTGCTGCGTATACCTACACACTGCGCTGCGCCAACTGTACCCCTATCATGAGTTTTTTTTACGTATAGTTACGTTAATGTAAGCATATTTTAAATTGAAAATATAAGTTTGTTACACAACATTTATATAAATTAAATACTTAATTAATTTCTCTGTATTTTTAAAAATGTGCAAATTGTATAAAATTTTATCAAAATGTTCTAGGGCTGTCGTATTTTAAATTCAAAATATGCTCACGTTAACGATACTATACGTCAAAAAAACTCATGATAGGGGTCAATATAATCTTTGATGTGCTTCCGATTAGGATTGTAATATGCAATTTAGGTGCAGCTGTGCAAGTGAGATGTTATGCTTGACGGAGCGTGGCCGGCCATTGATACGGTCGCTATAGTTACGCCCTTGCACCGATGACTCTGACGATAAAATTATACGATGAGGCAATGAAATGTAGATTAAAAAATCTTAACGTAGCGTAGATACCTATTTTAAATGTATTTTATTTGGTTATTTAAAAAATATTACAGAGAATTTGCATACAAAATATAGGTAATCACTATCGATCTACATTTTAATAAGCAACATAAATTATAACAATGTCATATCAAATAAACGGTATCAATACCTACTTAAGTATATTATATTATGTTAACTTTTGACTTTGACTTCTTAACCACAATGCCCGCCCGCCCGCATCACCACTACAAAGTAGAAGGCTTAGGTTTTCCGCCAATTTATTTATTTGCGTGCTGCTTCACAAACTATTTATCGATATTTTAGTTTTCAAATGAGATAGAATAGTTTTGAATAAGGTAATTTTATTTTGTAAATTACCTAAAAACAAGTTAAAACCGCGGTTTTAACTTTTTTTTAAGTTTTTTTATTTTTGTATTTTTAGTGACATAATTAAATTGATTTTTCTTACATGCACTAGAATTTGATCAAGGTTTTGAGATGCTTTCCCTTTGACACCACATCTGTAGCTTGTATCAATAAGCCAGGCCGTCACATTTTACACGTCTTATTCCATATCTTGAAAACTGCTGAACCGATTTTGATGAAAAATGGTCACAATCCGATTAATAGTTTCGGAGAAATTCGTGGACAAACATACATACATTCATACATACATACATACATACACCTATGAAATTTTGTATATTCGTTTGGAAGCCCTTAAAGATCATCATGTGAATATACCTAGTGCAGTTCCAATAATATTACATAGATACGTATAGAATTGATAACCTCCTTTTTTTTGAAGTCGGTTAAAAAATGTTTGTGCCAAAAGTGATCGATATTGATAAATCACCTTCTGATAGCTGTTTACTTAATAATAAAATATCGTCTATACATGGAACAATATGCCACTTATAATAATTAATGTGAAAGTTTGTGAAGATGTTTGGATATAAATGAATTTTTTTTGCTCATACTCAATTGAACGAACTTGTATGCTAATATCGTGACTATATAAACTAAATAACGTATGTATAGGCGCAGAGCGGATAGTGGGGACAGATTTTATAGGAAAAGTTTAAAACAAAAAGTTTGTCTCTCAATTAAGTGTAGGACTGATGCGGAAGCATCTTTTCGTACTTTAGACCATTTATAGGTATAACATAATGGACTTGCCAAAGTTGGGTGAACCCCTCCCTCTGCCAAGGTACACTGGTCACATAACCGACTGCTCTAAGACATGACATGTTAAAGATCATGTCCAGGAATAACACATAGAATACTTTTTTTAGGCGTTCCCCTACGATGCAAGTAAAACCGCAGCCAATATACTAATAAAGGTTTATTTAAAAACCAATCTTAGTTTAAAAACTACTAAAATCTGAATATTTGAATATCAAGTTTTATAAACTAAAAGCAAATTAGTTAGTACCGAAATAAGCTTAATTTAGGTATTATTCCAGTCATTCAGTGTGTTCCAAAAATTAATGTTTCAATAAAACTTATGAACCATTATTATTATGGTTGAAGTTATAAACTTACGCCATCGAAAAACTTTAGTCTGTAATTACGAATAGAATTATTGGTGGCGTCTTTCAAGAGGGACTGAGTGACGGGGAAGCGACTAATTTAGAATCTAAAAATTTAAATTCAACGTAATTTGCTTCTATATATGACTGTAATAATTATTAGTGTAGCTATACCTACTATTATAAAATTGCAAAAAAGGCGTTTCTGTACATTAAAAAGATATTTTTTTTGGTTTTGATTTTTTCAGGTTTGTCTGTTTGTGTGCGCATCACGCAAATGGATTTTGGCGTGGTTTTTACAGTTCAATAGCTTAGGGTCCAACTTAAAATCGAAGCATCAAATTTTTCATCTAATTCCGGTGGAATAAACCAGAGATACAGCTTTACCTCTTAGTAGTACTAGCCATCCTACACTACGGAGATCATTTAAACTGGTCATTTCATTGTAGATCACGCGGACGAAGTCCGGGCAAAAGTCCAATCCAAAGGCAAAGTAGTAGCGAAATAAAATGACACTAGGAGGCTCAAAGTGCCACAAAGCACGGTCGAGCGACCACAAGTGTCCAAAAGAGCCGGTGCGAGTGTACTTGGGTCGCGGCGCGCGCGCCTGCCTTTTTTTTTTTTTTTTTTGAGGATGGGAAATCATCAAATGACCCCTCCCGCTCTGGGCGGAGCGGAAGGGAGTGTCAGACTCTTACTGACTAAAACCCACCCATGTTCCTTCTTTAGCCCTTTTGTCCGGGTCAGCGGTATCCCTTCCGGACAATCCCGCTTTCCCGGGCGCGCGCCTGCCTGAGACCGCGTTCATGCTCGAACCATGGAATTATTATAAGTTCGAACATACACGCGTGAAGCCCGCGCGTCGCCGTCGCGTCACGTCGGTCAGTGTGCCTGGCGAGTGGCGACAGCTCTTCACCGCCACTCCATCTGTCTACGCTGACCTTTAATGTTAATTAGATTTTTTTATAAAATGAATAACTTCATTGGCCAACTGTACTGAGAACAATGGGCGCTAATATTGAAGTCGAATTAAGAAGAACTTTGTTGGTCAAGGGATCGTATAGCGCGACTGCTGAGCGTGCGGTATTGGGTTCGATTCTCACTCAGGTTGATCAAAATTCTGTTTGGTCTGTCAGCTGAGCCATGGCATTTGGATTTGTGCCCGGTTAATGATAATAGGATGGCTCCCTATCGTATGAGACTTGAATTTGGGTGTACACACGTCTATAAGTCACAAGTGTCACAAGAGTCACAAGTGCGTTGCCGGCCTTCAAAAAACTGCTCTTGCCTTGGGCATTGTTGAACACAGTTTTGCCCCCCCCCCACAACAATGGATTTATCAACTGCGCCATCATGGGGGGGGGGGGCTTGGGCCTCCGGTACCCTCACTCACTCGGCGAAACACGACGCAAGCGTCTCACGCCGGCTTTCTGTGAGGCCGTGGTATTACTCCGGTCGAGCCGGCCCATTCGTGCCGAAGCATGGCTGCATAAATACAGACAGGGCCTGTATTTATGTAGCAGTATACCTACAATAAATTAATGTAAAGAACATAATAATATATTTAATGAATTAAGAAATGCCTACCTTCTTGTAACCGCAATCCCCAGGAGCCTACGTAAACAGAACCCAACGTAATCTTATAAATACTGATACTATAATACTTACAAGCGTCGTAATGCTCGTTGGGTTATTCCCGGCTACACTTTAAATGTAAGCAGGTACGCCTTCCAAACATTAATTAGATACCTATCGTAAAATAAAAGTAGGTAACTAATTAAGGCATTAAAATAAATTTTAGTTTCCAATTTGCTTCAATAGTTAAGTAAATGGGTTATTATATTTATCTATCTGTGCCAGTGGCATTGCCCACCTGAAACAGTTTTTTTATTCTAGTAGATATAATCCCAAGTGTCTGGAATAAAGAGTACTATGTCCCAACCTCGAGCGAACAGAACAAAATTATGGTTTCCGGTTGAGTCCTAAACAAATCGAGATACATACTAAATATATCCGCCTCAGTAAACTCAGATAAATACTCCAAAATAATTATTCGTCATCAACATCATCATCAAAATCACCATCATCAGCTGAGCCCGAAATCACCCATTGCAAGGAATAAACCTTCCTTCCTTTTTTGCCAGTCTCGGTTTTGTGCGTCCCAAAATATATTATTAAGTATCAAACTCTTTAGCATTTGAATAACCCTTCACGTTCACGTATACTTGAGCACACACGCAGTACTTGTAAATACAAAAGAACAACATGGCCTCGGGAGTAGGAAGTTGAAATATTGTGTGAATGATAAATGAAGACGCTCCTACGTTATTAGGTGGCTGCTAAATCATTACCATAAGATGTTACATGCCAACTGATATGATGTACCTTTGTGAGATGTCTTACGAAACCTTACAGCATGGTATTGCCTGCTTTTTGAATTAAAAAGTATTTTTTTTATATTTTGGGTTAAAAAAAATGATTTTTTTAACCGGCTTCAAAAAAGGAGGTTCTATATTCAATACAATAATGATTTCTTAAATTCGGTTATTTTCTGTAATCTATGAATAATGCATTGCCATTTTGTACTGAAATAAACAGCCCAATTAAGTAACTGATAGGTAGTTAAATGGGTGTTTAATTATTATTAAAATTATTTATTATTATTTTTAAAAGTAATATTCGTTAATTACATTTACGAAATTGCGTTTCAAGCTCCATTTGCGAGGTAAGAATCGTTGGTGCTGACAATGCTGATATGCCTGATTGGATGAATTCTTTCGGGAGTGCAAACCAATGACCGTAAGTCCTGCACATGTATGAATTCAGAAATGAAAATCTCCATAGATACATACCTACTTTCGAAAAGTTTCATTATTGAGTTTAAAATAATGTTTCTAAGAAAAAACCGGACAAGTGCGAGTACGACTCGCGTCCTGAGGGTTCCGTAAAACTAGTGATTTGCCGGATTATTAAAAATGTAGATCCGCAGATACGGATCCGGTACGTATCATTGGCGTCAAGATCCGCGGATACGGATACGGATCTTAACTTTTTTACTCAATCGGTGTCGGGGCGCGTAACTTTGAAACGATAGTTAACGCCACTTGACGCTTTGCGTGACAGAACAAAAATAGTATATAGGGTAGGTACCTACTAAAAAAAGTAAATGACAAATAAATCAATAATTTTATTCCAATGTTAAATAGACTGCTGGGTTAATAAACTAAAATTATTTAAAAATAGACCTCAAAGTTGCAAGTAAACTGTAAATACAACTGAATTTAATATAAATAAAATACATTTAGACTATTTGTTGCACATATACTCGTAATTAAAACATTCACAACTAACCAAAATTCGCGGAAACTAGTATTGCTTACAAAAGCCAAATGAGTAGAGTAGGTATAATACCTAATAATATAATATGCTTTAATTTTCTCGCTACCATTCCGTGAGTTGAGGATACCTAGTACAAAATATGGGAGTAACAAGTACGGCTATAAAAGTATAGTTTTCAGGACCTAACGTGAAAGTAGTAAAAATATCCAACCGCTAGCAAAGAATGGACCACCTTATAATATGATATAATGACCGCACGGTTGTCGCAGTGGCTGAGACATTGGCTGCTGCGCAACGTGTCGCGGGTTCGATTCCCGCATTGCACATAGGTCTGGCTGATTGTGTATGTGAAATTTGTGTTTGTAAACGCACCCACGATACAGGAGAAATCCTAGTGTGGGCAAACGTTTAAAAAAATAATATATATATATATATATATATATTATGTAGAAAATGTAGTACTTCTCAAGATAGATGGTAGCCGACTACACCAGCAGCCTAATTGCGTAACTCAATTTCTATCACCATGGCCTTCATTTTGATAGTTCAACAACATTCATTGCGGCGTTAAGCTAGTTATGGGAGCACGGATTATGAAACATACAGCGTAATGAACGTCAAAATCAATGCCATGGTGATAGCTATTCAGTTACGCAATTAGGGTGCAGTTTCTACCACTATTCTGCGTAAGGTGACCCCTAGACAACCAATTACTATAATACTAGCCGAGCTCCGCGGTTTCATCCCTATTGCTCGGCTCCTATAATAAGGGTCGTAGTCTAATGTTAAGCACAAACAACTATCCTATACAAAAAGACTTTTCTAATTTGACTGGTACCTATGTAGTTTTAGAGATTAGCGCGTTCAAACAAACAAATTCTTCAGCTTTATTATATTGGTATTAAATTGTCACTCAGTATCTATATAGATACTGACTATACTGAGTAACAATTTAAACGAGGGACATAATATTGTAGCGCGGTATTCAATACTCGATATTTGTTCGATTAATGGTATAACGGGACCAATATTGAAGTCACGAAAAAATAAACTGTTCCATACAATCATATCACTCAACAAAATATAGATAATATGATAAACTGATTCTTTAAGGGTTCGGTCTTTTCGTTTTATGGTACGGAACCCTTAAAATGTTTTTCAAGTCTTCATTACTTTATTTTGGATCGAAAATTGTAATCTCATATTACAAAGCCATTGTCCTAAAATACGAGAACAATCTGCAATTCTCGACACTTTTTAAATAACGTACAGCAATGTTTGTTCATATCGAGTGTCAGGAAACTCGTTTATCGCAAGAAAAATGGAGTCGCCTTCTCGTATTCTTATTTCAATTGAAGTTATTCACAAGCAACATTTCAAGCTGCACAATTCAGCTTGAATTTACAGCAGGAAGTTATTTCAGACGCAGTGCTTTTGTCGAGTTAGCTATTCGAGCTGTTACGAATGGCGCTGGTAAAAATATTAACGACATTAAAAATGGGATAAAGTTTTTTTCGCTCTGTTGCTACCTCTGTGGTTTGTGTTTGTGATATAACAGATTCTTTGTAGGTATTCATATTCATTTATTTGCTTGAAATATGGTACATACGTATGTTGTTATACACAACAGTTTGACCAAAGAAGGCTTAAAGTTATATAATTTAAAGCCATCGACAATAGACATGTAGGTATTATTGTAAAATAACATAAATTATAGCTTTCCAAAACATTGTCATTACATTAAAATAAACCTTATCACATTATTAAATATTGTTTAGATGCCTACTTTTTGTTGATTGATTGATTGTGTAGCGTTATTTATGATTGCTTCCTGTAGTTTTATCTTCCTACATAAATTATGTTGTATTTATTGAGCTGAATATGAAATTAATTATTAACTACATTAACCGTAACATACGATAGAAGAAATTTAACTCCTGCACTCTAAAACCTAATGAGTCATTAGCGTTAATGACGTATGTGAGTGAACACAAATTGATATTAATATGAACACATAGTAAATAAAAATATCAAACATTAGGTATATTTATAGTATATATTTATTTTTAACTGCAGATTAGAACTATGGCATTACTTTTATAGAGACATTAACATAAATTTAAATAGTAAAGCTTAATCTTAAACATTGTATAAAATTTATCTACTATTATCCATAACTTCCCCTAACTTGTAATGTCTATTTTGGTAAATATTGCCCTGATATCAAACATACTATTTACACAGATTACACACATAGGGCGCCGGAAGCCGCCCTACTAATTTACATGAAATCCATGTTTATTTTAATAGTAATTGGATATAATCATAAACTAATAGAGTATGCAAATACCTGCATATGGTTCATGAACATAATGATGTAGTGATGCTCGCTTCGATAACTTAACTGTTTACACAAGGTGTATACAAATAGATTTGATAGATTAATGGCAGATGATTTGTGCAATTTATAGTGGCTGTTGTGTTTAGTCAAATTACATGTCTTATAAAAGTATGAAGATGCTTAAAAGTAAGTGCTAATAAATATAATGTTTAAGATAAACAAAATAGTTTTCCCTTCTAAAAATACATCGCATCAAAAAAATGTCATGTATAAAATGTACCCAAAACCTGCAATACCTTAACGTGCGTTAACTCAAAAGTTTTATGCCATGGATGTTGGCTGGCTGTGTGACTTGTTCGCTGCTTAATCTGTTGCTAGAAGATGTTGAGAGAGGGATGACGATGACGATGATGATGGCAAAGTTGCTGGCTTCTCGAAGGCTGCGCTGATGTTCATGTTCGGGGTTACTAGTTTAATGATTGGAGGGACGACGTGGCATATGGCCCTCCATTGGAATTTGAAATTGGAAATGTTGTTGTTAAATCTAACGACTATCATTTTCATAACCTGAAAATTACAGTTCTCAAAAATTACTATCCAGTCGAAGATAAGATTCAAAAATCACTGCATAGTATAAAACAAAGTCGCTTCTCGCTGTCTGTCCCTATGTATGCTTAGGTCTTTGAACCTACCTTAGTACCTACTTCCGTGACGCCAAATAACTTGTTTTAATAAAAATTGGTTTTTTGATTGTGACCTCTAACCTTTTAACGAGGTTCGATAGCAACGCTGCATTTTTTGTCTACCTCCTCTGTATGTGACACGATTTGTCGATCTCAATTTTTTAACAGCTCTTTTGTCTCATAGACAAATACATCTTAAAAACTTAATTTTAGGATAGCCTGGATATCGGCACAGCATCTTTTTTTTTTTCATTTTTACATACGAATGTTATCGTTTGCTATAATAAAAACATTCAATTTATACTGTCTGTAATATTTATTTGCAACCAACTCCAATAATATCAAATTATTGTTACTTATACTTTGACCTTTCAAAATAAAACAATATTTTCCGCTTTAAGAATAGACACCTACCTACTATGATTAATAAAAAAAATGTAATACTTAATAACAGTATCCAATAACAAATTTAATACAGGACATGGACAGGAAATTGACATCCGGCTTTCAATATTGCAGAAACGCTAGAATA
This sequence comes from Thalpophila matura, assembly GCA_948465475.1. Lineage (NCBI taxonomy): Eukaryota > Metazoa > Arthropoda > Insecta > Lepidoptera > Noctuidae > Thalpophila > Thalpophila matura. Next base: position 10,112,041 of record OX419185.1, on the reverse strand, counting down.
TAAACGTTTTGTGGACCGTTCACAGATGATGTTCCCTTTATCTCCATGCTAGCTGTTGACCGCGACTTAGCTCACATACGAACGTCAACTCTCTGTTTGACCAGCTCGATGGTAATCGAGGAACCATCTTTTAAGGCGCTCATTAATGAGATATTTTTATGGAAATTTCTAGCCGGCTAGCCTAAAAATATAATTATGGCATATTTCATGCAATTGCAGTGCAACACTTGCAGCAACACAGTTAGTGTGTTGGTCCATATATGTACCTACATTGTTTTGTATCTGATAATGAAATATTGTTATATAAGAGGATTCAATCGATATTACATGAGGTTTGGGAACAACTCAAAGTTTATGTCTGGTTCAAATGCTGTCACCATGCCAAATTGACCAGTAATTATTGTTTGTACCGCATGTGTGTATTAAATAAAACTATATTTTTATTATTTAAATTGTATTTTTTGTACCTACTAAAATGAGAGTAAAATGTTGATTAAATCTTAATTAAGAGATTAAAAAGTAAAGCAGCTTAACAGCAAACTACATTACGTTTTAATTATCCATGTATCGTGAATCTACGTCACATAATTAAATTATGCTTAAAATTCGGCGGAGGAAAATCATAGCTGTACAAAATTAGCTTTATAACCGAAGCACCACAAGCAAGACTTAAGTGAAATGAGGTGAATATCAAAGGATTTTGCTTAATTGGAAATGAGACCTCGCGATAGTTAATTTAGTAAGTACGATATCAGTTGAAATTGAATCAATATATTTTGAGATAACGCAAGAACACGGTTTGTAATTCAATAATTGAATTTTCTTCATCAATTAGAGACTGAGGCAAATGTGAGATAGTCTTTGGTAACATTCTCACTACTAACAACACTCATTATTCTTTGGTAAAATTTATTTATTAGCTAAGCCAGCTTAAAAATAGGCAAATCGCATTTATAATATTAATTAGGATATTACTTAGGATACAAGTATCTACAAATTCATTTTTAAATTACCTTTTACTACGCAAACAAACAGTGACTAAGGACATTAAGCTTTTTGTACACACTCATATTTGTCTAAGAATAACAAATAACGTAGTTCTATCTCGACAAATATTAATTTCACCCGAGAGGAATACTTTGCGTGAGTGTACGTTGGTTACTTAGAAAAATTGAACTATATTACGAACAATAAGGTGCTGACAAGTATTTTAGATGATAGTTTAGTCTCTAGCGTCTCATAAACATGTTCTAGAAAGTTCTTAGAAGATGAATCGTTCAGCTGGGAGTTTAAGAAAACATACAACGTGTAATTATTTCGCGTAAATTGCAATCTGTCTGGCTTTCAGACTATTTTGGAATATGAAGTCATAAATTATTGTTTTTAAAACACTGTTAGCCAAGTACCTATAGCTATAGCCACTGCTTTTTTTATAGCTGGATTGCACTGCTATACTGACCAAAAAAAAAACACTATTATTATAGTCGTGACCTGAACATAAATCATGAAGTTTTGATTAAAATAAAATTGAATAACCTTTGAACATCCTTTCTTCTCCCTTATCTTCTATACTTATAATAAATCTGTAGAGAGGTCAATTCTGTACGTGAAATACATTTTCAAAATAACTATCAGGGGGTGATTAGTGATCGATACTGATGCCAAAAATACAATCAGTAAAATTTTTGTCTGTCCGTCTGTCTGTCTGTCTGTCTGTCTGTATGTTCCTTATAGAAACAAAAACTACTCGACGGATTTTAACGAAACTTGGTACAATTGTTCTTCATACTCCTGGGCAGGTTATAGTATACTTTTCATCACGCTACAATTAATAGGAGCAGAGCAGTGTAGGGAAATGTTGGGAAAACGGGAGAAGTTACTGCATTTTTTAAGCTTCCGTCGCGTGTGCAGCCTTAATGGTTAAAGCTATATAGAAATCATGTATGACGAAAATGTTTTACATAAAATTATCTAAAAAATATCCTACAACAGCATATGTCAATCTTTTATGGTTGACTCACAATAACACGTGTAACTCCCGATAGCTTAGCAGTTCGGAGCTTTCTGATTGTATTTGTTTACTCTTACGTTTACAATACTCTCACTCATCCCTAATTAAAAAAAGTTAACATTATTACCTATTCTATAAAAAAAGAATCATAGAAATCGGTATAGAAACACCAAACTTATACATGAAATACGCTAATAAGCCATCGCGCCGTCGCGCGTGAATACTGAATCATGCTATAACGATTATTTTTGTGTAACGGTTGCCGCGCTCGACGCGGGATCGGTTAGTGGTAATGAATTTGCGGTATTGCTGTAATCGCGTGTGTTTATGTCACCCAAAATAGAAAAATAAAAAACTATTCACCCCCTCGGGGGTAAAACAGCTCTTCTGCGGGGGTAATAAGATTGATAATCTTCTATACAAATAAATAAAGTTGAAGTGTCTGTTCGTACTATCATGTGTTGTAGGTAGGTACTGTTATGAACCGGAGAGTGATATAATGGTAGTTAAAGTTTACTCCTGAGGTACGTTCCCATGGGATAATTTCCGATGTCCACGCGGGCGAAGCCGCGGGCGAAAGCTAGTTGATAATAAATTCTTTTTATACCATTCCCCTTCTAAAAAGCTTATTTTATTCACTGAAAACAGTGAATAAAAAGCACTTTTACTCACTGTTTTGATGTTTGAAAATGGAACACACCAATGTATTCGACCACAGATTTAAAGAACCTATGCTAGATGCGGCACGTTATTAGATTGTATGAAAACCGAACGTGTCATCTTTTTTATACCTACGATAACTTCACCCCAGCCATTTAGTGATGTGCTCAGAGTAAACAGAATTGTTTCAATCACTAAGCGTCACTGAGCAAACAGACTTTTTTTAGTACGAACAGTCGAACATGCAGGGCACGCTTGGTCGTGGCTTGCCGTATCTAGTGTAAGTGTAATCTGTGTATTCGACCTATATTGATGTGTTCTAAATTCAATTTGATTGGTCGACATTTTCGACAAGGAGTTTAGCATTAGAATAAAAACTGTTTTGTGTTCTTTGCTGTCCTTAGTAAATTGGCGCTATTTTGAATACTGTAAGTTGTACGAACACAAAGTTTAGTGTTACTTTAATCTTTAATTTTGTGTTTGTTTAGTGTTGTTCTAATCGATTAAAAATGCATTCTAGTGATGAAGATGTGTTAACACCTGAGTTTGTGAAAGAGAGGGCGGCCGATATAGTGGAAAGGTGGAAAGCTTGCTACCCAAAAAATCACGGCTGGTTTACATCAAAGCCAATTTAACTTTACTTTTTCTTCATTATATGTATATTTTCACTTAAATCTTTCTTTTTCTCGTAGTCATGGTATAAAGTATAGTATGCAACTCTTGAATAAAACGGATTTATATCGAGGGCCATGAATCGCTCGCGTCGCTCAGGATTCTAACACTTGAATCACTCGCTACGGTCGTGATTCAATCGTTAGAATCCTTCACTAGCTCGTGATTCATCTATGGCCCTCGCTTTAAATCCGTCCTTTATTCACTAATTGCATAATATACTATTTTTTAGCTATTACTATTTTTATTATCACCTTGTCCGTCAAAAAAAAGATTCAAGACAATGTCCACAATTTTATTGCTGCTACTGAAATAAACCCAGCTTCACATAAATTCTTCGACTCACAAACTCAACTTGCTTCGCGTTTACAATAATGCATATGCACACATATTTCCTTTGCCTCATCTCTGTCGGATATGGCAATATCTCTGAAGCATACTTGGTGCACTCAAATATAATATTTGTCTTCGGCATATTTATGTTTCAAGTTTATATTGAGGTTGAGCTGGTTTTCATATAAAAGTCGTGTGTTCTGAGAAAATAAATGCCATAAAGTTGGAAGTTTAAGGTGATTTTGATAGCAAAATATTTAAAGTATGCTTATCGGTGCTCCGTATATTTTCAGTTTATAGATAGTGGGAACTGTGGGAAGTACCAGACAGAAGTTACTTATTTAATGTTCACTGGTCTTAATGATGATGTTCTTCAAAAAGGTCAGATTTGTACTACTGGCGCAGTACTCGCAACCGGGGTGCGTGTATAACCAGATGTATAAATGTGGACGAAGCAAAAGGAGTCGGTAAGAATAAAATTGTAGCATGTGGCGTTCTGTAGTTTCTGCTTACCCCCATGGGAAAATGGCGTGAGTTTATCTATGTATCTGTACCTAAACTAATATTATAAAGCTGAAGAGTTTGTCTGTTTGTTTGAACGCGCTAATCTCTAAAACCACAAGTCGGATTTGAAATGAATATTTTTGTATATGACAGTCAGTTTCATGAGAAATAATATAAGCTATTTAACACCACGCGCTATGACTCTTAGGAGCAACGAGGGTAAAACCGCGGAGAACAGCTAGTGTAGAATTAAAAAACAGAAGTAAGTAAGTAAAATATTCGTCTTTTTGCGGTGGTAATTGACTAGGTTTTTTAGCTTGTTAATTCTAATTGATTTATTACTTTATTAGGTCTTTGAAGGAAGGTTTGTTTTTTACTGCAAATAAAAACGTAATTTTTAAAGCCGAGGCCGTAAAACCGTCGTTCCGCTTTTATTTTTACTTCAGTATTCATGAGAATAAACTATTTAAAACGAAGCTGCTTTCGGGTTGGTCGTAGTTCTACTGCTCGTACGGGTAATATTTATAAAATTCAATCTTAAAGTTTGATTCATGTATTCAATTTAGCTAGGTATTTTTTCTTGTTACTATAAACATAGGTATAGGGCCGTACCACAAAAAAGATAAACACGTGATAAACGCGAATGCTACTAAAAATAATACGCACTTGTTTTAGCACTATCTTGTCTAAAACAAGTGTGTATTATTTTTGGTAGCATTCGCGTTTAACACGTGTTTATCTTTTTTGTAGTAAGGGTGATAGATATTGATTAAAGTTAATTATTCCATTTTATTTAAAGCACTTGATTAAGTTATTACTTAAAACAATATTAAACTTTTCACTTAAAACATGAAAATGGCTAATCTGATATCTTTTTATTTCCATAATACATACCTTATATGAGATACTAATTAGTAAGTACACAAATAAGCAATGAAGCATTCCCTCCCAGTGTACCTACGTATTAAAAAGTATCAATAAAGATTTTGAAAAATAACATTTTGTCATTATTTAGGTATTGGGGAAAAATTTTATGATAAAATTCTCATATTACGAACTCCTTCAAATAAATAGACGGATAAACATTTAATAATGTGTAGAAATAAAGATGAACATTCCCCAAATCTTCTTCATAACGATAGTTCTTATGTTCGGAACTCGAAAAAGGAACCGCAAAGCGATATTAATACGTTTTTTATCTCCCATAAGCCCACGGTAATGTTGGTCTAAAGATCCCAAACGTTTCTTAGATCGTCGTAAAGGCATCTAAGGCCAATCAGAAAACAATTTCCTTGGCATGTAGGCACCTACAGCGCGGGTATAAAAACCGTCAGATTGTATGTGAATTCGTGCGAAAAAATGGGTATTTTCTACATACATTACATTATATTTTCTATAACATCTAAAATGTTTTTACGCGCCGTTTATGATTGAAGACAGCTTTTATCTAGCAATTGTTTGCGTCAGATACCGTAAGATGACTTACTTATTCGATTTCCGCCTTTCAGTCATGGGTTTACTTTACTTTCGCTGTTGGCTTTAAATACCTAGCATCTATCACATGCTTAAATATAAATGCATGTATTTAATAGTAGATTATGCGCCAAGGGGATAAAGCAGTATCTTATGTCATGGGCGTCATATTGAATCCCGAGTGCACGAAGGATTCTAGGGTTAACTCCCGAGCGCAGCGAGGGTGTTTAGAGTTAACTCCGGAGCGAAGCGAGGGAGTTAAAACTAGAATCCTGAGTGCAGCGAGGGATTTAAGTTCGCCCTAGACAAAGACACGTTTCATCCCCGAGGAGCATACTCTACTTTTCACACCTGCGAGAAAATAAATAGCAATTGTACTAGAATCAGAGTTTTTTAAATGTGTTCTAATACCTAAAGTTTTAATTACAGTAGTGTAAGATCTATTAGTTTCTCCATATACGAGTAAGGGTAGTTACACTAGCTAACTATATTACTCTGACATGTACGCCTCTAGCATGGCTACCCCTGGCTCACCAGCGTGTACACTATAGACCACACAATAGACCAATGTGAAGCTAACCGTACCATGGAGGTTTTTCTTGATTGTTAATAATTTCAACGGTTTTTTTTTATCGACTCTGGAGTCATAATACTGTCGTCACTCGAAATTTTTAAAAGAATTTGTCGTTTGGAATACAGCTATTTGTAATGTTCGCGCCTTTTTTTGTGTTCTACACGTGCTGACCAGTTCGATTTTCGAACAAGTTCTTTTTGGTACAGGCTTCTGTGGTAAAAGTGTTCATACGAAAGTTGAGATTCCAAATTCAAATCACATTATTAACCAAGGGTTATAATGAAATTCAGTACAATATTATTGCCCATGGGCTTTAAAGACCTACTTTAGGCTCTCTAGCCTAAAGTAGGTCTTTAAAGCCCATGGGCAATAATGACATATAATTTGAATTACATGACATATAATTTGTCATTTTCGAGCAGGTGGTGTGAAAATATATTTTATTGCAGTGATAGCCTAGTGGTATAACCATGTGCCTTCCACGGCGAATGGTTCGAGTTCGATCCCGAGGCACGCACCGCTGACTTTTCGAAGTCATGTGCGTATTAGAAATTAATTATTTCTTGCTTTAACGGTGAAGGAAAACATCGTGAGGAAACCGGCATGTCCTAGAACCAAAAATTCGAAAAACATGTGACGTCCACCAACCCGCACTGGGCCCGCGTGGTGGACTACGGCCCACTCCCTCTCACAGACAGAGGAGGCCTGTGTCCCAGCAGTGGGAACATTATAGGCCGATTATGCTTATGCTATGCTATGCTATTTAAATATATGCCTAGTGCATAGGTATAAGGTGCTGCCAAATGATGTCAGGGTCATAAATTTATATTTCAATGTAAACGATAAGATAATAAAAAACCGGCCAAGTGCGAGTCGTACTCGCGCACCGAGGGTTCCGAATCATTTTTGGACGTATAATGTGAAAAAATCCGGACCGCATAACTAAGTTTGTTTGTGAAGGAATTTTGATGATTTTGAAAAAACTGTACTAGTTAGGAACATCGTTTTATTTTTGGTGCCATATTTGGGTCAATTCCTATCAACTCTAATTATTTCAGATTTTTCGCCCCGCAAACTTCGGAGATAAGGGGGGGGGAATGGTATTTTTTTGGAAATTTTTCATCATATGTCGAAAACTGTGAGACATAAAATAAAATAAAAATATATTTTGAAATGTGCAAATCAAGCCCTTTCATATGATATGTCACTTGACCTAGTAACCCCACTTTAAAATTTCGGACCCCCACTCCGGCCCCTTTTGCAATGAAAATAAAAATATTTTTTGACTTTTTTTATTTGCAATAAAGTTGAACAAGCATTCTTTATAACTGTTCCAAATTTCAAGTCGATAGCATAAGTAGTTGCTGAAATAAGCAGGTGTGACAGACAGACAGACAGACAGACAGACAGACAGACAGACAGACAGACAGACAGACAGACAGACAGACAGACAGACAGACAGACGAAGTCGCACCATAAGGGTTCCTTTTTACCATTTTGGTTCGGAACCCTAAAAATATTTTTAAAGAAATTCTAGAGTAATGAAAGAAAGCAAAGTTGCTTGGATAAATTAGAGTTTTCTTATATAACTAAGCAACTTTGCTTTCTTAATTACCAAGATGGTGTTTATCATCTTGTTAATAAAATTAATTGAATCCAGAACCTTATTAATTATCTTTTGAAACTAACTATTATCACTGGACTTTGAAAAATAGTCTGTCATTAAAATAATGTAAATTAATAACCCTTGAAATATCTGCACTTAAAGAAGCACCTTTTATTAAAGAATTGTTTGCTTAAGTAAATATTCTCATACCGTTAGAAGTAAATATTGTGATACCGTTAGTAGGTAGCCTATTAAAAAAATCATCAAAAATATCAATCCGTTGTTGTGTTCAGTTGTTATTATTAAAATGATAATAACAACTGATATTTTTCCAATGATTGTTTTTAGGGTTTCGTAGTAAAACTAGGAACCCGAACTTTTTGCTACGGAACCCTAGACTGTGCGTGGTCCGACACGCTCTTGCCCGGTTTTTTATCCTTATTCCGTTCCATGTAAAACAAATAAGATACAATTTTCACAAAGACGGCACTGTGCCTGTGTACTTTCTGTTACATATTCAATCAGAACACACCCTAACCTTTCAACCGTGACTGAAATATCATAAAATTTCGTGACGTAACGGGCGTTTCAGGCACACGAGTTCGTTTCCCTACAATCCGGGGACGCCTGTAGTTTATTCGATTATGGAAAAGAGCTTTAAACATTGTTTTATCCCGGACCAGGGCTGTACCACAAAATAAATCAATACAGAAAAAATATGGCATACGTATTACTTATTATCTAGTGTTATAAATTGATTCAGAAGACATTTGCTTATAAGATTACAGAGCAAATTCTTTTTTTACGCGAAAGTTGATGTAAGTAAAATGTGAAAAGAATAGCTTTGACAAATAAAACCAATCGTTGGAAGTCACTTTTCCATCTGCGTCGAGATAAAAGGCTTTAGGCATGTTGTGTCATGTTCCGATTGACTAAGCTTTTAGCTGTACATGGATCTGAACGGCTGTCACTTGTTTGTCTATTTGTGTTGGAATTTTTCTCTTTACTTTAGTTGCATGAATTCACTGGATACGGGCAGTGTAGCTGGTCGTTGCGGCTTGGGAGAGTTCTATCTATCAATGGCAATTAAGCACGCGCCCTATTACATTGGGACTTATAATTTCGAAAGGGTGTACTACACACCTCTACGTACCCTTTGGAAGAATACAGGTGGGATGTTACAATGTACGAAAAAAATCTATACCCTCCTTTTGGGCTTTGCCGCAGTCGGGTAAAAAGAGGTAGCTTCCTATTTTGCATAAAAAGAAGTACGAGGGAAAAACCGAATTGATCTTTTTTGGTTTCGGTAGCTGGTCTCAAAGAATTTCAAGCTTTTTGTCGGTTGCATTCAACATTTTAACGTAACCGAAGCTCCGGTGACCGCTGAAACAATTTTATGCATGCGTCCTTTTTCTGCGTCGAAAAGCCTGTAATTGCCTTTACCTCGTTCTATGTTAAATATCAGACCTATTTAAATCAGTACGTACATAGAATAGAAGATTCAAAGCAATGAATGCGAATTATTATTGATGTAATAATATTTTTATGCAATTTGTTTCATCATCACTGCTCTAGAAACGGTGAACGAAATCATAGTGAGGAAACCAGCAAGTCCTAGAACCGGATTCGAAGACATGTGACGTCGACCAATCCTCAATGGGCCCACGTAGTGAACTGCGGCCTACTCCCTCTCACATAGAGGAGGCCTGTGTCCCAGCAGTGGGAACATTATAGGCAGATTATGCTTATGCTTATGTACTTTAAAATACTGCGTATAGAATGTTTCCTTTTAATTGTTAATATTACCTAATACTTTTGTACTTCACTGTGTATTTTTTAGGTTTCCGTACCTGAAAAGCAAAAACGGAACCCTTATAGGATCACTTTGTTGTCCTTCTGTTCCATGTCTGTGGCATTTAAGTTGTACGGAACCCTCAGGGCGCGAATCCTACTCGCACTCCGATTTTTTTTACTTATAAGTTCTGACTTTAAATCACCTTTTTAGCTCGGAATTAGTTTTTACCCACTATAGTTTAGAAACATCATAAACAGATCCAGTGATAAAAGCTGGTTAACCAATAAAGTTGGCAGCTAACTATTTACTGTATACCTATTTGCGTGAAAGTTGGAAACTTGTGCTGGATCCATTTAATGGGCTCAGACGTCTAATTGGATGTAGTTCTGACGTTAACCGCTGTGTTCGTTATACAAAAGGTTTTCTACTATTTTTTATATTCACGAAGCTCCAAAAAGTATTCTAATTGCTTCAGCCAAATTATTCGTTGTAATTAGTTTGGTAAATTGGCTAGGTTCCCGATTTTTTTCTGATACCCGCGGTTTGGCTCTCGTTAATTTTGAAAATAGAAAAGTTCTTAGCAGCCAACGTTTATTTGCTTTCTCTTGCTCGCCAATATTAAGTAGGTAGTTCTCCTTCGTCGATTCTTTGCAGTACCTACAATTTGAACAAAAGGTCTTAACACGCTTGTAAGCAATTCGCAACTTATCGACTCATTCATCGATTCATCGTTATCGAATCATCAGTTATTATCTTGTTAAAAGATGCTTTCACTGTTATAGTTGCATATTACTATCTTAGTTACAAAAAAACAGGTTTAAAAAAAACCGACTTCCAAAAACTACACTAAAAACTATGAAATAAAAATGTTAAACTTCCATAAATAAAAATCTAAATGTATATTGAAGTGGCCTCTTCTTCAGGTTTTTACCTCTCAGCCTTTGAACAGGAAGAACGTGCGCAGTGTGTGCAGCGAACGTGCAGCTTGCTTTGCGCCTCGACAAATTAAAATTTCCTTTCATTTCTATATTTATGCTAGGCCCCGCCGACTTCAATATACATTTAGATTTTTATTTATGGAAGTTTAACATTTTTATTTCATAGTTTTTAGTGTAGTTTTTGGAAGTCGGTTTTTTTTAAACCTGTTTTTATTTTTATCTTTTTAGTGTAGTGTAACCATTTTTGTTGTTGTTAATTTATTACAATAAAGTACCATAAAATCATGGACAGAGCGACTTTGATCATTTATGTACTTTTACCGAGATCGATTACTTCCACGAATTTAAATAGGTACTTATATTCATAGATGTTGGTGGATGAGAGCATTTCAGTAAACAAAAACCGGGCAAGAGCGTGTCAGACCACGCACAGTGTAGGGTTCCGTAGCAAGAAGTATTTCAGTGTTCCGACCGCAAATACAAGTTTGTATTTCATAATATTATTATGAAATATTATTATTTTTACGGTTGTCATTTCAATCGAAAGTATTTATTAAGTGCTATAAGCTTGATTTTTTTCAGATTTTTCGATAGCGCGGTTGGAAAATTACAGGGGGGTTTTTACAGGCACATTGTTAACGACTTTGGGAGCTCCTAGTTCACTCAATATGCACTTAAATAAAAAAGGTATTTAGAAACCTTCATGTTATTTTCAAAGACCTATCCAACGATACCACACATGGTGGGGTGCGCGAAAATATTTTTTTTCATCCCTCAGTTTCATGTATGGGAGCCCCCCCTAATAATTTTATTTTTCGTAATTTCACTATAGGCCTTAATGGCGGCTTATAAAAGACATCTACCTACGAAGTTTGATATAAATTGGTTATGAACTGTAGATTTGACGAAGGTATGACAGACGGACAGACGGACAGACAGACGGACATGACGAAACTATAAGGGTTCCTAGTTTTACTACGGAACCCTAAAAACAGTGTTTTTTCAGTTTGTAATAGCAATAGGCTCGCTCCCTAGCCTTCTATCAAATGCGACTTAAGCATGAAAAAATTGTGTGTACTATACACCTCTGTCTAACCTTGCGGGAAATATCGGCGTGATGTTATGTATGCATAATATCGAGATCGATTGCGTTCAGGAATTCATGTACCTACACAATATCACTTTTTCATCATCGTCATGATGTCATCGAGATACACCAAAAATACCGTTTATTACACCTGGTTAAAAATCTACTCAACCAAAGTTAATAAAATTTATATGGGACCACCTCGCGAGGTTTATCTACCATATGAAAAAAGAATCACGTAAATCGGCTCAGAAATCACGGAGTAATCGGTGTACAAACATTAAAAAAAAAAAAAAAAAAAAAAAAACCAACCGAATGCAGAACCTCCTCCTTTTTGGAAGTCGGTTAATAAAACGTATTGAACACGAACTAATCTGTCTTTCAGTTAATTAAGATTCATTAGCATCATAATAATTCATCTTTAGTTCTCAAGTTATTAGAATTCTTGGAAAAGACATTCATTTCATTTATATAAATGGTAGCTGAAAAATTGTCTAACTATAGGTATAACGCTAGATGGCAGAGGACTGGAGTTCTAAATACTAGATATAAATATCATAATCTCAGATCATAGAAACAAGGGAGATCTGCAAAGGTGCTATTGAGCTTGACGCTTTAGTATGCTCACATTGACCATAATTAAAACGTACATGCTGTTGACGGACCGAACATGATCGATGATATAAATACAATGTTTTAGTTTAGTGCTAGTGTTGCGTGATCGATCAATAACAGGGTTAGATTGAGGGTGTGCGGATTTTTTTTTCTGTGGGAGATCTTAATATTATTATTTGTCTACAGTGGTTCCCGTACTAATTTGCTATGATGGCATATCTCCTTTTTTCTATGATCTGAGGTCATAACCATACCTTACTTCATAATAGACCAATGAGAGTGCTAGTACTGACCAGCACTGCTATTATGGCCAAATTGGCCAGTTCAAACACTGAGGGTGACTAATGAAACCAATACTGGTAATGAAATCTCGTAATTGGAATGCTGGTCGTTTGCTAACAGAAACAGAACGTACACACATGATAATGCTCGTAAGCTGTTAGAGAGTCTATTGTGTTCAATTGGGTAGTACATTATGTGAATCGAGAATCTCTATTAGTTGCGAAATGTACGAGTAAAATTCAATTATTATGTAGACTTACTAAAGTCATTGCAAGTATGTTGCACTTATTTGTATGTGTATTCGTAAGTCCCACTGACGAATACAGCGTAAGTCGAATTCGCGTAAGTTTTGCGTAAGTAAACCAATTGTAAAAATATTAATCAATAAAAGAAAACACGTGATTCGCGAAACCTTCCCACGTACCTATGAGTATGAGTAAAGCGAGGGAATAAATCAAGCACGGGATATTGGGGAATAAAGTTATTCCATTTTTTTATCAGAAACCGCGTATCTCCGAATTCGCACCAGTTAGTCGGGTAGCGTAAGTCGAGGTATTTATTGTGCTTGATTTGACGTTTTAGTCATCAGAAACAAACCTTTGTTTGGTACCTAAAACTATACAAACCTACACACCTCTTTTAATTGAATAGGTATGGTTTTATTAATACCTAATAATACCCATTATAATAGGTACATTCGATTTGATGCTAACAAAATGTATACCGTGAATTAATTTTACTCAATTATTTTACGTTAACAATGGCTATCAAACTATTAAGTTGGCCGCACATGTAATTAACACATTGCGTAGTAATTGACAGTTAATACAATTATGTTTTCATTTTAAAATGATTTCTTTTATACTTAGACCTATTTATTAATTAAGCCTATTTTTCACCTAATTATAAGTATGTACATGCTGTGGTCTTCTGTAATTAAAGGAGCATACAATACGTACCATAAACCTATACAATAGTACAACCCGCGCAGATAAAGAATCCTACTTCCTACTAATACTATAAACGTGAAAGTTTGTGAGGATGTATAGATGTATGGATGTATGGATGGATGTATGGATGTTTGTTACTCTTTCACGCAAAAACTACTGAACGGATTTTGATGAAACTTTACAGTAATATAGCTTATACATCAGAATAACACATAGGCTACTTTTTTTCCCAAATACGCGGGCGAAGCCGCGTGCGGAAGCTAGTGGGATTATAAATGGCGTCGCTTATAATCAACTTTCGCTTGCAAACTGTTGCTGTGTATACTGAAACCCGCCGAAATAGAGGCGACGCCATTTTCAATAACATTTTTTATCCAAACGGATAGAATTTTAGTAGGATGCATTAATATTAAAAAAAATGTGTCTTATGAGGCTTACAAGACCCAATTTTATCGATTCACGCAATTCCCGCCCGTAAAAGCTCACACACTCGGGTCACAATAGAGTGAACGGAAAACTGTCAAAACGTGTTCAAAAACAGGGTAAAATTGATTAAAATTTGTAATCGCGGCGAAAATATAAACTTTATGAGAAATCTAACACAGTATTGTGTTAGTATGTTGCTTGTAGAATAATCTGACAAAGAAATCTGAATTATTGCATGTTTATTAGTATGGTTTTTATCCGTTAATATGAATTTTCAGAGGTATCTTCGTGATATTTTTCTATCGAGTGAAAATAATTGAATCGTGTTTTCAGCACAGTATTTAACTAGCAATTATATCTTGAAGAATATCATATATTTTTCTGATATTTTTCACTGTAGTGGATCATATACTTTAAGACATTATAAAGTTTATGTTTAGCTCGTGTAGGCGCTTTGATTGGTAATACTTATTTATAAAATAAATAAATGACTAGAATATTATTTTCTGAAAAGCTTTGTTTTATACAAATACCTAATCTAAATCTATTTATACATTTTTAATAAAAAAAAATAAGTATCTGTTTGTCATTTCGAAATGACTGGCTTTTCTTAAGCTCAATATATTATCGCGTTATTATAATCAATTTTTTCAGTTTTGTCCGACTGTCTGTCGCTTTACTGTTTATCCAGATTAATCTTCATAACGGTAGATATATTGAAGATAATAATTAATCATAGGTATATTTTTTACAATTCAACCTTACCTTATCTTATTTCTTATTAGATAATTTAAGTTACTATCGGTGAGTCATGTAGATATTGCGTAATCGTGAATAATGTTAACCTGGACAGTCTCTAGGTGTAAAGTCTTAGCATTTAACTGATACATGACTTGATAACTTTTCTAGACAAACGACACTTTGTCTATGGCTAGTAGGCAAGTCCCGTTAATGTTAAAATACCTAATATCACTGCTACCTGAAGTTATTAGTTACCTATTACTAAAAAAATGATTATTTGAGGCAACCATTGATTTAGCCGTAAAATTAATACAACATGAACACAATAATTGCATCAGTGGAAAACCGGGTACTAAATAATAACACAAACTGGAGGGTAGATTCATCATAATACTCAATTATTTTAAATTGCAAGCAATATTATCTCGGGTTTGTTTGTTGTTTACGTTTTATGAAAGCGCTGTAGTTCAAAATATACCCACTAGAGCGCTTTTGGATTTCAGATAAATGTATCTTTGTTTGTGAATTAGTCTCAATTATATCATATCAAGTTCTGGTTTATCGCTATACATTTGCCTTGCTGCCTACTTTTCGAGCTAATGTGAGAGCGTACTAGCCGAGAGCAACTTATGGTCGCGTGAGCAGTTCCAGAATATACAGTGTGGTAGGTTAGAGAGACGAGAGAGACTATGGGACCGACCCTGAAATCGCGACAAAAAAAATCAGCTGTTCCATACATTTATGTTCATTTAACTCAACAAAATGTATGGAACAGCTGATTTTTTTTTCGCGATTTCAGGGTTGGTCCCATAGTAAAAGTTGTTCATAATGATGAGTACAGTGACGGGGTTAAAATATTTCCACTGTCTAACCTGCCACCCTGTATATATAGGATCCAGGAGTAAATCACGAAAAAATTTCGCTCGTGACTAAAACTGGCTAATCATGCACAGATAACTAGGTAACGGTTTACATGTACCACACATGTACAGACGCCTTCATTCATTGTGTAGATACCTCGCACGCATGCACAAAACGTGGCATTTAAACGAGGTCTTCGCAAGAGGAGTAACCAATTAGTGCAGGCGTTCGTACCTACAATTTTACGTATCACACATGCCACATCCTACTTTTACCGAATCTTAAAACAAAACCGTTTGAAAACATGTGTCATGAACACAAGAATCATAATCTAATCCCGACAGTTCCCCGGAGCACAATTTAGGTAAGTGCAACGATGTCACAGATATAACATGACAAAGAGCGAAACTAATGCAATTTCTTTTGTGTTGTCGTTATGAAATTGTTTTGCCATTAATGTTAGTGTTTTGTGGACGTGTGGAAAAGATTGATGGCGAAGGATTTGTGGAAGTGTTGTTATGATTCAATATGAAGTTAAAGAAACACGATATCTATCTATACTTATAATAAGAATGTAAATTCCGCGTGTCTGTACATTGCATATATTTGCAAAAAAAAATTAGAGGGGGGACTAAGAATGAGTAATGAAGTAAATTTCTATCATTTTTAGAATTAATGTCTGTCTGTTTGTCTGTCGGTTTGTCTGTCTGTTTGTCTGTCGGTTTGTCTGTCTGTTTGTCTGTGTGTTTGGACACGCATCAAATCAATACTACTGAATTGATTTTGAGGAATTAGAAAGAAATGTATAGGCAGTACCTTGAGGTAACATTTAGTCTTTGTTTCATTGAAATCGGTCCACTATATCAAAAGTTATCACAAAAAGTCTACCATCAGAACTAACTTTGATAACATGTGTATTAAGCCGGGTCCACACATGTATTTGTTCAATCCAATCACCGTACATAACACAATCGTTTTGCAAATGACGTATGATTGTCTAAATTTTTGTTGTCATTGTTGCAGCAGAGACCTTTTTTTTTTTTTTTTTTTTCGTTTCGTCCCTCTGTGGGACAGGCAAAGGGAGCTGAGCCCATACAGCCAAGTGCAGCAGAGACCGCCATGTTGGTGCATAATTTATACTTACACTAGCTGTTCCTCGCGGTTTCATTCAACCCTGTTGCTTGGCTCCTAAGGGTTGTAGCGTGATATGGAATAGCCTATACTATCCTTACTAATATTATAAATGTGAAAGTAACTCTGTCTGTCTGTCTGTCTGTGTGTTACGCAATCACGCCTAAAATACTGAACCGATTCAAATGAAATTCGGTACAGAGATAGTCTGGAGCCTGAGAAAGGACATAGACATACTTTTTAATGCGAAAAAAGGGCTGTAAAGGGTTGAAATAGGGCATGAAAGTTTGTGTGGAAATTACGTAATTTTTAAAGCTAGAAGCTTGAAACTTATGTTTGAGATTTGGGGTGTAGGATACTGTGTAGGGTAGGCGTAGGGTAGGCGTTGGGTAGGCGTAGGGTAGGCGTAGGGTAGGCGTAGGGTAGGCGTAGGGTCGGCGTAGGGTAGGCGTAGGGTAGGTGTAGGGTAGGTGTAAAGTAGATGTAGGGTAGGCATAGGGTAGGCGTAGGGTAGCTTAGCTGGCGTAGGGTAACTTTACCCGTGCGAAGCCCGGGCGGGTCAGCTAGTACTTATAATAAGAATGTAAATTCCACGTGTATGTACATTGCATATGTTTGCATAAAAATAATATGGGGGACTAAGAATAAGTAATAAAGTAAATTTCTATCATTTTAATTAATTTGAATTAATGTCTGTCTGTTTGTCTGTCTGTTTGTCTGACGGTTTGTCTGTCGGTTTGTCTGTGTGTTTGAACACGCATCAAATCAATACTACTGAATTGATTATGAGGAAGTAGAAAGAAATGTATAGGCAGTATCTTGAGGTAACATTTAGTCTTTATTTCATTAAAATCGGTCCATTCTATCAAAAGTTATTACAAAAAATCTATCAGTCGGGAGTAACTTTGCTAACATGTATTATGCCGGGTCCACATATGTATTTGTTTAATCCAATCACCGTACCTGTATGGCCGACGCGTATCATGCGAGTGGTGATACGTAATCATTGCAGTTAATTGGTAATAGGTTAGTGATATGTTAATTGCGTGGTGGTGATTGGTGATAGATGATATCAGATATGTGTGTAGTTACGATTGGTGAAACATTAAGGGTAAGATTGGTACTGATCGATTCTGTGTGCTGCATGGTGTTTGGTGTGGTGTGGTGGCATAATATTATTATTGTTTGTAGATTTTTATGCAGATGATGAAGTAGCATACCTAATACCTACATATCATTGTTCTTTAATGAAATAACGACCTCATGTTATTTTACGACTTCCACGCGGACGGAGTCGCGGGCACAGCTAGTAAAGAATATTTGCAGTGTTGTTTCCAGATAATTTCTTCTTTTGTGTCGGCACAGGCTAGAAACTGATGCAATAGTAAAAAGATCAGCCATTCAGCACGTTGCATTGGTAGAGTTATTGACTGGCCGGGTGCCCCGGATAAACGCTTGGTACCGTCACTCGTGGTGGTTCTTATATTGCATCCCTATAGAAATAACAATCATTGATATAGTAGATTGAAAATGAAAAAAGTACAAGTGAACCTATCTGTCGTGATTACTATTAGTCATTGATAAAGGTAGGTATACAAGAAGATTGTTAACAATATTTTCATGGATAACCTATCCGTTTTTAAGACCAATAGTTATTCATTAACTAAAAAGTGACTACGGCCAAAAGTTCTTTAGAATTTTCGAAAGAACTTATTTCAGAAGTGAATGTATGATGATAATTGTGTGATTTCACTTCCGTGCTTAATAGTTTAATGATACAAATCTTAAAAAAAAGGATGTGTCCAAAGTCACCGAGGCAAACAATACTAATAATAGAAACTGTTAGAAATAATAATTCATTCACACAATTCACGCAAATATGAAAAGTTTCCGAACTCGCATAAAACTAGCATCAATGTTGGTATTACGGGTAGTATTATTATTATTGAAAAGTATTGACTTTGTAAAGTTTCTTTTCCGGGTAACAACAGGAGCATTTGCGTTCGATATGACTCTGGTTTTCTGATGCGAAAACACAAACTAACAGGTCCCATGTGTGCCATAAGTGGCCAGTATCTGCGGTGAATGGATAAGCCGATATGTTGTTAGGCACTCTACCGGTTTGTTGGAAATGTTTATTTGAAAATACGAGTACAGTTACTTTAAATAAAACTATTTTTGTCTATAAAGTTCAATTTAAATGCTGTGAGACATAACATTTTCATCGATTTGAACTCTTTATTGCATGTGATTATCTCTCTTATTAGGTTTGTGTCTGCGCGGATAAGTTGTCTGGTCTTTTTTTGCTTGTTATATATAGTACCTACTGGGAACCTACCGAAAATAAATCACGACGCACAAAAAGTAATTCAGGAGCCAGTCAAAATTCCTTATAAAAACTTCTCCCCTTTATTTTCTAACTTTTTTGTTCTGCAATGTAATAACCTAAAAGATAAATACCGGGAGGCGTGAGTCTAATCTTCTGAACAAAAAAGTTCTATTAACTCTATACCTAGTCTACGCTGGGTAATTAGCTGAGATAAAGGAACAAAAAATACTTAATATATTTTAGCTCGTCATATTATGTTATTACGGATCGTCATCCTTATTTCTTATAATACGTGATAAAAGTTCTGCATTTATGACAAGAGTGACGTAACATTAGTATCATTGTTACTTGTCATAGCCTCCGCATGTAACTAACCCCATTATTATTGTTTCATGAAGAAGTAGGTACTTGTGTGAAGCATTCTTTATTGATGCAACACTTATAGGCTTATAGGATAAACGTGTACCTCAACCGTCTGTGTGTCTTGTACTCGACCGCACTAAGATGTCTCTCGTATTATTTGCCTTTATTTGTATGGCAAGTATATTTTTTTTTCTAGGATCTAGGATTTCTCCTGTGTCGTGGGTGCGTTTACAAACACAAATTTCACATACACAAACAGCCAGACCTATGTGCAATGCGGGAATCGAACCCGCGACACGTCGCGCAGCAGCCAATCTCTCAGCCACTGCGACAACCGTGCGGTCAAATTCCGTATCATCTTCCATTCCTAACTTCATTTCTGCCAGTTATATTCAAGTATGCACGTTTAAAAAACAGGCCAAAACTAATGCGCGTCCAGTCTGCTATCCATTGTAACGTACAAACACACAAGTAATTTCTATAGCAAGAATGGACACACAATTTCAAAGGGTTAAATTTGCGGATCAACGCTTTTGTTCTGAATAAACGTGGACTTGAATAACAGACCCGTCCAGATTGTATTTTGTTCCGCAAAATAATACCTCAGTTCTCACCCTACGAAGCAAATTATTTCAAAGCAAATCAGTATTATCTAATAGAATAATAAAACGGCCGTCCGTGTTGTATCGAAGTAATTTAAACAGCTCTCGGCAATGCAAGGGTTTATGAAATAAACATTACATGGGATTTTTGTTGAATAATATTTTTTTTGGGTGATTAAATATCCAAAACCTTAATTAGGTAAGTATAGGTACCTATTATTTCGCGCTAGTGCCGTGTTTCAAGTAAAAATTATATGGTAATTATAATGTTGTTGCCATTATTAATGATCAAGTCGTGTGTCGTAATTGCTGCATGTCTGTGATTATTATTTTCTTCGTTTTCGTCTAAGTTTTATTAGGATACCGAAATTATAATGTTATCGGATTTGTGGGTACTCGTATATCAGCGCTATATGAATTTTCAATTTTTGATTCTTCAAATAATATCATGAGGTATTACAACACCATTTCGGCAAACCAATGTGTTTGGTGTCCTAGAGCACACGTGACTACGGTTCTGGAAAGATTTTTACATGTCCTACTAATATTAGAAATGCGAAAGTTTGTGAGGATGTAGGTATGTATAGATGGATGGATGGATGTTTGTTACTCTTTCACGCAAAAACTACTGAACGGATTTTGATGAAACATTACAATAATATAGCTTAAACATCACAATAACACATAGGCTAATTTTTATCCCGAAAACGCGGGCGAAGCCGCGAGCGGAAGCTAGCCTACAATAAAATTTTATAACAGATTTCATAGAACTTTGTAGCTTAGCTATAACTTTATAAGAAACTATCCGTATTTTAATTTAACGCGAAAATAATTCCTTTTCAAAAGGCTTTAATCAAATAATAAAATTATAATAGACTTTATTAAAATTTGTATATATTATTTTGTACAGATTCGTTCCAACTTCCAACGCAACTCAATTATTTTGATGAATATTTCTATTTTCAATCATAGCTTTAATAATTTGGCGTAGCGAAACATTCTGTATTTAATTTTGCATCAATAATGAGTTTATCTAGTGAACATGACAGATATGGACTTTTCATTACGCATTTAAATTTCAATACTAGTATGTATGAATTAGGTAGTTAATTCAAAGCAACAATGGTCTAATGTATTAATATACTTAGTGGCTTGCCCGTATACAGGCTGTTTATGGAAGTAAGGATCAAATCGAACAGGGGCGTGGGCAAGGTCATTTCCAAACTATGTAGTATCGACCTCTACTGCTATAGTATGTATCGTATATATCTATAGTAGGTATTGACCTCTACTGCTATTATTTTTGGCATTGCGATTATATTTGGGAACCTTGAACACCCTTGTTCAACATTGAATTGGGGTGTTGCAGTTGATTGCAATAATTATGGTACAATGGGTCTCCTTCAGTCGTGGCAGCCGAATATAAATAGTGCGGGATCGATACACCGTTCTAGGAATACCTTGGTTGACGGATTAGTCTTGATTAACTCAGTGCATTGCAATTTGGTTTTAATTGGAAATAGTTAATGTATTTGTCAGATTTATTGATTAAAATAATAATTTGTTTAGATAAATAACTTGCGTCCGGGATAAATCTCATTTTAGAAAATAAGTTTTACTTACTCATCTGAAGAAAGTTGTAGGTATCCCTTTCGACTAGGCTACATCTTATCAAAATCAAAAAGTTATTATCTAGGTTCCCCATCATTTGTGTTTTTGAATCAAAAACATTCTGCTGTCACGCCACTATTATGTAACGTACAAAACCTACCTACCTACATAATGTAGGATTGTAGGTATAATATAACCCAGCAAAAATATTCAAAGACGCTAAAATATGTGATAGGTACCTACTCCAAAAACATAGATCTATGAATATTCAAGAACACATTTTACTACTAAAACTTTAACAATTTCTTAACCACACTGCAGACATTTTTAACTCACTTCCTTGAATGTTAAAACTCTTAACTTCCGTATCGCGTCTTGTACGTTTAAAATTTACATCAGTTAGGAGCGCGGGAAACTCGTGTAATAAAATCCGTGGGTCCCGTTCGTTCGCGACATATTTACATAAGTACGTTAAACTTCATTCGTTCGATATAGGAGTTGTAATGTGTAATTCTTATTCCAATCTCGTGTGTGCCGTACGTCTGTACTTATCATACAGTTTGCTTCTTGTCAGATTTTATTGGGGACGTACATTGGGGCCAATGTTGGAAGTTTTGTGTCACGTCTTTGGTGTTGGGACAAGTTAGACATGAAGATCTGTGTTATGATTTTTTTATTCGGTTTCTCTTTGATTTGTTTTTCCTAGTCCCAGACAGAGAACGTTAGTCAAGAAGATGCTGTTAAAGATATTATTTAATTATATTGACAAGAGAAGGCGCCCTAAAACGTATAAACATAGCTGACTAAAAGTATAAACTGTGCAGTGATTACGAATAATAAACAATTAGTGACCAAATGTTTCATAAATGATTAAAAACTACACATGGATTGGATATACAAATAAATAATTATGGATTATTACTTTCCCGAAACGCCAAACTTACCGACATAATCTATGAAATAGCAACGTAGCCGGTAACCTCCGGTATTCGTGGCTACCTAATTTTGCCTCCACCAATATTTATCGAAATTGTTTACGCGTAATATGCATATTTGGATCGACCGAAATTCGGCTGATGTCGAATGTACGGACCGTTCCTGTCCATGATGACGCATTGCTCTAAATAATAGGTCTTTACCTATGAAATTGCCGTTTTGTATGAAAAAATTTAAACTAATTTTTTTCATGTATTTTTTATTTGTATTAATCGAAGTAATCACCCATGCAATCAATGCATCTTTGCCAATGCAGTGGCAGTTTATTGATGCCCTTCTTAAGGAAATCAGCTGGACGGGAGGCAACAAAAGCTTCAAAGGCATTTTGTACTGCCTCTCGGGTATTGAATTTTTTTCCCGCCAAGAAGTTATCCAAATTCTGGAAAAAGTAGTAGTCTGTAGGCGCAAGGTCTGGTGAGTAGGGCGGATGACGGAGAGCTTCCAACCCCAGTTCTTGCAACTTGGAGACCGTCTGCTGTGCAGTATCAGGTCGCGCGTTGTCGTGCAGGAGCAGTGGAGACGAGCGATTGACCAATGCTGGTTGGAGATGTGCCAGCTTCTTCATCATTGTGTTCAGTTCTTCACAGTACACATCTGCAGTAATGCTCACCCCGTTTGGTAAGAAGCTGTGATGAATCACACCGGCGCTAGACCACCAAACAGTGACCATCACTTTTCTAGGGGTAAGTTTTCGTTTAGGGCATTGTTTAGGTGCTGAAGCAGGATCCAACCAACTTGCTGAGCGCTTGCGGTTATCAAACAGAATCCATTTCTCTTCGCAGGTAACAATGTGGTTCAAAATTCCTTCATTTGTGTGTCTGTTGAGCAGTGCAAGGCACGTCTCGACGCGTACTTCGCGCTGGCGATCATTGAGTTCGTGGGGCACCCATTTGTCAAGCTTTTTTACCTTGCCAATTTGACGCAAATGGACCAATATTGTTTTGACGCTAACGTCGAAAGCTGCTGCTAATTCAGCCGTAGATTGTGTATCATCAGCTTCCACAATCACCTTTAATTCGTCATTGTCAACCAAAGTCTTCGGACGACCGCGAGGTTCATTTTTCAGGTCGAAATTTCCAGAACGGAAGCGAGCAAACCAATAACAGGTGGTGCGTTGGTTTGTAGTGTTAGCTCCGTAAACGTCGTTGATGTTGCGTGCCGCTTGTGCGCGTTGCTGCCACGACGGTACTCGTATTCCATAATTACTCGAATTTTTAACGTATCCATGATGACGAAAAAGATTGAAATGCGATGAAAATGTAACACTAATCAATAAACAAATGACTACTTTTGGAAAAAAAAAACCATGTTTTTAAAATAAAATTAACTTGAAATTAGAATTCTTAGCCAAACAAAAATTATTTTGATTTGAAATGGCCAGTACTGCAGAACGGCAATTTCATAGGTAAAGACCTAATATCACGATCGTGCCGTGGTGAGGATTGAAAGGCAATTTTCAACGTGTCCCAATAACCCATATCCAGTCGGGGGCTTGTATCGGCGACAGGCGGCTAATAGACGGATTTACGTTGTTCCGGTATCACCTATACTTACGAGTATACCCTTGTCTAAAAGATATTTTATCTTATTTTTACATTATTTGCTCATAGCTATTTATAGTTATATCTACCATAACTTATCTAAAACTTATTAATTCATTTGTTTCGAAAGGTCATCAAGGAAGAATCAAAGTAATTTTTGTAAACAATATAAAAAATACTTGAAAATATCCTTGCTATCATATTAAACGAAAACATTATATGTTATACATCTTCGTATTGATAGCACGGATATTTTCATGTAGGTATAGGTATAATCCACTAGCTGTTCCCCGCGGTTCACCGCTATTGTTCGACTCATAAGGGTGATGTTTTTTTTTTTATATTATAGGAGGCAAACTAGCAGACGGATCACGTGATGGTAAGTGATTACCGCCGCCCATGGACACTCGCAACACCAGATGAGTCACAAGTGCGTTGCCGGCCTTTGCAAAACTGCTCTTGCCTTAGGTATTGTTGAGCGCAGTTTTGCCCCCCCCACAACAATGGATTTATCACCTGCGCCATCATGGGGGGGGGGGGGTTGGGCCTCTGGTACCCTCACTTACTCGGCGAAACACGACGCAAGCGTCGTTTCACGCCGGCTTTGTGTGAGGCCGTGGTATTACTCCGGTCGAGCCGGCCCATTCGTGCCGAAGCATGGCTACCCCACGGTGAAAATAGCTTATTGTTGCTAGCTAGCTAGGTGTTAAATAGCTTATTTAAACTATTTCTCATGAATCTACCTATAATATACAAAAATATTGTTTCAAAACCAACTGGTGGTTCCAGAGATTAGCGTGTTCAAACATACAAATAAATTCTTCAGCTTTATAAAATTAGTAGGTATAGATTAGAATCCAACACACCAACTGATGACAACGGAATTTTGTGTACCTACCTACCCATTAAAAGGCAGATTCGACTTACAGGCATTATAACTAGCTGGCAATGCTGGCACTAACGTTCACAGATAAGTTTGATTGATATGGCAGTGCGTGAATGCGGGCGTGATTTGTCACGAACTCACGACTCACGAGGGAACACGAACAGTTTTAGTACTGTTTCATGTAGCCCCTGATAGCATGGCTTTGTGGATACTGGAGTTAAAGGATTGTGACGATAGTGGTTGTTAAGATACTCCTATTACTTTCCAGGATATATTCATACCCCTTACAAATAAACACGGAACAAAGTTATGACAAGCTTAAATATAAACATGTATGGTTATACGGACATTATTTATTGCTTAGCTTTATTCCGTGTTTATTAAAACTTGTAAAGGTATTGTAAACTTGTAAGTATTCCTTGGAAACGTCCGCCACTTAGCGCTCTTTTTTTAGCACTAGCGCTTTCCCGCTTATGAGAGGCTGCGCCAGGGTTGATGACATTTTAAAAATCGAATAAGAATAATGTGCCTTAGTAATTGCATTAAAACTATGCGAATGTGCAATTTGCTTGATGGTCAGGTATAATTTTAGCAAATCACAAGCGTGCGTCATGTGAATTGTATAGACACTGTTTCAATTACAATAATAAACGCGCGCTCGTGAAAATGAAATGCAATAACCCATCCATCCATACATCCATTATTCAAATCCACATCCTTGCTACTAAGTACACGTGCTCATATTCATGTTAATGTAAATATAAATCCTAGCCTTTATTATCATCTCCGCAGGATTACTCGTCTATCAACGTACCTACTTAATGTATCTGCTGCAAAGCAGTTGCTGGTCATATACCCCTCCCAAAAATTTATGAGGCCGCAATAAACAAATATGGAATGGTAAAAATTTATGTTCGTAATAAACCAACATTAAAATTCGGAATTACTTTCCAAATACGGTCTGCAAAAAATGAAGAGACAAGTCCACTCGTTCGTTTCGTAGCCTTTGGGCAAAATGTGACGTCACATGCACAAGCGTATTTATTCATGAATCCAATGTAGAGATGAAGCAGTAAAATCTGCTAGAGATACGTGTACAGAATACCAAAAGATATAAATAAAATTGAAATGAATTATTCGAGAATATACAGTTTTTCTGTTGACTTGTTTAGAGTCTAAACGTGGACTTGTGTGGTTAAAATAGTATTTTTTTTTTGTTCATAGCAAAATAGATTGAGCATTAGAAAAGATTAGCCATTCAGCAAGTTTGGTAACGTGCCGGGGTGACTGCCCAGGGATTTAGATTATGAAGTTTAGTTTTAAAGCCCTCGGTTGCATACAGTTGCGTAAAAAAGATGGTACTATTTATCTTATGTAGCTTCATCTCTGTTTCGTACTGGACCAATGTTGACGACTTTAAGTTAGACTGGACAGTTTTATTTATGTCCTTTTGTAAGACGTTAAGGTTTAGAACTATATCAAACTACAGTCAGTTATCGTTACACATTGTCATTTTACACACATTTACTATTATGTCAGATGGTCTAATGGTCTTAGTTTCGGCATCATAATTATATTATTTAAAATTATAATAAAATAATGTCCCGTGCCTAAAATTTGATTATTAGTCGAATGATTACAAAAATAATTAAGCGACAGATGTTATCGGTAGAAAGCACACCGAACGAAAGAGAGCAGTGCTTTTTTTAATGACCTCTCGCAGTTGGCTTCTAACAGCCATTAAGTGCTTAACCGATCTTCTAATGAAGACATATTAAATGCCTCCAGCCAGGTTAACAGAGCCTATCGGTAGCAGTGGAAGGAATTATCCGTAACAATAGTTAATCCAGCAGTCAAAATATTTTAGCAACAATATCTGTTCCTTTATGTTTGTAACCAATTTAAAACACTGGACGGCCTGTTCGGCAACTTTTTTATGTGGTATTCGTGCTTCTGTTACTTCGACGTATGGATTATTGGACTACGTCGGAATATAAATCAAGCTAGTTCCGCAGTACACTTCAGTTATTTAAAAGGTTTTTGTAAAGCTAGCAACTGTCATACCCACAGTGAACTGCGTAATCGTTAAATAAAGTTTGGGTATTTTTCCTGCAGGTGCTATTGCATATTACACCCATTATCCAGTCGAACCTACTGATATACAGGGTGGCAGGTTAAACAGTGGAAATATTTTAAGGAGTCATTGTACTGATGATTATGAACAACTTTTACTATGGGACCAACCCTGAAATCGCGAAAAAAAAATCAGCTGTTCCATACATTTTGTTGAGTTAAGTGAACATAAATGTATGGAACAGCTGATTTTTTTTTCATAATGATGAGTACAGTGACCCCTTAAAATATTTCCACTGTCTAAACTGCCACCCTGTATATCTGTCTTATACATTATTACTGTTTATAACTAGTATTGACAAAATACGCAGTTTAATTTACCACCAACAATAACGCCAGAATTCTATGAAAATATTATAGGTACTCGTATCTAAATCCTAATTTTGTTACCACTTTATTACAGCCTTCCAACGTATCAAACAAGCTGCATGAAGGCAAAATATAATAAAAAGTACACATAATATTCTCTTGAACAGTCGTCTATCACATATAAAAATAATGAAAGTTCCTGAGTAACGGTTACCTTCCCCGTAAAAGTGAATTTTCATCATAAACGCACCGGTGGATATTAGGCACACTTGAGGCGCGCACACACTTAACTCCATTTATCACACCTTTATCGTATAAATGTTACGTAAAAATCGTACACACAGACATCTGGAACGTTCCTCCCTTATTTTCTCTCCGCAGCCTACTTGTCTTTATTTTCTTTTATATAAAGAAAGTTGTTTATCTAACTAATCCTTACAAATCTTCATCGTTTTACTTTTAAAACGGACCGAAACCCTTCGCGTGAGAGGACTCTGCGACTCCGCTTTTTTCATTGAAGGTTTTTCACTATTTTAAATCGTTACGAACTTTTCACATTTTTCTTTTTGCTGGAGCTGTAGCAATTTATTACATTTTCTAGCAAATTGAACTGGTAAATCTTTGAAGACTTTAGTATATTAAAATTGTTAAGGAATCAATTTAAGCCAAAACAGATTGCTTGATATTTATTACTGTACCAAGTATTAGCATATCGCACCTCTATCATCTACATGGGTAATATCACTAGAACAGTATTCTCCGCTTCAAAGAGGGTGATACACCACATGGTGTGTTCTATCGAGATTGCAGCTCATCGTCATAACAAACTATTTGCAACGCAATCGAATTACGAAACAGCCCCTTGTATCAATATTGACGGTACAAATGAATTCGTCAGGTCCGCAGCATGTATTTGTGTTCAGTTTTTAACTGAAGGGAATGTTTGACGCTATTACTCGTTTTATTTATATGTTCGACTGAAAAATTACGTTAACGCCACGAACAAAAAAAAGTGTATGAACATTTATAAATTTTATAAGTTATTTGTATCTGTTTTGAAGTACTTTATCGCCCTTTTTATGTCATGGCATGACCACTGAAGATGGTAAGGACTGTGTAGAATTGAAAACAAGAACAGTTAGAAACCGATCCTGATAGTATGGAGCTACTGCGCTGATAAATAAAATGATGCCGAGTCTCTTTTAGTTTGTGTTATTTTAACACTCGCTGCCGATTTTAGGCCTTCTCGCGTCATCAAAGAACCGATTTATACCGCGGCGCTGGCAGACATTGATTTTCTTTAAGTTATTTAAATACCGATGGCCTAAATACGGCGTGTACTGTCTGTAGGACCCTTTCTCGGAAGCCTTGATGCGGCGTAGATTGGACCTTGTTCCCGATGCCGCGCCGGTGGACTACTATTTTTGTTTTTAGGGTTCCGTACCTCAATAGGAAAAAATAAAGATACCTAGTTAAAAACTAAAACCCGACTACGATAAAAATTGGACTGGAAAGCATGAAACGAGAAAATATTGCTGTCCGATAGCTTGAAATTATTTTCTAGACTTAAGGAATTCAGTGATGTGAAGAACATAACAAATCAACATTTTAATATCTAGGGTATAGCTGTGGTCGCATATGCTGCTCTGTTGGGCCAGCTTATTAGTTAATAATACGGTTTACTCACTGTATTTACCCACATCATTATTTTGAATAGGCGAATAGGTAGGTATGCCTGAAGTAAAACGGAATTATACATATAAAATATTGTTACTATATTGTTGTACCGGCTTCCTCCTACCCTTCATCACTGCTTCTTATGTTACTACTAGGTATACTTTTTGTGACCTAATTCCATTATTTTCACTATACCCTTTACAGTTAACTATCAAAAATACAACTTTGGCAAACCACGTCAACATAAAGCAAGGGTATAATATTATTTCGTTATTAAAATTGAACTACACGAACAAACAAGCATTTTTATGAAATGCAACGTGCAATATTAATTAAAGTAGGAAAGACGCGAAGCATAATATTATGCAATAACATTTTACTGAAATAAGAGACGCAGTATAAAATTCACAAAACTGTATTTTTGTTAATTTTCCGTAAAACTTGGTATTTTTATGTTTTGGTAAGTCTCGCGTATTTCCAAAAGGCTTTTTTGCCTTGCCCATTTCCCTTAACGGTAGGTACGGCCAGACACAAACG
This sequence comes from Thalpophila matura, assembly GCA_948465475.1. Lineage (NCBI taxonomy): Eukaryota > Metazoa > Arthropoda > Insecta > Lepidoptera > Noctuidae > Thalpophila > Thalpophila matura. The sequence continues at coordinate 10,082,398 of OX419185.1, read as the reverse complement.
TCAGTTGGACTTTTATTTTTTGAACACTCAGACTGAATGCCGTGGATGTTTTGATGGTATTTTTATGCGACAAATAATTTTGTACGTTTAAAAGTTTGCAAACCGTTTTTCAAACCGGGTTTGTGCATGATGTCATGTGATACGAAAAATTGGGATTTTTTTGACGAGTGGCATTTTTTTGTTGTGGGTTTGAAAGAGAAGTGGACATTCAATTACTGTAGCCGCAATATAAGCAATATGCACGTAATTATACAAGGTAAAAAATAATTGAAATATATATGAGTTAGGTACCTATTTTATAGTGAAACTGATTCCATTTCCACAAACAGTAAGCACGCAACAAATCGCGCCATAACCATTTGTGTTGTTAAAAAATCTAGTTATTTTTCTGCAAAAAAGTACAATATTTTTTTTTTCTTGAGTTCTTTCAACAAATTGTATTTACTTACCTACTTCACAGTTGTAAATTAATTAGTCTTTTACAAGTATCGTTTTCATTACGATACCAGGCGGTAAATTTTTCATCAAACAAAATGATTAAAAATCAAAGCCCAACTACGTATCTAATATTTAAATTTTACAGTCTATGTCACTCATATTATTATGTAAAAATCCATCAAGCCGTATAAGCTACAGAGCGTGCCAAATATACATACATTCATAAACCATTACCCTCGTTTTTGGGCTAGTCGGGAAAAAACACCGTCTTTTTTATTTTACTAAACAAGGCATTTGCACATTACACAACATTTTCAATAGCATATCTGCAGAAGCATAATTTGCTACAATCCCGGATTGAAAAACAAAATAAACATACTCTTTTTAACGTATTTTCACACCAAAATGCAATCTCCAGCGCCAGTAATGAAATTTAATGTATTCATTCATCCCACATGTAATAGGTATAAATCGTATGAAGAGCTCCGAATATATTTTGCGCGGTTTAATCAACCAATAAATGGAAATGTTGATTTCAATACGAGTTACGGGAATCATTTGAAACTGCCACTCTTTAAGCCGTGTTCATACTTCTAAAAAGCGTTTATTGCTATTCAATGTAATTCTGGATTTATTTTAAAGATATAAGACAGTTGAAGTAAATTCTAGTACTATCTGTGTGGATAAAGAATGGGTTTGAAAATGGCGCCGCCTCTATTCACCTCTCGCTCGTACTCGGCAGGTGTGAATATAGACAGCAACAGTGTGCAAGCGAAAGTTAGATGTGATACCATTTATAATCTCATTATTTTATTATTAACATTAGTTTCATTAAACCAAAATACTTTCAAGCTAAGCGCGATTTTTTGATAATACTAATGTCACGCAACTTATTTCATCGTATGTTTATACGACACAAAACTAGTGTCGCGATAACATCTGAACGACAGCAGTGTGCATTTCAAATAAAGCTTTGATGCTGATGGGGCCATGATCTCAGCGATACTGTGGGTTTCACGACACTAATTATTCTACGTAATTAATTTCATAGGTATTGAAACTAGTTTTGTAAAGTTAATAACCGTGCATGCCACTAGTTTCGTAATGTAAGCCCAGCTTCATAGTACGATCTCAAAAATATAGGTATAAGTTTTATGTTGAAAAACAGCTCCATCATGAGACCTTGGACATCATCTAGGTCTATAATACTTGTCAAGAAAAATCCAACGAGCCCAAACACGACGGAGTTATGTTAAGAAGTTGAGGAGTTTCTATATCCACCTCCCAGTTCTATCATGAGACCACCTTCATGGTACCATATTATAGCATTGTCATCGAAGTGACATACATATTATGCGTTCCTAATTTCCTCTCAATCGGTTGGGGGAAACTGGTCTAAAATTCAGTTGCAATATTTGGCCTCATACACACACGGCAACTTAAATAAATGTTTGTAAAAAGTTGTAAATACAAAACAACAGAAAGACAGAAACAAAACACGAAACAATTGAAAACCAAACGACATAATTTAGAACACGTTAACACAGACACTTGATGCAAATTCAACACACGTACGAGGATCGTTATCTACGACGATTTCAATCTGGGATACCGCAGATGGTGTTTACGGCCGCATGCAGTTTACGTGGAAATTGCATGCGCGCGACGCATTAGCGACTACCCGCAAATTACGAGCGCAATCTCCTTCGAATCTGCGACCATTTTCATAATATTTGTCGACCTTATAGCATCGTATGGAGTTTTATGCGAAAACTTTTAATAACGAAATTGGCTTGTTATAGTTGTGAAATGTGACTGGAATTTTAATAATTTTGTAAAAATGTGTATGAAATATTATAGTGTGAAATTGTTGCACCTCAATGAATAGAAAACACTTTTAAAATGGACATTAAAGATGAATTATATGGCCATTTTTTACAAAAAATGATAATTTTATCTACCTTCAAAATACTTAATTTCTCATAAGCCATGTAGGTCTCAGAAACTTACAGAAGCATTGGGTGCAACAAGGGCGTTACACGGAAAAGTGAGTTTTTATTTTATTTATTATAACTTCTAAATAAATTAAGATAGATCTCAAAGACTTTTAAATTTATTAGTACCATTATTCAGTTATAGAATTCTAGTATTATTATTATTTTAAGATAGTTAGAAACTTAGAAATAATATTGTTTTTGAATACATGTTATCCGCCCTTGTTGCACCCAACCCGTAAAATATTTGGGCATTCATATTTTAAATGGTTTTTATGGCATAAATAATAGCTTTACACTGAGTTGCAGAAAAGGTCGTCAAGTTTTAAAGGATACTTTAACGATAGAAATTGTATGGTTAATGTCGCCTTTAAAATTTTATTATCTTTCTGCAACCGACCGTTAGATACTTAAAAGAATCATTTTCATTAAAAAGTAAATCACAGTAATCATTTGGACTCATTATTAAAAGAAAATTACGATTTCCGGGATTTCAAGAATTGTTTGGTCTCATTATTGCAAGTCTATTTTTTGGGGTAACACTAATCAGCCTCGTCATCATCTCCACTAAAATCGCTGATTTGACTGATTTCGGACATGTTTTTACATTAAAATAAATTAGAAATAGCAAAACCGTAAGTATCAATAAATACCTATCACGCCTTCTAGAATCAATTAATCGAAATGAGTTTTTGTCACATGAAACTCTATGGTACAATGCTTCATTTGAATCAATAATAGCAAAAAAGGCCTTAGGTGCCCTAAGGCCTTGTTGCACCCAATGCTTCGACAAAGCACTGAAACATAACTAGGGCAAGCTGTATCACCTTACGCTTACGTAGTCTTACACTTAGGGTTGCTTGTTTCAAACCGTCTGTATACGTAAATTAGTACATAGCCCAGTGTGAAATTACACACACAGCACTAAATCCCATAAAAAAACAAGCCACTTAGAAAGACGCCATCTTTAAAAAATAAAACACACCAAAAAAGCCAAAACATAGGTACCTTGCATAAACCTCTTTACACATCATCGCAAACCATTATTCAGAAAGTAAATCCTGAACGGGTATCGCGACTAGATGTCTGTAGGCCTTATTAATGGCCTCGCCTACCTGACTGAGACGGATGGCAGGTACTGACCTGACGTTGACCTTGCGTACCCTATTTATTCCAGGCCAATTTACCTTAGTTTTTATTGTGTTATCTTTGATGGTAGCATGTTCTTTCCTTTGTTGGAGAGGCGGACAAATAGGGGAGTGATTAGCGTCGAGTGGGCGCTTTCTTTGATTCGTGTTTTTTGTTTTCTTTATTAAAGTGTTGTAGATAATTTGTGTATTCTTTTCAGTTTGTTTTTTGTTTCCTAATTGAAGAGTCTGGTTTTTCGATAAATGAAGCTTTGACTTTGTTGTGATTGTTAGACTTTAGACTTGGCATTAACGAAGCTAATTTTAAAATAGAATCAAATTGTTAGGTTACGGATTAGGATATAAAACCAGTTTTGAATAATAACAAAAATGTCTTCCAACAATATTTTTCTAAAAGTGATAAAAGCGCTGTTTTCCCTTCTGTACGTGCCGCGGTCAGGTATAAATATTTAATATCCAATCACGTAGATACTTCAGCATTATCTTATAACAGGAAGGGTTATAATAAAACCGAATCTGTTTATTAAATTAACACACAACAGTAACGTATTCCGGGGGCGTACACCCTTAAAAACTAATACATACATAACTATAGAACAATAAACAACAAAACTACGTTGCTTTCTGCCTGAGGACACAGAATAATGATGTACAGAAGGTTCATCCTAATTTTGTAGCTCAAAAACAGATACGTAAACGAATAATGATATAGGTACATAGGTACACAATTTAGTTCTGTGAAAAGATTTTTCTGTCTTATTTGTCAGAAGAATTACATAACACAGACGCAACGTAAAAACAAAAGTTTCACTAAAATGTTCTATCTTATTTTCACAGCAGGTATCTACTTTTAAGACTGTTCCATCACACTTTTTGTGGTATGTAGTCATTTTATGGATGTGTTCCTCTGACATCACATGCAGTAGAAATGGCCGCTGAGGATTAAAAATGACAATAAAACATCATTTTCTGATTGGTGGATCATATCTGAAAATTATGTCTGATTGATCGGCAGTAGCGTCATTAATACGATAGTTCTGGTTCTGGGAGCTAATGGAGTTGAAAGACCATATTTTTTAGGGTTCCGTAGTAAAACTAGGAACCCTTATAGTTTCGTCATGTCTGTCTGTCTGTCCGTCCGTATGTCACAGCCATTTATTTCCGAAACTATAAGAACTATACTGTTGAAACTTGGTAAGTAGATGTATTCTGTAAACCGCATTAAGATTTTCACACAAAAATAAAAAAAACAATAAATTTTTGGGGTCCCCCATACTTAGAACAGAAACTCAAAATTTTTTTTTCATCTAACCCATACGTGTGGGGTGGATAGGTCTTCAAAAATGATATTGAGTTTTCTAATATCATTTTTTTCTAGACTGAATAGTTTGCGCGAGAGACACTTCCAAAGTGGTAAAATGTGTGTCCCCCCCTGTAACTTCTAAAATAAGAGAATGATAAAACTAAAAAAATATATGATATACAAGTAAACATGTAAACTTCCACCGAAAAATGGTTTGAACGAGATCTAGTAAGTAGTTTTTCCAAAATCATCAAAATTCCTTCAAAAACAAAGTTTCTTATGCCGTGCGGTTTTTTTCACTTTATACGTCCAAAACTGATACGGAACCTCGGTGCGCGAGTACGACTCGCACTTGGCCGGTTTTTTATGTTATCAAGTGGCATATAAGCAGATAGCCCACCTGATGGTAAGTGGTAACGCCGCCTCTACATATTCGCAATACCAGAAGCATCGCAGGTGCGTTGCTACAACGTTGAAATATCTCATATTAAGGTTATACAAGAACACAGGAATGATGCTTACCACCAGAAATAAAGAATAAAAAAGAAAGAATGAAAAATATTTCTTTGGTACAGCACAAAAAAAAACACAAAAAGACAGAATAGGTACGTATGATGGTTGTGCTTCTTCGGACGGGCTCTTTAACAAAGAGCTCTATAATGCTTGTATCTGATTGGTGCTTCCGCGTTGTTGGTAACAAATGGGCTTACTGAATATCATTTAATAGTGCCCCGAAGGCTTAGTTTTATTATTTAATTATTCCGCTACTAATCCAATCCCTGAAGCGATCTAATTCAGAAATCCCTATGAGTGCCTATTAATTACTGAATGTTGGGGATAGCTAATTAGTTTAATGTTAACGTGTATGTAATTGTCTAGTATTTTGTAGTTTTGTTTCGTAAATATGTATCATATAAATTTTAGATTTATGTTGTTGTACGAGGTAAAAGATAATTAAGAATAACCTAGGTATTTAAGTGTATATTGATTGTATGTATGGGCTTGTAATAAATTGTAAAGTATTGTTTGTGTATGTGTATACCTAATGTTTGAGAAATATAATTATACAATATCGCATCAATCAAAAGTGAAAAATAATCGCAGTTCCGAAAGTCGGTGGCTGATTTTGATTACTTTTGTTTTGCTACCGACTTCCGAAACAAAAAATATTTTTCAATTTCTGGTCGTATATTGAAGTTGTTTTTTTTAAAGCCAAAATGTTTTTTTTTAATAAATGAATGATTTTATAAATGAACATGGTTATTGCAGTTTACAAAGTGTTGTAAGTAATTTTATAAAAAAATATTCAGGAGACTGAGCTTGGCTTTCTCCGCACAAGGAAGAAGGAGCAAGAAGCAAATATTTGTACGGCCTACAGATATTTGTATGAGTGTTTGAGCGAGTAAGTTGCTTTCGTAACTGCTTCCACAATGTCAATAAATCAAATGGCGGGCTTTTTAACTCAAAATATATGTCGTTTGCGAAAGGTATTACAATAATTAAACAGTTTTATATTACACAGGGTGAGTTTTTGGGATAGGACTACATAACAAAATCTCAAACTATGAAAAAAATAATTGTAAACTGATCTAAGAAGATTGAGCTAGCTTTTAGAAAACAAAACTGTATTTTTAGTTTTCCAAAAGCGCCTTGTTTAGGAAAATAAATGATTACCTATATTTGGATTTTAAAATCACTTATTCAGGTCAGCTCGGAGTTATGTTCAGTAGTATTCCAATTATCACCCAAATATAACAAAACTAGTTTTTTCCCGCAGTTTCACCCGCGTGGAGGTAAGAAATTATCTCACGGGAACATACTATGTGTATAAAAAATAGCCTATCTCACTCTTCACTCTCTTCGGCCTATCTACTATCTCTATGCAAAAAAACATGTTAATCCTTTGCTGCACGAAAGGACAAACCAACAAACACACTATCACATTTAAGGATAGGGATGCTCACTAAGCATTCAATTTCAATGTAACATCGTTTTAAAACAAGTACTAAACCTACATACACATTACACACGATCCACACTCGTACCTTACCTACAAATTGGTTCACACTACATGGGCTCCATTCGCTTCGAAGCACCCGATGTTGGAAACAAGCCGTATACGGAACCGACTATCTAGTGTCTACTGCCGTCACTATCCAATTGTGACAATATTCAGTCTGCAATATGCCTTCCAAATAGGGCTGCATACACAATTTACACTCGCGAGCACTGAATGCGAGTTTGTCACAAAAATTTTACTATCTCCAAGAGTATGTCAGTCAGGACTGTTCAGCTCTGCTGTGGCGATCTTTGTAGCCTAATTTAACTTACTTTTGTTCTTATATACTTGAATAATTCTAAAAAAAATTTTAGGTATGATTTGCTATTTTAAAAGAATATCCATGGATTCTTGCCAGCTCTTCTCCATAGAACGTACTTATTGGAATCGTTTCTCTAGTTTTTAAGTACCTACCTGCTATCTGGTCTTTACAAAATAAAAAAAACAGGCAATTTCGAGTCGGACTCACGCACTAAGGGTTATCTTCCGGTTGTATGGGGACCCTTGGGTTTTGACTTTTTATTGTTGTTATAAACCATGATAGCTGCCATACTTACACCAGTTGGCTAACTATTACGGTTCTACGGTTCTATATAGTTCTGTAACAGATCGACGAACAGACGGACAAACGGCGTAGGTTTAGTAATAGGCTTACCCAGTGGCACTCTTCGAGTATGGAACCCTAAAAATGAATTTGACTTAATTAATTAATAGGTACTCACCGTACTCATATTGTTAATGCTTATTGAATTAAAACTCTGTAATATGTTACCTATATTACTAATTAATACGTCATTAAAATTTAAACGTTTACAGAATAGGTTTTGTTATGCTATAGTATAATTATGATTCAAAGATATACAAGATCATGACGACTGACCTAGATACATTGCTCGCGAGTGTATCTATTGTTTGTTGTAGAGAATTATTATTCCCACAAGTATAATTATTTTGACTGGAATTTGCGAAAATTTGAGAAGCGGTATATTATTTTGTGTAATGCTAAACAATTTAGTTTGATATATGGAAATATAAATAATTTTATACCTACTTACTTCTATAATTAGAATTATTATTACTTATGTAAGTGTTTAATTTTGAGACTACTAATATATTGCATAGTGATGACGAATTAAATATCTGACAGTGGCGAAAGGGTGAGGAAATGGGTGAGGGAAATTCGGTACATAATCGTAAAACAGTAATAAATAAAATTATAAATAATTTCGTTTTACTTTGTCACACTCATTCATTTATTAACTACATATTTTGAATAGGCAAGCAGGTATGACATAAAATACTGATATCTGAGATAATATCTGACAACTCTTTGTAGAACTTATTAGGTACCTATGAACTATTGTTTTGTCAAATAAAAAAAGATCTAATGGTGTTTTTAGATATTCGAGAATTCGACCGATCGATTCGATTTAAGAAAGTACCTAGGTACCTATATCTAATTTGCATCTATTTCTTTGTAGTAAAAATGAAATTGTCAAAGCATCTAATGCTATTTCCAGTAAAAACTGTGGCGCTAAAACCATTTACTATATGTATTGTTCCAACAAATAAAATTAAATGCATCGGCCAAAAAATAGAATATACAAATAATTCAAATTGGCTAATAATTGCTCTGTGCACCGGCTCTGAACCACATAATAGAATTATAGTCGCCAGAAAAACTCACCCCAACAATACTTATACACTAACCGAAACTGCACATTTATTTTTCTTGCTTGTTTTGTTTCAATTGAATCCAACTGCCAACATTAACTTCATTTGTTTGAAGTTACCGCACGGATAGTTCAGGAGTTGCGATTAACAATACAACTACTGAGATAACGTTCGCATTTTCGTGCCAAAACTTGGTTTTCATACGAAGTTAGTCCTTCCACGATAATCCAATGAAAGAATAACACTGAATTTATTATTCTGCGGGAGTTCTAGAAGTAGAATAAACCATGAGTTACCAACTAGAAATTGGCTGGTTTCTAAGTGGTTAATTAATGTTAGTATTTTTAAATTTAGGGTGGGTTGTTTTTTCAAGACATCTGTATTCCTTAGTCGACTCGTGACCATTAAAAGTATGAAATAGTCATCCGGGCCGCTATATTGCACGACTAGCACTTCGCCCGCGACTTCGTCCGCGTGTCCCACAGGAACTGTGCATTCGGGATAAAAAGTAGCCTATGTTACTCAGTGATAATGTAGCTTTCTATTAGTGAAAGAATTTTTAAAATCAGTCCAGTAGTTTCGGAGCCTATTCGGTACAAACAAACAAACAAAAACATCTTTCCTCTTTATAATATTAGTATAGAAGTATAGATTAGAAATACAGATAACCGTAAAATGATGGTACAACTGACTCTGCCAGTGCTAAGCTGTTCGGTTATATTGCACCGAACACTATGTATGACAGAGTGCTACGACGTAGCTGAGGCTGATGTTACTGCTACGCAATCTACGCCAGCGTAGCGGAAAGTGAGTTTTTTTTCTTTAACTCACCGTCGTCGCATTTTACGTTTACCTTATTTATTAGTTCCAATAGCGATGTCATTTAATAAGGTCTTATTACGTAAATAAAAAAGTATACTTAAATATGAGGCAAATATAGGGTCTTACTTATAAACGCCTCATTTAACCACTGATTAAATATACAACTATCCTTTCATGAATGAATGGCAATTGACGTAAGAGTTACTTTTATAAGTAAGGGGGATAATTTGCATATTTTTTAACCGACAGATATTACTTGAAACTTTTGAATTTCACACACAAACAAAGCTAGGTTAATAGAATATTCCACGCTGGATTAACTTTTTATATCGGTGAATGAAAACGTGCAAAAATTTCACTGGCGAGGAACTAAATGGAAATCAATGTTTTAAACAAACCTTGTTTTGCATCGTTGTAACCTAGTTAAATTGCTTAAACATACATTATATAAAAATTGCAAGCAATAGCAAAGCAAAGCTATATATTATTATATTATCTTAAGTTAATTAGTCCTATCTATACTTATAATAAATCTGTAGAGAGGTCAATTATGTACATGAAATATATTCTCAAAATAACTATCAGGGGGTGATTAGTAATCGATACTGATGCCAAAAATGCAACCAGTAACATTTTTGTCTGTCTGTCTGTCTGTATGTTCCTTATAGAAACAAAAACTAGGTACTCGACGGATTTTTAAGAAACTTGGTACAATTGGTATACTTTTCATCACGCTACAAGCAATAGGAGCGGTGCAGTGAAGGGAAATGTTGAGAAAACGGGAGAAGTTACTCCAATTTTTAAGCTTCCATCGCGTGTGCAGCCTTAATGGTTAAAGCATAGAAATCATGTATGACGGAAATATTCTACATAAAATTATCTAAAAAATATCCTACAACAGCATATGTCTATCTTTTATGGTTGACTCACAATAATACGTGTAACTCCCGATAGCTTAGCAGTTCGGAGCTTTCTGATTGTATTACACACAAGGAGTTATACGCTGATGGAGTCGCGGGCACAGCTATTAATAATAATATTCTGCGGTTCCTTATTGCGATATTTTTCATCAGTATTGTGGATTGACATATTATATTTCCCTACTAAAATACGAAAGTTAATCTGTCTGTTACATCAAAACCATTGAACCGTGAGGAAGGACATACGCTACTTTTTTACGAAAAACGACGTAAACGCGGACGAAGTCGCGGGCAAAAGCTAGTATTACAATAATTCTTTTCACATAATGACTTTTATAAAGGTTATTTACACTAATGAATTAACAATAATATAGCAAATCATTATGGCCGCTACTGAAACCGTACCAAAAGCTAGTCAGCTTCTATTACTATTCCGTACCGCATGTACGAGTATGTAGTTAAACCTAACAAAGTTCTACCTAACCAAACTCCAACTTTGGAGCGACGAATTCGAGAAACTCGATATTTTGATATCAAGTTGGATACGTGCATTGCAGCGCGTGTGTACATGCATTTATGTTCCGTAAATACAAATATAAATTTAATCGCAATAACTGCCTTAAAATTGCAATAAAATATGGATGATGCATTACCCGGAATATATGGGTTACACGGGAATTTTGAGAACGTTAAGCGTATGGAATTAAATATCTTGCATATTCATTACTGGAATATTTTTAGTATTATTTTGATGACGATAAATAGTGTTATGAGAATTTTACAAGTTTACTGACTATGCTGAGTATGTTTTCATAATAATGATCACAATTTAAATCTAACTAGAGAATTTACTAGGAACTAGTACTTACATATGTGTATATTCTTATAACCCAACTGTGTTATAAGAATATGTATGTTTGGCAGTTTTACCTCGCATTTGGTCGGGTAGTCTAAATTTTAGATATATTTCATGTTTAGGCTTTCCAAGTTTTAGACCTTAAATGACCTACCCTTGTTCCGTCATCATGGATTGAAGATGCCAAAAACTTACTTCTTGAATAACTTCTTATCCGAAGATTTTCTAGAACAATAATACTTTTTTAATACAGTTGCTCAAAAAGTGGCGTATTGCAGGGACGTATAGCGTTCGGGATGTGGGCTATTACATACTCGAACTTTTTCTTTTCCGAACTCGTGCGTTCTCTTTCCCAACTGTCAAAATAAAGTCTATTAAAAAAAAACCAACCACAAAGTTTTTACTAAAAAAATTCATAGAAGTTTTTATGATTCATGCAAATATTTCTAAAAAGAAGCTACTAATTTATTTCAATATCAGATTTAATGATTTGATTCAGTGAGTTAGGTTCGGTTTCATTTCATTTCATCTCATTAAATTTCATTTCATATCAATAAAAAAAATCTACTGAAGACTTGGCTGTATGGACATAGTTCCCTTTGCCTACCCAGAATGGGTGTGGAAAACAAAAAAAAAACTCTGCTTATATTCTTTTACAGTTGGCACCATTTTCCTAAAAAGGTTTTTTATTAAATTGCTTAATTTTTTCACAACTGTATAAAAATAGTTGTTCAGTACACGTGCGGAACCGTCATTGCAACTTGTTCCGACTGTCAACCCTCACCTTCGGCTGCGCCTCGGCTCGGGTAGACATTTGTCGGAACTCTTTGAAATAACAGACTTTCCGCACTTGTAATATACTATTTTAGAATTATTATCTCAAACATCTATATTAACTCATAGTTTAAGTTACTACAAAATTAAGAAATCGAGAACACCGCCTATACTTTGATTAGCCTAAGAAATTATTGCCTGTAAATTCTCTGACACTTTTCAGAAAAAAGCATTTTTACCAAAGTTTTATTTACCTAGCCAGTTTAGCCGTTATTACATGGGACTTAAACTTAACTGGCAAAATATGGGTGTATACCTACTATACATCTCTGCTTATCCTTCGGGGAATACAGGAATATGTATGTATGTATTATGTACATAAAACTCAATAGTCGATTACGCACCACAGCCTACCGGAATGTACGAAACAACTTTACTAATTAACACTACAGTAGTAAGAGTAGGTACCTACTGTTCGCGACGTGCAAGATAATGGAAAATGTTGAGACGATAGCGCCCGCAATTCCAGAACTAATGATTTGGAGCCATTGACTTAATGCGGTTCCTAACTTGCCTTAACGTTGCCGGATTTAGTTAAATTACTTCTTACACGAACATTTGTTTTATCATTGTGCTGTGAGAGCAAAGTTTTCTACTGCTTAATTTCGAGTTCGTACCGTAGTAGCAGCAGCGCTGCCATACGTCGCCGCGTTACTACTGGTTTCTATTTCTATGAAGACAATTTGTCGCTAGTTACAAAAGGTGTTTCATAGAAATACATAGAAACCAGTAGTATCGCTGATGTATCGCTGCGACACGTCGTCTGCTCCTGCTGTCAGTCGTCGGATACGAATTCGTACCTTTTAACACAAACTCCAACCACGATTTTCAAAACTTGTGCACCATTGCACAAGTTTTGAAAATTGTGGTTGGAGTTTGCATTGTTGGTATCGGTTTCAGTTGAAGAAACTTATCAATCATTGGTATTTGTGATTTTCTGATTTTATCACATTCAGTTTTTGATCTATTAGTTTTTTTCTAGATTTTTTTAGGGAGGAAGGGTGTAGACAATATATATATATATATGGTAGGTCCTACTAATTTTATTATATACTCAAAAAAACATTATAGTTTAAAATAATACTTTCTGTTTTGATTAGTTTATAGCAAAGGTAGCTACGTAATAGCCTTGGAACGTTGAAATGGTTTAATATGCGTTCATTTCACGCGTCGGGCTTTTTAATCTTTTAACGGCTCTTAACAACATTTTTCATCATTGTCGGCAAATGAAATACCAGCACGGATTTTTACTTTAATTAAATTTTATATTGAAATGATACTCTATCTCTGCAAGTAGGTCCCTACCGTACCTACCTTGGTACGTATTTTATGTAGCTATACATTAATGAATATTTTTATTAACTACATATTTTTTTTATTTCAGATTTTTCTATTTCGCAATTTTAATTTGTTAAGTAGGTATGTTCCTGTATAAAAATATATATTTTAATCTATTTGTGTCATAATTTGTGATTTAGAATGAAACGCGTTCGTGTGATTGTAAGCATGGCCACTAAGCGACAGATCCTGAACTCATAATATATCTTACAAGCGTGTCCTTTTACAATAACTTCTTAATTTTATAGAGCCTTTTTCAGCCCCGGATCTTGAGCGTACCTCAGACGGCAAATTCAAGCTTGGTAGACGAATACACTGAGTGGTGTATTCGGCTACCAAGCGTAGTACCTAATCGCAAAGAGCAGCGCTAGACTGGTCGTTGTGGCGTTCTTTGAGGTAGGCCTATGTTCATCAGCATCAGTGTTATGGCTGAAATGATGATGATGATAAAGGTAAAAATATTGTCGGGTGTGGGCGGTATTTTTCAGTTTTTGCCCCACCTCGAAATAATTCAAGATCCGGGGCTGGCCTTTTTAATAAAATCTTCCATATATCTGTACATGAACATCTATCTACTAATAAAGATGTACAGAAATCTTCATTAATTGATAAACACACAAACACGTTAGCAAATTCGGTAACCAATAAATGCAGTCGAATCGTCTGTACAACAGTTTCCATCGACCAGCATCTCCATAATAATCTAGAAGTTTAAAAAGTAAGCTTTTATCTACACTCATTGGTCGTTTTATGCTCAAACCGGTTTTAAGTGCTTGCCACAATCTCGAATACAGGGCTACCAACATTGTAACAACAATCACGTCCAGTTTTATTACCAACTGAACAACGCGACATAATGAAGATATATCAAACATCATAAACGAGCGTCCTATTCATACATTACAGTACTCAACGGATTAAAATTACTTTGTTACGTGGTTTTGTTATCTCAAATGAGATTATACTGTTATGATACATTGAAACAGGCATTTGGGAGCCTTTCAAAAGCCTCTTTTGGTTTATCTTTTGATGTATAATTTGAAGGTTAGTTTTAGTTGTGTTGTTAGTTAGATTTTATTAATGATGGTACCTTTATTGTTATCTCGGTTTGTGTGCGGGTTGAACTTTATTGTAAAAGTTTGTGCGTAAATGCTTGTTATAGCTTTACTCTAATGTTACGATTAGATAAATTGAATGTAGTTAGAAACAATTATAGTTAAACATGTTTAACTAGAGGTTGAAGACGAGATCCTTTTGCAACATCAACTTATCAATATTGACCAATATTTTTTAAACGAAAGTAAGTACACAGTGAATTAGTACTTCTTCAAATAAGCGTTCTTGTTCTGTTTTAGGCTTCGGTACAACCGATAACAACACGGAACCCTTATAGGATTACTCTCGTGTCTGTCATAGCAAATTTTTCCGAATTTATTAGACAAAAAAATGCAATTTGGTACATATAAGTATTGAGCTAATAACTGGACTCAGATTTGAGGGTTTAATATTGTTACTTAAATGTATTCTTATCAGTATTCCGTGAATTTAAAAATACATTCACAGCAAATACTCATTTCAAAAGGTCGGCAACGCGCATGTGATACTCGGTGTTGCTAGGGTTTCATAGGCTACTGCAAGACGGCAAGCAGTGATAGCCTAGTGGTTTAACCATGTGCCTCCCACGGCGAATGGTTCGAGTTCGATCCCGAGGCACGCACCGCGGACTTTCGGAGTCATGTGCGTATTAGAAATTAATTATCACTTGCTTAATCGGTGAAGGAAAACATCGTGAGGAAACCGGCATGTCCTAGAACCAAAAATTCGAAGACATGTGACGTCCACCAACCCGCACTGGGCCCGCGTGGTGGACTACGGCCCACTCCCTCTCACAGACAGAGGAGGCCTGTGTCCCAGCAGTGGGAACATTATAGGCCGATTATGCTATGCTATGCATAAGCATAGGCTACGGTAGCTACTTATCATCAGGCGGGCCGTAAACATATTTAAACCCTCGTATAAAAAAAAACCACACAATTTATAAGCATATAATAATGTCTTAGGTTTTCGCAATTACCACACATTATAATAAAACAAGTATAAACGGATCAAATCGCGCAAATCAAATCAAATATATTACTGATTTTTCTTGACGTTAAGTAATATACGCATTTTAATCCGTTTAAATTTGTTTTAATATTATAAGCATATTATCAAAATTTGTGCAATCCATAAAAAACAAAGGGGTGAATTTAGGTAAACATAAATATCCCGCTGTACCTTTACACGTAATTTACGGAAATGTGTCACAATCACCTTTGTAGCCGTATTTTACAGATAGATTGTGAATGCAGAAATCGCCAATCATCATCGCCTAGCCCTATTCTAAATAGGCTGGGTCTATAACTTTATTATCAACATTTTACATAGATTCGCCTATGTCAGTTATAATAGCTCTATAGTTTAGCAGTTTTTATGGTCACTACATTAGCACTAAACCCATACTTTTGGGAGCGGTCAACTCTGAGCAGAATTGCTAATTAAGCTCCGTAAGCAAAATTCAAAAATCTAAAACTTCCGAATTGTACGTTCCAAACTACAACGCTAAACAAATTAACATAAAGACGCGCGATGGTATTTACCTGTATTTACCTATAGGTATTATAAAAACAGCAAATTTTTCCGAATCTTTTAAAATGGTGGCCCTGACAAAATGAAGAGGGGCGGTAAAACTCCCGTCATTTCCCTTTAAACAGGATTACAGGATACAAAGGATTAAGGATACCTTTATATACAGTGTAACGTTACCGATGGTACAAAATTAAATGCAGTGATGTGAGTGACGGATTTTGGAAGGCCTGAATATCCGACAAAGCTTAGCTGCCACCCTACCGACGTAGGACAATGGCGTTGGAGTTATAAACGCGTTCGTTTAATTAGGGGCCCACATAATTAATGAGTAAACACGCCGATTTGAATTTTCATCGGGCGACATTCTGGACACCCGATACCTGAAATCAGAAATTGAATCGTAATTTCTGTTTCACTACTAGTTATAGAAACACTTTGATTATGATTAGATCTAAGTTATACCAAAGACATTATTGGATTAAATCGGTAATCAGAGCCACGACGGCCGGCATTGGGATAGGTACTTCTAACTACATCGTGTGCCGTGTGCAGGTGAGTATCAAAAAGGCAACTTAATATCCAGTTTAGTGCTCTCGTTTGTTCATCCGTTTTTCCTTGAAAATCATACCTAATTATGATAACTATTCTGGTAGCTATGGTATATTTTAAGGTAACACAATTTTGTGTAATAAGACAAAAAACTTTTATTGTTAACTTAGGAAATAATGACAACCAGTTTTAACGGAATTCATCGCCTACATAATTGAGTTTTGTTTTCCTGACCGAGGTTTCAATAATATACGGGTCATTTTCAAGATGTTTGTAAGTAACTGAGATGAAACCCAGGAAAAATTTTAGAAATCAGTTCTTTCTGTAACTTTTTCTAACAATTTTCCTATAACTTTTCTGTCGGCTACTTACAAAATGTTGAATGTGACTCATAACCGCCATGTAACCCGTTAAAACTTATTTTATTAAAATGTGGGTATAATGATTGCGAAAATGTAGGATATTACCTGGGTAGGTACCTACTGTCTTAGCATAATTTTTAGATAACTCAATTTAATAATCAGCACCAGCAATTCAATGTTAAGTACGTATAAATAAAGTTAAATAATATCGTAAGTATAGATTTATTTTATTATGTTTGAGCGTAATAAAATTATGTAATTTTTTTATCATCGTCGACAATACGCAGAATAACGAAAAAAATCAATTCATGCTCATGAACGGAATATTTTAAACATACTTTTAAAATAGCTGTTGTATTTGGTATGTTCAAAATAAAAAAAAAACCAACGCAATCATTGAATTAAGTTTAATTTCACAAAATGAACATAAGAAATAACGGTTTGTTTTCTGTTAAAAGAATATTTATGATGTAAAATGTAATATAGGTAGGTAGGTACATAAAATTTTAATTCAGTTACACTTTTAAATTCGGTTACTATTATATAAAAATGTTAAGTCAATCCCACAGCCAATTACATTATCGTGCCGTCAAACAGTGAATGTTTACAAGTTGATTAAAATGTAGATACGAATTTCTGCTCAAACTAACATAAACTTCATAGTTTTATCTATCTTTAGCGCTCAAAGGATTGCTGGTAGAGAACAGAACTTTTGAGTTAAGCTCGCCTTTGTACATACCATCTCAATATAGAACTATGTATAAAAATTATATGTGTTAGCGTTCCTGCACACGATGCCGTCACCGCGCCGTCGCCGCGCCGACGCCGCGCAATTACACTGTAGATACGAGTTTCGCGAAGCCCGACACCGCGCCGACGCCGCGGCGCCGCCGCCGCGCGCGTTCCCTCTGTTTGATTCATTCCATTACCACAGAACGTGCACGTTCGTACGCGGCCGGTAATGGAATTAATCAAACAGAGGCAATGCGCGTGGCGGCGGCGCGGTGGCGGGCTTCGCGCGACTCGTATCTACAGTGTAACTGCGCGGCGTCGGCGCGGTGACGGCATCGTGTGCAGGAACGCTTAAGAATAAACATTACCATCACACCTGCCCCCCTAGCCAAGTTGCATTTCTGTTAGCGTTTTCGCCAAATGCTACGGACAAAATGTATGGCAGTGACATTAGTGAGGTCATGTGACTTTTCCGCAGCTAATGTCATTGCCATACATTTTGTGCTTATCGTTTGGCGACTTTGCCCGACCCGGAGATCGAACCCAGGACCTCACGCTCGGCAATCGCGCTTATGACCACTAGACCAACGAAGCAGTCAAACTAAGTAAACTCGATAAACACTGATACATTTCTAAGACTGCGAAATTTCGCGTCCATGCAAGACGAACTTAAGAGGTGCTGTATTGTTAGTAATCCCAACAAAACTATCTGAGCAAGTACTCGACCAGTCGTTACAGAACTTTGCCGAGCACCTACACCTTGTTGGAAACTAACTTTAGTTTAGGAAATAAAGCAGTTCTCCTGCTGGGATCGAACAAAATAGGAAAGTGTTTTAACTGATTTTCCTACACCATGTAGGAGTAATTGAAGGAATTAGGATTATAATAGAGCTAAAGATAAGCTGAGGGAATTTGTATGATACCAGCTGTTGCCCGCAACTTCTTTTACGTAAAAATAGATGAAAAGTAGTCTATGTGCTTTTTCAGGTCTCAGGCTTCCTCTTTGTCGAATTTCATCCAATTCCATCCAGCCGTTTCAGCGTGAACGAGTGACAAATACACTCATACTCACAAACTTTCGCATTTATTTATTAGTGTGATTATTCAGTAGCTACTCGTAATAACTAAAATTAAATTATAAGGAATTAGAATTATTTATATCAGCGAGCGCATAAGTAAAAATTTGTTAAATTAGGTATATTATTTATATTCAGGCCCTATCAAAAATTAAGCATCTTAAAGGCTTTAAGGTACATATTAAAATTCATGATACACAAAATAGGTTTGTTATTGAAATGTTACGAGCAGCTACTTATTACAAAGCTTTTTAATTGTATTATCTAACGACTAATAACAATATAATAATGATGAAACTTTACTCGGTTTCGTATTATTATAATATTGCGTTTTGCACATTATGGCACAAAATAAAACCTTTACCGTCTTCTTCGTACGTAGATGTCTCACTTGACGAACCCGCAAAAAAGTCAACTGAATAAAATGTGTGTCTGCCAATCTAACGCAAATCGCGTACAAATGAAAATGAATCATATTACGCGAGTCAACCTACATCAATTTCATAAATTGTCTGCGTGTAGCATTCCCTACTGATAAAAACGTATGAAAACAATTACCTATAATATTAACCCATTCGGTACTGACTGACAGCTTAAATAATATTTAGAATTAAATTACTTTTAAAGCCACATTACTTTATTCAATTTGCCTAACGCTCGTGAGCTAGCATGATCATTTAGTGTAAAGGCAGTTCGGTCGCTAGCGCTCCTTTTACCTAGCACTGTTGGACTAGTCTACTAACGCTCTACAAATTGAACCGCCATAAAAGCGATAAATAAAATTACGCAAAATATAATAATTGGAAGGGAGGGATACATGAAACTGAGTTATGAAAAAAAAAAATCGCGCTCCCGTTCATGTGGGGTGTCGTTTTAAAATAACATAAAGCTTCTTACAGTACCCGGCAATAAATATTGCACATCGAGTTTGAGAAAGAGATAATCGGCTAGCTTCGGCTTTGTAGAGCGTCGTATCCGTCACTCATACCTATGTGACGTTTTGTCGCCGACTTGTTTATTAGATACCAGACTGTTAGTGCTTCGTGCGACAGAGATGACGCTCTATAAAGTCGAAGCTAGCAAATATCTCTTTCTAAAGTTCGATGTGCATTATTTACTGCCACGTACTGTAAGTGACTTTCTTATTTAGGTGCATATTTATTGCACCATGAGCTCTGATAGTCAATAAAAATGTATCCTCTTTAACTTTCCAACCGCTTTACCAAAAAATCAAGCTTGTAGCACCTAATATACTCTTTGCTATGGAACCCTGCAGTGTGTGTAGTCAGATACGCATTTATCCGTTTTTTTTTCTTTTATTATTTTTCTCTGATATAAGAAACAATTGGACACACCTAATTTTGCATTACCTACCAAACATAATACCTAAGTATCTAATGGCCATACTTTTAGCTTTGGACTTAATAAGATCGCTTCAACATCTCATTAATTTAATAAGCTTAATCACCATAGACATACGATCGTTTGCTAATCTACTGTAACAAATTAGGTCTACATACAAGTTTACCTTTACCAAAGCTTCTCATATCCTGATTTACACTAACAAATAGTCTTGAGGATCACTTAAATTCAAGACGAGTGCAATTGAAGATCGAGTCAACGAGTTTTCATACCCGTGTCACCCTTTTCAAAGGGATGACATGCGCCCTTGAGGCACTCTTACTTCACACCCTACGATCAAAGAGCCGTCACGCAAACTTGAAATTTGTAACGAATACATTCGAGTATTCAGTTTTCTTCATTATGGTTTTTTTCTGATTTACGCACTGACATTAATAATTTTATTTTTGGAGTAGGAATATATTGAATGAAAGTTAGCTTTTATATACTTAGGTATGTATTTAGCATTCGCCCACACTTTTTATTATCATTGGCAGTGATAGCCTAGTGTGGTCTAACCATGTGCTTCCCACGGCGAATGGTTCGAGTTCGATCCCGAGGCACGCACCGCTGACTTTTCGAAGTCATGTGCGTATTAGAAATTAATTATCACTTGCTTTAACGGTGAAGGAAAACATCGTGAGGAAACCGGCATGTCCTAGAACCAAAAATTCGAAGACATGTGACGTCCACCAACCCGCACTGGGCCCGCGTGGTGGACTACGGCCCACTCCCTCTCACAGAGGAGGCTTGTGTCCCAGCAGTGGGAACATTATAGGGCGATTATGCTTATGCTATGCTATGCCACACTTTTTGTTAGTATCAATATCCATGTTTACGGCAGTTTTGGCGTTATATGTATTTTCACAATTGAAGGAAACGAGGTCACTCAAACATTTTTCATTTTATTACGAGAAAGCTTGACAAGATATTTAATTTAATTCATTACTTTTTACATTTATCTATAGTAAATTCAATTGCGTTATATTTAAGCTGCCTATAACCTTTCACCGCTCTCTAAAGCCGTCAACACGAAACATAATTTTAGAGGAGCCTGAAACTAAAATAAAATCCAACCCTACAAAAAAACTGTGTAGAACGTCCACGGGAAAAGCGTGTCACCGTGCGGGTGTTGATTTTCCCCTAACGTCAGGCACAGGCGACAAAAAATCCAATGAGTACGATACCAATACATACCTATAAAATATAAGGTTGGTATCTACTCTAGATACAGTGTGATATTTCAACACTGTTTTTCTAGACCAAAAGAAGTGTTGTTGAGTTGAGTACTATATAGTAGGTATTCACTCACGTTATTTAATTGTACACACCGAGACCTAGGTACATAAACTAATCTTATGAGTAAAATCCCCTGCTCCCTGTGTCGCAACAAAGAAGAGAGGGTATTACTTATGAGCTGAATTGCATTATTCTAAAATATATTAGTATGGTTTTTGTTTGTAGGTATATAAATAGCATACTCATTTTGTATAATCGAGTAGCATTATTAGTAGCATTTTTTTTTTAACTCCAGTTTTAACTCTGTGTGTAATTTGGCAGTTGGGAGACTCTCATGCTCGCCTAAATGCACCGCTGACGGTGGCACGTGTATTGGATCGTTTGATTCCCTCTAAAATGGTTGAGTTGAACGGTGCTGATGCGCGTGTCATGTTCGTGAACGGGCGCTGTCAGTTGGTACTGGTCATCTCTTGACTGTCTAAGTACTTATTTAAATAATTTAACATAGTAAATTATTACCTTTTATTGGCTTTGTCAATTTATATACATATAAACTCCAACATATCCTATGTTCTTTTGACATAATGTATTTACTCAATGACATTAAGGGTGACATTATTATTTAATTTAATTTATTTTTGTGAATGTGAGTACGATGTGGGTTTCTATGTTACATATTATATAGATCTCAAGTTCAATCTGACAATTTGAGTACTTTATGCGACCTACCCAAATGTCCTTTCTAATAGTAATGTTCGCTGGGTCGTTGAGCTCCCTAAGTCAGGGTTGAGCTACCACGATACTGCGTGCACAGTCAGGACAGGTCCACACAAATCTGTATGGCTCTTTCCTCTAAAGGCCATTCCAGACTAACCTGCATGGTCCTTGCATAGTTTCATTTTAATTTGTCTGGACTTTAAAAGAGACTGACCTTTGAGTTTGTTTCGGTGTTTCTTCTCAAAGGTAGTCAGATAGGAAACACCGACCTCATCTAGCTTAAAAATCAAAACAATTCTTGACATGTAAAAGTGTTACCTGTAACCTATTTACAGAATAAAATATCATTTCATCATTTCATTTCATTATTTTTTATTTTGTTGATAATAATTATTAAATACTAATATTCATAATTCAATATTCAGTGTACAATTACACGTCTCGTTACATCAACAACCATGTAAAATAATACCGTAATAGAAAATATATTTTTGAACCTAATAGGGCACTGGCAGACGCCCATAGAACGCTGGGCCTCAGATTGTGTAAGTCGGTACAGATATGAAATTAGTTTGGTGTGATCGAGTATTTCAAGAGTATTTAAATTCATTTTTTATTTGTTTTTGTACGTAATTGGGTTAAAGAGAAATATTCTTATTTCTGACAGTGAGGTTAAGTATGGTGTGAATGATCCAGTGAAGTACAGCCCGACTAATGAGTTCTCAATTCAAAGGTTTTAGTTGCTGTCACCATGATATTCTGTGGAAGCACGCGCCAGCCAGCATGCACCCGCTTTTGTTTTAGTGGTTTTTCAAAATGTCAATAGCATAATCATTTTATTCCTTATTTATTTCGATTTTTGATTCCAATTCTTAATCTCTAAGATAAATTAGGCAAAGAACAATTAAAATATATTTTTATTTTTGGTTAAGCTTTTATTACTGTACCATATCAAGCCTAAAACTGCCGATATTCCTATCGATTTAGTAAATATTTTTCCAAAAGCAATTTATTAGTACAGAAATACCTTGCTTCGGGACCAATTTTCCGTTCACTCGAAATATTTACACATTACGACTTACACCAGACGGTCGAAAATTCAATAACTAGTCTAAATTTAATAA
The DNA here is from genome assembly GCA_948465475.1 of Thalpophila matura. Taxonomy (NCBI): domain Eukaryota; kingdom Metazoa; phylum Arthropoda; class Insecta; order Lepidoptera; family Noctuidae; genus Thalpophila; species Thalpophila matura. The sequence continues at coordinate 10,059,184 of OX419185.1, read as the reverse complement.
AATATCGTACATTCTAACTAAAATTTATTGCAGGAACTTTTTTGTCGTTACGGGCATATGCTAACCATTTTATATGGGCTCCTATATCCACCACCCGTTTTCCAATACAAAATTTTATTGGAAATTTCTATTGGAAATTCGTTTAAAGATGATATTTGTGCGAGTTTGAGCCGAATTATTGTCATATTCAAATATTCAGATGTACTATGGAAATTGACTAAACGTATGAACTATGAACATAGCATGGAAGCTTACTTACAAATTTCTGAGAATTGTATTTAGATTCAGATTCCAACAAGAAATCCCGCAAGAAATTATGGAAACTTATCGATAACATACGAGTTTAATACACATAAGAACAATTTATTGACATTAGCACATCGTCAGAACCTCAGGTCAGAACACATTATATCGCCCAGTTTTCAGATCGATTAGGTAGCTTTTTTAAGACAGACTATAACATCACCCCTGTGTTCCCTCTCATTGTGTCAGTTATATTTAAACATTATCCAAGCACAAATTTAGACCACCAGGCTGCTACTGAAAAATCACTATAATGTATATTATTAACAAGATAGATTAGCCAACGGCTCGCCAATGGCTCACCAACGGCTAGCCAATGGTTCGCGGTAAGCGCGCTTGGCATTATAATATGTATTGTACAACACACAATTTAAGGCCCTAATTTAAATGACAAGTTATTTGCCGTGTTGGAGCGGTGCGGTTATAATGAGTTAGTTTACTTTCATGTAATATAGGTATCATTGCAACCAGATTTTTACTAGTCTGCGCCATCTTAGTAGGTAGGTATATTAAAATATATACTTACTATTATAAATGCGAAAGTTTGGATGGATTTAGATTTGTTACTCAATCACGTCAGAACGGCTGAACGGATCAGGATGAAAATTGGCACAGAGTCTGGGATAGCTTATAAGGTACTTATCCCGGAAAAATTTACGGTTCCCGTGGGATAGATTTGTAATTTCTATGCGAGTTAAGTTGCGGGCAACAGCTAGTAAGCCATAATCTAGTAGTAGGTAGGAAGTAGGTAGGTATTTGGCTTGACTATAAATAGGTATTATGTAAACATAATATATGCAGCATTGTATGATTTCCGTCGGTTCTATCCATGTACTAGGTACTTACACATAGGAGACTGTTATGCAAAACATCTTTTTCAAAGGATAACGAGTTCTCGCTGCGTATCGAGTTGAAGTAGTCAGGTGTGGAAACTTCTTTACTTGGTTACCAAAGTACCTATCTATTTAAATGTGGCGGAACTATTCCAGAAATGTTACCGTTTCCTTTAGGTAACTCTACCGCTTGATTCCCAGCAAATATAAAAATGTAAGCTAAAAATTTCCTTCGATGAATAATGTTCTATGATGATGCAGGTATTCTTGACAAAATAAAGAGTTATGTTTGATGACACGTCACGTCAAAATTGTAATCGAGTGAACTTCATAAATTTTTCGAGTGACTCGCATCCCGTGGTTAATAAATGTATGACTTGTAGGTATGTATGTACAATATCATGATACATTGTACATTATACCTTTAGGTACTGAAGTAACGCAGTTTATTCGTTGAATCTGAATCGTATCACAAAGGCTTGTCCCGAAGTGTTTATTGTTTGTGCTTCTTTATTAACATACCCTCGTCCACTTTGTGCTCACAAAATCGAAAATTACAGGTATAAATAAAAATCGTGAAGTATATTTTTAACCATAGCAGGATTAAAACGGTTATCCCGTTGACTGCTGGAACGCAGATCCACGCGAGACACAATAGATAAGTTGATCTATTTTGAATACTATTAAGAGGTCTCAGTCTAGGCAAATATTATAAATCACGGATGCAACAACACTATCAACCTCTTGGGTGTGAACTAAACGACTCAAACAGCTTTTATGTCTTTAAACCGTTAAAAGAGCCTTTGAGCGTACACGATGCATGTTCGGTGTAACTTGGAAATCAGCTTTAGCACGTAAGAGTAAAAATGACAAGGGTCTTAATGTCCCGTGACTACAAAACGTATAATAAAAAACCGGCCAAGTGCGAGTCGTACTCGCGCACCGAGGGTTCCGTATCAGTTTTGGACATATAAAGTTGTGACGGAGTCATCCTTCTTTCATCATTTAGTGCTGGCAATCTTCCATTGCTGGCCACTTCATTCATCCCATTCTTCTAAATTCGGTTTAGATTTTAACTTTAAATTTCAAAATTAGAACATCTCATATTTTTTTGCATTGTTTCGTCATTCTTTGTCTGGTCTGCAACGACATCACTTGTGACCGCTGAACCGCTGTACTGTTATTATTTTTTACCTACTACCTATTTATCAAGTGTGCAAAGCTATAAGCAAATAGTCTCTTTTTGTAACAGTTATTTTTATACCTCTGTGTAATGTTATAAAGTGCAAAAATACAACCTACGTCTCGCAATATACCTCTCCAACCATCCTGCAGTGTTTTATTCAAGATTTGTGTCTGTGGAGGCTTCCTCCGATAGCTAGCCGAGGCTGAGAGGACAGAGGAGGGAGGTACTCTGCGACAAAGTGAAAAAACCGGACCGCATAACTAAGTTTGTTTGTCTAGGAATATTGATGATTTTGAAAAAACTGTAATAGTTAGGAACATCGTTTTATTTTTGATGCAATATTTGGGTCAATTTCTATCAACTCTAATTATTTCAGATTTTTCGCTTCGCAAACTTCGGAGATAAAGGGGGGGAATGGTATTTTTTCAGACATTTTTCATGATATGTCGAAAATTGTTAGACATAAAATAAAATAAAAATATATTTTGAAATGTGCAAATCAAGCCCTTTCATATGATATGTCTTTTAACCTAGTAACCCCACTTTAAAATTTCGGACCCCCACTCCGGCCCCTTTTGCAATGAATATAAAAATATTTTTTGATTATTTTCATTTGAAATAAAGTTGGGCAAGCATTTTTTATAACTGTTTCAAATTGCAAGTCGATAGCTTTAGTAGTTGCTGAAATAAGCAGGTGTGACAGACAGACAGACACACGAAGTCGCACCATAAGGGTTCCTTTTTTACCATTTTGGTACGGAACTCTAAAAACGTGATATACAGAAGGCCTTCCTTGAAAGTTTGAAACTAAAAATCGGTTGTAAAAGCAGATATTCAATACTCAATATAAATAGACGGTAGCCAATGTATAGGTATTGGACTAGTGGTCATAGTTTTTTTAGGTTAAAACGTACGGTTTACACCGACCGGCGCGTGTCGGAGCGCGGTGGAGAGGATTTTACAATGCAGTAAAGAAAATTGAAGTAGTTTAAGAAGACCCGTATACACCGTTACCGTATAAATACGTTATACACCTATTTTAGTGACAGTACAGATCACACTTGCAATTACCTAATCATTGTTGCACTGATCAATGGAAGGAAAGGTCTCGGTGCTAACAAACTTGCAATTAGTTTCAAAGCGATTGACGAAACAAAAGGACTTTATCGGGATCTGTAGTTTTTGCCTACCCCCACCGGCATCAGTTTATGTACCTATTGTAGAAGTGTTACTGTATAGGCCGGTTAAATTTGTGAATGAAAAACAAGCTTCGATTTAAATTATTTTGATTTATGAAAGAAGAGATTCGACATAGAAAAACATAATAAAATTCTCTGTACGTCAACCATTTGTACTAGTCGTAATTTTATAATGATTATGTTTTCGCTCTAATGTACGAACCAGCTCATAAATCAGTTTACTTTCTCGTATCTGAGCTACCTTCCTGTACATTATGTATGAATGTATTCCACACTTTACTTTAATCAGTGCAACTAATCCATAACGATTAATTGCAAGTGTATTCAAACCCTAATTCACTAGGAGACAGACGGCTGTTTAACATATTATTATGTATGTTGGCTTTCCCTAAACACAAGGTTTAGTGCTAAAGCAAATACTTAGCTGATTAACGCTTACTAAGTAATTGAGATAGCTTTGGTCCTGAGGTTGACGGGAGTGGATATTGATCAAATAGACTGCCTCGTTCCTGATCCTGTAATTGGCTTTTTCATTTAAAAGTTCGCATTAGCAGCCGGAAGTCTGGATTTGTGCACGGTTAATGGCAATAGGCTTACCCCTTATTATATGGACCTTGTTTTGGTGGTGGGTTTCGATGTCGGATCTTCACCTTGGAGTAATTTTTATTATTACTCCAAGATCTTCACCGACAGAATTTAAAAATAACTGGCGAAATGTGAATGTATTTAAGAATGCTTCTGCTTAACACCACTGCTTAACTTTTCGGGAATATAGGCGTGATGTTATGTTTAGTAGATAAATAGATGTGTTAAAGTTTTAAAAGTTAAGATTAGATATAAAAACAGAATTTTTGCTTGCAAGTATGAAAGTATTTGTTGTTCGTATCAAGCAACATAAAGACAAACACAGCATACAGTATAATCACTGGGACAGGCCTCCTTTCTGTGAGAGGGATTGGGTCGTAGTCCACCAGGCGAGCCCAGTGCGGGTTGGTAGACGTCACATGTCTTGGAATTTTTGGTTTTTCTAATTCTAATAATTCTGGAAATTCTAGGACATACCGATTTCCTTGTGATATTTTCCTTCACTGTTTTTAAGAGCAATGGTGATGAAACAAATTGCATAACGACCTACGACGAGGATCTACGACGAGATAAACACAATCACAATATTTTATCGGAATGATATAAAATAATATTTTTCAAAGTGACCATCAGCAAAAGGCTAGTTTGCAACAATAAATACGACATAAATAAAGGCCATACTTTGTTCTAACTAACGAGAACATTGCTAAACATAAAAGCCAGCATTTATGCTACACAAACATGGTGAGTGAACCCAGTAGCTCCTTCAGTTTCCTCTGAACCGTGCGACGGTAAAACTTTTGTCGTCTTCGTTCGAGCGATTCTTTTGTAATCGAGTCACGGACTCGACTGTTCCGGGTCAAACTGGAGACGGTTTGTTATGACGTGGACGACGCTAATAGTAACAAATGCGTCTTTTCATTTATTTAAGTAAAAGGATACATTGGAGACGTACTGCGAAAAACATTTTGTATTTTTTTGGAAATAAATATTGAACAGCTACTTACCTAAATACGGTACTTTGTTGTTATACAGAGTGATTTTCAATGGCTTGGAAAAATGGTTGGCACTCTGTATCTAAAATTAGATACGAAAAACAAATCAATTTCGTATGCCCTCGTATTTCTGTAGCTATTTTAAAAATACTAGGTAAGATAATCCAGATTTCGTACTATAATAAATTAGTTTTTTAATAAAAAAATAACTATGTATGTAAAAAATCATATTCAAAGACCAGCTGTGCTGCCGCCGTTCAATTTAAGGGCGCTCTCGGAAATTTTTCTCATCTCTCGCTCGCACAGAACCATTTTTAAGAATGTTGAACGATAATATGCATTTTTGAAAAATGTAATCCGATAGTGAACTGCAAAATAATATAAATTTTACAGGTAAATAATTAAAACACATTTCTACTGTGACATTTTGTTTTTGAGGTTTGTTTAACTCATATGTTTTTATAATTTTTGAGTTTATAATATTATAAATTAATATCATTTTGTAGTTCGCTATCAGATTACATTTTCAAAAATTATTTTTTTTATAAAAACCCGACTGCGGTCTGCCCTACGTCTTATCTGTTGTTATAGACCCACCAAAAAGAAAAGGAAAACAAGATATTGCAGTCGGGACCTATTATATGACTATTGCCCGGAAATACTGGGTCCCGACTGAAATATCTTGTTTTCCTTTTCTTTTTGGTGGGTCTATAACAACAGATAAGACGTAGGGCAGACCGCAGTCGGGTTTTTATAATTTTTTTAAGTTTCTATTTTTATTTTTCACTTTTTAGTTTTTGATATCAATGACATATATTATATATTTTCGTAATCGTCTTTTTAAGCCCTTCATTTTGATACCCCGACATGGTGATGTAACAAGAAAATAAAAAAACTGTTTTTTTTAGATAGATGTTTTTATAGGTTAGATGTTTTTTTAATGTATAAGATATATATATTTTCGTAATTATCTCTTCAAGCCCTTCATTTTGATACCCCACATGACCATGTCAGATTTTTTTTATTTTTTACGATTTCACTTATGGGCGGTTAAAATCCGCCATGTTGGTTTTTTTCATAATCCATATAGCCTATGTTACTCGCGACGTCGATACAAATCTAATGATATGCCATATGTTAAAATCCGTTCGCTCGTTTAGTCTCTAGGAGGGAACACAGAAACGGAAATACATACCTACATATATACCCACATACATACATACTAACATACAGGTGAAACACTATACCTCCTTTTGGGCTTCGCCGCAGTCGGGTAAAAATGCATCTTTTCATTTAACATTCTTAAAATATATTATGGTTCTGTGCGAGCGAGAGAGTGCCGAATGCGAGAGCCCTCTTAGAAGAAATCGGATTATTTACCCTCTCGCGCTATTACTTCGTTTTCGCTTTTTCTTCTTGCTCAGCTCGTGAGGGTTGTAGCGAAATGTTAAACCTAGCTAATAACCTTCCTCAGCAATTGCGCTATAAAATGTAAAAATATTGTTTCTAATCCAACAAGTAGTTCCAGAAATTAGCACGTTCAAACAAACTCTTTTAGCTTTATTATATTAGTACCTACTACCTATAGATCCCAGATCATAGAAACAAGGAGATATGCCATCATAGCAAATTAGTACGGGAACAACTGTCGCCACTTTTAGTACATTTTTCAACACAATTACAAGCACCCCTCGTGAATATAAAGATCTCCCACGCATTAAACATTCCAAACACCCTCAATCTAACACTGTTAATGGTCACTCAACACTAGCACTAAACTAAAACACTGTATTTATATCATCGATCGTGTTCGGTCCGTCGCCAGCGTGTACATTTTATATACGGTCAATGTGACCGTATCAAAGCGTCTATTTTAGTAGCGCCTTGGCACATCTCCCTTGTTTCTATGATCTGAGCTATAGATAGTATACATTAATCATAATTTTGTAGAATCACACTAATAGTTTAATTTGTTTTATTTAATAAAAATTACTAGGACACACAAAAGCCAACAGTCTTATCTTACAAAGGTGCTTATACTCTGGTAAACAGGATATTCAATATATCTTATAAGCTTTAAACTATACACACTACACCGATGCAGATACTTCAATCCTCATACTCGAAGACTAAGTTCGGGACGCGCTAACTTTGACATTCGATTCTGATGTCCTAATAAGCTGAGTTTATCCCTGGCTACGGCAGTTCTAGTGTTTACATAGGACTTAAGCATTTGGTATGTTTTAATGAACACCTGAGTTTATACTAATTAGTAATTGGAACGAAGTTCCTTAACGCATTCCATAATGAGAGCTAGGCCAACAAAAGTTTAACTTCGACCGTCACGACACTTTTGCGATAGTAAGTTTTCATTAATTAGGGTTCAAACGTTGTCAATTTATTACATTGTGCCTTGTATTTTAATACATGACATCATTATAAGTTTAGCGAATGGAACTTCGTTCCAACAACCGGGTGTTCCACGGCACTTCTCGTTTGTTGTAATCCTCGATAGAACAAAGAAGTTGTGATATAGGACTTATAAGATAAAAATATACACGCTGAATGCATTACCTTTGGAAGTCGGTCCTACGAATTGAGCCAAGACGTACGAGTACTTATATAATAAACGAGAAAAAAGTAAAAAAAATAAATAAAAAATAAACTCACCTCCCTATTCAAAATCATAACGCAGGATGAATATAGCAAGATAATTAGGTACTAAAAACCAATCAGTACTTAGCGTAACACGCGATCAATATTAATTTACGGATTATACACGTGCATATACGTTTGGGCTAAACACGTGTGACACCCAGATATCTCTCTATTGAAATTACCTCTATTCATGCATGCTTTGCGCAGAGCTTATAGTTAATTAGCTGTTTTGTATTGCTGTTGATAGGAAATCAACATTACATTTCTGTGCTGTACTGTATGTTTAAAGAGGCTTATTTGTTGTAGTTAAGGATTACCGATTCCGCTTTGATAGTACTGTTTACGAGTACACTCAAGAGCAATGAACCGGGTCGTATACAAGTATGAATGCTACTTATATAAATAGTGTTGCCCAAATGCAAGACCAAGTGAAATCTAACCCAATCTTTGGTTTCGGTCTTTCGTCATTACATCTGGTCGTGATCTTGGTCTTGGTTCCTTCTCCAAATCTCCGGATTTATAGAAGCCTTAATCGAGCAACAGACTATTTTATTTGTAATTATTACATACACGTATTATTAACATTGTTTTTTTTGCTTTGCCATATCATCTTCATCAAGTTATTTAATCTTCTCTGCCTATAAAACAGTAACGTAACTGACTTACTGACTAACAGACAACGTACAGTCTAAACCGGTGGACCTGACCTTAAAAGGAGGATATATTATATTATATTCCTTGAGTACTCTAGAGGTGCAATAAGATGGGATTGTTTGAAATTCCATTTTTAAAAAGTGTAAAGTAGTGGTCAAGATTTTATGAAGAAATAAACGACTTTGTGTTGTTTTGACTTCCAAGCGGACAGAGTCGCAGGCACAGTTAGTTAATTATAAATCTAATTACTCACAGACACGTTCCCATAGCACACAAATTGATTTCGTAGAGAAACATTCTATTAATCCACTGTGAATACCTAGTAAGAAAATAAATTAAATCCTTTTTATCCAGGCTCTATTGATATGAAGTAAATTAATTCTATAAAACGTATACCTACTGTAGTTTTCGAGAAAACCTTTTGGTGAACATGGAGGTAATTAACTATGATTTTAAAAGCATTGATTCCAAGAGCTGGCATGGTTACAGTAAAATCAAAAAAAACAAATTATACAAGATTGCTTATTCTTTAAAGGTTTGGAAAAGATGAACATTTGATTGATAAATCTTTTCCTTTTACTTATGCTCCAGCTAAACCTGTATCTTAACGCGCATAATAATGCATTATTAATATCACTACGCAGATATTATGGCTAACACTTCAACGCGTTGATTTGCTAACTCTACGAACTACACGTATGTAGCCAATGTAGCCGCTCATTTAACGTGTTACTCTTTAACGCCTTGATTAAGATGCGTGTGGAATAAACATTAACGCAAGTGGGGCTGGAGTATTATACCAAAAAAGTCATACAAGTAGGTAAACGACATACTTACTCATTTAATCCTCAACTTTCAAAAGTCTTTTTCACTCAAAAATCCTATAAACTCCACAGGCTTGATTCCAAATTGATTTGCGTGGAACAAAGGGTGTCTCGAGCCGCAGAAATGAAAATACGATTTGGGTACAACCAGATAGCAATTTGTTGCGGCGCCATCTGATCTATTGGAAATTTGAATGGGTTCCCGCCGGTAATACACTCAACTCAATTGTTTCGTCAATATAACAAAGGAATTATTATAGGTTTACCAACGAGATTTTGATTGTTACCGCTATGGTACAGGAAAAAAGGTTATTGGTATATTATTGTCTATTATAAGTAGTACCTAGGCGAAGTGGGCGACCAAGCTTTGTTCGGGATTTTTTCAGGGATGAAACCTAGATAAAATAGGAAAGTACCTATAACATTATCTACATACAAAATTTCATCCAAATCGTTACAGCCGTTTCCCAGAAAACAATTATATATTTAAGTATTGCTCACTTAAAGCAATACCTACAACAATTGCTTCCCTAAACTAATAAGATACATAACTGCCTTGTTGGTTTAGTAGTCGCAAACACAATCCAAGGCAAGTTCGAATCCCGGGCAAAACGTTATTGGGCTTTTCCAAAAGGACATTTTATTTAGCAGTTCTTTTACATGGGACATAATGATACTCTAGGCTTAATGTTATGTAAACGTATACCTGAAGAATATGTACAAAATATAATGACAAACATAATATTCATTAAATTCCGTACCTGTATACTACATACATACATAACAAAATATAATCGGGAGAGTCCTACAATCCCGCAAATCGGCACGAGTCGCGTAGTCTGCGAATATGTATTAATGCAAATAATGTGAGCAATTTGAACATGCTCCCACTAATTATTTGTATGCATCCCGATTCCACTGAATGCGTTAATTAATTAAATCTGGGCATTAGAGTTGTCATACATTTCACAATGTACATGATGGTGATAAACATCAAAACACAGCATTTGAATTGAAACCATGAATCGAATTAACTAAGTTCTCAAAAAAAGTATCGTAACATTATTTAGAAATAGGTATTCCAATAAATTTTCCAATTCAGAATACCGTTGACTTAAATTACGAAATAATTAAACGGTAGGTAGGTATCCACTCAAGCGCTGATAGTTTTGTACAGATTGTAGATTTTAATTGTAACTGAAACAACACAAAGAAAGTAGGTATTTTAATTAAAATCGAAGCTCTTTGGTTTGAAATCTCTTTTAGAATATGGCTAATTTTCAACTGAATTTAATGTTATTTCCATCCTACGCACAGTTATTTAGGTCGTACCAATTATAGGATATTGTGGTAGAAGACAAAGTAATATTATGGCTAAAAGTTTTTCTTAGTTTGCCATGTAATGCCACAGACATTTGTATTGGAGTAAATTGTTATTTTTGCAGTAACATTGTCAATTTCATAAGATAAAAGTATTTTATATAGTCTTTGTGTCGCTCGATTCCTGATGCCTACATTATGCCTTCTTACTTTAAAAAGATGATTAAATATTATTTAACTAAATAGTCTCTGTATACATTGGCATAGAAATGACAAGGATATAATAGTTGTATATTTAATCATTGATTAAGAATTACGTTTTTTTTTTTTTTAAAGTGGATGTTTGCTAGTGATGATGATGGTATTCAGTCATTAACATCTGAAGTTACACTGATGTTCACATCTAATTTACAGCGGTCCACGTCCAGTGATAATTTTAGGCTTCTCAATATACTACTACATCATGCATCGTGAGGTACAGTGACATAACCACCAATTTCGAAATAACATCCTCCCTGCTGTCGAAAAACCACCTTAACTTTAATTTCATTTAACAATACCCAGAAACAAAAAAAGTCTTTAAAAGTTTTTGGCGAAAATCTTAACCACTTCATCTACACCACGTCAATCAAAGTATAAATAAATTTTCCAATCTACGTCAAAAATAAGTCAAAATACATCCAAGCAGTTCTCAGCCCATTAAATGCAAAAAAAAGCTTAAAGCAAGACCTTAGAAAGCTTTAAAACTGACGTAACAACATTAATTCAAGCAGCCAATATTCCGACAAGAAAATTATTATTACTTGGTCAGCGTTGGCCGGAACTTGGTCTAATATCATTTGCCTTCCCCATTGTTAGTCAAGTGTAGTAACTAGAGATGGGTAGTGCATTCAATGGCTCTGCAAATTTGCCTCGGTCGGACTGTAAGCATGATAAAATGCACACTCAAGGAGAATGGAGTCACTACACTATTATGCTGGCTTACTTTATTAGAAAGCTAGATAAATAGGCAACTACAGTGATATATGTCTTTACTGTTTGACGTTAGAGACATTGAAAGGGGCTTTGTTTACGAGAATGTTTGTTTACATTTTTCTTTCATTATTGTGGTGGAAGAAAGAAATTAAAGATTTTCTTGTTGCATAGTTTTCGTTATAGAGGAAAAAAACGCATAGAAAATTAAAAATGTGGTCATCCCTGCATGTATAGCTTTTATTTGGATCACATTTGTATTTCGAATAGGAACATAAGTTAGTATACTTACCTATTTATATTTTGAAATAAAGCAACAAATTCTCATTTCCACCCCCTATTCATCAGTTGCAATGTCTTCGGTCAGGAAATCCTTTATTACCTCATAGATATTGAAATCAAAATCTTCAAAGATCAGGAGCATTGTTACAATACTTCGAATGTATAAAACCAATGAAGCGACAGTAAAAGAGTACAAAGGACAGTACCTAATTGAGCATCATCGTACAAATTGAAACAACGTTAATCGAAATTCACAAAGAGTGAAAAAGAAATATTTTACAAACAGTGAATATTATATTCATCTTCCAATACTTCTTAGGCAATTTAATGTTACTCTTCTTCATAATTTCCGCGTACCTTTCCACTTTACATTGGAATATTTTGTAAAAAGTCATTTGGAGAGGATCAAAGTTTTCCAATAAGCTTAAGAGCTTACTGTAAACGGTGTTACGGCTCGGCGTTATTATGGAGCGGCTCATTAATAGGAAACGTTATGCATGAGTTACGAATTTCTTCAGATCATTTTTATTCACATTTTCTTTTTAAATTGCTTTATAAGTATCTAAGCTACGGTATGAAAACACTCTTTTTTGTTCTAATAATATTTTTGTAGCCCATTTAAGTTAAAGTGGCTCTGCTGTGTAGGACAAAGACATTTTAGATGAAAATGTGTTGTTATATGACCAAACTTTTGTTTTCTATCATCATTTAACCTTTTTATTGTTTCAAAATTGTATATTTTAGTGATATCAATCGAATGTTCACCTAATGTTCTATACCTATAACCTTCTTTAGCGAATTTTCAAAAAATATTACTAAACATTTCTGTTCAGGTGATCTATGATTTAAAATAAAACGTAGCAATAAAGCAATGTCTTGACAAAAGACATGAAAAACATTCCCAACAAATCAGGCCTTATATCACACGTCCAAAATATAAAAAACCTAACCTTTTTCTTGAACATGGCCTGATATATTACAAGATATGGCATAGACAATTTTGCACATCTCTATTTGATTCATTTCTTTGTCGTAAAACATCTCGAAAAGTGCTGAATATGCCGTCTTCCATCTCCTCAGTTCACCGCTGACTGACTATAAGACAAAGAGTGTTTTTAAAAACTTCAGTCCGTATTCACGAGAGTTGCGAGGGTAGAGATAAAACGCAACTTCTGTTGTGGTGTGACCGAGTTACCCGGAGGAAACAAAAGTATGCTTCACGGGACTTTATTTCTGCATCTACATGCATACTAAGAAAGCTATACATTTTAAATTTTTGTCGTACTAAGAATTTTGTTTAAAATTAGTTAAGTTTGTTTTAAACGATATAGACTAGAGATACCCAAACTTGTTTGTCTTTTACTCAATTTTTTTTTACTGATTAGGACCCCTTGCAGGTCGCTGACGACCCCTGGGGGTCGATAAAGACCACTTTGGATATCAGTAATATAGGCTCATTTTCATAGCAAAAGATATTATGATTAATTGACAAGATTCTGTACTCTTTTTTCTTTATTCGGTAGAAGTATCCTGGGGCAGTATTCCGTAAATTTTGCAGTTTTACGAAGACACAAGGTCTCATCAGGAAGAATGGAACATTTGTTCAAATAAATCTCAATAAATGCGTTATATGCATCGATTTGAAGTTCGTGTAAAATTCAGAACATAAAAAAAACCGGCCAAGTGCGAGTACTCGTACTCGTACTCGTACTCGCGCACCGAGGGTTCCGTATCAGTTTTGGACGTATAAAGTGAAAAAAATCAGACCGCATAACAAAGTTTGTTTGTGAAGCAATTTTGATGATTTTGAAAAAACTACTCGCTAGATCTCGTTCAAACCAATTTTCGGTGGAAGTTTCGGTTCGGTGAAGAAAGTTCGGAAGAAGATGTACATCATATATTTTTTTTAGTTTTATCATTCTCTTATTTTAGAAGTTACAGGGACACACACACACACACACATTTTACCACTTTGGAAGTGTCTCTCGCGCAAACTATTCAGTTTAGAAAAAAATGATATTAGAAACCTCAATATCATTTTTGAAGACCTATCCTTAAATATGCCACACGGATGGGTTTGACGAAAAATTTTTTTTTGAGTTTCCGTTCTAAGTATGGGGAACCCCAATTTTTTTTTGTTTTTTTCTATTTTTGTGTGAAAATCTTAATGCGGTTCACAAAATACATCTCCTTACCAAGTTTCAACAGTATAGGTCTTATAGTTTCGGAAAAAAATGGCTGTGACATACGGACGGACAGACACACAGACAGACATGACGAATCTATAAGGGTTCCTAGTTTTACTACGGAACCCTAAAAAATAGACCATAAGAAATATTTGTTCTTATTTAAAAAAAAAACCTTTAAGCACGAAAAAAAATATAGCCCGAGGATAGCCCGAGTTACGGCGGTCACGTTTCTTTGTATGAGATGAGGCATCTGTACGTATTAATATATTATCCATTTTAGATCTTTAGTGATTGTTATCCCTCCCTTGAATCCCTCCATTAAAGGGGTGGGTGAAGCCCCCCCTTCAATAATATCTAGATGAACCCCCAGCCCCCCCAAAAATAATTTTTAAATCCGCCACTATTTGTTGTTAGGGCAGGCCTCCGTCACTCCATGTACTTGCGCGCTATAAGTGCCTACCGCCCAGCCGAGCGGTCTCGGTCCGCCGGCGGATCAAATTCAGTGCGGTTTTCGCAAGCGAAGCGCGCGCACGCCGTTCAATTTTAATAGTGCTGTTCGTTCGTACGCGTATTACGATGCCGTGTGGTGCCTTATGTGCTGTAGATGGGTGTAAATCAAGCAAAAGAAGGGATAAACACCTAACATTTTTCCTGATGATGAATGATAACTGATGTCTATAATTATGTTTTATCTAGGTTTCTTCCACAGTCAGCACCAATATTATAAAACAAAACAAACTTACAAATATAATAAAACAAACTTTAAAAAAGAGAACCGACTTCAAAACACTAAACCGTAAGAAATAATTTCTTCTTTGATGTCGGTGCTTTTTCGATTCGTAATTACCAGCTGTTAGTACTAACATAAAAAAAAAAACCAAATTATTTCTTACGGCTTAGTGCTTTATTTGAAGTCGGTTCTCTTTTTTTAAGGCTTTTTTTTTTTCATTTCTAGTGAACATCTCCGAAGATCATCATCAAACTAAGAAGTATTATACTTATTTTAAAACGTTCTCCTAAATGTAACAAATCCTTTTCTGAAAACCGCATCGATATCGGTTTAGCCAAACGCGAGATTATCGCGCACAAACATACATACCTACAAACCATACAAGTCAAACTTCTCAGTTTGGCCTGTATGTCTGATCACCTCCTTTTTTTTAAGTTGGTTAAATATTTTATAAATGATAAAATTTTTAACTGCCACATAAAAGTCAGAACATATATTATTCACAGTTCTCAATAACATAGATAAAAAGTTATGTTAATTTAATTTTATCGAAGAGGCAGCCCTGCGATTACTGTGGAATCGCGCGGTGCGAAGCAATCACTGCTGTACGCTTGAGCATTTAGGCGCATTTTAGGATACAGTGGTTGTTGACGCGAGGGAGTAGGCAATTATCGTAATAGGTATTGGAAATTTTCTTCTGAGTGAAGTATCTGTTACGTAGTAACTATTCAGTAATCTGTGGTTAGGGTACCTAATTAAATAAATATTTATTCAATGTCTACTGAAAATAAAGACGCAGAAAATTTAATCCAATAACCTACTATGTAATTGAAAACCAAAAGAAAAGTGAAATAATTTAGTTGTATGTATTAATAATTCATAAATATCAATAATTCAGTATGTGGAAAATGATTTCGTTAATTATTTATTATACTTACTTTACACTGTACATTAAGCCGATGTTATTAAGAACCTAATTAACTATGGCAGTAATTAGGTAGGTACCTAATAACATCGGTTTCTTTATTCCATCTGAAAAGATACCAATAGTAAGCCAGAAAAAATACAAGAGATATATTTACGCTAATTTATAGCTTAGTACGAAATAATAAAATCTCTTTTAAGATTACAACTGAAATATGTAGGCATTTATTTTCGCTTAGTAAAAACATTAAAAATATCATTTTGGACAGGAAGCCGGAAAAAATATTGGGAAGAATAAAAATATACTTATTTCATTCTTTATTATTCCGCTGAACTGGGCTAAAACAAGGGGTTTTAAAATTATGGGACACGACGATAAGGCAGATTTTCTTTGTATAATAAAATTGGAGGGATTCACCGGATGCCTCGTTTGTAATAATTGCAATGGCACATAGCATTTGTTTTTTATTCATTTTTACATCCCCGTTTTTGGGAAATTGCTAAGCATTTTTAAATTGATTACGAAGTTTCAAATTAAATTTTGCTCTGGGAGTGGACGCTTTTTTTCTAGTTTGAAATGTGTTTTTTTATTTCATTGCAAAGCCCATTAAGCAGTTATGTATGTACTAAGGGGAAACGCGCGGCGTTTAGTCCATACAAACGAATTCCCCTGTTTTATCCCTGGATAATTGCACTGGAGAAAAAAAAATGTATACCTAGATACCATACAATTTATATGGTACCACTGCCATGTTCCATGTTGTTATTTTTTTCATAAATTAATTATTAAAACAATCAGACATACAGCTAACAGAAAAGAGTATAAAAAAGAAAAACACAGAAATTGCCAAAGTCCTAATATTATTCTTGAAAAACAAAAATCATCCAGTTTTGGAGGTGGAAACCACAGATGGAAATAAAGAAATACGAAATTATGATTTCGTCTATTTTATATACCCACGTTTCAGACCGCGTTTCCTCTTATTAAACTATAATACATTATATCTAGGTAAATGTAATATTTCGATGGTATAAACCTCACAAATTCCACGATTATAACGCGTCAGTTAAATCTTGATCGTGAAAATTAAAAACAAAATGTCACAAAACAAACATCGAGATGACAGATGCATTCAGTTCGCGGAACAATTTATTTGTTTCAAAATAAATAATAAAGCCTACAAAATAAATAAAACTGTCATCCTTCAAGCATTACTTACATTCAACCCGTGAAAAGGCCTTAACATTATTCTTGCGTAAATCTCAACAGAAAAAAAAACAGTTTATTTTTCCCTAATCAAGTGGAGTGGCGCACACAATTTACGTATTATGCCAGATCGAGGTTTATATCCTCATTCGGATTTTTTCCGACTCCGAGAGCAAGGTAAATTTGCCTTTGACTAAGCTTTCCGTGAATCCGATATACGTGGTATTAAAACAGCATATTACATAGTAACCCTTCGCCAAATAAGCCAAAACGAATGATTTGGGTTCGACAGGGCTGAACGAAACGTCCGATTGATTATTGAGATTGCAATCTGTGTGTGTTGTGGGGAATTAAAGAATAACAGGGTTTATTAGCTTATAATTATTGCTTCTATGCTTAATTAAGTAATATAACATACGTGACAATTAAAAGGCGTGATTATCTTTCTTTATACCTATGAAGTTAGTTATTTATACGTATGTAAGTATTATTTGTTGTATATTTTATAGTTTTAATTTATCTTTTGATAACTTCCGCCGAGGCTTCGCCGAGGCTTCGCCGAGGTTTCGCCGAGACTTCGCCGGGGTTGAAAGTAGCCTATGTGTTATTCTGATGTATAAGCTATATTACTGTAAAGTTTCATAAATATCCGTTCAGTAGTAGGTACTTGCGTGAAAGAGTAACAAACATCCATCCATCAATCCTCACAAACTTTCACATTTATAATATTAGTAGGATTATATTACATAATATCTACTATGTATTCGTTTTTACTTTTAACTTTCTTGTCGCAGGTCTACTGGCAGAAATTTCTTTAGAAATATATTTAGCAGTACCTACTTTTTTACTTAATGTTTCTTTTATATTTGTTGTCCTTTGTGTGTTGTAAGTACACAAATAAATAATAATTATATATATAAAATCACTTGGTGTCCATCCTATGGTTGCCTGGAAGATCTCGCAGATAGCGATAAGGCCGCCCATTGTATGTTTTTAATTAAGTATTTTCTTTTATACTGTATTATTTGGTGTACAATAAAGTAGGTATATAATAAATAAATACAATAATTAAAAAAGTAAATTGCAATAGTGTCAATTAATTGGTGAAAGAAAGAAGAAATAAAATTGAGTTGCACAACATTTTTGATGCATAATGTAAATTAATAAAAAGATTATCAAGTCGTAAAGGTTCGTCTGGCTGACGAGAATTCGCCAGACGTATTATATTATATTATATTATCAAAAAATTGTTTTACTGTTAAAAAAAATGAAATAGGTAATATAGCTCGTGACTTTTAATCACCATCTATAAAATATTAAAATCTTTGGTAAAAAATGAAATACGTATTTCTTGTTCTAATTACTCAGTACTAAAATATTAGGTAAGATTTTATCAATTCAATTTTCAATCACAAGGTTTTAAAAACACGCACACACACTCTTCCCGCTACACCCATGCGCGTCGCGTCGCCCCTTTCTCTCATTCATTGTAATGCGCGTTTGATTTAGGTAGTAACAATTAAGAATTCGGGAAATTTAGGGATAAATATTTTCCTACGAAATTTGTACCTACCTACCTACCTACCTACCTATTTCATTTTATTTATTTGATTGATTTTCATCTAGTATGATATGCTAGTACAGCCAGTGACCAAAAGTCACTACATTTCAGTTTCTTAAATCGAAACTGAACACAAATAATATTTAAAATCAGTACAAATGTAACATTAAAATAACACAATCTATCTATATTAATAAAATGCGTTGTCCTGACTGACTAACTGACTGACTGACTGACTGATGGATCAACGCACAGCCTAAACCGCTGGTCGTAGAAACATGAAACTTGGAGGGCGTATTTCGTATATGATGTAGGCATCCGATACGAAAGGATTTTTGGAAATTCCACCCCTAAGAGGGGGAAATAGGGGATGAAAGTTTGTATGCAAGTCCGTCATTTTTAAAGTAAAATCAATGAAAATTGGTATTTAGGCTTCTCTTTTTAAATAAACAAATACGTATTTCAGGTTTTTTGAAAATTAAACCCCTAATGGGCAGAAATGGGGGGTGAACGTTTGAATAAGGGTTCCGTACCTAAGTTTTGAAGTTGAGTCATGAAAATTAGTATTTGGGATCTTCGTTTCAATTAATGAAACGTCTATTTAAGGGTTCATGAAATTTCAACCTCTAAATGAAAAGGGGATAAAAGTTTGTATGGAAGTACCGTTACTTTTGAAGTTAGAGTCATGGGAATTGGTATTTGGGCTCTTCTTTTCCAATATAGAAATAGGTATTTCAGGTTTTCTGAAAATTCATCCCCTAAACGGGTGAAATGGGGGTTGAAAATGTGTATAAGTGTACGCCGTTCGTTTTAAGTAAGGGTCATAAAAATTGGTGTTTTGGTTCATAGTTACAAACAAAGAAATGGTGTTTATCCTTTTTTAACCGACTTCAAAAAGAAGGAGGACGTTCTCAACATCGGAATCTTTTTTATGTGCCTATGTTTAGCGATAATTCCTTACCACGTGAACTGATTTCGATGATTCTCTTTGTATTGAAAAATACCTACTTCAAGTGTAGTCTCATGTGAATTTGGTCAAGATCTGATGATAGGATCCGTGACAAATTAACGGAACTCTTCAATTCTTATGAGCACATAAACAATACTCGGGCAAATCTCTTAGGATATCGGGATATCTGAGTAACCGTGATGTTATGGTGAAGTAGACGTACTAAGTAATGAAACTTTACGTACCTAAGTTCCCGTGGTATAATTTCCGACGTCCACGCGGGCGAAGCCGCGGGCGAAAGCTAGTCTCACATAAAATCCTGGAAGGCAGGGTTTCGAATAATTGTGTGACAATTTAGATGTTATGTCAAAGTACCGTTGACCGGTTTGTGTCGCTGATGATTCCTACAGTAAATCTAGCTAACTTAAAACCGGCCACAATTTGGTGCTATGATAGGTACGGTAGACGTCAATCAATGCAATACCTACCCTGCAATAGGTACCTACTGTTAACCACAACAGATGTGTGGCGATAATGGATTATGGTAATCACTGACTACGTATAATAGGTTAATTTTGAGGACAATACCATGGTTTACTATACCTATATACAGAAGCCTATGTCAATCTTTGTGTCAGGCATGCAGTTAGAAAAAGTGCACCTTTCATAATGCTTAAAATTAATTATTATTAAACCGTAAACATTTTGACAATGAATTTGAATAGGACTTCCTATTCAAACAATGAAGGTGTTAAACTAATCATGCAAGCCTGCTCCCAGCTATCATACGAACATCTATGACAGCGTTACGGATAGTAAGAAGCCTGAAAGTCTAACTACTGGTCTAACTTTCGAACACCGGTATACCCTATAATTGGATTGTGGAGGACAGATAGCAGTCGCTTCATGTAAAATATTGATATTCAGCCGCATCTAGTTCCACTGAAAGCCGATGCCAACCTAATTTGAGAAAAGACTAAGCGGATGAGTGGTTTTGAAGATTGCATGCTGATGTAATCATCACCCTCAATATCCAACAGCTGGTTACAGGCCTTATTTTTTTTACGTGTGGGGAATCCTCATGGATGTCCCCCACCTTAGTGGGGGCGGGGTGGTCGGTCAGACTCTTACTGATTAAACCCCATACGGTGATTCCTCCAATTACCTGTGTCCGGTGGCGCGGGAGTCGCTCGCGCATTCGTCCGCACCCCCGGAGCTGGGTACAGGCCTATCTTCTAGTTACACTATCCACTTCGGTCCTGTGCGGCTGTGCCACTCACATAAACCGCTTGCTTGCCGTAATTACAGACACAATTAAAAAATATTACTTATATTTATGTCTCGCGTGGATCTGTGTACACCGCCCACGGGTCTAAACTATTTACACACACTACATTAAATTTTATACCAGTCTTCTCATAATTACCTTTAGGATCCTTGAATTGAAACTCTTTAAACAGAACCTTGAAAATTATATCTTTGTTTAATTTTTTCAAAAACTATAGGTACCTATGCTAAGTTTGTTTAGATCCATTTAATTAACGGAGCCTATTTAAACCAGCTCACTGAAGTGTAACTAAATAATATGATTAAATTAATACACTTTCCTTCTCGTCTTTAATAAGTTTGCTACTAAGCGGAGGTTCATGAATTTTACATTTTAAATCTAATACAATTACGTGCCTACGAGAGAGTAATCTTTTAAGCCTAGTCTTCCAAATAGAGTGTTACAATGGAGTTACGGTATATTAAAGGCTGGGCATGGCTGAGCCAAGATATTCGCCTCTAACAATAATCTCAACGCAATTTGGCATGATTCCATTTGAAACTCTTATTTGTTATTTAGACATCTAATTTATCTTGCTCTGAATTATTGTGACAAAGCAAAGTATTCATATTATAATTCTTGTATTTTATGAGTGCTGAAACGTTTCGTATTTGAATAACGAAATAAAACGGGCCCTTTTGTTTGGAAGTTTAAATCTTTTGCTGTCATTGTTTTTCGCTAAATTATATCACTCAATGTTTAAATAATTCATTATAATAGGTACTTCTTGAATCTTGAATCTTGTTTTTGTTTGTTATATTTCAATAGGTAGGTATCTACTCTTCATCATTTCAGCCCGGGTGAACCTATACTTAATAGGTCTGTACTAACAAGACGCCTTTTCTGCTACGCCACTCTTAGGCGTGCTATAAACTTAAGCGGATCGGCACATTCAGTTCGGTATTATTTGCAAAAAATTCCTTGTTAACGGTTGTTAACAAAGAATTTTTTCACACTGCACCACCCGGGCAGCAAAATCGGTTGATTTTGCTGCCCGGGTGGTGCCGATAGCACGCTTTATTCGGTAAATAATACCAACCGAATGACCCGCATCAGTGTATAGCACACCTAAGTGATCCGTTGTATAGCTACTCCAATCGGCATCAACTTTACAGTCAGCCACAATTCTGCGATCGCCTTCGACATAATCTATTTTCTCTTCTAGGCAATTTTCTTTTTACTCATTAATTAATACCTCCTAAAAATCTAGACCTCGCGATAATCGTATTTTCCTATAAAATATTGTAAGGTCTTGGCTACAATAGGTAGGTAGGTACCTGCGCTGTACATGACTAAAACTCCAGATCTTCTTATATAATACAGGACTACTGTCTATAAAGTTAAAAAACCGTATCGTATTTTCTCGGCTTACCTTTTCAGTAGAATTTCTATGTGTAATATGAAAATAGCTTAGGTACGATTCGTGTCAATATTTTTTTTCCAGGAAGATGTATAAAAGAAAATATAACTAATGAGAAACATACTTGTAGATAATATGTGACACAACAAGTACAATGAAAAAGCCTTCACGAGTTAGGGTACTAGGTGCTAGGACCTGCTGACTGGCTGATCTTCTTAGCACGGCCTGAACTAATAATTCTTAGACAGCTCATGGCGGCACAACAGAAAACGATAGGTAGGTACTTTATATTTTTCTCGTTCTTATATATTTTCATCGGTCTTGCTAAGGTATCCAGTATTTTATCTATTAGATTTACGTGCCAATAATATCGCATTGAGGATTTCAAAACCTCCATTGTAGTCCATTGGCGCGATTCGCACAAATCTTCGAGGTTCACAACACTACAATGGGCATTCCAATATAAATTTATATCTCCTATCCGAGTGCATTCCATAAAGATACATATCGAAATGCGACACGGTATGCGGAAAAATATTTCGAATGGCAACGCAAACCTGTGCACGACTGTACTGAAAAGGATTATGTTCGAATAGATTTTTAAAATGTTTGCAGTTTAGAGCGCTGGGCAGTGGACATTCTTGTTCGGTGTGTTTTTATTGGAAAAAGCTAGCCAGTTAGTACAGCTATAAACAGCAGGCAGAAACGTAAAGTCATAGTTGCGATAAACTTGGCGTGTAGACATACTAAGGTTCTGTACGTACGTGCTTATAAACTTATTCGCAGGCTAAACTGTATCCTTGAATTTATATTCAGGAGCCGAATATTAAAATGCTGCGTGTAAAATCTGGAACTAGCGTGTTAATAACACACTCACGTTGATAAGCCTAGCCTTCAAGTTTCTTTTTTACCTCACTCCTAAACCCGAAAAATCAAGGAAAAACGAACATCGATGGTTATAAGTAGCTATGCCCGTGACTCTGGCCGCGAGGAAGTCGCAAAACATCACAATGAACAGCATTGTTTTTCTCCTTCCATTCCTCATACGAACTTTACCACCGCGATTTTACAGGATGTGAGAAGCATATATAGGACCAGTCAATGTGGCGACACTTGAGGGAGGCAGCTATGTCCAGCAGTATTTCAGCTGAAATGATGAGGATGAAACTTTACCACCCCTTTTCGCCACTTCAGTAGATACTTACAAGTTAGGTAGGTACCATGTATTTCTACAACAAGTTGATCCAACACTAGCTGATAACCACGACTCGTCTGCGTGAAAATGGATGAAAATTTGCCTATGGATGTCTCCAGGTTAGGCTACCTTTTTGATAAATTTCATCCAAATCCGTCCAGCCGTTTCAGCGTGAAGAAGTAACAAACACACACAAAAACTTTCGCATTTATATATAATATAAAATAATATTAGTGTGATTCAACTACCCAGCAAAGGCTGAAGGCAATTTAATTATAATTATATTGCCAGTAATTGCCACTATAATAATTACAATAGGGTTTTAACGTTTTTAATGCCCTATTTTCGGCAAACCTATAGGATACGGGATCCAAGTGGACGTTTTAATTAGGGCAGGTATTAGTGGAACTCGTTTAGAAAGATGAATGCGCCGCGCCGGACGGAACCCAAGCTTAAGCTTGTTTCTGTTATTTCCATTGCTGTATTACGAGTGCTAATAGATACTCAATGCTCAATGATCATTGAAAAACGAGAAAACCTGATAGAATATTTTGTGAACGGATATTTTTTTATTATTATAATGTATATTGTCTACAAATAATTGAAAAAATAAACATTTGTTTACAAAGTTGAAAAAATTTCATTTTTATATCTTCTTGAGATTTTCACAAGCATTTTCATTCAATTTATACATTTTATCAATCTCAGCGAACAATATTTGCACCGAGAAAAAAATATATAAATGTACACCAGTGCACTTGCCTCAGCTTTTATAATATATGACATTTTCATTATTTTATAACAAGTGTATAGTCTGATATTTCCAAAATACTCGTACATTCTTTATCATTTTCTTCAACACGAATATAGTTCTGTTCTCGGCACACAGTTTCACAGGATGTAACTGAATATTGCAAGCAACAACCGGATCGCACTGCAACAAGAGAGATTACCAACCGGATCCACTTGATTTCGTATTCATGTATATTCAAGGTAGTATTTAGTTTCTTGATTTCCATTTGTGATCTTTTTAAAATTTACCTGCTCGAATGGCTCGATACGATTTTTGTATTTATCAGTAAAGTCAGTAAATGCCCATGACACTAAGAGAAAAAGAGTTCAATAAACAAGATTACCGTATATCTTTAGGTTTTCGCGATCACCACACATTGTTCGAAACGTCAGGAAAAATCAGTAATATACCTACGCGATTTAATCCGTATTTTAAACTTGTTTTATTCTATGATTACTGTATACTCATTCTTTTTGGTATTTTTTTCGCTGTTAACGATAACTTAAATCAATAAATTACCTAGGTAGGTATCTAATTTAATATCTGATCTAGGTTCTATGAAATATCTTCATAAAAGTGAATATCTACACAGTCATCTCAAAATCTCCTGGACTGCCAAAGCTGATCTAGACATGCGTTAAAGCTTTTTCTTTTTAATTCAACCCCTAAAGGGGTCATGTGATATTAAACTTACCAAGCGTTAGAAGTTACAACCAGCAGCTAGTTTCCTGTACAACATAACTACACAATATAGAATTCTATACGATTATCCCCTAATAAGAGATCCCAACATCTTCTCCAGGTCTTACAAACTTACTGAACACGTAGAAAGTAACAATTATGTTAGAGTCAATTAACGAACTCAATTACTGACTACAATTAACTGAATTACTTTACAACTAGTACTGTTGTTCGAAACGTCAAACGTGTGGCGAGGGCGCCATGTTTTATGCTAGTCTGGTACCTACTTGCTTTGTCTCGTCGTATAATTAATTGTCATTTACTACGAGTTTATTAGTATGATTTACGAGAAACTGTAAACGTAGTGTCTGAACCTCTGAACTGTATCTTGTTATGTACTGCAGCCGCGTACCTATTCTAGATCAATGCTTAATAGTGCTTTTCTCTGTACAGTGCATTTTGAACCTCACAATTAGGTTCTAAAACGACGACTGAGGAATCTGTTCTATAAAATATTTCTAGGCTTAATATTTTTTGTATAAAGAAGAAGCCTAAAAATCATTTCTTTTACGATCAAGACGCCTTTGATAGACGAGAAGAAACCAGCATTGTTGCCACAACAATAAAGTTCCGTTTAGACCCTCTGAGACCCAAAAAATACAGCTCCACGGTTGCGAAACCCGACAAAAAACATTATACGTATTTTTAAGGCACTGTAAGCAAACCTTAGTAAGTTTAATCACCTACGCAGTATTTTTTGGTGGGAAATTATTACCACGCGTGGTCGTTTGGGCAATTAAGAGTGCGCAGTCAGCCACTCGACCCCTATGAGTGGCCGCCTTGACACCCGCAAAAAACACTTTGTGGAGTCAGCGAATGTGGCGGCTTGGCATGGGTATTTTTGGTACTTGGGTTCGTAGTGGGTACATATTTTAAAATAGGGTCAGCTAACGTAGGGGCTAGAATATTAGCTTCTCCGCTTCATAATTAACGTCTTTTAAGAAAATTGTTCTTAAAATTAATATAATTGACATTACCAAGGCGGAAATAGGATTATCTATGTAGGAGGTGTTAAGTAGAAAACAAGAAACACAAAATATAAAGTCGTAGTAAATATAAACTAGTCACTAATATAATGATAGTAAAGTTATTACTCCAACAGCTCTATAGTATTTAAGAAAAAAATCTGAATCGGTGTTATTATTACCATTTTCTCCATATTTACCTCAGAGATAATGTAATTCGTGTGAATAGCTTGTAAAAAAACGAATTCTCGTGCTAAAGTACCTAAATAAGTACCAATACGACGTAAAATAAAAATGCGGATTAGACGTTTTTAGAATTATGTATATTTTTTGCTTTGTCAATTTTCTTTGTTCAAAAGCTTTTATTACCATCCCACTTACAAGCCTAAAACCTTAGGTTTTTCTACCAACATTTATTAGGGCACTTGAGGGAAATACTACATTATTCGTATCCATTACAGGGTAGATCGTAGTAAAAATTTAAACAACAAAAAATATTCTCTTTTGAACCTTTTCTGCGCGTATGTCAGGGCTTCGCATCTATGCTATCTAGATAAATCCCTTCTCACTTAACACGGATTCTTTTTCGGAAACT
Source organism: Thalpophila matura (assembly GCA_948465475.1). Classification (NCBI taxonomy): domain Eukaryota; kingdom Metazoa; phylum Arthropoda; class Insecta; order Lepidoptera; family Noctuidae; genus Thalpophila; species Thalpophila matura. The sequence goes on along the minus strand of OX419185.1, from coordinate 10,032,837 downwards.
AAAGTAGGAATAATAATACCTTTTTCTCAGCTGTCCCTAACATTAAGGCGTTATCACACTGGCGATTTAAGAGTGTGTTTCCAGCGAGGCGATTAATGAACGTGTTTGCAGCAAGTCCGCCGCGGGCGTGTAGCTAGCTCGCCGCAGCGCAGGGCAACAGCGCGCTCCGCGGTTCAAAATGCGGATTGAATGGCTCGGGCTTGTTGGATACACGCGGCGAATGCCGAATACGTTGCGCACACGAGGAGAGTTCGCTAGATAGAAGCGGTAAGCGCGATCGGTCGATCGAAACACGTTTACAAATCGCTAGTGCGATAGCGCACTAACTGGCGAAATGTACCTATATTGTGTAGGTACTATTTATTATACACTACTGCCTAACCCTTTAAGTAATAACCCTGATCTGATTATGTTGTGGTGGTACGTTTTTACAGCAGTCGTATGATAAAAACAGTTTTCTTTATTATCACGTACATTTATGTGAAATAGGTTAAGATTTCCATTATAAAAAAGTCCTAAAAAATTACTACTTACATATTTAATAAACGTTTAAAATGTATTTTTTTTTGTAATATCGTTTTGCTATGCCACAATAGGTATGTACATCGTGCACGTGTTGTACGTATTACCGCGTTTGAAATCAAGGGCGGTAGGTAGGTAAACGGCAAATCTCGCGTCAGAGTTTGTCGACAGGAAATTAAAGTTCAGGATTTCAACCGCACGCGGTACCGAATATCAACTTTTTGTTAAATATTCAAAAAGTCGGCTCACCTTATTCTAAAAATACGTTACGTTTGATTTTTTTGTTTGCGTAGGTAAAGGTTTTCTCGTGAACATTTTGATGAGTTTTAAAAGGGTGAGTATTATACAAGTAAGACTTGTTTTACAAGCTACGAGGTAGGTAAGTGGTCGCTTTTAGAATGCTTTTTTTTGACAGAAGTTAATTTGTTAACACAGTTTTTTTCTAGTATTTGGCTTAATTAAGTTGACTTTTGGTGATATTTTACAAATAGCGTGCACATATATTACCTAATTACAATATTTACAAATGATTAAATGTATTTAAGGTAACCCTAGCTAAGAATAGGTGGCCCCTTTCTAAGGGTATCGTAAGAAGCAACTAAGGGATTTATACAAGTAGTTGGTTGGACGGTACCGACAAGTTAATGTAATCTCGTAATCCCCTTTGGTCGTGCGCTTTCTAATGAGGAAGTGTCCACTTATCCGGCTCCCTTGAGAAGGAATAAAGGAAGAATTTGTCATGTTTGAATTTAATTTGAAGTTTGATTAATGTTTGTTTCACAAATACATCTCTATTCCAAATAAACAGAGGACAGATTAATTCATCCCCGGAAGGGCCCATGTTATATGACAACAATAAAGGAAATTTCAAATTGTACATTAATCATACGGTATAACGTTACAAATTTGTCATGCCACGGTTGGCGGTGTTGCGACGCGGGGAAATAATTAATGAACCCATCCTGAACAAGTAATTATGAAGTGGGTCATTCTTTTATCGCCATGTACGAGTTTGCTACCCCTGCAATATGGCTGCTGATGCCGCATCTTGTCTGCGACGCGTTCATTTACATAAACAGACAATCAGAATAACAAAAGACGCTCTGATGAAAACTCATTGTCATAATATTTCGCTGTCTGCGTGCCAAAATATTCTTGATATTAGTTACATATCTAGTTAATAAATAAACTTTGCATGAATAGATATGATACTTTACATTTTATAAAACATTAAGCATGCAAATTGTTTTAATACCATTTGATTAAATCAGTTGTTATATTTACTTAGGTACTAGGTAATTGTCAATAGCACTAATCCAAAATTAATTTCCGTAATAATCTACGGAGGTATGAGTAAATTATAATAGTTGAAAATGACTCTGTTAATACATAATTACGCTCACGTCAATAAATTGAATGATAGCTGATACGTTATTACGGAAAGTTAATGGAGTTTGTTCATTTTCCAATAAATTTCTCCGGTGGGTGTATTAATTATTGAGTGACTCAGGTTCGGGACCATACGTCACACCGATAGCCAATTAGCGTCGAGAACATTAACCCTACACGTTGCGAATAAAACCCACTTTTTGTTATTACTTCATTTAAATTTTAATGAATATTGTAAATTCATGAACGAGGAAATGGTTTTTATTTCGCTTTGCTCCATTTGACTGGTCAAGGAAAGTCGTTTATAGTAATTAGCGAAGAGAGGATAAATTGAGGATAATCTGAAATACGTTTAAACGATATTAATGTTAACTAGAATATGCTTTCATGGCAAAAAATACAATGGATAATCGGGGAATCTTTTGTGATAAAATGTAAATAAGCGTTTCACTTGTTTTGTTTTTAGCTGTTTTTGAAACGGTTACTTAGCTGCCAACCATACGAAACATAAAAGAGAACATTGCAAAGTGGGTAGCTGTTTTGTGTTTTTGTTTCCATAAAATATAAAGTAGGTATCACATTCGAAATCTACCATAAATATGAGATCATTTTCTCATAAATATGTAACAATTATTCATATTTTACAAGACAACGTATACAAATTACCTTAGAGCTAAAGCCAGGTTTTACTCAAACGCCGACGCTGATGAAAGCATCCCCGTGCTTAGTGTGTAAGCTGACAGTAGGATTAAAGACGTGCGCAGGTAGAGCAACTTACCAACGTACCCATTTGTAAGTGTGGCGTTGTATTATACTCGTATTATGACAGAGAAAATAAATTATTGTGTTTACTTATATAAATTGTCATTGTATTTTCTTTCACCGTAAGTATGTCAGACAATCTCTAAGATAAACTTTGCGAGTAAGTACGGTCCGTTACATTAGTCGCTGACCATTTTGGAATTTTAATCATTCAATATCGTAGAACCTAATTATTGTTTTTAAATAAATCATAATACCTAAGCTTTCAAAGTATTGCCTGCTCTTCAATAATTTATTACAAGCAAGTATTCATAGAACTTTCTCAAACTTTGGACTGATGTTTATCGACTTATGTCACTGACCGTAGATAAATTGTGAATAAACAAGTGATAGATTCGAACAAAACCTCGTGCATAACAAGCAAGTCCCTTAATCCCGAGATATCACAACATTATCTCGTTTTGCTTTCTCTTTTTCGCACGCCAGACTAATCGTAGCGGTTGAATATTAATATTTTATACGAAGCGTTCATACTATTCAATAATTGGGTAGTTCGAAAATCCTGTGGCTAGACTGGTTTCGGATTATCATAACTACCTTAATTGTTATTCATGACATGTTGTGTGATAACTATGTACCGCAGGTTTACCAATATACTCGTATTATGATCTCTGAAGTACGAAGGGGTTTCTTATGTCCTCAGATCATAGAAATAAGGAGATATGCCATTGTAGCAAATTAGTACGGGAACAACTGTCGCCACTTTTAGTACATTTTTCAACACAATTACAAGCGCCCCTCGTGAATATAAAGATCTCCCACGCATTGAACATTCCACACACCCTCAATCTAACACTGTTAATCGTCACTCAACACTAGCACTAAACTAAAACACTGATATTTATATCATCGATCGTGTTCGGTTCGTCGCCAGCGTGTACATTTTATATAAGGTCAATGTGACCGTATCAAAGCGTCAATTTTAGTAGCGCCTTGGCACATCTCCCTTGTTTCTATGATCTGAGCTTATGTCCAAAAAATGGTCACCCATTCAAGTTTTTACTGCGGCAATTGAAGCATAACCTTACTAACGTAAAGTAATATTTACTAGTGATCCACCCCTGACTTGCACGGGTACAATCTGCTGATGTGGCGACATGTTGAAACATCGAGATATTTTATGTGCTGTACCTAAGTTAAATACACATAAACCTTCCGGAATACATTCTCTAACTAAATGGTAATGAAAACCGCATTAATATCCATTGTGTAGATAAGGAGAACTAAGACGATAAACAGACATACTTACACGAAAAGCGACTTTGTTATATTAACTAATTCAATGTTTTGTCTTTTACAAACATTTTATGGCAGTTCTTATTTATACCAAAACAAATTGCCTTCACTTTTCATAAATTGCCTACCATTTTTTTGTGCAATTAAGCTCAATATGGACGAATATTACACCAAAACACCCGGAATATGATCTGTCACATAATCCCACAGTGAAATGTCATCTCACCCGCCTGTATGTAAAACATCACATTATTGTAAAACGTAAATCCTATAAACACGAATTACGCATTACGTCATGAGATAAGACATACCTACGGTTAAATATTAAAACCCTTCACAATGTTTCAAAACCTTGCAACAGCTAATTATGTTGGGAATTGTTTACTTTTGTTGGATTTTCGTCTGTATAACATGGTAGTTAAGGGTCATAGGGCTTGTATATATGAGTTCTTCATGCGAAACGAAAGCTCGCGACATAATTGCGACTGTACCCGGAAGTTAATTGCGTGTTCGTTGTCAAGCCGCGGGTTGGGGATGATTCAAGCCTTGGATCATAGAAATAAGGGAGATAAGACGTAAAGGCTTTACATACATCCGTAATTATGTATCCTGGAATGCTTGTAGGCTGAGATATAAAAATGTATTGTCGTTTGCAATCATGATTTTCTCGCCAATAACTGAGATTAAGATTCAAAGGAAAGATACCTAAGGATTTTCCACATATTTTTAGGGTTAACGCTACTTTTTACTAGTGTCAATAACTATAACAGTAAGGCACGGTCCCGGGGGGGGGGGGTCATGGGGGTCATGACCCCCCCCCCAAAATCGTAAAAAAATGCGCCAAACACGGTAATTCACGGTATATCACATCAGCATTAATCGGTATGACGCCCCCCTAAAGTCTTCAGCTGCGGTATGACCCCCCCCCAATCGTCGGCTGTGACCGCGCCTGATAACAGTTGATTTAAATTTTCAGTGTATAAATTCAAATTCAGTCAAAAGTCATTTATTCAAAGTGGGCTAAAGCCAATTAGCACTTTTTGAACGTCAATATACATTAGACAGCCCCCAAAAACGCCCACCCCTCACCGCTTCCTAGTGTTTTAGCTGCGAAGAAGAAACGGCGCAACAAACTCCGCAGCAACACGATTCTGTCTTTCAGTTAGGTACTTTTATTTAAAAAAAAAATTATATAAATTTACGAAAAAAAATATTAACTGAGCTTTTAAAACAAAAAATATATATATATAAACTATAAATACTTAAAAGTAAAATAATGATGTAACCTAACACACACCAATATACCTAATCAAAGAAAATAAAGTAAAAAACAATAAAAAATATGTAGTATAAGTTGCCGTATAGTCAAGTAGGACAATTTAGTTGGAACCATCCTCCTCCAACCTATTTGTGTGTCCCCTTAGCTTGAATACCCCATTTGTTTCATGCTTTCTACTTGCAGACGATTTCTGGAACGGAAGTATGCAGATACTTAGTTACTAAATTAATTTATATTTACGGACCGAGTTTGTGTATTTAGTATTCATTTTGTACCAAATGTTTGTTGAAAGGTAGATGAAAAGTTATGAAAATAGCTCAAAATTTGCGTTTTATGAACAACTAACTATCAAGAAGAAACTATAAGAAAATTATGTAACAAATAGTATTGAATCATTAATTTTATTTATACAAGTTTAATTTGGTATAAATCTGACTAAAATCATAAAAATATCGTTCGATATATACTACTAGCTGTTGCCCGCGACTTCATCTGCGTAAAAATGGATGAAAAGAAGTCTATGTGCTTTTCCAGGTTTCAGGCTACCTATTTGTCAAATTTCATCCAAATCTGTCCAGCCGTTTTAGCATGAAGGAGTAACAAACACACATACACAAACTTTTGCATTTATTATATTTGTGTGAATAGTGTGATTCTAACTAAAACCTTACTAACACTATCTTAAACTCAATTTGTAACACCTACCTGCAATTCAACATCCTAATTCAAGCGAACTGAATCAAGGTGTAGCCGCATTTCAGAGCTAACCCCTAGCATGCCGGGTAATGTAAATGAGACATTCAATGTAACCCTACTCTCGTCGTCGTCTGGCACTATCGGCGCGACGCTTGGTAAATCGAATGTCAATCAATTATAGTGCTGCATGATCTAGTTTATTAAGTTCTGAACTGATGAACATGATTTTGTGACACTTCGTATGTGTGGTGATTAGCTTATACAGTATTGGGTTAAACGAGGGACCATACATTTTGTCCATACATTTTGTCGATTGTTATGGAACAGTTGATTTTTTTTCGTGATTTCGAGGTTTGTCCCGTAGTTAATATAACTAGTATCGAATACTGAATACCTTCAATGTGTCTCTCGTTTAACCTAGCGCACTGTATAAAGCAGTGGTAGCAGGACATTATGCAAACCGAAGGATCTAAATATAGGTATCAGTAATGTGTTAATCTGGATTAGGATAACTGAGCAGTTTTCTAAAAGCAGTAAAGCTCGCCGACATTATGATTTAGCACAGCAGATGTTTCATTTTAAAATATCGATAATAAGATGTGATTATGTAGGATTGCTAAACGCACCGTATACAGGAAAAACCTTAACAGATCGACAATTTAGAAAAATGTACGTGAACTTTAAAGATCTATAAATGTTACCTACGTAGAATATAAACGTTTTGTTAACTCCTAGCTTCAGATCAAGCATAATATAATTTAACTTTTTTATTTCGATGATTTTACTGTTTAATAAGAGAAAAAAATAATAAAAGACCTCTGCGTTTAATTAAATTTAATAATCAGCACGAAAATTACAAAATGAAAATATATAAAAGCTTCATGTTAATTAGAAATAATGCTATCATCATTCCAAATTTTATTGCAGGCAAAAAATTGTATCATAGAATTTTTAAATATAAAATTAAAGCCTTATTATTCACGACAGGTTCATTAATATTGTAATGGATGTAAAAGTTTCCAAGTGCAAATCCTCATACCCTTTTCTTTTCAAATGTTTAATGGATCCCACTCTCTTCATACTCGCATAATTAGGAGGATTTTGCCATGCCACTTTTAACATCCTTCAGTTAAAATATTATGGAGATATGTACAATGTCGCTGGTAAAGTTTAGGTAAGTACAAATGTAGGTAGCTACCTAAATTAAAAAAAAAACAATATAAGGTTTTGAAACGAGTTATAAAATGCTTATAAAAATGAGGTCAATAACAGCAATTTAACTAAAAGTACATAATAAGAGAGTTTTCATAGTTGGGTTACCCTCAATTTTTAACCGACTTCAAAAAAGGAGGTTCTGTATTCGTCCCGTATGTATGTAAGTATGTATGTATGTATGTTTGTATGTGCGCGATTTTCTCAAAAACTACTGATTCGATTTGGATGGGGTTTTCACTAACGTAATCTACATACTTTCAGGAAGGTTTTAGTATATAATACATTATGTAATCATTCCTATGTACAAAGTTATAGGCATAAATGTACACACTCCGTGGAAGATTTACTGTTGAACGAATTCGTGAAAGTAATCTAACACGGGATAAAGAACTAAAAAGGGAAAATAACCGACTTCAAAAATCCACTACAAAGAAAATAATAATTTTGGTTTCGAAAGTCGGTGGCTTTGGTTTTTGTTTGCTTTTTTTTGCCACCGTCGGTTTGCCAAGTCGGTTATTTTTTGTTAAAAAAGTTTTTTATTTTTCCCTTTTTAGTTCTTTATCCCATGTTAGATTACTTTCACAAATTCGTACAACAGTAAATCTTCTACGGAGTGTGTACATTTATGCCTATAACTTTGTACATAGGAATGATTACATAATGTATTATATACTAAAACCTTCCTGAAAGTATGTAAATTACGTTAGTGAAAACCTCATCCAAATCGAATCAGTAGTTTTTGAGAAAATCGCGCACATACAACATACATACATACATACTTACATACATACGGGACGAATACAGAACCTCCTTTTTTGAAGTCGGTTAATATTAATTAGCAGCTCACTAGATTTAAAAATCAAAATCTTGGAAGCCCAAAGGATGACGCCCCCTTCGAGCCATCGTAGTTGGCTGTGCAACATTCGGTATGATAGATATCCTTCTATAAGCACCTCGGGCAGCACTTCGTATACTGTCTTCAACGTGAGCGCCGGGCATTATCGAGAAGCGCCTGTAATCAACACCCCTTATGATTAATTGGTTGAAAGCCTGTCTTGTGCGACATATGAGCCTGTATCACGATTATTGGGTACCTATCCTCGTGCCTCTTGGACGTGTTAAAACAGATATTTGACAATTTGGGGTAAGCTTGATTTGTGTTTTAGTGGCATAGATTTAGAGATTTGATTTGTATATCAATTAAAGTCTTTTGATGTTTGTAAATACAACGTTTATAAACGATTGGTTTCACTCGACTGCTTTTTAGTGCTACAGCACGCATATTGCATAATAATGCGATCAAAAAATTACATCAGATGGATTTGTATTTGTTGAAAAAGAAGGACCTATTTAATTTTATTATCCATTCATTAAAGTAACTGAAAATATTAATACTATAAGAGAAGTATATTATGTTTAGCAATGGACTGCAATAGGTTTAATTGACTGATTAATAATTATTACAAAGCGTAATATTCATTGCAGCAGAATAGATCAGATCAGTAATAACTCCTTTTCGCGGTCCTCAACGAAAAGGATTGGATATTTCCACAGGGGCCGTTTAAGAAGCGTTGCGGCTAGAGTCATTATTTTTTGAAGGCGAGCAAAAGAGAGATGGAGTTATACCTATATACGAGTATATAGGACAGATAGCGCCATCTCTTTTTCAAAACAATTAGGATTTGAACACTAAATAATACGGCCTCTGACTCATTTGTAGTATAACTAAGACAATATTATATTGACCTGGATACAGGTATGAGAGACATCCGCTTGAAGAGATGTCTGGCAGCTGATCGTAAGTCGTCGTCTTGCATCAAACTGACTAAGTCCTTCTCACGTTTCTCTAGAGGAGCATCTGCCGCAAGCACTTCGCCTTCTAATGATACGTTCACACACTGTTAGAGAAAATAACTGTCAAATTAATAAATTAAATAATTGTCAAATTAATTAATCATTATTTGTATTTTTATTCCATAAGTTGGTAAACAGACTGACGGCAAGCCAGGTGACCTGAAAATGTGAGATCCGCAAATAAACTTTCAAATGTTGAAAAGTCTGTATCTGTAATTTCATCGTCAGGTATTTTTAAACCCGAAATAGCAATGCTGCTTGGTGACAGAAATATTTCACGAATCAATTCTTTAATAACGATCTCCCCTACTAGTAGTTATAATAACAATGTTGCATTGATAAACTTCGGTATAAAAACCCTGTTTTTGTTTGATCCCCATGCCATCCTTAGCTTGTCTTGTGTGGAGCACGAACATCCCAGTACATGTTTGTGATTAAAATAGTTTGCACAAAATAAAACTGAAATTGGTTTCAGGAAGCACTTTTATATTTCCGACAGTTTAGGCAATGTTTTCTAAACAAAAATGTAGGCAATAACAATTTTGCTGGACTGAAATTAACTTGAATTTTTAAAATTGTTAAAGTTTTCTTTATTTTCTGAAACTTTCGGATTTCCCGGCATTCGGAGGTCCGCCATGTAGCACTTAGCTTATCAAAAGCGAAATACGAGAAGATTTTAGGCAGATACTTTTCTAGGCCTTTTATTAGCTTGATCTGTATGTGCATGTATGAATGTAATGGAATTTTTAAATTCAATTTTCACCCATTTTTAGTGATCATATTGATCTACGACTTTCATTTAATGCCAATGAAAGTACCTACAATAATAGGTAATAATAAAAGGTAGGTGTGGAACGGCCCTATAAACCCAAATAAACCCATCGAGGTTAGACTTATTAGATTGTGTTGAAGAGTCATATTCATTCCACCTGATGACGAGGATCTGATGATGAACCTAGATGATAGTCTAATAGCTAGTCAAAATATTTTCCAAAAAAATTACATAATATTAACAGATAAAAAGCCTAGAAACCATAATAAAACAGATATCTACCGACCTTTAAACTTCCAACTATATTCTCCACAATGAAATTACGTAACAATGTTCCATTATGTGCTTCAAAGTTTTAAGCGCTTACAGTGTCATAGAAGTCTGCAACTTCATGGAAGCCGTAGGAGCGAGCGAGTCCAGCGGCTTCTAGCAGCACTGCTCGGGCTTCGGGTCTGTTGTTCTGCAGCAGATGGCAGCGAGCCAGTAGGAACAGCGCATTTAGAAGCCATGGACGTTGATTTGATGCTCTAGCTTCTGTTAAGTTTAGAACTTGTTAATTATGATATTATTTATTGGCTTGTGAAAGAGCGTGAATTGGAATGGGATAAATATATGTTTTCTACTTGGAATAATATGAATTGAATGGAACTGTTCATTTAGCGCTATGTGAATTTTGTATTGTGTCACGTGTGTGTCCATTTTTGCAGTATCAATGAAATACAATTGTTTTAAGCATAGTAAAAATACTTATACAATTCTATAATCCAAAAACGATTTTGTTTACAGTGTTGGTATTACCAAGTTAATATATCACAATTAACAAGTTTTCATATTCACAATTCACAAGAATCCTTCATCTATCTCAAACGGATGAGAGGTGTATACGATTCGGCGCAGTTAATTACCTCCCAAAGCAAACCAAAGTTCACGTTTCATTATTGGTAATGTCAAATAAAACATTAATCTCCTTTTATGTAGTACTTTGGATCCCTGAAGCGAAATCAAAGCTTACAAATCAGTTGAAACTCACGGAGCAACCTCTAAATTTAGACCTGATGTACTACCTACATAATGCAGCTAGTATCAAATCAAAGAGACAACGTTGCAACAGGTCACTCGTAGTTTGAATAAGCAATGCGGTTCAGGACATTACTTATCTGTAAGCTCAGGATATAACGAATCATTGGATCGAGTAATTAATTATTTATCAATGAATCACTCTTTCGAAAGTTCTCCATTATTAATTAAACATAAAATACAAGTACCACATACTTTGCCAACAGCACCATATAAGTTATTAAAAATCTCTCGTATAAAATTCACAACGTATTAAAAATAAATAAATCTCGTACCTACTCTTATGGGTATACGAGTAACATTGCGAAGTTTATTCATTACTTTAATGCTTTCAGCGTAGACCTACCATTTCGGGCTTGAGCTACGTTTCAATTTACTTACTGTACGCGAATGGGTATCATGTCTATCTCAGATCATAGAAACAAGGAGATATGCCATCATAGCAAATTAGTACCGGAACAACTGATGCCACTTTTAGTACATTATTCGACACAATTACGCGCGCATAATTAAGCGCTCCTTGTGGATAAAAAGATCTCTCACGCATTAAACATTCCGCACACCCTCAATTTAACACTGTTAATCGTCACTCAACACTAGCACTAAACTAAAACACTGTATATATACCATCGATCGTGTTCGGTTCGTCGCCAGCGCGTACGTTTTTAATATGAGCAATTTTCTCAAAATCAGGCATCAAGCTCGATAGCGCCTTGGCACACCTCCGTTGTTTCTATGATCTGAGATGTCTATGCTACTACGCTTCCCGTACTTTCTAACTCTCCACTAAACTAACATGGCTTTAGAATCTATACAAAGTGAATTATCTGAAGAGAATAAATAGAAAACGAGTGCAGGTACGAACAAGGACCTTTGAGTCAATATTTTCTAAGGAGAATTCAAACAAATTTAAGAATAAAAAGATTTTATTCGGTCGTAGGAGGCTAATTTATTTCCTCGAATCAACGACCCGTTCACTGGCCTATAAATTCGTGGAGCACGAGTATTTTAGTGCTAACAAAGTGATAAATTCCATTCTACTGAAAGTGTCTCGGCTTACCGGTTTGACATTTAGAAGCGTAGACACGGGCTTTTAAAGGTTGCTTAGTGTCAACATTGAGACGAGCAAGTTCGTGCAACAAGTAACATCGTTCTGACGCGCGTGTGCTCATGATCAATGCACGTTCCAGGCTGCGGATACGAACTCTGGGGAGAAAATTGTGTTAGATTCAAAGTTACTTGGTAACACCATGATTTGGTATTGGACGGAGGTCGATTAAAGTGAAGCCTTTGATTTTTTAAAATAACATGTAATACTAAAGAGTACAACGTAACTACCTACCCTATACGGTAGTTCATCGCGACGCTACGCTTTATCCCACGACCTTCAATAAATTATTGTTAAAAATATTTTTATTTCATAAAGAGACTTCACAGGCAATAAAAAGCAAAAATAGTGTTGTCATTCCATAACAAAAATCTTAGTGATAGGTACTTAATAAATAAGAAAAGTCTACTAATAAGTATGTTGGGCTATTTTACCAACCTATCAATAGGTAAAGGTGAATTTAGTATTCACTTCAATAATGTTGTCATTAACACTATTGACAGGTGGTGTAACGCATTTTTTTGCTATTGAATAGTTTAGTGATCACATTAGCTTAATGAACAGAGAACAGAAGAATGATAGGTTGGTGAAATAGCCCCTAATTATATATAGACCCTTCTTAGACTAATGCTAATCCACTCAATTGATTAGTTAATAATAATTGACAAAAACACGCGGTATAATAAAGTAAAAGTCATTAAAATGATCTAGATTCGGAAAAACACATATTTTTGGTGACACTTTATCTAAAGACATACATATAAGGGTAAAGATAAGCCACCACGGACTTTAAATACCATAAAACGATAGGGTGGGAATACCGCTGGCTAGGCGACCGCCTCAGATAAAAGGTCGAATTAATTAAAGAAAGTTAGGTCAAGGCAAAGTTACGTAATACCTAACCAGTCTAGTCTCTATGTGTTACAAGACACTAAGTGTGCTTTAATTTTAAGCTCAATTTTAGCTGAGAAAATAAACTTAACTGATGACAAAGAATAAATGAACGACAATTTTATTATAGACATCACAAAGTGGTGACTTAACCCAATTCACTTTTAAAAATAGTTCCCAGAGAAAAACCCGACACAATTTCAATTTCGCGGGGATCGTTCCCATTGCAGCTCCTAAAAGTGTCATTCTATAATTGTGTTTTCCTACCATAACTGGAACAACAGCTATAAATGAACAACTGTAGCTATAAACGGAATACTAAAATTACTTAGCGTCGCGAGGTGGAGCCGGCGGTCGCACTCGGAGGATCGAGTCGCGGCTCGGCTCCCGTGACACCGACATGCCCAGCAGAATAAACGCCCTCCGTTCCCGATCCGACTCGCTCATACTTTCTCGAACACGTTTCTGAACATAAAATAAGAGAGATTTTTCACGGTCTACGTGACTTGGCAAACAAGCTCTATTAAACTTCCCAGCTCCGTAATGTCCATGGCTACACAATTTATAATAAAATACAGAAATGAACCTACCTGGTCCAGGAAAGCATTTCCAACTATATCGTGTAGCGTTTGCAAGTATTTATCTTTTCCCGGTAATAAATTGGTTGGTTTTCTCGTTATTTGTTCCATTGCGAACTCGGCTTGTTCTAAACACTTGGCGGTGTCTCTTTCTTCGTAGATGGATTGAGTTGTCTGTACGAGGCGGCGTGCGTCGGTGGCGTGTTGCAGTTGCGTGTGCGTCAATTTTTCTTTCCGAGCGCGTGACAGGCGAGCACGGGCGGCAGCCTCTGACGCGCGAGCAGCGTATAGTGGCCTACGCTCACGTAGAACAGCCTGATTCATATTACATAAACGATCAGAAATTACAAAACTAACATTAGAAATAACTGAACCATAATATGTTCCAGCCTTTCAGACGAGCGACGTGACGGGCTTACGCAATTTAAATGATAATATCTGTCTGAAAAAATGGACTAGGCGAAAACACAGACAGTACAAAAAATGTTCTAAATATTACTGGAATATAATACCCAGCTGTCGTGTCATATTTTGTATCAAAAATTGCCGTTGTTATTCAGTTGAGCTTACAGCTACATTTACAACGAATTTTATGAACACCGAATCGCCTACAGGGTTAGATTTCAATCTGTACAAGTGCTATAAATTTCAATTTAGTTGGCCGTTTATAAAGAATGGCGGTGTGCAATGTGTTAAATTTTATGGGTCAACGGGTCAGAGGTTAATTTTATTATGTTAGATAGTGTGAGCGTACTTGTCGTTTCTCCACGTCGGCGAGAGCTTTATTGGCCAATTCCTGCAGTTTTTGCGATCCTTGTTTATTGGCAGAGACCAATCGTTCGTCCTTACATAAGGCAGTTAAGAAATATTTGTCATGTGCCATTCGCTCCAAATATTTCGAAGCCATTAAACGAGAGATTTGTTCGGCTCTCTGTTTTTCCGCGCGGGATATTTCTTGGACCTAGAATTACGGTTATTGCCAACATATTTTTTATTTCTCGTTGTAAACAAAGACGTATCTGCACTTTAGTAAACGAGGTATAAACATTATATGTATGTACGGAAGTAGTATAATAAATCGTTAGAGATATTTATTACATAATAATTTATTTTAACAAAATGGTGTAGTTGGTAGCGTAGTATAATACTGCGGGTACGGATACTTTCGTATTCCGATATTCTAGTAAATTAAGTTGTGTGTTCCAGACAAGTGCATTTAATAGAACATTTAATTTTCTACGATATTATATTTCTTTAGTTAAATACGAGTAGTGGATTAAGTACTCGTACCTACTGTAATATAATTCACAAACTATGTGAATACGTGTTCACAATTTTTAAATTTTTATAACTTTACAACAATTACCAAACAACGTTTATTATAAATAAATATTCAACATCAAAAACAACAAAGTATAGTTTGTCGTAGCCTCAGATCATAGAAACAAGGGAGATGTGCCAAGGCGCTATCGAGCTTGATGCCTGATTTTGAGCAAATTGCTCATAATAAAAACGTACGCGCTGGCGACGAACCGAACACGACCAATGGACGACCAACCGATCTTTTTATTCACAAGGAGTTAAGCGCTCCTTGTGAACAAAAAGATCTCCCACGCATTAAACATACCGCACACCCTCAATCTAACACTGTTAATCGTCACTCAATACTCGCACTAAACTAAAACACTGTATTTATACCATTGGTCGTGTTATGCGCGTAATTGTGTCGAAAAATGTACTAAAAGTGGCATCAGTTGTTCCCATACTAATTTGCTATGATGGCATATCTCCTTGTTTCTATAATCTGAGGTCGTAGCCATTAAATACATAGCTCTGGTTGGCTGTTATAAAATATGGGGAAAGTTGTAAACCTGTTGTTCCTTCTGCGGTTGCATACGTCCGCGATGCTCTAGGACTTTAGGTGCATTCTCATCCACAGACTTTCTCTTAATCTCCACGTTGCTTAGCAACGTCACAGCTGTTTGCAACACTTTGCTCGCCGTCTTCCCGGCACATTCTCGAACCTAATAACATTTTCAGTAAATTAGTGAACGTTGTAACTTCGTCTCTGTGTCGTGTCATGACCTAAATGACAATGGCGGTACACTCAAATTGTGTTAGCAGTTGGACTGAGTAACAGACGTTTGAAGTAATAAAGCAGTAGTGAAGGGTAAGTGGAAGCCGGTACAATAAAATATAGTACCAAAATCCTACTTCGTATCCTACTAATACCCTACTTCCTACTAATATTATAAATGTGAAAGTTTGTGAGGATGTATGTATGTATGGATGTTTGTTACTCTTTCACGCAAAAACTACTGAACGGATTTTGATGAAACTTTACAGTAATGTAGCTTATACATCAGAATAACACATAGGCTACTTTTTATTCCAAAAACGCGGGCGAAGCCGCGGGCGGAAGCTAGTTATAAATAATTCCGTTATAGTTATGTCATTCCTATGTATATTTGTTGTACTGTAGGGCTAAAACCTTTTCTCTCCGCTCATATACGGGCTATTTTGGACCCTTTTAATTTACAAGTCCAAGGTCAACGATATCTTAACCCTTTTTTTGCACGACAACCCAATTTTTGCTCGACTCGAAAACCATTTTCAAATAAAACAAACCAAGTATTTTATCTTCGTACCTACCTATCGGCATTGTCATAGTACATAGATCATTACCAGCATAACGTTGCTGAATAGTCTATCGTTCCAGAAAAGTTTTAACCTCCTGAAAAGAGCAAGCAACCTGTAAAACTTTTTTTTTTAGAAAAATTGCGTTGCTACGTTAGGGTGAGAAAACATTTCATTAGAAGATGGCTGAATAGCGTGTAAAGCTGTTTATTTTTCAGACAGCTCTAAACGAGTCGGTTGGACTTTTTTTTACTGAAAGGCAAATTAAAATGGTGGTCTTTTAAGATGTTTTATCAGGCGATTCAAAACTGGTATTTTGTTACTGAATGGTCTGCTAACTTAAGTTTTAGATAGCTGAATGCAAATATTCAAGTTATGAGTAGATAAGCACAACATTGAACGACTTGATGTAAGTATATAGTTGTCGATATAGGTAGGTGTTGTTCGAACAGCGAACAACATTGGGCTTTCCACTAAAACATCGGTATTACAAAACTTTTGGCCAGTATTGATGCTTGCCAAAAGGTGGCTTTCAATTACTACTTAGGCGCTGTGAGTCATTTGGATCGAAATAAATCTTATAAAATAAAACGTAAAACATAAAACGTATACAACTTATAACATAAAACGAAACTTAACTTAAGTTTCGAGAGGACGTCTAATCATTTGGTCAACCTTGTAATTGCAATTATACTAATATTATAAAGCTGAAGAGTTTGTTTGTTTGTTTGAACGCAATAATCTCTGAAACAAGTAGTCGGTTTTTTTTTGCACTTGATTGCCTTATTCTTAAGGCGCGTGGTAACGCTAAAGTCCTTTTATATAGGGGCTGATCTGCGCGGAGACGCAAAGACGCACGCGAAAATTAGCAAAATTATTTCCTGCTTATACTACAAAACGTATTTTGAAATGAGACAAGTTCCGATTAAAGATAAATGTATTGCCTATATTCTGCAGCAAAAACCGAAAAATTATCACCTTTAGTTTAGGAGCAGTAGCGAATTTAGTTCTAAAAACGACCTCATTTCAATAATTATTTTCATACAGTAATTTTTAAGCTACAATATTTTATTAGTTCGAAATAAAGGTAACATATCAATGTTTATTATATATTTTTTCTAGATTTTTATGTTAAAACTAACATAAAAATCGTCGCCGTTGTGGTCCTACTACTCTTAAACAAGAGTAGTAGGACCACAACGGCGACGGAATTTATCTTTTTGAGGGTACCATACGCCTTAAGGAAGATAATAGCATAATTTAACATCATGCTACGACCCTTAGATGCTGTGCAAAAATATTAAAGTCAGAAAGAACACTAAACGAAAACGAAGTAGATAAATAATCCAATTTCTTTTAAATTGAACGGGTGAAACCGCGCTATACAGATAGTTTCTTCATAAAGGTATCGTAAAAGGTATTACCGTTTCTTCAGCACATCTTGCGCATTCAGCAAAGTCGGGCGGGAACCACCTCATGCGCTGTCCCCGATGCGCAAGTACCAAAGAACGTTCGAAAGCACATTTTTCGTATTCTGTTTGCGCACGAATTTGTAAGGCTCTCGAATTTTGAGGTTCCAATGCTGGGGAAAAATAATTTGAAGATGTGACCTATTATGTTTATTCGGTTTATAATGGATCACGCGTTCGCTGCAGCACATGACAATGTTTTACCTACAATATTTACTGATTTTTCCTTGCGTAATTAATTATTATAGTAGGTAACATAAATTAAACATATTTAAAATATCGGAGTTGAAATTCAGATTTTTTAGTGCAATCGAAGTAGCCGCTTATTTTTTTTTCCATCGGTCAAAATTCATTTAATTTGAGCTTGATACACCAAACGCTACGTATAGCCTTTATTGGTTTTTGTTTAAAACGATCTCATCGTTTTAAACAAAAACCAATAAAGGCTAACGTACCTAAACCTGCGTAAAATTCCTGTATCCACACTTTTAAACTTTTTAACCGGTATGAAAATTTCATGACCTACATTGAGTAGAATCTTTTCCTTAAAAATCTTGAGTTTTCATACAGACCTTTATTGGCCGTTATTCGTAGCTAACTGTTAATATAAGTACATAAGTAATGTGTATAATGTACCGGCTGCTTGCGCTGCGTCTGCCAAAGCGCCGGTGTAATGTGTTGATTTCGCCCGAACCAAACTTCGTCCAAGCAGTGAACGTACATCCGAGCTCTGTAAATAAAATATTATAATGTGTACAGTCTACAGCAAAAGTAAAACAAAAACGTTTATTAGGCTGATAATCAGCACTTTTTGAACGTCAAAAGTTACATAAGATAGCCTTCAAAAACTGAAACGCTAAAGGGGCGTCTTCACCTTTTTCTAGTGAATAAGTAGTTTCTAGTAGAGAAGAAATGGCGCAGCAGACCCCCCAGCAACACGTCTCTTACTCAGCGTAGATATACCTATCGATGACTTTTTTGGTACCTATTTCAAAATCAAAAATATCAGATAAGTAATCATTATTCTTAATTTACACTCGAGAGCAATGGATCCGGGTCAGTCTCAAAAATCTTACAACAAAAATAAAACTATGTTCCTAACTAGTGCAGTTTTTTCAAAATCATCAAAATTCCTTCACAAACAAACTTAGTTATATGCGGTCCGGTTTCTTTTCACTTTAAACGTCCAAAACCGATACGGAACCCTTGGTGCGGGAGTACGACTTGCACTTGGCCGGTTTTTTTTATTAATGAATAGACTTCATACAGTTCATATCAGTATTAAGCTAGCGTTCATACTTTCAGTGATATTAAGATTTTTGTAAACGACCCGGATTCAATACTGTTATACTTAATTTTAGTCTTTAAATAATTATGTAATCTATCATTGCCGTTACAGAATAAATTAATTATAATTTTTAAAAACACATCTTAAACTGTATAAATTCATCATTAACTTTTGATGTTGGCTGTACGTGTTTTTAGCCGGTACCGGGCTGAAGTGGGTACGATTTTATCGTCAAAACATGTTTAAATATGCATTTTTTATATACGGACGAATGAATTTACGGACGGATATTAGGTAATTTAAGTCTTCCTTATTTGTGTACTTATATTTAATACTAGCTTCCGCCCACGGCTTTACCCCCGTTTTTCGAGATAAAAGGTAGCTTATGTTTTATTCCGATAATAAGCTATATTACTGTAGAGTTTCATCAAAATGCGTTCAGTAGTTTTTGCATTACATTCATACATCCATCCATCCTTACAAACTTTCACATTTATAGTAATTTAGTAGAAAGTATGATTAAAGAAATAACGATGAATTAAATAATGCCTATAATATTGTGGGTCACAAAGACAAACCTCAGACTTACAAGGACCCGCAGACATAAAACAAATATTTGTTGCGTGCGGAAATCGAACCCACGACATTTCGCGCAGCAGCCAATCTCTCAGTCACTGCGCTAACCGTGTCGAATCAGTACACCAGTTTGCAAAAATATCGTTTTTATTTCAAATTCCACTGTTAAAATATGAATTCCGCCATTATCATAAACAACTAGCTTCCGCCCGCGGCTTCGACCGCGTTTTGGGATAAAAAGTAGCCTATGTGTTATTATATATTACATTAAAGTTTCATCAAAATCCGTTCAGTAGTTTTTGCCTGAAAGAGTAACAAACATCCATACATCCTCACAAAGATTCACATTTATAATATTAGTAGGAAGTAGGATTAAAACCTTGCTCTAGCTTTCATTTCACGTAATTGGTTGAAACTTGAAATTAAATAGTTTCAGAATTAAAATTAATTTCTCCGTAGTTACATAAGTAATTTTACCACAAAAATTATAATCGGTTTTCAATTATAATTTCGTTTACAAACAAACAAAAAAAATCGGACAAGTGCGAGTCGTACTCGCGCACCGAGGGTTCCGTATTATTTTTGGACGTATAAAGTGAAAAAAACCGGACCGCTTATCTAAGTTTGTTTGTGAAAAAATTTTGATGATTTTGAAAAAACTGGAATGGTATTTTTTCAGACATTTTTCATCATATGTCTAAAACTGTGAGGCATAAAATTAAATGAAAATATATTTTGAAATGTATAGATCAAGCACTGTCATATGATATGTCACTTGACCTAGTAACCCCACTTTGAAAATTTTTGGACCCCCACTCCGGCCCCTTTTGCAATGAAAGTAAAAATATTTTTTGACTTTTTTCATTTGCAATAAAGTTGGACAAGCATTCTTTATAACTGTTCCAAATTTCAAGACGATAGCATTAGTAGTTGCTGAAATAAGCAGTTGTGACAGACAGACAGACGAAGTCGTACCATAAGGGTTCCTTTTTTACCATTTTGGTATACCTAAAAACAAAATGTTCCAAGTTAATTTTAAATAAATAACGCAGGTATTTTTCATTACCTCAGGGTTATTAACATTGTACACAATTATATCATTTTAATTATAATTATCATCTACTATACTTATTAAATTAACTATTAAAATCCTTCATTATTAAGTGTAGCTGTGGGAAACGGATAGGTGGCACCACCTGGCGTTGTTTACAATAATACGCAGCACGTCTAGTGTTTAACTATCAACACGGCTGATTGCTTCCTGATAATTGACGTCCATTAACTGTCTTTATTTAATTCACAAAGAGATTTTTATAGCCGTAATTGTGCTGTTAAAACAAGAAGATAATTTAATTAATAAGTGACGAAGTATAACAGTTTTAAAGATAAAAATAAATATTTAATTAAAAATAAATATTTACCAAAAGAAGGCGTATTTTTACGAACTTCTGTAGATAATAATTTTATTTGTGAAAATGTTGGCGACATTCTATTCGGACATCACATTAATTATCATGAAATATTATACAAAAGTATGTTTTCCAAAAACAAAACAAAACATGTTTGCCAAAAACATGTTTCAACAGAACAGCGGACTTGAAGCTCACATTCATGGTCTCTATCACTGGGTCACTGGGTCTCTATCAAGAAGTTTTCTTTCACGAATTTAACCATAAACTTTTACTTTTAAATAGTAGACCTAGTCTAGTAGTTCAGTTATAAAATCTCAAATATTTTACTACGTTTTTATTAACTCGCTTTCGTGTCTGTCTGTCTGTTCGGTACAAATTTTGCAATTCATTTTTTAAGCACTTCCTGTCATCGGATTAAGCTGAAATTTGGTATACCTATGTAATTTGGATGACAATGCAATAATACGTACTAAAAAGTAAAAAAATAATCAGTGTAATTTTTTTTTTAATTTTATAATTATTTATTTTTTGGTTCAGCTTATGTAGCTTAGACCACAAAAAACTTAGTAGTTTACTGACTAGATAGTTCTAGTCAGACAGAATTTAAAGCATAGACGATAGAACCGCGAATCCCAAGTTTGAGTTAGATAACTCCAAGCAAACATTATCAACGCTTTGGTGCGTCTAATTGCATGTTTACCGGCTGGAAATAGAATCTCAAGTTGTATGTTTTAACTCACATTCCATCGAAGAGCCTCATTGTATGCTTGTGTGGATTTCTCGAAGAGCTCCAAGCGTTGTAAGTAATTGCTGGAAAAACAAGCCAGTTAGAATAGCATGTCTAGATTGTTTTGAAGAATAGTAAATCAACGGTGAATATACTGTGGAAACGTTTGCGATTGTTCATTTGTTTGTAAGATAAATTTTATGTGGTAAAAATCTTATCTACACTAATTTTGCCTATTTTTTTTTGTATCCTATTTATTATAATAGTTATAAATGCGAAAGTTTGTGTGTGTGTGTGTGTGTGTGTTTATGTTTGTTCTCATGGTGAAACAGCTGAACGAATTTGGATAAAATTTAGAAAAAAGGTAGCCTGGGACCTGGAAAAACACATACTTTTCATCCATTTTCACAAATTCATTTCAAATTATAAATGTATATTTTTTTGTGAATTTAAAACATGTCAAAGCCATGTTATGCTTCTATTAAGTTATTAAATATATAAGTGATTCTCAAAAATCATATGACCCGAGCGGGATTTGAACCCGCGACCTCTGCCGAACCGTGGCTAGTGCTCTGAACCAATTGAGCTACCGGATCTCGCTCATTTGAAATTTGAGATTGAGATTGAGAAATTCACAAAAAAAATATACATTTATAATGTATAGATGGTGATATCGCATCGATGTCCGATAACTGCAAAGGAATTGGTATTGAGTTGGAAAGACTGCATAAGTTTTCGTTTTAGAAGCGTATTACAAAGGGGTCTCAAATTTTAAATGAGTCGGGCGAGACCCGGTAGCTCAGTTGGTTCAGAGCACTAGCCACGGTTCGGCAGAGGTCACGGGTTCAAATCCCGCTCGGGTCATATCATTTCAAATTCTTTCACTAAATAGGAATCCACTTTATTCCTGAGTGCTATAGGCTTTTTTCATATCAGTTCCTGTCACTGTGGGGACAAAGTCGCAGGCAATAGCAACGTGAATTTATCATTAAACTACTCGATTTAAAATGATTCCATATAAAATAATTGAATCAAGAGAATGTGAATATGACGCTAATAGTTTCATATAATACCAAACTACGTTGGTACTAACTCTATAAAGCCGCGCTGCGGTTTGATTAACTTTCAACACACCGTATTTCCGCCAAATTCCCGCTAAAACAGTGATTTGGCACTAATTCTAGCCCTGTTCAGTGTTCATGCTATTAGAGATCATTCTTATTATACATTTAATGGAATAAGTATCCATGTCAATCGTAGCCAAAACCACAGGAGATTAACGTATGAGCACGAGGTCAGTGCAGTGTACAGTCTATATTATTTAGTGCATTTCCAGTTTGTGGATGCCTGTATAACCACATAAATCTAAATAATAAATCAATAGAAATGTTATCTACTACATTTTACTACCAGACGCGTGCCGATAGTTTGCAGTTTTTTCTTACATCCAATCAATATAAATTAAACTTAACCCTGTTATTATTACGTCTCATTTTTAAACGCGCGGTTTCGATGTTGTGGTTTCCTGTAAGACCCTGTAAGACACGACTTGACTTACATAATTTGTTAAAAAGCGGCGACAATGTCACGCGCCTTTGCCACTTCTATGGAATTATTATTTATATTTCTGTGGGACAATTACAAAAGCTTTTGGGGAATGGAGGAACGAGGGGGAATGTCCCACCGTTGAAAAGGGAGGATCTTCCTACCAGACCAGGTGATATTGGTCTGGCGGGCCACTGCCCCTGGCAGTTGATGTCGGGTTTCTGTATATATGCTATTTTTTGTGAAAACTCTGTTGCGCGATGTAGGCATTCCACGATTCCATTATGTAGTGACATTTGCAATGTTGTCACTGTTAGCTGTCTAGCTATGTAGGTAGTCTTCGCTGTTGTCGGCAGATGTCGCTACAAGCTGTAATAAGGCTCTTTCAATTTAGACAATTGGTATCGGACTGCTGCCATGCGGTAGCCGTGCGGCAGCCGTGCGGGTGTCGTTCTGACGCACGTCGGTTGGTTCTTATCCATTCAGATGACACGTCGAGAGCGCCGTCAGCAGTCCAACACTAACAACGCCTCCCCCACATTGGGCGTGCGCGTTCCTCGAGAATGTGAATGACGCGAACGTTCACGCACGTGGCGTTCGCGTCGTTCACACGCTCGAGGCACGCGCACGCCCAATGTGGGGGAGGCGTAATCGTCTAAATTGAAAGAGCCCTTATAGGTCATCCAAAACCGACTACACCAAAAAAAATACTGAATCAATAAAAAACACCGTTGAAACCTTTTTAATTAACTCGGAACTTGATGGAGTGATCAATCATTGTCTACGCAATGTAACTCAATTGGCAGGTGAAGGCTCTAATGGCCCCGCCGTTATATAGGATACGGGGATAGATAATAGGGTAGATCAATGACACTCTGACGTCATTTTATGAGGGATCACTGATCACTCTATCGTGGGCCATTCAAGTTGAGCCGCTGTTTCTATACGACTGAACAAAAGAAGTGTTATGAACCGAGTGTATCCTGTATCTGAAGTGTATAACTATGTATGAATGCGACATACAATAATAAGATACTTAAACGTGCTCGAGATAAAAATAGCAGAATAAAATGTTTTTTGTGCGACGTATTTTATTACAAACAGCTGCTGCACTGTTTAATAATATAATGTTAATGTCTCGCATCGCATCATCACTCACCTGCGATATCTACCAACTAAATCACGAAAATAAACAGCAGTACCGAATAGACAATTTGTCACTACATTCCAAACTGTGGAACTTTAGCGTTGCTTGTGTAACATACCCTCTTTCTCGGAACACGTTCACCACGTTACATATGGGTCTCTCTTCCTGCTCCAATTTTGGCTTCATGTTTCTCAGACTACCCTTTGTCTCTTCAAAGATACATACAGTTGCACGTCATAACTACACTGATTGTTTTTCGTCACAACGTTACGAATTCACGAACAAATCTAGGTGACCTCGATTCTCTGAAGTAAGTACTTATGTAAAATTTGGGGTTGGCGACGACGATCCCGAATTATGATATTCATGGAATTAAAATTTAGTATCTGTTATTATCTTTACGATAGGATTTATGGAGGATAAAAATGGTGTTAAATTCGAATGGTTTCTGGAATCCGTATCTCAATAAAATATATATTAATTTTGAATACCTACTTATAATGAACTGTATTTTTCGTCGGTTAAGTCGGTTAAAAAAGGCAAGGCAAGAGCGTGTCAGACCACACACAGTGTAGGGTTCCGTAGCAAGAAGCATTTCAGTCTACCGACCGCAAATATAAGCTATTTTTGCGGTTGTCGAACTCAAAACTGAAAAAAGTGAATATTTCAAAAAGTTATGGACGTATTTTGTTCAAACCAATTTTAATCGAGAGTATTTATTAGATGCCATAAGCTTGATTTTTTCCAGATTTTTCGATAGCGCGGTTCGAAAATTACAGGGGGGGGGACACATTGTTGACGACTTTCGGAGCTCCTAGTTCACTCAATATGCACTTAATTAAAAAAATGATTTAGAAACCTCTATGTTATTTTCAAAGACCTATCCAACGATTCCCCACATGATGGGGTGCAAGAAAATATTTTTATTCATCCTTCAGTTTCATGTATGGGAGCCCCCCCCCTAATTATTTTATTTTTCATCATTTTACTACAGGCCTTTATGGCGACTTATAATAGACATCTACTTACGAAGTTTCATACAAATTGGTTATGAACTGTAGATTTGACGAGGGTGTGACAGACGGACAGACGGACAGATAGACGGACAGACAGACGGACAGACAGACGGACATGACGAAACTATAAGGGTTCCTAGTTTTACTACGGAACCTTAAAAAAATATCGACCAACTCTCATTCCTGAAAACTTGATTAGTAATTCAGCTGTAAACATGTTAGTTGCTGTAATTGGTTGGTGAAAATAACAACAGTCACTCAAATCACTTGATATGAGGTTTGACAACAGATTAAATTGATTAGGTTTTCAGAAACTAGGAGTTACTGCGATTTCTTAATTTTAAACTTACTAAAATATAAACCTCAATTACATCATACATAGAATAATCTTTGGATAAGAAACAGAATCATGTTTTCTTTGAAATTCCTTTGTTCTGCAGAAAGAGGTGCTGATAAGAACGTACGAGTAACACTGGTAAATGTACAAACATCAATCTGAAACGTTTTCTGTCTCAAAACAAACCATTCACAGACAAATGTAAAGTTTTATTGTTATTCATCGTTGTCGTAAAATATCTATGGCGGACATTCTCTTGTCTTTGAAGACGGAACTACGTTAAGTATTAAAAGTCTCTCGCTAAGAACTTTAAACTTGCAACTCCAAATCCGAAACTTCGTTTACGAGAAGATTTTAATGTTTGTAAAGCTAGACTTGTTTTTCGCAAACATTTTGATACTATGCCCTTATGAAATATTGCTTCGGGTTTGAATGTGACTTGTATTGCAAGGATTTATTTTATTGCAGCTTGAAAGGGTTTGAGAGAATTTTATACATTTGCAGGGTAGGTATTTGCAATTTGTAAGTTGCTCTAGTAAGGATCAGAAGGAGTATATGGCACGTCACTGTGAAACTTTGTCTCTGCAATAAACTTTACTATGAGTAATAATTATTCCTGTGTCTTATTGTGAATCTTTGGCAATGTATAAGTATACTAAATTTTGTTTAACTTAACTTCAAGTACTTTTTTCACTGCTAATAAACATAAATCAGAATCAGCTGCAAAATGACTGCAAATAACTTTTCCTAGTTAAATATTTTTAACTGAGAAAACTGTGTTTGATTATAGAAAAGCTGCCTGTTTTATTTTGGTACCTTTATAAGAGAAACATGAGTCTTCGCTAACCCGAATTTTATTTTTTCAGAACCATAAACCTTCGGATAATCAAAAGCCTATCTTTATAAAATTGGTAACGCGTCACAAAATTTAACAACATAATATGTCTTGGCCCATTTAATACTCTATGAGCCGCGTACAATGTCCATCTTTTGCCTTATAAGTTATTGGACTTAAGGAATAATATTGAAAAGATCTAAAAATATATGAGAGATCCCTATTACGACTACGCACTTATGAGATCCAATCAGGACAGGCAGTATAGGGCTTCAGGCTTTGAATCTTGTGGAATTACATGATTAGTTTGAATCAGTATCAGTATTGAATCAGAACCTTCGAAATATCCATGCCAATAAAGAAAAAGAATCCAGACAAAAACATGTTCAGAACTCGGATCATAGAATTTTTCTATAATGTGAGGTTCAGAACTACGCGATTGCTACGGCGTAGCTGAATTAATAGCTACGCTTTCGTAGCCGAAAGCTTACCTATTAATCATTTTTTTTTTTTATCTATTGGTCTTTGTTATTTATTGAACATGATTTTGAAGGATTCTTTGATTACTTTTCGCAGTCTATAAGTATATAGTCTGGTATGTAAAACATACATACAAGACTATAAGTATTGTAGTCTTGCATGTAAAACGAGTAGTAAAAATTGTTTTGATTAAGAACTGCTCTATTGGATCTATAAGTAGTATCCGCCCTGCTGTTTTATAACTATAACTAATGGTAGACGACAACACCGCTGTAA
Organism: Thalpophila matura; assembly: GCA_948465475.1. Classification (NCBI taxonomy): domain Eukaryota; kingdom Metazoa; phylum Arthropoda; class Insecta; order Lepidoptera; family Noctuidae; genus Thalpophila; species Thalpophila matura. Next base: position 10,005,653 of record OX419185.1, on the reverse strand, counting down.
CTTATGCTTTTAATGTAACTTAATTGACATACTTCCAGTACTAGTGAGGATCTGTGACCGTGCTAAAGTCAGAACGTCGCTGGCGAGCACTCGTCGCGCTTCTGTAAAGTTGTCGGTACATACGTCACACTCCCTGGTATGAAATTGCGAAACATGAAAAGTCGCTCTGTTTAAGTTCTGCTGCACTTAGAGCCAATGTATGTACAAGTTTGTTGAGTTTATATTTTGTGGCGCAAAGAAAAAATATGTTTATAACACTTTATTTACATGTTTTATCACGCATGATTAAGACTTTTGGGAAATTCATGATTGTAATTATGATTAAATCAACTATTTATATTTCCGCTACGAATCAATAAATATACACAACGTAAAATTAAATGCTACATTTTTTTAAGATATTGAGACATCTTTAAAGGGATTTAAAAAAATATATTATTTATAAGTTTCTTTCCAAAAAACCTAAAAACTGTCTTCCATCAGTGCATCCTATCTGTCATGAATTACAGAGCCCAGACATGAAAACTCACGGTGCATAAATTCAACGTCGCTCACCGAGCTATAGAAAGAGCTATGCTTAGAGTTTCTCTAAGAGATTGAATTCAGAATGAGGTGATCCGACAGAAAATCAAAGAAGTCAACATAGCCTGTAGAATAAGCAAACTGAAGTGGCAATGGGCCGCCCATATCAGCCGTAGAACTGGTGATTATTGGGTAGGCTTGTTCTTGATTGGAGACTCCGAATTAGCAAACGTAGTGAATGACATCCACAGGCTAGGTGGACTGGTGGCACTTAGATAAGTGTGGCCGAGGATCGAGTTAGATATCGTGCAATTAGAGAGGCCTATATCCAGCAGAGGACTGCTATGAAGTGACGATGATAATGATGATGATGATGGTAACCCACCTGACGGTAAGTGATTACCGCTGCCTAAAGACAACTGCAAATACCAGAGGCATTGCGTTGTCCACTCTAGAAACAAAATTGAAATGTCTTATGTGCCTATAATTACTAGCGACAGATGTAGGTATGGTGGTAGTACTTCCCGCCTTTACAAAGAGCTACAGTTGAATCCTGATTATCCGAACACCGCCGATTATTCGGATATCCGGTTACCCGGACTCCTATGTCACAGCTCTAAATTTTAAAATGTTTTGACCGTGCAAAGACGTAATTTCTAACCAACATTTTAAATTACATAGGTATTATGTATCGTATTATTTTTATATCGTATAGTTTAAACTAAAAGACATATCTAAAACTCGTTACATAAAAAAGATTATTATAATTTAAATATTGTTTGATTTGTCTTTGAATACCCCCAGTTTTATTTGATCCGGATAATCGGGATTCTACTCTCTCTCTCTAGTCGTTCCCTCATGACTGAGGATCGTGGTCATCAAGAAGTGGTCCACACTTGGAGTTAATTATTTGTTTCCATCGGCTTCTGTCCATCGCGGCCCTGACGACGGAGCTAAGCCTCGGGGACCTGGAGTCTTTTATTTGGTCGGTCCATCTAGTAGGAGATCGGCCTCGGGCTCGCTTGCCATTTGTGTTCCCAACTACGATCTACTAGGTATTCTTCTAGGTACTCTATTTCTAAAAACCAAATTAAAAAACAGTAAGTACTTATTTTACGTCAAAATACAATCAGTACATACTAAGACTGTATCACTAATCACTTGGAATTATATTAACTCAGAGCCACTCTAAGCTAGGATTTCATGTAATTCGCTTTTTTAGCTGTTCTTTACTTTAAAAGATTATGCCCAATGAATACTAAAAAAGTGTTTTTGTAAAAGTTAGCTCGCTTTTTCCATCACCGTATTTAAATTTTCTAGGCCTGAAATTACTTGTAGAAAGTATTTATTGGTTTAAAAGCTAAATTGAGTAGAAGTTTGTTTATGGTTGCCATGCCTACCAATTTAACAAAGGTTATAGATAATTTATTATTTGTCTATATGTAACGAGATAACACAAATTTGACCTAGGTGTGAACTAAATCAGGCTTTCTTATACCGTCCATATACCAAATCCGAACCTCCTCTTTGTGAAGGAGACTTTATTTGGAGGCCATAGATAAAGACGTATTAATTCATCCGATTTTAATTATACAATTCAGCACTTACATGAAAACAAGATCTCAAATAAGATTCTTATTCCTAAGATTAACAGAGAACATTATTGAAAGGAATAAATTCGAACAACCTACATTTACTTAGTAGGTACCTACATTCTACAATGACTTGAACAAATACGTATTTATTCACCTGATTTTAAATAATAAAGAGTACTGAGTAGGTACCTACTATCCATACATAAAAACAAAATCTAGAATCTCAAATATCCCTCGCCAGAATTAACATAGAGAACAGTAATAAATGAAGGAATACATTCTAAAACCCACATTACTTAGTACCTACAATGACTTGATCAAAACACTACCACCCGCTAGTATTTGATGGACGACCACCACACGACCGCATTACTTCAAACCGACTTAACATTCACTGATTCAAATAGAATTTGGGGAATCAAGCACGAGACGTGAATCTATTTTCTATGCGAAACTTGTTCGAGCGAAAATAGTGACGTAAATAGAACGGACAAATGGTTTTGTGATATTGAGATCAAACATTTTGAGGATGCCGCATTTGTTTCTTTGTTGGTTTTCTAACAAAGCTTTATCTAAATTGAAAAATTAAAGTTAAAAAGCCGGCCAAGTGCGTCTCATACCACGCACAATATAAAGTTCCATAGCATTCACTACTAAGTACAAATTAATAAGCTTTGTAGGAGTACCTATTTCAGTTTTCTGACCGCAAATATAGCTTTGTATTTCACAGTGACATTGTGAAATACAAAGTTATTTTTGCGGTCGGTAAACGCTCAATGAAAATGGCGGATAAGTATCTGGAAAAGTTATTAACGCATCTTGTTCAATTTTACATGGAAAGACTGCCATCTGATCTTCACAACCCAATTACTGGGTAAAACAAGTACTCTTAGGTTAAACTAGATAACAGACTTCTTGGCCTTTGTTATAACTACATACTCGTACATATTTAGGTTTAGGCACTGGCTGAATGGAACTAACGTAGCCAGAAGGGCGTTGACGTCCGTATTAATGTATTTAACCAATACATTTTCGACGAGAGAGCAAATTATAATAAAGCTTGCTACAAACGGAGCTCTCAATTTTCTCTTACCACGTCTCCTCGTGCCAATACTAGGTATAGTAAAGTTTTGGTGTGCACCGCTCTTTGGTTCGGTAAAATTGTACCAGACGAGCGGTCTCATGTTGACGAACATGCGAACAATAATTGTTTACAGGAGAGCTGAATGTAAAAATGCTTGTCTACTACTATACCATACATATACGAGTATATTTACTACTACCATAACTTGTTTTGCCTATTTTTGAAAGATATATTATACACTTATACAGAGTGCCTATTAGGTTATCGCATTAAATGAAACTACGTAGGTAATAGTATACGGTATACTACATGACATTTTTAATACCTACCATATCTAGTCAAAGCCTATGCAATGAACTCGTATAATAATAATTACCCTACCTTTTAGTGTCCCAGTTCTGAGAAAGCGTACGCTAAATGATGTTATTACGTATTGCGCGTTTATTTCAAAAGAACTCTCTGTGATGGTAAAGGAATAATTAATTTTATTTAAGTCAAGTTTAAATAACGAATAAAATGTTAAGTAAAGTCACGTTTGAATCTGAAAAGGAAACATTAAACCATTTCCAACCAATTAGATACTTGAAATTACGTAAACGATTCATTTGGGAAGATAAACATTATAAAATATATTCAGGTAAGTTCTAAGTGGATTCAAAAAAATAAATTGCAATACTTTAATTAAAGTTTCCGGGTAAAACCAAACGTTTTCCAAGTTTCCTTGTTAAGCGGAAAGAATTAAGTTCTGAATTTCCAGGAGAAAGCATGGTGAAGGTACAAGATGAAGATTGTTGATTAGGACGTGCCCTTTTGACCGCCATTTCGTGATAGAACCAGCATAATGATCACTGGAGCCGAAACCAACCCCACGTAAGTCACGAATTTATTTATCTTACCTTACGTATGTGAATAAAAAATCGTCTAAGGGCATGTCGGACCACGCATAGTGTAGGGTTCCATAGCAAAGAATAGGTAGATATTTAAGTTTCCGAATGCAAATATGAGTTTGTATTTCATAACATACATTTATGAAATATTATTTAGTTACCAAGTTATTTTTGCAGCTGTTGGTAACTACAAATTAACAAGTTTTGGATTTTTTCCTTTATTTGTGCTGATCAACAAGAGTAGGTACTTTAAAGGTTTTGATTTCTTGGCGAGTGTCAAAAAATACAACTTAAATGGCTGTATTTTTTTTTTGCGATAAGCTTGATTTTATTACAGCTCCAGGTAACCATAGACCCAAGTATAAGAAACCTACTAGCACTTCGCCCGCGACTTCGTCCGCGTGTCCCACAGGAACTGTGCATTTTTTCGGGATAAAAAGTAGCCTATGTTACTCAGTGATAATGTAGCTTTCTATTAGTGAAAGAATTTTTAAAATATTAACAGACAAACAACAAGGTGATTTTATAAGGGTTCCTTTTATTAGGTACAAAACCCTAAAAAGTGTTATCTTTTCAAAGTACATTTATTCGTATTCAATACATCAAATTATGTCTGTGCCCGTTTTATTGAATTCTGTATCTCAGCGAAGCCTTATCTTTACTTTTGAAGTTTGATAAAATCGTATTTGAATATAAAGTAGACCAAATTTAATGACGGTGAGTTTTTGCACTCCGCAAATATGAAAAGAATTTAATATTACAGAGAGAAATTTATTACTAAGTACATACTTCATTATCGAAACAAAATTGTGATGGTTTGATAAAATGTATAATCTACCAATAATGATTAGGCTATGAGACTTACTATTTCAAAAGATTTCCCAACGGTTTTTGAAGTAATAACATGTAGGTACTACCCAAACGTCAAGAAACATCATACTATGACCTTATTTTAAAGACAAGTCTATTATACCCACTCTATTTCTGCATATAAGTATCTGTATAGAAGAAAAACCTTTTGTTAAGTTTTATAAAGAATGTTTCTTACTTCAAAACCTTGGAATACAATGAATAGAATAACTATTTGAAGTTATTTTCCAGTACTTAATGTATGCAAACTTGTAGAGACAAGATTCGTTCTAGCTTTGGCTTCTTTCCAAAACTGCCTTCATTCCTCCCTCTTAGTCAGTTACCAAGACTACGTAACAATTAACTTGTCACATTAACTACAATGATTATGTAACCTATGGCATCAGCTTTATACAATGTAATAATAGTCTTAGTAGACGAACCACCTATCTCCACTTTGACCTAAAGACTCAATGAGACGGTAAGGTGAAGGATCAACTCTTAAGCTTTTTGATTAACCCCGGAACCCACAGACTTGAAACAAAATTTTAGTGACCTTAATAGTTCAGCATAATTGTTTTCTGTGACATTTAATATAAATCGTGTCGTACTGCAGTAAGTGATAATATCTATAGAAAATAGACGATCAATATTCCACTAAGGTTGGTCACACGTATCTACAAATTCTTGGTTTAAGTCAAGATTTACAACACGTTTTTTATTTTCAAGAATACGAAGAAAAACAACTGCTATTTTGATTGGACACTTGGGTAAATCAACATTTTAAAAAACCCGACATACCTATATATAATATTTATATATATCAAAAGTGAAAAAATTAAATTAAAAGGATTTATTTTTATTCTAGGTTTTATTCTGGGTTTAAAATAACACCAATAGTTTTTTGGACTGAATGAATAGTTTTTAACTATTCTTGTGTATTTATTGCGTTATAAACTTTCTTTAAAATTTTAAAAAGCACTACTACTAAAATTATTGTAAATATAAAACTTATGATTCAATAAATTTATGTCTATGAAATTCTCACACTAATTCGGAAAAGATTTCGTAACTTTAAGCAGTTGGACAGGTTTTGATCAAATATAGCCAACAACCATCCCGATTAAACTAACTTTCAATTAAAAAAGAACGCATTGAAATCCGTCCATCCGTTTAGGAGCTACGAAGCAACAGGCAGTCGCGCAAACAGACAAGGCATCAAACTTAAACACCTCTGTTTTTGAAAGTCGTTAAATTACCATTAATTTGTATGAGATTAGAGGCTTGTTTAGGTAAACATAACTGTGAGTGTGTATGGATATCAATTTGCATGACAAGAGATAAAAAATATGAACGAACAGCAAATTAAAATCTTATGTTAGGACCATTATGTCCTGAAGAGACCGATGGTTCTTCACTCGCGATACATTTAGCAACAATATTTCCACCATCTTCGTACACGTTCACTCACATTAATGTAGCATTAGCCTACCACAGTGGTAACATATTACCTATTCCGAGGTATTTTGTTACGAATAAATTTTCACATGGTAACCTTTCAGGACAAAACGCGTCTGGGTATTGTTAGAAGCGTGGTCTCGGAGTGATAAACAATCGTCTTTCAGTTTGGGATTAATTGTTCATTAAGCCGCGTCTCCTGCGACGTGCGTGTGTTATGTAATTGCTAAAATTTAGTTCTACAAATTGTAAAGCCGCGTCTCCTGCGACCTGTTTTCGTGTTCGACGAACATCGAACAGTGAACAGTGAACGATAAAGGAGCGTGGTCTACGTGTTTTGAGTGTTGTAGACCACGAAAGAACACGAATGTTCTTTCGTGGTCTACAACACTACAGCGGCTACGGCTACTACGGCTACTACGGCTTTACAATTTGTAGAACTAAATTTTAGCAATTACATAACACACGTGATAAGATTTGATAAGTTTACTGGTCTGTAATGAATGATAAAGATTGATTAGATGTTTTTTTTTAGTATAGTTTTAATAAAATTAGAGCAGTGTGCTTGTTTGTGACTTCCGTTCTAACTAAAGTGGTCTTACTCTACACATTGTAAGAAATTCATTATTATTTACAGTTATCGATTATTTCGTTGTGAAATGGCATAAAATACAACTACATATCTACGACTTGCCAATGAAAATATTTTTTTGACAAAATTGCAGAACATGTATCGAATCACTACTGTGCACCAACCTAATACAATTTTATAAGCGTATTTTACAATATAGTACTAGTTAGTACCCGCATTGATAATCTGATATTACAAACACTTACAAACACTTATACGAATACGAACGATATTGCAAACACTTTTTCAGCGACCACCTCTGGTGGTCGCTAAAAAAGCTCAGTTTCACAATACATCTAAAACAAAAAAATAAAAAATGCCAATTAGGCCGCGCTATTAATTTTACCGTTTCCCGAGCCGTTATCTATTGAGTTACGAGCAATTTCGATAACAATTTATCACACCGGTAAATTCAAACTGATATTGCCTTACAGATTTATTAAGTGCTTAACGCGAGGGGACTCCCATGGAATACTGTAAATTGATAGAGCAAATATTTTTAAGCCATATTTGACACTTACAATGGATGAAAGAAGAGGCAACTAAAGTAGGTATTTACAAAAATATGATGTAGGTACCTTTAAAAAAAGAAATAAGAAAGTTATTAAATATATAAGTGATTCTCAAAAATCACATGACCCGAGCGGGATTTGAACCCGCGACCTCTGCCGAACCGTGGCTAGTGCTCTGAACCAACTGAGCTACCGGGTCTCGCCCGACTCATTTGAAATTTCAGACCCCTTTGTAATACGCTTCTTAGGAGCGTTTGGCGACATCTATCGGAAAACTTATGCAGTCTTTCCAACTCAATACATAGACTATATACTATATATTTAATAACTTAATAGAAGCATAACATGGTTTGACATGTTTCAAATTCAGAAAAAAGAAAGCTGTTCTATTTTAAGTAAACAATGCTTACCTACACATAAACCATAAATTGACCTTTGAAAACCTTTATTTATTTACAGGCAATTTTAAAACAAAATGAACTTCTCTATTAACCCACTAACAAAGGAACATTTTTTAAAAGGCCTATCACATTAAACCGTTAGTAAGTACTTGTTGCTTTCATTGCCGGATGTAAGGTTTCTAATAATCTACCTTACAAACCCTTTTAAGTCTGCCTAACTAAAGACAGCGTAGTCTAAAAGGGGCGAGGCTAAATAGAAACCATTTGTCCGGTCCGGCGTGAAAAGGGACCATCGGCCGGATGTAAAGTGAAGTCTTAACGAGCTCCGAAACAAAGTACTTGTTTACTACTATGTATCTTTTAAAACATCGACAAAGTTCAATAGGGTAAGTGTCTCGGAATGTTTTAATCTCGGACGCATTCTACCTGCGCTTCAAGCGCTTTAGTTGGATAAACGATAAGTCTGCTCCCTAAAGTTTGGCAACGTGCAACGCTGGGTTGCGCTGCAACTATGAGTGTAATGTACCTATATCTGTTTATACTAAGTTAAGTTACGTACCCGAAGGATTTATACCTTGTTTGTGTAATAATAGTTTCCGAACTCAAGTAGCGTAGGTTCTATCTACGCTACTTGAGGTTATCTATGGTAGTGGAAACTAGACTATGTGGAGCGATAGCAATCGCTGCCTTTCAGATTGTTATCTATTTCGCGAGAACTCGAGCATAAGAGATAATAATGTAAGATAAAGAATATATCCGGGCAAGGAAATGTGAATGTAGCCGGATCAGAGATTTTACATAATACCTAAGGTACCTAAATGAAATGTTCTGACTGGTCTTTGTGATTGTACTGCTTTTATTAAATAACTAGCTATTTGCCCGCGACTTCGTCCGCGTGAGCCACAGGAAATGTGTATTTTTCGGGATAAGAAGTAGCATATGTTACTCAGTAATAATGTAGCTTTTTACTGGTGAACGAATTTTAAAATCGGTGGAGTAGTTTTTGAGTTTGTTAATAATTGAAAACAAATCTTTTATTTTTATAATATTAGTATAGCTGTAGATTCTCACCTACTAACTACAAAAAGATAAGCATCACTGTTGAACAAGACTGATACCAAAAATTAGCACTAACTTGTCTAAAACATGTGTATTATTTATGGTATCATTCTTGTTCAACAGATCTTTTTTATATTAAGGCGGTCATAATTTTCATACCACTAAATATGCACAACTTTGCTTGTCCACTGGGCTACTTCACTAACCTATCAATAAAGGAATCTGTCAATAAAGTTTAAATTTTTGACAGATTTTGTAAGAAAATCTGTCAAAAATCTTATCATTAGCTTATTGCACAGATATTGATAGGTTGGTGAAAATGCCCCTAAGAAACCTAAAATCTTTTAGTAGGTAGCTAAATAAACAGTAGATATAAAAAATTAAAAACATTATTTCTTCTTAAACAGTTGATGATACCTAAACTAGGTAGTTCAACGCAAAATAACTAAATTTTTTACCATTTCTAGAGAAAAATATGTTGATTTATTTTTTCTACGCAAAGGAGCATTTATGAAAATTCTCTTCTATCAACAATTTTTAATAGTAGATACTCATAAAAATATTGGGTAGAAATATTTGTATTTTCTCAGCTCTCAACTAATTAGTTTGTTTTTTAATTTAGCTATGCTATATAGCTTACGTAGGTTGACCGCAAAATAATAAATTATATTACTTTAGTTTTTATAAAGAAATCCTGGGGTCCATTCGGGTAATTTCAAATACTGTTGTGTTTATAAACTTATACCTACTACAGTGGAGTTGGTTGTGAGCTAACAAACACAGGTAGTGCTTGTACCTACAAACTAAAGTTTTGTTGTTGGTTTTGCAATTTCATCTAAAAGCATGCCAGTTTATAGCTACTACTTTACGGTAATCCTTTAACTGAAATTATCGGGCGAAAAACTGGCAGTGTCTAAAATGGCAACACGGTCACGATGTATAATAATCTAGTCCTAAACAAACAAAGCCTCCACCAAATATAATAGAGTAATATGCTTGCCTACAAAATCTAATGAAAGCATTTACTTGTTTGCGGTGTGAAGCGAGACTTGAATAAAATTATCAGAAAGTCAGGCACCCCACCATCGTCAATTTCTTGATATCAAGCCAAGTTGCTGAGTAAGCAGTAATTGCATAAATTAGCGCGGGCACACGATCAAAGGAGCTAAATGGGGTACCGAGTGCCTACACTCGCACTACTGAAGCGTTCCTTCGCAATATAACAGCCGTTGAGTAATTATATTGATATCAAACTACTGACCCGAAAACAATGCTTAGAAGTGTGCTGAGGCACCTTATTAAGGGAATGTGTATTAATATATGGATCGCCGTACCCTTTTTACTTGATTAATCCTGGTGACCACATTTACGGGTGAGCGGAATTCCAATAGGCTCAGGATACTTCGGTACTGTTCAAATCAATGTAATTCCGACCACTGTGACCGCATTCTTGGCTTCTAAATTGGGTTGTGTTTAGGACTCACGTGCTGGCCACCTGTCCTCATGTTTCTGAGATGCAAAATCAACAATTAATCTACTGAAGGAGACATTACTAGTATCAAATAATTTCCTTAGACTATGCCCATAAACTATGTTCCGTCGATGACCATGCCTTATAAACTTATTCTTGATTGGTTAATAACTTTGTATTATTATAACAGTGATTTATCTGAAAAATAAACTCACAATTAGCTTGCTGATCAGGTAATTTTAACAAGTCTGGTTGTTTGTTGTTTCAAGATTTGCTAATTAGAGTTTATTTATGGACCAAATAGTGGACTGTATAGATTTCAGTTATAAACTGCGGGCTAACTGTGTAACAAGATCCATTGCTTCTTATGTTTCAAAAGGTTTTTGCTTGAAAACTACAATAATGCAATGTATAATGTTGAATTTGTCAAAATTATAGTGATTGTCAACGGCACTGTGTTACACAATAAATTAGCTTACTGGCTGCAATGAAGCACTCAGTTTGCGACCACTCAATCAACGATAATTTAGTGGTTTTCATTAGAAAAATCTCAATAACGGCCTGGAGTTTTATATCCGGTTAATGACAAGCCCCTATTAGATACATGAGACTTATATTATAACATAAGTAACATAACTGATGAAACATGGGTATAGCACTTCTGCCAACAGGGGATTGGCATGATGTTATGTTTATTTAAACTAAACAACATACAACACAAACAGTAAAACTCAAAAACCTCTAAAAAAAATATTTTTTCTTAACGACCTCAAAATACATTAACTTAAATGAGTATTCAATCAAATAACAAACAGAAACTACCTAATGTGAAGGCTTCTTGAGACAATCGTCTGTAAAATATCAAATATTAAAACGAACTCAGCGCTTGCGCATTGGATCAGCGCCAGCAGTTGGAGTTGCAGCACGACGAATTTCGTCTATGACTTGTCTCCTATATTCTTCTTCAGCAGCTTTTATCAAGCCTTCATCGTTGGGTTCATCCTCAATTTGTGTAGATACGTCGTTGCCGTCGGTTCCTTTTAATTTCAAACGGATTTCCTTTAAACGAGATGTCAGTATTTGCTCTCGCCGACACTCACGCTCGTATAATTGCAACATTAGTGGTTTGTCCTTTGCATCTGATGTAACTAACTCTGTCGACAGAGATACTAAGAACACCGTGCCCATCTGACCTCCCATTGTAACGAGGTGACCGTCTTCGTGAGGTACAATCTTCAGCAGCGGATATCTCGACATTAGCATACTTATTACTGGTTCACGATATCTACGCAATAAATCCCAATAACGAAATTTACCGTTTACTGATACAGTCATATAACTCGAGAATCTTTTTGGTGCCCACACAGCATCGCTTAATTGATAACGATGCATCATGCCCGTAACAATTGGGCTAGATTTTATATCTTCACCCCAAACATGCACCGTCCAGTCACCGCAAGTTAAAAACATTTTAGTGGTACATGGACTTCGATGTACAGCTTTTACCGGTCCCATGTGTGCTCTATAGACGCCACTCATAACGTCTTGCTGAGTTTTACCCTTACGGTTAACATTAAGGACAAGACCAGTTTCGGTTCCAGCCAAGAATCTCGTGGGAAGCGAGCGTTCAAATTGTATTGTACTTATTCCTTCTGCATTAGAACAATTAACTGTTTCTCCACGAGGTATGTTTACTGACATAATCATATTATCTATTGGTTGAGAAAGATTTCGAATATCATGCCACTTGCACTGTCCATCGCTTGAGCCTGTGAAAAACACATTATTGTGACGTGACGGTATGTAAAGGAGCGCGGTTACTGGATCTCTATGAGCTGTATGTGGCGGACTTACAGCAACTGCTTCTGTTTTAGCACGTAAATCAAAGACACATACTCTGCCATCATCGAGACCGCCAATAATAATCGCAGGATTTACAGGTGAGCAAGCTATATCCCAGCAAGCGGTAGGTGGTAAGAATTCGGTAGCTGGATTATGTGGATTTTCCAAGTCCCATATGTAACTGATCAAATTTTTGTTGACTGGTCCCGTTACGGGATATTTCTTAGAACAGTATGTCACCGCCAATTTTGGGTCGTCCTCATTAGTCCAGCACAAACCTGCTACAGGCCGTTGATCTGGATCTCTGTACACATTATTGAGCTTAGCATTACCTTTCCCAAAGGATAACGTTTCTTCCATACCCTTGAAGTACTGCTGATAAATATCAATGGCGTTATTCTGTCTAATACATTTCTCAAATTTAGGAGTAAGTTTCATTATAGCATGGATGTACTGATCATCGCGTTCAATGCGTTTGCGATATCAAAGAGTTTCTTCTTCGTTATTGAAATGCACTTCCTTGGGCCAGCCGCCTTCGGCATGGTTTATGCCGCAACGCTTGAGTTCAACTGTTAATGTGTTTAATTCATGTTCAGACTTAGGTAAGCACGCCTGACAATCGCTATGAACGGGGTTACGTAAACCATAACTTTTCTGTTCTGCTGGATCCGGATCTATTGTATCCAGCATAACCTCTTGAGTCATAGAAAACTGAAGTTGTTTGCCAAACCTGTTTCGTGGTTTATCATACGGATATACTATCATTCTCTCCATACTTATTTAGAAACTATTATGAAAATATTATCTGAGTAATTTTTATTTGTTTTTATTGCACAATAGTGACGTTGACAATGTCACATTGTATTTATTCCGTTTTATTTCGTATCTTTCAAACATGCATTGAGGTTTGTATTTTAATTTTAAACCTTTATTCACAAAACTCTTCGACCATTAAAATTAAATGGTCTAAGAAAAAACAAGATAAAACTTTTGCAATAAATAAATTATACACGATATTAAAAAGATAAAACAAAACTAAAAGTTTTTAGGAGTCGCCCTGTGGGAAATTTGACTTGAGAACAAAAAAGTCAGCAGCCACAGCTATAAGAGTTTTAGAGGGGGGAGTTTTTGGAACTTACCTAGTACTTGACATCGCGAATCAAAGCTAAGCCCCGAGCTAAACCGTAAAGGCTTGAAGTTCACTTGACATCAGTAATTGAATTTGGCAACAAGGTTTACATACATTGTGGACGAAGTCCTCATGTGATACAATTTTGGGATAAAGCGACACAACTTTGCGTAACAAACTATTCCTTGATGGAATTTATTTGGCAGACAACACGACGCCAGCACTGTATTTCATGTTAACTCAATTTTTCTTGAGTTTGGTTAACAAGGATTTTATTATCTTTACAATCTTTTGGCCGGTACAATTGTGAGAAGATTGAAGTTTGGGCTTTCGTGATTTGTTTTTCCTTTTTATAATAAAATTGTTTTGGTTTCTTTGAGACAGATTTTTTTTGTGTTACCATGGGGTCGCATCAGGAACAAAGGAACATTTGTTGAAATAACTCATAATAGATGGCGTTATATGTATCGATTTGTTATTGAAGTTTGTGTAAAATTGAGAACATGAAAAAATACATCATGAAAAATATTTGTTCAAATTTTGAAAAATCCTTTAAGCACAGAAAAATTTATAGCCCGAAGATAGCCCACGCTAAATCGGTCACATTTCTTCGTATGCAATGAGGCATCTGTACGTATAGTATTATATTATTTGTGGTGTTACTGATTATTGCGCGTATACCTATTCACATACATGAACCATAATAGTATGGTTAATGTATGTGAATAGGTATACGCGCATTACTATTTACTGAATTAAATTATGTAGGTAAGTTTATACTTACCTACATAATTTAATTCAGTAAATAGTAAGTACTTTTTAAAATTATGTAATTACTGCTGCAGCGTATTTGTAAAGGCCTGTAAAAGAACTCGTCAACATGTTTGTCGAACGAGAACGGGGTAATGAAAATATTTCATTACCCTCGTACCGACCCGTTTGGGGAGATGTCTGCTGACGAGGTAATGTTCATTGTTCTGAAATTATTCCTCCCTATTTCCGCTGGCACTTACCCTGTAATATGCCTTGTTGACTAGAAGCTTTCCATTAATTATCGTATTTCGGGAATATGGATTTGACTATTTAGGCCTCCTTCCACACTAGCGCCTCCGCAACGTACGTGTTCTTCAAACGTGTGATATACATACACGCTAACGCGATGCGCTCGGGAAACTTTTGTGTAGGGGAGGCTTTAGCTTGTAGACGATGTGTAGCCCGATATTTACAATGCAGTGTTACAAATATATTTGCAGTGCAGTGCAATCTTATTTCGTGTTTTATGGTACATCTACATAGGTACATGAAAGGATCTGGAACTTCAAAAAGTAGGTATTATTCTACTATTAAATTAAATTGATTGAGAGAAATGTCACTATCTTCTAGATAATTACTATACCTAATTATATTCTAGATCTAGGCACTGTAAATCGTGATTTACCGTTGATGAGTAGGTATTAAAAGAAATTTAAAAGTCGTCTGACTTATTTGCCTTGAAAAAACTTACAAAATTATTTTTAGCAATCCATTTCAAGATGTATTTACTCAAATCAAAGGGTAACCTTGAAAGTCTCACTGGTTAAACTCATAGAAATAAGGTTTTGAATATTAAGTAGAGTTTTAATATTTGTAAGATTTTTTTCAGGCTCGCTTGAATAAGTTAATAGTTATGGAAATAAACTTCAACTTCACAAGTACTTTTGAGTCCCGTCATAGCCATTCATGCTTATAATATAGCTTACATACTAGGAGTCTTGCGAAAAAATAAAACAGTAATAGGATTATAAAGGCTTCGGTGTAAATGGATGGATAATCACAATAACATCTTATACGTAATTATATTGTATTCTACTATACCTTTTAACAAAAATTATAGAAAAAAATAATGAATTAAAATTCACTGACTGATAATTTAAAAGAAGCAATATAGTTTACCCAATCACACTTCATCACTTGCAATGAGATAGATAAGTGGTTATTTTTATATTACTAGCTGCGCCCCGCGGTTTTACCTCCGTTGCTCGGCTCCTAAGGGTTGTAGCGTGATGTTAAATAGCCTATACTATTCCTCATGAATCTGGCTATTATATATAATTTTTTGAATCCGACTGGTAGTTCGAGAGATTAGCACATAATATAGAACATGATATTGTAATGCTGAGTGATGAAATTGGAAAGGATTTAGGCTATTTGTTGTCACAAAAATATGCGGGACACTCTATCTTAAACTATTGTATGCCTGGTTGTTCTTTGTTTGACATAATGAAAAAAATTATTAGTTGTAATTTTAGCCAGGACACTACACTGTTAATTTTTATAGGCAATAGGGGTAATGTGAATAAAAGTGAATTACTAAAATATCATAGTACATTAAGTAAACTTAATTTAAGAAAAATTGTGATGTTCACATTCCCTTATAGCAACAGTTTGCCACAGGAAGAAAACCTAATTAGATATGAATTGAATAAGACATTACATAATTTGACATTCAATGATAATTTATTTCATGTAATTGACACCAACAATTATGTTGGTAAAAACTTTTATTTGACTACAGACAGATATCATATGTCTATGTATTACTTATCAAAATATTTTAAAAGACAGATAGCTGTGTCGCTATCCTATTTTTTATCTATTACAGCCAAAAATTTGGCTAAACAAATTGCTTCTATTGAGCAATGTTCCAATGACTCATTAAATAGTTCAGCCAATAATTTGGCTACAAATATTGACATTCATAATTTAAATTAGAAATTGAGACAATAGAGGCAACCTCTTGCAAAAATGTAAAGAGTAATAAGCAAAAATTAAATAAAATTATTAAAAATGATATTAATAGTACTATCAACCTGGTGCATCAAAATATTCAAGGATTTATGAGCAAAGATTTAGAAATAGAATTATTCATGAATTGTAATGACATTAATATACTTTGCATTACAGAACATTGGCTAAAAAGCCACCAGTTTATGTTCAATTTTAGAAACCACCAGGTTGGCAGCTCGTTCAGCAGAATAAATGCTATACATGGTGGCTCCTTGATTTTAGTAAGTAACCAGCTTAAATTTAGGGACCGTATGGACATTGTGAGCTTGTCTGTTGAACGTACTATTGAGATCGCCTGTGTAGAATTGGAGCGGTTTATTGTATTAAGTGTGTACAGACCACCTTCAGGATTGTATGATTGTTTTGAAAAAGTAATGGATGAAGTGTTGTACAAAGTCTGCAACTCAAACAAATCTATCATTGTATGCGGTGATTTTAATATTAATTTATTAGAAAATTCTGGGTCTTGCATTAAAATTATAAGTTTATTCCAGTCATACAATCTTGTTAACCTATTTCTGGAGCCCACTAGAATAACTACCTCTACTGCCACTTGCTTAGATAATATTTATACCGATGTTATACCTTACCAAAAAAAAATTATTAATTTACTGGACTCAGATCATTGTGGACAGATGATCACTATTCAAAATCAAAATAAAGCTGTGGTCAAAAAGGATATCACTGTTAACCCTAAAACTGCAGGCCGCCTGAAAACATTCCGTACTAAGCTCATTAATAAATTACCTTATTTATCAAGTAATGATGATCCTAATAAATTATATGATGATCTTTTTAACATGTACTGTACACAATTTAATTCTACTTTTATTCCAAAGACAATTAAAGTTAACAACACTGCATCCTTCAGTGAATGGGCTACCATTGGTATACATAAAAGTAGAAAACGGCTTTATGAACTGTACAATGAAAGGATATATGTAAACACACCCGAATTCAATTTATATGTCAAAAATTATTCAAAATTATTTAAAAAAGTTTGTTGCATGGCCAAATCGCGTTACTTAAGTACAAAGATAAAATCCAGTAATAATATAATTAAAACGACTTGGAATATTATTAACAGTGAAACGGGTAGGTCTAGTAATCGAGATAGTGAATATAGCCTTAATATTGATGACAGTGTAATTAAAACGGATTTACAAGTAGCCACAGCATTCGAAAATTTCTTTTCAAAGGTTCCTGTTGTAACTACTAAATCTTTGAACTCATCACCTGCTGTTGCAGAGACTTTGCTTAAAGAAAATGTTAAAAATTGTGATTCGGAATTCCATTTTCAACATGTTAGCTGTAGAGACATAATCAAAACTTTTCACACTTTAAATGTAAAAAAAACAGCAGATCTGTGGGGTAATTCGGTGGACGTTGCTAAGTCTATTATTGACATTGTAGCACCTACTCTAGCCTCTATTTTTAATAGTTGTATTGATTGTGGTAAGTTTCCTGATCTAATGAAAAGTAGTAAAATAATACCTCTATTTAAATCGGGTAGCACATCAGACCCTACAAATTATAGACCAATTTCAGTGCTGCCTACATTTAGTAAAATTTTCGAAAAACTTATTTTAGAGCAGATGCAAAAATTCTTTAATAAAAATAAATTATTACATAACAAACAGTTTGGCTTTACGAGGGGTCGTTCAACAACTGACGCCGGTGTTGAACTTTTAGGACATATTTTTGATTCATGGGAGAATTCACACTGTTACAAGGACACGTCCTTGAGACTTTTTAAAAAAAACACTTTTTGACAAAAAATAATATAATTGAATTCAGTCCACAAATACACAGATTTGGCAGAAATTAGGAAATAGAATAATAACTTGAAACAGAGGAACTTGAAAAAACCGGCAGATATAGTAATGTGTCGCGGGCACGGAGGTTCACGAGCGACTGCCCGAGCGCCGAGTGGTAACTTAAAATTGCTGATGAAGCAATTATCAAAAATGCTTACTTAATATGAAATTTGGAGGTGTTAGGAGATTTCCTAACATTAGGAATCTGTAACAGCCCCCCGGATAAGAGTAAACTATACTTATTAGGTGTAGTTTACGGGAGCCAGTAAGTCTTATCAGCAAGTTCAAGCTAACCGACGCGAAGGGCAGGAGGTGATATGATATTAGGTAACTCAATTGATTCGGGGTCACGGTTATCAATATCGGTACTATTTATTTTAGGCCGAAATATTTTCCTATATATGCCAGCTTTATACAATCGGTAAATAACATAACACATAATAGTAAATACAGCGAAAATAATTAAAGTACTGTAATACGTCTGATATAGAACAATATGAGGTTTTTCGATTATCTTATTTAAATCTTTTAACATCTCTGGGTTCTCATAAGCTATTACATCTAAATCTACATTTTTAAGATTAACTACAGGTAAGCTAGATACAACATAATTAAATGCTAAGGTATTACAACAAGAATCATTTATGATGTTAAAATTAGAGATGACAGTTTTTAATTGAATTTGGTAATTATCGTGGGATATTAGGCGGGTATTTTTACAATAGGCAATACATCCAGCAGGCAAGTACAATATTCCATTTCCACTTAATTCTATTTCATTAGATCGGGAGTTATTACATTCTATATTTATCTTAGTTTTCTCTGACATCACATAGAGCCATTTACTATTACGTAGTTGTTGCCAAATACTAATGTGACCGTGAATAAATTTGGTATCGCACATCGAGGGAATCGAGGTAAGTACTTTACTAATTATTTCAGTTTCACAGGAGGGCATTGCTGACGAAGAATATGTTATCGGAGTCGCACAGAGGTAATGATTATTATTTATTAATTTGCATGAGCCTAATGTATTTAATTTGCAGTATATTAATCTATCTCTGCTAATGCCAATGTATTTCGAGGTTGGGATGATGGTTGAGTAAGATATCGGATTACTGGTATCGTGTGGAACAGGGCAAGGTAAGTTATGATATAGATCTAAGTATAAAGGGTTGACAAGCGGAATCTTAACTACAAAAACTATCTTATCTTTATTGAAATAATTAGATATTTCCGATATATTTAAAATTATATGTATGTTGTCTAAACTTAGAAGAACTGGTAATTGCACAGAATTAGGTAGGAATCTGTGGTTATTCACTAATTCTGTGTAAAGTTCTATCGGCGTTAGGATAGTAGGATACAAGACATTAGATTTGCTAAAAGCAATGGAATTAATTATATCTTCAACTTTAAAAGATAAGGCTAGAAGACTATTTTCTATCATAGACGTTAACTCTAACATACGGGACCTTAAGGTTAATTCTTTTGAAACATAAGTAAGATTTAAAATATCTTCGGATAATGCATTGATTGCATTCTTTAAATGCATTTCATTTATCTTTATATTGTGGAGAGTTTTATTGAAAGATTTAAGCGTAGAGGTAGTAACTAATATATTTTCTTTAATAAAGAGGGCTAATTTCTTTTGATCCAATTCTACTTCATTAATAGCATTATCATATCGGATGGCATCATCTTCATCCATAGTACCGAATAGTTTCTTAGACAAAGTACCGACAAACCCTAACAGGGCAGACCTTTTAGATTGATGTGATGTAAGGTGGAAAATAGCCTCGTTGTCATGGGTAATATCATTATATCGAGTAAATAGTGGTTGAAAGATATTATCGCATTCTAAATAATCGAATACTTTGCTGTTCTGACACGTTATTATAGAATTGTTGAGGACACGTTGAAGGTTATGAATATGGGGTTTAATATAAGATACGTCATAAGGAATAACTATACTAAGATAACTATCAACTAGACTTAATGATCCTAGGGGATCGAAGTACATGCCAGGACTACTTGTCAAAGGTTCGACGAACTTCTGACCCAGCACGAGGTTACTGTAATAAAATAGTAGTAGCGTTACTTATATCTATGAATTAAGGAACTAAGCTAATCGTAAGAGTTAAAGATA
Source organism: Thalpophila matura (assembly GCA_948465475.1). Taxonomy (NCBI): domain Eukaryota; kingdom Metazoa; phylum Arthropoda; class Insecta; order Lepidoptera; family Noctuidae; genus Thalpophila; species Thalpophila matura. Next base: position 9,985,421 of record OX419185.1, on the reverse strand, counting down.
ATAACTAATAACTATGTTTCTGACCTTGAAGCTAGTTTAACTTCGTCATAGTGATGCGTCACGTGACGCCTGTTAATCAGCAACGTCAGTGTATTCATGCCATTGATTTTCACGACTTTGTAGGGCCCTTTCCAAATAGACGATAGGGCTTTGCGAAGGCGGACATGATTTTTCAGGTACACGTAATCTCCAACTTTGTATTGAACGCGACGCGTGTGAGTGTCGTAGTATTGTTTAGACCTTTCTTTGGACGCTTGAATATTTTCAATAGCTTTATCTCGTGAAAGCTTCAGGCGATGATGTAGAGACTTAAGGTATTCGGGGTATGTAAGGTCTGGCTGTAGTTCATAGACAGAGTCAGGAATGAAAGATTTGTGACCGAAAAGAAGTTCGTAGGGCGTAAAGTTAGTAGTAGAGTGCACGGAGCTGTTATAGGCTAGCATAGCGGTGTAAACATATTTATGCCAGTCGGAATGATTATCGTTTACGTATGACTTAAGATATTCTTTAAGAGTGGAGTGGCTACGTTCAAGAGCACCTTGAGTTTGGGGATGGTATGGAGATGACCAAAGTTGTTTTATTTTAAGAAAATCGCAGGTTCTTTTGAACAATTCTGCGGTAAAATTTGTGCCTTGATCAGTAAGAATAGTTTTGGGAATGCCAAAAATGGAAATGAAATGAACGAGACATTCACATGTCTCTTCTGCAGTTGCATTGGAAACAGGGTAGGCAAGAGAAAATTTGGTAAGGTCATCTTGTAATGTTACTATGAATTTAAGTTTTGTTAAACCTGCTTCTGGAAGAGGGCCTACGAGATCTAGGCTCAAACGTTCAAATGGTTTGGTAGATGTAGTTGTGATTTGCATCGGAGATTTGTTAATTTTCCTCAAGGCTTTATTGCTTTGACACTGAGAGCAGTTCTTTACATATGTTTCGATATCAGACCTCATATGTTTCCAAAAATATCTTTCTTTTATTCGGTTAAACATGCGTGTTGACCCTAAGTGTCCAGCAATAGGGATATCGTGATTTTCGCGAAGTATTTTAGGAATTTCTGAGGGCACAGGGAATATGATAGAATTGTGATAAATATGAATAGGAAGTTGCGAGTTATTAAAAATATAGCAAAACATATTGTATATTTTAATCCATATATGTTTATCGAATGGATTACTAAAATCAGTGATAGCTAAACTAGTATTTGGATCGCTAGAGTCCGACATTACTTCGGACTTAAGATTTAAAAGACTTTTAAAGATATCTTCATAAGAACAAGTATGGAAATGGTAAACTTTGGTAAATAGGAAATAGATTTTCTTTCCTTTATGATCAAATGAAATAGTAGAATACAGTGTTCTTTCTTTTGCAAGAAGTTCTTTGGACTCTTCGAACTCGTTTAGGAGTTCCTCTACATGTGGATTGGAATCATCAAGATCTATTGAAGTAGGTATTACGATATGTTTACAGTCACTTTTAGTTATACTTTCATTATGTTCTAAGATAACGGCATTGCTATTGAATTCTTTGCCAGACATTATTTTTAGGAATTTACTGTAGCTATTATTAGAAGTATAAGGATTAAGATCAGGGTCTGACCCCGATGAAGAAGGGTTATAAACCTCAGGTGGTATATCGTCGTTATCTAGAAGGTCCACAGAAGGTATGTCATTACTAGATGGTAGGCAGATGTCGAGGTCTTCAAGAGTTAAAGGACTAAATGGTGATGCTGGATTGTCATTATTTCCATTTGAAGTAGAAGGAACAGGATCAGGACTGGGCTGTTGGACTGGATTGACAGGGAACCGGGATAAAGCATCAGCGTTGCAATTTATTTTTCCTTTTTTGTGCTCGATTTGGTAATCAAATTCTTCTAATTTTAACCGCCATCTAACTAAACGCGAGCCAGGGTCCTTACAATTGAACAACCACTTTAAAGGTCTGTGATCAGTTATAATTTTGAAACAGTGACCATAAAGATAGGGTCTAAATACTTTAGTCCCAAATACTATTGCAAGACATTCTTTTTCTGTAGTCGAATAGTTGGATTCGGCTTTATTAAGTGTCCTGGACGCGTAGGATATTGGGTGATCTTTACCTATCTCTCCTTGAGAAAGAATAGCGGATATAGCGTAGTTAGATGCGTCACAGGTTAAGACAAAAGGTTTGGAGAAGTCTGGGTATATTAGAACAGGTGCTGTAATGAGTTTGTTTTTTAAATCTTCGAATGCGAGTTGTTGTTCGTTGGACCATATAAAAGGAGTGTCTTTCTTTAACAATGTTGTAAGTGGCTTAGCTATCTTAGAGAATTCAGGGATGAAGCGCCTGTAATAAGAAACAAGACCTAGGAAGGATTTCGTATCCTTGGGGCTCTTAGGCACCGGAAATTGGGAAACCGCTTTGACCTTTTCAGGGTTAGGCTTAACACCTTTCTCGCTAATAATGTGTCCAAGATAGCCCACCTCTTTTCGGAGAAATTCGCATTTGTCGGGTTGAAGTTTGAGAGTGTGTTTACGAAGTCTTTCGAAGATTTTGGTAAGATTTTCGATATGAGAATGGAGATCGTGGGAGTAGATAACGATATCATCTAGGTACACATAACAGTGTAGACCTTGAAGGCCGGCGAGGGCAGTGTTCATTAGGCGTTGGAATGTGGCTGGGGCATTTTTAAGCCCAAAAGGCATTCTCTTGAATTCAAAATGTCCTTGGGGGACAGTAAAACCGGTTTTAGGAATGTCTGACGGTGAAATAGCAATTTGATGGAAACCTGAACAAAGGTCGAGAGTAGAGAAGTATTTACTCTTACCCAATTGGTCTAGGATCTCATTTATTTGAGGAATGGGGTAACTTTCTCCGATAGTGATATCATTCAATTTCCTGTAGTCTATGACTACACGCCACTTCTTTTGACCAGAAGAGTCTATCTTTTTAGGGACGACCCAAATGGGCGAAGACCAGGGAGAGAGAGAAGGTTGAATAATATCTTGTTCTAGCATTTTCTCGATTTGAGAAGCTACCTCTTTTTTGTGTATTTCGGGAAATCGATAAGATTTAGTATTAATTGGTTCGGATGGAAGAGTCTTTATTTCATGTTGCAAGAGATCGGTGGTTGTCAGTTTGTCATTTGGTAATTGAAATATGTCGGAGAATTTGGAACAGAGGTCATGAAGGTTTGATTTTTCTTCATTATTAAGGTGATCTACTCTTAGCATTTTCAGGACTTCATTTCTACGATCTGAAGCAGTTTGTTTATTGCAGTTGTTATAAGGAAGAAGTTGAGAAGCATGGATATCGAAAGGTTCGATTTTTAATTTAATATTAGAATTAATCGTGATAGGTTTTTCAGAAGTGTTAATTACGGATATGTTGACTCTATTATTGTCCTTCACATTAACGATACAGTTTGCCACTAAGAGAGATTCTGAAATATGTTGATCTATAATAAGGCCCACTTTATATTCTGGGTTAGAAACTGTACATTCTATAATAGTTTCAGAACGTGGAAGGATTTGGTAAACAGGTTCGTTGTATTTTAGTTTAAGAATAACGTGACGAATTCGTAAAGTGTTTGAATTGTAATTGATAACTCCATCTAAGTCATTTAAAAGATCGTTTCCTATTATACCGTCATATTGTAAGTAGATATCGTCGACTACGTGAAAATTATATGAGACGTCAGATTCTGGGTTATTGGTATTAGATAGTATTTTTAGGCTAAAACAGCCCAAAGTAGAAGTCATATTATTGCCGGTATTAATACCTTTTAATTGAAAAGTCTGGTTTTGTAAAACGGGTTTATACTTTAATGCTTCTTTCTTTATTAAGCTTACGCAGGAACCAGTGTCTACTAGGAAGGACAGAGGGTGATCGTTTACAGGAGTTTTGAGAATAACGTGAGGTAAGTACCTATGAGTGGAGTTAGGAGTAATTTCATAAATTTCTTTGTTTCCAGATGCGGTGATTTTGGAAGGCACAGCGGCATTGGAGTTAGTATGTGAAGATCTAGCAGGGATAGAAGATACGGAGGATGCAGCGGATGTAGCAGATACAGCGGGTACGGCTGATACGGCGGGCACTGCGGATACAGTGGAAACAGCGGATACGGCGGGCACTGTGGATACATTGGATACAGTGGATACAGCGGATACAGTGGATACAGCGGATACAGCGGGCACTGCGGATACAGCGGATACAGTGGATACAGCGGATACAGCGGGCACTGCGGATACAGTGGATACAGCGGATACAGCGGATACAGTGGATACAGCGGATACAGCGGGCACTGCGGATACAGTGGAAACAGCGGATACAGCGGATACAGCGGATACAGTGGAAACAGTGGATTTTAGACTGGTGTCGTGAATATTGAACTTTACTGAGCGTAGATTTGTGGGTCTCACGTGACACCGCCGTGAGCCCCTTATTCGTTTAAACATTCTTGGTTTACGTCACCATTTTCAGGGACATAAGGCTCATTATCGATTAAATGAACGCGGTTTTGATTTTGGTTAGGGTAACGGAATGAGCCTGGAGCAGTGTTTTGAAGCGCCGAATTTTGTTGAGCTCTCACACGATTATTGTACTCTCGCTTTCTGCACTCTTCTATCACGTGTCCTACGTTCTTACAGTATCTACAAACTTTAACCGACTGACCTTGATTTTCGACGCTATTAATATTTGCAGGTTTGAAATAGAAAGAATCAGAGTTTCGAGGCTGACGCTGTGGTTGATTGGAATTTGCGTTAGGTGCATTTCTTTTGTACATTAGTTTTTGGATTTTTTCCTCTGATAAGGCGAATCCTATTGCTTCGTTAAGAGTTTTAGGAGACTTACAGCGAACTATGTTTGATATGCGCGGAGTTAACCCTATCAGAAAGTGATGAAGGGCCAGGTCTTCCATAGCTGCGGTACGACCTGGGGCTTCCTTGGCTTTGGTTAAGACTATTTCAGTGAGTAAATGTGAGAGTATTGTCTCGATTTTGAATCCAAATTGACTCACGGTCTCGTTGGGTGCTTGCTTACTCTCCTGTAGTTCTGCTAATAAATGAGAGTAATGTTTGGATTCACAAAATTGCGTTTTAAGGAACTCCCTTAACTGATTCCAGTTGGTAAAGGCTCTAATTGAGCAGGCTGTCTCTGCCTTACCCTTGAGCTGGCTTAATATGTATTTAAATAAAATAGTCTGTTGCTCAGGAGCTGCAAGCTCATAAGCATTGGTACAATTGGTTATGAATGAATTAATTGTTTGTCTGTCGCCATCATATGGCTTGATAAATTTGAACAAAGTGTTTAATTCTACGGAAATATCTTTATCTGATTTAATAGACATTATGGATTACAATATAAACTAGATCTGAAATAGGAACAAAGAAAATATTACAATTAAATTAATATGATATAGTAGAGTTCGTCCCTGCACGATTTGAGTCTGGAGAATATAAATGTTTACACTGGAGACACGGCGTTAGCGACAGATAAGCTCGCTTCTTGGGAGCGTTATCTTTTATGAAGAATTGTTTGTGAGCACTGAGTTGTTTAGTACTCGTGGGAATAGAACTTTATATTTGAACTTGTACTTTAGCACAACACTAATTTAGCACTTTTAACCACAAATATCACTTACTGGATCGAGATGAGGAGGAGTGCAAGTGAAATCACTTGGACCATAGCGTCTCCGGTGATTTTCCGCGTTAATAGCGGTGATGCGGCGGGTAAATTCCAGGAAAACTTTCACTTTCACTTTTCACTGAGCTTTTCGCGGAGGCGATTCCCGAATTTTGGAAATCCCACCGCTGCCACCAATGTTACAAGGACACGTCCTTGAGACTTTTTAAAAAAAACACTTTTTGACAAAAAATAATATAATTGAATTCAGTCCACAAATACACAGATTTGGCAGAAATTAGGAAATAGAATAATAACTTGAAACAGAGGAACTTGAAAAAACCGGCAGATATAGTAATGTGTCGCGGGCACGGAGGTTCACGAGCGACTGCCCGAGCGCCGAGTGGTAACTTAAAATTGCTGATGAAGCAATTATCAAAAATGCTTACTTAATATGAAATTTGGAGGTGTTAGGAGATTTCCTAACATTAGGAATCTGTAACAACACGATGCTTTGGGTATTTTTTGTGACTTGTCTAAGGCATTCGATTGTGTTCTTCATGAAACATTAATCAGGAAACTGTACCACTATGGCATAAGGAACTCATCTTTGGATCTTCTTACTTCATACTTAAGTGATAGGATTCAGAAGGTGGATGTTAATGGTAAAAGATCACCCGGGTCTGTAGTAACAATGGGAGTACCACAGGGCTCAATTCTTGGCCCTTTTTTGTTTCTTATTTATATAAATGACTTACCCTTCCTTATAAGGGACAATCATGAGATAGTACTGTTTGCAGATGACACTTCACTTTTGTTTAAACTTAAACGTCAGCAGCTGGTTACTGACGATGTAAATAGCGCTATCTCAAAAATAGTGCACTGGTTCAATGTTAACAACTTACTTTTGAATGAAAAGAAAACTAAATGTATTAAGTTTACGACACCTAACGTTAGACAGGTGAAAACTAGTGTACTAGTGAAGGGTGAGGAGCTGAATCTTGTGGATACCACAGTGTTCTTAGGTATAACATTGGATGCTAAGCTTCAGTGGGGACCACACATAGATAAGTTGTCGAAAAAGCTTAGCTCTGCAGCATACGCCGTTAGAAAGATTCGCGATTTAACTGATCTTGAGACTGCCCGTTTAGTATACTTCAGTTATTTTCATAGTGTCATGTCGTACGGTATTCTGTTGTGGGGACATGCCGCCGACATACAGACTGTTTTCATTTTGCAGAAAAGAGCTATTCGATCAATTTATAAGTTAAGTCCCAGACATTCACTCAGAGAGAAATTTAAAGATATTAATATAATGACTGTTCCATCTCAGTACATTTATGAAAATCTATTGTATGCACATAAAAATATTAATCTCTTCACTAAATATAGTGATATTCATAATATTAATACTAGAAACAAACATAGACTTGTTGTTCCTGCCACGAGGCTCCAGAAAATAAGTGGCACATTTAAATGCCAAAGTATACGCTTTTACAATAAAATCCCTAGCCATATTCAAAAATTAAGCCTTAATAAATTCAAATCATTAATAAAGCGAAAACTTTGTCATAAAGCTTTTTATAGTGTTAAAGATTATATGGAGGACAAAAAGGCTTGGGATTGAGCTGTTCCAATACATACATGGGCCAATACTACTATTGACATAACCACTAAATTATTGCTCTTTTATTTGATTTTATATATTTTTTCTATATACACTTTGACATTAAATGTTTCCTTTTGAAACAATTTATATACAAAATGACATTGAATGTGATAATAATGATGTAATATATTGATTATAATTATTGTAAATGTGAGTACTATGTGGGTTATTATGTTACTGTTATAGATCTCAAGCTCAGTCTGACAGTTTGAGTACCTACTTTAGGGGGCCTACCCAAATGTCCTTTCTGATGGTAATGTTCGTCGGGTCGTTGAGCTCCCTAAGTCTGGGTTGAGCTACCACGATACCCGGCACATGCGTGCACAGTCAGGTCAGGTCCACTCAAATCTGTATGGCTCTTTCCTCTAAAGGCCATTTCAGACTAACCTGCATGGTTCTTACACAATTTATCTTAATTGTCTGGACTTTAAAAGAGACATCAACCTTTGAGTTTGTTTCGGTGTTTCTTCTCAAAGGTAGTCATATAGGAAACACCGAACTCATCTAGCTTAAAAAAATGTTTTGACGTGTAAAAGTGTTATTTTTAACCTATTTACAAAATAAATATCATTTATCATTTATAGCGCGTACAAACAAACAAACTCTTCAGCTTTATATTATTAGTAGGTACCTATACAGGGTGGCAGGTTAAACAGTGGAAATATTTTAAGGGGTCATTGTACTCATCATTATAAACAACTTTTACTATGGGACCAACCCTGAAATCGCGAAAAAAATATCAGCTGTTCCATACATTTTCGTTCACATAACTCAACAAAATGTATGGAACAGCTGATTTTTTTTTCGCGATTTCCGGGTTGGTCCCATAGTAAAAGTTGTTCATAATGATGAGTACAACGACCCCTTAAAATATTTCCACTGTTTAACCTGCCACCCTGTATAAATATTTTACGACACAGTCTGTATTACAATTTGCAGTAAATAATCACCAGTCAACTTAAAAAAAATACTGTCAGAATTCTGTTCTCGTAGCATTTATCATTGTCCAAAAGACCGATTCCTTAATGGTACATTCCTTGCAGTTTTCTCAATTAATTAATTTTCAAGACAGATGTGTCTCGACAATTTTGCGCTTTGTTGTAAGCGAAAACGAGTCACTAATGGAGCGCCGGTAATCTCATCGTGGCCTCAATTTGTTGTTGGTAGGTAGGTAAACAAACAATGCCTCAAATAAGGAATTTTTGGTGTATCGTAGACGCTTTATACAATATAACTAGCTTCCGCCCGGGGCTTCGCCCGCGTTTTTGGGATAAAAAGTAGCTTATGTGTTATTCTGATATATTATATAAGATAAGCTATATTACCTACTGTAAATTTTCATCAAAATACGTACAGCAGTTTTTGCGTAAAAGAGTAACAAACATCCTCACAAACTTTTGCATTTATAATATTAGTATAGGATCAATCTCTCCTACACTCAAGAAACAACTACCTACCTGTGTGCAATAAAAAGTTACATGCGATAATTGAACTTGCGACCTAGAGCGCAGAATCTAATTGCTTAACGAACTGCATTCCAAATAATCAGATTTTTTGATCCAACTCAGACATAGGTACATGAAAGGCAGGGTAAGAGTTGAATACTTGGAAACCAGTAGTTTTTATATGTGTGATAAAATTTTGCATTTTTGATAATGACACAAAATCAAACTCTTATTTGTCTTATATTTTGAATAAATCATATACACGCATTTGCTTTCCTATCATACATTGAAAACTTTCATTCTCTTTAACCGAAGGTCTTCATCAGATCTCTACCAAATATGGAACCAGTAGGAATAGTATAATAAAAAAGTGTATGATTGTAATTTATCCTACCCATCAACCAGTTCAAAAGTTTGCTTGTCGTTCTATTTCATATACTTACATAAAATTACAGTTTTGTATGTAGGTACATATTAATTATATTATGTGTAAGCGCAAGGCACTGCTGCCATACTAAGTTACAGTTGTTCCAGAATATTCCAGCTCACTAATAGCTTCAACAATAGCCATAGACTTAGCAACAAGGACCGGCTAACTTCCCTTCCAAAACTGAATATTAACACCGGCAAGTTCCTATCTTTCTAATTAAATCTTGGCTATTACGTCATTTTGATCCCTTGAGTTGCAATATTGACGTGCAGTAGTCTCTATGGATATATATTATATGCTGTATACTGTGCAGACCGTAGACAATATATTACCGCAATATACACGATAGTTTATACACATACAGGGTGTATGTTTATACAAAACATACGTTTTTTTTTCTTTGAAAAACTGTTTGACGTCAAACTGTGTCGTGGTAGATTTACATATTCAAGTTTCACCTATAGTGCCTGTAGGTAATACGAATGTTTGTAACGTGCGAGAATCAAACCTGCTAAACGCTGTGTAGCAGCCATTGCACCAACCGTCTCGTCATGTTCGTTGTAGAATTAAAGTTAATTAGTAGTTAAAATTTAATCAAAGATGGTATAAATACACTAAGCCTAGATCTGATGCCAAAGGCAACTTGTTATACAGCTGTATTGAGTATTCCGAATGAGGGCGGCTCGTGGCTAAATGACGGCCGCGCTGATCGATCGATCTGCGAGGTTAAGCTGCGCTTGCCGCAGTCAGTCCTTGGATGGATGACCGTTCTTTACACATCGAGACCCCTCCGTGCCTCAGAGAGCACGTTAAGCAGTCGGTCCAGGTTGTCATAGGAATATCTTTGACAATCGTTACGGGTAGTCAGAAGCCCTAAAGTCTGACAGCTGGTCTAACATTCGAATACCGGTATTACCCATTAATTGGGTTGTGGGGGTCAGATGGCAGTCGCTCCACGTAAAATATTGATATTCAGCCAAAACTAGTTAGACTGGATGCCGACCACAATATAATTTGGGAAAAGGCTAGGCAGAAGATTGAGTATTCCGAAGCAAAATTACCTGAATTTAATAGGGGGCGATCTTATTGCCAATCGGGCACAATTCCAAATTCGAGATTGCTAGGAATGTCCTGAGAGACCATCCATTATCATTTATACTGATGTGACAATTGAATCCAAGAATCTAGAAGCTGGACAGCACACTTGCAACTATTGACTAAGACCTGATCAGTAAAATAATAACATTCTCGGATTTGTGCAAGTCAGCCACAACCTGAGCTTTGCACAATTACAATAAAAAATATCTTTTAAATAATAATATACTTCGAGAAGTGGTTTCAACTACAGTACGTGGCAGTAAATAATGCACATCGAGCTTCAGAAAGAGATATTTGCTAGCTTCGACTTTATAGAGCGTCATCTCTGTCGCACGAAGCACTAACAGTCTGGTATCTAATAAACAAGTCGGCGACAAAATGTCACATAGGTATGAGTGACGGACACGATGCTCTACAAAGCCGAAGCTAGCCGATTATCTCTTTCTCAAACTCGATGTGCAATATTTATTGCCGGGTACTGTAAGTAATTATTGTTTGCAATTAAAAATTTAAACAATACTCAAAAACTTTGAACACTCTGTTTAATCAACATTAAATAATTAATATCGAAACGCAACGGACCGAAAGAGGAAATAATTACATTTTTTTATATTAATATTCAGCCAGAGAATAAACGACGCTATTACCACAGTATTTTGGACTACATTCATTAGTATGTGTGTCAATACGGTATGTAAGTATGTTTCCTCGTTCCATTTCAGGTAAAAGCTTTTCCTAATATTCGTGGCTCGCAAATATGTTATTGCTCGGCGGGTAAGTAAATGTTTAGCCATCGCTCATGCGGGCCTGCATGTTAACGATACTTGTGGCATATTGGTAAAATAAATTAGGTATCTAATGTATGAGAATGTCAAAATGCAAATATTGTTTGAAGTGTTAAGTTTGTTGTTTGAGGTGATAGTAGATAAAATTTGATGTAGTATGAAAATAATGGCGTATTAAGGTGAATAGTCAACAGTGGGAGTGAGCAGGACAAATAAATTGACTTTGAATCTCTACAGCAGCGGTTTATAAAATGTTTCTATATCTAATTAAACCGTCCAGAGAAGAAAAGTTTCATCTTGCTTAATATTAACATATCGTCGAAAGTAGATCCATTCTAGACACAAAAATGTTATTGTGTGTATAATTGCGCAATTCAAGCTAGTAAAGATTTTTTTTGTTCAAATACTCGGTCTAATGTTTGACAAATGCATAGGCCTCTTGTTTACGCTTCAATATGCCGCGTCGCCTGTCAAAACGTAGATCTACAACTACAGTACAGTGTCATGTAATAAAATTGCGGCAGTCAAGTGTTTAAAGGGCAACTAGAGGATTATCGTTCAGTTGCAGAAAGATAATGAAACTTTAACGGAGGCATTAACCATACAATTTCTATCGTTAAAGTCTCCTTTAAAACTTAATGACCTTTTCTGCAACTCAGCGTATATCAAGAAAACAACACCCTTTTCAGTAAGTATAAACCATTACCGTCTTTCTGGGCAGTCAGGTAAAAACCAGGGACCGATTAATCGGGTTAAAAGGTTACCGGTTAAATCTCTAACCCCTATTTTTGGTTAATCTTAATGCAGGGTAACCGGTTAACCCTTTAATACGGATACCGTTACCGGTTAATATTGCTGATTAACCCGAATGAAATAGAACAAACTTGAAAAAATAGGAACAAAAATGAACTCTATGCGTGAACCGGTTATTATTAGGCTGATTAACCCAGAATACGGGTTAACCTTTATGCAAGGTTTTTCACCTAACCCAAAAAAAATAACCCGGGTTAACCCCTATACGGGTGACCTTTTCGGTCCCTGGTAAAAACCAGTATCTAACAGAAATTCTCAAACCATTTTACATTTTATACTTATTCCAACAAAATAACACAAATTCATCGCAAACAAAAATACATTTGACATGTTCACAGAAAACGTTCTTATCTATCCACGGAATCCAATCTGCGGGTGTCCTGAGATTGGAATCGTGTAAACATAAATTGAAACGAATGTACACAAACAAAGCGCGATGCCGTGCGATATAGGATGACAACTAAATGGCTCGACTCGACAAGACACAAGTAACCGATACTATCAGAATTGTTTATCTACAAACCTTTTTTCTTTCTATAAAACTTTTTTTTTCTAGGAACGTAAAGTATAAAGTTTTCTTGCCATTTATTTGTATGGATATTCTGTTTCTTTTTTCTTTTTACCACATTTACTACAGCTAGGTAGTAATGGCTTGGTTAATCCGATAATGGACATGTCCCTAAAAAGTATTGTTTAATTCTAATTATATCTTCACTGACAAAGTGAGTAGGTACTTATTCCTTTTAATTTCAACGAAAGTTCTGATTGAAATATATCGTGTTAAAAAAAAATGTAACAAAATCTTTCACGATTTTCCAAATAAGGAGATAAATGGTTTTATGACCTCCTGTTTGTATCAGAATAAAATGCCGAGCCCGAAAACGTTTATTTTATACTCACAATTTGGATTTGTTTACTAAAAACAAAGCTTTTTCATTAAAAAAATTAGGTAAGTATTGGGTACCGATTTTCCGATAAGAATAAACTTTTAGATGTTCAAGTTAGTGTTAAGTCGTGCACGGTTGACTTAACTCGGTTCGTCGATGGCACTTAGTGAAACTTTTTGAAACTCTCGTGTAAAGAGACTTCAAAATTATTATACTACAATGATATTGAGAACAGGTTACGAGATACTTACTGAATATACTTAGCCTATAATTATATTGGTGTTATGAGAACGAATGGGCTCTAAGCCACGGTGGCTCCAATGCGGCTCGGTGGACGTCACATCATCGATTTTTAGGGTTCCGTACCAAAATGGTAAAAAAGGAACCCTTATGGTGCGACTACGTCTGTCTGTCTGTCTGTCTGTCACACCTGCTTATTTCAGCAACTACTAATGCTATCGACTTGAAATTTGTAACAGTTATAAAGAATGCTTGTCCAACTTTATTGCAAATGAAAAAAAAATTAAAAATATTTTTATTTTCATTGCAAAAGGGGCCGGAGTGGGGTCCGAAATTTTAAAGTGGGGTTACTAGGTCAAGTGGCATATCATATGAAATATGATATGCCACTTGACATATGCACATTTCAAAATATATTTTCATTTTATTTTATGTCTCATAGTTTTCGACACCAAAAATTGTTCACCAAAAATAAAACGATGTTCCTAACTAGTACAGTTTTTTCAAAATTCTTTCACAAACAAACTTAGTTTTGCGGTCCGGTTTTTTTTCACTTTATACGTCCAAAACTGATACGGAACCCTCGGTGCGCGAGTACGACTCGCACTTGGCCGGTTTTTTAAATTTAGACATGGATGGTTTCCTCACGATGATTTCCTTAACCAATATTAGAGCGGCAGTGATGAAGCAAATTGCACAAAATGCTTGCCTACCTGGTTTCGGCTAGGCTAATACATTATCTTACAACTTAATTTGAGCAATAATTAATTAGTAGCACTTTGCCCACGACTTCGTCCGCGTGACATACACGTAGCGCCATCTAGACTCCTAAAGCAATTGTATCCGTCGAAAATTATTGTTTTTCCCTCGGGAACAGTACTTTTTTCTGGATGAAAGGTACTCTTTGTCCTTTTCTATACCCTTGACAACGTATATGCAAATTAATGAATGATCGGTTCAGTGGTTTAGGCGTGAAAAGGTAACGAACAAACAAACTTACTTTCGCATTTATAATATTAGTTTATTTATATTGAATTAAACACGGTGTAAGATTAAACGAGATCCCCTTGCAGACTGGTTTATAGATCAAATGCTTATACTCGTATTTAGAGATAGAGCAGATGCGGTTGACGTTGGAGAAGTGGCGACTGGCGACCGGTACCTACCTAATAATTGTTTTACCCATACAAGATGCCTGGCTCTGTATTTATCGATCCACCTGCCCTGAATAATCCCTTTTGTCTAGCATTCTCCCTGACTAGGCTTAGGAAATATACTGACTGAGGAAGACAATCTGACTACTGACAAAAATAATAATAGTAGTAGTAGTTCACCCTTAAAAAATATTGAATTAAAAATAAAATGTAAACCTTTTCCTGTGGTTTTGAAAATCAGTACAGGCTAACTTCTAGATTTTAGTTTTATTTGTAAGTATATTCAATTATAGTTTAGCAATAAAACAACATCTTTACTAAGCAAATAGAGGATTGTTTACTGAGTAGCTGGAAGCTCAAATAACGTAGTGTAACATAAATCAGATGGAAAATCAAACTTGTAGCATTACCGCAGTGTAGGAAGAATTGACAAGCTGCAAATTCTCGCTACAAAATTAAAATCACTTTACTAGACTGTGTGCAGGTCATTCGGAAGTAAAAAAGGGTTCGTACTTGTATAAAAATCATAAAATTCACATTTTTGCTGTACACCATTCCAGTCACGTATCGCTACGAGATCACGTTCGTCTTTTGTTTTTTTCGTGAAGACCTAATCTGTGATTTTTTTTCTGTATACCCGCAACACATGCGTTTGATAAATTGCTAGTTCTCGAGTGAGGCCGTAAAAAATAAATAACTATGAGAAATTGATTTATGAATGTGACTTATTTATGTTAATGTGATTTAGTTTTTCTGCGATTGAAGTAATAGTCGTAAATATTACGAATTTACTTTATTGGACCCACGATATTGGATATTTTTTGATAATGAACTTTATTGGACCCACGCACTTTTCTGTAAGCTACTCAACCATCGGCCGTTAAAAGCTTACAATAAGGAGTTATGGACACAATAGAGGCGCGGTTTGTCGGGACCACGTATCAGAAAAAGCCATTTCCCCCAGCCTTTCATAACGCGATCAAAATTCGTACAACTTCAATGCCGAAAAAGGACAACCCCTTTCAAAATTCAACCCCTTTCAAAATTCAACCCCTTTTTGTACCCAATTAGTGTTTCATAAACCGCTCAAAAGAAGACATTGAAACTTGGTTTTTCTTACAGTTTACCGCCCCAGTGATGAGAATATTGGTGTTTGTTCGGGTCTCAGAGGACGCGGTAAAGTAAATAGTGTTGTTTACTGAAGGTGCCAGAGTTTGTCGAGAGATCAGTCTAGCTAAGGGCTCTTCGATCTTTCCAAGAGCCTTCTTTACACGGGATGTTTGGCCGGCAGGAATAATTACAAATCATTGCAAAGGCTTTGGAAATAAGACGGGTGAAATTGGTCGGATAGGAAATACTGATGTCCGAAATTATTTATTTGTATACTTAGGTTTTTTTATTTGTATTTTAGGTACCTACCTAAGTAACTAGTTTTTTTTGGTCTGACCTATAAGTTTATTAAAAACCTGATAGTATCATAACTATAATTTTTTTTTTTTTGGTGGTATGTACAAACCTGAAACTACTTTATTGAATCGGCACGTCACAGTGTAAAATAATTTCTGATTATACACGGTGGCAGGTTAGATAGTGGAAATATTTTAAGGGATCATTGTAGTCATCATTATGAACAACTTTTACCATGGGACCAGCACTGAAATCGCGAAAAAAAATCAGCTGTTCCATACATTTATGTTCACATAACTCAACAAAATGTATGGAACAGCTGATTTTTTTTTCGTGATTTCAGGGTTGGTCCCATAGTAAAAGTTGTTCATAATGATGAGTACATTAATGACCCCATAAAAAAATTTCTACTGTCTAACCTGCCACCCTGTATTTTTATAACTGTTTATTGTTATGTTTATCTTGCGAAATGAATTATGTACTTACCTACTTAAGACACACACATTAATGAAACCACATTCTTAGTGAAGGTTTTTATCATAACAAACATGAACAGGAAAACCGAACGAAAAATTAATAGCGACCACACACCATTGTTATCCATAACAAAAATAATATCTACAAAGAAAAGTAAATATTATTGAGTAGGTTTTTCTTTGACCATGATATCTAATGATAATGATGATGACCCACGATATTTATATACACTAATCACAGCAGCTAATTGACGAACAGCTCGTTTGTGAAAACCTTTTCAGTAGTTTTAATGTTTCGACGCGGAAGTTGATACTTTGGTTATAATAGCAACTGTAGGTAAGTAGTTATTACATTGGACAGTAAATAAAAAAAACCGGATAAGTGGAAGCATGACTCGCGCCCTAAGGGTTCCGAAATATGCAATAGCATCATCTACGCTGCTATTACATCATAGTAAGTAATATCATATTTTGATCATAGATGGCGCTATTGCATACTTCTAGTGGCGCCATCTATAGGCAGATGGCTCCACTCATGGTCATGACAGACGGACAACAAAGTGATGTTTAAGGGTTTCGTTTTTTCTTTGAGGTACGGAACCCTAAAAAGCTTGAAATGTATTACATTGTACCTGTGTAAACATTCCAAAGTATTGAAAAAAAAAATCTAATTTCGAATACATACCGCGTTCACCGATCCTGCTGCTTCTGCCAAGCGTATGTCCGTGAGAAGACCCCTCAATACCATAATATTATGACTTTTCAGCCCGAAAAAGTCCACGGCTGAACGTAGACGACTGCTGAACATAGGCATCCTTATGACGGTTACTATGAACGGTCATATGGAAAAATACTTTTATCACCATGATTTAAAATTGGATCACAATTAGTTGTAATGTTTATTTTTGGTTACGAAGAAGGACATTATAGTCTCTAGGTTGGCATTATATACCAGAAAAAATCAAATATTGTACAGAATTTGTGAGGGACTAGTAATTATAACAAGCGTATTGTGCGCGCGCCCGATGCTTGGTTTCGATTGCATGCATGCGTTGCATGCGTTTCGATTTAGTATGACGCGCGCTCGACGGACGGCAGCGCTTGATGTAATCCGTTGCATAGAAATTCATAAAAAGTACAATTTTGTAGAGCGCCTGAACCGCAGCGTATCGGGCGCGCGCATAATATGTTTGTTATATTTAACTAATCCCTATGAAATCATCTGCTAAACAAATGAAATGCAATGTATCCAGAGGTGTGGCTTATTCCCAGGAGCTCTAAATCTATTGTTGTGGATATTTTTGCTCGCTAAACAGTAAAACCATATTTACCTACCTAATTCTTTCTCTTACATCCTTAAAAGTGTATTGTACTATTGTTCCAAATTTTTTGCACCTTCAACACAAAAAATCCTTTCAGCCCTAAAATTCTATGAAGGAAACATTGTGAAAAGACTTACAAGATAAGCGAATATTTTTAGGTCACCCAAAAAATGAAGATGAAAAATCGCAGATAAGATGTTGCCAGAGAAAGCAAAACAAAAAACCGACATTTCTTTGTTATTGAATTAATTAAAATTGTTTGTCCACTCTAACTCAAGGACGAATGATAAAAAGTTAGTACGGTATGAGAATTTATTCGCATTTAAAATATTGCATTGTGACAGTTGTGAGATCCTTAATGAATTTTAATCAGTTTGTTTCATTTTTCAAGTTTGTTTAGATTTAAAAATTTGAGAGTACCTACTCGGATTTTGGACTTCTCGTGTAGTGTGCCCATCGCAGAATTTTGTTTCCTTTGTTAAAATTCAAACAAAACATCGTCAACCTTAGCTTAACGACTCATCGATCATGATGTCAGTTAGCCATAATG
The DNA here is from genome assembly GCA_948465475.1 of Thalpophila matura. Lineage (NCBI taxonomy): Eukaryota > Metazoa > Arthropoda > Insecta > Lepidoptera > Noctuidae > Thalpophila > Thalpophila matura. The sequence continues at coordinate 9,967,544 of OX419185.1, read as the reverse complement.
ATAATTTATCATCTGTAAGCACACTTTGCAAAATGGCACAGCGCGGTGGCGACGTAATGTTCCGTCCCAACCACCTTCATATAAAATTTAAATTTAAGATTTATTATGTAAATGAGGATTAAACAATATATATTAAAACAAACAGCCGTATTGAGATTAAATTTACATTACCTACGTAAGCGATCATTGTTACTAACTATAGTAATCATTTATTAGAAAATGCCTCATTTTAGAATGCTAAGCACGAAAAGAATGAGGCACTTTATTTTCACGAAGTTTTTACTTCCCTTGTAACAAATGGCAGTAATATCTCGTATGCATATGTCGACGTGGGAAAACACAATATGCTCCCGACAAATTATCTGGGAACTTGTTCATAGTGTTGCCAACCAGCACAGGGGGATGAAAAATGACTGCATGAGAGCTTCACCTCAAACGTCCCACGCTTACATTGCCTTATATTTCTAAAGAAATAAAAATACTGAGATTTGTCGGACCCATTGATATCACAGTTTTACCATGTAAGTATTGTAAAAGGGTGTAATATGAATAAATGTGAAAAAAAAACTGTGTGATCTGAGTTTTGATATGAGGTTAAGTTATCTCCCTTTTTATTGCTTTCCGAAAAATGGCTTAAATATGTATATTGTAATATTTCCAAATATACAAATGTTTTAAAGTATTCAACTTGTTTTATAAGAGTTAAAATCCTTAGAGATATAACACGTTAAAAATACAAAAGAACACTTTCCCTAGATAGTATGCAAAAGGAGAAAATAAAACACAAGATTTAGTGGAGAATTTTATTTTTAACGTTTGTTCAAATTATTGAGAATTCTGAGACTCGAAACTTTACCAGTTTTGTTACACATCTAGCATTTTATATGGTGAAAACAGAATCTATTGAGAGCTCTACGTATGCGTTAACAGACAACAATTGGAAAGTTAAATATTACATGCGAATTTGTTAAGATTTCTATAGGCAATAACTATACATTTTTCGGGCATAGGCATAAACAATGAAGCGCCTTTATATTTATTAGCACAATTAATGTTCATTCAGCTGCAGTTATGACTCTTGGCTTACACATCGACGCAACGTTCTAGCCTAGTTGTGTTCGTAAAACGATCAAATTTCGGCGCCACTCTTGTTGGTCCCGTTTTTATCTACAAAAAATATGTCCCTTTACAGTACATTGACTTATTTCACTGTTTCATTACGCATTATCTCACAGCCGATACCGCGACCACCACATTTCTTCTACTTTTACTTTTATTTAGTTTTACGATTCTATAGCTGAATCTGTGTTTCTCATGGTATTCAATACTATTATTATCTCCTCTTGCATTAATTTCTTCTTCGTCGTTAGTTATCTTTAATTTCTCTCTTACTTTTATCCATCTATCATTCTTCCAGTCATATTTTTTGCCCATAGCTAAGAGGATGTCTTCAAATTTAGGCCATGGTGAATTTATTGAACTAGATTTTTCATTAGGCTTATCTTTGTTTAAGGCTTCATATTTAACAGGGTTGTGTACATTGATTAAGTGTTTAGAAGGCATATCATTAGTAATATCAGTAGTGTTGGCGTATAAAAAATTATGTTCTACTTTATCGCTGTGTTCATCGTTCCCGGTCTCTTTTTTACGATCCAGTTTATTTGTTACATGTTTGTAGTGTATTCTATCAACATTATCTCCCTTGTATCGCTCCTCTGGATATTCATCGTAAAAGCTTTCTATCTCGCGCTCAATTTTTTCTGCAAAAGAAATTGAAATATGTCAGACACACTTTTTGCAAGCGATTGTTAGGGAAAGGGGAGAACTTTTAAAACAAATTTTCATGACATCGTTCGTTTGTAAACAGTTTTGTTTTCTTGTTGTTCTTAAATAAAACAGGGATTTGGCGACTTTCAGAGAAGGATGATAATGTCAGTTTATTGTAAAAGGGTTATTTTAAAATTTATATAACATTTTCTATCATGCTTAATGACTATAAATATCCAAAGGATAATAAAGAAATATTTTAAAACATGAATCATGTCGTGGCACAAGGAAAATATGGTGCAGGAATAACAATTTAAATGCAAATACGGCTTCAAACTAGTCTTGTTTTTTATATTAGAATATGTGTAGTAATTGCTGTTTTCTACATTCGTTTTTACCGCATTGCTACTCAAAGTTTATGATACAAGTATGTTTTGAACTTACTCAAGTCTGTCACTTTTTACTTAGTGATCGTCTTCTTTTATAACAATATGGACACCACGACACATTGTCACTAATTGGGATATCATTTCCAAAAAGTTTATCCTGGACAAGTACTTATCGAAAGCAGAGAGTATGCTCATTCATTAGTCTTAAACTTATCCTGTATTCTTATAATTTCGTAAAAAATCTTACCTGCCATCTTTTTGTACAGTTCAATATCATGCCGAAGCTTTTCTTTGTCCCTTTCTTTCCAATGTCCATCGCCTTGGTCTGAGGGAAATAAATTAAAGGTATATTTCTACTCTGATAGTAATTTCGGGATGAATAGAAATCTCTCAAAGGTTGGATCGGAATGATCTCGTTTTTATTGTATTGATAGGAATTTCGATTGATGTTTTGCCCGGCAGCACTGCTATATTTTCTGATTTTCCTTTTCTTTGTACGTTGGTGTTGTAGTAAGTCAATCTGAGAGTTATTGGGTAGGTTGGCGTGATTCTGACTCTACGAAACTTGTAAAATAATTTAGATCCAATAAACTTGACTTTTATCGGCATGTAGATTATAATTCATTCACCAATACCATCATTACAAGTACCAAGTACATAACGATGGTGGTCAAGAATTATTTATTATAATAATAATGTTATTAAACAGTTTGTTATCAAGCGGCAACAAGGTGCGTGCCTTCAATGGTTGGGTCATGCCGGTCTTGATGTACTCTTTCGGTATACTCAAGTGGACTCAGACAGATCTAGACGCCCTGGATAGGAGGGTCCGTTCATTGCTGACTGTATATCGGATGCATCACCCACGATCATCGGTGATGAGGTTGTACATCCCGCGGAGGTGTGGGGGTCGAGGCTTTTTAAATGCCAAAACCCTTCACAACCGTGAGGTGTGCAACCTTAGGGAATATTTCCTTAAAGCCGAAGTGGGGATGCACCGGGATGTAGTCGCAGTGGACAAAGGACTCACGCCTCTCTCCTTAGGTAAAGAGAACTGGCGCAAACCTGTAGTACTCGAAACCAAAGATCGCATGGAGGTATGGCAGAACAAGGAGCTACACGGACGCTTTTTCCAGGCCCTTCATGGGCCTGATGTAGACTTTTTGGCGTCCGTATCCTGGCTGCGTTGCGGTGATCTCTTTGGAGAAACCGAAGGGTTTGTTTGTGCAATTATGGACGAAGTAATGATGACGAACAACTATAGAAAGTACATTGTAAAGGATGGCACAGTTGATATCTGTCGGGCATGTCACTGTCCCGGTGAATCGATCCGACATATAATTTCTGGTTGTTCTCGTCTTGCTAACGGTGAGTATTTGCACAGACACAACTTGGTGGCCAGGATTATCCACCAGCAACTTGCATTGAGATACCACCTTGTAGATTTAGAGGTGCCGTACTACAGGTATGTGCCCGACCCAGTCCTCGAAAATGGCCATATCACATTGTACTGGGATCGATCTATCATCACTGATCGGACTATTATTGCTAATAAGCCGGACATAGTGGTGGTAGATCGATTAGAACGCCGCGCAATGATTGTTGATATCACGGTCCCGCATGATGGCAATCTCGTGAAGGCCGAAAAAGATAAGGAAATCAAGTATCTTGACTTGGCACACGAAATTGTCAGCATGTGGGGGGTGGATTCGGCAATCATTGTGCCGATAGTCGTTTCGGCCAATGGCCTAATAGCCAAGAGCCTCGACCAACACCTGAGGAGGCTCTCGTTGGGCAGTTGGATCAAGGGCTTGATGCAGAGAGCGGTACTCCTGGACACGGCTCGCATTGTTAGGAGGTTTCTCTCTCTGGATCCCTGACCGCCGGTAGCTTGGACCCTGTTCCCGATGCCGGTGGGGTACTATTTTTTATATTTTTAAATGTTTTTTATTTATTTTTTATTGAAATATTTAAAAATGTAAAAATATATGTAAATAAAATGAATAAATAATAATGTTATAATATATCTCATGGTATAAAAAAACATTGTTGTGTGTATTTAATTATATAAAATGGCAGGGCATAGGCAGCTACTTCATAATTATAATCATCTAAAATATGTTGTATAACTTACCAATGCACACAATGAAGAAAATGACAAAGGTTGTATAGTCCATTATATGTCTGTACATCAGCCTTCTAATGATGCCTTTAGACCTGAAACAATATGGCCTAACTTAGTTCAATTGGGCGGGAAATGATGTTCATGCAATTTGAAATTACGCATAATAATGTCGTGTAGCTGTACAATTGTAATTTGGTGAGAGCTTCGTAAAATCTTAATAAAGAAACGGGGCGTAAAATGAGGTTAACAAAATCGAAACCTTAGCAAACTGTACATCAAACCAAGCAAGTTTGAGCAAAAAAGATGCCAGGAAACAACTTTTAATTTTAGATATACAAAAACAGTGGTTATCTGTAGCGTGGAATGCAACGCGCGCAAGACTGTGCCTCCATAAATGTAGGTAGGTACCTACGATTGATAAATATTTAATCAAGGAGAAAGTTTATAACTAGATACATTAAAAATTGGGTTTGAAAAAATGTAAAGTCTTAATTTATAAAAATCGTTGTAATGTTTTTTTAGGTGGTATTAGAGTTGTGACTTTGATCTTCAATATCTCTACAAGCAGTCGGTTTTCAGGCCCGGTACAAAAACATCGTAATGATAAGAAAAATATATGGCTTTCAGTACTTGATAACAGTGATAACAGTCGGATATTTTAACGTTAAGCTGTAGATATAATAAAAAAACATAGAAAAAATAAGCCTTTGCTTTTGCCGCTTTAAAATATTTAAGCACAAATACGTATAAACTACGCTCAACTTTCTGTTGGAAATTTGCAAAGTTTCAGTAGAATGTTGCGCAAAAGCATGCCGAGATTTTGGTGGAAAAATTAGGAAAGTATTATGCAAAAACAGTAGTTATTTAGTTAGTATATTATTTATGTATACTAGAGTTGGACCGAGTTATATACTTTTATGTGTCACTTTTTTCACAGCTAATTTTAGGGTGCAAGGAGAGAGCCTCCCCGAGTGACGATAACTAAGTAGGTAGGTAGGTACGTCCGGCGCACCCGGGGCACCTCACAACCATCCTTGTTGCCTGGTCAATATCTAGATACAGCAAGGCAAAAGTTGCTGTTTCGATGTGAAAATTAGCTCATGATGAAGAAGAAGAAGTAAAGTAATATGTGGATAAATTGAAAGAAGCTACGTATGAGTAAAATAACAATCATGATGAATTAAAATTGCGGTTATATTCAGGTTGTATTCGGTTTTCTGGTAGTTTTCTGCACTCAGATTTAACCAAGCAACTTTAAACTTCGAAATACGTAAAACCTCTATTTACACTTATTTTTAAAACATAAACGTAAACGTTTTCTCTTTCTTTCTTTCTGAAATAGAATCCAATACAAACTTGAGCCTTGGTTCGATAAAGTCGTTTCACGCCAACCCTTATCAAACTTAAGCCCTCGCCTCAATAATATTTTCACAGTATTGTTTTAGCGTACAATTCAATTAGTAACTCGAACCGACTGTTATGAAAAACTGATAAGCCCATCCAAGCTATAACTCCTTCTAAAACATATCTACTAACTAAGAATAGATTGACTGTGTATTTAAATTAAACCTTTGTTTATTCGAAGTCTTTGAAATAAAAGAGGACTTGGTCTTCCAACTCCGATATCTACGAGTTGTAAATTCGTGGTCATATTAATTTATGGGGATTATTTGGACTTTTGTTCAGAGCAACCTTTGATACTCACCTCACCATTGGAATTAACCCGATCAGCTAATGTCATTTATTTGTATGTAGAGTCGAAAAAAAGGACCGATTTTTTTTGTTTGACCATGTCATGTCAATGTCATCAGCAAGTTAAAGTCAAGTTAACAGTCGTCTAAAATTAAGATCATAACGACATCATTTTCTAAAACCTCTTTTTCAAATTGTATTTATTTATCGTAAGAACTTATAGTTCACTTAAAATGAGATACAATAAACAATGTGATTACATTGTAATAACTAATTATAGTGTTAGCCTACAGGATGTTAGAAGTTACAGTGTACATACATATTTCATGAGTTTACTTTTAAATACATTCATGCTATCACAATCTTTAATGTCGTTTGATATTTTATTGTACAGCTGTATTCAGTTTATTATCAAATGCTTTTATAGGTTACAAAGAGAAATAATCTTCTAATCACTGGAAAGAATATCGTAAAGGCAGTTACAGACCTACGCATTAAATGTTAAAATCAGGGACCGATTAATCGGGTTAAAAGGTTACCGCTTAAATCTCTAACCCATATTTTTGGTTAATCTTAATGCAGGGTAACCGGTTAACCCTTTAATACGGATACCGTTACCGGTTAATATTGCTGATTAACCCGAATGAAATACAACAAAAATAAAAAAATAGGAACAAAAATGAACTCTATGCGTGAACCGGTTATTATTAGGCTGATTAACCCAGAATACGGGTTAACCTTTATGCAAGGTTTTTCACCTAACCCAAAAAAAAATAACTCGGGTTAACCCCTATACGGGTGACCTTTTCGGTCCCTGGTTAAAATGATTGTTTTCTATTTTAGGATACGACCTTTGACAACATTTTAAAGATACAAACGCAAAAAAAGAAAGTCGTCCTAAATTGAAATAATAACGCTTTTGAAGGTCGACCGAAATAAACAGATCTCTAGGAGCCAAATTGTGCGATTTCAAGAAACCATTGAAATTCTAGCATTGTCGAGATTTTCAAGAAAAAAATATACTATAGGTAAGTAACTTATTTTTTTCAGGTTTCTCGGCGACATTGCCAGCTAAAATTAAATTTATCGAATTCTCCTGCGCCAGGGGCAAAACTTGAGCGATGTGGTGACTTTTTAATTTGTTCAAGGCTTTTTTACTCTCAGCTCTTATTAAAATACGTTTCTTCTAATATACGGTGTTATTATCTACACCTGGCACCTTAATTATTTGCATATTTAGATTTTTACGTGGTGTCGCCCGTTGAAATATTTGGAGCAATATTTTTGGCTTTTGTTATAATTAAAAATGATTTGTGATATCGAAACGTTTATATTACTCGTATTTGTTTATATAGATAGCTTGGCGCTCATACCTATTATAGTATTTTGATCATGTGTAATAAATAAATGTGCTACAATTTTTTACAAGCCCTAAATATTGCTTTTATCACAGCGTCGTTTTTCTTTTGTTTTCTTTTTACTAGGAAAGTTAACAATTATTGTTTTCCTGAAGTTGTCGGGATAAAAAAGTATAATAACAAGACAAAAAACAACAAATAAGTAGACTTGCTACGATAAAGAAAAAGAAAAGTAATAGGTACCTACATTGCTATGTTAGTAGCGATGTAGGTATTACTTTAAAAGTTTAAATACCTAATTAAAGTGCTTTGTAGGCAATTACCTACAAAGCATCTGTCTTTTTATCCTATACTAATACAAAAGATTACCAAATATAAAAGCTTCAAATGATGACCTTTACAGCAATAATATCAGCTCTGTGTTTTCTACTGAACTTAAGCTCCCGAAGGTCACTATAATTAATGATCGCATCAAAGACTGAAGGTTACATAATTATCGTCTTGATACTCGTAAATATACAAAAAAATCCCCAATATGGTGCGATAGCAAATCGTCTTATGAATTTGTTGATAGGGAAAACAAAAGTTATTTAGCTGCCAAATCTCATCAGGGCAGTATCGAAACTTGAATCTTAATTTTTCAAATGAAATTCATGATTCAGTATCATTTCAAATTACGTGTCTTAGCAGATCTAAACTTAAAAGCAAGTTTCTATCATACATAATAATATACCTACCAAAATATTAAAATCAAAATCCAAATTAAAAAATAATATATTTAAAATAGGCTAAAAGTCAATTAGCATTTTTTGAACGTCAATATTATAAAAGACAGCCCCCAAAAACTCCCGCCCTTCACCGCTTCCCAGTGTTTTTGCTACGAAGAAGACGCTACCGAACAAACTTCACAGAATATGAAAAAGTATATAAGGACAGGTTACAGCGAAGTTTTAAAAACGTAGCTGGCTTTAAACTCCTATAAAAAGTCGCATTAGTCCGTACGTCAAGTAAAAAGTTCGCGCTAAAATATAAATGGTCATTAGTTCTGGATTATCGCCGACACGTGGGTAAACTGCTGGAAAAGCAAAGGCATCTAAACGAAGCTCGAACGTCTAGACTTGTAGGAAAACGGTAGGAGGTGTGTACATAGATATTATTAAACACGGGACGCGAGACTATCGCAAAAAATGTAGATATGACACATTGACTAAATTTTGAGGGACTAGTGAGATAGAGTGTTATAGTTATACCTAATACCGATCATATTTTTTCTTGTAATTGAGTGCCTAGCAAGTTGACGGCCCACCTGATGGTAAGTGATCACCACCGCCAATGGACATCTACAATACCAAAGGCATCGGGGATGCATTGTCTACCCTAAAGACTAATAAGCAATGTCTCATGTACCTGTAATTACACCGGCACCCATGCCCTTCAAACCTAAAACAGCAATCTATTTGGTGGCAGAAATAGGTATGATGATAGTACTTCCCCAGACGAGCTGTTTCACACACAGCTATAAGTGGTATATACCTACTATACCTAGTAGTAACTAGGTATAGTTAAGTAGGTATATACCACTTATAGCTCTGTCACTGTCCAGCACTGAATCAAACTGACAAGACTATATCGCAGCAATACTGAATGAAATGAATGACAGCAATAAAGACTGAATCAAACTGACAAGACTATATCGCAGCAGTCTGCGATATAGTCTTGTCAGTTTGATTCAGTCTTTTGAACTGTCGTCAAAAGACAGTTCTTTTGACGACAGTTCGTAGCAAGTGGAGTCGAGAACGGCCCGTGTTTCGCGTCCTGTGTTTAATATGTCTATGGCGGTATATCAAGAATTTCAAATAAAAATACATGGCTCGGTTGGCACAGCGTGGCTAAGGGATTGACTTTTGCTTTACGTGCCATGGACTCGATCTTGGCTTTTTGGATCCAATATTTGTATTAAAAAACTTATAGATAAGTTCAGAAGCGTATGGACCAGCATTTTTATTTAAATTGAAAAATAATATGATAAAATTGAAACGCGTTTTATTAAAATCGCTCTGTTTAAAATCCTATTTATAGCTTTTATTTTAGAGACAATATTTATAGGTATTTTGGCTAGACAGATATATTTTCGCTACAATGAGTTTGTTGTGAGCCTAGTCAATTCAGAGTTGTTTGTAGGTATATAAACTGAGTCACCCTCGTCCGTGGGAAGGCACATGTACAGTCGTGAAGAAAAAAGAGAAAAGTTGGAATAAACTTTGTTGTTTCACAAAAGTACACTTTTTCAGTTATTTCTTGATTTATCTAGTAATCAGCTATTCAAATTAGCAACCACTCATGCTCTGTTCTTCTGCTCTTCCAAGTAACATCCCAGTGATCCCCTAAATGCAAAGTAACCTCTACCTCTTTTTGCCTCTGCAAGTCATTAGTCACGTTCACCGAGGACCATCATTTAGATAAATAATTCCGGAAAGTTTATTTGCTTAACACGTTAATTTAACTTAGATACAGGACAGAATTCTCTGGGCCGTACCACAAAAAAGATAAACACGCGTTCAACACGAATGCTTCCAAATATAATACGCACTTGTTTTAGCACTAACTTGAATAAAACAAGTATGTATTATTTTTGGTAGCATTCGCGTTCAACACGTGTTTATCTTTTTTGTGATAAGGGTGTCTATGTTGAACATATCAGTAGATTGCACTAGAGGCGTGTCGCTAGTGTATAACTACAATAATATCTATGACTCAGATTAACCAAGTACCGTAATTTAGGTATCGTAAATGGCTGTAATTTTACCCACACCCTATATACCTTCCAGTCGTTTAGTATGCTGAACGTAGGTTATAAACTTTTTATCACTAAAAAGCATATCCGGTCATCGGCCTCTAGGTCGGGCAAAAGGGTGGGAAAATCTTCGAAGGTTTGAAATGCATTTAGTAATAAATCTAGTACTTAAGTAAATAAAAAACCAATCACTGTTTGCATTGCGTCTATATCATGTCTGATGGTAATAAAACCATTACAAAGACGACAACATTGCAGTCGGGACCCAATCTTTTCGGGTAATACTCCTATTATGAACCCAGTGGCACTCGCGGAATCGGTACGCATCTAAAGATACCTCAGCTGTTAAAATCCGTTCATTTATTTAGTTTTTAGGAGGAACACAGAAATGGTGATACCTATCTCATACATACTAATATACAGACTAATTAAAAACGTTACCCTTCTTTTAGGCTTTGCGGTAGTCGGGTATAAAGGACTCATCCCTTGTTAACTGAACCTTGGGAAACAGTGTGACATTACTCAATATACCATCCTCATTTATTTGCATTGATGCAGTAAATTGCACGTATCAGTCAAATTATTAACCCATTCCCTGTACATTTAATCATTATGTTTCATCATGATTGTTTAACTATTGCGTCAGCTTTGCAGACAGCAAACCCGTTAGAGCTTTAACACACTTGCAAATAATATTGTTGTGCGTTAGTGGCACTGATAAAAGGAAAGTATGAAATAATAGCTTTGCAACTAATTGCAAGTGTTCGCGCACCTATTTGCTATCCAAGCGTTCGTTTAGTCAGTGTAACTATCGCACAGCGATTAATTGAAAGTGTGTTCAAGCTCTTAAGTAGGTAAGAACCATATAGGTACCTACCTAGGAAACATACATTGAAAGTTGTACAACACTGCTACTAACATTACAAACAAAAACAATTTAAGTACAAAAACACTAGAACAAACTTCAAAAAGCTGAATATTAACCCTCATAATAAACTATCCTGGGGAAACATTCCAACATTGTTTTTAACAACAATCAGGGTAAACGATAAAGTTAAATTATACCCTCATCAGCGAACATTATCAAAACGATTTATTGAAAGTATAAATATTTCCGTAGTCCCGTTAACGAGCGTTAAGGCATGTCCTACATGTTTACAAAATGTTGTACCTACTCGAAATATTTTTACCCAACTGCGGCAAAGCCCAAAAGTCATTGTTTTCTCTTTCTTTGTTCTATTAAGACTAGATAAGACAGGATAAACCGCGGTAGAGTTTTTAATTTATTATTTTTATACTATCTTTTTGGTATAGTGGTGGCAAATTCGACTGCTAAGCGTGGAGTCCTGGGTTCAATCCTCGGGTTGAACATGGTGTTATTAGGTTTTTCCATAATGAAATTATGAGTAGCAACATGGAATCTAGATTTAATACCCATTTAATAGCAATAGACTCAAAGAGAAAAACGAGGTAGAGGTTAAGAGAGGTAGGGCACAGCAGAATATCTCGCTCAAATCTGGAGCAGCTCGACTGGTAAAGTACCTCCACCTTATTTATAGAATACCACAGCCAAATAACGCTAGTCTTCGGTAGTGTTGTGTTCCTGTGGTGAGTAAAGTCGCCAGAGCTCCTGAGGATGCACTGTGTTAATAGCTGGAGCATATTTGTCTCCTAAACTGTCGGCACGGCGAATCCTCATTAAAGAGGCAACGCACATCAAGTGTAATACCTACTCGGTGTTGCTAGTGTTCCATATGTTATGTTAGCTAATGTTCCAGGCTACGATAACCGCTTACCATCAGGCGGGCCAGACGCCTGTTTGCCACCCTTGTACATTAATAATATAACATTTAATTCAGGTAACAAAAAACTCATAACATAAACAAACATAAAAAATATAGGTAGGCTTACCGTAATTAAATGTAACTTAAACATTGCTGGCGAAATGTGGGTGTAACATACACCTCTACCTAACCCTTTCAGGATTACAGGCGTGATGTTATTATGTTATTTTTAATTATTTTTTTTATACGATTAAATAACAAAGTATATACATTTTTTTGTACTACTTAAATTTGCGTAGGCTCCCGTTAGTTTTATTTTATGACTGGCAATTAGAAGTCTAATGATGGAAGGAAAATAGAACAGTTTATTAATAAACAGGTGGTATTATTGCTGTTTCATGATTATCATAATAATGAACTCGATGGGACATTAGCTTTTCCAAAAATGCTAAAAACTTTATTACAGAATAGGGCCGACATCGCTACGCCTGGAAAACTAATTGGTTGTGATAGCTATAAAAGATACAAGTGCTCATTTTGTAGGTGTACAGTAGCCATAATAATGAAATTCATGATAATCATAATAATAACCTCGTAATAGCTTCTCGATGGAAGATTAGCTATTCCAAAAACGCTAAACACTTTATTAAGTATAGGACAGATATCATGAAAAACGAAATAGTGGTGCTAGCTTTAAAAGTGCTTATTCTATAAGTGTAGCCATATTATAAATTCGATCATCATTAGAATATTGACTTTATCTATGCATGAATTCAAATAGCAATTACTCAAAACTACCAAGATAAGTTGATTTGGCATTAATGTTTTAACACAGATTATAATTAATAATGTAACTAAAATACGAAGCACTGTACTGTAATTTAGCACTGTATGTTTAGTACTTCCATTCATTAAGTACTGCACAACATTTTTAATTCAATCAAAACAGAAACCCTTTCTCACAAAACGTATGCAAATTTAAAATGTACCTACAAACCTTTGTTTACACGCACTTCCAAACGCGAATTTCAAATAAACTCTTCCCAGTTTGATTGCGAACTCAAAATAAACCAAACTTTAATTTTCAGTCACAAAACTTTGTTCTTCTCCGTAACGAACGTTTTCAACGCAATTGAGACGCGTGCTCCGTCGCTCAAGGCTCGAACCCGACTGACTACTCGCTGTTCGCGAACTTCATTTACCATAGGCTTACCGTCAACCCCTCGTGAATCATCCTCGTATCTGTTACATTGGCCGTTATCTACGAAGGACTGTTTAACACTTCAGTCTGATTCTAGCAATGAAAGTAATCTAACATCATATTTACGGAATTTAAATGGTTTTTATAGTGGAGGTGAGGGTCGGTTTTCCCACCACCCCACACTCCCTCGACACTGTACTTAAACTTGTATTGCATGTCTGTAAGGTAGGCTTTTCAATCAGACACGTTGCCCTTTGAATTTAAATTGTATTGGTTGTTTTGGTTAGTTTTTCTTGTTAATCAATTTCTATCCAGAGACTTAATTAACTTCCCCTTGGTAGCTCGTGGCCACAACACTGCACTGCAGTTATTCCACATAATTGAATTGCTATTTTTAGATTTCTAGCTTTTGTTTGTTTCAATTGATCAATTTCAAAAGCACTGAATTAATTAGGCATAGGTATACGTAGTCACAGAATTTGCTGAAAATTTAATAAAACCGACATTTTAACGTCCTTAATTATCATAATAAAAAGGTCTTTTATTTCGTATTTACTTAGATAAAATAAATTTAAAAACGGCGTCTATATCCTAAAATGACACTGTAGAGTAGAGGCTGCTCATTTCACGAGCCGAGTAAGTATTAAAAGCATTGATAAACATTCATTAGAACCATTGTTCTGACGTAGTGAATCTGTTCTTTTATTTTATCGTCTGGCCCTGGCCTTTATTAGGTCCGTACATAGATTGTGCTGAACAAAATCATTAAAATGGTTTTCGTTTACAAAAATGTCCATTACAACAACCCTCCTCAAATTCTATCTAAGGCTTTGTCTTTTACTTGATTTTTGCGGTGCTTTTAGGCTCTTTTACATAGATGCGACGCGATATTGCGATTTTTGTTTCGTGTAGGTATACTGTTTTGAACCTATGAAAGATTATATTATAGGTAGGCATAAATATATGTACATATATCGACCTATAAGAGTCAATAATAATTATATTGTGCTAAAATCACTGTGATTATTCAGTTATAATCGGATCAAAATGTTGTACTTTGAACATTTTGTATTCATAACATTTGCCATGGTAGATTATCGTGTCGTTAGGTAGCTATTCCTTGCGGTTTTACCTCCGTTTCTTGGTTCCTAAGGGTCTAACTATTTGTCATGTATCTGGCTATCATATACGTACAAAAATATTTTTTCGATTCCAACTGGCAGTTCCAGAGATTAGCGCGTTTAAACAAACAAACTCTTCAGCTTTATAAAATTAGTATAGATTATAGACTAGCTGTGCCTGCGACTCCGTCCGTATGGAAGTCGGAAAATAACACAATGTCCTAATTTTCTTCATACAAATCTTACCATCCCTTCAGGAATGGAATTTAAAAACACCCCTCCTTAGTGCACCTCTAGGGTACTGAAGGAATATTTCCTTCAAATTTAAAATCTCTAGGTCCACCGGTTTAGGCTGTGCGTTGTCTGTCAGTCAGTAAGTCAGTCACGGTACGGTTCTATGGGTATAAGATAGAAGAAAGACAAACTGGGGCCGTATTATTACGTGTTAGAACCATCTTTATTTCAAAGTTGATGCGCAACAGTGATGGACTAAGTCAGAATGAATAACAATATCCCTTTTTCAGCGATGATAGCTTTAAGGGTAAATGTGGATTTTCTATTCCAAGTATTTCTTTTATTTCATAGATTATAAAACCCAATTTTATGACTTTATGATCTTAAATCTGATAAAGAAAAACACGATACCTTTATATTTTCTCGATAGAAAAAAGGTAAAGTAGTCTTTTTATCATTTTTCCTTGCCACCGCGATATCTGTATGAATTACCTCACGAAATCATGTCTAAATTATCGTAAATCGTTATTTTTATACATCATGTATTTATCTCAAACCAAAGAAAAATGTTGTTTGGCGCTTAAGTCGTTTATTTCCAAGCGCGTGATCTCATATTTTTGCGTAGTACATGAAGTAATTGCAACACTTTCATTTGTCTGTGAACATTTTCAAGGTATGGGTTAACATTAAGATTTATAATACGGCACCAGGCAACGTTATCAGAAGGAAAGTACCTTGCTTCATTGCTACAAAGTCCAGCGACACAAATGGTCACATACTTAGAATTGGAGCTGCGTGCCAGTAAAATGCGGTGGGCTAATGGTAGAAAGTAGCCTTCTGGCACGCTTCTTAGCCAAGAATGCGAACCAGATTTGGTTGTGACTGTCTTACCACAATCCGAAGAATATAACAACGTCATCCCTGTATTCTCTGAATAGTTAGGCAACAGTAGCAAAGGGTGAGGCAAAGCCGGTACAATAAACTAGTAACAAAATTATAAAAACGATCTTTTACCAGCGGCTTTGCCCGCGTGGAGGTCGGAAATAACATTTTAAAGTTTGAAGTTGATCACGCCAAAAAAACACGTTTCCCGATACAAAGTTACTCCACCCCTTTTTAGTCTCTTGGGGGTGAAATTTTCAAAAATCCTTTCTTATCAGATGCCTACATCATAATTATTATATCCAATATGTCCTCCAAATTTCACGTTTCTACCTCTAGCGGTTTAGGCTGGGACAAAGTCTTTTATATGCTTATATTATTTAAATAGATTTCGTTTTACTTTGTTATTCATTGATTCACTGTATTTACACATTTTAAATAGGCGAACAGGTACGACATAAGTAAAGCAAAATTATTTAAATTTTTCAACCGACTTAAAAAACGAAGAGGTTCTCAATTCGCTCGTATTTTTTTTGTTACTATTTTACTGTACCGGGTTTTCCTCACCCTTCCCCACTGTTATAATGTGGTACAAAGGTGTATAGTACACCCACATTTTGCCATTTATGTTTAAATTTCATGTAATAGGGACAAGTCTATTACCGTTTAAAGATTTGAAGAATATCTTCGCGAACATTGCACGTCTAACTATCGCAATATCGCGTCGCATGTCTACTGGACGATATATATCGCGTTTATATGTAAGTGCCCTTTCTCTCGGGTCGTCGGCTTATGTGCTTGTCCTCTTTCGTGTGATTGAAGACTTCCATGCGTGTACGGAAATATTTTTCTTGAAACACAGTTCTGGGATCGTAAGCTTTCGACAGGTTGACATTTGGGGCTCGTTTTATTGTCGTTTGAATGAAGTTTGTTATTTTTGGAGGTAAGGCGAATCACACATCGCCCCGCACTACGCTGCGGGGTGCGTGGCAACGGAACAAAAATCCCGAGCGTGAATGCGTTTTCAGTGTGTTGCACTATGCGTGATTTCTATACAAATACAGGTATTTGCAAACAACGGAACATCACGCACCCCTGCGCTACGCTGCGTGATGCGGGGCAGTGTGCGAATCGCCCAAGATTTAGCTAATTTAGTACCAAATTTTTAATTGTCAGATAACTTTATGAAAAGCATAAGGTTATTTTTAAAGTGACAGTTTTTCTATATAAAATCTGTCAAATATGAATTTTATTCCTTGGATAAGATATCTGACGATAGAAAAATCAGTTTATTATGTTACAGAATAACTAAATAAATAGTTATACTTATTTGCACTTTTGCTATTAAGTTACGTAATTATTGCAGGCACAAAACAAGCGGTATCAATAGAATTTAATATTTTTAGGGTTCCGTACCAAAATGGTAAAAAAGGAACCCTTATGGTGCGACTTTGTCTGTCTGTCTGTCTGTCACACCTGCTTATTTCAGCAATTACTAATTGACCCAAATATGGCACTAAAAATAAAACGATGTTCCTAACTAGTACAGTTTTTTCAAAATCATCAAAATTTCTTCACAAACAAACTTAGTTATGCGGTCCGGATTTTTCCACTTTATACGTCCAAAACTGATACGGAACCCTCGGTGCGCGAGTACGACTCGCACTTCGCCGGTTTTTTGTAATGCTTATGCACCTACTGCTACATTTACATGAAATATTTCAGACAAATCTGGTTCTATATTCTGATATCGCTCATTAGTGATATCGTCTATCATATTGAATGTAATTACGTTTTTGTATATACCTTTTGCTGTTTGTAGGTAACAAAACTCGTCATAAATAAAGCAAATCCCGGCATTGAAAAATGTTTGCATGCTGATTCGGGAATGGAATAAAAATGCAAAAACATGTAATCCTCGGGTTCTCGTATTTTTTTACGCTTATTGCGGTTTAGCTCTTGCATTGTGGCTATACACGAAACTTCTATCAACTTGGCTCTTATTATTATTTCTAAACATAACAATATTTAGAATTAATCTTTTTTGTAATGTACCTTACCTATTTTTAAGGTGTCGCACCAAAATTGTAAAAAAGGAACCCTTATGTTGCGACTTTGTCTGTCTGTATGTCTGTCACAGGTACTTATTAACTGGCATGTTATTCTATGAAAAGGGCTTCATCCTTACATTTCAAAATATACTTTTATTTACTTTTATACGCTAAAGTTTTCGTTTCTGTAATGCCCTATAGTTTACGACATTAAGACGAATGTCTAAAAAAATATATTACTTACTATCTTATCTCCGAAGTTTGTAAAGCGAAAAGTCTGAAATAATTAGGTTACAACACGTCACTGCGGCCTGCGGCTTAGTTAGCGGCATACGACTTCAGCAAGCTACGAATATGCGTAGGCATAGGCGACATAGGCGGTAGTGCGATAACCGTAGGCTTATCGCGCTACGTCGCTCGTAGCAGGCGCGTAGCCGTGCGACTACGTGTTGTCGTGTCTACGATTAACGGTGATTTTATCTGGCCTCGAAGAGTGAGGTATTACACTTTTTATATCATAAACATGAGCCTGTTTACAAATAAAAAAAGATCGGCTATAAATTAATCATCCCTGATAATTATCAACAAAACTCATTGATCAAACTAGATAACCATTATCGGACAGAACTCTTGAAAGCGGATATTCCGCCACTGGAAAGCAGAAAATATTGTCCGATCGTCTTACCGAAAGCTATTTTGGTAAATCGTTAATCAGCCAGCCGTGCGGAAAACTGATAAGGCAGACCCTTCGCCAATTAACTTAATGGTGATTCTTTTTCGACCTTGACACAAATGGCAAGTTTATACGACAATGGCTAAAGGGCACACGTATGTTGCCAAACCCGATATCTATTGATTGAATTTACTGTACCTAATGTCCCTTTGTCATGGAACAAAAGTTAATCATCACAGAGCTTTCGAAATACAATAGAGTTAAATGATTTGAGAGAATTGCTTTTATTAATACGGTCACTGTTTCAAAGCAAATAATGGTCGTTTTGCAGATTGAATAGTTTAATATAATTATCTGCTTTGTAATTGTGCATAGTCAAACCAAAATGTTATGGAAAAACCAGTTTGTGTTGATATTCTCTATTCGCATAATAACTGAAGTCATAATTTTGCATATACCTAATAAAATGTTTGGCATAAAGTTTTTTCGCATATCTATTAAATCTAAAGGCATAGTAAATCGTGGTAATATTGTTTTCATTGTCATAAATTTAAATTGCAATCATTTCGTTTGACATAATTTTAGTTAACATAAATAACATAATTTTAGTTAATAAAATCTTATATAAAAGTGATATATAGCATCTAATAGGAATTTACTACAAGTATTCGCTCAGCCAAACACTGTCACAGTAAGAGCCAAGTTCACCGACAAGATAACAGTCCGATAAAGTTAAAACAGCCGTTTAACATGACTTTTTGTATAGAAAAAGATATGATAAACAGCTGTTTTCAATTTAACGGACCGTTATCTTGTCGGTGAACTTGACCCTAACTTGAGGTGCGTCAGAGAGAGAAATTAAAAGATTATGTATATTAGTTAAACGGTATAAACGTTATGCCAAAATAAATGACAAGTTATGCAACTATAGAATAGGGCTTTCAATTTTATGCAGCCCAATATCCCAACCCTAGCAGCCAATTTTTTTTTTTGTGCACTTACCAATACCATATTATTATAATGGTTTACCTCTTTCAAAAAATATATAGCAATTTTGACGATAATATTGAAAACCGTATTGAGTTCAAAGGACGATTCAACTACGAGTGAAATATTTAAAACGCAAAAATCAAGCGAATGGCAAAAGGCCAACAGCTCAGTATAATGTCAATTAGCATCAACGCTGATTTTCAGCTTCAACAAACGAACACGTATTATAATCTATCATTATACGAGTAAGTAAACAACATTTCGTTTTAAGATCTCAATTACTCAAGTTCGTTGACTGGAAATAAGTCTTTATTAGCGTCATGTTCACCTTTAAAAGGGTCTGACGTGGCAATAAAAGTGTCCATTTGTAATACCCTCATCACGATGATCATAAATTCCAGGTTTATTATATGGCATTTAAAAAATTTAATAAGCTGTTATATTGGAGTCAACTATTCCTATAATGTTTGAAAGGAACTTTTATATTAATTTTATTACAGAAACTAGCCGTGCCCGCGTTTTCGTTCGCGTGGAAGTCGGAATACAACAATGTGGTTTTTATTTTTTATTTTATTTATTTTACCAGGCGGTATGGTCGCTAAGTGACAAAGCCCTTCAGCTTTGTCGCTTAGCGACCATACCGCCCGGTACAGAAAAAGAAAACAGAAATTATAACAACAATTTTAATGTCGTTATTTTTCTAATACAAACTTTACCACTCCTTTTCACCCCTTTAAGAATAGGATTTTTAAAAAAATCATCCATAATGCACCTCTAGGATACTCAAGGAATATTTCTTCTAAATTCCCAACCTCTAGGGGTGCCTAGAGGTTGGGAATTTAGAAGAAATATTCCTTGAGTATTGGATTGCTTGACAGACAACGCACAGCCTAGACTGGTGAGTCTAGGCTGTGCGTTGTCTGTCAAGCAATCACGGTACAGTTTTATAGGTATTTAATAACTCTCTCTCTACAGGTGTTGTCACATGTTATTCATAAATAGCGCTGTTCATTCATGATAATAATCATCACACATTATTTTGACAAGGGCCCCGTGACAACAATACCTGTAAGAACGCCGTGAACTGAAAGAGTTTGAGAACACGTGCCCTATGTCGCTCCCACAATGATGACGAATCAAGCCGCTTAGACTAGAGAGCGTGCACAAACATACACTCGAAAAAAAATTACCCTCCTTCAGCTACAGTCGGGTAAAATCGAGAGAAATATTGAATAACGTTTCACAAATATTTCCGTTATACGTTAAAGTATGGGCGCGCCCACATAACTTATGGATATTTATTAGAATGTCAGTCGAAAGCGTGGTGCTCCATATATTCCCGTAGGGACTGTAGTTTATGTCCGCTGTGACAGGTAACGCTACCGATCGCCTTTTTCTGAGCAACATATAGAATATATGATTAATGTGTCTGATCCAAGTGCAACAGAAAATACGTGTAGTACCTACTTTTAATATCGCGTAAGATATAACTCACCACTGTACTAAGCTGCACCACACTTCAGACGAATGAAGAGTCGAGCTCTTTATTTGCATCATTAATCATAATGTTTCATGCAGGTACAGGACGCTTTAATTAATTTGGGTACCCCTTACTCATACAAAAATCTTAGCAAAGCGGTAACAAATTAATGCAGCCGTTTGTGCATCTCTTAATCGTTTGACTCAGCATCAATAATAAAAATAGTAAGAAGTACTAGCAAAGCGATTGCTAGCAATAAAACCACTACTTGGGTATTATAGTCCAACCATTCAAAAGTAAGTTCCCCATAAAGCGTGACCGCAAGTACCTCCTAGCTAAGCCATGAAAGCAGTAATAGTACAGTCCAACTTTACCGTTCCTCTTCTCAGTTCCAATGAACGTGCTGGTTTTTAATTAAAACTGAAGTCGAAATGAAAAAGTCGGAACGGCTCCTTGCTTCGCCGTCATTAGAGCCGCCCTCATTCCAATCTGAATCCGATATCAGACCGTGATACAAGAAACTTTAAAACAAGTACAATTCATTAGGTTTGCAATAAAGGCATCGCTAAATCGGCCGTTAAGAAACGACTGTTCGGAAACTCGCTTCCAACTTATTGAAACTCAGTTCTCGAATCAATTCGAATGAGTGTTTTACACTTTCCATGGGTACGAATGGAATAAAAAGGGGTTCTATTTGCCAATTATTCAAATGGGAGTCTGCAATTCTAAAAGGATAAAAATGTAACACGATTCTGTAAATATTCCGACGCGATCTGAATTAGAACGAGTCCCAAAAGGATTTTGGCCCGAAAGTATCGAATTTACTTATGCTAATCTTACGTCACCCTGAGGATAAAAGTCTGTTTCGGTACTAATTAACTTACAATGAACAGTGTTGTGTATTTTATACAAAGACACTTTTGGGCCTATGTTTTGTTTTAACAAAGTCGCAGCTGTCAGAAATATTATACCTACCTATTGTATTCTAAATCACATCAGCGCTCCCTCTTATTGTAGACCGCTACTACAATGGACGAATGACAAAGGAAATAGTAATCTGCGTAAAAGTCGATGCTGCTGATATCCATAGATATTAAAAAGTGGGTAAGTCTCATAACGGGCCTACGGCACTCAAGTCTACACTACACTACACTACAGCCGAAACAGGCGTTTTATAATAGTTAGGTATACTAGCTGTGCCCGACTTGCATTAAGATGCACGTTTTTGTCAGAAACTTTCTTGGGTATGCGCCCAACAACTATACAAAGATTCAAATCAATCGGATGAACGCTGCGCAACCGCATAGGAGACGAACAAGCACACATATTTTTAATACAGCGTGTAATTGACAGGTTGGCAAAATTCGTTTTTGCCAACCTGTCAATTATGAATTCAGACTGGTATTGTTAATATTTTGATAGTGAAATATTTTCCCGGAAATGATGTAGGTACTACGGAGGCCAGTAAACTTTTACAGCTAACAGCTGATTCCGCGCGGGTTGTATGAATTTTCTTTTACGATTACATTGCCGAATTTAAGTTTTTTGCTTTTTTTCACTAAAATTGTGTTTTTAGGGCTGGATTTTGTTGTAACAAATGAATAGAACACAAATCTAGTTGAAAAACGGTCGGAAAATTCGACAATTTTCCTGAAGAAAATTCCAATGTTTTTCAGTCATAATCATGGTCATGAAGCTACAGTTTCAGTTTTTGCCAACCTGTCAATTACACGGTGTATATTAGATTTGTTTAATGTGGTGAAAAATAAGCAGGCGGTCCACCTGATGGTATGAGATCGCCTAGAGGCATTTGCAACTGGTATTGCAAATGCATCACAGGTGTTTTGTCTACCCTAGACCCAAAGTTGAAATGTTTCATGTACTTGTAATAACACCGGACCGGACCACAGCAATACTGCTGTGTTCCAAATAGGAATTTGCTATACAAACTCTTTCACAAAGAGTTCTACTTACGACGATACTAGTAATAACTCTTCCATCTTCTAAATTAATAAGTCTACATGATAATACATGAAGAGACAACTTTGTATCCTTTTTAAGCATATTTCGCGCACCGAGGAGTCTGAAATTTGGCATGGTTTAAATTTATAAGGAAAAGGAGTGCAGAAAGCAAAAAATTATATATATAACTAGCTGTTCCCCGCGGTTTTACTCCCGTTGCTCAGCTCCTAAGGGTTGCAGCGTGATGTTAAATACTTTATACTGTTTCTCATAAATCTGGCTATCATATTCAAAAAGAATTTTTCGAATCCGAATGGTAATTCCAGAGACTAGCTCGTTCAAACAAACAAACTCTTCAGATTTATAATATTAGTATAGATTACTGTCGAATTTCGATCACTGGTAACTATAATACAATAGTAATAGGAGCTATACCTAAGTGTAAACGGCTCACAACAGAAACATTTAAAATTCGTAATTACGCAAACATTGCTGACTACAAACTGTTCAACAACGATAGTCATTAAAAACTAATATAAAAGATTTTGCTCACACCGACATTAATAATATTATACCTAATGATTTTACCGTATTATTTTAGAGTACTTGTGCCAATGAGTTTGATTTCAAATTGGAATAATTAATGAAGGTAGGCAATTCATATGTACAATGTAGCAGCTAATCAAAGCTTAGCAAAGCAATGTTTAAAGTTGATCTTTCAACTCTATTGACATTTTTCAAGTTATCTCTAACTTATAACATTTCGTCGCATTTCTTTCTCAACCTCGTAGGTATCTTTCAAATCGTAGTTTTGCAGGAACGAGCAAAATTATCTAAAATTCTTATTAATCATTCATTGTTTACGTAAAGAAACACATTTAATATATTCATCCAATCCTTATTTAAGTTATTTAATAATTATTGTATTGGAATATAAAGCAATTTTGACATAAAAACAGTTTTTTTTCGTTCTTGTAAAACTAAGATTTTACAGATACGAGGTTGAGAAAGAAATGCGACGATTTATCAATTGATATATTTTGTCCGCATGAAAAATCGGGTGGCACCAAAAAAATCGGCGATGCGTATATAGTGTGACACACGGCTTTGGTTTGACCATACCTTGCAAACCAAAACACAGTAGTGCCGGCGTAATTACAGGCACATAAGACATTGCAACTTTGCCTCTATGTTAAACAACGCACTTACGATCCCTCTGGTATCTCAGATGTCCATGGACGACGGTGACCACTTACCATCAGGAGAAAGACCTGCTTGTTCCTGTTGCCATCCAATAAAGTAAAAAAGAAGGTATAGCGCAGTATCACACCCACCGGTTTGATGAATGAGGTGATGTCCATCGATTCATTTAAGTGACATTCTATTAGGGATATTATTTTATATCTAATCAGCGTGTATTTTGTGAAAGAAGTGCTCTCTTTTAAACTTGTTTTGTTCTGGCATACCTTATCTCTCGAAACCTACTTTCCTTTCCTTTTGCAATGTTTCTTAGACATGATAGTTATTGTGATGAATGTGATGATCTCAAGTCATACAATCGTATGTCGTCGTTAACCAGTACAAAATATTTTCATTACATCGAACATCATACCTTTAGAATTTCTCATATATTAAATACTAGCTTCCGCCCGCGGCTTCGCCCGCGTTTTTCGGGAAAAAAGGTAGCCTATGTGTTATTCCAGACTATAATCTATCTGTGTGCCAAATTTCATCCAAATCCGTCCAGCCGTTTCAGCGTGAAGAAGTAACAAACATACACACACACTCTCACACAAGCTTTCGCATTTATAATATTAGTGTGATTCAATCGCGCACCTAGCATCATAGGGAGTCTACACTGTATGTAATAAACTTAAATATTTCGCACCCTCTAAAATGTTATATCAAGGCGGCTCGAACATGCCTAAATAGATTTACATCGTTAGCCTTGGTAGGAAAATGATCGCATTAGACCGATACGTACCTAGTTAATTATACATAATCGTCTAGTCACACGGGAACATAAACACCACAGGACGTGAGATACTCGAAAAAAAAACTGGATAAGTGCAAGTACAACAAATGTTATTTTTTAATTACAAAAAAATATATGTGAAGAAACTATAAATTAATTATCTTCGGATTTTTCATTTACTTGTTCCTACTGTGAGACCTTGCTTCTTGCAATCTTGCCAAATTGCAACTTGATATCTCCATGCCTTCCTGAGAAAAAGGGTCGTGACAGACCTGTTCTGTGTGACAGACAGACAGAAAGACAAACAGAAAACGAAGTGATCCTATAAGAGTTTTATTAAAAATATATAAGACATTCCCAAAAACAAATGACACAGGCAGGAATCAAACGTGCGACCTCTGCCTAAACCGGGGCAACACTCTTAACCACTGAGCTACAGCGTCGTGTCTGAATCAGTTGTACATGGAAACCTCTTTTTACGCCTCTTAGGAGTTCTTTTTTTCCTTTTGAGGTAGAGAACCCTAAAAATGTATGAAATTCAGATCAAGACACTTTTGGGGTGCGTGGGAGGGTGGTATAATACCTATTCTAATTCTTATTCCACTTATAGCGCTGTCACTGTCTAACACAAAGTCAAACTCACAATACTAGAATGTAGGTTGTGTCCTTCTGACGACAGTTCGTGGCAAGAAGGGTACCTAGTCAGAACGACCGTGTTTCGCATCCCGTGGGTATATCTATGGAACCAAAGAACCGATAATATAATTGACCGGTAACGTATTTAGGTATCACATTTTACGGTTAAGTGGAACGGCTACCTGAACGTTGCGGATAATCGCGTAACGGATAATCGCGAACAATATTGAAACTAACGTGGAATATCCTAATTAATTGACGACATTATTTAAAGTGTATCTATACTTTTCTTCCATCTCGGCTAATAGTAATAAATATTATCCTTAATTTACTTTATGCATTCCAGTAGGAATTAATTCCATTTATATTAAAGTGTCCATATCTAGGTACTTCATATTCAGTTTTTCAACGTATAGGTACTTAATATTGAAAATAAATAATAGGTATTATCATGAATATCAATATACCGAATAATATATGTTAAAATAGCTATGTCCGCAACTAGGGGAAGGTGGAGGGACACCGGATAGTTAAGAAAAAGACACAAGAAATAAATAACTATGTTATTTATTGAGGTAATCAATGTCATAAATGTTTAAGTATATCTTAGGCATAACTTTGGCATATGAATGTTTGAGATCAATCTTAGTTACTACAAAATATTTTTTTTTATAAAAAATCAAAAATCCGAATTCACCCCATACCTATGGGTCAAACCGGATACGCATTTATTCGCAGTTTATGCATACATAAAATAATAATTCTTGCTCTGAACAACCGATGCAACCTATAGGTACACTATATGTGTGTGACGCTAAAAGATATCCCATTCTGCCTTCCAGCACAGAATTTATGGCTAAAAGCATGTCTGACTCCGACCACTGCAGCCTATTTGACATTCTCATCACATATGTTCGTGGCATATTGACTTGACGCTCACACTCTGTAAAAAGAAAAAAATAGTTATTAGACAATGGAATAAAACAAATGCCCGCAATACCTACATTTAAAATCAAACGGGGTGACACCGGATAGTCGAAATCACCCCGTCCGCTTGTACCCCACAGGTGCCATGTTTGAAATTGTAATACTAGCAGATATTCTGTTTACACTCATAGCAACAACAAATATCGTTTTAAAAGGTTAAATATGTATTACTTCATAAAAAATACAACTGTATATGATAGCACATAGCTAAACTTAATGACACTTTAAAAAAGTCAAAATATTAGATGACTTACCTTTGTGTACAATTTTCATTTATAGACTCACGCACCGAAATTTTACCGTCGCCGCCATTTGCGACTGCACTGAGTAAGCGCTTGCGCGTATTTCACCGCTAGCTAGAACGCGACAGCAGTACGAGGAGTAATGAAATAGCTACTATCTGGTTTTACCCCCTGTCCGATTTCCCCCCACATTCCCCTACATATGTATATCCGCGTGGAAGTCAAAAAACAATTAATGTTAGTTATTTTCTTGATAGGTAAGTAATTGTATCAAGAAAATAGTTTTTCGACCCCTTTACAACCCCTTTTCACCACTTCAGAAATATACCCCCTAATTTATAAAAACTTGTCACTCTTAACCACTGATTAACTATCCTTGTAAATTATATGCCAATGAATAGAAATGGCAATTGACTTATGAGCTATTTATATGATAAATAATGTTTAATCAACGTTTCTAAGTAAGGGGGAGAATGTCATGTCTCAGCATAATGCTGAACTTTACTGACTTACACATAAAGCAGAATCACAAAAGTATAATATACCTATTTTGGAAATAATGTCAAGAACCTAGTACCTATAAACGTTGGAAATTGCCTATAGCTAGTTATTTATTTACTACAAACTATAAAAGCTGTGAATTAAGAATGGCGTGAGTTGAATATCAATTACTACCGTTAGTGCCTTCTACTTGACCGATTGTTCGTTGATTATTATTTGTAATAATGTTTGCGAACCTAAACCTACGTACAGATTGGTAATGGGCGTGTAGTGTTAGCGAATCTGCTGATTTGTTGCATGATACCCAAGCAGCAAAAAGTGGTTTTGTAGCTATCCTGGAACCACTATTTTATCAGGACTATTATTATATTTATATATATTTTTTTTATAAAATGGGATACCATTTTATAAAAAAAATATATTTTTAATGAAAATCTGCAACAACATCCAACTGTTTTTGAAAGAGCTTATAACAGAAGCACGGAGTCGTGTTTGGTTTTATTAGGCGCTTATAGTTGGCTTTGCGGGAGCAGATAGTTCTGCGTAGTCCAAGTATAAGGTCACTATTGGTGTAAGTGGTAGTCACCAATTCTATTAAGGGTGTTTTATTATGATAAATACGACTATAAATTGGGCCCTTTTCCGTTGTTTTAAGTGCTTACTATCCCGTTATAGTCCTGATAAAATAGTGGTTCCAGGATAGCTACAAAACCACTTTTTGCTGCTTGGGTATCATGCAACAAATCAGCAGATTCGCTAACACTACACGCCCATTACCAATCTGTACGTAGGTTTAGGTTCGCAAACATTATTACAAATAATAATCAACGAACAATCGGTCAAGTAGAAGGCACTAACGGTAGTAATTGATATTCAACTCACGCCATTCTTAATTCACAGCTTTTATAGTTTGTAGTAAATAAATAACTAGCTATAGGCAATTTCCAACGTTTATAGGTACTAGGTTCTTGACATTATTTCCAAAATAGGTATATTATACTTTTGTGATTCTGCTTTATGTGTAAGTCAGTAAAGTTCAGCATTATGCTGAGACATGACATTCTCCCCCTTACTTAGAAACGTTGATTAAACATTATTTATCATATAAATAGCTCATAAGTCAATTGCCATTTCTATTCATTGGCATAGAAATTACAAGGATAGTTAATCAGTGGTTAAGAGTGACAAGTTTTTATAAATTAGGGGGTATATTTCTGAAGTGGTGAAAAGGGGTTGTAAAGGGGTCGAAAAACTATTTTCTTGATACAATTACTTACCTATCAAGAAAATAACTAACATTAATTGTTTTTTGACTTCCACGCGGATATACATATGTAGGGAATGTGGGGGGAAATCGGACAGGGGGTAAAACCAGATAGTAGCTATCTCATTACTCCTCGTACTGCTGTCGCGTTCTAGCTAGCGGTGAAATACGCGCAAGCGCTTACTCAGTGCAGTCGCAAATGGCGGCGACGGTAAAATTTCGGTGCGTGAGTCTATAAATGAAAATTGAAATGGGATACCATTTTATAAAACGAAATATATTTTCTTTAAAAATGTATTAAATGGTATTAATAAGTATTGCTACAAGATATAAACATGCGTTCGCATGGCAAACGTATATTTTCGGTGAAATATATTATGTTTTAAAGCAAAATTTTTACTCGCCTCTTGAAATTTGAGTATTTAATAAGTTGCATTTAAAAATAATAATGGTTTCAATAAGACATACAATGAAAAGTCGCCATTTTTTCTGAGCTAGTTTTTTGAAGTACATTACCATACCGCTATAGGAGTACTTGGTTTGAAAATGGTGTGCATCAACCACAGCATCGCCATATTGTTAGGATTATAATTGATCCACAAAGTGAACTTATAAACCATTATAAATTCAAGTAACAAGTGCAAATGGTTTCGAGAATACTTTACTTATAATGGGTTTATATTGCTTCTTGTAGGCAATTATAAGTATAGCTTACCAGAGTACGTATTCTCAAGCGCGTTTACACCTTTGCAATACTTTTGTAGAACACCTAGCTTATACTGTGCCAGTAATTTGGACCTATAGGCGACAATAAGTTAACGTATAAGAACAGATGCACTACAAGTCTAAACAAACTCTGTGTCTGCTATTATAAGCGTGGTAGCAAATACTAGAACCATTAAGAGAGAGTTATTAGTGCAGCAGGCCTATAAGGTGTGCACTTTTGGATAATTTTGTTGCTTGGGTATGAGACAATAATTTAATATGTACCTACTATCTGACATAACGATAAAATTAATGAAATAGGTACAATTTTGGAATCAAATTAAAAGGTCAGATAGAGTATATTCGGATTTTGATGATAATACAGATTTCGAATGAAACGTTGATATAATACTTGTGTAGGTTTCTTTACGATGGTTCAAACGGAGGTACCAAAAAATATTTTTTTATATTCTACACACAAAGTCGAATGGATTAATCGAATGCTTTCAATTTTAGCAAAATTATAAAGAAACGGAACCAATCACATCAGCGTAAAAGTAACAGAAAGCAAAAAAAAAAACAAATCTTCGTAAAATATCCGCATCCATTCGGATATCCGAGAAATATAATAGAGCGGAGCGAAAAAGGCCAAAAAAGTGAATGATGGTTCCACCTTATCTCCACAAACCTCGTTTGCTGGTACAGATGTTCGTAATCCATCATAACACCATTTCCAAGACGATGTTTTGTTGCAACTTTAAATAAATTGCTGATGCAAAGACATTCTTACAGTATATGTAGATAGGATAATGTATGGAAGGAACAAGTTGTTTACCATTAGTTATGGCATAGGTATATTATTAATGAAAATTAGAGACCATCAAATGTGGATAATCAAAAAAAAATATTTTTAGTTTAAAATTATTTTTTTTTCAACTGTACAGTAAAAAGTAAAGTAAGTACTTACAATAAAACATTATAAAGTTCGTTTCTGAATAACCTTTTCATTTCACACGCATTTTCCTAGAAAGTCAGACAAAATTTCACATACCTACGGGATATTTATAACGATATGGTTTATACATTGTAAAACATTTAATCGAAATCGATATTTATTTTGTTTGGTATACGGACCGTCATACACACTCATTACCCGCGAAATCTTCACTTGATTCATAAACAACTTTTCACGTCGCTACATAACGTAAGTACGTTATGTAGCGACGTGAAAAGTTGTTACTTATTTTGTTCCATCTTCATTTCTCGAACTTAAAAATAAATCCGTGTAAATGTGCTATATGAACATGTTGATGGTAAAGTATATATGGTACCTTACTTGTTCCACCGCTTTAGATAATTTCGAACAAAGATGTTTCAAAGAAACAACTCTTGAACTTGCCTTGCACTTAGTACTTTTCGGATTTTACAAATTGGTAAGTTTAAAAGTTTGTAAACATTTTGAAATTATGTATTCTTGTACTTATACCTACTTGTGAATGTTTTGTTGAAACTGTTGAAAGTTTTAAAAGAAGCTGTTATTATTGTATTATATTACTTTGTAAAGAATATAGAGAAGCTCTACCTTGAAATTATAAATATTATAATTTATATTACGTTATCATATTTAACATAAAATTATTCAACAAATAGTACCTACTCCTAAAAAAGTGTTTTTTCAAGAAACTGCACATTTGTCTTAAAAATATTTTAATAACCAGAACAAAAATGACGACAATAAAGTTTTCTTCAGTTCAATTATATAAACATCCTAAACATACTTCTTCTGAAAAGTGTTTTAATTAGTTTTTCTAAAGAAACTCCGTGTTCGGTTTTATTCTACGTCGAAAACCAGAACAAAAATTACGACAATAAAGTTTTCTTTAGTTCAAATTTATAAACATCCTGTATACGTTCATGCATTGTAATGTCGTTGGAAAAGTTTAATGAAAATAGTCACAAAGTAGTAGAATGGAGTGTTTCGCCGGAAGAAATTTTATTGCAAACTACTTTACTACAGTTTCATAAGTCTGCAGTGTACCCATAACTTGTATTGCAAGAAATATACATTCAGAGAAAAAGCGAAACAATCGTTCGTTTCGCGGCAGATGGTTTTATTTATGAACTGCAGTTTTATAACAACAATTTGTAACTTAAATCATAAATTAAATGTGTAGTAATTAAACGTGATATTTTGAAGGTAAAACTTTTTATTGCCACTTTGATTGGGTGAGGCCAAAGTAAATAAAGGACAACATCTGCACAAAACGGCAAATAAAGTTTAGGGCGCCCTCCAGCTAGACAGATTGACGTAGGACGTGGAAGCTGTGAACCAGTGTCTAGTGCGAGTAAACATTTCGCAGTGATTGGAACAACCAATCACGTGCGTTATTTATTTTTTAATACAGTTGCTCAAAAAGTGGCGTATTGCAGGGACGAATAGCATTCGGGATGTGGGCTATTACATACTCGAGCTTTTTCTTTACGGTTGGCGCCATTTTCCAAAAATGTTCTTTATCAAATTGCTTTATTTTTTCGCAACTGTATTAAAAATAGTTGTTCAGTACACGTGCGGAACCGTCATTGCAACTTGTTTCGACTGTCAAGACATTTTAGGAACTCTGCAATGACAGGCTTTCCGCACTTATAATGAAATATACTATATTAGATATTAATTCATTGGGTAATGTTATCAGTTATCACGTTAGCCTAGCGTCATTACTTTCGAGTCAATTAGCCGTTGACTATGACTTGACTATTAACTTAAAAAATAACTATCACGCGATCGAATATGTTGTTAGAACTCTGCAAAAACGATAATTTTATTCAATATTTAATCTGCACAAAAATAACACATACCTACCTATTTTAAAATCATAATTTTCTCTTAAATCAAAGTTTGGATACATTCAAATTTATTCAAGAAAAGCCAAAGCATTCACAATAAAAATATCAACGGCAATACGACAATAGGACAGATTCACAAATTCTAACAAAGGTAAAAAGGTGCCTATTCTATAATCCGATTATAAGGCGAAAGAAGCGTGAATTAGTCGCACTATGCGACCGGGGAAACGATTCTCGCATTCCCCTGGTGAGCAGACCGCGGCTTAAGTAACGTGTTGTATTAAATTTGCTACAAACCAGATGCTCAGCCCTTTGAGAATACGTAAGCCTCGTCGGTAGTTCCGTTCCGTGAGCGTTTGTTTGCGTACTTTATTACTGTTACGATGCCAAAATAGGAGCCGCGGAAGAAAGTACTATAACCACTTTGAATATAAACATAGGACATGTTTAATGATTTACTTTGTATCACAGTGAAAATCTGAAGCTTTAAAAATACTCAACATTATACTGAAATAAACAAAAAAATATATAAATATCTGTAAGCAGGTAAAAATGAAAGATAAATTCTATCCCAAATTAAACAAATTGAAGCTAACAAATTAAGTAAACTGCTGAGAATGCTAAAAGCTTTTCGACGATTATCCCAGTAACTTTGTTACAATTAAAGCGCGGTCCGCATATCGACCAGTGAACCAGTCCAGGGGGGTGATTCTCGCGGGTTCGATAATGATATCGCCTTCGATATATATTGCAACAAATGTCAAAATGGTAGGGATTTTGACAGTTGTTGCAATATATATCGAAGGTGATATCATATCGAACCCACGAGAATCACCCACCAGATATAGTTCTGTAACTACAAGCGGCTCTCAATACCTATTGATAATTGCATGCTCGTGTCGCTTTTTAAAAAAAGGGTTCGTTCGAACGACTAAAACATAAATCCGCTTTGTATTTTTGGTGTGAAAACGAAGTTTGAATATAGATTGACATTCGGTTTGTGGTTCCGTCGAAATGATTCGACGCGACAGGGGCTAACGAGAAATATCAGACTACTCCGAACAAAATTCAATTATCCTGTGCAATCGTGGGGACCACTTATTGTTTTCTTTTTTTGTCACTGTGTTTATTGACTTAAAGATCTTCTGTCAATGTTGTAAGGAAATAGTATATTTCATTATAAGTGCGGAAAGCCTGTCATTGCAAAGAGTTCCGACAAATGGCTACCCGAGCCGAGACGCAGCCGAAGGTGAGGGTTGACAGTCGGAACAAGTTGCAATGACGGTTCCGCACGTGTATACTGAACAACTATTTTTAATACAGTTACGAAAAAATTAAGCAATTGAATAAAGAACATTTTTGAAAAATGCCGCCAACCGGAAAAGAATATAAGCAGAGTTTTTTTGTTTTCCACACCCATTCTGGGTAGGCAAAGGGAACTATGCCCATACAGCCAAGTCTTCAGTAGACTTTTTTTATTGATAAGAAATGAAAATGAAATTTAATGAGATGAAATGAAATGAAACCTAACCTAACTCATTGAATCAAATCATTAAATCTAATAGTGAAACAAATTAGTAGCTTCTTTTTAGAAATATTTGCATGAATCATAAAAACTTCTATGATTTTTTTTTGTAAAAACTTTGTGGTTGGTTTTTTTTAATAGACATTATTTTGACAGTTGGGAAAGAGAACGCACGAGTTCGCAAAAGGTAAAGAAAAAGCTCGAGTATGTAATAGCCCACATCCCGAACGCTATACGTCCCTGCAATACGCCACTTTTTGAACAACTGTATTAAAAAAGTATTTAGGAAATAATCTGGAACTAAATAGAGCGTCGTACCACCGTACAGCGCGAGGCCGCGGTTTTTAGCGTTGTAGGAAAGTAGTTCAGTTACTAAAGGTAGGCTTTTTTTTTAATTTCGTCCCTAAAATGGTGAAAAAGGTGGCAAAGTTTGTATGAAAAAAATGGCGACATAGTGTTGTTTTCTGACTTCTACACGTACCTACGGTGTCGCGAGCAAATATATAGAATAATTATGAATGCGAAAGTTTGTGTGTGGGTGTGTGTATGTTTGTTACTTCTTCACGCTGAAATGGCTGCGCGAATTTGAATAAAATTTGACAGAGAGATAGCCTGAGGCTTGGAAAAACACGTAGGCTTTTCTTTCATTTTTACGCGGCCGGAGTTGCGAGCAACAACTAGTGTTTCTCACTGTCTGCCCGTTGGCTTACTTATGACTCTAGACCTCGAGTCCGATTAACGCGATGTTTTTTAATTTAAAGATTATGCTCTCTGGCTACGTTTTAGTATATAACTTTGTTAGTTAGGTATATAAGCCTAAACATCCGCTATCATCCATCACTAACTCGTGCCCAGAACTCGAAACTACTGCTAATACACAAGTGTAAACCACGTGATGTAACTTTAATGCGACATCTTGTGTTAACAGTCATTAGTGTCTAATGGAGTCACATCACTGTAATTTGAATTCATTGTAGATCTGTGGTCTGATTGAAAAGTGATATAAAGGCTGAGGTGAAACTAGGTGTGATAATACTCGTATTATCATCCGCCTAGCCTTTTCCCAAACATGATTGGGGTCGGCTTCCAGTCTAAAGGGTTGCGGCTGAATATCAATATTTGACATGGAGCGACTGCCATCTACCCAATTATTGGAGAATATCGGTATTCGAATGTTAGACCAGTTGTCAGACTTTTGGCTCCTGACTACCCGTAACGACTGTCAAAGATATTCCTATGACAACCAGGACCGACTTAACCTCGTAGATCGATTGATCAGCGTGGCTGTCATTTAGCCACGAGCCCCTCCATGTGATAATACTCGTATGTTGGTCTATTTACCTCAAGTCTTTGGAAGATCGAGATCTTACGATATATCGAAATAATGAAAAATCGTGAAACTTAACTCTGCAGCATAACTTGTCGTTGATTACAATAACATTTAATGAAAAAATATATAAAATATAAATCTTCAAGACATGAGCAATGATTTATTTAGTTATTAAGTAAGTATATAACAAGAAAGATAAAAAAAACATAAAGTCAACCCAATTTTTATTAGTTATAACCATGTTACTCCTTCAATAATTTTCATTGCTTTAAAAAATACAGGAAAGCATTTTTTGTTTTTGACAAATTAGTAATGCGTTTAATTCGGGAAAGCGCTTCTTGATGGCGAGTCGTTTTACTCGGTGGACTTATGTCGCGTTGCGTGAGCTCAGCACAGAAAACTCAAGCAACACCGTCCCAACCACTCCAGGCCGTTGGTGTCTACCGGGGCCTTAATACAGCTCATCAATCACCATCATCTATACAACTTTGCTTAATCAGCATCTCATAATGAAAATATGTATGTCATCAGTTTCAAAACGCTGACGTGCCCCCAGCACAAATTGCGGGCGTTTCTTCTAGAATGATGACTGTAGTTCGTTATACTTTTATATACTAAACGAAGTCATTAATTAAAAGTTAGGTGATTAGCGCCAAATAACCTATTCAAGGCAGCGAACACCGAACCCTTTGTCAACCGCCTCTGAAGAAACTTTCTGTAAATTGATTCATTTATTATGCTTTATTCTTAAGTCAAGCGACAATTTATCGATTATCTGCTTTTATAATTAGGTAGGAATTTGGAGCGCTTCTAGGGCTGACAGAAGCAAGAATGACTGGCGTGCCATAGAGCGTGTGTTTCACATAAGAAGTCCCTTTGATGCTATGTTGGCTGCCCCGAATGTCAATATGTTAGAACGTTTTTAACGGTGTTGAAAGATTTTTTAGTACCAATTCTCGTTCACCACTTTTTAGTGCCCTAGGCCCTCTACACATAAATCCACAAAAAACACAAACTGTTAAGAACTAAACAGGAGTGACATTCAGAAGGTCTAACATAAAGTCGAAGGGACTTTTAATGTGAAACACTCTATAAAAGTCAATATATCACAATTTAATAATGAGTAAAAACGGTATTTAAACTAGGTATTTTATTTCGAATTTAATTGTAGCAATAAATACTACGCATGAATTCATTTTATAAATAGGGTTCAAAAATAAATTGATAAGTAATAAAAATAAAATTTGGTTATACTTATTTCTATCGTTTGGTATGGATACAATAATTTTATTTAAATCGAATCAACCCCATCTCTAGGATTATAAATGGCATCCCTGTTGCTAGGACAACGGTGGGATTCAAGTGTTTTATAAGAGCGCTCGCTAATTTAACTATAATCTTATTAAATAGTATCGAAATCTTAAGTCGAACCCTTAAGGTACTTCAGGGTTATTAGAAATGACTATCAACTATCTGAAGCTTATTGATTGTTATATTATTGAAACATTTTAAACCCAACTTAATGAATTCTTCACAAACTATAAAAACATTTGTCTTTCATAAAACTTAAATTTTCATTAAACTTTAACATAATTTGATCGTTAAGAGAAGCTGGCAGGTAATATCTACTTAACCTGAGAGCAGGAAGGCCTATCAATTAGCCGGATCATTGACGTGAAAAAATTCCTCGCCAAGAGGTCGCCTTTTTACAAAATTTCGTGAACATTTATTTACGCAATTTTCATTATTTTAATGACAACATTTCGTTTTATGTTCTCTACCGTATTCAAATTAACAAAATAGGTATAAAATATTTGTAGGTAAGTGCTCGTATTTATAAAGATTTATGTTGAAGTATTTTGTTTTGAAATATTAAAATAATAATATATAAGTGGTACATGCTAACTCGCATTCTACAAACTGGTCATTAGGAGGTTTTACTGCTTATCAATTCGACTATTATAGGTAGATAGGTACCTACCTAATTGGTTTTCGAAAATACTGTAAAGGGTATTTTCTCTGTAAACATTTTTTTAAACGTTCTACGTTGATTGGTGGAATAAATCACATTCAAAATCGATAGCAACTTTGCATTATGAATCGATTATCAAGTAGGTACCTATCACCTAACAAGATTAAACATCATTTCAATCATCATCAATTAAATCAACAAATAAATATTATACAAAATTACATTAAAAAAAACTGTTTTATTACAGTAGGTATACTTCCAACATAAAAGCTTCTGCACTAGATCTCGTATCAACAAAAACTTGTCGAAAGGGCTATAAAATATGAAGTTCAACAACTATTACTAGAAAATAGCGAGTAAGAGCCCGAACGTCGAAACAAACTTGGATCGTTTGCGGAGACACGATAGTGAGACAGATGGTGCCACCAAGATAGTTTTCAAGAAGGCTCATCTTCTTAACCCTAGAGTGGGCGCGCTATGAGCATTTTGCCGCCCTAAGTAAAAAATTGACAATATTTATTAAAATACCAGCACCATAAGTTCCGGCTTTTTAGTAGCTGCCTCTACTCTCGTCGTCGACCCGTGCCGAAAGGTTAAACCCGATCAGAGCACGACGGACCGTAGGAGGAGAAGATTCTTACCATCAGGTGTCGCATGGCAGCAATTTGCTAAGCGCGCGCCTACTCACGTAAGTAATATTTTTTGTTTACTAAGTTGAAAAAATGGTCTTTTTGTACTGGTTCATGGTCTCTTGGTACTTAAAATAATATGTAATTAATATTGTATGTCTTAAACAAGTATTTGTTTGCTTTTATGTTATATAAAAATTATTATATGGTGATGTAAATCTTTTTGACGTCGTAAGGTGTAATTTAAATATTGTTTACGTTCTTTTTATTTTTAGGTTATTGCAAGACAAGAATACAAAATGAATCACAACAAGGATGCTAAATATTGCCTTGGCTATAAGATGCATCAGGTTTTGTAAAAGCTAGTTCACAGTTATTAGACAAAAAAGTATCTGAAAGTGATCGATCATCGAAAAATCGGCGCAGCAAAAAAGGGTGTCTTAGGTGCTCATAGTTGCTGTGCAAGGAGCATTGCATGTACTTTTGTCAAGATTGTTATGCTAAAGCATATCCTGTAGATCAAGAAAACTCATAATTTTGTAACATTTTTTCATATTTTATTATTATTATGCAGGGAATATAAAAAATCAATAAAAAAATGGTACTTTTTCCAAAGATTACCTACATCCAAGTGTACATAAAGTAATTTTAATAAATATGTTAATTTTCTATTAATTAATTTGTCTTTAATTTAAACTATGAAAAAAGAAATTAATTTAATTATAGTATTTCTGCTCAAAATTGACAATGAATATGAGCGGCAAAATGCTCCCCACGCGCCCACTGACGTTATTCGGAATAACGCGCCCACTCTAGGGTTAATGCGTCAAGAAAGCCTTAAGTAATTTCGCTGAAGAACTCTTGACTAACCTCTAGTTTGTTAGTAGCTTTTTGTAGATGTATTAACAAAAGTTGGTATGGCTTATTATGAGTCTACTCTGTTAGTTAGCTAAAATAAAACAAGGTGTCTTACACACACCAAGACTAGCGACCCGCCCTTGCTTCGCACGAGTGTAATCTACTGATATAACAACATCTCAAAAGTTTGAGATTTCTGTGCTCTAAGTCAGTGGTTGTTAACCTTTTAGTGATGAGTCACTGATGAGGGGACCATTTGACAATATTTCTGTCTTGCCAGGGACCACCAACTGTTTGGAGGTAATATACACTCAGTAAATATAAACTTATGATTGCATACTCTTTACTTATAACTTATGAATCCTAGATTCAGAGCTACTCAATACCAACCGTATTATGTCGGCACTGGCATCCAATCGATTTCAGTGCTTGTTTTTAATTATTATCAGAAGCGCTGAGATCTCAACGATTGATTTAGGATGGCTTCGCGGACGGACCATTTCGAGTACTTCCAGGGACCACCAGGCGGAGCACCGGTTAAGAACCACTGATCTAAGTTAAATATACTAACTAAAATATAAATACAACTAGAACTGAAGACGATAAAAAAGCATTTTAAAACCCTTGAGAATGTGACCGTGTACCTGTAGAGTAAAATGTTTTTTATGTATTATTTCCCTCCGTTTTTTACTAAAAATGTGTATAATTAGGTCTATAGAATTGGTTCAATTGATTTTATTTTCTTGATCAGCCATTGGCATAACTATTTAGTAGGTAGGTACCAATATCCTACTAATATTATAAATCCGAAAGTTTGCGTATGTGTATGTTTGTTACTTCTTCACGCTAAAACTACTCGACGGGTTTTGATGAAACTTTACAGTAATAATAATAGTAGCTTATACATTAGACTAACACATATCCCGAAAAACACGGACGAAGCTGCGGGCAGAAGCTAGTTAGAAATATTGAATTGATTTGATGAATAAGATGAGCTTTCATCTGCGATTCGTCTCCATGAAAATCTACCCTTACTTAGGAACTAGGTAATTAAACTCACTGACTAACTTGACCTACTCCTCAACATTTTAAAACACCTGCAAATGGTCTAATTTAAATAAAAGCTCTGAATTTAGCTTACCTCCTCCAACTTGATATACATATTCAAAACATACGTACGCCATATCAAAAGCAACAACAATCATAATTTACACGACACGTAACGCTCACGATACGGAAAAAATAACGAGTATAACAATAACGATAATAACACAAAAATGTTCACCGCTGTATTACAGATAGCACAAATTGGTGCAAATTTACAAAAGAAACAAGCACAATGTGCACGCAACGGGAGTGTACAGGGTGTATAAAATTTTGCGACATCGTTACGAGACTGTCTTACTTTTGTGATTTTTTTTCGGCTGGTAATGGGCCATTTGGTAGACTTGTGTGTTATGAAGTTTAGTTCAAGACTTCAAGTTCGTGTTTTAACAGGTATGAGAAGGTAATTGTTAAACTTTAAGGAAGAATCTGTGTTTCTGTTACAAAGAAAAAACAGTAAGGGATCATTTAATGTGTAGTTCTTGCTTGACAAAGAATGTACCTTATTAGGTACAGATTATAATTATTATAATGTACAAAGGAGATACATCCTCGCTTAATGCACTACTGTTGCAGTTGTATTGTAAACAGCGATAAAATTATATTTATCGGATTAAGTTTCAGGCAGTGACATTGATCGTATTGATATCAGTGATGTGATGTGTAACAACAATTATCATTTGACAAGTTATCGTTTCCAGTACCCCGATCATGAGTTTTTTTGACGTGTAGTATCGTTAACGTAAGCATATTTTGAATTGAAAATACACGTTTCTTACAGAATATTTATATAAATTAAATGCTTAATTAATTTCTCTGTATTTTTTAAAATGTGCAAATTGAATAAAATTTTATCAAAATGTTCCAGGACTGCTGTATTTTAAATTCAAAATATGCTTACGTTAACGAAACTATACGTCAAAAAAACTCATGATAGGGATACAGAAAAGGGTTTTAAAAAAAAATGCTAAATAGCATCTTCGTAACCTATAGATTACGAAGGAGGCTATAGATTACCTCCTAAAATATTTACCATTAATAAAGTAAGACCTTATATTTAATGAGATAAACAAATTAATGATTTTTAATCGACGACCGCACGGTTGTCGCAGTGGCTGAGAGATTGGCTGCTGCGCAACGTGTCGCGCGTTCGATTCCCGCATTGCACATAGGTCTGGCTGTTTGTGTATGTGAAATTTGTGTTTGTAAACGCACCCACGATACAGGATAAATCCTAGTGAGGGGCAACGTTTTTAAAAAAAAAAAAAAACTATGTATCACGTAACATAAACACCTATCATTGCACGTGACGTCAATTCTCAGGAGAATGACAGACAGACAGACAATGTGTCTGTCACTGTCATCATCACTGTGAGTCTGTAACGTGACACATGACACTCAAACTAAGTGAACAGATCGAATTGAAATCATTCTACTCTAATCTCTTTCACTACAAAATACTAGTTGAAATACTTGAAATGATTTGAAAGAAGACCTATTTACTAATTTACATCCGCGACCATAGCACGGTATACATTTGCTTACTTATTATGGACGTCACAAAATGGCAATCGGTCATTTTCGCGCCTTTTGGCGCGGTATTTAAACTTTTTATTATTATCAGCTTATTAATCGTTATGTAGGCAGGTATACGTCTACACTATTGGAGGTATATTTTTTTTAACTTTTGTAAATTTCGTCAATAACCTATTTTCATGCATAATATAAACGCTTATGTAAACACAAGATAAGACCACTTCAACCTTCAGCAACATTTCAGCAAAAATGCAAAAATACTCGTGTAACGTTTACAAAATCATCGTTATATAACCTTAGTATCGTGTGCTAAGTCATAATGATTTATTACCTGCAAAATTCTGCTCACAAGACGGTCACGGTCTTGCGTGGTACTCTGTAGCCCGAGGTATCGACCAAATAAGGTGTTTAGGGAATTCGGGGTCCAGGTGTAGCAACATGGTTCGCATGACATAATAATGAAGCATTGTAAACGATACGTACCGACGAAGTGGCCGCCAACATCGGCCCACAGGAATACTTACAAATTCCAACGTAAATATTACGAGTTACAACTCTGATTATCAAATACTTATCTTTATTTTTTTATTACTATTAAAAGTATTTAAAATTATTATTTGTCGATAATGTTACAAGTTGATTTTTTAAATTGATATTGACGATTTGTAGAGATTTATATAATAGCCAATATTTTGTACAATAAAAAGACACAAAAAACAAACTATTACTTTTTTTAGTAGCGTACAAAGTTAAAAGGAGATCGACATTAGGTAATTAATTCTTTAAACTAATCAATAACAGAATAACCAATATCAATTTTAGTTAAGCTAAGAATCTAAAATGCCTAACTAAATGTTGTTTTTGTAGTGTCAATTAAGTAACATAGCGTGATAATAAATATTGATCCCAATTAAAATAACCCCAACCATGTCATTAGTAAGATCACAAAACTCATTTTTTTTGAGAATAATAAGGGATACAACAAAACACAACCTATTTAATATTTCAACAAAATACACCAACACCTTCATACAATATACACTGAAGTTATATCACGTAGATAAGCACTTTATCTTCGTTACAGTGATACACGAACAGCAGGAAAAACCAGCAATCATGGCGGTGTTATATTTAAACGAAGGACCTTTATTTTATAAAACGAGGGTACATTTTGGCAGTCCGGTAATGTAAGAGCTACGGGTATGAATTTTTAAAGAAGAAAAAAGCGTCAGGCCACTTTGTGGCTATGTGCGTTTTTACCCGACTGCCCCAGAAGCAGTGACGTGCCTAGAGGGCAAGCCTAAGGTTATCTATTTGACTTAAATTTTTTTGAATGTAGGTAATTGTTTTTTATTGTATGCTACTCACTTACATTCATGAAAAATTAAGTCAAATACCCTCGGGCTTGCCCTCTAGGCACGCCACTGCCCAGAAGGAGGTATAAGTACTGGCGTGAGTTATGAGCACATATTGCGCATATAAATTTTCGGCGGAATGGACAATAGACAGTCGACGATACTTTTACTTGAAAAATAAGTTATACATGTCTATGATCTTGAAAACCCGAAATTTTTTACACCTGTCGACATCAAAATCAGAATGAGCCATAGTTTTTTGAACCTACAATTAGGGTGAACAAATTCGAGTAGATTAGGTCTAAGTTGATTGCCTAAAAAGGTCCTCGATGTAGTTATAATTTGCGTTAAACAGTTGAACAGACTGTATCTTGAAAAACTGTATCACATTGCTACTCATGGAATACATGCATAAGAAAACCATTTCTCTTTTTCTATCAAACGAAAAAGTAACCCTAAAAGCGGGCCAAAAATTTTGGGGCCGCAATAGACGCAAGTGTGTCCCTCCATGTTGCG
The DNA here is from genome assembly GCA_948465475.1 of Thalpophila matura. Classification (NCBI taxonomy): domain Eukaryota; kingdom Metazoa; phylum Arthropoda; class Insecta; order Lepidoptera; family Noctuidae; genus Thalpophila; species Thalpophila matura. Next base: position 9,925,062 of record OX419185.1, on the reverse strand, counting down.
ACGCATCGGCTATTTATTGGATCATGAATTAGTAAAGTTGTAAACTGGAGCGGCCACAGCTGGGGGCGACGAGATAGTTTTCGAAGGTTGTCGGCCTGTTTTTTTACCCCTAGTGGATCCAACCCGTGTGACATATGGCGGCACTTATCCCTCCAAACTACGGTAATTTCTGAGATCCAATTCAAGGATTGAAATAAAGACGACGCCAACGTAGCGGTACACTCATACATAATGGTATCACTCCCACAGAGTAAAATAAAATATAATAGCGAACATAATAATATTATGTTGCATCTTATACTTAATTTATTTCTCTGTATTTTTTAAAATGTGCAAATTGTATAAAATTTGTTCCAGGACTGCAGTATTTTAAATTCAAAATATGCTTACGTTAACGAAACTATACGTCAAAAAAACTCATGATACGGGTACTGAATGGGCGTTTTTCCATTAGACGACAATGGTACGGCACGGTGACGGCCGGCACGGTGACCGGCCGGCACGGTGACCGCCCGGCAGCCGAGAGGAAGCAAAAATGTATCAAAATATATAGTCGAATCAAAATATAGGTAAGACGAGCCATAATTATATTTTGATACAATTTTGCTTCCCGGGGTCACCGTGCCGTCACCATGCCGTCACCATGCCGTACCATTGTCGTCTAATGGAAAAATGCTTTGATTGGCTATTGTTATTTCGACTGAATTCGTTGGTGTAATGGTCATAAGCGCGACTGCTGATCGTAGAGTCCAGGGTTTGATGCCCAAATCGAGCACAGTATTATACAGGGCGTTTGTGTGGTGTAACTATAATATTTCCGCGTATCCTTTATCGTGATGTTTACGTGGTGGTAGAGTAAGAGCACAGAGTAATTAATAAATTGCACAAAATGTGCGATAGTGATCAAAAGAAAGAGGTGCGCGCACACATTCAATTAGTTTCAAGCAATGTCCATACTTTCTTTTGATTAGTCCAACTATCGTTTAACGGTTAATTGTACTGATCAAAAGATAGCATGAATGAAGTAGTAAAAAGTTCCTGCTCTTATTTCGGGCCGCCAATCACAACAGCGACTCAAGATATGATCAGAGATTGCAAAAACCTGGTGTAAGTTTGGCTATTGAGGAAATACTAGACAAAAGGATAAAAAAATTCTCCAGTATCAGATGTAGTTTGTCTAGGTTACAATATAGCACGCTAGGATCCAATATTTCCTCTTCAATAATGTCGTGTCGTCATTCCAATTGTCACTCGGTGCCATATTGGATGTGACAGTTTTATTGAAACAAAGTGAACCAGAAAGATTTTATCTGATATCTCTTTTGCATTTGGGACTTGATTTGAATGCTAGATTTTTGTTTCCAATTTTGTGTGACTATTTTAAACATATGTACCTAGGTATCTTGAAATGTTTATTATTTTATACGGATTTTATCAACAAACATGTATATGCTTCTCACAAAATTATTATAAAAATATAGATGCGCATTTCATAGCCCAAAAAGGAATGGGTTGAACCGCAAAAAAACGCACTTAGAAGCACACCTAAGAGTTGTGTTTTCTTCCGTCGCTAAAAGAGTTAAATGTCAAGAATCAACTAGATACCTAACAATTTAACAAATTTTATACACATTTATACAATAAATGCCAAAAAACCATGCTAAAAAATAAACAAATACAAAACAGAATGCACAAAATGCTATCAAAATACACTAATACCGAATGAGCGTCAATAAAAATAGAGTTTTCGGCATTAAAAAGTGAAACAGCTGTTCAGAAACGGCGTTCAGCACTCCTAACGAGCGTGGAATCCATTAATTATCAAAACAGAACAGTTTTTGCTCCAAAGAGCCCGTAACTGAAGACCGCAATTAAGTACAGCGAATAAATAAATTCAAAACGGCGTCACGCCAGGAAACATAATCTGTGCTTGATTAATGAAGGCCTAGAAGACCTTCAGATGTCTTGAGGAATGGGTGGCTGTTGCCAGCTAATTTGAAACGCTGTTGCTTGCAACTTTGTCCGTATACAAACTTGTAGCTCCCGTTAAGTCCAGCTCAGGACTGAAGTTTGTCCTTTCGTATAATGTATCATCTTTACATCCTTGACTCCACATGTGGTTAACTCTACGCTATGCGTTGTCCATTTGTCAGTTCGTCACGCAACTGTTTTAAATCCAGGGCTTCCTAATCCTGTGTTATATCCAGGGCATAATAAAAAACTACTTTAAGGACCTGTGATAGAGTTGTCCTCCATTAGGTCTCGATAAAAATCTTACATACACAAACACTGGGATCCGAAATAAATACATAGTATAGGCACAGGTTTTATTTGGTTTAGGTAGTTATGGACCACATAATTATTTGCTCCGTATTAAACTCGGACCCCCAGCAATAAAGAAATGTGCTCAGTCACCATACAAACGATAGAGTAAGCCACTGCTGCATATTATTCTCTAGGCATAATCCTTAATCGTCTTTTAATACACTCACAGGAATAAAATGGACCTATTTTTCGCAACAATTTAAACACTTTATAATATGGCCACGGGCCGCTTTTCTAGCCTTTAATTATAATACAAAATTATTACAACAATTTTACGGTTTAATATGACAAAATTTTGTTTTATATTAAACATTGCATCAGTATTAAATTAAGTAATTATACTCGTATAAAAACAGCAACGTTAAGACAGTGAATATCAGAAGGTATTAAAAAAATGTGTTATTTAAATTGACTTTTTTTTCAAAAGTTATCATGTTTACGGGGTTTCGTGTGGCCTAATTGACAGTGAAATTATATGAATCAACTAGGTCAGAATGAAAGTTTAATAAATTAACTACATGGTTCATCTTATTTATGCGTAGATATTGGAGGATTTGTAGCGATAATAGAGCACACCTAACGCAATCACGCTATGAGTCGCGGTTATTAGTATCTATACAATTCAGCTCTAAAACACTTCGTACAATAAATTAATAGCCATAATTCCCATCCCTAATGAGATAACGGAACGTGTGTTGTAAGAATGATGGTTTCATTTAGACGCAGCACAGGATAAAAGGCGTAGTACAGTGTAATAACAAGCAACCATCTGGCGATGTCTACCACTTAGCTCTCTGATTACAAACAACGCAACATTAATTATGTTTTTGCTTCGAAAGATACTGAAGTAATTTACGTGCCCCCGTTTTTCGGGGAAATAAATGTTTGTAATAAGTCTGCGGTGGGGGTCGTGCTTATAATTGTTTGTAAAGGTGTCAGGCAACAATATCGATGGCTACAATCTATAATTTACGAGGCGTCGATGTCAAGTGGCGACTGCGCAGTTCGATCGTTGAGCAAGGTGCAAAGATGTCGGGGTAGCGTTTTTAAATGGCAATATTTTTTTTACAAAACAAGACCTCTCCATGTACTATATGAAAGTACTTGTCAGTCACCACAAGCAATTAAAAAGCTGACAGTGCCCTTTCACTCCTCACAGTTACTGGAATGTGGATGTCGAAAAAGTTAAATAAAAATTCTACCCCTGCGCCAAATATCAACATCTACACACAACAAAAACAAAAGGTAGGTACATTCCAAGCGCGGCGACACTGTTGCCTGTCGCCTCCAGTGTGTCTTGTGCCGCTGCCGCCTACCGCTGCGATTTATCGCTATCGCCGGTTTCGGAATTGTACCTCTTCTGTTATTTGCTTGACACCCCAGGACCGTGGTCTCCTATAAACATCATCTACATCTTACCATCGCCATCTTCATCAATATGCTTACTACCTATGGTTTACTGTTGTGGTCTCTTTCACAAGCTAACGTTTCTATAGTAAAGAGTGTAAGCGGCCGATGGCGTTTTATAGGAAACCACGGCCTAATACATATTGCCAATGGACTTACCTCTAACGCACCAACTCAGAAAAGGATCACAGTCTTATTTGTATCAATTAATTTATAGTTGCGTTGTTTATAGCAAGCGGTAGACAAACATTTATAAAATTAGTATCTTGTGAAACTGAAGATGAGCCCCAAAATAGTTGGCAAATTACGTCGCTACAGTTATCCTTCATTGGGTATCTGATCCTAGAACAAGAATTATGGGTAGTCCGTCACAGAGATATAGAGGACTTTATAGCCGCTTTATTAGTGTTTGCCGAGAAAAACATTGCAATTAAATGTCTGTCCGTAATTTATAGCTAGCCAAATTAACAGTAGTATCTTTAATTATACGAGTATTTATTATAGCATTTGCCCATGACTTCGTCCGCATGGACTTTAATATCCCGTGGGAATTTCGAAAAATGTTAAGTACCTATATCTTCTGATATAACATTTTTATATAGAACCCGACTGCGTAATATTTAAATATTATACCCTATGTCTCTTCCACAATGAAGACGAATCTAAAGACACCTGTTATGTTGAAAATTAATAAGCGCTGGCCACACCGCCAACTAGCGAGCGGTTCGGTTCACACCGCGAACTACGGAGATAAGAAATAGACATACACACATACACTCGAAAAACATTATCCTCCTTCTGCGGCTGTCGGGTAAAAAAATCGAGGATCGGTCGGCGATAGACGAATGTGTTCAGCCACGACCATAGAGTAAATTGACGCATTCCCTGGACCAACCAATATCGACTACGCGCGCCAAATTGAAATGCCAATCATTGTGCTACCGAGGACAATACAATTCACATTACAGCCATTACGAGCACTGGTATATAAGTATATGAAGATCTATGTAGAGGGACATACTTAGTATTCTCTGCGGAAAGCGAGAATGCAAGAATAATAATATGACATCCATTGACATTTATTAATATCATATATCGCGTTCGGTCCGTCGCCAGCGTGTACGTTTTAATTATGATCAATGTGATCAAACTAAAGCGTCAAGCTCAATAGCGCCTTGGCACATCTCCCTTGTTTCTATGATCTGAGTTTCTAACAGTTTATAAACGGTGTAAAATTCAAGTATTCTTCTCCTTCAAGTCTTTTAGGTATTTACCTCAGACTCCGGGATAGTAGTCATAGTAGTGCACGTTATGGGGTGCCGCTGAATGTACGTAGTAGGTATAGGACCAATCATTGTAGCGACACATATTGAAGTCTCCCTGTGACTCATCTGTTAGCATCTTTCGGCTCATATGATGAGTTTTGTAGAAAAATTAATAAGTTGCAACATCTACCAATGAAGTGTGTTCTTAATATATAAAACATTTAGAATGTTAAAACAATTAACTATTATGGATATTGGAGGTTTTCATAGCATTCTAGCTGAAATTATTTTGGATGCAGGAGTGCTATATCTATTTCTTTAAAATCAATCAGGATAAAAAAAAAATGATATGTAATTAGAATAAGGTTTGGCTTTGGTTTGGCTGCGATAGGATTGTCATCGTCACTTTTATGTACAAAAATCCTAGTAAGTAATACTTATAATAAAAAAATAAATGAAAAAAAGTTGTAATGTGTTGAATTATTAAGAAGGTAAAAGAGCCACTTATAGAACACTTTGTTTAAAACGAAACAAAACTACCGAACCCTTTTTAAAGCTCGGGGTGTTTAAACGCCCAGAAACTCGCCGTTTTGTGATATTACAACACAGGAAAAAACAAATTTGAACTTTATGAATAAAAATCCAAGTTTGCCCTTTTTCTTAACCAGCCGAAGAGCTTTTTATACTTACAGTGAGAAATCTCGTTTAAATATTCAATTAAACAAGTACCTAGTTTGTTTAAATAAACTGCGGAGAAGTGCAGAGGGAAAAGTTTTAACTCAGCTCTTTTTAATGGCCGGTTCACTGCAGAACCGAACGATCGCAGTCAATTATCTAAATCATTGAAGAAGTAATAATTTTTCATTCATTTCAAATTTCAATCGGTCGACGTTAATCTGGAAGAGAGCATTCAGCAGAATAGAAATCGAATCGTCATTGAGGGACCGATTTCATTAAATTTTAATCTGATTTTTGCCCGAGCGCTCGATTCTAACAATTCCTTGTAATAAAAGTATTGAGTTTAATAAAAAGCCTCAATGTTAATTAAAACAAATCACTCGTTAATCTGTAACGAGATCTTTAGAGAGTGGCGTCTATTCACGTTCCTTAGCGAAGCAGTTAATTAAGAAGTTAGTTCGCACACAGGAAATTTGTTGCTAAGGCACTTAGGCATAAATCTTTAATTATACTGGGGAAGTTGAGATAGTGTGTTAGGGCAAGTGTTCAACACTTTAATTTACATAGCTTAACAGGCATTGTGTCCTTTATGTAAATATACCTACTAACTATCCGCGCGGATAAAAATGGGATTGAAAATGGCGTCGCCTCTATAGGTGCTAAACGTGCTGCACGCGTAGCATGAGCACGATAGAAACGGGTTTTGTCGACGGAAGAATAGACAGAATGATAGATTGTTGAAAGATTTCTACCGTGTTATATGCATACGGAGAAGAAAACAATCTACAAACACGGGTCGCTGCGTGCTTAGATAGAAAAGATAACGAGTTAGATAGAAACAATTTTGCCTATTCTTTGGTAGAATAGAGATAGAATTGGTTATGTTACGCGTGCAGGTTACATAGGTAGGTACATGAAACTTTCTTCTATCAAAGTTCTAGTGAATATTATTTTCAATACCTGAATATTTTTCTTATCCGACATCCTTAAAGGTATCCTTAATTATATACCTAATAATTTAAATTAATTCCCTAACAGTAACTTAGCGATAGCAATTTTATTGAACCAGTTGTTATGATTAAATTGTTTGAACAAGTAATACAATATTAATGAATAAATCAGTAACTCAGATACTAAGAACGTAATAGTGCGTGGGAAGAAAATCATAACAAGGATGAAACAGAGTGCCTGAACATCTACCTACAACACAAGCTACCTCAGAATTAAACGGAAAATTCAAAACACAATTTCACAACGGATGATTATAATAATATAACTTTATAGCAACTTGTTAACAAGATCATTACAGAGCCTATCGTAAATCACACGCCATTACCAAAGCAAAGGGAAGCGCGATAAAGCGAGGACGCTTTCTTGCGACTAAATTGCCATACATTACTTTAGTATTATTGCGTTTTAAAAGATCTTGTCGGCTTGATTTGTGTTGGTGGGAGAGATAGGCTGGAAATGACTGTGGCCTTTGGCAAAGATAGACCAACCATTAGTTTCCAAGGCAACTGCCAATAAATGCTTGTTACGTTATAAACGTAATCTTGATACACAAACTTTATTTTAAATAGGTAATAATTTTATTATAACAATGTTTAATGTTCATACGGTCGGTTGCAGAAAGATAATAAAATTTTAATGGAGGCATTAACCATACAATTTCTATCGTTAAAGTCTCCTTGATCTTTTCTGCAACTTATTATAATAAATTGCCAACAATCACACATTTTTTTAGTTTGACAGTCAAAACGACATGCATAAACATAATATCTTACCTGCAGATGCGATGTTTCTGTTGAACAGTTGCTTTGACCAATAAAGGTCAGTTAAAAATGAAAACACTGCATCAACATGCTACTGTAACAAACACTGCAAGCAAACATACTCCCCCGTTAATAACGAAACACACCTACATGATAAATGCATCCCAGGAATACTTTAGAATAACGAAAAAGGTGTACCTACTAGGTATTTTGTAGTGGATTAGTCATCCTAACTGGCTTAGGGAGACCGTCCCTGCGGTTTTGTTTCGTAGAAGGCTGTGATGTGGAGAGGGATCGCGTTTATAGAGTTTTTACAGTACAAATACTGTAGTGAGCTGAGATTAAACTGAAGAAAAGCATCAATTATTTCGCCAGCTCTATAACAAAAAGATCATCAAATTCTGAACGTAAGTGGCTCTATCCCGCCCAATTACTTTAAGCGGGCCTCATTGTCGCCGGCCGCTATCTCCTCTGATAGATGACCGCAGTCCCCAGTGTGACGCCCCTAATCTCCTCAATTCCCGATCCTAAAGGGTTCACCACAATCCAAACTGGAGCAATTTAGTATAATTTATTCCGTGCGAACTTCAATATTTTCATATTTTCGCCTATAAAGGTGGTCCGTGCCAATTTTATAGCTCATAAATTTCGATGATAACCCCTTTGTTTGTGGGTACTTTACCGGATTAACGAGTGCTATTGACAATTTGTATAACGAAGCTCTCAAGAAAATTGGCTGTAATTTATTATTGGATGTTGAAGATTGGCAGTGGGTCGATTTTATCAATTTACCTAATAGAATTTATTGTGTATTTATGAAAAATCCGATAGTAATAAAAGCTTCATTTTTATTATGATTGATGGATATACTGTATTACTAAATGGAATTACACAAATCACAATGATACTGCGCTGGCTTTCACATATAAGTCAACAAATTGTCACTAATAATAATTTAGTTCACTTCGCGCAAAAAAAACTGTTCTACAACTTTGCTCTGTGATCTCAAATGTCTCGGTTTCCAGAACAAATAAATGAATAAAAAGATTGTCAATTTTCGTTATCAAGACAACATATTTTTTTTCAAATGCCTTGCCTTGAATTGGACAACTTCTGTTTCACTAAATAATATGAAGAAGAATGGATTCTTGTCGAATATTAGGTACCACTTGCCAGTAATCCTTTAATATGGAATATATTACTACGTAGAACGTTCTACACACATTATCTAGATTATTCTCGATAGTGCAGATTGGATGGCTATCGTCTTAATTGGAGATCAAAGTCAATTAGCAATCGCTCAAATGTTCATACACGACTATATGTATAGCTAATACATACGCAAGCGTATTATACATACATAGGTACGAATACCTAGTATATATCAGTCAGCTTAGTGAAACTAAATGCAGCTGATTATCAATATTTTACATGGAACCTAAGACTCGTTAGTCGTGGCCGCTACCACTGGACTACATTTGTGGCACATAGATGGCAATCTAACCTCTATAACCCAATTTTTGAGTAATACCTATATTCTAAGAGTGGTCCAGTAGTAGCAGCCCCGACTAACGAATCTTAGGTCATGGGTTCGAACACAGGCAGGCACACACATTGTGCACAGTGCACCGCCATCTCAAGCCTGTGTCTGTTCGGGCAACGGAACCCTTTAGATCTGACCCTTCAAGTCCGCTTCCTGCAGGCTGCACCCTACGGTGGCCGGAGATCTTGGGCTGCCTTACGGTGCTCGGTCTGCCATAGGTGGGGAGAGAGGATAACACCTCTCTTTCCCATACCACTGCCTCCTCGCAGGAGGCGAAGGCATTCCAAGTGCTCTCGCTGCCGACCATGGACTGAATCACGGCCAGAAGTAAGATTTTACAGGCAGCACTGCCCCAGAAGAAGAGTATCTAATGTCTAATGCAAATAAAATGTTTTTAATTTATGTAAATAATAAAATGTTTTATGCGTACAGTTATTGAATTTAATTATTTAATAAAAGTCGACGTACAAGTAAGTACATTATGCAGTTCGTACCATTAGATTGACTTACTTCCGTATATTTTGTTCGAAAGGCAGAAATATTTGCAAAAATCTTTAAAAGTGCTACAAATCAGTAACAACCAAGGAATATGTTGAGCTTCCATTCAAATGTAGAATCGAAACTTTGGTGTGCAAACAGAAAATACAAATGAAACTGTACTGTACGTGGAAATCGGCTAAAGCACCTCAGTCGGGATCCGTGCTTGCGAACACTACACTAATGGAGGCAGAGCACTTAGTTACTAAGCTATTTCGGGCGTTTACTCAGAAAATATTAAGAGAACCCTTCTTATTATTCGTAGCGTCGGTCTAAAACATTATTCGAGATAATCCGGTAGCCCTCACTGTGAAAATTTAATTAAAGTGAACCTAGCGAGACTGACTCCGTCGGAACTAAATATTCGCGGTGTGTTAGAGTAAATTCAAATATAAAGACACACAAACAGACTAATATGTATGAAATCATTTTATGAATAGGGTTAAAAATTAAATTAGTAACTTATACTTACCTAAAAATAAAATAAGATTATGTTTCGATCGTTTGGTATGAATATCCCTAATCATTTTATTTCAATCGAATCAACCCTATCTCTAGGATTCTAAGTGGCATCCCTGTTACTAGGACAACGGTAGGTACTCAAGTACATACTATAAGTGTTATTATTATGCACTGTAGTCAACTCTTGTTAGAGGTGACTCAAATTAGTCAAATCAATTTATGATTTTTTTAGATAGGTCTGTAGTTTTTTTAGTAGTGTAGTTTTTTTAAGTTAAAACTATAGGTATAATTTAAGTTAAAACTATAAAAAAACCTAAAAGTACCTAGTTATTTGAATCCAAACAACCGTAAAAAATAAGCATAATCACGGAAAACGTGGTAAAAAAAACCTTACAATTAATATTAATAATGGTTGTTAAATATTAATTCCTAAGATGACTTCATAACTATAGGTATTTATTCGGTAATTAAATTCTGTAGAAAAGGCAAAATGCCGTTTAAGACCGGATATATTTTATTATGGTGCCTCTAAGGCTAAGAACGCACAGGCAGGGCCCCAATTCTGCTATTGCAATTGTATATGAATGGTGTCATAATGACACCATAACGGTCGAAACCTAAGCGCTCATTGGCTTAGAGTAAGACTATCTGTTTCGTCATTGGTCAAAACGATGTCATTGAGAGACCATTCTGACACGATTACGACAATTGCATTAGCAGACTTGGGCCCCAGGTGGCTTGCTTAGCGCCTAGAGCCTAGATAGTCACCTAGCGACTAGCTTAGTAAAACGAACGTTTTAGAATGTTCGCCACCAGCCGCACTGCGCGCTGCGGAGCGACTAGGTAGCTAGCCAAGCGAGCCTGTGCGTTTTCACGCTAAGAGGACTCCAGCTAGCCTAACGTGACAAGAAAATTTTCATTAAACTGTCTCCATTCAGTTTTCAGCGCAGAGAATTATGCTCACTATTCCAGTAAAAATATTATTTCTTTACGTTTCAAATTGTATATTTATTGTTGAATTCTTTGGAAAAGAAGAAATCTTTTGAGATGCACGAATTTTATAAAATTCTAAAGTCTGAAAAAGTTATGAGGGTCGATTACTCTTATTTATTGATTAAAAATCACCTTGTTTCGCAATGAAATCAACCATTTGCTTAGAAATCGATGCTCTATCTGTTGAATATCATCTAATAACGAGCTATAGAAACACATATGATTATTCATAAAATATTTAATGTTGGATAATGGGATCATTTCCATAACGAATGATTTTACGTTTAATCACATAATTGAAATTGTAATGGTATAGTACGGTACGTCAATAAAGATTAAAACAACTATCAACACAATCTGAAACGACGTCAATTCTCAAACACCGATTTAAAACAAAAATTAAAGCACCTGTTCGTGTATTACCACATTTAGCGGTATTCTCGTAACCTTATTGGATCGGAAGGCAATGTGTGCTATTAGATTAATGCGGTAATTCAATTTTATAACGTACCGCGGTACGAACGTACCGCCGCGGAAGAACGAACTTAATTAACCTTCTTATGAATTATTCGCTCTTGCAACGGCGAGTTCGCCAATCCACAGTTTTAATTATATAAAAGTTAGCCTGAAACAGATTTCCGCGCAAATAGCTTTAGAGTTTATTGTTCGGTCGATCCGAACAGAAAATGGAAGAAAACTCAGGTTTTATGTTTTTAACATTGTTTTTCTAATTTCTCGCAGAACTAAAAATCAAATGAATAAACTTTAGATCAGCGACCGAAAAGGTCACCCGTATAGGGGTTAACCCGGGTTATTTTTTTTGGGTTAGGTGAAAAACCTTGCATAAAGGTTAACCCGTATTCTGGGTTAATCAGCCTTATAATAACCGGTTCACGCATAGAGTTCATTTTTGTTCCTATTTTTTCATTTTTGTTCTATTTCATTCGGGTTAATCAGCAATATTAACCGGTAACGGTATCCGTATTAAAGGGTTAACCGGTTACCCTGCATTAAGATTAACCAAAAATATGGGTTAGAGATTTAACCGGTAACATTTTAACCCGATTAATCGGTCCCTGCTTTAGATGGAAGACAAGCGTAAATAAAGCTCTAATATGAAAGGTTTGTACTCAGATGCGACCATTATTTTGGACTGGATTTAAATCATAATTTTATGCTTCGATCAACACAACATCCATTGCAGCCTTACCCTCCGCATAGTGACAGCGACATAATCAGGCTGTTAATTCCGATACTGAACGTGGCCTTTCTCTAATATTATAAAATTGTAAAAGCAATAAAGACGTCTAACTCTATTTTTGTTACAAAAAATATGAAAAAATATAAGCTGCAATGTTTCACCCTGTTTCAATCTGTCATTGGGCCAATCAACACATTCTATATGGATATAACTATGAGTAGATACTTTTTATTGCACACCAATCATAAAGGCGATCATATATATAAAAATAATACCTAAGTATAATACTACTTATATATTTTAAAGTAATATTGAATTGTAAGAATTGAATTGAATATAGGTACGGTATTATTTTAGCAATCGGCAATTTTTTACAGGTACCTCATACCATTAGGCATTTTTTTTTATCCGAATTCAATAACCAATGATCAGCTAACCAGCAAAAAACATTTTTTATACCAGAACTGAAATAACCCAAAACGTAACCCATGTACACTGCATTTATTAATGTCGTTTTTAGGGTTCCGTACCAAAATGGTAAAAAAGGAACCCTTATGGTGCGACTTCGTCTGTCTGTCTGTCTGTCACACCTGCTTATTTCAGCAACTACTTATGCTATCGACTTGAAATTTGGAACAGTTATAAAAAATGCTTGTTCAATTTTATTACAAATGAAAAAAGTCCAAATATATTTTTATTTTCATTGCAAAAGGGGCCGGAGTGGGGGTCCGAAATTTTAAAGTGGGGTTAATAGGTCAAGTGACATATCATATGAAAGGGCTTGATCTGCACATTTCAAAATATATTTTTATTTTATTTTATGTCTCACAGTTTTCGACATATGATGAAAAATGACCAAAAAAATACCATTCCCCCCCCCCCTTATCTCCGAAGTTTGCGGGGCGAAAAATCTGAAATAATTAGAGTTGATAGGAATTGACCCAAATATGGTACCAAAAATAAAACGATGTTCCTAACTAGTACAGTTTTTTCAAAATCATCAAAATTCCTTCACAAACAAACTTAGTTATGCGGTCCGGATTTTTTCACTTTATACGTCCACAAATGATACGGAACCCTCAGTGCGCGAGTACGACTCGCACTTGGCCGGTTTTTTTTATTTAGAAATGTTGTTAGTCCGTCACAGGGCAGAGTCGTATGCGCGGAATCCTGATGGGGAACATTTGCATTGCAGATATGTAGGAACAACGCTATCTAGTCGCGTACCGCACACACGACGTACAGGATTTAGCACTCACAGATTATAGCAGCAAATTACCATGAAAGCTAAACAAGCTGGGCCGTTACGGTAAAATGGCTTAAAACTATTTGCATAATTGACTTGGCGATAAGGTTATTATTGTTAATAACTTTTCATAACAAAGTCATAATTGGGTGTCATTGAACAAAAAAATTACTGAAGCATTTGTAGGATATGGATTCTTTGTGTAACTAAGGCTTTATGAATATAGAATGCTCAAAGCATGCTAGTTTCATTACATTTTTACCTACTTGTAGGCTACCTACAGTACATATTATTATGCGTTAAGAAACGACGAGCATGCTTATTTTGAGTAATGTACTGTGTGATGTGTGTAATGTAAAGTGAGCGAACGAATGAACGAACGAAAAATGAATTCTTCAAGTGTCAGTGAAAAATATGAGGCGCCTTTTACTTTCTCATAGAGGGTGATGAAAAGTAGAGTGTATCACTTGGGCGCAAAATATATTTTTGGCTCGGGCGACGTACTTTGAATCCCTCGTTACGTTCGGGATTCTACTATAGAATCCTTCACTTCGCTCTGGATTCAAAAAAGCGCCCTCGCCGTAAAAATATTCTTTTGCTCCCTTATGATACAATACTATTCCTCCACTGTACCTACTCAAACGCACACTGGAGACTGATTTATTGCTGTGTTTCTAGACCTTTAGTTAGCATAATTATAATTTGACAGTGAATAGGTTTTCTAAGGGCAGATGTACCCCAACGTAGTCACAACTGCACCATCAAGTAGTGGAATGATGGTGAAAAATATATATTCTTAACTAGGTACCAAAAACAATGAAGCAGCAATATATTTGTGTAATTTCTTATCTTAGGCAATATTCATGAGCTAAAAAGTTTTATTTCAGGCAACGATTTTCCTATTGGACCGTTCGTAAAGCTGTTAATTTAAGCAATGGGAAAACAGATGGCCTTATTTGAAAGTCTATGCGTAACCATATTATGCATATGGAACTTCCATGGATGATTCAAAATATCTGCACCGGATCTGAATAAAGGACATTGTATTATGTACTTTTCGAAATTCATGGATTCATTTAAGTCGTTTAAACAGGTATTACTTACTTAAATCCTTATAATTGTAGATAAGTACATAATGTTATTATGTACTGCAATTATCAGATAAAAATACATACGGTCGGTTGCAGAGAGATAATATATTATCTAAATTTTAAAGGAGACTTTAACCATACAATTTCCATCGTTAAAGTCTCCTTTAAAACTTAATGAACTTTTCTGCAACTCAGTGTTAATCACAAAAACATAAACGTTTATCATCGAGAAGCCTTCTGGAGGTCAAAATCAATTGTGTTTTTCAAATGCGACACATGAAGGGATAAAAATTACGTCGCCCAATATCATTAACAACAATGATAATAGACTGAAAAACAAATAATTACGCAATATTAATCTGTAATTCATAGACAGAACGGTCCTGTGGTCGCCACAAGAAGCGTCGTTACGTAGGTGGGAATTCTCAGATGTACCTCTACCTACGTTCTTCGTAACAACACCTCACCTTCTTTCACGCTAAGCAGATTATTTGCTCCCGACAAAAAGCTTTGTTTACCATACCTTTGGTTGTTCCAGACCTTCGCCTATTGCGGGAATTTTAAGTAGCTAAGTACTCCTAAGAAGATTACTATCGAAGTGGTAAAGTTTTCTGTACTTATTTAGTAAATTATTATTCGATAGAGTTACGATATTCGTTTGCGGTACGGTTTAAGGTCACCATCTGCCTAGACTTTTCTTAATTAGGTTGGGTTACTTTCTGTCCAAATAGATGCAGCTAAAACATCAGTATTTTCTATGGGAAACTGACATTTGACTTCTACAACCCAATTTTACAACAATTTTATTTAAAACTTTAATTTTAAAACTTCTACAACCAAATTCTACAACAATTGGATATTCTAAAGTTGTCAGTTGTCAGACTTTCCAACTTTTGACTAACCGTAACGATTGTCATATTAGTATGCCAACCGGGACTGCCTATTAAACGTGCTCTCCAACACATGCAGAGGTCTCGGTGTGTAAAGAATGATTACCCATCCATAAACAGACGCTGGCAAGTGCAGCTTAACCTCGCAGATTGATCGATCAGGTAGTTGTTAATGTTAATTAGCCACAAGCTCCTCAATTATTAGTAGGTACGATTTTAGATGACGCTTAAAAATATGGAGAGCATAGCCCAAAAGGGAAGAGCCCTACCTATACTCAGCATTAGGTGGAATATGCCTTTCAATGTCAAATGCCTATCAAATCTTATCTATATAATAAGAATGTAAATTCCACGTGTCTGTACATTGCATATATTTGCATAAAAATAATATGGGGGACTAAAAATAAGTAATAAAGTAAATTTCTATAATTTTTTGAATTAATGTCTGTCTGTTTGTCTGTCTGTTTGTCTGTCGGTTTGTCTGTCTGTTTGTCTGTGTGTTTGAACACGCATCAAATCAATACTACTGAATTGATTATGAGGAAGTAGAAAGAAATGTATAGGCAGTATCTTGAGGTAACATTTAGTCTTAATTTCATTAAAATCGGTCCATTCTATCAAAAGTTATTACAAAAAATCTATCAGTCAGGAGTAACTTTGCTAACATGTATTATGCCGGGTCCACATAATGTATTTGTTCAATCCAATCAAGAAATAGTAACATGTATTAGGGCTTCGTCACATCACCACGTTGCGGCGCCGGCACCGTGATTTTCAGTGCGCCACCGCACCGTTTTATGGCGTTATTTTCCGACTTCCACGCGGACGGAGTCGCGGGCACAGCTAGTTATTAATAAGTAAGTAGCTAAGTAGGTAGGTATATAACATTTTATTCTTCTGCTACACCGTCGATATATGAATATTCGATGGAAGATAAATTTGAACACTCTACATATATCTACCTATAAATTTTATTGCTTACCAGCCAATGTTTTGTTTACATAGTTCTTGTAATGTAACATTCAACTTTTAAAAACAAACATCGTACGAGGCGATACCCATCACTACAGTATGTTAACAGTGTAGCTCGATCACTGGACAAGAAATTTATCGTCAAGAATAAAATTCATTGTATTCAAAAATCGTTCTCCGTACGTAAAATAAATCACGGGATTAAAAAGCTGAAAACGGCAAGGGGATTGGATCGCTATATATTATCATGGCGAAGGTTGATCGCCTTTCGAGAAGCAGGAATAAACTGTCTTGTAGCGCCATCTGTTGGCGCCGTGGTTGATTTTTTTTATTTAAAAAGTCGTAAAATATTTTTTTTACTTTAAGTGCACGCAACAATGTGCCAATAATTATGTCACTTGTGTTTTTTTTATTATTTTCTACACGTAAAGTTTCACTTTTGCAAAACGCTTTCTCAGTCTTCTCTTCGCAATTTTATTTTTCTAATTTTGATGAATTCGCATAGAAATTCCTATATAATTAACTGTTTATCAAACAGTGTTAGTTAAAGTTTGTTGTTATTAGCACATAGGGGATTCTGCTGTCTGTGCTCTGGCAATCATTCCGTTACGGTCAAACGCACTTCTTACTTTTACCAAAACAATCCCTATAAGGCTTTGTTTGGTAATGTCTCACGAAGGAAAAGTTATACGAAAACCTAATCTCCTTTATTGTTAGAGGAATAAGGCCTCGAGATAAGATGGCTACTTTTGAGAGTACAACACGCACGATACGAGTACGCACCTAATCATTTACCCTCCGCGATATAAGTGTAGGTCCTGTAATTTACTCTTGCATGCGTCCAACATAAGTTGACCCCACTCTGCCTCCGCAAGAATAATGATTCTCAATGAAACTCATATATCAAGTCACGCTGGTAACTTGAAGCCTCTGTTTCGGAAACTATAACTATGTTACAACCACTTTTTATTGAGAACAGTAAAGAAAAACAGCCAACAGCCAGCCACAAATTGCCACTGTTCGAGAAATAGCAATAAAGTATTGAATTCACAAGAACCGATCTTTTTCTTTTTTTTGCGTTTACTGTTTGACTATTTAATATTATTTGCGCGGAAAATATTGTTCTGTATTATAAGTGATTTTTACCAACCGCTCATAATAAAGCAAACAAAAGAATTCCAATGTTCTAGACTGAAAAATGAGCCGTTAGCCAGTCGAACAACAAACAAGTTTTTCGCCATCGTTCAAAAGTTGTGAACTTCTCCAAATATTGAGCATTATTCTTGAGCATAACAAGTGAAGTTGAGCCAGGTATCCCGCAAGAACTTGAAACTTGAATATAAGAGCAATTTTGTAAATCGCTTCAACGAATACGCATGGTTCGTAACTTAGCGAGAAGTTTGCTCGAATGGTGCTTTAATGCCCATTTAGCGAGAAATTGATCGCAAATGTTCGTGTTGAGGACCTGAGGAGCTGGGATTCCAAATAAATAGGCTTAATGCAAGTTGGCAAGAAAGAAAATCCATTAGGTCTTAAGTGGTGGTAACAAGATCGACCCCGAGGTCAATAAAGGGGATTGAAGCGTTTATGGTGCAATGACGAGAACCATTTGAATGAAAATACATTTCATGACCATCCTATCCGGCTGTAAGCAGTAAAATCATGTCGTTGCTATCTTTATTAGGGTAGTTATGACCTCCAAACGGTAATAGCCAGAACACACTACAGTCACTACATTGAATGATAAAAAGTGTCACGAGTAACTAGCTAATTTGTAAGTTCATCTTTTTGTATAAAATTCAATGCTTTACGAAGATTTAAAGTTTCCTCTTTCTTCAGTTTCAGTAAACACAAGCGTGATTATGTATCATGAGGGTCTGGGCTGATTACCAGGCATTGTTACTTGGATTTATGGCGACAGGGTCATCCTGTATCATAAAGAAACTGTCACATATTCCGCGGTGTTACTTCGTGGAGCGCTGGGCAAAAACTCAACGAAAATGAGATTCCGAAATATTATTTTTAGATGATCGGCGTGCTGTCGATACTCCATAAGAATACCTCATTTATTCGACGGACTTACAACAAAATAAATCGCTTGTCGCGTAATACGAATGTATTAACTAGTGAAAGATTTAATATGGACGCTTAAAACGTGATCAAATAAAGTTTCTTGTTCATATAATTATTATCATCTAAGCGTGTGCGCTAAGTAACGACGGCAATTGCGAAATGAACTAAGTAATCGAACAAACTTAGCTGCAGTATTTGAAGTATGGTAGCGTAGTCAAAACTTTAATGCAGTCTGTGAAGTAAGTACCTTATACCTAGACAACAAATAGAGTGCAAATATGATGTTGTAGGTACCGCAAACGATGAGACTCGTCTGCGTACCCTGATACCATGTTGAAGGAACTTATGGACACTACTGAAATGCAATACACGTAGTAAGTTCTAGCCAGATACAATCTAGATTTCCATATGCTACGAAGAAGAAATAGTTACGTACCCATACTTAAATAAGGTATTGGTGGCGAAATTTTTTGTAAAGCTTACATCTATAGCTATAAAAGTCAGTGTGTCGGTGAGTTACCCTATTTTAAAAATCGATATACCTACTTTTAATACCTATAATTATGGAAAAGGCAATAGTATATCTATATATAGTAGACCTTAAATGCCCATATTCCAGATGTCTACTGCTAAACCAAGACCTGCCCATAACAAATAATACAAAAAGTAACCAACCATCTTATGAAATATCATCATCACCTCAGATCATACAAAAAAGGAGATATGCCATCATAGCAAGTTAGTACGGGAACCGTTGTCGCCACTTTTAGAACAGTTTGCGACACAATTTTAAACGCTCCTTATGAATGTAGAGATCTCCCACACGCCCACACATTAAAAATTCCGCACACCCTCAATCTAACACTGTTTGTCATTCGTTACTCATCACTAACACTGCACTGTACCTATATCATCGATCGCGTTCGGTCCGTCGCCAGTGTGTATGCTTTCATTCTGATCAATGTGATTAAACTAATTCGTCAAGCTCAATAGCGCCGTGGTACATCTCCCTTGTTTCTATGATC
Organism: Thalpophila matura; assembly: GCA_948465475.1. Lineage (NCBI taxonomy): Eukaryota > Metazoa > Arthropoda > Insecta > Lepidoptera > Noctuidae > Thalpophila > Thalpophila matura. Next base: position 9,905,582 of record OX419185.1, on the reverse strand, counting down.
TCATATCATCACACAGAACACAGTTAGAAATCGCTTAGGTACTTATTATATTAAAATTTCATCGATGTTATCATTCACAGCAAGATTCTTTGAATCTGAATTTGATAAAAATACATTAAAAGTGATTTTCCCGTTTCTAATAAATGATTCAAATTCAAATTCAAATTCAAATTCTTTATTGCATTCATGTGTACATTCATGGTTGTTTCAAGGAGTGGATATGGTTCCAACATGAAACCCGGTAAGGGCACAGCAAAATTTATAATAATAATAGTAGAGAAGGCTCTGACAATTCTAAAGTACATGCAAACGGTCCAACTGAATTAAATGTTTTGACTTAATTAATTATACCTACCTAGGTATAATTAATTAAGTACATAATTATTATCTAATATTATTTTGCTTGAGATTGTCCTAAATATTCTGCAACTGAGTAATAGCAATTTTGTGTTAAAAATTCTTTTAGATATCTGTTGAAATTACAAAATTTATGTTCTTGTTTAATTTTTTCTGGTAATTTATTGAAGATTTTTACTGCCATGTAGTATGGGCTATGGTTAAGCATTTTGATTCGCGAGGGTGGGAGATATAGTCTATTTTTGTGTCGTGTATTCAAATTATGGGTATCTTTAACTTTTGGAAAAATATTGTTATTTTTAAATACAAATATGCAAATGTCATGTATGTATATGGAAGGTAAAGTTAGGAGTTTTAATTTTTTAAAGTGAGGCTTACAGCTTTGTGTATTATCAATGTGAGCCAGGATTCGTATACATTTCTTTTGTATTATGAATATTTCGTTTGCGTTGACGCTATTTCCCCATAACATCACTCCGTATTTTAGCCAAGAGTATGCGTAGGCGTAGTATGCCGATAGTGCTGTTTCTGTATTTGTGCTGTATTTAATTTGGAATAAAGCGTAAGTAAATTTGGATAATTTTGATTTGATATTTTCTATGTGTGTTTTCCAATTTAGGTGTGTGTCTATATTTATGCCTAATAGGTTGAATGTTGTTACTAATTCTATAGGTGTATCATTAAAAGTTATATTTGTTTCTAGGGGGGGTTTTTTATGTGATCTGAATTGTATCATTTTAGTTTTGTTACAGTTAATTTCTAAGTTGTGGTCTTCTAGCCAAAGTGTTACTGTCTGGAGGGTATTTTGTAGTATGTCATTATGGTCGCAGTTTCTGTCACATTTTACAAGTATAGAGATATCATCGGCAAACAGTACTGGTAATATAGTTTGTTTATCTAGGATTTTTGGGAGGTCGTTTATGTAAATTAAAAATAGTATACAGCCTAGGACACTTCCTTGCGGGATGGAGCATGTTAAAGTTCTTACCTGGGACCGGACTGTTATTATCTCCTTTTTCTTAATGTTGTGGTCTTCAATCTGGACTATTTGTTTCCTTTCAGTGAGATACGATTTGAACCAATTGTAAGCAGGGCCGCGTAAGCCCGACCCATAGAGTTTAGTAAGTAATATGTTATATGATACTTTATCGTAGGCTTTTGACATATCTAGTAGTAGTCCCAATGCATACTTTTTATCATTTATTTGTTGTAGAGCTGTTTGAACATATTTGTAAACCGCGGATGTTGTGGACCTTGACTTCCTAAAGCCGTTTTGACAGTCATCGAGTATGTTATATTTTTCCAAGAAAAAATTTAGTCTATTGCACATAGCCTTTTCAAAAATCTTTGAAAAGGTCGGCAACAGAGCTATGGGTCTATAGTTATTAGGTGAGTGAATATTATCTTTTTTGTGTATGGGTTTTACAAGGGAAATTTTTAGCAAGTCCGGGAACTCTCCATATTGGAAGCTTTGGTTTATTAGGAAGGTAAGTGGAGCTGATAGTTCTTCAGCGCATTGTTTTAATAAAATGGGAGGTATGTCGTCTATTCCGCTGCTGTGTTTGTTTTTTGTTAATTTAATTATATTATATATTTCTTTTTCGTTTACTGGGCGTAGGTATATAGATGTAGTTGGTGAGTTGATTACTGGACGTCCGAGTTTAGGGGAAATATTTTTATTGTTTTTATCAATTTTTGTTTCACCGACTGTTGCAAAAAAGTCGTTAAATATATTTGATATTCTTTTTGGGCATGTGATAGTCTCATTGTTTACTTTTAGTGATATATTTTTGAACTGTTTTATCCTACTTTTGCCAGTTTTGTTGTTTATGATATTCCACATGGTTTTGGTTTTATTATCTGACTTCTTCATTTGTCTGGTATATTCTATTTTCTTTGAAATTTTTATGCTACGTTTTAATAATCTACTAAATGTATTATGAATTTTTTTTATAATATTGCTTTTAGTTTCATTTAGTATAATTCTTAGTGCTCTTTTGTGTTTGCATGATATTTTTAGCCCCTTTGTCATCCATCCTTTTACTTTATTACATTTTAATTTAACTCTTTGTTTTGGTATTATTCTCTATGCTGGGTGATATTATATTTTCACTATTTTTACTTTCAATAGGGTTCTGTTTTTGTAGCGTTTTTGCTGTAGTATCTTTTGAGTTAGCAACTTCGTTCCCATTTATAAATAATTTGTTGTTTTTAATAATGGCATAGTCTCCATTTTTTCGAGCTTTTAGCAAATTTTGTCTTAATTCGTTTCTTTCTTGAAGAGTTTTCCTGTCCATGAATTTTTCGACTGCTACTCCAGTATTTCTAAAGATTCTCGCATTCTCTAGTATGTAGTTTGTCATTCTTTTGCTAATTAATTCGATAGTAAGCGGCCTCTTATTTCCTCTTTTCCCTATTCGTTTGATATCTTCTATATAAGGGTTGATATTTATATCCATAATTTCATGAAATAATCTAGATACGCGGTCGTAAAGGTCATTTTCAGTCTCGTGGTATTCTTCCGTTAATCCATAGATTACGATTTTCTTGGTGTTTTCTAGATTCTGGAGATTCTCTTGTATATTTTCTATTTTCTTAGTAATGACAGTTATTTCTTCTTGGTAGGCTTTTTGGGCTTTTAAAAGGGTGTGGTTAATGTTCTGTTCAGGGTTTTTGTGGATGTTTCTGATTGCATTTTTGATTTCAATTTGAATCATATTCTTGACGTCTACCAAGATTGATGATTTCATCTTGTTTAGCTTAGCATCTAGAAGTAAGCTGATGTTGTTCAATGTTACATTCTCATTGTCCTTAATATTTGTACAGCCATATTCAATTTCAGTGTCAGAGTTATTGATAGGATGGTTCATCATGGTGTCGCCCGTGATTTCATCCACAGACATATCGTTTTCGGGGTTATGTATGTCATGTTCCACCAAACTTGAGCTTGCAATTGTTTGTTTGTTTCGTAGTGTGACGTTTATATCAATTCTCTCATTTTGAGTGGCACTTTTTGTTAGATCTAGATGTCTTATCGGGGTGTTCATATTGTTTTCTTTGGGCATTTTACATACACATTCTTGGCATTTCCAAATTGATTTGTGATCTGCTGTCATAGTATTATAGAAGTGGCTTTCAGGAACATTAGCGCATGTCAGATCATAGTGTGTATTGCAAAGAGAGCATTTAAGAAACTCACCATTTGGGGTTTCTTGGTAGCAGCCTGCGCACTGAACCATTGTTGCACACTAAACAATAAAATAAGAATTTGATTGATGTAAACAGAGGTTATTGTTGTCGTCGACAATCGACGTCGATTAAGAAAGAATTAACTATACTGTACTGATATTGTGCTTTGATAAGATATTTTTTATATATGATTAGGGGACAAAAAGCAGGCAGCCATCTTGATGGTAAAGTGGTCACCGCAGCTATATGGACTTCCTCAAAACCAGAGGCATCGCTGGTGCGCTGTCTTTCCTATAGACAAAGTTGAAATGGCTTGATGACCTGTATTTGATTGTATTGTGACCTGTAATTACACTGGCACCCCATAGGTACCCTTGAAACCGGAACACAGCAATTTTGCTTGGCGTAAAAATTGGTATGGTGGCACAACTTAGCCGGAAGAGCTCTTTGTAAAAGAGCTCTTCCGGCTAAGTACTTCCGACTAAGTAGTACTATTAAATATATAGGAGATTTTCAAAAACAACTTACACAGGCGGCGTTTGAACCGCGACCTCTACCTCTCCGTGGTATCGCTCTAACCAATTAAGCTACAGTGTCGTGCCTGAATCAGTTGAAATTGAAAACCTCTTTTTACGCCTCTTAAGAGCGTTGGTGACATCTATCGGAAACTAATTACAGACTCTAACTCAATGCTTCTCTCTCTCAAGCTCTAGTACTACTACTTTTCAGCCGTGATCATTCCACTGCAGGGCAAAGGCCTCCTTACCTCCTTCCACTCCTCTTGGTTCAAGGACTTCTGTGGCCAATCTTTTCAGTAAGGATCTAGTTCATCCCGCCATCTCCCCCTGGGCCTGTCGCGACGTCGTATAACGTTGTGTGGGCTCCACTCAGTGGTGAGTACATTGTACTACATTGTAAAACGTTAATATTATGTTAAACTGAATATTGTGATCTACCCATTACACCTCATCACACGAGCCCATTGCAATTAACATTTGCATACGTTTATCGTAAAAATGATATATTTAAACAACTTAATATTAGCATATTGCGGGAGCTGGCTATAGAAATTAAATCTGAATGTAAATCCCGGTAATGTCATTTAACGCCATGCGCTTGCCCAGTCTTTTTCCAGACAGTCCCTTTTTATGTTTTAACTTTAATGTGATACGACGGCCAAGTTCGCCATTATAGAAATAACCCAGGGTCTAAAAGGATAATTAAATTTTGAAAATGTTTTCCACGTTATTCGGGGATTGCTTTAATTTAAAATAGGGTATTAGTGAAATTTATTTTAGAATACAGTTAAAACCTATTTTTTATATTATATTCTAGTGTTTCTAACACCGTAAAAATATTTTAAATTACCAACTTTATGCTAATTTAAATAAAAGTAACAACTTAGATAAAAGTTCATTTTACAAAAAACATTTACATAACAATCAGCATTTTAATGCTATTTATTTCTCCGCTCTTTCAAAGTTTAAGCTTATTTCATTTAATGCCTATAAATTGTTTTTAACAAACATAAAAACGGAGGTTTTGACCGTATAGCATATCTACTGTTGTGCAAACGCCAAAATTGTTACTATCTATCGCTTTATGGGTGCACGTGCAACACATGCCTGAATTATACGGGCTTGTTTATTTTTATATGAAAATTGAACCTTATAATGAACATTTTGTTCGTACTGGTGCCAAGGTATAAGCCATGGTGATTGTCTTAGTTTTGACTTAATCTTTTCCTATCTAGTTACAATCTGACATCGCATTTCACTTTCTGTTGAAAGAGTTATAGGTACCTATTCATAAACAGGGATATTTTCGAATTTTTACAGAGTTATTTTCTATCGAAAGGCCAAATTGTAAAACAAAGCCTTATTCGTTTTCATCACAGACCAAATATCCATGATCACAAAATAAGCTATTTAATCATTATGTAATTGGACATAATTAAAACACTGTTTTGACACAACATCGCTTAGGTATTCCACGGTAAAAAAATATCGAATTTAGTACACCACTAAAACCGTTGAGCGAATCGAATTACTTTTATATACCTAAATTAATTACAAAAGATAAGAACACACAATAAAATTACCTACTTGATACGTTTAGTAGTAACTAGTAACACAGCCACGTATTGACTTGCTTAATCACAATAATTCACAAGCGTGGTTATGTACCATGGAGGTCTGAGTTTGATTACCAGGCATTGTTACATGGATTTATGGCGACAGGGTCAACCCGTATCCTAAGGAAACTGGGAAACTGTCACGTGTTCCGTGACGGTGTTCCTTCGCTGAGCAGCGGGCGAATAGCTCAACAAAAATGAGAATTCGAATAATAATTACTTTTAGTTGATCCATAGCTCGTGTTTCGTATTATGAATAGGCACCTAATCTTTTCGGAAAATTAGGTATCTTACAAAAATAAATCGCTTATCACTTATTACATTAAAACATAAAAAACGCAATAAAACGTGACCAAATAAAGTGTATTGTTCATTTAATTGCTAACTAATAAAAGACGGCAATTATTGCAAAATTAAATTAACTAGGTAATCGAACAAACTTAGGTGCAGTATTTAAAGTGTAGTACCTACCTACCTACATCAAGATAATTTCATGATAGAAATCGCTTTTAGCCTATGTAAGCTATTTAGACCGCCTTTTCTACGATATTATTCACGATTTTTTTTTCATTCATGTGTAGAAGCAAAAAACAAAACCTATTCCATTATTTCTAGTGGTGTGGGCAAGTATTTCCGTCGTTATATTTGCCATCAAAATTCTTTGAATCAAAATTGGTTAAAAATCTATCAAAAGTAGGTACTGATAAATAATTGTTGATTTATAATCGTTAATCGGAAATAATGTTATCGGCTCACTTGATAGTAAGTAGGTATAGTCACCGCCGTATAAGGACTTTCGCAATACCTACCTGAGCCACCGTGTCCCAAATCCCACCTTGTCCGTTCATTACTAAGCATTTAAGCATAAAGTAACAGACTACGATACAAACCTTTTTTTAAAAAGACCAAGATAATTCTTAAGTAAAAATATCCGCAAATTACATTAGCTAAGATAGTCCCAACAAACTGAGCCTCGCATTAAAATCTTAACTTAAGCCGGGCTTTAAAACAAAGCTCTCACTAAGCCCTTTATGAGCACCCGTGTATTTCTTAAAACAATTAATGTTGTTCCGTACCCTGCTGCGTAATGCTGCGAGAAGTTTTCTCAAAGGCTTTTAGCATAGATGTCGTTTTCTAAGGATTAGCCAAACTATACTTCGATAGATACTGTCGCTCTTCGTGATATTTGTCGGCATAGCGATTTTGCTTCCTATCCTAGCATAAGCATAGCATAGCATAATCGGCCTATAATGTTCCCACTGCTGGGACACAGGCCTCCTCTGTGTGAGGGAGTGGGCCGTAGTCCACCACGCGGGCCCAGTGCGGGTTGGTGGCTTCCTATCCTACTAATATTATAAACGCGAAAGTTGGTGAGGATGTGTGGATGGATGGGTGTATTATGGATGTTTGTTTTGCTTTCACGCAAAAACTACTAAACGGATTTTGATAAAACTTTACAGTAATATAGCTTAGGTATACATCAGAATAACACAGGCTACTATGTATCCCAAAAACGCGGGCTAAGCCGCGGACGGAAGCTAGTCATTTATAAATGGTTGACATAATATTACGCCTTGTGTAAACAAGGCGTAATTATTATGTAGGATTAGTTGGTTAATGTAAAATAAAGACTGTAAAGTCTTTTTTTTACATTAACCAACTAATCCTACACAATATTATACTTATATGCGAAAGTTTGTGTGTGGGTGTTTGTTTGTGTGTATGTTTGTAACTTCTTCACGCTGAAACGGCTGGACGGATTTGGATGAAATTTGACAAAAAGTTACACATAGAATACTTTTCTTCTATTTTCACGCGGACGAAGTCGTGGGCAACAGCTAATTTATTGATAACTCAAACTGTTATTTGAATAATTTGTTGTTACGTAGGTATTTGGAGATTTTCTAGAGTGTAGGATAGATCTATAAAGTAAGAGTAGTCAATGTGAAAAAAATATTTATTAAAACAACCTACCTACCTAAATCTTCAGTTACGCTTAACGGATAATTTTTTTAACACCTTCAACAATACAAGTAATAAAAACAAACTTGTATCATAATTCAAAGGGACCAGTCTCTCCCTGAATAACAATGCGATGAAATTTATTACTCAATGAACAGTAGATTTTATATTTCTCCTGTAAGATCCCGAGAGAGAACTTCAAAACTCCCCGAAATGATTTGCGGACTTAGACAAACGTCGAGCCAAAAGAATTTCGGTTTGTCGGATAGATATTATGAAAAAAAAGTTACTTTATTCTATTCAGGAGTTCGTTTCTCAGGTTTTTTAAATGGCACATGTAATGGCCGGAGTCCCATACAAAAATAAAACATCTCCTTTTACCCTATTTTTGTTGTGCGTCTAAGCAAAAAGCGACTTACCCCATTTCTTGCGTGAATGCGTTAGAATGTCCATGACATCCTATCGCATTCGATTTACTTTACTCTACACATTATTCCAATAACACGCTTGTTTCTAACTACAACTGAACTCGAGATATTAAATTGTCAAATGCCACTCATAAAATAATAGGTATCTAATGTAATAATTATAATCATTTTTCCCAAAAACCATAAGACAGACATATTATAAAAGGCGCTTTTTGTCGTTGGTCGCTTTCTGCTCAGTTTACAATTAACACGTCATTTTTCACTACTTTTTACTTTTGTCATAACATGATTGTGATGGATCTAGGAACATGTCGAGAAGCTCTTTGTCGTATACCTTCTCTTCCTCGTCATTATAATTCAGTGCTTCACACAAACGACACAAGTGATAAGATTTTGTCCCAAAGTATCCATGCTCATTAACGATTATGAAATGATTCCTCCACATATGCATCGCAAGTAGTAGTTCACTACTTTTCGCTAAAGAGTTGATGTTCTCGGCGATTGTTTCTATATTTGTATTCGCATCTACAAATATATAGGAATTTGGCGGTAACAAGGTCTCGACGTCTTCATTTGAAGGACCGAAGATAACAGGTATAGCGCCTTTCGCATAAGCGTGGTAGAATACCTTTTCGGTCAAATATTGAAAACAACTAGTATTTTCTAATACTAAATAGAACAAATACTCGGCTACCGGATCGCAATCCGCTTTAAAATGTCCAGGGCAACTGAAATAAAATAAAATTGTGATATTAAGTAGTTATAATAAATTATAACTTGCAGTTTCAGACGTCAATTCTAAAATATTTAATTATACTTTGCGAGAAATGGCCTAAAACTTGGTTTACCGATAACTAAGATATCTTACCTCGTTCTATATTCTTTTCTTTCTGAACACTTTCCATAAACATCAACATCAACGTGTTTCCTCAACTTTTCTAAAAAGTCATTTCTAGCTTTGACACCACAATTTGACATCAGTACAGCAGCTGGTCTGTCTCGTCGTTTTATGTTCCAGTTCGGCACCAATGAAGCGATTTCTGATAATTCTAAGTCTGACATTATAGGGTTTTCTAAGGCTAGTGTTCGACCATATGGTACAGGCACATCGGCATCACTCCTAAAAACAAAAGGATTTTAGTGGAAAAGTTATGGCAGCGCACACGACGCGTTCTGTTCTGTAGGCTCAACGTTGTACCACTTTATTCATGTGGTTGTACGTGGTTATATTTAAAGCCATTTCAAACATGGAACTCTACCGTTTAAGTACTGTCTGTTTCGTACGAGGAACACTGTTTGCGCACATGTTGAACAAAACTTAGTTTTTTGTTTATTTGTTTTTTCCTTTGTACGAAAGTCCAGTCATCACAAATTACACCCAATAGGAACATATGTATTTGTCTAAGAAATAGATGCACCAACAATTATACTTTAGCAATTCTCAATAATCTTGTATGACTTTAGCATACTCAATGAACTAAATATAGGCACATATCTAATCAGCGACATATAATATTGGGTAAATGCCCAAATGCGATATCGTTATTCGGGATACAGATAATAACAAATATCAATAAAACTTACGCCAATTTAGCAATTGTAGACTATACCTACTATACAGTACCTATTCCGTTTGCCAAGCATTTAGCGAGAGAATACATAGGTAGGTATTATTATATTTAAGAACAATCAATAACGATTAAAAAAATTAAGTAGGTAGGTACTGGTAGGTACCTGTAAGTCATGGACCAATTGAATACTCCATAAAGACTCTGCAAGCTTGGTGTTTTCTTCGCCAAAGAAAATGCATGTCTTGGAGACTCGTCGTTCAAAAATATCCATCTTTGTTTCGGATTCCTGTTTTTAACTTCAGGAATAAGGCCTTTCTGCAAATGTATGAGCACAGCGTCTGCTGTATCCATTAGATTATCGTCACCAGAAAAAATACAGTTTTTCACACTGCAACCTTCTAATAAATTATCTTCGGTGTCTCTGTAAATGAAAAATAAATTGAAAGGTAGTTAAATATTATTTAGATAAAACTTATCTATAAATTCGGCAGCGCGTCATTGAGAGGTCACATCCGGCAGACGTTCATTTATTGATATTATGATGATTCTATGAAAACTGTATTCTGACTATTATAACTTAGCGGTATCAGTTATGATCACAAACGTCACCTGCGCATTAGCTGGTTTTCCGGTCTCTTTGGCGGAATGAAGAAGACGGAGCTGCACGCGATTGGTTCGTCAGTCGATGCTCGTCGTCTATTTGACTATTCTCTGTAACGTATTGTCAACTGTCTATTGGGCTAAAATGTACATGCGCGATTTGTGATCAAGATCCCTGCCGATACTTTAAAGAAAGAGGTCAAGTGTCAAAGTGAAGGAGTAACTGAAATATTCCCAAACTTTTTTAATGCCACAAAATATAAAGGCGCATAGCATATCTGCCGTTGTGTAAGCGCCTCAATTTTTATTGTCTATAATCTATTGGATGCAACACTTGTGTCTAAATTACACGGACCCGATTATTCTTTATGAGATGCAATTAACTGTGTTAAATTTAATTTATAATATGTAGGTAACGGAAGGTAGTTCATATGAAAAGGACAGTTTTGAAAACATCTGTACGTACAAATAATAAGCAATATACCTAAACATGCTACCACATTTTGTGAACGCTAACCGTGGACTTACATTTAAATAATTTAATGAGACAAAGGATGGGAGTAATTCTTACAATTTGACAAACACGACGTTTTAAGGCGCAGATATACGACTTTTAAAGATTTTAAACTAAAGATCACGTCTAAACGAGTAGTGGCTAAACTAGAGCATTTTCTTAATAATTTGATTAGAGTATATTTTAGATTCCGTTTATCTATGTAGTGTAATAAATTTGTAAAGTTAGGTCTAACGCGTTCAAAAAACTGAAGATCGCACGAAAACTATTGAGCGTATTTTTACGAAACCTTCACCATTTTAAAGATAATTTAACTATCTAACTTTTAATTAGAGTGTTTTTTTTAATCAAATGTTCTTTACTAAAAAGTAATAATACGTCTAATTCGGCACAGCGCGCTCCGCGATAAGCGAGTCGTATTGCTCGGTGGACGCATGTCGCGTTGCGTGAGCTCAGCGCAGAACACTCAAGCTATACCGCCCAAATCACTCAAAGCCGCTGGAATTTAGTAGCGCCTTAATTAGTAACACACCATAAAGAAAATTGACACATAATAGCTACTCGTACATATGTAGGTACCATACGTTTTGAATAATCTGGTTATGCATGGCTGCATAAATGATACACATTACACACATATAACCTTAAGCGTATATGATACGACATATTAATCATACGTGAGCGGCGTTTTAAAATGGGGATTCGGTCACGTCAATAATACCATGTACTATTCTGAAAAGTATGTACATCTCACAGTACAGTGTATATTATTGAATATTTTAGGTAGGTAAAGGTTCATGATAGAGAAAGTTCAAGAAGCGCAGGTTGTGTCCAATTACTCGAGGAATAAAAACGCACACAACGTGTGCAGTTGCGGTGCGTGTGGGGTGCGCTTTTTTGTGTCATATTACAGATTCATTTTTTTTTCTGCTCGGTACACTTACTACACACGGACTGCATCTGCATTTGGTGTGCTCCGGCCTTTAGTTCCCTGCAGCTTAGTTATGTGCGTTGCTTACCTGTCTGATAAAAGACCAGATAGTAGTTAATCCAGCTGATTCAATACAAAGATTCGTGGCAAACTGAACAAATAGACATGTTAGTAAATAGTAGAGCCGTAGAGGCGTTAGTAGTAAGGCGACCGCCGACGTTACCAGAATACCTACTGAGCTAACTTGCCAATGTTTTGTTGGGGTATGCGCGATAAGCAGGCGGAACAGTTGCCTGCAAACTCATCTTTAGCAAATGCTTTTGTGTGGAAAGTGGTTACTTCAGCTTGCTGCCAAACCTACTGTTAACGACAAGTTTCAAAATTGTAACGTGTTCTACTGTTAACGACAAGTTTAAAAATTTTAACTAATTCGTAAAAAACCTTTCTATCCGGCGCACATCAGTATAACAAAGATTAACAAAGTGTGGTAGCAGTAATCCCTGGTACAACGCCTTTATGATGGTCCGAATCAGACTTGCTTATTGGCGGAGTCCTATGGATATAACAATATAACTTTACGTACCGTGACTTGCCAAAGTTAAATACATGTCGTTCCTTGAGCCATTTCCAGTACCTCCACACGAGTACGGTGAATGTCCTGTTTGCATTGGGATTAGGGTTCGGTATATCCTCACGATTAAATAATATACCACCTAATTTGGAGGAGGGCCATACCTGAAAAATTTAATATAAGTAGTAGGTACCTAAGTATTTTCGATACTCAACGTTTTATTTCAAGATACATATAGGTATGAACAGGCAAAAAAAAGGCAAAAGTACCTACTAATTATTATAGTTATAAAAGGAAATAATATACTGATTGGTACATATCGCTCTCAACTAGTTTTATCGCGTGGTATATAGGTACCACATTGAAATTTGCCTGTTAGGTAATTATATTATCCCCATTCGTCCCTAGGGTCCCGTAAAAGGCAGCTATGTAGCGGCTTATTCATTACTCAGATTTTCTACCCTGCAAGTGACAGCGTGCAAGCGATGTCGTGCGACCGTGTCAGTGCTACTCACAGCAACTATTTCCAACGTATCATCTGTAGGCATCGGTCACAGAATATAAGAAAGAGGTTTCTTATTCTCTATTCTGTGGCATCGGTATCGGTTCAGCGTGTTAGAAACGGGCGACTATTTGTTCCAGGGGGGGTTCGCTCTCTAAGCACGAAATCCGTAGTTTCGACCTTAGTTACGGGCGTTTCTTACTCCGTATCACCTACGGACTTAAGATTAGTTCGGGGCCCGAACTAAGAATGAATGATAGCACGATTTGACAGTTATCCCTACTCCCGATGTGTTTTTATCCGTCCGAAAATTTTAATTTGACACATGTTTTGACGGAATCTTATGTCTATTGTACTTTCGGACGGGCCCGTATCTTCGTTGACAGACTTACAGAGTAGACCCCCAGGACCAGCGTTCAGTCGCCGATAGTCGCCTTAGGTAGCTAGATCCAGTAAAGAACAATACAAGTTCTGAAGTTCTGCTACTATACCTACATCCATTTCCGCTGTAGGTATATTACTAATACCTACTACTAGTTAATATACTGAATTATGACATTGGACTGTGATTAAATTTCTTTCTTTCTTTATTCCTCTCTGGGAGTCGCTGCGAGTCGGTACTACCGAAGTCGCATGATATCACTGGCATCGCTTGATATCGCTTGTGCCCTAACCCTTCCCGGCTGACAATGTGGGATGGTGAATGTGATTTCAGGCTGTGTGGCGTCTACCAACATAATATATGACAATGGAAGACATAGTACGATTACGAGATACCTTCTCGACTTTTTTGCATCTGAACAATGATAGCTCCAACAGTTTATAATGATGGCTGTTCAGCCAACACTGCTTATTACAAATGCTTTAGGAAATCGGTGAGCTGTTTATTTCCTGCCTAGTTGCCTACCTGCCTACTGACTGCGGTGCAAGAGTTATTGTTTTCCAAAAGGTAAACAACGAAATTCTCCTATTCGTCTGCTGAGCATAATTTATAGTTATTGATTTTTTAAATATTATTAAATTCGTTTTTCTTTTAAGGTATTGTATTTAAGAAAAGACTTGATTGAATTACGTTCTGGAATCGGGGCTATGGTGTTCTCAATTGGTGTTCAGGTAGGTACTTAAACCTATGAAACATAACATGTGATTTCCGCAGAATGGAGAAGACTGAACAAAAGGATTTGATCCTAATTATAAATATTAGGTACCATCAGCAGTTTATGATAAACCGCTGCACCGTTTTGATTCCCAGAATCCCACATTAACAGAATATAAAAACGTTATGTAAGTTTTAATCAACTGATCAAAACAATCGTATTGCAAACAAATCGTATCTGTTGTCCGTCCCGTCTGTAAAGGTGTACGTATCGAGGTTAAAGAAGTGACTACAACAATGTTATCAATTGTAATCAGGTAGGTAGAGTATAACCATTAATGCAAACACGATCAATACCTATGTTCGTTATCGAAGGACTTACCTACTTAACAGCTGCATGATACCAAATTAGAGTGAAGCTAACGCCACACGATGCGTTGTCTATGCGTTGCGGTGACGCTGCGTCGTCCCACATTGAATCACAGTGACATTGCCATACGGTGCGTTGCGACGGACGTCAATGACAAGGGAACCGTAAACGCTAACAGAAAAGCTAGGGGTAGCCAAGTTGCTTTTCTGTTAGCGTTTACTCTAAACGATACGTACAAAAAAAAAAAAAAAAAAAAAAAAGCCAACCGAATGCAGAACCTCCTCCTTTTTGGAAGTCGGTTAAAAAGAGCAGGGCAGCACAGTGTTGTGTGTATTATTAAAGGGGATAGTTAGTTAGACATTGTCACACACAACACCGAGACACTGCGACGTCGTAGTAAGCGGCGCGGCGGCGGCGTTACGTTGCCATACCGCATTGCCCGTATGGCACTAAGGGCTAAGTTCACCGACAAGATAACAGTCCGATAAATTGTAAACGGCCGTTTAACATGACGTTTTGTATGAGAAAAGATGTGATAAACAGCCGTTTTCAATTTCACGGACTGTTATCTTGTCAGTGAACTAGGCCCTAAGTGCGTCAAAATGATAGCGGACGACGCAACGCACCGGTAACGCCCCTGACACTATGGCCTCACTCTTATCAATTAGTAGGTACCTACTAGAATTTTATTGGACGTGGTTTTAATTCGAATATCAATCATGGAATTGGAATTCCGAAATTGCATAGTGATCGGGTACAAAAAAAAATTAAGTTTTCCTTTTTCGTCTTACTCTATAGGTATAGATATTAATATTAAGATCCCCAGTCAATCAATTCGACAATTATCACGGTTAAGTTTACTTGATCAAGCCTTCAAGTCTCATGCAAATTGGACAGCTGCTCGTACGTGGCACCCAGCTGGTAGATATCGTGCAATCGGGATACCCCAGTCACAGATAAATTATAATACTATACGTACAGATGCCTCATCTCATACAAAGAAATGTGACCGATTTAGCGCGGGCTATACATTTTTCCGTGCTTAAAGGATTTTCCAAAATTTGAACAAATATTTTTCATGATGAATTTTTTCATGTTCTCAGTTTTACATAAACTTCAATAACAAATCAATACATATAACGCCATCTATTATGAGTTATTTCAACAAATGTTCCTTTGTTCCTGATGAGACCCCATGCCCCAGTGATTAAGCTGTCGAGGTCAGATGGCAATCTAAATATCAAAAACTGATAAGTATACAGTGACATGTAGATAAACAGAAAAGTGAACCCAAAATCGTGAAACGCTAGGCTGATGATGAGCGATGAGTGTGATGATGACTAACTAAACCTACATAAGTACCTAATATAGGTATTATTTGTACCCCGCTCGTCTGTCAGCCGGCCTTTTAAAGGTCGGTAACTAGTAATTATAGAAAATCAATGGTATCTCATTAGTCGATAGTCAAAGAAATAACTATCATTTATTTTATGCTTGTAGGTTATGTGCTACTTGCAAAACATTTGTAGCTACTACTGTAGTAGGTGCTACGTTTGAAACACATAGCCATGTAATTTTACACACATTATCAGTAACTACAAGACCCACATGCAAATTAGTGCCACAAAATGTACAGTGAGTACCTATGCTTTTGTTTGAATAAATATTTGAGTCAAGGGCATTGACGAAACCCACAATATAATTTGACAATATAAAGTCCATTTCAATAGAACTTGCAAACTATGTAAACAAACTTTCTATACAAATTCATCAAATTTTGACAATTTGCCATACTGATATTGTTTACAAAGTTCACAAATTCAATTGACATGGACTTTATTACTACCTATACAATATTTTCACTACCTACGGACTGTATATCGTCAAGGACGTTTTTCTGTATGACCACAGCTGAGCAATCAACCGCACTTAATAATAAAAATACCCTAAATCTTTTTAGTAACTCGAACCAACTTCCGACTCATTAGCCTGTATGCCAGATGAGTAAATAATTTATGTTAATATTTTTGAAATTTGTCACAACTTCACAAGAAAAATAAAACATACAGTCGAATTGAGAACCTCCTCCTTTTTTGAAGTTGGGTGAAAAGAAAAGCTAGCTACGTTTTATTTTTTCGAGCTTAAGAAAATAATACTACAATTCTGTTTCATTCTCGAATTTATCCTGACACTGTGAAACAAACCTAGTCTCAGAAGAAAATATGATAAGTACCTACTGTAAAATTTTACCGCCTACTTTTAGTAGGCGGAAGTTTGGGTGCACGAGTCTGACCTGCGCTTGATTTCCTTTCAATTCGATACGTATATATTTTTTGTGTTCATTTGGAGTGTTAGCTCTAAACTATGCTAAGCACTTTCTCAGTCCTATAACGTGTGTTCCCGTTTAAGAAAACGCAATTTAAAAACTCACGGAACAACTAACGCTTACAAGATGATTATTATTATGTTATACCTACGCCATAGACTTACCTATTCGAGCTGATTTATATACCTATAGCCGAAAGTAGCTAAATAATAATAGGTAGTTTTATTAGATGATGTACCTATAAAACCATCGATTTGTTTTTAATATTCCATCACTTATTGAGTTTTATGGTTTTTACTATCATTATCAGCCGTGAGTCGTGACGAGATTTACCTTGTGCCTCAAACGTGATATCATAATTAAAAGAATTTATGAATAAATGCATACTGGCTAATGTCTATTAACTACCTTAGTTTATCCGTTTCCTTGTAGATGAAATATATAGTTTTATTAGCGTTTAAAATAGTCTAAAGGCGTTTGTGCACTACACCGTTTCCAGCACGTTTTTTTATGAACCGTTTTTTTTTATACATTTTAAAAACTGGTAGGTATCATAATATATGAAAAAAAACGGTTCGTAAAAAACGTGCTGGAAACAGTGTAGTGCACAAACGCCATAAGGAAGGTAAACGAAGTAGGTACCTAGGTAGGGTAACTATAAATTAAGTATTAGCATCATACATGGTATGCGCACAGTATTAGGTATAAGTAACTAGAGTTTTGCCCGTGACTTCGTCCGCGTGGACTACAATGAAATGTCCAGTTTAAATGACCTCCGTACTGTAGGGTGGCTGGCTAGCTCTAGGTACCATAGGTCAAGCTGTATCTGGTTTATCCCATCGGAATTAAATGAAACGTGGCTTAGATTTTAAGTGGGACCCCAATCTATCGAACTGTGAAAACCACATCAAAATCCGTTCAGTACTTTTTGCGTGATGCGCACACAAACAGAAAAACAGATAAAAATTAAAAAAAAAACTTTTTGGGTATGGTTACATCCCAGCACCCTATCCCGACTGTTTTTTCTGGAATATCTTCAATGTACAGACACGGCTTATTTACAATTTTATAATAGTCCTAGATACCTACTGTGACATGGGGCATTCAGGCATAGGTACTTCTAACAAAGATAAAAATCATTTTTATGGATAACTTGTTGCTATTTAGATTAGCACCCGCTGTAGGTACCTGCCTCACTAAATAGTGATATGTAGCCTATTTTATTGTACCTATCTCTATTTATTTACATAAGTAGATAATCGTTTTATGGATAAAAAGGTAGGTATGTAAGTAGGTACCTATATTAAATTATTTATAATGCGTAAAACAGTTATTGAAATCAGAAAAAAACATAATATTGATTGTTGCTTGTCGAACTAACTGGCAAAAATTGCACTGAACGATATGACTGCCAATTACCTATTAGGTAGGTATCTACCTACGCATTACTTATTAAGTATTTTTAAGTATTTTTATATTTCTTCGTAATTCGTTTTATATTTTTACCATTTTTATATTTCTTCGTAATTAGTTTTATATTTTGTACGTATACACAAATAAGTATAATGGCATATACCTACTTACCAAACGTAGTGAATAGAAATTTTCCACATTTGAAGCATGCACTCTGATCATCAAATCTCTTCGATCCAATTGGCTAGGAGGTGTAGGCAAATTTGAAATTTTGTGCAAATGAGATCCAAAAGGAATGAACGCGCATATACACACAAATATGACAAATAAACCTTTTATTGAACATTTTCTTCGTATTGGTGCCGAAGTATAAGCCATTGTGATTGTCTTAATTTTTACTTAATCTTTTAGGTACGTAATACGTACGTATTCTCACTACCTACCGCATTTTCACATTCGAACAAATTATTCTGAAACACGCTTAAGAGTACTTTTAAATTTTTCCATTATAATTTATTAAAATGAACGGCTAAATTTCATGAAGGAAGTCATGCTCGTTTTCATCACAGGCGAAAAATCCACGATCACAAAATAAAATAAGCTGTTAAATCACTAATACAACACTAAAACACAGTTTCACTCAAAATTGCGTATCCTACCTACCACGGTAAATAAAATTTTACTTTAGTACACCACTAAAACCGTTATAGCGTATCGAATTACTTTTGAATATTACGAAAGGTAAAAACACACAAAACAATGTTCAAGTCACAATTATTACTGGATACGTTTAGTAGTAACGCGTCTGTAAAACGTATTGACTTGCGTATCTACATGAGCTACGGCAACCATTACGAGGTGTTATGTACACGTAGAGTTGACACGAAATATTGCGCGCTGATGATAACATTCTCGTACATTGTTACTAAAATGTAAACTTTGAGTGGATGTGCAGCGGTCGAACAACGAACAATGGTGTTGAAATCATTTAAATTTGACCAAGGACATCCGTTTCGATAATATTTGTTATCGTTATTATAAAAAATATGTCACATAAAATCGTGTACAGTCCAGATAACTTCCGGCTTGCGGCTAACCTGCAGTCAGTGCCGGATTAAACAAGCGCGGGGCCCGTAGCAAATATCGAGAGACCCTTGATCTGCTATGGGGGCCCTTAATTTATTTTTATTAGCTTTGTCTATGCACGACAATACCGAAAGTGAATCGCCACTGCAGTTAGCGATCAAGAGAGACAAACAAATGCGCAAGCATAAGCATAAGCATAATCGGCCTATAATGTTCCCACTGCTGGGGCACAGGCCTCCTCTGTGAGAGGGAGTGGGCCGTAGTCCACCACGCGGGCCCAGTGCGGGTTGGTGGACGTCACATGTCTTCGAATTTTTGGTTCTAGGACATGTCGATTTCCTCACGATATTTTCCTTCACCGTTAAAGCAAGTGATAATTAATTTCTAATACGCACATGACTTCGAAAAGTCAGCGGTGCATGCCTCGGGATCGAACTCGAACCATTCGCCGTGGGAGGCACATGGTTAATCCACTAGGCTATCACTGCACTACTAAATGCGCAAAGCAATTACTAAATTGGGGAAACAAGATTCTAATGAATTATCCATGAGGAATTATTATTTTTTTTAATAAAAAAAAAGTTACGCTCAGGTGGAGGTGGGCTGGTTTGGATACGCGGGGCCCCCTTATTTGCGCGGGGCCCATAGCAATTGCTAGTCTTGCTACGTGGTTAATCGGCCACTGCCTGCAGCAAGCTTACATGGCTTCATGGCTTGCTGCAAGTGTGCAGCAAGCCTAAATGATATCTGGAAGATAATGGTAGATTAGAGATTTTAATAGATAACGTGGAAGTGGTTAGTAATTTTGATTACGAGTTATCTAGATATGGCTAATTTATTGCGCTAAGTAACGCCTGTTAATATTTAGACATGACATACATGTATCTTAGTATATTTATGTGTCTCCTAGTGTTAGTGAAAACGGGCATTAGAATATTCAGGAAGCGTGGTACCTACCTACCTTCAGCCGATACTAAGGTACCTACCTACAGATTAGAACCTAATTGTCGTCATAAAAAATTAAGAATTCAATACGATAAGACGTTGATTTACGATACCTATTAATTTACTTGCAGTAAAACATGACAGTACCGACACACGTACGGTAGGTACGGTACTATAACTTGACTGGGGTGATCCGTGTGATAGGTACCAAGCTCTCTACAATTTCGCACATGTACCTACCTACCAGTCGTATCTACTCGTACCTATAAGGGCCCTTGTGCACCTGTACGGTTCCAGTTCGTAAACACGAACGTTTGAAAAGAGAGAGAAGAAAAGAAAGAGAAAGAGTTTTCGAACAGTTTTTTAAGAATCGTGTGACGTCACACGTTTAATAGTGTGCGGGGAGGAGTGGGGAAGGAAGGCAGAGATCGAATTCTATGGTTGGCATTCAAAAACTAATATAGAATTGTAAAAGTCGGTAGGTAGGTACTTGTGAAAATTAAAAACCACGAATACGAGCGTTTTCCATCCGTTTCTAACACGTTTTTTTACGAACCGTTTTTTTCGTACATTTTAAAAACTGGTACACTGGTGGTAAAACGGACAGGACGGGAAATACGAATACGTGTTGGAAACGGATTATAAGTGCATAAACGCCCACGATTTAAATATGAGTAACTACCTTCTGCCCGCGGCTTCGCACGCGTTTTTGGGATAAAAAGTAGCCTATGTGTTATTCCGATGTATAAGCTAAAGCTATATTACTGTAAAGTTTCATCAAAATCCGTTCAGTAGTTTTTGCGTGAAAGAGTAACAAACATCCATACATCCATACATACATAGGTATATCCATCCTCACAAACTTTCACATTATTTTATAATATTAATAAGAAGTAAGATTGCAGCACGCAATCGTAAAAAAAGGTTCGCCATTCCTGGCCTATAAACAGTAAAAACCGAATGTAGTGCACAAGGCGTCATTCAGAAATTTTCATCCGTTTCCGTTAAAAACTGGATTCGAACTGGAACCACATGTGGTGCACAAGGGCCCTAAGGGTTTAAAATACAGATATTGCGACGCCCTTCGCACGAACTTCAGTTCGGCCAATCTAAATCGCGAGTATCTAGGTACCTACTAGGTACCTACCTACCTATTGAAGACTTTTTTCCACAGTCCGTCAATTCCAAGTCCCCGAGACGCACGCAGCGCTTTTTAGTCGTGCAACGCGTGCAATTTAGTAGGTACAACTAACTACTAAGTATTTGCTGCGGGACTTCAAAAGGGGCTTGATCTGCACATTAAAAAAAAATATATTTTAATTTTTTTATGTCTCGTAGTTATTGAAGAATGTCTAAAAAAATTCCATTCCCCCCTTCCCTTAACTTCGAAGTTTGCAAAGCAATAAATCTGAAATAATTAGAATTGATAGAAGTTTACCCAAATATTACACGAAAGAGCAATGTTCCGTTAGCACAGTTTTTTTTTAGAAATCATCAAAACTCCTTCACAAACAAACTTAGGTAGGTAGATACCACTGTTCATGTCGGTCATCGTGAAATAAAATAAATAAAGATTTATATTCCTTTATAATGTGTATTTATTTCTTCTCAATTATGATATTTTTTTTAGTTCTTTACATGATTAGCCCAACCCAATCTTGTGCGCCATCTCAAGACAGTGTTGCCAGTTGCCAACAGATAATATTTAATAACCAAACAGATAATCAACCATGATGTCAACCCCCAAACACCGACCTATGTGATCCTGTTTTTTTAACTTTTATACTTCCAAAGACGGTACCTACGGTACGGGCTATTGACCTATGTCTAGACAAGCAGTTCCGAACATACTCAAGTGTCAGTTGTTGTTCACTCAATACCCTTTGACACTTTGCCTAGGCTAGCGCCACTTTGGAGAGTTTTTAATTGACTCCCGAGATTGTAATGTAGGTACACAAATAAATAATATTATTATTTTACTCTCCTTTTATTACACCAAAGCATAAAAGGTAAATACCAGCTCCAAACTGCGAATTTATTTAATTAAAGATATTACAAAATAAAAAAGGAGATTTTTAAGTTTAAAAACAAAAATACTTTATTTCCATTGCTTGATCGGTCATCTTTTTGAACCTACCTACTTATTTTATTTTTGTCTATGGTAGGGAGTTACTTCTCTAAATTGTAATATATGGTGTGGTTTCACGATGGTTCCACATTTTATGTTGAGGAATTTTATTACTTACCTAACAAAATTACAGTTGTTATTATTAAATTGTTAATACTTTTCTTAAATTAATAAATGATTTTGAAAATATCTAAATATACCTATAAAACGGTACTGTAATCATGGAATTAATAAAACTTTACACACCCTTAAAGCATCCAATCCAGCAATAATTTCCTTTACCGTGGCTAACAAAGAACGTACAGCTGGTAAAGCCTAAATTAGTGAGATTTGATAGGAGGAATTTGTATTATTTGAGTCTGTTAAAGGTGCAATGGAGGATTTTTTTAAATTCTATTCTTAAAGTTTGTAATTATGAAGAAATGTGTTGTTTTTCGACATTAACGCGGACGGAGTAGTGGGCACAGCTAGTCTATTTTAATTTTTATTATTCTGGGTAATTTTTAAATATCATCACCAGCCTGGGTCTGGCCTTTAAAATTAAATAGCTGTGCAGCAGTCCTCTGTATTTTTATAGACAAAGTTCAAACTTGATTATCATGCTATCCTGTGAACA
The DNA here is from genome assembly GCA_948465475.1 of Thalpophila matura. NCBI lineage: Eukaryota > Metazoa > Arthropoda > Insecta > Lepidoptera > Noctuidae > Thalpophila > Thalpophila matura. Next base: position 9,882,843 of record OX419185.1, on the reverse strand, counting down.
ATGAGATTAATAAAGATTAGTCATTTAGGGTAGGTGTACCTACTGTTATATAATAGAGCCTGCTCTATAAAGTTGGTAGGTATACATAACAATTTTATTTATTACACATTATCCTACCTATTTAATATTCGAGCCAACAACAGTGCGATCAAACCTTAAAATGCACTAATGCCCAATGAAATCCGGTATTGCCAACTTAGTGAATTTTCCACTAGAACCCCTCGGTTTAGACCCCTCTTTCAGCGGCGAAATTTTGCTTTTAGTGGCTGGTGGTTTTTGTTAGTGGTTTAGTTTACAACAGTTAGTGGTTAGCAAGACATCAACCACTAACACGTAAACTATGTTTTTGTTATGAAAAGGCCCTTTGACACAAGGGGGTTTCCAGGTTTTAACATTATGATGTAGGTAGTCTGGCAAACGAAAGCTGATCCTAAAAAAGGGCGGCAAATTAAAAAAACACATTACCTATTTATAATAGGTAATATATAGGTAAAGTAACCGTCATGAGAAGCTATAAATTTTGTAAACAAGTGTTCAGGAGTTCACAACATTTGGACCAACAAAAAAAATGAATTTGTTTAAGATTTAATAAATTATTAAGTAACAAATATTAATTAACATATATTATTAAGAATAATTATTCGTCAGATTCAGATGTTTCCATTTCTGTGTCAGAATCAGTGACATGTATCACGAAGCTGTCTACAGTTCATCAATCATCTCATCGATTTTGGAATAAAAACTGGCTCCATTATACGTAATAACATATAAAATTAACGCAACAATTAAAGTAACAACAATAAAAAAGTGATAACGAAACAATAACAAAATTAACAATAACAACCAGATCCGCGATATATGCAAAGCAATGAAACAAACTCGTACGCATTCGAAACTCGAATGACGCGTTTATTTCAAAATGGCGTCCCGATAGTTTACAATCCCTGCGACGGACGCGTTCCGGTACCAAGAAACACAAACGATAGCGCTTTGCGTCGTTAAAATATGATCCGACTAAATTAAATAGGTTGTTACTTTCATATAACACGTCTATATTTCATGTCGATTGAATATGGTCAATTTATTATTATCTCGCAGTATAAAATGTTTACTTAGTAAAAGATGTTTGTTTACATAATTTATAGCTTCTCGTGACGGGTACTTTAGTATAATTCACTAAGAACAGTAGGAATAAATTGTGTTGATACCTACTTGACAACAAATAGGTAATATGTTAGGAGCGGATTTTTCAATTGTTTGAAAAATAAATGCCGTAGTTGGTTTGACTATTTTCTACACAAAAAATGCCAAACAACCACTTAATCCTTAGAAAAAGTTAACTGACGATTGAAAAATCGAACGTAAGTAAAAAAGGTATCTAAGTTACCTAGGATAAGTTACCTTAGGATAAGTTTTAATTGGTTTTAATTTTACGTAGGTAGATTAATTTTTTATAAAGATTCTATAGATTAAATAAACCATTTATTACATAACTAGCTTTCGCCCGCGGCTTCGCCCGCGTGGACGTTGGAAATTATCCCATGGGAACGTACCTCAGGAGTAAACTTTAACTACCATTATATCACTCTCCGGTTCATAACAGTACCTACAACAACATGACAGTACAAACAGACTCTTCAATTTTATTTATTGGTATAGAAAATTATCATTCTTATTACCCCCACAGAAGAGCTGTTGCACCCCCGAGGGGGTGAATAGTTTTTTATTTTTCTATTTTGATTGACATAAATACACGCGATTCCAGCAATACCGCAGTATCACCACTTACCGATCCCGCGTCGAGAGCGGCAACCGTTACACAAAAATAATCCTTATAGCATGATTCAGTATTCACGGGCGACGGCGCGGTGGCGTATTTCATGTATAAGTTTGGTGTTTCTTTACCGATTTCTATGATTCTTTTTTATTGAATAGGTAATAATGTTAACTTTTTAAATTAGGGATGAGTGGGAGTATTATAAACGTAAGAGTAAACAAATACAATCAGAAAGCTCCGAACTGCTAAGCTATCGGGAATTCGGGAGTTACACGTGTTATTGTGAGTCAACCATAAAAGATAGACATTTATGCTGTTGTGGGATATTTTTTAGATAATTTTATGTAAAATATTTCCGTCATACATAATTTCTATGTAGCTTTAATAATTAAGGCTGCACACGCGACGGAAGCTTAAAAAATGGAGTAACTTCTCCCGTTTTCCCAACATTTCCCTTCACTGCTCTGCTCCTAATGATTGTAGCGTGATACTATAACCTGCCCAGGAGTATGAAGAATAATTGTAGCAAGTTTCGTTAAAATCCGTCGAGTAGTTTTTGTTTCTATAAGGAACATACAGACAGACAGACAGACAGACACACAGACAAAAAATTTACTGATTGCATTTTTGGCATAAGTATCGATCACTAATTACCCCCTGATAGTTATTTTGTAAATATATTTCATGTACAGAATTGACCTCTCTACAGATTTATTATAAGTATAGATTAAGCGAATAAGGTAAATATGACAATTTAAAATATTTATTATGTTTATGTATCTAAACTTTATCTGGTAAAATAAGCCTATAAATAATGTTGCCATGTAAAAAGTTTCGATTAAATCTCAAGCTCAGCTTTTGTTTGCCAGATTCTAACACTCTTCAGGGATTCCCCAAATAATGTTACGTCTGCATTATGTAAGTACTAGTTCCAGCTGATTAGACAATACGACGCAGGTAGTAAATAAATATGCCGAAACCACAGTATACCCAGAACAAGTTTGAAGATTCCCCTACTAGTTTTTTGACGGGCAAGCGCGCAATGTCGTGTTCTGTATATTAATTTTTATATATCTGTGTGAATTGTATATATTTCTATGCTAGGTTTAACCAATCAACCAATCAAACATTCAAAAGTCGAGTAATCGAGGGTTCATACTTATAACATGTTTATGTACCTATAATTATTTTATGATTTTGGCTTTTAGTGGATTATGGTAGTTTGAAAAGTTAAATAATGTGGATTGTCTAAAAAAAAGTTGCCAACACTGATGAAATCAACGTCACCGTGGACTGTGTGGACTGTGGAGCATAGACTAATATGTATGTGTGGAGCAGAGAGTACCTACCTATTATGTTCTGTGGGAGTGGCTAAAATACAATGAAATATCATGTCATGTCAAAACAAAACTACAAAAGTCAAAGTGCAGGGGAAAAACGACGAAGTAGAATTATAATTTTATATTATTGTTGGATCAATGGTCATAACCTGGAATTCACCGTGAAATAAAATTGTAAATGTTCTTTCTTGGTGATAAAAAACAAACGTGGGTAAAGTGTGAACGATTTATTTTCAGGTAAGAAGAAACTCAAAAATATGGTGCTGTGAAATAACATCGTACTTAATTATGTACCTATCATGGAAATCTGTATTAAAATATGAAGGTACATAGGTGTTACTAACTAGGGTGAGAGAGTCGTCTAGAGTCTAGAATTAGATTTTAGATTAAGGTTACGCTGGTACCACATGCATACATAATAAATAATTACCTTCATGCGTATTATTTGACTCACAATCACACATAATTTATTAGAAAAACAGTAATATTTCTGTGTCTGATTATGAGTCACCATAAACACGTTAATTTCTTTAAAATAATAACTACCTAATTAGTGTATTACAATTAGATACTTTGTACTGTTTCTTATTTTGCTTATCATTAATAATTTATACTTATATCATGCCCTGCATGAATAAGGATCTATTTTTATTTGTAACTATGATGCAATGTTGAATTTCAGGCTAAGATGGCTTCAAAACACTCTGGTATATTACAACAAGTAGAAAATTTTGAAATACTTCCCGAAACAGTTTTGTTACCAGATGAGAATGATGAGAATGTTGAAATAGCAGACGATGCTGTGATGAAAGTATCTCCAGTACAGATACAGCAGGAGTATTATGAAAATTTAGGTGATTGTGACTGGGTGAAGTAAGTATGGCTCATATCAACAAACATAAAAAATATAATATTTACACTACCAATATATTGTATGGTATATTAATAACAAAAAGGTAGATTGTTAATAACATAATTAAGTGGTATTATCAAAACAATAATGCATCATGGCCCAATGTTAGAGGCACCGAAAGAAGTAGGTACTTAATCATTATCACCCTTGATTAGGGCTGCCATCACCTAAATTGCTGACACAGGACAAAATCATCAAAAACCCCAGACATTTGGTGAAATTGAGTATTTTTCCCGGACGCCCCCGATATATTGACTGACTTACGATTACGAATGAATTTATATAACTAAGATTTGTTTTAATTTATTACTTAGCTTTTAATCAATCAGGATTCCCCTGACACGAAGTGCCCGGGTTTCACCCGGACACTTTTTGGAAACCCCTACCAAACGTTCCCCTGACGCCCTCTTAACTAGGACAAATCTGGGGAACCCTGGACGGATGGCAGCCCTACCCTTGATGAATATCAAGGGTGACAATTTTTGAATTCACAAATAAAAGAGTTGGTAAATTATTATTGGACAAGTTATTATTAGAACTAGAACTATCAAGAGAAGTAATGATGTCACAGGGCTAGAGTGCCGATATGGTGCGCAAGCAATTATCATTGATGAAGGTGTCTATAAGCAAACTTTTGTTTTGAGATAAGTATGATGGTATAGGATAGTAAATTGATGTTTATTTCATAAATCAATTTAACAATTTGTCCAAAGATTAAAGACGTTAACATAAACACTCCTTTTAGCTATTCAAATTAAAAATATAGGTAGAACATTATGTTAAAAAAAATATTGTAAAAATAGTGTATAAAATTAATTTATTCAGAAACTAAACCATTGTACAAAACAATGACATAATTTGATAATTACTTGAACATTTTTTATCAAACATTACTGGAAATGTATCTCACATTGTAGTAGCTATTATCACAACTAAACCAATAATACCTACCTATGTAGATAAAAACAATTCCCTTAAAAAAAGGATGTTCACAATATTTGTGTTTTACTATAAGAAGCTGCATACATAGTATTGATTTGCTATAGGTACCAAAATTTTTTTGCAGGTATGAAAAAAGCAACAGAAACTATTTGCTTCAAAATGTAGCATTTGCACTCTTTGGAGGTCCAAGCACTGAAGGGGAATTGTCAGAAGTTGTAGGTGAACAAAATGCTCATCTTGAAGGTTACACTTCCAGGCAGAAAGAGCAAGTCATGAGAGTATATGAAAAGTTGTGTGAACAAAGTATGTATTTTTGATAGCATACCATTTTAAATTGAGGTACAGTCTGTGATATTTTTATAAAGTTGGGCAGTATTTGAAATATTGAAAGTAGAACCAAATGTCAATTTATGATTTAGTTTGATTGTTTTGATTATTTAGAGATTTCATTTTCATTTTCCTACATACGGTAGGAATGATCGAAATTATCATATTCAGAATATTATCAACATCAAATTATTTCTAGGTAAATATTCACAGAATGATGACGACATAGTAATGTCAGTGCTTCTTGTCGTGTGCGCTAAACCAAAACAGCTGAAGTTTTATCAGATACAGCCATCAAGCTACTGGTTAGACCTGCATGAGAAAACTGACAGTGACATGTGGTGCACAGCTGTATTCAGAGTCAGGAAGTGTATACCTACTACAGTTGGAAGTAAGTATAAATAAACTGCTTTAATATTAAATGTAAACGAAAAAGAAATTGATGAAAGCTATCTGTAAAACAATTTTGACAAGTTATAAGAAGTGAATACATTGTAGAGAGTGTTTCACATAAGAAGTCTACATAAATCTATAAAAAAGATAAAACGTTAAGACCTAAATAAAAGTGACATTCAGGACAGCCAACATAGCATAGAAGGGACTTTTTACGTGAAACACTCTCTATATGAATCTGGTTCTCCTATTTTCTTAGTATTGAATAATATTTTCTTTTATTTTTAGTGAAATCCTGCCGCGTGTACGTAGATGAAAATGCTCGTGTTTATCACGACTGGGACTCGTATTTAACAGATAACACTCTACCAAAATGTGTTATCATTGTGCCTGAAAATGGAGAATACACTGGAACTCTTCTTGAGGTAACTACAAGAAAATAAAGCAAGTATAATATTATTTAACTTTTCAAATTTTTATTGTCAGTTGGAAAAGGGACTACCATAAATTATGAGTTTATGAGTAATTTATTTATTTCCAACTCTTAACAAAATAATAATTAGAAAAGAAAGTAGTTGTTAGTTGACATTTCTAATTATACCTGTAAGGCCGAAGTACCTATAGTTTACATGAAAAAACGTATTTTTTTTTAATACTTAACTGTTTTAAATATTTATATTTACTACAGGGAGAGGAAGCTTTCGCTGTAAAATTGACTGTAGCACCGTCACCGACGTTGGGTATAAAGGCGCGAGTGCTAAGTTCAGTGGACACGGCTACCACGGTGGCGTCTATAGGCGCTATCGGCGTGATCGGCGTGGCGGCCTTCACGCCCGTCGCGCCGCTAGTGCTGGCCGGCGCGGCCGCCGCCACCGTCGCCACCGGCGTCTACGGCCTCGTACGATCCTCGCTGCATCTGCACGATAGAAGCGTCCATGAACAAGTAAGATGAGACTGATATTAATAATTACGTCGCTTTTTTTACCATAGTCACGGGGTCTTATGAGGAGGACAGGAACATTTTTGTTCAAATAAATCTCAATAGATGGTGTCGTATGTAACGATTTGTTGAATGAAGTTTGTGTAAAATGCAGAACATAAAAAAATAGACCATGAAAAATATATGTTCTAATTGAAAAAAAAATCGTCTAAGCACAAAAAAAAATATAGCCCGAGTTACGGCGGCCACGTTTCTTTGTATGAGATGACGCATCTGTATGTAGTATTATATTATTATTAACTGTGCCATAGTGTGCTGTCTTGACAATTGTTGTTTTCTGAGAATTAAGTTTTATTTTACATTGTATAAAACGGAATTACGTTTTGTTCCAGAGCATTAGCCCCACGGACGCCGAGGCGCGCGGCAGTTGGCTGAACATCGCGGCGTCGAGCGTGGGGCTGGCCGCCGGCGCCGCCAGCTCGCTGCTGTCGCGCTCCGCCGCCGCCGGCACTAACATGACCAAAGTACTGTCCCCACTCACTGTCACCCTAGCCCATCATCATAGTCACCACTGCTGAACATCGCGGCGTCGAGCGTGGGGCTGGCCGCCGGCGCCGCCAGCTCGCTGCTGTCGCGCTCCGCCGCCGCCGGCACTAACATGACCAAAGTACTGTCCCCACTCACTGTCACCCTAGCCCATCATCATAGTCACCACTGCTGAACATCGCGGCGTCGAGCGTGGGGCTGGCCGCCGGCGCCGCCAGCTCGCTGCTGTCGCGCTCCGCCGCCGCCGGCACTAACATGACCAAAGTACTGTCCCCACTCACTGTCACCCTAGCCCATCATCATAGTCACCACTGCTGAACATCGCGGCGTCGAGCGTGGGGCTGGCCGCCGGCGCCGCCAGCTCGCTGCTGTCGCGCTCCGCCGCCGCCGGCACTAACATGACCAAAGTACTGTCCCCACTCACTGTCACCCTAGCCCATCATCATAGTCACCCCTGCTGAACATCGCGGCGTCGAGCGTGGGGCTGGCCGCCGGCGCCGCCAGCTCGCTGCTGTCGCGCTCCGCCGCCGCCGGCACTAACATGACCAAAGTACTGTCCCCACTCACTGTCACCCTAGCCCATCATCATAGTCACCACTGCTGAACATCGCGGCGTCGAGCGTGGGGCTGGCCGCCGGCGCCGCCAGCTCGCTGCTGTCGCGCTCCGCCGCCGCCGGCACTAACATGACCAAAGTACTGTCCCCACTCACTGTCACCCTAGCCCATCATCATAGTCACCACTGCTGAACATCGCGGCGTCGAGCGTGTATAATATTGCGGCGCCTGGGCGGCAGCGGCGCGGCATTAGCATTATGCGATGCACTGGTAGAATTTACTCGGAATAACTCCTGCTATTTGTCATTCCATTGAGTTCGTTAGTAATGAGTACGTTATTGTAGACAGGACAGGCGCTCGCCGTGTCCGTGGAGGTGTTACGTCACGCGAACATAGTCACCGGTGGAGCGGGCGTCGTCAACAGTCTGCTACATATTATACTGAAGGTATGTATCCACATGTCGCAGTGTATCTGTAAATACTTGTTAATAAAATGGTCGTGGTTGTCCCTCGATTGATTTTTGATTAAATAAAGACATGCTCTGGCCACTCTAATGTCTCCTTTCATAATTAATGAAACAATAACTTTAAATGAAGAATGAATATCAGGCTAGGTGGCCATGTTAGAATATAATAAGCGCCCAGCAAAAACATGATCATAGTAGGGGATTTCAAATTACGCATAGCTATCATGTACCTATCTACGTAGGTAGTATTCTCTTACCTCTTCTTTTAACATATAACTTTCTCTTTAGTATCGCAAACATGGAGAAAAACCAACGAAGCTAGAACTCTTCCAATTTGCTTCGGCAACTCTATTCTTCTGTCATGCTGTGGTGTCAAACCGGACTGCGCAGAGTATTATTGAAGATGCCCAAGCTAAAGCAATCAACGAGTATCGCTCCACGCTTAGGAGCAATAGACACAGGTTAGTCTAAAATATTTTCTATTTCCATTTTATTAAACCATAATTTTCAGAACTGAAAAGAAAACTGTTATGTATTTGTACACATTGCACATTTGCAGATCATTGCAAATAAAAACTAGTTGAAAAAATTAGGGCCGTAGCTCACTGAGGCGCCATGGTGACGTCGCTGGCTACGAAGCCAAAGAACTGATATTAAAATGGTAACTAACTTAGCGACGGACTGATCACGTCGCCAATTTGAAAGCTTAGCCGCTATCGACGCCCCGCTAGCAGATACGTAGCTTGGCTACTCTGTTTGGCGACCTTCGATTGCCGGAGATAGCCAAGTTTTTCAGAACATGACTAAACTTAAAATTATTTTTAGGAAAATGTTTGACAAGATCAGCGCTGAATCCAGGAGGGTACAAGGTGCGGTACAAGGCAACGCGGAAGTCATTAAAGGCATACAGAACATCTTCGATAAAGACCAGTACTTCGCCGACGTGCTCAGAATAAACAAAGAAGTGAATCAACATAAGCTCAGAATATCTATGACTTCTGACGGACAAGTCAACTTGAATGCCCAGCATAAGTTTAATCCTGCAGAGTTGTATAACCTTGGGAAGGACGGCAGGGCACAACTGTTCAGTTCTCTTGGACCTGCTTCGATTAATACCAACAATGTGCCTACGCGAGTAGTGCCCTCGACGACTGCCGTGTCTGGCTACATAGAAGGCGAGGAAGAAAATGCTACGTTAGTCGGCATTCATCCCGGAGAAATACTAAGAATCGGCTCTCTACTCGTTCGAGTTAGCGCGTCCGGCGCCGAAAATGTGGCTCTCATGCTTGAAAATTTAAGTCAAGATGTCTATGCCAACCTGATGACCATATCCTTTAACGTGTTGTCTAAACTAGTTCCTGAAGACATCGCCAGACTTAGGCTGCTGAGCCCTGAAGAAGATCTAATAGTTCAAATAGTTAAGTTTGTATTCAATTACATGAAACACAAGAGACCGCTCGGCGACCCCAGTAGAGACAACGACAATGGCATCGTAATAGTGTTAAAAGAATTCTTCCAAGAAGGTGTAGTTCGTCAAGAAACTATACTATATTTGAAGGATCGTTTGCTTAGCTGGGTCGACGGTGAAATGGATCGTAGAAGGTCAGAGTTTCCAAACAAAAAGTCAATTGTGTGTGAAACTTGTAGAGGTGTTCGATATGCTTAGGAATTTAATATTTTTGAGATCTATATTTATTAAAAATCAGACTGTATACATATTCCTGGCAGTAGATTAATTTCATCTTTGCTGAAGTAACAATATATTATCATATGTAGATAATGATATAAACATTAGACAAATAAGACCTATTTTAGCAAGGAAATGTGCAGAAATACCAACATGTTAGCTGAAACATTTCTTCAAGTCTAGTTTTAACTCATTTTGGTTCTTAAAACTCGACTTGGAGAAATGTTTCAAAAGATATTCATGCCTTGGTGTGTCACTTTTGTTTATTGTTATTATACATTGTGAACTATACTCCATATATTTATATTGATTCAAACCGCGTAAACCGCGGTAATATTTACCATTATTATGTGTAACTTCTTTTTATGTGGTTATTAAATCATAATTTATAAACTAACAAACATTATTATGAGAAAAACTAGCGCTAGAATTATTTTAACATCTCCATGGATATTATATTAGACTGAATATCAATTATAAATAATAATACATATAAACATAAATATAATATAATAATAAATATAAACTGTAAAAAAAAACTACAAATTATTAGTATTAGTAGGTACAGACAGGCAGACTTTATACATAAAAAAAAACTAAGTTTCAGCATTGATGATGCTCTAACTAAACCAATTTTGAAACATCAGAAAACTAAACATATCAAAGAAGTCCAAATATTAGTAAAAAATTTAAGGTAATGAATAAGGCTTTTTGTATGCAATTTTATCATATTGCGGTTACAATTTACATAAAGATATTTGTACTAACATATTGTGATAGATTATGCACTGTGATAACACACAACTGATTGCTTATTTTTAGGGTAAACGTAATCATTAATATTGCACAAAATATAGTAATAGTGCCTTCTAGATTGTGTTAAATCTCATAATATATTTATGCATAAAAAGTATATACTTAAAAATATACAAACTATTAGGCTGTTTCCAGAATAGGCAAACTGCGAGCGGCAGACTGAGTTTTCGGCAAACTGTTAGCGCAAACTAGCAAACTGTGGACACTCCATTTCAAATATATGGAAGGGCGTACTAAACCGATACGCCGCAAACTCAGTCGGCCGCTCACAGTTTGCCTATTGTGGACACAGCCTTAGAGTAAGCCACATTATAAACTATGTATAATGATTGTTTTATAAATAATAAACTGTCTTATCTCTCGTCCGTTCGATTATTTTGACCTCGTTTGAAGTGATGATTTGCTATCACCAGTATGATTTTATTACTAAGAACTCGTTGGCGCACATTGCGTCACATGCATCATTAGATAATTTGTCACTTTTTGTCATTGAATAGGTATAATATAGGAACTTTATGGTTCTCTTACACTAGGTCGACAGCATATTTCGGCAAGCGACCGTCAGTCGACGAACGCGACGCAATCGCAGCGCTGTGTACACTAAGTCGTCTGCCGCCTTCATTTACTGCGGCCCATCCGCACGTGTCGACCGAAGCTGCGAATTGTAGTCGTCAAACGATGCTTACACGGAGTCCGTTGCCGTCTTCGCCGGGCAAGCGAAGTCGACCTGTCGACCTAATGTAATAGAGCCTTTACTTACATGTTTCCTGAAATATAATTAATAAATACATATTTTCTTATTATTTGTTATCATGCATCTGAGTTTTGGTATTATCGATTTGCGGTTCCTAGGTAGGTAATAAATACAAATTATAAAGCAGTAGGCATTGGCAAATACTTAACTAACTAATAAAGTCTGATTATGATAAAAGTAAAAATAGGATCAGTACCTACCGCGGAACCCAAAAAATTTTGACCGCTGACCGATTTTCCATTGTCTTCTCCGTTTAATATTCATTGAATCATCGAATTCAATTTGTATTTTCTACGGCGATTATGCTTCTAAATAAAGTAATATTAGAGATTAATAATTATCAGTGAATAATATTTAACAATATTTAACAACGTGACAAAGAGTTAGTAATAGTTACACTTTTGGTAATGTTATCTAACACTGGCAACCCTGCAATTGCAATCGCAAAATTTGTCTATGGTCGGTAATTTTCTTATTTAATCGTTCATTGGTTCTTCTATGCCTACTATTTATACTGTGCAAATAAAGACGGAGCATTGCGATTCCTTAAAACCGGTCGCTTGGGAATCTTAACCTTCATTTATTTTATTCTGCACTCTGCAGTGGTGCGTTTGAATGACGGGTTGTGAGTTCGAGACGTAGAAGTGTGTAATTTCTATAAATAAATTACAAGGTATGTACTTGAATAATTCATATTATGTAGGTATTGTTTAACTATCATAATATTATGTTAACTGTAACCTGTAGTAGTTAATATAGCTACGTGCTAGTTAGTGGCTACATAGGTATAACATAGTGCCATATATAGCATGTTGCATGAGTGTAACGAGTAGGTATGACATCAATAATTATGTACCTACCTACTCATACTTTTTATTAAATTAGGTGTCTTTACAACGTTTGCTAGCCTAGCCTTTGTTTTACTTTCACTTGATGGATTGGATGCGCCGGCGCAGGGTCGCCGCGTTAAACGGCGTTAACTTCTTTATTTTTATAGGGAATACCGCAGGGATAAAATGCTTAATTTTCAAGGTTTGCTTTCGAAATAGTATAAATTCCTATTGTATTTTGTTTTGTCGTACCTACCTAATCAGAAGGGATCAAATTAATGCCTTGTACCTATTTTTTTGTTTCTTTTTTAGTCGTAATCAAGATGGAAGACGCTAATAAACGTCTTGACATGAGTGCGGTCGAGATACAGCAGGAGTATTATGAAACCATCGGCGATGCTGATTGGGAATTGTAAGTATCTATTAACATTAGAACTAACAAAAATAACTAAGTAGGTAACTAGGTACCTACAATATAATTATATTATTTCAAGGAGTAGGTCGTCTCGATCACGATTATATGTACCTAAGTAAGGTATTACCTCAGATCATAGAAACAAGGAGATATGCCATCATAGCAAATTAGTACGGGAACAACTGATGCCACTTTTAGTACATTTTTCGACACAATTACGCGCATAATTAAGCGCTCCTTGTGAGGAAGAAGAAACAATGGAGATGTGCCAAGCGCTATCGAGCTTGATGCCTGATTTTGAGCAAATTGCTCATATTAAAAACGTACGCGCTGGCGACGAACCGAACACGATCGATGGTATATAAATACAGTGTTTTAGTTTAGTGCTAGTGTTGAGTGACGATTAGCAGTGTTAGATTGAGGGTGTGCGGTATGTTTAATGCGTGGGAGATCTTTTTATTCACAAGAAGTGACAGACAAACGGACAGCGGAGCCTTAGTAATAGGGTTCCGTTTTTACCCTTTGGGTACGGAATCCTAAAAAGAGGTATTGCAACTCATGCAATAGTAAGTGACTAATAAATTAACAATGCAGTCGTTTAAACTTACAGGTACGAGAAAAAAGACAGAAGATATCTCCTACAAAAAGTTGCAGTTGCCCTTTGTGGACCGCCTAGCAACGAGGGTAATTTGATAGACTGTATAGAAAACATAGACAGTGAACTGATACTACAAGGGTATGAAGCTCGCGACGAAGAAACATGCATGACAGTGTTTAACAAGATTCTAGAACAAGGTTAACTTTGCGTTTATTTTAAGTAAGCACGCGGCAGATAGTGAAATTAATACATGTTAATACTAAATGTAGGTACCTAAGTACTGGATTTTACATCACGAGACGGTCCATTGTTTATTTTCATGTACGTGACTTCGTGGAGTGGCAGTTTTCAATAGCGCCTTGGCACATCTCGATTGTTTCTAAGTATGATTTGAGGAATAGACAAAGTTCTTTCTGTCCAACTCATTATCTCCTCTGCCCGAGCACGCGGCGACCCGGGGGCCAATTCTCGGTTTTAGAGATGGTGTCGAACTCGACAAAAGTTTCTAATGACGTCATTTTTTCGACAAATTTTAAAAGTTGCTATTCTGGGGATGTCGAATTCGACATTTGTCGAAGGCTAACGTTAGAGTTCATGTCGAGTGCTTCTGAGCAGTAGAGATGTCATGTCGATTGTAGAGATACGTCATTTCTGAGTGAATTCGTTGAGTTTTGGATTGTACACTGTTTTCTTTTCTTTAGTTTTTAAATAAAATCCGGCTTGGCGTCTCATACCTACTGGAAATTCGATATAACCTCTTTGATTTGTGCATTGTGTTTTCTTGAAACGACGACCTTCGCGCAAATAATAGACTCTGTAATTTGTGTACCCACGATTGGATTTGAGTACCAACATCATCCTTTGAGAATGAAATCATAGGTACCTATACAAAGATAAATAAATGACTGAGAAGTAGAGAATTAGAAAACATTGCGGTGATTGTAAGTAATGAAAACGAACGATGAAGTTTATAAACGGTTGAGTCACGAAAGGTAGTTAAGTGCATCGGTAACCATTGTACTTACTTTGCGCCAACCATCCTAAGATTTTTTGGCTCCGGCCACAGCATTCAATTGTTGAGCGATAGCTTGCCATCTTCTCTCTGCTTCCTTTTTAGTGAAACTGGAGGAGAATTTACCTCCCCTCAATTGCGGGTCTGCTTCAACGAGTTGAATCAGTAAACGTTTTTGTTCTGAACTGGGGTATTTTTTCCCCTCCATGATAAAAAAGAAATACTACCCACTAGTGATCTAAACAATGTAAACACTAACTAAACTTATCAAACGTTTTGAAGGAACCGCAAAAAAAAGGTCTTGATTGGCAGTGTAGATTTTTGTCGACTGAAGAATAGAAATATTTCTTATCTTCATTTTTAACATCAAGCTTAAATCGGTAGAAATCTTTCTACGTTCTGTAATTTTGTCTATTCTTCCGTCGACAAAACCCGTTTTAATAATGTGTGCCCGGAAGAAATCACAGATAAGGCCGCCCATTGTATGTTTTTTTTACAAAAATGTATAATTAATTTGTTATACAATAGGTAAAGTAGGTAGGATACATGAATGAATAGGTACACCAAGGGGTTTGTCAATTTGTTTTCTGCCATAAACATAGATTGCGTTGTCTCATATGCCTGTTATTTCAGAAGACAACGAAAGAGAAGGGATTCTCTTTGTATGGCATATTGATAAATAGGTACCTACTTCCCCGGACGATTGCTTTCACGAAAGCTCTACTAAGTACGAAGGATTTATAGAAGAGCCATCTTAGAGATGGGAACGAGCACAATTATGCTTCTTCTACTTCTTAGGTTCTAAAGAACTTACAATTTAGGGACTTTTCTGATTTTTTTCCAGACAAATATTCTCACAACGGTGAAAATTTGATCATATCCGTCCTGCGAGTCGTCTGTGTCATTCCAAGTAGAGAAATAAAGTTTTACGAAATAACTCCGAAAAATTATTGGCTCAATCTGCACAGGAAAAAAGGAGAATCTGTTCATATTTTGGTATTTCATGTGTTCAGTATAAGGAAATGTATTTCTATGAATTCAGAAGGTGAGAAAATTACTCTATTTAGGTACTTAGATGCCCCTTCATACAATTTTATGCATTCGAAAAATCACAATAGTAATTTTACTATAGGTAAAAAACTCTTAAATAAAGACTTTCTTAGATATCTGGAGACTAGATCCAAGATCCTTACATAAGGGGAGCTGCCCATTAGGTATACCTACTCAGCTGCGCTGAAAAATCCATTGATGTTACAGTACCTACGCGCGATCTAAGTTGGCCGGACTGAAGTTTGCGCGAATGGCGTCGCAGAATCCGTTTCTGAGTATTGTGTACCGTACCTATCTAAACGACACGGTACATGCACAAACATCCAGAGAGCATGGTTTCAAGCCGGTCACAAGGCCACTAGTTGATATCCGTTATTCACCAGCAGTTCTAAACCATCTGTTTTGGTTTTCTCCAAAGTCTTTATCCCTTAATCCCCTAATTTTCTTATTATATTTGTCGAGATTGTCTAATTGCAACACTTTACTTAATTGTGTGCGTGCAGTGAGTTTCAGATTTGTAGACGATTCTACTGGTTTTGATTCGTTGCTATCCACCAATAGCACGATTACCTACAATAGGTAGACTTACGCATTACGGTTATTCCGTCTGAGCACCCTACTTATCAGCCCTTTAAAATTGCAGTAAAGGGTTGCAAGGTATTCATAGACCACGACGCAAGGGTGTATGAAACCTGGGCCGACTATTTGTCTAAAAACAAACTACCTAAATGTGTCATGGTTGTACCCCAAAATGGAGAATATACGGGAAGCATTTCGAAGGTAAGCAATTTTTATACATAAACTGTTTTCTGGAAGAGGATCCCAAAAACAAGTCAACTCTTAGCAAATAAACTTATCTTACTCTCCTTCTTATCCTGTGTTTGCTGAATCCAGGTATGGGAAGAGATATAGTAGTTCTAGGACTTCTAGGTTTATTTTTTAGATTAGTTACCTACTGACCGAAACAGTCGACAATTTCATTGTTGCCCATACGGCGCTTGATTGAAAAAAAATCCAAAGATTATTCAGTAAAACCATGAGCATTGTTTGATCTAATACCTACCAACAATTTTCTTCTTTGGCAATCAGAACACGACACGACATGCATTATTCAGTTATGGGTAACTTAAAATAACGCTGAATTATTATAAATCGACGGTCCCTACCTACGTACAATCCCCTAAGTGATAGAGGTATACGTGATTTGAATGCTTTGTTTTCGTGGCCGGTTCAGACCACCCATAACTATCATTTAGTTATAAAAATAAGTTTAAGTTGGCAAATTGAACATAAAATCCACACACGAAATTATATTCTTGTAGAACATTATGGTACGCGCGGTTGAAACTTGAAAGCGCTCTCCTGTAAAAGTCATTTGTGTGTAGTTAGGGGATTATACCTAGGTACAGTAGGGACCATCGAAATCGGGCACGCCGCAATAGCGGCGGTAAGGCCCGGGATGAGGGAGTGGCTCGGGAGACGGCATGGCGCCCTTAGCTTCCGGCTTACACTGGTGCTTTCTGGACACGAGTGCTTCGGAAAGTACCTGTGCCGCATAGACCGGGAGCTGACGCCCGGTTGCCACCATTGCGGTGACTGCCCCGACGACACGGCGCAGCACACGTTAGAGGAATGCCCAGTGTAGCGCCGTGACCTCGTCGCGGCGGTCGGTGCTGCGGGTGGCCTCTCGCTCCCGGCCGTGGTTGCGGCCATGGTCGGCAGCGAGAGCGCTTGGAACGCCGTCGCCGCCTTCTGCGAGGAGGTAATGGACGCCAAGGAGGCGGCGGAAAGGGAGAGGGAGGTGGTGTCCTCTCTCCCCATCCGCAGCAGACGCACAGGGCGACGTAGGGCCTCCGGCAACGACCTCCGGCCACCATAGGGTGCGGCCTGCGGGCGGCGTCCGTCACCCGAACGGAAACAGGCCCGAGACGGTGGTGCGCCGTGTTCCGCGCGCGCCTCTCAAGAGGAATTGCGGCCGTACATGACGGCCGCATAGGGTGGCGGGGCCCGCCTTTCATTTGGCGGGCCAATACCTGCCGGGGGTGCGGACGAATGCGCAAGCGACTCCCGTGGCCCCGGCGTAAGGTAGTTGAAGGAACACCGGGGTGGTTTTAGTCAGTAAGAGTCTGACAGACCCCCCCGCTCTCGCCAGGGCGGGGGACATACAAGAGGATTTCCACCTAAAAAAACAAAAAAAATAAAAAAGGGTACCATCGAAATGGTTTGTTTACAGGATGGTGAAATGCCGAGTGTGAAACTAACTGTAAAGGCTTCACCGGAGCTGGGTCATGGTGCGAGGGTGATCAATGCCACAGATAACATAAGCACAGGTATGAACTGTATGTATGGTACATATTAAACATGATTTATGACTTCATGTGTGACACCACCAGTGATAGGAACAGGGGGCTAATTCCCAACAAACTATGACGTGGTCCGTTTTCGAGACCACGAAAAAAATAAAAAACACAAAAAATAATAAAAAAACCGGCCAATTGCGAGTCGTACTCGCGCACCGAGGGTTCCGTATCATTTTTGGACGTATAAAGTGAAAAAAAATAGTAAATTAAAAATTAAAAAAACCTGACTGCCAAAAAACAACTAAAAAGTTCAAAACAAGAGCACTTTTCAAGCAGTCTGATGCAGTTGGTGGCAATTATTTGTGTTAAATCTTAGATTTTATGCCACCAACTGCATCAGACTGGTTGAAAAGTGCTCTTGTTTTGAACTTTTTAGTTGTTTTTTGGCAGTCGGGTTTTTTTAATTTTTAATTTACTATTTTTATTTTTCACTTTTTAGTTTTTAATGTATGTTTTCGTAATCTTCTTTTTTGTTTGTATATCGTTAATACTTGAAATAAAAACTTAAATCAATAAGTAAGAATTAGCGAGAATGATTGCTTTGTTAAACAACTTTAAATCGTTATATATCCTAAACTATTATTTAAAATGAAAAATGATAAAAGGAACCTAAAGATGATTTTAAAATACCTATTCAACGACACCCCACTTGACATAGTTCATCAACTGTTTTTTTTTTCATTTTGACAATATGGCGTCTGGTTGTCGCTGTGGTGAATTTTGATTACTGTTATGTCTTTAGTGACACTCGCAAGGTTAAGACGAATCGATTGACGTAAGAATTATCAAAATCGGCCTACGCATTTGGTCTCTAGAACGCCACATAGAAACAAACATACATACATACATACATACATAGACTGATAAACACATTACCCTCCTTTGCGTCTCGCAGTCGGGTAAAAAACCGGACCGCATAAGTAAGTTTGTTGGTGAAGGAATTTTGATGATTTTGAAAAAACTGCACTAGTTAGGAACATCGTTTTATTTTTGGTGCAATATTTGGGTCAATTTCTATCAACTCTAACTATTTCAATATTTTTCAATAAAATTATACTTCCGTAGTCATTTTAAAATAAGCATTCTTACGAATAAAGCCAAACTTGCCACCATATTTTTCATAATTTGATAAAAATAAGCATTTAAAATACATTAAAATGATTATTGTAGTAAACCCATATGGAGAAAATAAAATAATATAATGCATTTTTTATGCATTGCAAAAGGGGCCGGAGCGGGGGTCCGAAATTTTAAAGTGGGGTTACTAGGTCAAGTGGCATATCATATGAAAGGGCTTAATTTGCACATTTCAAAATATATTTTCATTTTATTTTATGTCTTCGTCACAGTTATATGATGATTATACATATGATGAAAAATGTCCAAAAAAATACCATTTATCCCCCCCCTTATCTCCGAAGTTTGCGGGGCGAAAAATCTGAAATAATTAGAGTTGATAGGAATTGACCCAAATATGGCACCAAAAATAAAACGATGTTCCTAACTAGTACAGTTTTTTCAAAATCATCAAAGTTCCTTCACAAACAAACTTAGTTGTGCGGTCCGGATTTTTTCACTTTATACGTCCAAAAATGATACGGAACTCTCGGTGCGCGAGTACGACTCGCACTTGGCCGGTTTTTTTATTTTATTATACAGATTGTGTCTTTTGGCAAACATTTTATATTTACTTTGCTATTATTTATCTTTTATGTTCACTTCCTATAACAAACTTACTTTATCTTCAACTATGTGATAGTAACGTCGTTAACAGTTCGTGAAATCACTTAATGGTCTTAGCAGAATATCAGCGCCACTTCACTCCTTTGAAGTGGCACAATGCTGAGCTAAGACCATTTTTGTTTCTCGCCTTTTCTCTATGTGATTTTATTTTTTTGTACATGCTTGACTCTTACCTTGTTTTCCTTTTATTTTAACATTTTGTATTTGCATGTGCAAAGCTTAATATTATGTTAGTTTTAAGTTAATATTGTGCTCAAAAATGGCGAGACCGAAATAAATTGATTTCTTTCTTTCTTTCTTTCTAGTTTAGGCGTGATTGAGTAACACACAGACAGACAGACAGACAGAGTTACTTTCACATTTATAATATTAGTAAGGATTACTAGCCCTTTGCCCGCGACTTCGTCTACGTGACATACGTAGCGTCATCTAGCATGCTAAAGCAATCTTAACCGTCGAAAGTTATTGTTCTTTCCCTCGGGAACAGTACTTTTTCTGGATGGAAGGTACCCTATGTCCTTTTCTGTACCCCTTACAACGTATTTGCCAAATTTCATGATGATCGGTTCAGTGGTTTAGGCGTGAAAAGGTAACAAACAAACTTACTTTCGCATTTATAATATTAGTTAGGGTTAGGATTTTAATCGATACTTTATGAGAAAAATTATAGGTAGGTATTGAATTTCGCTAAGTGCAAGTATACATCTTTTTACACGTGTTCTGGTTTGTTGAGTAGTGGAAATTGCTACTGCAGAGTAAATTTTCGCTTCTAGTTATACTAGAAATCCGGCTTTTACAGCGGCTAATGTGGGCGCTTTGATTGCTGTTGCGGGGTCGTTGTTCGCGACCCCTGTTGTGGCACCGGTGTTGATCGGCACGGCCGTAGGGGTGGCATCAGTCTCTGGGGTGTACAGCATCGGTCGATCCATCGCAACCTTAGTTGACAGAGCCCAACATGAACAGGTATGAAAGTCAAAACAGGTAGGTAGGTATAGGTACCGGCACTAATCATGAGCACAGATCGCGCATGTACATTTTTGCCACAATAGACAGTAATAGAGAATGGTCCAATTAGACGACGAGCATCGACTGACGAACCTCTTCTTTATTATATTAGAACGTCTTCTTTATACCGCCAAAGAGACCGAAAAATCAGCTAATGCGCAGGTGACGTTGGTACTCATGCTGCTGGTACTTATACTTACATAGAAGTGTCTCTTTTTACCCCACTGCTCTAGAAGTAGAGTACCTAATGTTTTTTGAGTGTACCTGTTACCTATGTATGTCTATTTCTTTTTGTACGCTGTTTGTTACTCATCAGTTCTATCTTCGTTTCAGAGTATCGGTTTAAAGAACACGGAAGCTCGCTCAACCTGGATAAATATAATGATATCCACCGTTGGTTTGTCTTTTACCACAGCAGGAAAATTATTAACTTGGGCTGCTTCTTCCGGCAGAAATGTCAAAGTAAGGGATTATATCTTCCATGAGACATAATTGTTCATGTTTATTAATTTATGATTTTACTTACGTTTTTATTTCAGATATTTTTTATCTATCACTATATAGTATAAAACAAAGTCGCTTCCCGTTGTCTGTCTGTCCCTATGTATGCTTAGATCTTTAAAACTAAGGAACCGAATTTGATGCGGTTTTTTTTAATAGATAGAGTGATTCAAGAGAAAGGTTTATCTCAGCATAGCACCCGGGTGAAGCCGGGGCGGGTCGCTAGTTAATATTATAAAGCTGAAGAGTTTGTTTGTTTGAACACGCTAATCTCTGGAACTACCAGTCGGATTCGAATTTTTTTTTAGATGAAAGCCAGATTCATGAGAAATAGTACATATAGTTAGGCTATGTAACATCACGCTAAGACCCTTAGATAGGAGCCGAGCAACGGGGGTAAAACCGCGGGGCACAGCTAGTATTTTTATCCTACTTCCTACTAATATTATAAAAACGTGAAAGTTTGTGAGGATGTAAAGATGTATGGATGTTTGTTACTCTTTCACGCAAAAACTACTACAGTAATAGCTTATACATCAGAATAACACATAGGCTACTTTTTATCCCAAAAACGCGGGCGAAGCCGCGGGCGGAAGCTAGTATACATATAAAACAGTACCGTAACTGACTGACAGACAACGCACAGCCTAAACTGGTGGACCTAGAGATTTGTGGGGGAAATATTCCTTGAGTATCTACCCTAGAAGTGCACTAAGGAAAGATGTTTTGAAATGCCATCCCTAAGGCTGCGTTTCCACCAGAGATGTGCGATGGAAATGTGTCGTGCGAGGATGTCTAGCTGTGCTGTGAAAATGTGTGGGGGTTTCCACCAAAGCTGTGCGATGAAAATGTGCCGACGAGGATGTGTAGCGGAGCTGTGAAAATGACCATTAATGTGTGGTGCTAGGATGCGTTGCGAAGCTGTGAAATAAGAAGCAAAGCAAATAACAATATTGTGATGTTTTAAGACTATTGCATATACTTACTCTAGTTTCAAATTCAAACGGAGTCTTGAACTCATACCTATTATACCATCTGTTTCATACATTTTGATTGGGTACTTTAGTTCTAACTAAAAAACTCCAAAACCAACTCTGAAATATACAAAAATTAATCTCTAGATTAATTTTTGTATATTTCAGAGTTGGTCCTTAACAAACGTTGTTTTTCATGAGTTTAGTAATCAAAATTTTCAATTTCTCATCGTATCTAGACAACATGTGAAATTCTAATTACTTATCGCAGATCCTCATGAGTGCATTGGACTTTTTAAAGTATACGAATCTTGCAACTGGATTCATTGGAGTGGCCAACGGTTTGGGAGACATGATCTACAAGGTTCGTAGTACCAATAAATCAGTAAATCCGAAACTTAAATGACAGTAAATTACCTATCCAGTGCTAAAACAAATAAGTAGATGTTCAATAGAACATCCCTCATAATATCTCATATGAAGACCACATTTCATCATGGCTAGAAGCCGATACCTACAATGAGATCAGAAAAAACTACCAGTAATAGTATTCACCAAGGGGATAAAGCAGTGTCTTATGTCACGGGCGCAATATTAAATCCCGACTGCAACGAAGGATGCTAGGGTTACTCCCG
The DNA here is from genome assembly GCA_948465475.1 of Thalpophila matura. Lineage (NCBI taxonomy): Eukaryota > Metazoa > Arthropoda > Insecta > Lepidoptera > Noctuidae > Thalpophila > Thalpophila matura. The sequence continues at coordinate 9,860,263 of OX419185.1, read as the reverse complement.
AGCGCAGCGAGGGAGATTAAAGTTAACTCCCTCGCTTCGCTTGGGAGTTAATACTAGCATCCTGGGTGCAGCAAGGGATTCAAGGTCGCCCAAGACAAGACACGCGTTTATCCCCGAGAAAAATACTCTAATTTTCACACTTGCGAGAAAATAAAAAGCAATAGTAGGTACTACAATCAAAGTGCCTATTTTAAAAGGTAAGTATTCTAATAAAGTTTTAACTACAGTAGTGTAGGATCTATTAATTTCTATTAGGGGTAGTTACACTGGCTCATCATAACATCAAGTACCTAGACAATTACGTATTTACGTATCACGCATGACTACGCCTGGCTCACCGGCGTGTACACTATAGACCACACAATAGACCAATGTTGTTCGGTAGTAGGTAGTTTCGTCACTCGACATTTTTAAGAAAAGTAGTTTGGTATTTATTTATTCACCACAGCGATTTGCAGTTCGCGCTTTTTATTTTCTTTTGTTTTATAATCGCGACGGCCATGACCAGTTCGAATTTCGAACAAGTTCTCTTGGTTACAGGCCTCTGTGGTAAAAGAGTTCATACGAATTTTTAGTTGAGGTTCCAAATTCAAATCACATTATTGACTAAGCGTTATAATGAAATTCAGTACAATATTTATGCCCATGGGCTTTAATTACCTACTTTCGGTTCTAGAGTTACATGACATATAATTTGACATTTTCGAGCAGGTGGTGTGAAAATTTATTTTTCTTAGTCCTAGAAGAAATAGCTTGTTATTCAAAAGAAGATGGACTAGCCCAGGATTAATTTCTAAAAGTTATGGCCCACGTTCTCAAACGACTGCGATTCCCCTCGAATCCACATTTAAAGTCGCGCGCGCGCCATCATACGCATCCCGCGCGCTTGCCAGCCACCCAGTCGTCATAACAAATCATCAAATGACGAACCCTAAGGGTTCGCGAACCCCACTTTGAGAAACTATGGACTGGCTAATTTATACATGATATCGGCTATACATATGATATCACAATACGACATAATTCATGCATGAGCTTAGATATAATAACCACGGGACTCGAAACAGTCGTTCTCGCCTTGAACACTCTTGCCACGAACTTAGGTCAAAAGACAGTCTGCGACATAGTGTCGTCAATCACCTGTCAAAAGATAGTCGATCAGATTTTGATTTTTTTTTAATGGAACGGAGCCTTGTGCATGCGCTGCCTGTGTTGACAGCGGTCGACCGAGTTCTTTACCTACTGTTGACACAACGAATTCTCATTTTAAAGAGCAACTAACGCACGTGTGATACTCGGTGTTGCAAACGTTTCATAGGCTATGGTGGCTGCTGACCATCAGGCGGGCCGATCGAATAAACAAAACCTAGATTTAATGAAGTTAAAAATAGAACCATAAAAGGAACTGCTAGTATAATGTTTATATTCACCATAATTTTATGGTACGTTGGTTATTATTTATTAGGATGTCGTTTGGTGGTTTATTTGTGCCATATTGAACTACAATAAATTAATGATGGTAGAAACAATGCGCGTGCGCGAGCCTTTAATTTTAATGTAAGACAAACTCACAAAATAGTTAAATTGCAACAATTTATTTCAATATCTACAAATTTCAGTTCGCTAAATATGGAGAGACACCAACGAAGATCGAAGTGTTCCAGTTCACCACATCCGCTCTGTTCCTTGGTATTGGTGTCATGTCCAATCAGACCGCACAAGATATTGTGCAGGATGCACAAGCCGACAAAATAAATAAAATCAGAGATTCATTGTCAAGCAATAACAAGAGGTAAGAATATCTTATCGTATGTAGTTTTTAAACTTCGCGAATTGTACACATGTTTTTACGGTTCCATACCTCAAAAGGAAAAACGGAACCCTTATAGGATCACTTTGTTGTCCATCTGTCATGACCAGGCACTAGAAGTATGTAATAGCGCCATCTATGATCAAGATAAAATATGATGTAGGTATCTACTATGATGTAATAGCGGCATAGATGGCGCTATTGCATATTTCGGAAACCTCAGGGCGCGGGTCGTACTTAAACTTGCCCGGTTTTTTAGCTACTAGTAGAGTACTAGATTGAATAAAATAAATTTTCCCATTAATCGGGTAAAAGCTTAAAAGTTGAAATCGCTGTTTTTTCACGCACACAAGCTGCATCATTGCAAATAGTCAAAACACACTACGATATCGAGTTGCCGCATTCAAAGTGCCATTGTTTTTAGGTAGAGCGGAATCTAGATAATCGAAGTTTTAAACCTTGTTTTCAGGAAAATATTTGATAAAGTGACAGCTGAAACCCGAAGACTAAAGGGCACCATAGATGGCAACACTGATGTTATAAGATGTCTTAAAACTATAGAAAATAAAGACGACTTTTTCGGAAAGTTAAAGTATATGAATAAATCTGTCAATAAAAATAAAGTAAGGATATCGTTGACTTCGGACGGGAAAGTGTTGATAAACAATCAGCACAGAGTAAGTGTTTCCAAAATGTATCGGATCGGAGAGCAGGGTCGGAATAAACTATTTGCAAGGTATGGACCTGCTAAGGTGACTACTAAAAACGCCCCTACAAGGATATATCCATCATTCACTGTAGCCGGCTCCTCAAACGTACCAATCAAAGAGTTAGCATTTAACATCCGCCCTGAAGAGGTTCTCAAAATTTCGGCATTTATTATTCATTTGAGCAAAGCTGATCAAGACTTCGTCATAAAATTATTGTCGCACATAAGTGAGGAGTTTCATGACTGGTTTCTATTGGTATGTTCTGAACTCATAATTTCTTTAATACCCGCAGAACTAGACTTTATTGAATCTTTTTTGCCTAATTGGAAGAGGCGGTTGGTATTATTTGTATTCCACTATTTAAAGTCAAAAGTGACTGATGACGAAAAAGACGGTGCATTCATGGCTACCCTGAAATCGTACATACGCGATGGTAGAATTAACAAAGAAACCTTATTGAACTTAAAGGAGAAGGTAATGGAATTCTTCTCAACACTGAAGAAAGATAAAGATTCTGGTAACAAATCTTGGAACGAGAGCGACGATTACATTAGCAAGTATCTCAGCGATTTTAATACACTGAGAGTTGGACAAAAGCTTATTGTTGGACCCCATACAATCTTGGTCAAACAAATCACAGTAGACAACTTCGAAACGTGGCTTGAAAGATATTCGCAAGAAAAATGCGATTTGTTTATTAACCTATGTTTCAAAATTATATCAATATTAACTAAAGATGAAGTTTGCCGTTTAAATACCATAAATCCAGATGAAGATATAATAATGAGAGTTTCACTTTTTTTACTGGATAGGTTTGAGACATATGTTGCGGGAACGTCAATTGTTGACGAGCCTATGGTGGTTTTGGCGAAACGTGAAATTATGACCTGGTGTATCAGTCAACGTCTTAGAACACGGTACACTTGTACAAAATGCAATGGTATAAGGTATTGTAAAAATAAGTAAGGAGCAGCGTTGCCAGATTTTTTTTCGCGCAAATCGGGATTTTGAAACCTTTTGAGTAAAAAAATCGGGATTATTTTGTCGAAAGTGGGACATAATAAAAAAAACGTAAATCAGCAGTTAGTTGAAGAACTCTGCACAGGATAGCTCCGGATTGAATTGAATGAGTAATTCTACTTTCATTTTTATAGAGCATTTATTTTTGGCTTCCGTTAATTTATTTAGGAAAAAACGTGTTCAGGAAAGCAGTTTGAAGTTGCGGCTCGCACCGTCGAGTAATCCTTAAAAAGCGGGACAGAGCCTGTCCCGCGCGGGACATTCTATTTTGGGCAAGAAAATCGGGACGTCTGGCAACGCTGATAAGTAGGTAATAATAAATACCTATCGGCCTAAGTAGGTATTATAATAAGTTAATATTCTAACGTCACCTGAAATCAAGCCTCTCATTTGGAAATAAGTTAGCCAGGGGTTCCCAAACTCTTTCATTTCACGGCGCACTTACCTCCTTATTAGTATTTTGTCACTTGTCAAAATATGTGTGAAATTAACCTAATATGGGGCGCAATTTAAATTTTTTAGTTTGTTTAGCGCCCTAGGGTGCCGCGCCGCACACTTTGGGAACCTCTGGGCTAGAGAGAAAATGAATTGAATTAACATTATTTTGTCTCAAATCTTTTATTAAATCGTACCTATTTAACTTACTAGAGTTACGTACCTACTCATGAAAGAGAATTTAAATGATTGTTTAAGTGCCTTATTTTTAATGATATTTTGACCAGTTATACAAAAATAATGGTGGGAAAACTGTTTTTTTTATGTGATGTGATAACCTAGGTGCATTATTATATTATTGATAAGACGTATTGCGACGTAGATAATAAGAAAGTATTAGCGTAACTTTTACTATAAATCAACTTAAAATTATGGTCTGATCATAAAACAATAATGAAGCAATAAGTCTGATTGCTCAGTGCATAATACATAATACCTATTAGTATTTTAAACAAAATACATACGTAGGTATCGTTTTAAGATCACAGGTATTCAGTGATTTTATGGAATTAATACTAGATTATTTTAATTGTTATTTGCCTGATTCCATTATTTATATTATTACTAGCTGACCCGCCCGGGCTTCGCACGGGTAAAGTTTAGTACACCTACCCTACACCTACCCTACTCTACACCTACCCTACTACACCTACCCTACACCTACCCTAAACCGGCCCTACGCCTACCCTACATCTACCTTACACCTACCCTACACCTACCTTACATCTACCCTACACCTACCCTACACCTACCCAACACCTCAGGGTCTAGACTATCTCTGTACTAAATTTCATTTGAATCGGTTCAGTAGTTTAGGCGTGATTGCGTAACACACAGACAGACAGAGTTACTTTCACATTTATAATATTAGTAAGGATGTGTAATAAAATGTAGTTATAATAAATAGTTGTAAATCCTATGCAATGTGTTATTTTATAATATACTTACGGTCAGTTGCAGAAAGAAAATTTAATTTTAATGGAGGCATTAACCATACAATTTCTATCCTTAAAGTCTCCATTAAAACTTAATGACCTTTTCTGCAACTCACAGTTATTCAGTTTGTTAGTAGAAAACTGTTATTTCTCTTGTCCCTCAAGCTCCAAAATTATCCTTTTCGTAACGCACCTGCCGATGATACTTATGTGTACCTACTACCAAGGGCGCTTGTAGACGTCCGGTTTTTTTCACCGGACAACGGACCGATTTTTTACCGGATTCGCGGTGGTGTATGGTTTATAATGAATGTATGTACACGCACCGGACATAGGTCCGGCGAACAATTTACGGCGGATTCATTATAAACCATACAATGGTAAAAAAAAACCGGCCAAGTGCGAGTCGTACTCGCGCACCGAGGGTTCCGTATCATTTTTGGACGTATAAAGTGAAAAAAACCGGACCGTATAAGTAAGTTTGTTTGTCAAGGAATTTTGATGATTTTGAAAAAACTGTACTAGTTAGGAACATCGTTTTATTTTTGGTGCCATATTTGGGTCAATTCCTATCAACTCTAATTATTTCAGATTTTTCGCTCCGCAAACTTCGGAGATAAGGGGGGGGGGGGAATTGTATTTTTTCAGACATTTTTCATCATATGTCGAAAACTGTGAGACCTAAAATAAAATAAAAAAAATATTTTGAAATGTGCAGATCAAGCCCTTTCATATTATGATATGCCACTTGATCTAGTAAACCCACTTTAAAATTTCGGACACCCACTCCGGCCCCTTTTGCAATGAAAATAAAAATATTTTTGATTTTTTCATTTGCAAAAATGTTGGGCAAGCATTTTTTATAACTGTTCCCAATTTCAAGTCGATAGCATTAGTAGTTGCTGAAATAAGCAGGTGTGACAGATAGATAGACAGACAGACGAAGTCGCACCATAACCGGTTCCTTTTTTACCATTTTGGTACGGAACCCTAAAAATCGGTCCGTTGTCCGGAGAAAAAAACCGGATGTCTACAAGCGCCCTAAGTCCACATAATATGGTTTACATAACATTATTATAGTTAGGTATACGAAACCTGAAAGTAGTTTGTTCAGAATCAGTAAAAGAATTGATTTCAGTTGTTTTTAAATCACGCTATAATTTGTCATTATCATCAATGAAAAGGCGAAAAAGAGAATAATAATTTTCGTAGCGCAGGGTCGGAAGTTTCTATTGTTTCTTTTTTCAAAATTAAATATTATACAATATACATACAGGGTGGAATTTTTTAATGCCACCTGAAGGGAAAGTAAGAAAATTTTACTCAAAGAAAACATTCCTTTATTTTTGAATAAAAAGAAAACTGCTATCAAGGATTTTCAAAAATTCGCTTACCACACTCGGGAATCGAAGATTACATTAACTTATTAAGGTTATTCAGATTTCATGGTTATCCTTTCATTTAATTTATCAAGTTTCTTAGAGAGATTTCATTCTTATAATTGATCCTAACGATCGATGCAATAAAAGTACAGGTTGTAATTTTTACAGATACTAGTCTGTTCGATTCCCGGGTGTGGGAAGCGAATTTTTGAAAATCTTTGAATGCGTTTTCTTTCAATTCAAAGGTACCTCAGATCATAGAAACAAGGAGATGTGCCAAGGCGGATCTTGAGCAAATTGCTCATATTATAAACGTACGCGCTGGCGACGAACACGATCGATGGTATAAATAGGTACAGTGTTTTAGTTTAGTGCTAGTGTTGAGTGACGATTAACAGTGTTAGATTGAGGGTGTGCCGAATGTTTAATGCGTGGGAGATCTTTTTATTCACAAGGAGCGCTTAATTATGCGCGTAATTGTGTCGAAAAATGTACTAAGAGTGGCATCAGTTGTTCCCGTACTAATTTGCTATGATGGCATATCTCCTTTTTTCTATGATCTGAGAAAGGTACTCTTTTAATAAAGACCTTTTTGGGGTGTTTCGGCTTTCGCCTTAGCTTTCACATAAATTAAATTGATGGCACCAATATCACAGGGTAGGATGTTTGGATTGGAATCTATACCTACTAATAAAATAAAGCTGAAGAGTTTATTTGTTTGAGCGCGCTAATCTCTAGAACTACTAATCGGATTCTTTTTATAAGTTATAGCCTGATTCATGAGGAATAGTAAAGGCTATATAACATCACGCTACTACCCTTAGGAGCAAGCCGAGCAAAAAAAAAAGTCAGAAAGGACGCTAAGCGAAAACGAAGTACCTAATAGCGCGGGCGGGTAAATAATCCGATTTCTTTTAAAAACGGCGGGTGAAACCGCGAGGCACAACTAGAGACCGTTCCACGTAAGAATTCCCCTAGAAGTTATGTTAATAACATTATGCATAATCGGCCTATAATGTTCCCACTGCTGGGACACAGGCCTCCTCTCTGTGAGAGGGAGTGGGCCTTCTCCACCACGCGGGCCCAGTGCGGGTTGGTGGACATGTCTTCAAATTTTTGGTTCTAGGACATGCCGGTTTCCTCACGATGTTTTCCTTTACCGCTACAGCAAGTGATAATTAATTTCTAATACGCACATGACTTCGAAAAGTCAGCGGTGCGTGCCTCGGGATCGAACTCGAACCATTCGCCGTGGCAGGCACATGGTTAAACCACTAGGCTATCACTGCTATCCGGCCTACTACCTAAAACTTCCTGTCATAAAAACCATAAATAATGCCAGAACTGAGAATCGAATATGAGACCTCACGATCAGTTTGCCGCACTGGACCAACGAAGCTGTTCCCCGCGCGGTCCAGGTCTTGGACATGCGTATTTAAACGCCCACGACACAAGATAAATTCCTAGTGTGTGCAAAGCTTTATTTTAAAATAAACACTAGACTAGTTCAATCTACTGAAGTCAATAACTAACTATAGTTACTACGTTCAGTAGACTGTAGAGACGCCTTATCGAGAGTAATCTCGTTGCGTACCCGAGAGAGATTGCTTTAAGAAAGTCGCTCGGTGTGGAATACTAATTACTCATTAGACTTGCTCAAGCTCTCGGAAACCAGGGGTTAATATTACGGACCCAGTCTTGAGAAAATTCCATAAGTACCTACTTAAAAGTTTCTATTATACCTTCCTACTTAAGTACCTACGTATATACTTACCTACCTAAGTATACAGAACTATAGATGGGCAAAAAAGACCCGGGTGTTTTGGTAAACACCCGATACACACCCAAATTTTGTGAGTGTTTATGGGTGTTTATCGGGTGTTTACCAAAACACCCGGGTGTTTTGCCCATCTATATACGGAACTCATGCCCGTTTTCACAAACACTAGGAGACATCTAAGTGAAATGTTTAAATATTAAAAGGAGTTCCCTAGCGCAAAAAAACATGTCACCAACTACTAGGCGACAACTATGGACTATCCATGGTTTTTGCCTAATGGTTGGGGACACGTTTTTTAGTAGCGCTAAGTACATTCTTAAAAAAAGGTAGGTACCTACCTAATCATTTTTTTTCCTCAAGTTCAGTAGGTTTTCAATAAAATAACATTGCTTTTAAATAAGCGATTTATAAATACGAAATATAGATGTGTGTATGTTAAACTTGTTACATTATGTATTATTTCATTGTGGCATTGATATTATCAGATTTTCTTTTTCACGTTCCTCGGCCGACGGTGGTGGACTATACTCGAAAAATTTCGCTATAAAGTACCTGTAAAACAAAACAAATATTTTATAAACGAATCTGTCTGTTACGTTTTCACGGTTAGACCGCTAATATAGGTATCGATTTTCATGATATACCTACTGTTCACGCACAATTCGCCTCACCCAATTCGAATCTGCCGCCTTTCGTCGCTGGTGCCGGATACAGCGAGAATGGCACGCTGTCAAACGACGCGAGTAACCGCGTCGACCAATCAGAGACGCTTCTCGGTCGCAAAACTCTCATGGCGGCCGCGGACAAAATCGGAACGGCGCGGCGGCAACTACTCGGCTAAAACTGTTTAAAACTTTGTTCAACCGGTGTAATTCATTTGTGCATGGTGTGCTTTTGGTGCTAACAACCCCCCTTCAAGGAGCCGGCTCACTCAATACAAGGACTTCACCTTCATCACCGCCAGCCACGTGCCCGCTGCTCAACCACGAAGACCTCGGCAAAGGTAGGTGGATTTGTTTGGATTGTGGTTGAAGAGTGCGTGTATTGGTGTATAGGTCCGGCCTACTGGCCTATGTTATAAATTATAATTGATACAGTCCACTAACATTCGGTAGGTACCTTGATTTCGGCAAGTGTACGGTACATAAATTTGATCATTCGAGTCGGATGGTCGGACTTTCGGTCGGTTTAAATACATAACTTCGCGGTATAGAAGTGTATTTTCGGTTTATTTACTTGTATTTAGTGTATTTCTCACGTTTACAAGTGTTAATTTCATTAATTACGCGTCTGTTCGGAAACTTGTTGTAGGTACGTATTGCACAAACCTACCTGCTTCTTTTCTATAACATTCAAAATGGCGAAATCTTTTGAAGTAAAATTTAAATTAGAATGCGATTGGTTCCAATATTCGGTTGATATGATAGATTCCTCTGATTCTACTAGCAGCGTAATATCGGCAAGGTTGCGCAAATTAGAGTCGCATTTCCAAAATTTAACGGCGGCATATGAAGGTATACTCGGGGCTACTGACGATGAGCAAATTATAGCTACGTATGATAAACGTTACGCTAACGCCACGTTGCAGTATGATACCTTGGAAGCCAAATCGGCAGAGTTTCCGAACTCGCAGGGCATCCATAAACCTACTACTAGTGCCCCCTCGGCTCGCCTTCCTCGGATAGATTTACCGAATTTCGACGGTGATTTATTTAATTGGTGTAGTTTCATAAGTTTATATAATTCCCTTGTATTGTCAAGAAAAGATATTTCAAAAACTGAAAAATATCACTACTTGTTTTCACATTTACAAAAGGAACCAAGGTCATTAGTACAGCACCTTCCTATGGTCGACACGTCGCTCGATACGGCTTTAGAATTATTATATTCCAGGTATGACAATAAACGGTTACTTGCGGATACGTATATATCGCGTATTTTGAATATCCAGCCCTTGAAAAAGCCATCCATGTTGCGGTCTCTTATTCTGAACCCTTTGCTTGAATGCACACGAGCATTGAAAGGTCTTGGTTTACCGGTAGATGAATGGAGTTTTATACTAGTTCATATTAGCTTAACTAAATTGCCTGTTGAATTAAAAACACGGTTTGAACAAAATTACGGCGGTTTAAAACGCGATTTACCAAAGTTCAATGACCTTGTGCAATTCCTGCAAAATGAATGTAGTATGATTGAAACTGCAAATTCTTCGGACACTCGGACATACTCGGACACTCGGCGGTCGGCGAGTAACTCGGCATCAACTCGGTCTGATTCTTTCAATCGTAATAACAGCGTTCACTCGACAATTGTAAACAATAGTGCACCCGCTAATTTAGTGTGCGCGTTTTGTTCAACTCCGGGTCATAAGATTGATTCCTGTTATAAATTCAAAAACGTTAATATTGATGAACGTAGGTTATGGGTACGTAATAGTGGATTATGTTTTAAATGTTTCGGTGGGCATACGGCAGCCCAATGTAATAAAAATATTCCTTGCGAGCGATGCGGTAATATAGGCCATCATAATATGATATGTAGAATGAGCATGCAATTTAAACCCAATCACAATGAGGTGAACCAACAATTTAATAAACCACAAGTGTCAAACCTCGGTCAAAATAGACGCACCCCGAATGAGCGTGTGGCTCATAATGTTTCGTTCGGTCCGGAACATGGCGGCACGGGAGTGAATGATCGTGCGTCGGCCGCACGCTCGGACATCCTTTCTCAATAACAATCAAAGTCGGAGATGAATTTAATGTCTCCGACTCATTTACCAGCATTGCATAAAGATGTTGTTTTACCTACGGTTGTTGTAAATGTTTTATCGGCTAACGGTGATACGATTGAGGCTAGGGCATTATTAGATTTTGGTTCGCAGATAACGGTGGTACGTAGTGATTTAGTCGGTTTACTCGGTTTAAAAAAGTATAATTATGTAACACCATTAGGGGGTATCGGTGGGTCACAAATAGAAAGTAGTAAATATATTGTTCGGTTACAATTTACGTCGGATCGGAATAAGAATATGTTGTTATCAGTAAATGCGATTGTATTAAAGACGCCAACCAATTATGTTACAAAACGTTACAGTTTGTCGCATAATTTAGAAATTTCGGATATCGGATACGGATATTTATGCCGAATAGATATTATTTTCGGTTGTGATATTCTCGGTGAAATTACGGAAGGTAAGAAGGTCACCTTGCGGCCGGGTGGACCTTACGCCTTAGATACTATATTTGATTTTGCTATTTTCGGACCTATGAATATTATTGTTAATCGTCCGGATACGGAATATTTTTCGGGCGTGTCTTTAATAGAAGCGGTTGAGCGATTCTGGAAGTCGGAAGAGCCACCAAAATTAAAAATAAAAGACCCAGTTGATGTTCAATGTGAACAAATGTTTGCAAACTCGGTGGAACGTTGTTCGGACGGTAAATATATGGTGCGGTTACCATTAGTGCCAGATCACGCGCAGTTAGGTGATTCTCAGACACAAGCGGTTAGGCAATTTATTTCATTGGAACGAAGAATGAAGACTCAGCCTAAATTCAGGGCTAAGTATATAGAATTTATAAAGGACTATATAGACTTAGGACATATGCAGCTTTCGGACTTTGATGTTAATTCTGGACAAGAACATTACTTCTTGCCACATCACGGCGTGTTCAAAACGTCGGGCGATACTGGGAAAATACGGATTGTTTTTAACGGTAGTTGTAAGACTTCGTCAGGCGTTAGCCTAAACGATTGTTTATATTCTGGTGAGAAATTGCAAAACGATATAACTAAAATAATAATACATTTCCGGGTCCCTTTTATTGTATTTACGACGGATGTTAGGATGATGTTTAGAATGACATGGATTCATCCGGATGACCGGAAGTATCAACTTATTTTGTGGCGTGAGAGTCCGGCGGAACCTATACGAATTTATGAACTCACGACAAATACCTACGGTTTAAAGTCAAGTCCTTTCGTTGCGATTCGTTGTTTACATCAGTTGGCTGCGGATGAACTGAAGCGGTTTCCCAGGGCAGCTAAGTTGCTGCTCACTAATTCGTATGTCGACGACATCAACGGTGGCGCTGATTCGGTTACTGAGGCTCGGGAAGTCCGAGACGAGTTAATACAGCTCATGAGTACGGCTGGCTATGAGCTGCGCAAATGGTCAACGAATAAACCAGAACTTCTCGGTGATATTCCTGAGGATTTTTGTGAGACCCCTCGCTGTTTTGATGGTGATGATAGTTTTGGTTTTATCAAGGTTTTAGGCATTCAGTGGAACCCATCTACAGACAACTTCACTTATCGGGTTTTGAACTTACCATCGGAAATGACGACAGTTACTCGGCGATGCATACTTTCTTCGTTGGCAAAACTCTTTGATCCATTAGGCTGGATCTCACCTATCGTGTTTCGTGCTAAGTTGTTGCTGCAGGAGTTGTTGAGTGATGGAGCCAAGAGCGTAGATTGGGACACGCCTGCCCCAGAGTACCTGTTACAAAAATGGAATGAGTTTATTGCGGACTTACCTAATATTCAGAAGATATCTCTTCCACGGTGTTTGAAGTCGCACGGTGATGTGTTGTTTTCTCTTCACGGTTTCTGTGATGGTTCTTCTTCTGGTTATGCTGCGGTAGTATATTTACTGACAGAAAATACTTACGGTAAAGCTTCGGTTCGGTTAGTGATGGGGAAGTCACGAGTTGCTCCCTTAAAAACAAAGATGACTATACCTCAGTTGGAGCTCAGTGGAGCTGTACTTCTGGTTAATCTTCTGCAACATGTTTCTTCGTCGTTGCGTGAAGCTTCAGTGAATTTGTCGGAAATTGTCGGTTGGTGTGATAGCACTATTGTGTTAGCTTGGCTGGAAACACCCCCACATAAATTAGAGGTATTTCAAGGTAATCGAGTTTCACAAATAAATAATGCAAATTTATCTATTCGGTGGAGACACGTACCGGGTGTCATTAATTGTGCTGATGTTGCATCTCGAGGTTGTTCGGCTGCTCAGCTATTGGAACATCCTTTGTGGTGGGGACCAAGTTGGCTTTGTCAGCCCCGTGAATCTTGGCCTGATGAGCAGGCTGAGACACCAAATGACTTACCTGGTCTTCGGTCTAAGTATATTTCTAATGTTACGGTTTCTGAAACTTCAAATAACATTTCAGAATTCTTCGGTCGGTATAGTTCATTTGAAACACTAATAAATGTTTTCGGTTTTGTAATTCGGTTTATTAATAATTGTCGGCGGAAAATTTGTCTCAGGAAAGATACGGTTATCGGTAAATTTAATTCGGCTTACGGTTCTTCTAATTCGGCTTCGGTTTACGGTTCTTCTAATTCGGCTTCGGTTTACGGTTCTTCTAATTCGGCCTCGGTTTACGGCTCTTCTAATTCGGCTTCGGTTTTCGGTAAATTGACTTCGGTTTCGGGTTATGCTTCTTCCAATTCGGTTTCGGTTTCTCGTTTTTTCGGTATTCATATTTCGGTTGCGGAACGTCGTAAGGCGTTAATTTATTTAATTCGGACGGTTCAAAAGTTGCATTTCGGTGATTATATTGCAGCTTTAAATTCAGGAAAACCTATTCGTGATTCGGCACGGAAGCTTAACTTGTTTTTGGATCGGGACGGTGTGATCCGCGTAGGCGGACGGATTCGGCATTCGGAATTACCTTTTTCGGCTCGGCATCCTATTCTTCTTCACGGGAAATGTACATTTTCAACACTTCTTGTTGAATATTATCATAAAACTTATTGTCACGTCGGTGCTAATGCTTTGGCAGCTATTCTGTCACGGAATTATTGGATAACGTCGGTACGTAAACTAACACGAAGTATTACTTTTAAATGTATTCAATGTTTTAGAGCAAACCCTCGGGCAAACCAACCGTTTATGGCAGATCTACCGCCAGATCGTGTTCGGATTACTCGCGCATTTGAAGGGGTCGGTACGGATTTCGCGGGACCATTTTCAATAAAAAGTAGTTCTTTAAAAAATGCTAAAATTTCGAAATGCTATTTATGCATCTTTGTGTGCCTAAGCACAAAGGCGGTACACCTAGAAGTTGTATCGGAGTTATCGGTTGAAGCCTTTGTCGCAGCCTTCACTAGGTTTGTTTCGCGAAGAGGTCTTCCTTCTTTAATGCGGTCGGATTGCGGAACAAATTATGTCGGGACGGATAAATATTTAAAGGATCTTTACGTGTACTTAAGAAACCATCGATCTGATTTGGAGCGTGAGTTAGTTAAGAAAAATGTAACGTGGTTGTTTAATCCTCCGAGTAGTCCAAACATGGGTGGACTTTTTGAAGCGGCTGTGAAGTCTGCTAAAACTCACATGTATCGTGTACTCGGTGATCGTAGGCTCACCTTTGAGGAGTTGACTACATTCTTTGCTAAGGTCGAAGCAGTCATGAACTCTCGACCACTTTGCCCTTTGAGTACGGATCCTGCGGATTTGGAAATCCTTACTCCTGGTCATTTCATTATCGGTCAACCACTAGTAGCACTCCCTGAGTATCCCTTTGAAGATGTCAATATAAATCGGCTATCACGCTTTCAACAGATTCAAAAATTAACGCAACATTTTTGGTCTAGATGGCGTAATGAATATTTACACACCTTGCAACAAAGAAGTAAATGGACTTCTCATTCAGAATCCCTTAAAGTTGATGACTTAGTTTTAATAAAAGAAAGTAATTACCCATCGTTGCAATGGAAACGCGGTAGAATAGTTAGGTTATTACCGGGTTCGGATTCGGTTAATCGTGTCGCGGAAGTTAGAACGCGCAGTGGCACGTTACTTCGGCCTGTATCAAAACTGTGCAGGCTACCAATGTAGGTTAAGCAGGTTTCATTTCTTTCGGGGGGGGAGGGTATGTTCACGCACAATTCGCCTCACCCAATTCGAATCTGCCGCCTTTCGTCGCTGGTGCCGGATACAGCGAGAATGGCACGCTGTCAAACGACGCGAGTAACCGCGTCGACCAATCAGAGACGCTTCTCGGTCGCAAAACTCTCATGGCGGCCGCGGACAAAATCGGAACGGCGCGGCGGCAACTACTCGGCTAAAACTGTTTAAAACTTTGTTCAACCGGTGTAATTCATTTGTGCATGGTGTGCTTTTGGTGCTAACAACCCCCCTTCAAGGAGCCGGCTCACTCAATACAAGGACTTCACCTTCATCACCGCCAGCCACGTGCCCGCTGCTCAACCACGAAGACCTCGGCAAAGGTAGGTGGATTTGTTTGGATTGTGGTTGAAGAGTGCGTGTATTGGTGTATAGGTCCGGCCTACTGGCCTATGTTATAAATTATAATTGATACAGTCCACTAACATTCGGTAGGTACCTTGATTTCGGCAAGTGTACGGTACACCTACCTATGGAAATATAATGGGACCCTAGGAAAGGACAATTAGGTATAGTAGCAGAAGTAGAACAAACAAGGAAAGAAAAGAAGAAGAAGAAGTACTAGGTACCTAGTAGAGCTTTTTGTAAAAGATCTTGTCCAGGGAAGCACTACAACCATACCTAAGCAGCATTGCTGTGTTCCGGTTTAAAGGGTATGGGTGCCGGTGTAGGTAATTACAGGCACTCATGACATTTCAACTTTGTCTTTAGGGTGGACAACGCATCTGCGATGCCTCTGGTAATGCAGATAACCATAGGCGGCGATGACCACTTACCATCTGATACCTAGATCGCTTGCTTGTTTGCCACTAAATAATTTTAAGAAAAAAGCTTTTTATCCGGGTAGGTACCTACATAAAGGAGGTCCCGTAGAATGCAAGTGAACCAATGAACCGCAGGCAACACCTATTGACAGATATGTACCAACTTGTATTGGCATCTACCCTCCTACTGTGGAGCTGGCGATCGTAACCACAAGTCTTATTTGATATAAACATACCAGACTAGTATCTCGACGGTGATGAGTAGGGCAGCGGCGGCGGTTTGCACGGCTACCAGGGCCGGTTCAGCAGAACCGCGCAGCACGGCAGCAAGCATCGCATCGCTTGCGTCTGACGCCGTCTCTAACGCGGCCACCAGTAGCGCTGGAGCGGCCAACCAGCGAGCGCCTCGACGCCACCAGGATCGCTATGACATAATCGCAACTCTTGTCAATAGCTCGTTATAGTTAGCTTATAATTTGCTCACTGAAAGTAAGATGCCAGTGTACCCCGCACTCGACGCAAAGTGAATCAACTCTAGTTCGGCCTCACCGTAAGTTCCGTGTAACGTAGAATTATATCAAGGCACAAATTAAGCAAACTGTTCTATTTTATGATTACCTACCTACAATCGTAAATGGTTCAAACATATTTTTATAAGAGAACCTAACAGTTTGAGGGCATATTATGAACCTTCAATGGCGCCAAAAGTGCTCCAGAATAATTTGTATTGGTCGAGTTAAATAATTAAGTAAGTAGGTACCTACCTACCTAGGTAGGTAGGTGGGTACCTACGTCCTATGTCAATTCATACCTTAGACATTACAGCCACTAATAAAAGCAATGAGGTTGTTGCGGTGACAAATGCACTGAGTTTGCCATAACCCATCACGAGTCGAATTGTTGGTTTCGTAATTCTGTAACATGAAATAATTATGGTTAGGTAAAACCACGTTGATATTTACTAGAGGACAAATTGTTCTGTAGGCCAGAGATGTCGGACGAAGTCGCGCGACATCATTCGCATGATACGTTACATTTTGTAGACATAATTCGCTGGAGTTCGTGATGCAAACTCTGGCGTCAGTCGGCGTCGTCGACGTCTCGTTGCATCACCCGATGTTTCTGGTGCCTAAAGGGTGGTTACAGCTATGTCACCTGATGACGTCAATAGGCGTCCTACTTCAAAATCCTACTTCTTCATTATGATAATATTTAAGAGGCAAATATTTGAATGAGACGTAGGCAGGTATAAGAAGGAAAGTATGTAGGTAGGTACCGCCTAGCGAAGCTGACGTTGTTAAGTTTCTGTGCGACATCGTCGTCGTCCAACTCTAGTTCGACCGGCTGGGACGCGAAGGCGCATGCCGACATGGAGATACCAAGAAGTGCAACTAGTAGCGCTCGCAACTTTATTTTAAGGCCTTCCGAATTCTCGCCGCTGATGTGGGTTAACTGAAATTTGAAGGAGCTAGATAGGTATCGTGGATCGTCGAAAGGTGTTCACTTTGCCGCGTTTTACTTCTATACTATAAATCTTATACGCAGTAACTTAGTAGGTAGGTAGGTACCATACGTTGAAGTCTATCAATCAAAAGCATTAATCTTATACCAGATAGGTACCTATAGGTATAATAGGTAGATAATCTAAAGATTGAATATTGGCCCCTAATTTGGCTAACATAAGCACAATATACAGCGATTCTAGCTTAGGTTTGTTGATGATTATGTCCGCTACCATACATACAATACGCGCATTCTAAGTTGGCCGGGCTGAAGTTCGTCGCAGTATGTTTCTGATTTTAAACCATAGTATTTATACAACTGCATGCGCTAACATCTGGAGAGTCTTAGTAAACAATACCTTAATACCTACCTCATATTTTTCGAGTACCTACCTAAGCATAATTATCTCCTAGGTTAGGTATAAGAACTTTGAAATACTTAGGTAGTTGGTACTTAAACTTACAGCATTCGAGTGATTCTCATGTTTGAGCCGAAGCCGATTCAATAATGTATTACTCTCAGTTTCCATGCTGGTTCATTTCAACTACTTACTATAGACCATTATGGTAGCGGTCACGGAAAAACTATAATAATATACATTCCATGAGTAACCACACTAATTTTCACGTAAAATGTAGTTTATTAAATGTTATTACATAATGTAGCGCATTTCAGAGGTATGAATAGGTAATGACATAATTGCCATTGCCATTGTCATTGCCATTGTCAATGTCAAAATAAATTATTTTTAAACAAATATCTACTTATGTAGGTTTATAAAATAAAGTCTGTCTTCACGATGTGTTGACACTGTTGACCACTAAGTACACTTTAATTCGGAAAAAATATGTAGATAGGTAATCTAATTAGGATCGTTTGTACATATTTTATCCAAAGAAAATCTCCTGCCTATAGGATAATAATACAGGGTGGCAGGTTAGACAGTGGAAATATTTTAAGAGGTCATTGTACTCATCATTATGAACAACTTTTACTATGGGACCAACCCTGAAATCGCAAAAAAAATCAGCTGTTCCATACATTTATGTTCACATAACCCAACAAAATGTATGGAACAGCTGATATTTTTTTCGCGATTTCAGGGTTGGTCCCATAGTAAAAGTTGTTCATAATGATGAGTACAATGACCCCATAAAATATTTCCACTGTCTAACCTGCCACCCTGTATAGAGGATATTATTAGGTATGCTTTTCCGCGGGGTATGTACGTATCGCATTTAATTCTATATTGGGGCGTTGCAGTTCACAACCTACGCATTTATTTCAGCTAGAAGCCTTAAAACTACGGAAATAGAACAAAACTTAAGTATATATAAAATTTTTAAACAAGTTTTATGTTGAAAGACATTTTTCAAAACAACGACCACTCCACTCACTCACCACCAATGGCGTGCCTACAGGGCAAGCCCGAGGGTATTTCGCGTAATTTTTCATGATTATAAGTGTTTTTTATTGTACGCTACTCACTTACATTCATGAAAAATTTAGCCTTTTTTTTCATAAGAGGCGTAAAAAAAACGAGGTTTCCAATTTCAACTGATTCAGACATGGCACCAGTGGCGAAGGGTCAGTTTTTTGTAAGAGGTAAGCCGAGCTACACATGCATACCTGGCCACAAAAAGCTACTAAGTATACTATTTGACAATAGTAAGCAATACTGCCAGTGCAATTTTTCAAAGGGAAGCCGGTAGGAATCGTATTGTAGGGACCCTTCGCCACTGCATGACACTGTAGCACAGTTGGTTAGAGCGCTGCCCCGGTTTAGGCAGAGGTCACGGGTTCAAACCTGCCTGTGTCAGTTGGTTTTTAAAAATCTCTTATATATTGTATAACATTTTTTTTTATAGGTAGATATTCAAAACAAAAATACTTACTATTTATATACTGCACATAACATTTTATTACGATAAAAGGCCAATCATAAGTCACATATACACAGGTACTGTCGGAATACACAGAACTCTTGCAGCCAGTTGAACGTCATCAGCATGATGGCTGGCACTTTGTGGCTCAGTTTGCCGATTGCCTTCACATTGATTGGAGCTAATAGCAGGAGAGCATTGAGAATCTTCACGGTAACAACGATTAATTGACCAGATAAATGGGGAATAAATAAAGATGGATTTTCCTGCAATGGTAAAATAATTTATTTTAAATGACACTCAATTTATATTTAAGAACTAGATTAAGTAGGTACTTTTCATTATAATTATATCAGTCTTAGGACGTCCAAATGTTACACACAGATTAATTTAATAAAATAAAGGTATTTGTACATCACCCGGTCGGAAAACAAAAACTAAAAATAGCGGATAATTCAAAAACATTTATTGATTTCTTTAACTTTTTAGACCAATTTTAATTGAAAGTTTTTATTAGGTTGTGCAAGTTTGAATTCTTTCAGATTTTTTGATGACG
Organism: Thalpophila matura; assembly: GCA_948465475.1. Lineage (NCBI taxonomy): Eukaryota > Metazoa > Arthropoda > Insecta > Lepidoptera > Noctuidae > Thalpophila > Thalpophila matura. The sequence goes on along the minus strand of OX419185.1, from coordinate 9,840,503 downwards.
CAGATTAAAATTTACAAACATATTATTAACGAAATTCGAAGCCTATATTTAACCTACATACTTACTTAGTCCTACTAAGTAATATTATAAAGGCGAAAGTTTGTGAAGATGTTGACGTTGACGTTTGTTACTCTTTTATGCAAAAACCGAACGGATTTTGATGAAATTTTACAGTAATGTAGCCCATCACAATAACACATTGGGCTACCTTTTATCCTGAAAAAGGAGCTAGTATATAATTATTTTAAAAAAAAGATGAAAGGAATAAGTCGAATTTCCAATCATATCTAATAATTATTATTAAATTTATGTTTTAAATATATGCACCGTCAAGCATCCTACTATCAGACAAGCGTATTGCACTAGTCCCATTGACGTAGCAATGATCTTCAAATCGTGTAGGAGCATGAAGTGATGGTCGTCTCTGACCTCAGTGTTTGAGGGACTCCAATCTGGAGGTAATTCTCCCAGGTGCTTCCTCAAATGGTTTGCACTTATAAGCTGTAACAGAATTTCAAAATAAAACTATCTCTATTCAAGGTCTGAAAATTGATTTCCCGAAAGAGATACTGCCTAATAATAATACCTAATAATTTTATCATTCAATATACGGACTTCCAGCTGGTTTCATAACCACTGGATAGGTTCCATTATCGCGTAAAACTGGGTATGAAGACATCCACTGTAGGATATAGGTACTCCAGGAGATAATATATACCTATGTTTAAGTTGATATGTACCTAGGTAGGTACTCCAGGAGATAATAATAATATGTTTATGCTGATGTAGGTAATAATAAAACGTTAAAACTTACAAAACCGAGCACTCCATACAGATAAGTATAGAAAATGCTCATGCAAAATGTAGGATGGTGGCAAAACATTCGTGTGTGTCCCAAATATGGTTTTAACATAGGGGCTAAAACTAAGTTAAACGGCAACTTCATTGTTAACCCTATCTGTACTCTAGTCAAAGAGTAGAATAATTATAGTCTAGTTGTGGATTTATTTGTATTATCAACATTATGAGGTGCAATTTTGATTACAATATTTGTGCAACTGTCAATCCAATATCAAAAGAGTATCTATTACCCACTGATTGAATAGATATAGGTCTTTGGAATTATTTCCGACCTATACATATTCAAGCTTTTCTAAGCCCATTATAAGCTATTCCTGCAATCACTTTTCATAATAAAGGTATAATCTATTTATAGATGTCGTGGTCCGATCGTATAATTGGCCAAATGATTAAAATTCCTCAGTAGGTATTTCATGAAACGCTGCCATTTCATGATTTGACCACCTTACATCCGACATAATGATCGTTCAACACATCGTTTGACAATTTGCCTAGCGAATAACGATGTTTGGGCGTATCGATTAAGTATTAGAGGTTTATTGTTAGATACTTGTCATTCTACAGAATACGAACCAAGAATATTTCTTTAATATTCTTGATACGAACACATATGCATTCCCGTAACCCCGTTTACGCTTGCGTTCTTGAAATGCTATTTAGTCGTTTTTTATGCGTCCACTTTGTTTAAATAAGAGTAGTAGGTAGTGAACAAGTTGTGACCTAAGTGACTCCACGTGGTTTTACCTGCCCTACCCCTTGAGTGATTTTGTAAACCCAGTGGTACGGAGGGAGAGCAGCCTTTACCCGCTATAACAAAACATAGGCCCCATGCGAGCTGAAGCGGCTGAGGCTAGTCGAAAAAGCCAAAGGTGAGCTTGGGTGCCTGTGACTTGTTACGTAAGGGCGGAGGGGCTGCACTTCCCGCAGCGCTGGAGACGTATAAAACGCCGTGGTCCGATCAATTTAGCCAGATCATGAAATTCCTCGGCATTTCATGGAAACGTCGCCAATTCATGATTTGGCCAGCTAACTTAGCCAGGCAAATCGACAAACTTAAGTTTTTGATTGATATGCCTGAATTTTAACACATTTATTCATGTCGTGGTCCGATCGTACAATAGGCCAGATCATGAAATTCCTGGACATTTCATGAAACGCTGCCATTTCATGATTTGGCCAGTCATATCATGATGTGCCTAATAGAATATACGACAGATCGACGAGAACAACCTATTCGACGATATTCGCAGTTAAAATACTGGGCACATCACAAAGTAGTTGCATTTTTCGCTGTTGGTGGCGCTGTATCCGCGCTATCAGCTGTTTACTGCGTGTAAGATGGAGTCATAAAAACAAATCTTGTTTGATGATTGAAAATAAAAGTGCATTTAAAGAAAACCATGAACATCAGCTCCATGAGTTCTATGCTAGTCACGCAGATTCTATACGCAATGTAGAAAAGTCATAGACACGTATTTTAGAGGTTAGTATTTGTTGATAAACAAGTGTACAAACAAGTGTGTGTAGTTATTCATCTTTAGCGAAATGTAATAATTTTCTAATGGTTTCGTCTGATTTATTGATGTTATATTGGTTTTAGATTTATTTATGTACGTACTTAATTATTTCACATTTTTAGGTTATAGAAATCATCAAGAAAACTAGGGTGTCCATGCAACGTGACTTTGCGGACTATTACAAAATATGATGTAATGGAAACTGCAGAAAAAGATTTTTAAATATTCAAGGAGAAGTCTGTTGATGATCCCACGTTTCGTATAATCGCAGACTCGCAGTAGATGAATATTTTGATATTTTAACAGACGCTCAAAGATGGTGGCAGAGATAAAATGATGACATTTGAGACATTTTTATTTTAATACCTATATACCTATTTGTAGTGAAAAAAACATTTGTCATTTTTAAGTGAATTTTATTAAAAATTAAATTTTCAACCCATATTTTATTTCATTAAAAATAATAATTCTTATTTTTTTTTTTGTACGGTATTAGTATTACCTATTTCATATTAATTTTGTTATTTGCTAAAACTTTGGGACACCCTACGTATTCGATATGCCCAAACATTGCTAAGCAAAATGGTCAAACGATAAGCGTTGAACGATATGGCTGGTGTCAGTTGGCCAAATCATGAAATGGCGGCGTTTCGTGAAATGCCCAGGAATTTCATGATCTGGCCAATTTTACGATCGGACTACGACATCCATATCATAAATTAATTGGGAAAATCATGAAATGACGGCGTTTCATGATATGCCTAGGAATTTCATGCTCTGGCCAAATTTTATGATTGGTGCCCGACATAGATAAAACTTTTTCATATATTTGACTACAAACTCCAGAATTTGCCTAAAAAAATATCTGATCACCTACTAAATATGTTTACTTTTCAAATCTGAACTGCCTCCTCAATCGATACATACTCGTGGTCTAGGTATGTCGTATGTATGTACCTACTTCTGATAATTTTATTATTAGCTCTTACGCCTCCCCCACATTGGGCGTGCGCGATCATCGTGAACGACGCGAACGCCGCCGCCGTGCGTGAATGACGTGAACGTTCGCGTCACACGCCGAGGATCGCGCACGCCCAATGTGGGGGAGGCCTGCCGCCCGGCGGCGGTGCCGCGACGAAGGTGACGGTGACGCTGCATGGCCGCCTCGTGAGTCGCGCGGTAGGTAGGTACTTGTCACTAACACCTACGTGTGATTCTTTTAGATTTTGTCATTACAAGAATTAGCCATTAAAATAATAGGATTGGGTATTTTGATAGTTAGGCATTAATTGAAATTGCCACACGTTCATTACCACTACGATTTTCATGTCTTCTCGGATGCCGCCTACATTTTACGGTTGACTCGCCAGGCGAGTCCGGCGACTCGCCTGGCCGACTCGCCACGCGAGTTCACTGGCACTACGTAAGGGTAAATTCTATGTTTTGTTATTTTTGTGGCCGCAATTAAAAAGTGTTTTAGGACTATTCGGCGTATTTTAACTTGTAAAAATGGCAAAAAACTCTTGGGATAAAATAAAAGGTAAGTTTTTTTCGTAATAAGCAGTGGTTCTCAATATTTTAAATTGTGGTTATTGTTAAGGTTATATTTTGAATTTCTAATAGGTACTTGTGAATAGACAATTTTACCCTGAAATATTTAAATACGAGCCTTCAGTTTTAAGAATATGGTATCAGATTAAAATGTATTATTTTTAAAATATTACGATAACTTTGTTTTTCTAAAGCTTGTTTTTTATTCTAATGAAACTAGTTTGTTATATATATAGACCATGCTACTATGTTGACGTCGTTGTCTAACATGTACATATTTACTTTAAGGGAATTAGCCGTTTACCTATAGGTATCAATTAAAACCATGAATAATTTAAATAAGAACATTATAATACTAAATTTGTCTAAATGAAGTACATTTTTCCACGCGAGCTGAGTGAAACAATTGAAAAAAAAAACAAGAAATAGAAGAAATATTAACAAACACAAGAAATTAAAACTAAAGTAAATAAATATTGTTGCAGTAGGTATCTTCCTTAAATATTCCTGAACATTGCGTTAAAAGTGTATCTTGAATGGCGAATTTAGGGTGCATACGTTGACAACCGGCGGAGATCAAATGTCCTAAAAATGGATGCAATCTCGAAGAAGCTGCCACAAACAAGCCTTCAGAGTCAATAGAGAGAAGGTGCGTTGCGGTATTGCCGTAATTTCCAGGTCTTCCAAACTCGGAGATTTTGATATTTTGTCTAAAATCTGAGCGAATTAACGGTTCAGGCAAAACGTAAGAAGGTGCGATGCCATCAGAAAATACTGAAAAATCGTAAAACAAAACCACTTGAGGAGTTGTAGATTTATTTATCATTTCAGTTTGTATTCCAGATTTATTTATTCCTTCCGTTTTATTATTACCGTTAATGTTGCTAAAGTTATTCATTTGAAAAGCTTTAATAGCGTCATTTACGGTAACTTCAATTTTTTCTAGACTGACGTCGGAGTTTGTCAAAGTTTGATATTCGTTCTTCTTCAAATCAGTATCGTTTGTCGAATTTATAATTTCAACATAAACATTAGAAATGGTTTCCGATTTATTATTATCGTTTATTGGCGTCGAAACGTCCCGTTTGTTTCTGTTCGTACGAATCAAGGGTTCGTTTTGAGCAACACTCCTTTCGGGAGTAACTTGAGGGAAAGGGAAGCTTTTAAATAAGAATGATCTAGTCTCATTTAAAATTTGATGGACTAAACCATAGAATATATTGAAAAACTCATTTTCTTCTTCACGGTCGATTTTGTTTAAAGCATTTGTGTAATCTTCAACTTTAATACCATCATTGTGTTGTTTCAATATTGCGGAAATTCTACGATCATCATGTTGGTGATTATAATAATTGTTATTGAAATTATTCAGGTCCATGGCCACTCCTCCGCTTTGCCAAACTGAGAAAACTCTCGCATAAAACGGTATGTATAATAGTGGTATTGTTCTCCATTTGAACTGCAAAGGTGTCATCGCCATGTACTTGCTTAGGGGCATAATTGTAACGTTAACGTTCTGGTATCTTCTTTCAAAGTCTGCTATTTCGCGCTTGCTGTTATCATCCAGTTTAGAGAAAGAATACACACTGCCGGTAGAGTATGGAATCAGTTTATTGATGAATCGTGCATGCCTCGGTCCTCTAAATGCAGTTTGTAGTGAGTCATCCATAAGAAAGAATACGTGGAAATGGAGCAAAGGATATTGTGAGGCCATATTTGAGAGATAATCGGCATAGAGCATAAAATTAGCATAGCTGCCTCGTTGAACAATGTGATGGTAGTAGACATCGCTTGCCGGCTTAGTCGAGTTGCATTTGACAATCAAAACAGGCTGTCTTCGGTATGCCTCCATGCCTAGGGCATAAAATACGAGAAAAGATATTCCCAATAAGATCAAAGTCATCCAGCATGCCGAGATGTATTCTGAAACAAAAAAAAATCATTGCTTCTTCTTCATTCTTGCTGTCAATCGGTAACCCTTACGCGACCGATGGACGCCAGCTTAGGATAGCGTTTTTTGTAACCCTAGTCTATTCGGTGGAATAGACTAGGGTGACTTGGGCTGAGGCCAGCCCCTTAGTAGTAGACATTTTACAATGAGGAGATTTTTTTTTATTTGTCAAACTGTCGGTAGATATGTTTAAAAATCATGCAAATACTAACCGGGCCATCGGACAAGCCAGGATTGCTTAGGGGAGCAAGTAACCCCCCAGCCGGGAGCGACGAGTGTCGGCAATTGTTGTGGGTGCACCCCGCCATCACCACCGCCTCCGTCCACCTTCAGCAATGGATACTGTTCTTCCTGTTTTCTCTGTGGAGCACGCTCCACCATTATTGTCCTGTAAGTAATAAACCACTTTTATTAAAATCCGTAACAGGCTATGTATGTATTCGAGAAGTACATAATACCTACATTGTTTTCACACAAAAACTAAGTAGTTATCCCTGAAGTAAACGTAAGGGCAGTGAAGTCGATCATCCGCAACTCGTTGATTTTGACATAAGACTTCAGGTCCTATGATTTCAGTATGGGAGTGTTGAGGAGTGTTACGTTGTGATCACCATAATTTAATTAATATTTGTCCAATACCTACTGTATTTACACATCGGTCGGTTCTTACTTCTAAAATTATTTTTTTTTCAGGAGGTCATTATCATTTTACATATAAACCAAAAACTTACCCGGTTCTGCAGAATATTATATAATAATAAGTTTTTTTTATTTAAAACTCCGAATTATCAACGTATGTGAAAAATTGAAACTGGGAGAACGACATTTGCAACAAATTTTATAGACATTCCAATTTTGAAATAAATGTCGTCAGTCAATTTTGTTTTTATAGGTACCTATAGGTAGGTATATAGTATTTTTGTGTATCGCGGTTTCGCCCTACAATGGGGTTTAAATACTTTTTGATCAAAGCAAAGATTATTTTCTACAATACCTACGTTCAATTTATTTTAGTTGGTCTGATACCAGACTCCAGAATTTCGCACATTTACAGTTGTTTAAATGGTTCAAAATACATAGAAACAGATACTGCGACGTCATCGTCAGTCGCATGAATTTTAGATCAGTCAACTTCGATTGTGCGTATCATGAAGCATATGCGTATTGTAGGAGATACGTAGAGAGATTGATAGAAATTGCCTCTATTTCTTTGTAACTCTATCGCAAACATACGTCATAAACGCCGAAACTCGTCATTCATTCTAGAGGAACAATAACAGAAGATAATGCATGGCAATGTCTTAATTCACCTTCACAAGTGCAATGTCTGCAAAATTCTGTAACAATTGTAACTGCAAGCCGTATGTACGTGAGACGAATCTGATGTTGAATCAACAAAATTATGGCGGAAAATGTAAACGTGCCACCGTCACATATTAAATAGGAACTTACGTGCATATTCAGTTAAATGTACGGTAATTCATCGAGTGCCTGAACGCAACACGCGCACTTAACTTCTGTGATTATAACAACATAATATTTGACGACTGAATACTATTAAGTACAAGTGATTTTACCCTGAAAACACAAATGACGGTAGGTGTTTACATTTAAGTATAACATTTTTGTGATAACACACTTTGATAATAAATCATGTAGCTCAGACGAAAAGTAATCAAATGGTAACTTATACATTGTTTTCGAAAAGATTTTTATTCTGCAGTTATTGACAAAAAGTAGACCCCCATTTCTTTCGGTGTTTTAAAGGACAATCAATGTTAGTTAGGTAATGTTTATAATTATAATGGCCAGCTACATCTCCCTGTGCGTTTTACCAATTATTTTCCTAAATTGATGATTAACTCGTGATCGTTTTTGCTCATGACATGTCAATATTAAACGTTTTCTTTATTATCATTAACTCTATCGTGATCATCAAATATAATAATATCATCATCATTCGCCTGTAACTGATTTGGTTTGGTGCTGGTTATTGTAGGCACCTAGATTCTCATTGGCGTACATTTTTGTCGAATTTGCGCAAAAAAGACAGGGCTTACTACTGTAAGTATTTTGTTTTCGGTTTTACGAAATTATCATATTTTTGATCTCCTAAAGAACACCTTGAATCTTCTTTCTCTACACTCCAGCGTGGTGTCATTTAATTTGATGTTGTAAAATCTATACCCAAAGATCCTACTATACTTACGCAAATAATTAATTTAATGAGCCTCTTTTGTCAACCCAAAAACACAAGTGCCATTAATTTTATTATGTGATAAAATTCACAATATACGTCAATTGTGAACTGAACGCATTACAAAATTATTATTTTATTAGACATTTTAATTTTCGATTTGGTGAGAAAAAATCGTCGATTTCGTAATAGAACAGTACCATTTCTAATTTGTTTTTGTTAATAGTAGAATCAATGGCAAGTGATGAGTGAATACTACAAAGAGCAGCACCCATTACTATGTGAGGAGATTTCTGATGAGGAACATTATAGACCTCAATATCATCGAAGGCTGCGTTCCTCGAGCTATACGGGACGAGCCAGACAGAACCTAAAGGGAGCGGCTTCAATTATTACACGTTGGCCAGGTAAACATCCCATTATTTAATTAGTTTAAGCTATGCTTCAGCAGTGAAAGCCTAGTGGTTTAACCATGTGCCTCCCACGGCGAATGGTTCGAGTTCGATCCCGAGGCACGCACCGCTGACTTTTCGAAGTCATGTGCGTATTAGAAATTAATTATCACTTGCTTTAACGGTGAAGGAAAACATCGTAAGGAAACCGGCATGTCCTAGAACCAAAAATTCGAAGACATGTGACGTCCACCAACCCGCACTGGGCCCGCGTGGTGGACTAGGGCCCACTCCCTTCCCCTCACAGAGAGGAGGCCTGTGTCCCAGCAGTGGGAACATTATAGGCCGATTATGCTATGCTTATGCTAAGCTATGATTCATTGTTCGATTTATAGTACCTACACCAATTTGTCCTTTATTTAGCAGCAGGTTAACGCATGCAGTTTAATGCATGAATGAAATAACTAGGTATTTATTTGGAAACTAAGTTGTCAGGTTGGATTAAGTATAATAAAAGCATGCTCGGTTTCTGTTAAATAGCATATATTAATCTAGCTGTTATCGTTAGTTTTCTATACTGTTATCTACCTGGCGGTCATTATTGGTATTTTATAAACAAGGGCAGACTTAGTAAGCTTAAATAACTGACAACAGAGTACTGCAAGTTCTTAAGTGGTAATCTATACAAATATTAAAGCTGAAGAGTTTGTTTGTTTGAACTCACTAATCTCTGAAACTACCAGTCAGATTCGAAAAAGTTTTTTTTTATATGATAGCCAAATTCATGAGGAATAGTATAGGCTATTTAACATCATGCTAAGAGCCTTAAGAGCTGGGCAACGGGGGTGACACCGCGGGGAACAGCTAGTAAAGTATAATCGACATAACCGAATATATTTTCTGTGTATTTACAGATCACTGGTCATCTTTTCTTGCATACTGGTGGATAGGACTCGGAATGATTAGTCTTATGACGTTTATAGTTTACAACAGCCTGTTCGCATTTTCTATGTTGCCGACGACTAACACGAAGCCTGCAGGTCGCATAATAACTAATAGAAACGAAAAACCATCTACCAAAACCTTTTCATTACCTGACGTGTTCATGCATGTATTTGTCAAACAACATGACGAGGTAGATTTTAATCAATATATGCCTTACATAGAAGTATTATCGAATAAATATGATAATTTAAAATACCATTTAATCGTAGTAGTAAACGACACAAACTTAGGTTGGTTGAGTGCTGAAGAAAATAACGAAATAGCTTTGAATTCGCTCTGGAAAACAGACCCCAAAAAAGTACCATACAAATCTAACATTGCCATTGAATATGTAACTCTATCGGCGTACATGGAAAACTCTCCTTTAAAGAAGTATTGGAGGACATTGCCACACCAACTCATTGAATTTTTAGCTCGGTCTATTTCCATTTGGGACAAAGGAGGAATAGCTTTTGATCCTATTATTTTGACCCCGAGATCTCAGCATACTATTTATACAGAAAAATTAGAGAAATTACTTAATAAATATACAAATATGAATAAAGCTGGCAATGATTTCAAAATTATGAACAAATTCAATAAGTCTTCGAAGAAAGAAAGGAAATTAAATAATATTCGAGACATAATTAACGCTTTGGAAAATGAAGACGATTCTATTAATGCCTTTTCCCACCAAATTCTTACTGAAGCAGAAAACATAAAATCTCCAGTGGTAACAAGAGGTGAACGTCATTTATTTACTGCGACCGAGACCATAGTTAAAAATGAATCTGAAAAGAACACCGACTCATTCAGTCATATACAAATTCACCCTGATATAGACCCCTACTCTAGTAATAGCAACACAAAAGAATCAAGACATCGTATAGGGATGAATAATAATAGTACCGAATCGTCCGTAACTTTAGATGTTAGTCAAAATACAACTAAGTTGAGTTTGTTACCTTTATTTTTAGAATTCATATTTCATAATAAACTTAATGTTAAACCAAGACCTACAGAAGCTACGACAACAAACAGGACACGCAAAAGTGTTATAGAATTACCCAAATCTGAAGAATTTAAAAGTTCGTTGTCAACTAACTCCCTGGACAAAATTTATAAAAAAATTGATGATGCCTACAAACCAATAATTATATCAGCGGCAGGCATTTATAATAAATCTGAATATGCTAAACCTATCATAGAAACACCCAGTAAAGAGACAGATGAGATTTTAGAGACAAATCAACTTACAATTGATATAAAAGGGAATATCATAGCAACCGATATAGCATGCCACGCCTTCTTAGGTACAATATTTAGCAATGCAGTTCATCACACTGAAGAAGAAAGTGTAACAGATTTTATAATTGCTGAACTGACGATTTTTTGTAAAGGACTTTTATCTTCGTGTATGGGTATTGATTTGATTTTACTATAACTGTAATAACTTTAATTGTTGTTATTGTAGGAATGTGTATTAAATTATTTTATTTTACTATATGTTGTTTTTTTATATTCTAGCTTACCTGAGTAAAACAATATAATTTGCAAATAATTTATTTCCTTGCTTATTTAATTACACCACTTACTTACTAATGAAGTCGTGATCAAAATATTGTTTTTAATAACAGTTCACAATATTTAGTTCACAAGTTTATATTCTTAATATTATGGCAGCAAGTATTTTATTATTTGTAGAGAAAATATTTAATAGACTAGATATTTTGTATATCATAATAATAAAGAGTAAATAAATACATTTATTGTGTCAAGATTATTATTATATTATATAAAAACTCAGTATGGCTACCGAAACAGAACGTAAATACCATCACATGTTAAATGACTTCAAAGGGATGGTAGATAATTGTGTTCACTCGCTCAAAAGTATTAGGGTGAGTTTAAAAAATTACCTACTTGTACATTTTTAAAAAGTATAGTCTTTGCAGATGCAGCTTTTGCTATAAGGCGGAATATACTCATCAAAGTTATTTAATGTTTAATGCCTTGCTCATAAAAATGTTTAAATATGTACTTACTATAAACCTATTTTATACTTATATTACTTTACTACTAAATCCATATTGCACAAATGTACAGTATGTTGTATCACAAAAAAATGCCAGAGCTTAATAGAACCTTATTTCACAACACTGATCTACGACGGTGCTACATTTCTTCTTTCCACTGGTATCTCCCATCTTCCGGTCCAGTTGTTTTGGGAACGTTTACAGTCTCTAACTCTGTCCATTGGTTCACATCGTTTACTTATTGACCAATAAACATAGCCCAATGGGCACTGATATACGAGACCTCTTATCTTATTTGTTTTGTCTGTTTTACATTTAAGGAAAGCTGGTGAACATTCACTGTCTTTTTCAAAGGAAAAGTAACCGGCGCTTGGACATGCATGATTTTCTTTGGTTACCACAAGCTGAAAGAAAAAAGTTAACTCATTATTTTGTCATTAGAGTATTTAAGTAGTTAGCATGTGCAAAAATAAAAATACTTACTGGTTCCTTGTAGTGTTTGTCCAATCTTTTAAATCTCCTTTTTTGTGCTATTTTTCCATCACACTTTTTATCTGCTTTGCTTTCTTCAACGCAGCGAGTTTGACTTTCATCGTAAATAGTATTGTTGGGGCAAGTAAATACTGCTATTTTCACATCATGTGTGTCTTCGTCTTCATCACATTGATAGAACAAATTGCAATATTTGGGATGCCTTTTAAATGACGTTGGGCAAACAAACAATGATTGATCTTCGTTGGTCTCTGGACATTTATTTTCTGATGTATTTTCATCTGTACCCTTTTCTGTTGTTGAGCTTTCATTTGTTTGTTCTGTAGTCGACTGCTCTGTAGTGGATTGTTCGGTGGTCGTTCCTTCACTAGTAGTTGATTTTTCGGTTGTACTTTGTTCTGATTGTTCAGTAGTAGTTGATTGTTGAGTCGTGCTTTGTTCGGTAGTGGTAGATTCGGTGGTCGTAGATTGTTCTGTTGTAGTTTGCTCCATAGTCGTAGATGCCTGAGTCGTTTGTTCGGAAGTGGTTGGTTCTTGAGTTGTTTGTTCAGAAGTAGTTGATTGTTGTGTCGTGGTTTGCTCTGATGTCGTTGATTGTTCTGTCGTTGTTTGTTCAGACGTGGTAGATTGTTGTGTGGTTGTTTGCTCGGATGTTGTAGACTGTTCTGTCGTTATTTGTTCAGATGTGGTAGATTGTTGTGTGGTTGTTTGCTCGGATGTTGTAGATGATTCCGTCGTTGTTTGTTCAGATGTGGTAGATTGTTGTGTGGTTGTTTGCTCGGATGTTGTAGTCTGTTCTGTGGTTGTTTGTGCAGATGTGGTAGATTGTTGTGTGGTCGTTAGTTCGGATGTAGTAGATTGTTGTGTTGTTGTTTGCTCGGATATTGTAGACAGTTCCGCCGTTGTTTGTTCAGAAGTAGAAGGTTGTTGTGTCGTTTGTTTAGCAGTAGTTGATTGTTGAGTGGTCTGTTCTGAAGTCGACGGTTTTTGTGTAGTGGTTTGATCAGAAGTTGTGGATTGTTGTGTCGTAGTTTGCTCGGAACTGGTCGATTGTGGAGTTGTCGTTTGGTCAGAAGCTGTTGATTGTTGCGTAGTTGTTTGTTCAGAACTGGTCGACTGCTGAGGCGTTGGTTCAGAAGTGGTTGACTGTGTTGTTTGTTCCGTGCTCGATTGAGACGTGGATGAGGTATGTGTCGTAGTACTTTCTTGGGGACTACTTGTAGTAGTCCCTTCAGTTGCCGGAGGTTGATTTTCACTTTGTGATTGAGAACTACTACAATCCCTTGGTGGATACACTGATTCTTCATGATTACAAGTTTCAACAGCTGGATCCCAAATCGTACCTTCACCACATTCAAAGTGATATACAGAGAATCGTTTGCCATCGCCATCCCAATCCACGCATCTATAAAATTTCTTACAGTCGTTAGGATTAGCATAATAGCCTGCTTTATCACAAGTAATGTTTTGTTTTCCAGGTTTTTTAGATGTTTCCTCTTGAGAGCAATTTGATGAACTTTGTGTACTTTCTGTTGTAGTTTGAGTTGATGATATTGTTGATGATGTTGTTGAGGATGAGGAATCACCGGATGAAGAACCAGCCGCGGTCGTTGATGTTGTACTTCCATCTTGATTTTGCTCACAAGAAGGATTAACAACATCTTGTGGATGATTACACGTAGTTATGTCTTGATCCCATATAGTACCATCGCCACAAATAAAGTCATACTTCGTGTAGCCTCCTTTCCCATTATCCACGCATCTATAAAACTTTTTGCAGTCTTGAGTATCCCCAAAGTATCCTTCACTATCGCATGTATTTTTATTGCCAGAATTCGTGTCATGATTTGATTCGGAAGTCGTACTAGAAGCTGTTGAATCAGAAGTTGTTGTACTAGAAGTTGTTGAACCAGAAGTCGTTGCACTAGAAGTCGTTGAACCAGAAGTCGCTGTACTGGAAGTTGTACTAGAAGTTTCAGTTGGTTGACTATTATCTTCGTCGTGCATTATGGGTTGTGTTTCACTACCTCCGCGGCAAGTTTTGACTTGGTCTATATGATTACAAGTTTGAATATCCGAGTCCCATGCCGTGCCCTCACCACATGTAAAGTCATATTTCGTGTACCCTCCTTGACCGTTATCCACACATCTATAGAATTGTCTGCAGTCATTTTCATTTCCGTAAAATCCTTCTGCGGAGCAATCACTGCTTCCTGGGTGGGGTGGTTTGTTGGAATTTCCGTTATCATATTCATCTTCTTGTTTATCTATTGTCTGAGGTTCTGGTGTAGAAGCACCTGTTTCGTTCTTTTCTGTTGTTTGTTGATACCCCTCAGTCGTTAAAGGCTTACTCGTTGTTTGAGAACTGCAATTTAGGTCACCAGTATCGTGGTCGCAAGCTAGTATTTCTTGAACCCAAACTGTACCTTCACCACAAGTAAATTCATATTTAGTAAATCCTCCACGTCCATTGTTCACACATCTGTAAAACTTTTTACAATTTGTTTTGTCACCAATGAAACCTTCTTTGGAACACATTTCGCTAGTTTCATTATCTGGATAGTTAGTAATCGATGAAGTGCTTGGTTTTTCAGTACTTTGAGGATATCCGTGATCTTCAGTTTCGGAAGTAATCGTAACTTGTGTCGGACTTGCGCTTGATGTAGGCACTGTATCGTTTCCAGTTGTACCACAATCTTTAACAGCCCAAGCATGATTACACGCTTCAATACTTTGATCCCATAATGTTCCTTCACCACAGCTAAATTCATATCGAATATAACCACCATTGCCATTATCAACACATCGATAGAATTTCTTACAATCATTTTTGTCCCCAATAAACCCACTGTTTAAACAATCATTGCCTTTACTTGGTTCTTTTGAACTTTCAGTCGTAGGATGTTTTGTTGTACTTTGTGTGGTCATTTCAGGACCTGTGTCAATGTTAGAGGGATAGCCATTATCAATTTCATCACTCATGGTAGGGTGAAGTTGAGTAGTAGTTTCGTGGTGACCTGTGGAAGAATCGACAGTGCCTCCACACTTTTCCACTGCCCACTCATGATTACAAGCTTCAATTTTTTGATCCCATACAGTTCCTTCACCACAAGAAAATTCATATTTAGTGAATCCACCACGACCATTGTCAACACATCTGTAAAACTTTTTACAATTCATTTTATCACCGATGAAACCTTCTTTGAAACACACTTCACCTGTTTCACTATCTGGATAGTTGGTAGCTGTTGAAGTGCTTGCTTTTTCAGTACTTTGAGGATATCCTTGATCTTCAGTTTCGGAAGTAATCGTAACTTGTGTCGGACTTGCGCTTGATGTGGGCAATATATCGTTTCCACTTTGACCACAATCTTTAACAGCCCAAGCATGATTACACGCTTCTACACTTTGATCCCATAATGTTCCTTCACCACAGCTAAATTCATATCGAATATAACCACCATTGCCATCATCAACGCATCGATAGAATTTCTTACAATCATTTTTGTCCCCAATAAAACCACTGTTTAAACAATCGTTGCCTTTACTTGGTTCTTTTGAACTTTCAGTCGTAGGATGTTTCGTTGTACTTTGTGTGGTTATTTCAGAATCTGTGTCAATGTTAGAGGGATAGCCATTATCAATTTCATCACTCATGGTAGAATGAAGTTGAGTAGTAGTTTCGTGGTGACCTGTGGAAGCATCGACAGTGCCTCCGCACTTTTCTACTGCCCATGCATGATTACAAGCTTCAATTTTTTGATCCCATACAGTTCCTTCACCACAAGAAAATTCATATTTTGTAAAGGATCCTTCTCCATTATCTACGCATCTATAGAATTTTTTACAGTCCTTTTGATCTCCCATAAAACCGCTATGCATGCAGTCATTACTGCCCATAGATACAGATTCTGGTGCAGTTGAAGCATTGGATGTGGAGCTTGGAAGAAGTGTAGTTGGACCAGTACTTTGGTCGGTCTCTGTTGAACTACTGTCAACTATTTGGGGGTTATAGGTGGTTACGGGCTTAGCTTGAGTCGTTGTTTCCTGATGGTCAACTGTGGATCCGCCACATTTCGCTACCGCCCAAGCGTGATTACAAGCATCGATTTTAGGATCCCATACAGTTCCTTCGCCGCATGTAAATTCGTAACGAGTGTAACCTCCATTGCCGTTATCCACGCATCTGTAAAACTTTTTACAGTCATTTTCATCTCCCATGAAGCCACTAGAGCGACAAACATTACCCGTACTATATTCTACGTTTTGTGGTTTTTTTGTTGTGGTGGTCGTCGTTGAAGTAAAATCATTATTTACAGATCCATAACCAGTATCATAGTCATCATTTTGTGTTGCAGCCGATTCAGTAGATGACTGAGTAACTATAGTACTTTGCGCATGGGTACTGGTAAGCGTATTTTGTTTCTCAGTAGTTGTCTTTACATTATTTACATCGGGAGATGCATTACCGCCACATTTTTTCACGGCCCAGGCGTGATTACATGCTTCTAGATCGGAATCCCAAACAGTACCTTCACCGCATTTAAACTCGTATTTTGTAAAGCCACCTTTACCGTTTTCGACGCATCTATAAAATATTTTGCAGTCACTTGCATCGCCAATAAATCCACTAGATTGGCAATTTCCATTGGAAGGTGATTTTGTTGTTGTAGAACCTAAAGACGGTGTACTTGAAGTTGTTGAACTTAAAGTAGCTGAAGAAGATGTAGTAGGGTTTTGATGTTGGTGACCGTAACCACCGTCTTCATTATCTTCCGTAGTAATAAGTTGTGAAGTCGTATGGTGATTTTCAGTTAATACTGTAGTGTAATAATTTTGAGTAGATTTAGAAGTACTTATAGTAGCTTCTGTAGTACTTGTTGATTCAGTAGAATGTTTTCCACCACATTCTTTGACTGCCCAAGCATGATTACAGGCTTCAATACTTTGATCCCAAACTGTTCCTTCTCCACACAAAAACTCAAATTTAGTGTACCCGTCTCTCCCATTGTCAATACATCTGTAAAACTTCTTACAATCGTTAGTATCTCCCATAAAACCAGATTTATCACATCTGTTAATTCCCTGTGCACCGAAATCACTAGTAGAAGAATATGTAGGCGTTGAAGGTCTCACTGTAGTTGATTTATGAACCTGTATCTGCGTTTGGCTTGATTGCTGAGAATGATCAATTTGTAACTGTGTCTGTACACCTTTATCACTGTAATCAATTTGAGTCTGCGTTTGGCTAATTGCTGATCCATGACTTATTTGAGTCTGGTTTTGCTTAGCGTTTGTGCCTTTGTTTTGATCTAAACGATCACCATAGTTAATTTGAGTTTGGTTTTGTATTACTGATCCGTTACTTATCTGCGTTTGAGTCTGGGTAACTTTTGAGCCATAACTTACTTGCAACTGTTGTTGCATAGTATTATCCGTTGAGCTGTCTTTTTGAGGGATTTCTGCGTTCGTTGTAAATTGATTGTCCTGGTTACTCTTACCGCATCTACTTCTTTTCACAGCCCAAGCATGGTTACAACTTTGTGTGTCATCATCCCATACCGTTGATTCACTACACGAAAACTCAAACCTTGTATAAGTTCCTCTTTGATTGGCCACGCACCTATAAAACTTCCGACAGTTTTCGCTGTCACCCATAAATCCGTCTGATGTACAAATATTATCTCGAGAGCTCGAATTCGGTATAGCGGACGTCGTTGGTGGAGAATTTGATACTTTAGTAAACTGTTGATTTGAAGTTGCTGTTTTTTGTGGTAAATCTAAGGGATTTACTGTATGTTCCGCGTTTGCATGATCAGTATAGTATAAATGAGTGAATATTGTAGAAGTTTGTGGTGTTTCACGTTTCGTAGGCGTATTTATTGTTGAGCTAGAAACTGCCCAAGGGTTAACAGTTGTAAATGTCCGCGTAGTTGTTGAGCTATTTATATTAATTGGTTGGTATGTTATTGGTGATGGTATCTCATTCTCTACTCCTTTAATTTCATTACTATTTAGACGATCAACTATCGGTGGTAGCGATATGCCTCCACATTCTGAGCGCTTTGTGCTTCGGGGATGATTACATACTTCAGTTTCAGGATCATAAATAGTACCAGGTCCACATTGAAACTGTAATAAAAAATCACATTGTTAACTTAGGTATTTTAATGCAGAGCTACGATTGTATTCTCTTAATTAAATATTATGGCAAAGCCTCCTTTTAATAATAACTCCTTACCCTGTAAACCGAATATTTGCCACTTCCTGACTTCATGCACCGGTAGAATACTGCGCAATTGTGAGGATCCGCTTGAAAACCTTCCCCAGCACACAAGATGGGTTCGGGTCTTGTGCCCGAATAAACCTTAACTATTCTACCGGTTACTCGAGATTGCCGATGCTGCTCCTGTGACGTTTCTGCAATTTATAATAATAGTTTTTTCGTAAGTAAGAAAATAATGTTTTACACATTCATTTATTTAGCATGCCGTAAAATTTTTGATTGATTTACATAAGAATAAGACCATCATGTTCTCAAACGCTGTGTATCTATCTATATGCTCTCAAGTCATTAAAGTAGGTACAAACCATTACTACCGCTGCCCGTCGCCTCAACAATTAAAACAAAAAGGACAATTGTATATAATTTACAATATCTTCGTATGGTAATGTCCATTATGTTGCTAATTATTTGGTGCTGGTTATAACTTGCAGAACATTTTTATCGTCGCTACCTGAAACAAAAAGTGTTTGTGAGATATCTGCATGGAAATTTTAAAATGCATTCCTAACTAAAATGTATGATTTTGAATGTTTCATAGTTAATCACGATGTTGGGACTAACAGATTTTGCAGAATGTGATGCTTTTCTCCTTTTTATCAAAAATCGTAAACTGTTGTCAACATTTCCATAATATTTCCATTTGTCATCAAATGCCATGAGTCATTTACCGTATTAGAATGATTAAACACGTACCGTAATTCGTAAAAAGGAATTTAGTATTAATTAAACAAAGAAACATTTTGATTCATAAGCCATTACGCAGTTGTTATCAAAAGCAAATTATATTGTAAGGTAGGTAAGTCTAGTTAAATTCCGTTTTGAGAGAGCACTCTTATTTCTCCCAAAATCGACTACAAATTACAAGGAATCAAATCGCATCTGCCGAGGTCCTGGGTTCGATCCCCGAGCTGGGCAAGTGTTACAGGGTTTTGCCATTGGGAAATTCTCAGCAGCAGCGGGACTGGATTTGTGGATAAATTGTATATTTATTTTTATTCCTACACCTAAGGGGCCGCAAAAGATCCATTCGATGTACCCACAAAAGGATTGGCTTCCGCTGCAAGGACAGAAAACAAGAATATAAAAGGAGTCATTAACTCTACAGGTAAGCAGAGCTCTAGTTATTTTATAGATCTTGCTCTGCAATGCTCAATTTATAAAATTAAATAGTATGAAAAGCGTACCTCTTCTAAACTACACAATGCATTTTCACCACCATTTAAAGAATTTGTTTCGAATGGTTTGTGTGTATTAAACTCATCAATAATAATTATGAGCATCTTCTACTATGAGACTCGCCATCGAAATAAAATCTGCTGTTCCATACATTTATGTTCACATAAATCGACAAAATGTATGGATAAGTAAATTGCCCCCTCTGAGGAATGTCGCTTAATGGGGGACATGTTGTAAATAAATGAAAAACATGAATCATGAGTGACACAAAGAAATGATTATGAATTATTTAATGTTAATTAAGTAGGTACGATTGAAACTAAAAGTGCCTAATAAGACCTCATTTAATTTGCGCGTGAGAGATGTTTATGCGTAACTTTTATTTCTTATCGAAGCCAAACAAATTAACGCATTGCTTGGATTTATTTTTCAAGGAGTACCTGACCATGACTGTATATTCTTATTTATGACTTTGCATAGTTAGCAACCGGCAAAGCGTGATGTTGTGGGATCAGATTTAAGGACGCATCAATTCATGTGCATTGTTGTTTTATAATATGCTGCAATCATGCAACTACACCTGATGAGAGGCTCGTGGCTAAATGACGGCCGCGCTGATTGATCAATCTGCGAGGTTAAGCTGCGCTTGCCGCGGTCAGTCCTTGGATGGGTGACCGTTCTTTACACATCGAGACCCCTCCGTGCCTCGGAGAGCACGTTAAGGCGAAGGTAAATGGTAACGGCCAGTTTTAAATCTCTTATTTCGCCGTCAAATAATGCAGGTTAGTTGTGCAATTTTTGTATGTTAAACTAGAACATATATACATCAATCAATCGTACCTGTGAATATTTAACTATTGTAGTAAAATACTTAATTAAATAAATTCATGAATTCGTGTCTACCCAAAACATAAAAACGTAATTACTTTCAAATCGCTTAAGATATTTTCATGATTTGTTTTGTGTGAAAAGACTATGTTACTACCTATAATATTGCCTGTTACTTTATTTTTATTTTATATTTTAGGTACTAAAAAGTAATAATACGTCTAATTCTGCACAGCGCGCTCCTTGATAGGCGAGTCGTATTGCTCGGTGGATGTATGTCGCGTTGCTTGAGCTCAGCGCAGAACACTCAAGCTATACCGCCCAAATCACTCAAGGCCGTTGGCGTATACCGGGGCCTTAAGCAGTCGGTCCCGGTTGTCATAGGAATATCTTTGACAATCGTTACGGTTAATCAGAAGCCCTAAAGTCTGACAGCTGGTCTTTTATTTTTTTTTTTTTTTTTTTTGAGGATGGTAAATCATCAAATGACCCCTTCCGCTCTGGGTGGAGCGGAAGGGAGTGTCAGACTCTTACTGACTAAAACCCACCCGTGTTCCTTCCTTAGCCTTTTATGTTCCGGGTCAGCGGTACCCCTTTCGGACAATCCCGCTTTCCCGGCAGGCTTGGGCCCTAGTGGGCCGCTTCGATGCTGACATCTCTTTGAGGCGCGCGTGGAACACGTACGCGCCGTTCGGCACGGGCCTGGTCCTGATCGGACGGTGAGCTACCCATTACTCACCCCCCGCAGGCCCGCGCCTACGGTGGCCGGGAGTCGTCACGCGGCTCCCGACGCCCGGAGCGTCTACCGCGGCGGCTTCGACGGGAGACTCTCTCCCTCTCCCGTCCCGCCACCTCCTTCGCTAGCATGACTGCTTCGCAGAAGGAGGCGACTGCCTCCCACTCCCCCTCGCCCCGGACAGCTGGTCTAGCATTCGAATTCGTATTACCCATTAATTGGGTTGTGGAGGTCAGATGGCAGTCGCTCCAAGTAAAATATTGATATTCAGCCAAATCTAGTTAGACTGAAAGCCGACCCCAATATAATTTGGGAAAAGGCTAGGCAGATGATGATGCAACTACACCTGAAATCGCGAAAAAAGCCTGCTGTTCCATTTTTCGAGTGATATGGATATGTTTTTGTATGAAAAACTCTTTTTTTCGCGATTTCAAGATTAGTTCTGAAGTAAATTGAACTAGAATTAAATAGGTACTGAATACCGTACTAATAGTAGACGTATTTTAGGACTAGTGAAGTAGGTAGGTACCTTAATCATGTATAATGATGAGGACATAATATAATTTTGTTACTATTTTACTGTACCGGCTTCCCCTCACGCTTCGCCACCTACTTCCAAGTCCTATTTTCCCTCACCATTCGCCACTTGTAGGTACCTACCTACTTCACAAATCCTATTTAAGAATAATAAAATTACTACACATTGAACTTGGACGCTAATAATAAATGTATATCGACTACTTATCTCTCCCAAGATGTACCTACAAAGAAGCAAAGTGGAACGGGTTACATTTTACATTCAATACTGTCGTATTCGTACTAGTCGTAGGCGCTAACCAACAGGTAATGTATTAATGTTACTACGATATTCTTACCTTTATTTAGATAAATTATTTAATTGGGCATGGCTTTAAAAGACAGCGATGACGCGTCATCATAAAGCTGGTTGCTAACCAAGAGCTAAGCTAAGTTAGTTTAGCTTAGCTCGCATAGCTGAGGTAATTTTTTACAACTGTCTTGTGTGCAGACCGCAAACTATGTAAGTTAAGCCATGCGAGCTAAGCTAAACTAACTTAGCTCTTGGTCTGCAACCGGCTTAAAGCGCAGGCCACACCGCCAGCTAGCGGGCGGGCAGGCTAGGCGGGCGAGGCATTTCACACGCTGACGATAAGTTCGCGGTGTGAACCGAAGTATGAAGAGAGGTGAAACGATGCCTCGCCCGGCTCGCTAGCTCGCTCGCTAGCTGGCGGTGTGGCCTACGCTTTAGTGGCAATAGCTCAACGAGAACAATTAGTGAGAGGTTGTGGGTTCGACCCTACCTGTTGCATTATTGACTCAAAGAGGTCGTTCTCGTTAGGAGACAAGCATACTTAGCTTAGTTAAGTTGCAATAGTTAACGGAAACCAGTAATTTGCAACCCACATTGCTGACTTTACTTAACAAAAAACCGACGAATTGATAACCTCCCACTTCTGAAGGCGGCTAAAAATAAAAAGAAAATGCTTTGTGACAGTACTGTAGAATTTTCCAAGTCCTTTTTGAAGTAATTTCGTGAGCTAATCCTAATACTATAGGTACTGAAAATTATTGAAAGGTCGGCTACCTTACTCCATAATTGACAATTGTGTAATATCTAGTTATAGCTATTTTTTTTTAGTATAACTGCCATTCATCAATCCTAAGGCACTTTTGTAATTGCTACCGGTGTCTATGTTACGGACTAGTAACTGATGATTACCGAAAAAACTAATAACTAGATCAATCAATCTAAATATGAGTTACAGTGTTAAAAAAAGTACCCAGTAATACCACCGACATCTTTAATATCTATGAGGCGGGCATATATGAAAGCTACCATACTATTAAACAGCTAATCTCAGTCATATTTACCAAGCATTTTTTGTGAGAAGACCTAACAAAAAAAAGCGTAGAAGTGGCACGCTACTCGCTACCACCCGTACTCATTCGCCAAGAATTCCCAACAATTCCTCGGGCATTTTTCTAAAGGTCATGTGTGAATAACCAAGCAGCCTTCATAAGAATAAATTGATCGTTGGACTGTAGTTCGTTGGCACTAATAATTACAACTCGCAACTTGTTCAAAATAAGGCAAAACGATGATACGGCGAGGGCAAGTTTCTTTTTATATGAGAGCTGGACACTGTCATTACGCGGAGCGTATGACGCGAGTTATGCAAACCAAATGAGCTGAATAATCATTGACGGCGACAAAAAAATATGTCTATACTTAATTGGATTGTTTTACGTATGTGTAATCTATGTCGGTTATCTTGTATTTACTGGGGCTTCCTTTTTTATTGAGTGGCAATGGCAAAAAAACAGGCAGCCCACCCGATGGAAATTGATCCGCCTATGTGTTGCGTTGTTCACCCTAAACACAAAGTTGAAAATGTCTCATGTGCCTGTTTACACCGACACCCATACCCTTCAAACCGGAACACAGCAATGCTTAGCGGCAGAAATAAATATGGTGGTAGTAGGTACCTCCCCGGACGAGCTCTTTCACGAAGAGCTCTACTACTAAGTACCTACTAATGATAAAGATACAACATAGAACGGTATCAAATGGATATGGAAGTGCTATTGGTCTAGTCATACATTCTTGTTCCCTATCGGTAGCGTACAGTGGCAAAGTGTGCGGGGAAGCCGGTACAATAAAATAGTAAAAAAAATAAAAACAATGCCGTTAATAATCATGTAATATACTTATTGTTTATTCAATGTATTTACATAATTATTTTGAATAGACGAATAGGTAGGTACTTAAGACGAATTATTTTATTTTATGTTTTCATTGTACGTACCTACCAGCCTCTCTGCTTGCCCTCACCATTCGCCATTGGTAGCTTACAGTACTCTTTAATAACTAACCTAAGGTATTAAAATAAATAAGTGCGACTAACACACTGACCTAATTAATGATTGCACATAAGCATATAAAATGCAAATGCTCCAATAAACTTTTACTTTCAATTGCTTGAGTAAGTCGCATAGGCAACTTAACGAACCGGTGCCAATAGTTTATTACAAGTTTACAACGTATTGAAGGGCGCAATAATATAAAACTGGTTTCATGAAGATTCCCTTTCCAGCAGTTGTGGTGGGGCTGCATTCTTGCGGTTGCATCTCGATTGAGTCCCGATAATAACGTCTTGAAATAAATTGGCTAGACTAGTGTAAACTGTGCACGTTTACCGGGCTTTAAGTGTACAAGATGAAAGTTATGTTGCCTACCAACACCAGCTGTGATTCGTTATCGGGATTATGAAATATGATGTTATTTCATATTTAGCTTGTTGTTTTGCTCTTACGATATAAGAACAAAGAATGACTGTTGTCTATGCTTTTGAAGTTATTCTCTACCTCAGATCATAGAAACAAGGAGATATGTCAACATAGCTAATTAGTACCGGAACAACTGATGCCACTTTTAGTACATTTTTCGACACAATTACGCGCATAATTAAGCGCTCCTTGTGAATAAAAAGACCTCCCACGTATTAAACATTCCGCACACCCTCAATCTAACACTGTTAATCGTCACTCAACACTAGCACTAAACTAAAACACTGTATTTATACCATCGATCGTGTTCGATTCGTCGCCAGCGCGTACGTTCTTAATATGAGCAATTTGCTCAAAATCAGGCATCAAGCTCGATAGCGCCTTGGCACATCTCCCTTGTTTCTATGATCTGAGTTCTCTACGCTCCGTTCCACCCACGCATTGTTGAGGCAAGTTCTACGAAAGTATCTTATGATTTACAAGTAGTGAATGCGGCGCCGCCCGTCTGTGTTATACCTTTTTCAGACGTTTGAGATAGTGACTTGACATGATATTAACGTGAAAGAAAGAAAGAACTGATGGCATCTGAAGAACAGGAGGAAAAGACTAGTAGTTTAAGCTTTGCGGTCGAAGACTATCCTATCAGCATCTTGTGGTTAGCAAGCAAAAAGGGAGCGCACCTCATCGATTTCCTTTAGGTATTATTTCCTTAATATCCGTGCTATGGTGCGGTGCGGACTTACAAGTCATCATCATTATCTGGTAACATGTAAGGTTCAATGGCGTGCCTAATCACATGCTAAATCATTTAATTAATTAGACACGATGTGGCTTGACTAATTGACTTATTGGTTACATCCCAAGTAGACAACTCTTTTAATTCTATACGGAAAATGACTGAAAATCGCTGAAAATTCTAAACATTGTTTGTGATAAATATCAATGTAGAAAAATATGTTATTCGGACACAGCTTTTTCAATTAAGTACCCCATCTATTAATAAAACGTCATGTGCTAGTAGGACTGGCGCCCTGAGGGTTCCGTACAAAACTAAAAATATTCCACTACAAATATGCAATAGCGCTGTCTATGAGTAAGATTATGTCACTAAATTACCTACTTCTATTGGCGCCATCTATGAGCAGATGCCTCCACCCGTTAAGGGTCTTGACATACGGACAACAAAGTGATCCGGTACGGAACCCTAAAAACGGATAAAAGAAAAAAATCGAAGAAAATCAGTTTTATCAGTCGAGAAAACCTCTCTTCGAAGTAAGGGACTGTCATACGATCATAAATAATTTTCTTGAAAATATTTGTCGTGCATTTGTATTAATGAATAATGAATGCATAAAGATTACGTCGCAGTGACCTTGAACTTGCCGTTGCACCTGCATGAGTCGATGCCAAGTCGGCCGACTTACTTTCCCAGTAAGACGAGTAGACTACAAGACTATAAATATATACAACAAGTTATATTATCTACATCTGTGATCTACATACAGAGGAGTATAACTGTAATACCACAAAAGCTAAAGACTGGATAGCAGAGGATGGGTTGCGGAAATTAGGAGAAGCCTACTTCAGCAGCGGTAAGCTAAAATAGAATGGTCTGAAAAGGCATATTCTTCTGTATCGGACATTTTTCCAATATAAACGAGATTTTTTTCAAAGATTTTTAAAATCTGGTAGGTATTTGTAATCTCAAATATCCAAGAGAGAGAGAAAGAGACTAGAGACGTGGGGCTGGCTGGTTGCACCACTTCTTCTTCTCAGCTTAAACACTAGGAAATGGTAAAGGGTCGTTTTGGGGGTTGTCTTTTATGACTTCAGGCCTACTGTTCTCGGAGGCATAGCTTCATAGATGCGTATTCGTCATTAAACACTTGAAGCCTGCAGGCAGCGACGCGACGCCAGCGTGACGCTGCCGCTCCTCCGACAGTTTCATAGTTTTGATGTAAGCAGCAAGCAGGCGTAAATCAAGCGTAGGTATAATAACGACCACGCATCTATGAAGCTACGCCTCCATGAACAGTAGGCCTTAAACGTTCAAAATGTACTGATTCTCAGTCTATAATTTAGATTCTCGTGCTTTCAACGATCGTTAGACCTTACTCCAGATATTGGCGAGCTAACCTTGCTTAAAATCTCTGCGTCATGAATAAATTCTGGCTGATGCAACTTAACTCGCAACAGCACCTTGCTAGTCCACGGCCAAGGTTACGTCGACTACGCACGGTTCGTATCGGGTTTACTCACTAACTGCCAAAGCGGCAATTATGGCCGGTTTCGCCGCTTTCCGATATTATAAGCTCTGCAGATAACGATTTGACAGTAATTGGGAGCTTTTACTATAAGTTTATGTGTTCGGAACTTGAATAGAATTACAAGCTGCTGTTATGGCCATTATGAGGTCTGGTAAAACTATCTAAAGGTCATCATTAGTACGTTGATCAAAGAAGATACGTTGTTTACTTGGCACTAGATTAGTAATAATAATGGTCTACCAGATTTATTCCTATCTACTAGTCTAAATCTAGGCTACTAAAAGTCCTTGCAAAAGCTTAAAGAGAGCTTTCGCAAGGAACAAATTTTAGCAATTTTATGATTGGCTTTCGCAGCCAGAGCCATTATAATCAGTAGTGACCAGATTTCTATTGATACATAGTTCCAATGGATACAAATTAAAAATACAATGGTGGAAATTAAATTTACATTGAGGGCTTTAACGAATACTGTGAGAGATCATGACATTTGTGATTCTAGGTACGTGCAACTGTGTGATGCCTTTCCACGGACGAGGGTGACTCAACCCCCAGAATATTGTGAGAGGACATTTATGATTCTGGCATCGTGCAACTATGACTCCAGCATGAGGAAGAAGTAAAAAGAATAATATTCCACACATGCATAATGTAACGAAACAGAGACCGGTTCCGTTCCACCGGATGTACCTCATTTGTGAGCGAACAATTAGTTCGTTGCATTTGCGACACAACTTGATGTCTGTCAATGGTAATTATGTATGCGCTTACGCAATTAATTGATCAGATCAGCAACGTAGCTATTAAGATTTTTCCTTCCTTAGTTTTTATCTCTGAACTACTTCTTCCGTGGCAACAGGAGTATTAGGTATAGTATTAAAAGGCTATAGTCGTCTTCTAGTTTAGGACCTAGCCATGATTGGAGAGCTCATGATGCTAGTTATACCTGTTAGTTCCTTTCCATAAAAAGTAAAAAATCCCTATCTTGTGGATTCAGAAAAACAGCAAGGACCCGTATATTTAGGTATAACATGGTTTCCACCATTCTGATCTCATTCATCCAATGATTTTGATTCTTTATGCTATGATAAAGAAACAAAATCTGTAGAGAAATACAATACGGACTTCCCATGGTAACATACATAGTAGGTAGATACTAGCGATAGTTTTGTAAGAAGAAACTGTGGAGTATTTATTTTTTGACCCGAAATTATTATCCTCTGAGGTTTCAGCTACAGCATACAAGCAACTTGAAAATCTAATAGTATATTTTGCTGGTCCAAATTTTAGAAGACGTCAGTAAATATTGTAAATTTGTAACTCATCTGAAAAACCAACAGTTCACGTATAATCAATTCACATCTAGGTACTTTAGGAATTCATATAAAAGTAGATATCGAATTAGATATACAATTACATAAACACGTGCAAGCTATTAGGTACAATTGCAATCATCCACAACGATTATACTTCGAATAACTCAATTTTGTTCAATTATAAGTTTTCTGAGACCACAGCATAATTATGACTAACTGCTACATATTCAAGAAAATGAGTTCATAGAAGAATTAGTTATGTACATCAATTATTTTAATTAAATATATCACACTACTAACCAACTCAGAATGATATATTATGCAGCACATTAAAATGAAGATAACATTGCCATCTTAAATATGAAGTGTTTTTTTAGAGTTCCGTAGCCAAATGGCAAAAACAGACCCTTATAATTTCATACTATTTGTCTGACTGTCCGGCTGTCCGTATGTCCGTCCTTAAGTATGTCACAGGTATTTTACTTGGAGACTATTGACACTTTATAAATGAAACTTCGCAGGTAGATGTCTTCTGTAAACCACCTAGGAGTATAGTTTATACAGGGTGGCAGGTTAAACAGTGGAAATATTTTAAGGGGTCATTATACTCATCATTATGAACAACTTTTACTACCCTGAAATCGCGAAAAAAAAACTCAACAAAATGTATGGAACAGCTGATTTTTTTTTCGCGATTTCAGGGTTGATCCCATAGTAAAAGTTGTTCATAATGATGAGTACAATGACCCCTAAAAATATTTCTACTGTTTAACCTGCCACCCTGTATATTACGCAAAAAAATATTTTGCAGTGTTTTACACATGAAACTGAGGAATGAAAAAAAAATCATGTGAGATATCGTTGAATAGGTCTTTAAAAATAACATGAAAGCTTCAAAATGACTTTTTTATTTAGGTGAATATTTGAGATGACATTTATGCGCTTCTAAAGTCGTAGAAAATGTCTACCCCTAATTTTTCAACTATAGCGTGGAAAATTCTGGAGAAAATGGGGCTTGAACTTAAAAAAACACATCCAACAAAAACTGGTTTGAATAAGATATTTGTGCAGTTTTTGAGTTAACCAACCACAAAAATAAGTTTGTATTTCATATTATTATCATGAAACACGAACTTATATTTGTGTTTGAAAAACTGAAATAAACAGCCACGGAACCTTACAGTGTGCGTGGTCCGACACGCACTTGGCCGGTTTTTTCATCTTAACTGGATCGTTGTTAAACAATTACCTATTTCGTAAGTGAGGAAGACGAGTTTGTAACGAGAATATTATGCATGAAAAACTTCCTGTAATGTTTTTGTGATGAATGATATGTACTACAAAGGCGTTTTTTTCTTCAGATTTATTAATAACATCGTACTAAACGGTAATGTTTCTGTTACAAATGCATGCATGCATGAAGAAACCTTTGTAAATAATCTTTACACATGGTGTTAATAATTTTTGAAATTAACCGACAGTGAATGGAAAATATTATTTTAATTTTTTTTTGTTATTTTGAGTTAATAAGATTTCATTCAATCTCCTATTAATATAACGTTATCTTATATTTCAAAATAATTAGGTTAATATCGCATGTTCTGGCCAATGATGTACCTACCTAAACCATAGATGCGCTGCCCGCGATCTGAAAATTACAATAAAAAAGTAAGGTAAGAATGCAACACATGCCAAATTTCAATGACGTAGTCCCAATAGTCCCCAAGTAAAATGGCTGTGACCAAGGTTTTGTTCAGGGAGGGGCAGGCAAGAAAAATACGTAGAGGAAAGATGCGTAATAATCAATTTATGAACGATTTAAAATGCATTTTCTTACTAAAATTATTTATTTTTCCGGTTGAAGAGATCGGTCGTAGAGTTGCTAGGGGGGGCAGTGCCCCCCTGCCTGGACCTGGCTACGCCTATGGCTGTGACATCCGGACGGGCATAACTAATTTACTATGAGTTCTCTATTTGCCATTTGGCTATAGGAGCCCTAAAAAAACCAATAAGTATCTACATGCTTATATTTTGTTGCATAAAGCTCACAGCACCTTGACTTGATTGGGTACTACTATAGGATATCATAACTGATAGACAAGAAAATATTCCTTCGCAATCACGATTTTCATGCGGGTCGGCGTGAGCGATCATTATGATGACTTCACAGCGTCATTACCAACAGATTCCTATCGACAATTATCTTGGATACGTAACTACTGTCATACTTAAACATAATAAATATATTCACCATTCCGGATATATTTTTTTAAAGAACCAATAGAATTGTAGATCAATTATAGTAGTTATGATGTTATGATTATCGACAGATAGCGGGACTCGTTTCATTTTGCAGCCCTGCCGGCCTAGCATGACCACGATAGAAACGGGTTTTGTCTACATAGAAATAGACAAAGTGACAGATTGTAGAAACATTTCTACGTTTTATGAATGAAACGGTAGAAATGTTTCTACAATCTGTCACTTTGTCTATTTCTATGTAGACAAAACCCGTTTCTATCGTGGTCATGCTAGGCCGGCTGCAACCTAACAAGTGCCTTGACAAGTATCACCAAAATTTTAACATTAAAATGACTGCATTGGTTTCTGAGATCCGAAGGGCCTTTTAACGTGGATAACACATTTTATTTACCTAATAGATTGAACACACTTGCAATTAATCGTTGTGCGATGGTTACCCTGATCAAAGGAAATTACATATGGAATAATCGCTTTGAAACTAATTGACTTGCAAATAGTTTCAAAGCGATTATTCCATAGGTACCTAATTTCCTACGCGTACCTATTTAGTATCTATGCTTTCCTTTGATCAGTGTAACTATCGCATAACGATTAATGGGAGACGCACACTTGTCCGCACGCAGACGCCGCAGTCACCACAGTCATCACTTTCGACTCGGCGACTGGCTGCGGTGCGTAAGGTGCGGACAGGTGTGCAACGTTGCATAGAACTTCATACAAAGAATTAAAATGCGGCGACTGCGTTGCGTACGGTGTAGATAGGTGTGCGTCCACCTTAATAATATTGCAAGTGTGTGTTCAACCAAGTTGACAAGCCAGTTGGAGATATTTACAAAACTCTACCACCTAGTCCATCAGCAATCAGACGGCCTTATACAGCCTTTAGTCTATACCTGTAGAATCTAGCCATAATCACACCATTCTCCTAAACAATACAGGATTTGAATCACAATAAATCAATCCAGCACGAAATCATTTAGTTTGGCAACCCGCGTTACGGGCTGCAGCTCGTAGATGGTATCGACCATCCGGCGATTCTGAGGTTTTATCGTTGTGCAACGATATCTACTGGAATCTATTCACTTTCTTATTGTTTGTCTAATTATATGGACTGCAAACGTTCAATGGCAAGCTGGGACGTAAATAGAACGAGGTGTAAGGTCAAGTTTGTCTCTAATCTCCACTGAATGATCCTATTAATTAAATAGTATTCGGTATAGTACCTTTGTTCGGACTACCGTCATAAACATGTAATTTGATTGGCTATTAAGCCATAATAGTAGTAGGTAGGTACCTACATGTAAAGGTGTCCGTACATGAGGCGATTACTTGTATCGTCGTCGTTCGATTTTAACATAGAACTACGAATCGATCGAAAATCGCAACAGACAGCAGCTACGCTGAGAAATCGTCCGATCACATCGCGTCCGCCACACACGAACGATGACATAAAACTATAAGACATGGATCGTCGATACGAATAGATACGATCTGCTTTACGTTAATTGCCTGTGTAAGCATCTCTTTCTATGCGAAAACTTCATTATCAAAGGCACCATTACTGCAACAATATTATTTATAAACGGTAATATTTTCAAAAATTGTTCACATTTCAAATACCTAGATAAATAATATTTTAAATTGCTTTATAGTATATTGAGTTTACTTCCTGCAAGTTAAGTTATAATCACTTCCTAATCTATTAAATTAATTCGAATTCTATCACCACCAAAAAAGGAGATAAATAAATAACATACAATTTATAAAAAAACACTGAGTACCTACTTACCTATAACAAAAAATAGAACATACAAATATAAATTCACACCTATTTTTGTTTATTTATCACATTATTCAGCAAACCTGCGTTTAAGATATAGAAGAAAAACATCAATAAAAGTTCATTGATATCCAATTTTTAATAATAGACCATTAAGTTTATGATCTCTAATTGCACCAAGAATTTAATTTTCTTTCGTTTTTTTTAAGAATGTCGTTCACCTATTGACGTAATATTAAAATTTATTTATTGAGCACGCCGAATCTTTGGAACTTAAAGGAACTAAATACTGAAATATCCTGAAATACTAAATTACATAATATTATATAATACATTTCTGAGCACTGAACTAATCTCAGGTAACTGCCTGTTAATTGCCTGTTCAAAATTGAATTTGCTTACTAATTTCATTGTAGGTATGCCATTGAAGAAAAACACCATACAATTATTTTCCAGGGAAGTAGGTTTATGTACCTAGGCTATAGAAATATTATGTGCTATTATAGACTAATAAACGAGGACCCGTTACACCAAAATTCACAAAACAATATTATTAGGTAGGTACCGTACCCAAACTAATAATCACTAACTTGTTTAACGTTATTTAAAAGAAATAAAAATAAATTCGTCATTCGATTGTTTTTACTAATCATTCTAAATTCAAACTGTGTCATAGTGTACAATAAACGGTATCTTCTACAAAGATTTATTGGATAAAATGTCGTAAAATACTCCACAAACAGAATAAAAATTAATAACGAACCGTTCACTCCGTCATTATGTCTAATCAATGAGTAAGATGGCAAACATGCCTTATTTATCGATAGTATAATTTTCACAAAAACGGCCGAAATAATAATAACTATCTTACCGAAGGCAACGACCTGTGAATTTTTCGGTCTATTAGATCTTAGAACGTGCAATCATAACACGAATTAAAACATAATTTTTTGTTACTTCGATACTTAGCAACAAATGCAAATCTTGTATGAAATTCTTACTAACAAATTGTATGTAATCTGTGTCTATTAACATTTTTTTTTTATTTTTTAAATAGAAAATTGATTTATGCCGATCGAAATTAATAACCGTAGCATGTCTGCCTATCCTGTTTGCAAAACTGTAAGTAAAGTAAATCGTCTTGGTTAGGATGAAAAGCAATAGGTACCTACATGATAATTTGGAAAATGATGACGGACACAGAGTAGGTATAATAAATATACAGGGCGGCAGGTTAGACAGTGGAAATATTTTAAGGGATCATTGTACTCATCATTATGAACGACTTTTATTATGGGACCAACCCTGAAATCGCGAAAAAAAAATCAGCTGTTCCATACATTTATGTTCACATAACTCGACAAAATGTATGGAACAGCTGATTTTTTTTTCGCGATTTCAGGGTTGTTCCCTTAGTAAAAGTTGTTCATAATGATGAGTACAATGAGCCCTTAAAATATTTTCACTGTTTAACCTGCCACCCTGTATACATAGGTACCTACTTACATATTTTAAAATCATATTGTAGGTAATCTTTGCCCATTGATCGTCTTAACTTGACAGGGTATATTATATTGGTTCCAAGAATGGGATTTACCAGCATTAGGAGCACCTAAGCACCTCCCACCCGGAGGATAAGCAGTTCAGACCTTACTCAAGAACTTTTGTTTTATTTAAAAACAAAAGCGGCCTTGCGTTGAAAAGTACAATCTTTAAATACCTACTTAGCTTAAAACAAAACAGCTTTTCGTGTCAGTTTGTTTGTCCGCTTAGTTCTTCTAATGGATTTTAATGCAGTTATCACCACCATTAACGTATAATACACAAAAACCTCCGCAAGAAATTATTTCTTGCGGAAGGTTTTTGTGTATTATACGTTAATATACAGGGTGGCAGGTTAGACAGTGGAAATGTTTTAAGGGGTCATTGAAAATCAGCTGTTCCATACCTACATTTATGTTCACATAACTGAACAAAATGTATGGAACAGCAGATTTTTATTTCGCGATTTCAGGTTTGGTCCCATACTAAAAGATGTTCATAATGATGAGTATAATGACCCCTTAAAATATTTTCACTGTCTAACCTGCCACCCTGTATAACTTAGATACAGCACATAAATCTTGATGTTTTGACATGTCGCCATATTAATAGACTGCACAAGTGCTAAGCAGGGGGCGAGTCGCTAGTATGTACCTACTTAAGTACATTTACGAAGCTTGAACCATTGCCATCGCCCCTAACCTAGAATTGTCTGTATGTAAGCTCATTAACTGTTACAGTTTAAGACGTAATAAAACTAATACCTTATGCGTAGCATCCGTCGGTAACAATTATGAAACAAAGCGTTATTGTTAATACGTAGCTTAATTTGGTAGGATAAAAAAAACTTTTGTTGTTCGCTCTCCACACAAGAAACAAAACATCCTCGTTTAGTACGATGCCTGATAGCAATCTTAGCGTAATTATATCTGAGGATTATAATGCGGTTCAATGACCGTGTCACGGGCATAACAAAGAAAATATTTGACAAAGACTTTTGATCTTATTCCCTATATCAAGGTGAACTCACTTTGATGGATTAACTTTAAAACAAAAATTGCCTATATAAATCACATTCTTGGCTCATTTTGTGCTGATAATTTTGTTGATTTAACAAATCATGTCGGTAGGTGCTATATTAACCCAAAATATATGTTAAAAAAAGGTTAAATCAACTTCAAAAAGTTTTCAGTGTACCTACTGAAAAAATAAAATTTTCCACCAGTCCGTCCAAACCCTAATGTGATTAGCACATAACAGCAAGTATTTTACAAAAGTAGGTACTTCCTATAACCACAGTATATACCTAAACCTTACAGTGGTTCCATCGACCATACAATTGACAGGACTTGATATCCAAATGAACATGTGTCAAGGTCCAGGAGTACATGTATGACAGTTGAGGACCTAAGCCCCCCGCACCCCTCCCGATTGACCTACAAAAACCCTCGCGTTGTACGACTGTATGAAATATTTAATAACTAGACTGTGCTATAACGATGGTTTGAAAATGTTCATCGTATGGACGATGAACATTTTCAAACCATGGGGGGTTTCACGTTCAACGTTTCACGTTCAACCATCCTGTGGGGTTTCACGTTATCGACGACACTTTACCTATATAAATCAATCTATGCACGTTGCATTCACCATTCACTACTTTAGCTTGGCCGTCGCTACTTCAACAGACATGGCCAACCCACTGCCACTTCAGCTTACTAACTCTGCAAGCTATGTCGGTGACTTCAGTTCTTTTCCGAATAATTTCATTTCAGATCTTATCGTTCAAAGAAACTCCGACAACAACCGTTCCAGAAAGCGTTGGGGGACCTTTTTGTGGACTAAAGCCTAAATCACTTTTTTCAGCATCGATTCACATTTTATTACTATATATACTATATATACATTACTGCAAATAGTTATTTTGTATGCAAATGCGAATCAATGCCGATAGATGTGATTCAGAATTTCAGACCTTAACCCGAGCGTCAATATCCACGTTTCGGCACCGTATTGTATTGACACATTACTTATATAATTATTCTGTTGTTTTAAAATTAAACTAATTCAGTCTCACTAAGTCTCTTTCTAACAAAAAACATGAGAAAGGGATAGAAGATATTTAGTCCTGTCAAGTTAGTTCACTTACATATTTTCAACGCGAATTTAGTCGCCAGCGTCATAGGTCGCGACTATTTTCCCGTAAAGGATAAGAGTATTTTTTTTTTTTAAGAAAGAGCTAAAGTGTCACTAGAATTAGTTTAGCGTGATGTTATGTTAGCGCAATAGAATTAGAACCATTAGGTATGTAAGTAGATTTATTTAACAGTAAAGCTATCGACCGCTCTACTTAACCTTCAACAGTAAATTTTATTATATCATTTTGTAAGGAAACAACAACTTTTTTACAGTTTTGAATAATATTATTTTATTATTTAACAAGAGTCAGTTATTTAGTTTTTTTTATAATTAAACCTGATGTTGAATTAACTGGCCAAATTCCGTCATTGTTTTTTTTATTTTTTTACTACGATGATCTAATTTTAATTAGATCCATACTTGAGTTTTGTAACTTTGCACTGTTTTAGATGCCTACATATTCTTTTATTTTAATTAGTTAGAGAAGTATTTAGGTTTTAATGATAGACGATTTCCGGCACCTACTCGTAGCGTAAACCAAAGTTATAACGATTGATACCTATATCCTTTTATAAGTTCTATCAATGTCTATAGTCTAGCTAGATAAACTATAAAAAATAAAAACTACTTGTGAGTTTCATATTGTACTACATAAATAACTATTACAGTAAGTACAAAATATACAATTTATCTACCTGCGTTTTATTCCGCTATATATAGGTAGAGTAGGTACCTACTACAGTAAATTCTACCAACATTTTTATAAAACGAAAATAATATTTAGAAAGAATAGTAAGATATTCAGAAGTACACTACACTAATAAGATCGATAACGTCACCATTTCGCCAAATCATCTTGTACCATTGTTGTTATTATAAACATGATCAATTCTGATGACTGATAGATATCTGTTGATGACGCACACATTCGAACATGCGCACAGTCAGCAGCAAAAGTTCGTAATATTTTATTGTGCAAACTATAGTGTTTTACAAATAAAATCTTGCAGATTTAATAGTAACAGAGTATCTAAGAATGGAATGTTTTTAACAAAAAATATAATGATAATATTGCATAATAAAAAATATTGATTGACTTTTATATCGTATATTTTTTACACCTAGCCTCACAATTATTGGACCATTGTACGTACTTATATGACCAAAATATTCGTGATCACTTATATCATTAAATTTATTGACATAGGTGTTATGATGCTGACTGTACCTACGCGATCACCACACCCTGAACAGTACATCCATCGTTCATGATCCGGTGGTCTGCAGGTACCGTTCATTAATGTACTGTTATGTATTGTCCTTTGACATTAGATAAATGCTTGATTATTTGGAGATTATCTACAAATCAGACATTCTGATTGATAGAGTGTTCAAAAAAATAGATACCTAATCATATTTTATCCACTACCTCCATATTGGTTCTAATAATAATGTATCTAAAGCTGAAAAGTTTAAAATTGTTTGTTTGAACGGGACAATCACTAGAGCTGGTAGCTCTAGAGCAGATGGGCAAAGTACGGCCCGCGGGCCAGCTCCGGCCCGCGAAAGCGTTTAATCCGGCCCGCCGACGGTCCTTCGATATGAATAGTATATAGTGTGTTTGTGTAATGCTGTAATGTTTTTATATAATTAAAAGTTATGAAAAAGTTGGCCCTCTGAATTTTTTTAAATTTTCTGGACCCCCATTAAGAAAGTTTGCCCACCACTGGTCTAGAGATGTTCGATTAACAAAAAAATCTTTCCTCTTTATAATATTAGTATAGATAAAACGTAAAATATTTGAAAAAATTGTAAAATTTTTGGCACAATAAAGATATTTTTATTTATTTATTATCTGAGTCTATTATTATTGAATTTACTCTGGCAACCACTAAACCTATGAGAGCTCTCCCGACAAGTTTTGCGGGTACAATTTTATTAGTTGTACCGAGATGTCAAATCATTTTTTTTTTCCTGTTGGCACGATCGACTATAGCTCATATCCTGATAAAAAATATTGTTAGCAAACCTGACAGCGGCCATGCTATGCCTTCCATTAGGTATCGATCCTATTGTCGAGCAGCAGGCAAAACTCAATAATCCAGATCAAAATTTGTCGGAATACTTAATGGCGACAAGAATGTAAGACGATATAGGTATTCATTGATGCCAAAAAGACAATAAAACGATGTGTTCAGAATAGTAGTGTAACACAACGTTATTGAGGAAGATCAAACGGATTCTTGGCATTGAACTTGAGAGGGAACCCAGTTGGCGAGGCTGCCAAATGTGCCGAATACATTGTAATCTCCGTTTGCGGTGGTTACCGGTGCTGAACGCTTTGAATCTGTAAATATTCGTTGGCCGACTTTTTGACTAAATTGTGGTGAACCTACCTATAAATTCGAACGGGTTGGTCTCGAAAACGTCCTTTATGGAAAGTAGACTTCTCAATTACTTGTAAAAGGGGAAATTATACCTACATTTTTTTTCGAAAAAAAAAACACACCAAGTTCCTATGACGGAGGTCGCAGGATTTGCTCACACATTCTCCGCCACCCATCCTAGCAGGAATTATACTGCTGTCCTCGGTATAATGATGGGTAATCGCAGTTTGTTTTTATTAGTACCAAACATAACGATGTTGCTCCTTATCCTTTTGGCTTCATAAGTTTCCCGGGCAATTTTATTCGATTGAACCATCAAATACAACCGGGACAAGAAACCATTTTGTACAATAGTTCCTTTATTCGATTGAACCATCAACTACAACCGGGACAAGAAACCATTTTGTACAATAGTTCCATGTCCCGTCCATTCACGCCTACACAATGGCCTGACATTACAACTTCACTATTTAGATCATCTTATCAAAGAACTGCTTTGCATTAGACGCAAAAAATCGATTGAATTTAGATCGACTATAACATCTGTTTATGTGATGATTTTACACATCAGATATACGACTGGATCAAAACGTTTTAATGTAGCTCATTATTTATTCGAAGCGATTTGTACGAGTTATTGTCCTTAGCCACCGGGTCCCATCAAAAGGAAAATTTGTTCAAATAACTTTTAATAGATAGCCCGCGTTACGTCACGTTTCTTCGTATCAGATGAGGCATCAGTACCTACGCGTAGTATTATAATATTATCTGTGGTATTAGCTAAGTAGGTTGAGATTTTTTTATTGTTTTTTTTCATTCTTTTTTTTTCTTAAGAAAATTTTGGACTCTTCGTGCAATTTTGGGGTCTGTCCGATTATAGCAATATTACATACCTACTTTTTTCCACATAACCTTTCATTGTAAAATAACCCGCATATGTACTACTTATAAAATTATAAGTAGTACTACATACGCGGGTTATTTTGAATAGTGTATAAATATATTTTTTCATAACCATTAAACTAGTTTCTGAAGAAAATTCGCACTTCTGAATATTTGTTTGCCTACGAACAGTTACAGTAGACTTATGGGTCGTGTCAACTGCTTATTACCTAAATACTTCGTAAATATGATAGTCTACTGAAATATGTGTTAAATGGACAATAATATTGTGAATATTTTACGGTAGGTATATTATCACCTGATAATGTACCGTAAAATAGCTGAACTGCACATAATATTTAGCTTAGTTGGACGGTGTTGTGTTACCAGGAATAATGATAGATAATGAACAACCTACATCACTACATAATGCTTTAAAGAAAAACTATTACTCGATTTCCGAATCAACTTGAGAATCAAACTTTGACTTCAATCGGACGGAGCCTTTGCTGCCAAATGTATTTTTCTGCCAGTCTTTTTTTTACCATCGCCAAACCGTTTTTTTGTGAAAAAAAAAATACAGGATTTTTTGCATAATTCCTGTACATACCTACGAAGATACAAAACGAGTATATTTAAATTAATCATTCAAATGAATATTCAGCCTAGAACCTAGATGAAAGTTCAATGTAGTTCAGTAACTCAAGATCGAACTGGTTTGCAGTATTGACGAGGTCCTATTAAGCGTGCCTACCTCTTGCAGCTTTTATTGTTGGCTCCAACGGAAACATTGTGCTTACCACTGCGCAAAAAAAAAAACTGCAGCACTACATGTTTATGCAATTTTGCATCGCACATGTTATAAAATAAAATTGTAAGATAAAAGCTATCGGTAGGCAGATTAAAGATTAATCTTCTTTGATACTTGATATTTTGAGTCGTGTTATAATTCAACATGGGTCGCATCTTGATTGTAACTTGATACTTTAATAACAGATGATTATTTTGTTATATTGCTGTTTATTGAGCTGATCTTACATTAGTATTGCTGGTTTATTAAATTTTATACTAGATGCAGTAGACTATTATGAAATATATTTGGTTACATACATACATAAACTTACGCGTTTATCTAGGGATACCTAGGTAAACGCGTAAATCTAGACAGAAACTACAGAACGCCTCGTGCTATGATCACTTTTTGGTTAAACGGGATGAAATTAATAACCTTTTTCCCAAAAGGTTCATAATAATTATTTGTTTAATATAATCTACATCAAAAAGATGATAGATAAATATTACAATCAAGCTCGGAAAATGAGTAGGGAAAGAAGTGCTTGAAATGGTTTGGAAATGTACCTACCTATTTTTTTAACGTACCATCACGCCTGTATGCCCCAAAGGGTTATGCAGAGGTCTTTAGTAGGTACGCCCACATATCGCCAGTTAATAAACTCCATGTATTAGGGGGCGAACTTAATACCAATTAGGTACTGGGCACAAATCCAGACTCCTGGCTGCTACTGAAAATTTCCTAGTGGAAAATCAAACAAAACTTTGCCCGGCCGGAGATCGAACCCGGAATCTCAAGTTCAGAAGTCCCGCTTGTGACAACCATAAGAGGTAGCTTTACATTTTTTTTGTAATAATAATGTTACTACTATTTAAAGGAAAACTTTCGACTCCTTAAAAAAGCTTAGGTTCATTCGTATTAACCCTATCGGAAACTATAGTTATCTTTTAAACTTTCTTAGTAAATTTCTACAATATCTCTTTTTATGAGATAAGAACATACAAGGTAGGTCTGAATGTCCCGGATAAAATAAGAGATGGACAAATATCGTAAAAGATAAGTATTGTTTGGAAAAGGTTTCTTCGGCGAGGTATTCCATTTAACATTTCAATGTAATCTGCTCTTGTAACAAGTTTATTTTTTACAGATACGAGTAAATATGCACGTCTTATTTATTTATCGAACCTTTTAGATACGGATAACAATGTAGGTTGCACGGCGTGTATCAGAAATATATGGTCATATTGAAGGTTGTTTGTTGTTTTTATTTACAGCAGCATTTGATAGGTCAAACAAAAAAAAAACAGATATTTTTTCCGACTCCCCATACAAATGGCATCAGCTAATCGGATCAATTCGTATGGAGCGTCAATGGCCTATTTTTTCATTTGCTATGAATAAGAGTCCAAAAAACTCTTTAAATAATTACGACCACGAATTTTTGATACACGTTGTATATTACTTTCTTATGGTAATGTCTTAGGTTTTCGCGATTATTACACATTATAATAAAACAAGTTTAAACGGATTAAATCGCGTATATTACAGTTTTCCTGACGTTTCGAAAACTTTGCAGCGTTCGTGGTCGCAGGTCGCGTGGACCACGAACGCTGCAAAGTAAACTTGTTTCATTATAATACTTTCTTATTGGTTTATAATGGTTCGAAAATTACGGAGAAGTCAACCTTGCCAAGGGGAATGGTCCGATGGTGTTTATAGATGCTGTAGATGTAGACGAAAGGCTATTTCACAGTAATTCTACAAATAAAATGTGAATCATTGTATATCAGTTATCATAAATGGTTTTTAGGACACCATTAGAGAAATCACAAC
The DNA here is from genome assembly GCA_948465475.1 of Thalpophila matura. Classification (NCBI taxonomy): domain Eukaryota; kingdom Metazoa; phylum Arthropoda; class Insecta; order Lepidoptera; family Noctuidae; genus Thalpophila; species Thalpophila matura. The sequence continues at coordinate 9,798,992 of OX419185.1, read as the reverse complement.
ATGACACAGTAGCTGCAACTGATCTGCCTAACCATGCTGCGCCTAAACTTAGCTAGGGGTCACATAGCTCTGCATTAGCTACCTAACCATAACACCGTTTTTGGGCAAGATATATTATTTACGTTAATACGTTTTTTAGGGTTCCGTACCTCAAAAGGAAAAACGGAACCCTTATAGGATCACTTTGTTGTCCGCCGTCAGTCACTGGACCATAAGTGGAGCCATCTGTTCATAGATGGCGCCATTGGAAGTATGCAGTAGCGCCATCTATGATCATATGTCGGAACCCTTAGGGAGCGAGGTATACTCGCACTTGTCCGGTTTTTTTTTAATAACCGCTACTTTCATTTTGTACAAAATATTTTTGTAGTAAATAAGTTTGTACGGATTTACGGAACCCTACCGTAAGCCTGATCCGACATGCACTTGACCGGTTTTTTTAATTTCAGTAAAGTTATAGGTACGATGCTAAATAAACACGTTTTTACTTTCAGTTCTATAGGTACCTAAGCTACATTTTCTGAAGCTATTACAGGTTGAGTCTGGATTCAAAGTTGCAAGTACCGAGTTGTTTTTGCTGCCCCATCATCCGGTTGTTATAACTAGTTTAATAAATGCACGTAGGTACGTAAAATTATCAAGTGGGATGCTGTTTATCTGGTCCCTGCGATCTTGCGAGTGTTTTCTATGTTGATTGTGGAATGTAAGAAGACTGTAAATATGTTTTAATGAAAACAGGAACAGTATCATCCTGTCACCTATGTAACAACATTAAATGTTCACAATAAAAATCGCTGTCACAGCTACGGGCAATAATTAGCACCGCCACCGCCGCCGTCTAGAATATGTACTGGTAGAATATAGCAAATTTTATTATTTTATTTACTTAAAGATTCATAATAATTACTTTAATTTAATTTAATTCATAATAGAAAAGTAAACTGAAATAGAAAAATAAAAAAAAACCGGCCAAGTGCGAGTCGGACTCGCGCACGAAGGGTTCCGTACCATTATCTATAAAAACGGCAAAAAAATCATGTCTGTTGTATGGAACGCCCGCTTAAATATTTTTTTATTTTAATTTATTTTTAAAGTGAATATAATAATTAAATATTCTGTGAGTATTTCAAGCGTCTACCTGGTGCCGTTATCAATATCGAGCAAAAAAATCACGTTTGTTGTATGGGAGCCTCCCTTAAATATTTATTTTATTCTGTTTTTAGTATTTGTTGTCATAGCGGCAATAGAAATACATCATCACTCAATCAATTTCAACTGTCTAGCTATCACGGTTCATGAGATACAGCCTGGAGACACACAGACAGACAGACGGACGGACAGCGAAGTCTCAGTAATAGGGTTCCGTTTTTACCCTTTGGGTACGAAACCCTAAAAATGAAACGGTTTAGGTATAATACAAGACAAGCCATGAAGCCAATCACAGCTATAAGTTACTGGACTGCATGCGTCACGCTTGTCAAAGGTAAACATTTTTTGCTCGGATTACCTCTAACAAAAATTTACTTACTTATAAATATTTTTAAGGCTGACTGTACTTTAATAAATAATCTTGTAATATGTGCGGTTTCAATAATCTTATGTGCGGTTTCAAGTGGACTTCACAGTAGATCAATATTTATTAGTGTGTGTGTGGTGTGTGATTGTCAATTGTTACTTGCACATCTATCATCAAAGTGGCATCCATGGCGATCCTGATGCCATGACGAGTGTACAAATGCGGCGGATTGATGGCGCTTATCACGTGCCTTAGTAATAGACACACGATTACAGAGCGGGCTTCATAGAATAGAGGTTTATTATACGATACGAGAAAAAGATAGAGAGAGCACATTCTCTGATGGTATTTATAAGCATTTTTTTAAAGCCACAAGCTCGAAAGTTTGATCACTGGTCTAACCTTAGGATACCGATATTACCCAGTTTGTAGAGGTCAGATGGCAGTTAGTCCATGTAAAATATTGATAATCAGCCGCATCTGGTTAGACTGTAAGACGACCCCATCGTCTTTTTTTAATGCTAGAGCCACTCTCACTCTGCTCTTGAGGATTATTCAAGTCTTGTACCAGAATGTAGGTAAATAGAATCATGTCCGATTTTTATAATGCAATTTATCAAGACAGCGGACAAGAAAGAAGTCGGTTAAAAAGCCCTGTAAGTGTGCCTAAAGGGAGAAATTATTAACGCTATTACTGCTTCCGATAACATGATATTATTTTGGCCTTCTAGTTGTAGCTAACTTTAATATTATTTTACAGAATTAGGATGGGTAGTTTTTGTGGGCATTTTTTGTATGTCTGAACATTGTATTGTTCTAACAAGAAGAAATCACTTACCGTGCCGTAACTATAAAAAATGGTACATCCTATGGTAAGATGCAATCCCTATCTGTGGTGTCTAAGGGATCTGATAAGTGAAGATCACTCATCAGTCGCGAAGAGGCTTTAAAGGAAAAAATTTGGTCAGTACGGTACTCAAATTGTAATTGGTCAACTGTGAGTTTTTTTTTTTGCTTTTTTAACTTAAAGACGAAATTGATCATTATAAGTAGTTTATAAAAATAATGCTATTTATGGACATATATTATAGGCTGCGCGTGATCTAGCGTTTATTCGCCGCGACAAGTCTAATGTCAAAATGATAGGTTCCAATGACTCCGAAATCCTAAATTACAATGATTAAAAATAAACAAAAAAATATTTCTAGACTTTAAATCATTACAGTTTTTTTATTGTTAATGTATGTTTAATGATTTATTTGATACAGCTGTATCATTCCAGGAATTAAGGCACTGATTAAAAAAATATTCTGTTTTTCACGATAACTATTTGCTTTTCTTTCTTTATTAATTTACTAACTAACGCCTATGAATTCGCCTAATCAAAGTAAGTACCTAAGCTTCTGTTTTAAAAATGTCAGGGATTTCCTAATCTATTTAAAGATTGAACTCTGTGTTGACTGCTTGTAGTTCGTCTAAAGTCGTAGATGTTCGTCTATTTAGTTTATAAAGTATTTTAAAATTATTTGCCTATTCGTTCATAGCAGATGACCGTGCAACGAAAATCCACGACAAAAACTGTAATTATTAGATACCTACAGCTATTCTATGTTTGAAATACATTATGTAGGTACTGTTTATTGAATAAAGACATTCAGGTAATAGCGCATTCATGTAAATAGAGGAAGTAGAAAAAACCAATGGAAGTAATTATTATTTTGCCATTGTAAGCTTCTTAGTCATTGTTTATCTCATCAATATAAAATATTCATATAACTTTTTATCCGCAATCCTATGTAATCCCAGGATGGTACTAGATGGTGATGATTATGATTTTTTTATATTTTAAATATAAGTACCGACCATGTAACGACCAAGCCTACTTATTAATGTTCGATCCTGAAAGTAATCCGGAAAGTTTAAGAAAAATGAGAAACTCCAATAAACAAACTACTGGCACAGGCATCCATTACAAGCAGTTTAGTTATCTAGCTGGTATACCACCGGTCACTATCGAAGTATCGATCGAATTAGCATGAGCCGTGCGCCCGCGCAGCGTATCGGCGAATCTCCTTACAAGCCCTACGCTACACTGCTAACAATGTTGGCTTTACATCAGCAATAAGATTTTTCTCTCGGATTAAATTCAACAATTTATTAACAAAGGCTTGTTAGGGTTCCGTACCAAAATGGTAAAAAAGGAACCCTTATGGTGCGACTTCGTCTGTCTGTCTGTCTGTCTGTCTGTCACACCTGCTTATTTCAGCAACTACTTATGCTATCGACTTGAAATTTGGAACAGTTATAAAGAATGCTTGTTCAACTTAATTGCAAATTGAAAAAAGTCCAAAAATATTTTTATTTTCATTACAAAAGGGGCCGGAGTGGGGGTCCAAAATTTTAAAGTGGGGTTACTAGGTCAAGTGACATATCATATGAAAGGGCTTGATTTGCACATTTTAAAATATATTTTTTTTTTTATATTATGTCTCACACTTTTCGACATATGATGAAAAATGACCAAAAAAATACCATTCCCCCCCCCCCCTTATCTTATCTCCGAAGTTTGCGGGGCGAAAAATCTAAAATAATTAGAGTTGATAGGAATTGACCCAAATATGGCACCAAAAATAAAACGATGTTCCTAACTAGTACAGTTTTTTCAAAATCATCTAAATTCCTTCACAAACAAACTTAGTTATGCGGTCCGGAATTTTTCACTTTATACGTCCAAATATGATACGGAGCCCTCGGTGCGCGAGTACGACTCGCACTTGGCCGGTTTTTTTTTTTAATTTAATAATTACTATCACGCTTGTCACAAAAAAGGTCTTATCTACACAACTTTTCGGCGAAATCTTATTTCGCCGAAAAGTTGTGTAGATAAGACCTTTTTTGTTCCAGCAGGTTGTCAATTAAGGTTTCTGCCATTTTTGGGGTTAAAGTAATAATTTAAGTTTTTTTTTATATGTGTATGCTTCTTTTGCTACTAGTGTTTGACCTTACTCAACTTTGGAATGATGCATTTAAACACAATAGTGTATTGTTTAAGAAAGATGTTAGAAATGACTAACTACTAAGGAAATAGCTTAATTAGAAAGTTGTGTGTATTTTTAAAAGTTTTACGCAACTTTAAAGAACAAAAACAAAAATAAATATTCGTAGAAAAAGTTAAAAATCAATTATTTAATTTTCTTTTGTCATGTCAAATGCAGAAAATATTAATGTCTGTTGTCTTTTAAAATGCAAAAATTCTAATTTGAATTAAGAAGTCCCGTTGTTGAACCTCTTTAGTCTTTGCCCAAAGTGTTTCCGACTAGTAACATTGCGCGATAAATCGCCTTTGCTACAAAACCCTTCGTCACGACCGATGCATGCATAATGTAACACAGCCTACTCCTTCGACAATTTTCAAATATCCTTCGTGTAACACTTTTACCGTCTTCACTTATTACATAACGGAATAAAAAGCCTTAATAAAAAATCGATAAAAGATCGATACTTAAGATACGTCAAGCTTAATTAAGTAAATTTAGGAGCTGGTGAAAAAAACGGTACAATTACGCTTCTGGTTGAAATACTTTTTTTTATGTGAATGTTTTTGGGCGACTGAAAACAAGACTGAACTCAATTCTAATCAACCTCAATTAAGCCCACAGTGCATAATTTTGATCAAAACGGTACAATCACAGTGAAGTTCCAATAGCTCAGTTTCAGTTTTTTGCTTCTTGTGTAAATAAAACTTCGTGCAATTATACTATTTTCATCGCTGGCACCTCAATATTATCGTTTATGTTTACTGTCAGCTGATAACGATTGTCCCTTAATTAGACATCAACGAGCAATCGCTCTTCGTATACATTTTTGAATAATTTTAATGATTGTAAACATTTTTATATTATTGTTTTAATTTAGTAAGATATTTTTCTATACGTAATGTATTGTTATTTATTTTTATTAAAAAAATATTTTTAAATTAATGGATTTTATGACTTAGTTGAATTTTGTTGTGGTAAAATTTAGCCTCAGATATATTTAGGTAGCAGTAGAATATTTTTAGCTATAGCAAATAAATATTTTCACAGGTACTCACCCAACAATCCTTCAGCACTATTACAGAAATATCACAAACACTGTAAAGTTTAGTTTTATTCTTGAACAGAATAATAAAAACTAGCGTTAAAAAAAAAGTCGTTTTCGAAGTGAGCTTCTCTGTTAGGAGTCGGTATGAAAATGGCTAGTTCTTGTAGGGGCTGCAATCGTCCTTGCGTGGCGGGCAAGGTCTCGGCGAAGCTGTAGGCTCTGTGGATGCGCGGCGCGGTTCCTCAACCTCTTATACCGTGCGTATGGGCAACATATGATACACTTGGCACTCTTATCGATACTATTAAACGCGTCATGTCAATCGTCGGGGGGGCTCCGCTACAGTGTTTTGTTTTTTATCGACGATTACCTGTGTAAGTGAGCACATCGCGATCGCGATTAAATAGTGATTACCGATTCGGATTGTGTGCATGGTAATGGCGAGTATGGGATTATAATTAGTTTGAATGATATAATTTTACTTTATTTTGGTGCTTTAGTATTATAATTAAAGTTTAGTCATTCAGTTGTGTTGATATTATCAAGTGACTTTTTGATATTTTTATGGCCAAGTAATTATTTTATTTTTTAGAAAACTGCTTCAGGAATATTTTCATTGTTCTCAATGTTTGCATTAATATATGAATACGTAAACAATAATTAGATGATAATAATTGTAGAAAATAGTTTGTAGCAATAGATAAGTTTCCTTGTGAAGTCTAAACTGCCATCTAAGCTCCTGGACTGATTATGATTTGTTAAGCATTACATAAATACATTTTGGTATCATATGGGTATTAATTATTTTACTTAGCTTAGCTGTTGCCCGCGACTTTGCGTGAAAATGGATAAAAATTCAACGTGCTTTCCAGATCCTAGGCTACCTGTTTATCAAATTGTATCCAAATCTGTTCACTTGTTCAGCCGTCACAGCGTGAAGGAGTATTAAACACACACACAAACTCACGCATTTATAATATTATATAGGTACTTAGTATACCTAATAATTATCAGTAATTACTACGGGTGGTAAAATACTCAATTTATTTATTTTTGTTTTGCTTCGTTGCGAATCGTGAATAAGGTGGGTACCTACTTTTCAGGCTACTGTAATGATTAATTACAACAATTATCTTTTATTTACGTTACTAGCTTCCGCCCGCGGCTTCGCTCGCGTTTTCCGGGATAAAAAGTAGCCTATGTGTTATTCCAGGTCCCAGACTACCTCTTTGGCAAATTTCATCCAAATCCATCCAGCCGTTTCAGCGTGAAGAAGTAACAAACATACACACACACACACGCACAAACTTTCGCATTTATAATATTAGTTGGATTATTTGTAATTTGATACAGTGTAATACTTTGGACTGCTACTCGTGTTACTAAAACTATTTAAGCCCTCGCGCACTCCGCGTAGCAATGTTAGGCACCCGGGTACCCGGCTATATTAATTTAATATATTTTACTAATTAAAAAAAAACCTTGCTCACTATTATTTTTTTCGTGATTGCGTTTAAAACATAAAGTTTCACATGCATTATAAACAATCAGTTAATAATGTATGATTCAAGTTCCAACCTGCGACTCGTAGCGCAAAAGACAATTATTTAGTATAGAGCCGTCGTCGATTAATATCGATTAAGCTGTTAATGTTCAGAAAAAAGACATTTATTTATTTTAGTCAGAATTGAAATATTTGAGTGTCAATAATTCGTCAAAAATTCATCTTACGCCATCGCATCGGTAGTGCGGTTATAACATCATCAATGAACTGTTTAAGCTATACCTTAAACATTTCTTTCCCCTTAAGGAATTACAAGTATTACAGTTATACCTAAATGTATTAAAAAAACGGGATAATCGCTGACCTTACTTACCAGTTTATTACCATTTAAATGTTGTAATAAACCTGCAATTTAACTGAGATACGTTTGTACATTGTCAACTCAGCGGGGATAACAGGTCCCTGGCTAAAATATTTCAAGTATTTTTAAAGAAATGCGCTGCGTCAATAAAGATATCGGTAGCAACTTGTCAGAAAAAAGTTGTTTTTATATTTTTTTATACTTATATAAAAGTAACAAATCAGGTACAGAAGCGGACTTGCAGCTGAGTAGAAATAATGTCGACTCCATCCTTTAATTTTATTTAAAAAAGAGTAAGAAATTGCGGCACGGTTGTCGTAGTGGTTGAGCGATTGGCTGATGCGCGACGTGTCACGGGTTCGATTCCCGCACCGAAAGGAAACTATAAAAATCCCTACTCTACCATTGGCCAGCCAGATTTGAAATTAAAATTATTTATCACGTAAACATAATAAAAAAAAATTAAAAGGTGCATATAGGTTGGTAAATACTAATAAAACCGTCCCTTATTTATGGGTATCGTTTTGCTTTACTTATTTTAGGTAAAGGTATAGTACCTACTCACGATTCCGACAAGAGGGCTATCAAGGACCGTATTATGAACTTGTGTCGAAACCAACAAATAATATATGCTCCAACTCTCGGAGCAAAACAATGATGGCTCTTACACATCATAATGCCTACCTACTTATTTACTTTTTTCTGAAACCTACTTCAGTATCTAACACAGCCTATGACGTCATAAATTGACCCAACGTGCATAGCAAAACACGATTACCGGTGCAACAGTAATTTGTAATCATCCTTTAGACAAGTAAATAGTCACGAGATGGTACAATCAAAGATATCATAACTGACACGCCTATGACTACGATTGTAGAAGGATTGGTTAGTACAGATGTACCTAGATAGGTACCTACTCATCCTAATACATAATAAGGAAATTCAGATATGTTTAATTCCCATAGCGATTAACGAAATATAATTACTTATCGTCTTTATATACCTATGTATAGTTTTGCAAATTTTAAACATGTTAAAGCCATGTTAAGCTTATTTAATGTTATTAAATATACTAATAAGAGATTTTCAAAAACAACTGACACAGGCGGGGTTTGAACCCGCGACCTCTGCCTCACCGTGACATCGCTCTAACCAAATGAGCTACAGTGTCATGCCTGAATCGGTTGAAATTGGAAACCTCTTTTTACGCCTCTCACGTGCGTTGGTGACATCTATCGTTGACTATTTACAACTCCAACTCAATGCCCCTAACTTTGCAGATAGAAGGACATTATCGTCTTTACTTACATAATTCCTGATTCACCCTTTGCGATCCCGTGGAGCAGTGGTGGCCCAGTAGTAACGACCCCAATTTACGAGTCGTATGTCGTGGGTGCGAAACCCAGGCAGGCGCGCACTTTACTTTGTGCCATTTATTTCATCACCATTGCTCTAAAAACTGGCTCCTAAAACTAAACATTTGAAAACATGTGACATCGGTGGGCGCCTCGCTCTACTCAACCCCTCTTACAGATAGGAGGCCTAATGTCCCAAGAGTGGGAACATTGTGGATTAATTATAATGACACCGACGACGGGTAGTGGTTTAAATATGTAAATATAAAATAGAAGGATAACGAGTCCAATATTCAGTATATCCTTTATTATTAATATTAAATGACCATTGATTTTAATACCTACAATCTAGAGGTAAATTAAATGTTTATGTTTAAAAATCAAGTTTATTTGCATCGTGTGATATGTTCACACATATCACACGATGCAAATCAACCAGCTCATAACTCACTGAGAATTTAGTGTTAACTGCTTTATTACCCTACTAGCACTTCGCCCGCGACTTCGTCCGCGTGTCCCACAGGAACTGAGCATTTTTTCGGGATAAAAAGTAGCCTATGTTACTCAGTGATAATGTAGCTTTCTATTAGTAAAAGAATTTTTAAAATCGGTCCAATAGTTTCGGAGCCTCTTCGGTACAAACAAACAAACACAAAAATCTTTCCTCTTTATAATATTAGTATAGATAGTATAGATAATTCATGGGTCCAAGAATACAGGATCAAAAAACATTTTAATTTAAAGTTTTATTACTATATTTATTTTTTAATTCAAAGTAATACGAAGTAGAATGAAATAAGGCTAACGTCTAAATAAACAAGACAAGCACCGATTCGAACTACATATTCCCGTTACATGCGATCAGCATTTGACAAATTAGACCTCATATTTTATTATAGTTAAAATAACAAATCGCAATAGTATTTTTTGCTGAATTGATACCCATAGGCCACCGCGATACGTAACCTTGGGGGCACGAGCTGTCATGTTTTAAGATTAAAAATCACTTAAGGCATCGGAAACAGATTGTAGCGCGTACCTCTCGCGACACTTACCAAAAAGATGAACGTTTATACCGCAAACCGTTATGTGATCACGTCTGCATAATCTGCATTTTCGTGATCAAGCTCATGCAAAAAAACATAACGTAGGTAGGTATACAAAACGTGTTATTATTTTCTCATAATTGGCAGCAATTTTTCATATCATTGTTATTACCTAAACGTTATCTGAGCAGGCTATCGTGGTATGCAGTTACCTTTTAAGGGTCAAATCGATTTTTCAAGCAAATATTTTCTTTGAATATTTGTTTGATATACCTAATCAATTTTTCACGCCATTTGTGACACCTAAATGTCCTCTAAGCTTTGCTACCTGAGCTTAACCGGATATACGTTTAAAAATTATACGATTTGGTTTAGGGTTAGGCTTTTATTCTATGTAAACGTAATCCATGTTACCCGTTGCCGTTGGTCCCAGCTTTTTTACTCCCGAAAGAGGCAGAAAGCCAGACAGACCTAACATTATGTCATTATTGATGGCCCCGTAATTAAATTGCAGAAGTGAACTGCAGAATCCGTGTAAAACGCTATTTTCTTTGTAATGATTCGATTACCTACCTGATAAGAGTGTAGACTGTAGGTACAAAAATCAGGTATTGCTTCCCGAGAACAGTCTCTATTTTTTTTTAATAATAGGCTTGCGTTTGACCGCCATCTCACCTGATGATGCGGATATTACGATGGGACACGCTTGCCTAGAAAAAACCGATTTTACACAATCCGATAGTGTCAATTTCTTCATATCCATCAATAATTACACATTATTCATAGCATGCACAATGCACATGCTACAGCTTACCTCATTTGTAGACAAACACTAGTTTGTAGGTATTAGAACTCTTTGTGAAAGAGCTCGTCAGGTACTACTACCATACCTATTCCTGCTGCTAAGCATCATTGCTGTGTTCTGGTTTAAATGGTATGGATGCCAATGTAATTACAGGCACATGAGACATTCTAACTTTATCTCTGGGGTGGACAACGCATCTGCGATGCCTCTTGATGTCTAAGGCGGTGGTGACCACTTTTTGCTCTATTTTTTGCACTATTTTGCTCCAGCAAGTACGCAAGTTACGTATCCTTCGTAAAAAAAACCGAGTCAGTTTCTTGATGTTCATAAACATGAAATTCCACGTTATTTGCAGCATGGCAGAATTATTTTGTAAATACAACTGACGCACACACTTCGCCGACACTAATGTCTGACTACAAGTGTCCCTTTTGTGCCTTTTTTTATACGCAATAACGCCTAAGAGCATGTTTGCTTACTTTACGCTCAATGGCATAAGTTAAATATTAAGTGAGTGCTAACATCTAATTTATTAGAGTCTTTTTCCTCGGTTAACTTACGTACTTATGCCTAACTTAAAAAAAGTAAGAGCTTAACTTACCTAAGTTAAGCTCTTACTTTTTTATTAAATAAAATGAGATTTTAAAGTCAAAGTACCTACCTAGGTACTTTGACTTTAAAATCTCATTTTATTTAATAATAACAGTACCCACCTAATACTTCTATTTTTGAAAAGTAGATTATTGTACCTATGTTTCTGAAATTCTCGGATGACCAGAAAGTACCTAATCATTTAATAATTTTTAATCATTTATTGAACCATTGGTATGTACATCATTAAGTTCTTTACGGTCGCGGTGGTCCCCAAACTAGGCGAGGCCTGTATCTTAGGGACCAGAGTTGCGATGACATAGGTATAATTAAATAATAAATAAATAATAATAATATTTAAATAATAAATGAACACAGTTTAAGTCTCTTTGAACATAAAACTTTGAACGACCAAAAATGATTGTCCCGAGGAATGCAAAAACTTCTCACGAATAAGAACCGAAGTGACTATAAAATTTAGCGTTCCACGGTGATGTAGTTAATGACTTACAGCGAAAACGCGCCATTTTGAAGCGAGTATAATTATTAAAAATAATGATTGAAGCAACGTCTTTGTCATAAACCGCAGTCTAGACTGGACGAAAAAAATAGATTTAGCTCTTAAATAAAGTACCTACCTAAGTTGAAAGTTGAAGTTTGATGATGTTCTAATTTTATCTTGAGAATATTACTTATTTTATCCACATTAAATACCTACGTAATAATACCACAACGTTCTCGTAACAGCGATAGGCAGATACTATTTTTGTTTTTTATTAAAAACTTTGCCCCACACAAATCTCATACAGGTCTGTACACAAACACTCAGACTCGAAACAAATATTATTTTTTTCTGTGCGGGAATCGAACCGAACAAAAAGGAGTCGCGCAAAAGCCAATCGCTCAGCTACTACGCCAAATCGCCAACCGTGCCATCAAACTATACCTTCGCCATATACCTACCGCTGGGCGCTACAACCTTATGGCTGGCTATACGAATTTTACAAAAATCACAACGTCGTAATAAAGTGATCCACTAATAGATCCGTACTATTGTTTTCAAGTAGGCAGTAGATATTTTCGGAATAGAAATTAACCGAGAAACTTGATTTCTTGCCCATTGTAGCGTGTCAATGGTCCAAAGGTATGTTTTGTTTACATCAAAAGTGTGTTCGCAATGACTCACAGTTGACATTTCGTCAAAAACATTAGGTTTGTGTGTCGGTCATGTGCCTTACATAGTAAAGTGCTGATCAACCTTGACTCGGCAATAACCTCTCAATATCGAGGTGAATGATTCGTGTTTAGTTTCTATAACAGGATATTATAGGATAAATTACTTTTATGGTAGCATTCATGTTTTTGGGACCTTGACGTCACGATCGCAGGATAACATGACCATGTGGTTTGTAGTACGAGTGTACAACAGTTAAAATTAGTTAAATGAACCAATGGCAAGCCAGTAGGTACTGCACTGGGTGCATGCATTAAAAGAGCCTCCACCTCTCACTCCTGACGATACGATATCGATACGATGACGTACATATTGTGACAGCCTAGGTAAAGGTTGACCCTGGACAGTCTGCCCTAGCTGTTACGTCATTGCTAGTACTTTTATCACGACAAGAGCAATCATATAGCTCGGAGGGGCTCGTGGCTAAATGACGGCCGCGCTGATCGATCGATCTGCGAGGTTAAGCTGCGCTTGCCGCGGTCAGTCCTTGGATGGGTGACCGTTCTTTACACATCGAGACCCCTCCGTGCCTCGGAGAGCACGTTAAGCAGTCGGTCCCTGTTGTCTTAGGAATATCTTTGACAATCGTTACGGGTAGTCAGAAGCCCTAAAAGTCTGACAGCTGGTCTAACATCCGAATACCGGTATTACCCATTAATTGGGTTGTGGAGGTCAGATGGCAGTCGCTCCTCGTAAAATATTGATATTCAGCCGAAACTAGTTAGACTGGAAGCCGACCCCAATATAATTTGGGAAAAGGCTAGGCAGATGATGATGAAGAGCAATCATATAGCTCGTGCTGTAGGTACCAAGAAAATAATACCTAAATACACTACTAGACCTTTCTCAATCGAATCCTCGATCGCGCATTTTCTGCATTTCAACACTATTAGAGACCTCACTCACTTTTTCCTTCTTCAAGATATCGCTCCATCTGGCTGGGGTCACTCCACGCTTCACTTACGGATGCATTCCACCAGCCATCGTTTCAACGACGGCTATGACCGGTTCATTACCAATCATCCCCTGACTGTGCGACCTAGGTACAGGAAATGGAGGTTACCCTAGTAATTTCATTACCTCATCAGACCGTTTTACCGTTCGAGATTAGGTAGATACCTTTTTTACCTGCTTCGCAGAGACTGCCCCCTTATCTACTACATAATTATTTTCACCAACAACAATCTTTTCTTGTGACATTTTGACCTATTTATTTTGACCGACCAATTTATAGTGGTTGCTGTTTTAACGGGTGATGGTAAACGGATCACATAAATCAACTTGATAAGGTTTTGTCGCACGACCACTTAAACGCGTGTCGATGACCTCGCAAAACTTTAAGGGTGCGGTCACGGTGAAGCTAGGTTTGCCATTCGTTCGAATTTCTTCGGAATTATCTTAATTTTTCTGGAAAGTAAAATAAAGCGATTTATGTTGACATAAAATTTACCTTATTTGGATTGGTGAAATTAGAAATCTTACCAAACATTGTAGTGAAGTCAAGTGTTATTTCATAGGCGACTTGACTTGGCCAATGAAGTGGATCTTATTTTTACCCATTAAAAATCGATAAACATCACGAAGGTAAGTAGGTACCTACCTTCGTGATGTAGCTATGTTCAAATCCTACAGATAGGTAAGAAATATAGGAGTTATTAAAGGGACTTCAAAAATATATCAAAGCCTGAGGTAGGTACCTACCTATTTTCTTCTATTGAGAAGTAGGCATTTGTCCTAGTTTATAATTTAAAACATGTTTAACTTAGCTATTGTGATTAAATGCTAGTAAACACATTTTTAAAGTAGGTAGGTATAATTAATTAACTTTATTTTAAGATATTGATTTTAAGATTTATAATTGAAACAATGACCTCTTTTAAGATTAACCCCAAGCGTGGCCATGCCGGCGGCTGACACAAAAAGTTTACTAAGAGGCGAGGTAACCTTTTATCTATTGCTTATTAGTCATTACTTTCTTAATAATAATTTGCAAAGCTCTATGACAAAAAGAAACTAGGTAGGTAGGTCTAGTCTTACCTCTGATAGGTACCTAATACTTAGGCCCGTATTACCGAACGATACTCGAGCACCGATCTCTGCTTGAGCATAGATATCAACCAATCAAATATCTTTAAATCTATGCTCAAGCAGAGATCTGTGCTCGAGCATCGTTCTGTAATACGAGCCTAAGTGTTCCTTCTCATAACGTTCCTTCCCAATAACCGATCTATCGCTCACCCTACCTACTACTTACTAGAGATAGATTTATGACACTAGGTACTATCTATAGAACTTATCTCTCAAAAATCTATATCTAGTAGGGGAAAGAGCCGATAGATTGGTTATTGGGAACGGCCAATAATAATCAGCCTTTATTTTTATCTACTGCCGGGATTTAGGCCTCTCTCTGTGCGAGGGACGTAGGCTACATCCAACACGCGGGCCCAGTGCGGGTTGGTGGTTGTCTTCGAACTTTTGGTTCTAGGACATGCTGGTTGTCACAATGTTTTTCCTTCACATTTTTTAGTGCTGTGGTAATTAAATTAATAACACAAAGTAAAGTAGGTACACCCAGTGGCGTGCCTAGAGGGCAAGCCCGAGGGTATTTCTCTTAATTTTTCATGAATGTGAGTAGCGTACAATAAAAAATACTTACATTCATGAAAAATTGCATCCGCAATTACACCCGCTTGCCTGGGATCGAATCCACGACCTACGTACGACTATCGTAAATCGGCCCCGACTTACGATAGTAATAGTAAAGTACAAAGACTACTATAGTAAAGTAGTACCTAGTTCCCAGTGTTCCTGGCTTGGATTGGAGGAAGAGTACCTATACTATTTGTGCCTTGTACCTATACTGGAGTTAGTCTAACCGTGTCTGTATACTGTGTCTGTGTGAAAACTGTCATTTCTCGTTGACAGTGATACAGTGACGTCACTGTAAAGTATACCGCGCATTGGCGCAATGTTTTGATACAGTGACGTCAGCGTTACGCGTCAACCAGTCAACTCTTCCCTAGTCACGCACACTAATACAAAGCCAGAACCGTACACAAACAAGAAACGGCCAGCGGCTTAATCTTAGCCTATGTCTATAGTATTCTATGTCTATGGTTCCTGGCTTATAAAACAATGTTGCCAAAAATATAAAATAGTAATATTTAATAAGATTTTAGTCGATCTGGCCCACAGATTAATATAATAGTAGCTAAAATGACCTAATCGCGAGAAAGCGAAATTTTACCAAAACAAGGCGAACCAAGGCGAAGCCCTCCACCTAAAAATACTGGCCATCTAACCAATTTGGCCCCAGAAAAACAAAGTCATGCGCGACAGCTGTCATTTTGTATTTTCATTTTGAGAATGGTTAATAAATGTTGACTAATTTTTTTATTGTGAATCTTTAATTATTTAAAAAAAGACAATGAACACCAAAAAACTGTTGAAATATCTACAAAATTGGCAAAGTTATAAGCGTTTTAAAATGATTTGCTAGACAGGGACGGCACTATCACGCGGTGACGTAACACCACGCGAACGTCGTACTTAACTCATAACTCCACACCACCGCATAGGTACTATGTCCATTTCGCGCGACAAAGACGGAGAATACTCCCTCCAAAAACTTCAAAAGCGTCTGTTTTGCATTTTGTGATATTATTTTTTTTAACTTTTTTGTTGTTCCTTGAAATAAAATAATTTATTTTTAGGTACTTTTTAGGGTTTCGTACCCAAAGGGTAAAAACGGAACCCTATTACTGAGACTTCGCTGTCCGTCCGTCTGTTTGTCTGTCTGTCTGTGTGTCTCCAGGCTGTATCCCATGAACCGTGATAGCTAGACAGTTGATGTATTTCTGTTGCCGCTATAACAACAAATACCAAAAATAGAATAAAATAAGGGGGCTTCCATACAACAAACGTGATTTTTTTGCTCGTTTTTGCTCGATATTGATAACGGCACCAGCCGGGCTAACATGCGCGGCGCGACAAATTTTGTCGACTATTTTGTCTCGCTCTTACTCGTGCGAAAATGAGACAATTGCACGATAAAAGCGTCGACAAAATTTTGTCGCGGCGCGCATGTTAGGCGCTCAGGTAGACACTTGAAATACTTACAAAATATTTAATTATATATTCACTTTAATAATAAATAATTAAATTAAAATATAAAATAAAATTTAAGGGGTGGTTCCATACAACAGACATGATTTTTTTTGCCGTTTTTATAGATAATGGTACGAAACTCTTCGAGCGTGAGTTCGACTCTCACTTGGCCGGTTTTTTAATAATAGTCAACTAGAGTCTGGCAAACGAAAGTTGATCCTGAAAAAGCGCGGCAAATTTAAAAAAAACACATTATGGTATCACTAAGAACAGTAGGAATCAGTGGCAAAGGGTGAGAATTTTTGTAAGAGGTAAGCCGAGCTACAAATGCTTACCTGGCCACGAAACCTAATTACTTGTTTTCCTAACAAAATGTCTCTAAAGCTCGAGGTCCGGTCCGGTCTCTGGTCGGCCTGAGATTTAATCGAAACTTTTTACATGGCAACATTCTTTATAGGGTTATTTTACCAGTTATAGTTTTGATACATACTTAAACTTAATAAATATTTCAAATTGTCATGTTTACCTTATTCGCATAATTATGTAATGAATGGTTTATTTGATATATAGAATCTTTATAACAATAATTAATCTACGTAATGTGCCTGCCACACACTCGACGAGTGGCATGGAAAGTAACGAGGAAAGGAGGCAGAGACATAGTGTGGCAACATTACTCGTCATGCCACACGTCATGCTCCTCGTCATGCCCACTGCTCCCTATTTTGTAGGTTTTTGCGCGCGAGTCAAAGGACCGGCAATACGAGTGCGAGTGGCTGGCCACATAATCGCGCGGTCGCAGTCCGCATCGAGCGCTCGCGCAAGACGCGCGTGTATGCAAAATTGGAAATTATGTCGTGGAATGGTCAAATGAAAAAGTGTTAATGTTTATTGAATAGATGTGATCCACCATTTCCGTTGGCGAGGACGACGACGACGATGTATATTTCGTTTTACTACATTAAAATAATTAGCTATACTAAAAATGCATAGCACGCACGCTGCCACCGTTTCAATGTCCAGTGTCTCACCAAGGCAAATGACAAGTGAGGAGCGTCGCGATTAATTGTGCGAGTAGAGCAGTGTGTGGGCAGAGAGGGCAACATCGTGGCAAATCACGGCAGCGCGAGGAGCATAGCGATGAGCAGCGCAAGGAGCATAGTCTGGCAGGGGCATAAAATTAAAGCATAAATTAATCACGTACCTATTTTACTAATTACGTTCGATTTTTCAATCGTCAATTAACTTTTTTCTGAGAAGTAGGTAGATGTGGTTGTTTGGTATCTTTTGTATAGAAAATATGTCAAACCAACCACCGCATTTATTTTCAGATAAGATAAAAGTAATCGGACAGTTGAAAAATCCATCCCTAACATATTGTCAAGTATCAAGATAATTTATTCCTACTGTTCTTAGTGATACCATAATGTGTTTTTATTTTTAATTTGCCGCGCTTTTTCAGGATCAACTTTCGTTTGCCAGACTCTTTCTGTGTTGATGTTCTTTAAATAATTACCAACGAAATAGGGGCAAATATTTTTTCCTTCACGGGTAGCTCTTTAGTTCGGAAAAAGTAAATAATAATAATAATGTTGTCGACTGTTTTGTCTCCTCTTTCTCGTGCAAATGCGAGACAGATGCACGATAAAAGTGTTGTTGACAAAATTATGTCGCGGCGCGCATGTAAGGTATATTATATGTAATGTATATTATATTTAAGTAAGCGTGGTTATATTCTGGCAAACGAAAGCTGGTCTTGGAAAAGCGCGGCAAATTTAAAAAAATACGCGTTATGGTACTACTAAGAACAGTAGGAATAAATTATGTTGATACTTGACAACAAATAATATGTTAGGGGCGGATTTTTGAATTGTTTGAAAAATAGATGCGCTGGTTGGTTTGACATATTTTCTACAAAAAATATGCCAAACAACCACATCTATTCCTCAAAAAAAGTTAACTGACGATTGAAAAATCGAACGTAAGTAAAAAATGTACGTGATTATGTTTTATTTATTTATTTATTTATTATTTATGTACACACAACATACAAAGGATAACAAATGCATATGAATCATTAGGTACAAAGGTACTGCTTATTTCTAAAGAAATATCTGCCAGCAGACCTGCGACAGGATATTTGACAGGTATAAACGAAGACACAGTGTGTAGAATAATAAGAATTATAGATAATAGTCTCTAATACAACATATATCAACAATATGTTAAAAATATACATACATATATAAAATAAAATATTTAACTAAGATATATAAATATAATACCTAACTTAGCTAACATAAATAATATAAATATATATGCATATAAGAATAAAATAGAAATTTTATAAAGAAAGATAATGTTCTTTAACACGTCTCTTAAATATAGAAATTGATTGAGAATCACGTATGTTAGGCGGAAGCGAGTTCCACAATCTTACTGCATGAACAGAGAAAGAGAAGGAATAGAAATCAGTTTTATGCTGTTGAAAGGACGTCGGCAGTTTTGGGCTTGATATGGTACAGTAATAAAAGCTTAACCAAAAATAAAAATATATTTTAATTGTTCTTTGCCTAATTTATCTTAGAGATTAAGAATTGGAATAAAAAATCGAAATAATAAGAAATAAAATGATTATGCCGTTGACATTTTGAAAAAACCAATAAAACATAAACGGGTGCATGCTGGCTGGCGCGTGCCTCCACAGAATATCATATCGACAGCAACTAAAACCTTTGAATGAAGAACTCATTAGTCGGGCTGTACTTCATTGGACCTCCACAGAATATCATGGTGACAGCAACTAAAACCTTTGAATTGAGAACTCATTAGTCGGGCTGTACTTCACTGGATCATTCACACCATACTTAACCTCACTGTCACATATACGAAGATTTCTCTTTAACCCAATTGCGTACAAAAACAAAAAAAAATTGAATTTAAATACTCTTGAAATACTCGACCACACCAAACTAATTTCATATCTGTACCGACTTACACAATCTGAAGCCCAGCGTTCTATGGGCGTCTGCCAGTGCCCTTTAAGAAGAGATTGAATGTGGGATCTACAATGAGCATCAGGAGTACGAGCATAAGAAAAACGGTTATAATTGGTTTTAATTTTACGTAGATTAATTTGTTATAAAGATTCTATATAATTATTAAACCATTAATTATTACATTATTATGCGAATAAGGTAAATATGACAATTTGAAATATTTATTAAGTATAAGTATCAAAACTATATCTGGTAAAATAACCCTATAAAGAATGTTGCCATGTAAAAAGTTTCGATTAAATCTCAGGCTCAGCTTTCCTTTGCCAGACTCTATTACATATTAAGTACTATTTACAAAATCGACTAAAAGTATTCATTATTTCATTTGGCAACATTCAATTCATATCTAGGCTACACTACATCATAGGCTACATTTCGATCAAAGAGTAGAATGATTTCGATTTCGAATTCCGGTTCCGACGAAACGTCAACGCTAAATTTATCCGATTTTTATTAGTATTTTGCTTACTAATTTCCGTCAAAGAATAATACTACATTCTATTCCATATTCTTTATTAGTCACTTATAGCAGTTGCTAATACATAAATTCAATCATGCCACGCGGTAAGTTTATCGTATACGTGTTGTTTTTTCTCAATGTCGTCCAATGTTATGGGAATGTGCTTTCATCAAAAATTCTTGATGATTATTAGCTGTCCAGCAAGAAATACAAAAGAAAATTGTTGAATAATTTATTATCAGATGATTAGACTAACGAAGGCCATCATTATTTTGTCTTTAACAATATTATTGATTGTTTAGTTGACCTAACCTTTGTGACGAATATTTTGTTTGTGGAATATTACAGGTAAATTCACGAACCATAAGGGCCGTAACCGCAAGTTCACCAGCCCAGAAGAGCTGGAAGAGCAGCGGAAAGAAGAAGAACTGAAGCAAAAGTTAGTGGTTCATTAATTTTATGTGATTTGTCCAATGATGCAATTAGAGCCACTCATAAATTCGACGCCAATGCCTTTGATACACAAAAGATAAATAACATTACAATGTAGTTTTATGTACTATTCAATTATTGTGTAATAACTAAATATTATTTGAATAATGTGATAAAATTGTTTAGAGTTGTACTAGGTAAGTTATATGTGGTATATTTTAAGGTCATTCACTTTAGTTGCTACAGCTACATTGAAAATTTTGTAATGTATTTATAAACTACATTGTTAATGTATCAGGGTTGTGTGCATATCTTACAATAAGATTTTTTTATTGAGACTGTAACCATTGTTTATTTATTCTTGAAATGGAACTTTGTGGAATAAATCTCTTAATAATGTTCAGTTGGTATCAGATCAATTGTTTTTAGTCTTAAGGTCTGAACTGTCAACTAATGAGACACAATTACCAGTTATTGTTCATTGTTACCAATCTTAGAAGGCTAGCTGACAGTTGAGAGCAGTATATTCTATAATTTATATTAGCTATTATATTACCTATTCTAAGAAAAGGTTCTTTATAACAATCTTGTTCACAAACACCTACTAATAACTTTAATGGATGGACAATATGGACATGGATGACATACATGATTAATTGCGGTATTCAAGCAGTTAGGTACTAGGTTTTATATTTATGTATCTTGTATAATATTTCAGGTGGAGGAAAGAGCATGGCAAAGAAAGCTCAAGTGAAGAGGAGTCAGAGGAAGAAAAATCAGGCTCAGGCAGTGACTCAGATAGTGACTCGGATGATGATGTAATTACATTTTGTATGTTTTTAGTTCCGACCTGAATCTTATATTATTCATGTCTTGTGTACTTAGTCCATTACCAAAAATTTATCTGTGAGGTGCCTTGAAGTGCAGCACAACGCGACTTTCCCTGTTAAATAATGATCAATGTTGCACTTGTTTAAACAAAGTCTAAAATAAATTAACTCAACCGCATGCCTTTGTCTGCTTTGATAACAATTCTATAAAGTTGATTAATAAACCATTATTATAATATTTCAGAAACCATCTAAAGCTAAGGGTGTATCCGGCCTCATTGAAGTAGAAAATCCTAACCGTGTAGTGAAGAAAAATAAAAAATTGACCAATTTGGACAATTTAGGTGAAGGAGAGAAACCTCAGTTATCAAGGTATATTATAGTTTTCTTTATCATCATTGAAATAGGTTCTTATTTCTAACAATTACCTTTAAAATAAATTAAGACTAGTGCATAATTGCCACTTGTGGAAGCTATTGTAAAATGGTTTTCACTGACCGGATATTTTGTATAAAAGATGCAAGCATATAATTATATGCATATTTCTTATGCACATGCTAACAAACATTTTTTATAGGTAGGTACATGTATATCATCCACTGCTGAACATAACTCCCATTGAGTGCTACAGTTTACGGTCTTGGGGTTATTTGCTATAATTTAATTACCAAACTTTGCAAATGAATTATTTGAATGTTTACTGCAATTTGTAGTTATTAGCTGGCAGAAAGACTTGCTCATTTTGAAATGGTGGCTACTATTTACTGGGAACCACACAGAATATGGTTAAAGGACCATTCTAATTTCGTCATCTGTCTTTTACTATTGAACACCACAAATTGCTTATTGCATTACTGTTTATAACCCAATCGCTACATAGTATAAAAGAAAGTCGTCGCTTCCTGCCCTCTGTACGCTTGTCTTAGATCTTTTGAACTGTGCAACGGATTTTATCAATTTTAATTAATAGACAGAGTGATTCAAGAGGTAGGTTTAGATGTATAATTCATACACGTGCGAAGCCGGGGTCAGCTAGTTAACGATAAATTACGATGTTGGGTTCTGTAATTAGTCTCCTATAGACGTCATCAACGAGGCGTAAAAAGAGGTTTCCAATTTCAACGGATTCAGACAACACTGTAGCTCAGTTGGTTAGAGCGGAGCGCTGCCCCGGTTTAGGCAGAGGTCGCGGGTTCAAACCCTGCCTGTGTCAGTTGTTTTTGGAAATCTCTTATACATATCTATCTATCTATACTATTATAAAATTGGAAAAATGCCATGTCTATACATTGAAGATATTCCAGAAAAAACAGTCAGGATAGGGTAGGTACTGGGACGTAACCATACCCAAAAAGATATTTTTTGGAATATTTGTCTGTTTGTGCGCGCATCACGCAAAAAGTACTGAACGGATTTTAATGTAGTTTTCACAGTTCGATAGCTTGGGGTCCAACTTAAAATCTAAGCCATGTTTCATCTGATTTCGGTTGGATAAACCAGAGATACAGCTTGACCTCTTGTTAGTACTAGCTACTTTACACTACAGAGGTCATTTAAACTGGTAATTTCATTGTAGTCCACGCGGACGGGGTCGCGGGCAAAAGTGTAGCATTTAATAAAATTACGATGTGTTTCAGGCGTGAACGGGAAGAGATAGAGAAGCAGCGAGCAGCTGCGGCGTACCAGAAGTTGCACGCAGAAGGTAAAACCGATCAGGCGCGGGCGGACCTCGCGCGGCTCGCGATCATCCGCCAGCAGCGGGAGGACGCCGCCAAACGTAGGGAGGCTGAGAAGAAAGCTAAGGACGAAACACCTAAGAAAAGGTAATTTGAATTTGTAGGTTTTTGACAAGGGTGGATCAAGGGGGGAGGGGGTTATGACCCCCCTGGAATGTGCCTAGGACGACCTCTGATAATATTTTTAATAAAAAAATACTTGTAAAATACACGTAGTGACCCCCCCTGACTCGAAGGCTGGGTCCGCCCTTGGTTTCTCAATGAGTGTCAAGGCTGATATACAAGCTGCTGGCATACTATCTCAAAACGTTACACATGATTGTAGCTGACACGCCTCTTTCTAGAAATGCTTCGTAAAATGCCAGATGAAGCCCTCCCTGCTTCCGCGTGGGGAAAAAATCAAATGGCTTGCGACCAGTGTCGTGCCTACAGGGCAAGCCCGAGGGTATATCTCTAAATTTTTCATGAATTTAAGTGAGTAGTGTACAATAAAAAACAGTCATGAAAAATTACGCGAAATACCCTCGGGCTTGCCCTGTAGGCACGCCACTGCTTGCGACCTCCTAGCATGCGAGCTGCTAGTAAACCCGCATTACACAATTACACATGCTAGTAGTACTTTTTTCAGACACGACTCACGAGGGATGGTGGTATACCTATCTCTTCTCTTATTCTACTTTTAGCACTGTCACTGACACGGAAAGTCAAACTGCAAGACTATATCGCAAAATATCCTGACGACAGATCGTGGCAAGAGGGTTTAAGGTCCCATGAGCTTGTTTCGCCTCTCTTCCTTATAAAGCTGATGAGTTTGTTTGAACGCGCTAATATCTGGAACTGCCAGTCGGTTGTTTTTGTTTATGAGCCAGATTCATGAGGAATAGTATAGGCTATTTTACATCACGCTACGACCCTTAGAAGCAGGGCAATGGGGGTGAAACCGTGGGGAACAGCTAGTTCATTATAAGAGAAAATAGGATTGATGAAGAAGAATATATTCTACCAACAACTATTCCACAAATAATAGAATGAATCATATTTTTCTAATTACAGGTAGACTAATGAGCTGACGAGGTGCCGTTTCGCTGTTACGCATGCTCATAATCTCAGGCTAGGTGGCTTTCTGAATCACACTCCTATTGAATATTGTGATCTTTTTATCTTATACAATTTTTTACATATGGAATTGTTCGTTCATGAATAAATGCATAATATATTTCTACATCTCTGATTTTGTGAAGCTTTCCTAGCTGTGACATACTTCTAATTGTGTGAAATCTTATTGTTTCTTCATTTCACAATTCAGACGGCTTTGTTTATCAAAGTGGCTGGTCATCAAATTCTGGGTCAAAAGTTAAAAAAGTTGCAAACTTAAATCAAGTGTTACACCAATGTGGTGGATGTGCATGTAGTCTTGTTGTTTTTATATCTAGGTAAATTAAATGTTATATTTTACATGGTGTGAGCAGCATTAATTTTAATTATATGGTTAATAAATGTCTACATTTAATAAAGGTAATATCGCTGAATCAGATGCAATAAAGTGTCGTGTTTTATTGACGAATTCCTGTCGTAGACTGGGCATTCGTTAAACATGACGATGTGAGTTCATGATTCCTATGCATGCCATCCAAATGGAGACATTTATAGAGCCATTGCAATCATAATTATGTATATGCCATAACTACTTAATTCCGTCAGTGTTAAAATTTCAATTTAACAGCAATATTTTAATGATTTCGCAATGAAATGTCGTAAAACTAAATACGGATATGTAAAAATTTTAATAAGTATATAACTAACTTGAAATAAAATATGTATATTGAAGGGTACGATGTCTACATAGTTATTTTTAACTCCACCGGAATATCTGTTGCTTTATGAAATTTTCATTGGAAGTCACCAGTCACTCCCACCCTTGTTACGAAACGCGGTTTAATGATAGTCTTGGTTTAAGTCTATTGCTTGTGTCACTATACTTAAACCAACACTATAATTAAACCACGTTTTATATGAAGGTCGTTATATGTCTTGTGACCGTTTAGCAAATTCCCCAAATAATATAACTTTATCTAGATATATTTACGAACTATAACTATATTCTGAGCCATGATAATTTCATAAAGCAATGTAAATGTATGAATTTGCTTAGAACTAATTGTTAGATAGTCTCACTAGACAATTTTTATAAAGCAAATGTGTATCTATATAATAAAAATTGAAAATTATTCTAATTCCTTCGTTTTCTTGTGTTGTCTTGGAGCCAGGTCGTTACCTATTCATTACTTCAAAGCGATAAGAAATCTGAATCCACGAGCAAATAAAAGTATCCATTATGCATTTTGACGGTTGTCATTTTGTCTGTTTTTCATAGGTAGGTTCGTCAAAATGCTTAAAGCCCGTCACAAACGTAGCTATAATTAATATACAGGGTGGCAGGTTAGACAATGGAAATATTTTAAGGGGTCATTGTACTCATCACTATGAACAACTTTTACTATGGGACCAAACCTGAAATCGCGAAAAAAATATCAGCTGTTGCATACATTTTGTTGAGTCATGCTAACATAAATGTATGGAACAGCTGTTTTTTTTTCCCGTTTTCATTGTTGGTCCCATAGTAAAAGTTGTTCATAATGATGAGTACAATGACCCCTTAAAATATTTCCACTGTCTAACCTGCCACCCTGTATAATATTATAGCTACGTCTGTGACGGGGCTTAAGGCGCTCTGCAGATGGAACAGCTATTGCAGCAATTGGCAACTAGCTGTTTACATATATCTCAATGGAACTGCGCACACGCAACTCGAGTTGCGAGTTCCGGTGATCGACAACAGTTTTCAGTTAGCAACTGTCGAATTTGTATCGGTTGTGTAAAGTTGCTGGTTTCCCCAACCGGCAATCGCAACGCGTCGAGCGATTCCACACCCTCCCTCCCTCCAGTGATGATCCCGTGATAGAATGAGAACAAGTGCTGCTTGATATCCATCATCACACTACGTAGCATAGATAGCAATTAACTCAGTTATCAAAGTTGCTCACAGATTGCTCGCAGACCAAATAACCGTAAACCGGGCTATTTGGTTGTATCTAGCAACTGGCAACTTTTAGGGGCGACGCAGACGACAGACTTTGTGCGATCGAGTCTGCAGCGCTCGAACAATCTGCGAAACTTTGTGAACAGATTGTTTGAGCGCTGCAAAGCGTGGCAGACTCGATCGCACAAAAAATCTGTCGTCTTCGTCGCCCCTTAAGGAAACTTGGAAGAAGTTGATAGTTGCCTGTAGTAGTAGTAGACTCGGTACACCTATCTACAGGCTATGCTAATCAAATGCTAATATAATAATATCTTTTCTACAAAGATATCGAACCCACGACCGCCGACGCGTAGCGTGATACAGGAATGCTTAGCCACTTTATACTGAGCGTAAGCAGCAACATCGCCTAAAAAGGACATAAGTTTATTATGAGTGAAATTCGACTCGGGTTGAGGCACGTTGAGGCCTCAACCTGAGTGTGATGTGATATCCCCTATTACAAAAATTAAAAGATTGGTAATACCTAAAGGCGCAATTCCATTAGGCAAGTCGCTATACAAATTGCAATTAATGTGACGTCGTACTTGCATGCAAGACTTGCCTAATGGAATCGCGCCTTTATAAGAGAGCTAGCAAAAACCCTTTTTTTCAAAAGATTTGAATAATTCTAACTATAATTTGGTTTCTGATGGTACCTAATTTTTTTAAATGGAAAACAATAACAAAAGCTCTCTACCCTCATTTCTGGTGAAGTGACAGCGATGTCAAGTCAAGAAATTGTGACGCGGTGCAAACTTACTAAACAGCGTGAGTGCGTTACTCAGTTATTGTGATTGGTACTTTTGATCATATCAAAATAAACTTTGACTTTTGATTGTGCGTGCCTGTGATTTGAAGCCCAAATTCTAGAAGTTCATAGTAGTGACGTCACATCCATCCACGTGGCGAAGCTCGCTGCAACTGCTGCAAGCCTGACGTAACGGAGGAGCTTAAGGTAAGTGGAACAGATTTTTTTTTTCATAACTATTATTGTGCCAACGACCGACGTACGAACGACCCAATGTAACCCTCGATCTGTAGAGCCAATCCGGGCGAGTCCGAATAGACTCACACGTTACCGTTAGCCCACCTTAGGTAGGTACCTACCCACCTATTCACCTGCCAATCTGTTGAGACCGTGGTTGAGACTCACCCAGGAGTTCGTAGGAATCTTTTAGCGTTTTGAAATTTACTATTTTCAACAGCTTTTCTAAAATCCTAAAATAACGGAACCAACTTTTATCGTCTCAGCTGGATAGATTTTTCTAACAAGATTAGAAAATAGGAAACGGTCTTTGCTCAGTTCAGTTTTAGAGACTTTTTACATAAATTCTGCAGTTATCTCTTAGATTCATGCTATGAAAATATAGGATTTTGCTCATTAATTTTAGTGAGAAGTGTTATAGATATTTGCACTGATTTGCATACAATAACACATTATGTTTCAGGCCGTAGGTAGGTAGGTACCCACCATTAAAAACTGAAATGTTCGGAGCATTCATTGATCCACATTTCCGTATTTCTCTAAGTAGGTACCTACTTACTTTATTTATGTTGAAGTAGGTAAATGTTCACCCATCACCCATTTGGCACGCTTCTGCTGTTCCTAATATATCAGTCTAAGACTGAAAAATGGCAAGAATCTCCATAGTTCACGCATCATTATCCCCTGGGAGGGTAATGTGGCATCGTACGATACTTCTAGCTAGATATATGCGCATATTTACTCGCGACCCCGTCTGACTTACACCTTATCTTTATCTATTGCTGTTTTTTGTAGTTTTATCTATTGTTTTTGGGTTTGCTTAGGGGTCAATGTATTGGAGACTTGTTCTATTCAGAAAGACCTTTATAAATTTTGCACATTAAGACCAGTTACGACCGTTGCCCCCTATATTTAATTAATTTACTCTACCTATCTACCAACTTAGTCCACTAACTAAACTTTTTACCTTGGCAAAATGTGATTATCATTCTGGTTTAGTTCTGCCATGATGTGGAGAGCAATCGAGAGAGTATTTTTAGTAGGTGTCTAACAAATTCGTGTTGCAAGAAACAGTTTATTTACAAAATACCACGCTTTACCGCAGCTGGACTAATAAAATGAGTGCTTATTACTAAGTAGGTAAATAAATTTTGCGCCTCGGTCGTGTTCCCTCAGTTCCGTGTGACTTGGATATAACATTATTCACTTAATATATGCGCATACCTACATAAAGTTCTTCATGAGACTATATTTTCATGATAAAACACTGTAGAAAACTATACGGAAAACCGAGGCGAAAATATCTAAGATGCTAGGTCATGTTGGCATTTTGGCATAACCTAGAATCGTTAGTTAAGGAAAAGTTTGTTGGCACGTTTGGCGCAGTGGCTATGAGCGATTGGCTACAGCGCGATGTGTCGCGGATTTGATACCCACACGGAATAAATTGCGTTATAATATAGTTATTATTTATTTGTAAATCTTGCCTGCTTGCACCATAATAACCGTTGGCGATTGCACGCTGAATGCTGCTAGTAAATCGTTCCTCAAAGTTGAATTGTAATTATTGTAAGTAGGTATACTTAACCTGCGATATCTATCTGGTACCAGCTAGCAGGGTACCTATGTCATCTTTGTTGTTCTTTGTAGTCTTTATATTTTATTTTTCACGACTTGTATCTAGCGTATGTGTGACGAATAGACGATATCCGTGATATCCCCAGACGCATGGAAGGGATCCTGGATGCCTAAGTGCTTGTATGGATAAATACACTCGAGAGCAATGAATTCGGGTCAGTCACAATTGTCCATTCCATTCCAATTTCCGAAACTATATACCTACCTAACTTAATAAGGTTCACACTACTACACATACTCACTTTTTTTTTATTGCTGCAGTTTGTACTTTTAAATTAAGCTTTTTTATTTTTATTATCCGACTACGAAAAAGGAAGGGTAATGAGTTTAACAGCCTATGTATGTATGTATGTGTCTATGTATGGATGTTCGATCGTAGCTCAAAAACTACTGATCAGATTTTGAGAAATGAGGTATCGGTTGATTCGTATTTACATTAAGAGTGTCATAGGATAGTTTTTTGAAAGAAACTAATCAAGATGGCCGATAAAACTTAAAAAAGAGGACCAAAAAAAATAAAGTTTACCGTAGTCGCATGCCGTCATTAAGCAGCCATCACAGGTCATAGCGGCATGCGACCACGGCTATAACCTGGACACCATTGTACCGATGTGTTGAATATTTTCTTATTTTATGCTTTTCAGTTGGTTTTTTTCCGTAGTTGGGTCTTAGTTTTTTTAACTCTTGTTTTTTAATAATAGGTAAATAGACTTCATACAGTTTATATCACTATTAGGTAAGCTAGAAGTCATTCTTCCAGTGATACTAAAATTGTAAACGACTTGGCTCCATTGCTCTCGAGTGTATGTGAAATTGGTAGAACGGTTTTTTGTGAGTCTAGTTAGATGTTGACATAGAGGCAATCTTATAGAGTGCTGTCGTTATTTTATGCGTATTTCTAAAAACCAAAAAGATTTCGTTTTCGTAACAGAATTACCTTTATCCCCATCCAAAAGCGGATAAGAAACACCCAAATATTTTAATGGAGGTTTCCCCACAAAACATAACAAAACAATTACCTACCTATTTGCTATTCACCCATCTCCCCTAAACATTTGTTTATTCAAGCCACTTATAGGTACAGCTATGGGTACATACTGTCCAATACCTCAAACCCCAGTATCTAAAACACCCCTAATACCTATCTATCACGCCTTCCCCAAATGGAACGCTTTGGGATCGAATTTACGGGAGTTCTCCATTACAAAGTGTTAACCCTAACGCGGCCGTAAGATATCGGCTCCTCAATTTTTGTAACACAAGGGTGCAGTCAAATTGGCGGCCGATAAGCGTAGGGGAGCACGTAGGGTTGGACGAAGGTTGACGGAGGTAAACGCGATTGTAAAACGGAGATAATATCGGCTCACTATCTGCGCATCTTTATGTAGATGAAGTCTCACAAATTTTAAGGCGTCTATGACTCCTCCAGCCTTAGTAACCGGGTTTAGTACCAGGACCGTCTTTAACCCCATAAAGGTGCGTTGTAAAACTGAAGTGAGGTTACGACGGCCTTCGATATACTTTCCTTTTCTATTATTAAATTCAGTTGTGTTTATGCCTAAGCCCCGAAAATTCTGAATACCGTATATAACCGTACCTAATTTACAAGTCAAGTGTCGTCATCCGCCTAGCCTTTTCCCAAACGAGATGGGGGTTGGCTTCCAGTCTGACTAGATGCGTCTGTATATCTATCAATATTTTACGTGGGGTGACTATATACCATCTAACCTCCACAACTCCACATTCCAATTATCAGAAAATACCTACTGGTATTCGAAACATTGACTTCTTGACTTCTCACTGTTTAAGTGTATAACCTGCTCTCCGAGGCACGGTGGAGTCTTAATGTGTAAAGAATGGTCACGGTTGGGAGTTTTTAAATTTAATAACTTGTATAAAATATCTAATATTGTACCTAACTTAATTTTGATTGAACTTATTCTAGCAGCTTAAATAAAGGTATTTTAAAAGTTACTTTTGAAATTTCGAAATATTTAACAGCGACTAATTGGCGGACCGGGCGGCGTTGAAATTGAAAAATAATGTTATTACTTTTTTTTGCTGCCGGGACGATCATTGACAGATTTTTGTAGGAAAAAATGGCATGACAATTCGAATGCATGACATCTTTTAAATTACGGTACGGTAGGTAGAGACCTCAGATCATAGAAACGAATTGTTTCTATTGAAAAAGAATTGTTTCTATGATCTGAGGTAGAGACCGTTCCACGTAAGAATTCCCCTAGAAGTTATGTTGGCTGCCCTGAATCTCAATTTATTACAACGTTTTTAACTTTTCTTTCAGCACCAATTCACTTTCATCACTTTTTAACGTCCTAAATATTATTATAAAATATAAATCTACAAAAAACACAAAACGATATGACCTAAATAGGAATGACAAGCAGGGCAGCCAACATAACTTCTAGGGGAATTCTTACGTGGAACGGTCTCCACTTATACTTTTATTTTGGAAATGTTAAGGTGCCTACGAACGACCCAATTTGACGCCCGATTTGTAGAGCCAATCCGGGCGAGTCTCCACAGATTGGCACAATACCATTAGCCCAAACATATTTATCCATGGCCCAACTTACCTTATTCACGTGCCAATCTGTTAGGACTCACTCGTATTAGCTCTACAAATCGGGCGTCAAATTGGGCCATTCGTAGGCACCTTCATATTGCGCTAACGTTGTTGTAGAAAACCACTAAAATTAAAAAGATACTAAAGTTTTTCAATGACGCAGTTAAGTGTCGAGAATCTATACCTACCAATATTATAAAGCTAAAGAGTTTGTTTGTTTGTTTGAACGCGCTAATCCTTGGAACTACCAGACGGATTAAAAAATATATTTTTGTAGACCAGATTCATGGGGAATAGTATAGGCTATTTAACATTACGCTACGACCCTTAGGAGCCAAGCAACGGGGCTGAAACATATGTAAAAAAAATTACATGGGTAGCGTCCGTCGGTGGCACAGCCACTATACCTATAATAAAAGGAAGGAAAGTTCTGCAGGTTATTGTCGTAGTTATCGTGCAACAAACTGTGCGGCCTAACAATACGATTTGCTTATCATACCTTCTTCCTGTTGTAGGAACATATTTAGATAAAAAGTTTCCAGTGTCTGTCGTTTTCTCCGCACGTATGCTTAGAGCAAAATATGTTTGCAATGTTCTAGATTACTTCATTGACTTAAAAAGAGTATAGTGGAGTATTAGAGTTCTCAAATGTTTTAATCTATACATGAAAGCGAATTAAAGCCTATAAAATTGTACAGCGGGTGGGTTCTATAAACAGCCTGGGTAAGCAAGATTTTTTTAAGATACGCTTAAAAGAATATGTGGTTAAAAGTTTTCTGCAAACGATGTCGCGGGTGACAGCTAGGTACATCATACTGAGATCAGAAATCGTTTTGCCTAACATAAAACATTAAGTACAAGTAAACGTCTAGATACAAATGAAACAAAGCTTTTTGCATCTACCCCAAACACAGAAAGAGCGAATAAGAAACACATTAACACAAAAAGGGTTTACCAAGTTATCCAACTTATTCCCACAAGTTACTCTCTAGCGTAGCCTAACTTATTGTCTAACTGCCTAACATATTACGAGTACGTTGCCCGAATATCTAAATGCGTCGGGGGCATTCGTAAAGCAGTAAATTCTCATTACAGGTTTGCCCGTGCGCCATCGTACTATGCTATGCTAATTTAACATAGGTACATCTCCCAGTCGGCCCCGAACAAGTCGGTCGAACAGCGAACGTGCGCCGTACCGTGAAAAGTTACTACTTGAAAACCTTTGTCCGTTGCAATGTTATTTTCATAATAGTACAAAAGTAATTGGCATGCCTTGGTACGGGCTGAAACTCAGAACTGTGATGTGAATTCGCAACGCGTAAAACAGCAGTATAGGTACTACCTATCTAAAAGTACTTATTGTAAATAATCATCAAGTGAGCGAGCTTTTGGCAAGGGAACGTCGCGACGTGGTTTTGAATTTTGGACCTTACTATTTAATTAATCATCTCTCTACTCAGTTTTTTATTGCTACTGCGCCTGTTAACTTTTTTTTTGTGGTACCTACCTACCTATATTGTTATTAATTAATGGACGGGAGTCCACTTCTGCTCATTATGTTGCCATTATCTCTGAGTCACTAAGGAATATTATGCATTTGGATCTTAAGTGTTAAACATAACAAGCTTTATAATAAAACTTTCGTCCGGTCAGCACTCAGCGACGCAAGTTCCATGGTCAGTTACTTTTAAACACAACATCTAAATTGACCCAACATTATTTGTTACACTGCTTTTCATCATTTTGTGGGTACCTACCTCTACCTAATAGCCAAGAGTTTTTGTTATTTTAATGATAGATCTACATACTATCTGTTCCCCGCGGTATCACTTCCGTTGCTCACTCCTGAGGGTTGTAGCGTAATGTTAAATGACCTCATGAATCTGGCTATCATATACAAAAATAATTTTTCGTATCCGACTAGCTAGTAGTTACAGGGATTAGCGCGTTCAATCAAACAAACCCTTCAGTACCCCGATCATGAGTTTTTTTGACGTGTAGTATTGTTAACGTAAGCATATTTTGAATTGAAAATACACGTTTATTACACAATATTTATATAAATTAAATACTTAATTAATTTCTCTGTATTTTTTCAAATGTGCAAATTGTATAAAATTTTATCAAAATGTTCCAGGACTGCTGTATTTTAAATTCAAAATACGCTTACGTTAACGAAACTATACGTCAAAAAAACTCATGATAGGGGCACAGCTTTATTATATTAGTATATAGATTATTGTTTTTACTTTTCAGTTATGTAATTATGTATACCTATAAAACAGTACCGTGACTAACTGACAGACAACACGCAGCCTCAACTGGTGGACCTGGAGATTTGAAAGGAAGAAATTCCTTGAGTATCCTAGAGGTGCACTAAGGAGAGATTTTTTGAAATTCTATTCCTAAAAGAGTGAAAAGAAATGTTATAATTTGTATGAAGAAAATATAACGACATTGTGTGGTTTTCTGACTACCAAGAGGTCGGAGTCGCATGCACAGTGATTTATAAATCAGAAATGTTGACCGACTTTTGTCGCTGGCTTGAGTTTTAGGTTCAGTAATAATAAAGGCTCTACGCCCGAATTCGGCCGAACTAGATCGAGGTCAAATTTTTATTTGACCTAATAAAACTAGAGGTAGTTTTTTTTAAACAATGCTGTACTAGATTCCCTGCACCGTGTGTGTCAGATCAAATACTGGCTCGGAACAAAATACATATATCTGTAGACCAAATATTTTCGTGATCCAAACAAGTAGAAATTGTGAATATTTGTGACAACTTGCGTGGCGTAGGTGGCAGGCTAGCTGTGCGCCAATTTTGTCAGCACATAAAAATGCTATGCAATTGTTTATTTAGTTGTCAATTTTAATTAAAACTTTAGGCATCAAAATGTTAGTCGATGCATCAAAATCCTTTTAATAGGTATTTAATAGGAATAGGTAGGAAATTTCAGATAAACATAGGCCACCTGATACTATCCATGCTCATTAAATATATTTATCTTTATTACAAAACGTGATTTACCGATAGAGTGTCACAAACAATAGACTTAAACCAAGACCATCGTCAAAGACTGTCCATATTTTGTAAAAGCTGATTGTATTACATAAACAATATTTCGATTTAGTTATTTATTTTATAGAACTAATAGCAAAAGCTGTTACTGACTGAAGCACGTATACAGACGTAAAACTTCATTGAAACTGCATTTCCCATTTGCATTGCAAAATTTTCATTTTGTGCCAAACATAAAGTAACATGGAATGTGACGGTATCTTCTTTTATGACCACGCAGGTAGGTTCGGTAGAACGGGGGTAGTTTTGTAAATAAATTCCGTACGGGATATTCGCAACAAAGTTCAGTGCGGTAAATAGAAATGTAACAGAGTGTAGCTACAAAACATAAAGTAATTTGAACGTGCATGGCCGTCCGCTGACCGTCCGAGTTCTTAATCAATACGTGAACGCTGAACCACAGTAGCTACCAATCAATTATCGGGCTTTAATTACGTGTTGAGTATAATACTTGGTATTAATTGGTCCGAGCTATTAAATGAGCAGGCATTCATAGAAAAATAAAGCAACTACTACACTACCTATTTCTTTAAAGAAATTACTTCTAGCAGACATGCAACTTGAGAGAAGATAGTTTAATTTAAACAACAAGAGATGGAGACGGCTGTGTGTATTTTGTTTTATAAATATTTGTTTTTGTTATTATTTTTGGCGTTGTAACAGGATCCATTAAATAGTATAAGTACTTAATCATTATAATCTGTACTTCTGTACTTAATATTAGAAAGCTAAAGAGTTTGTTTGAACGCGCTAATCTCTGAAACTACCAGTCGGATTTGAAAAATTCTTTTTGTTTATAATAGCATTCATGAGGAATAGTAGATGCTATTTAACATCACGCTATAACCTTTAGGAGCCGAGCAAAAAGAAAAGAAAGAATATACGCTAAGCGAAAACGAAGTAATAGCTCGGGCGGGTAAATAATCCGATTAACGCTGAGTTGCAGAAAAAGTCATTAAGTTTTAAAGGAGACTTTAACGATAGAAATTGTATGGGTAATGCCTCCATTAAAATTTAATTATCTTTCTTCAACTGACCGTAAGTAGTTTTAAATCAAACGGCGGCGGCAACCGTGGGGCACAGCTAGTGTAAGATAGGAAGAAACCTGATCTTATAAATTGATAGGTAGGTACAACTCTCTACGAGATATAAGCGGATAGGCTGGAAACAAACTTCGAAAGCAGTTACCCAACAAATATTCCTCCGCGACTCAGGTCACAAACAAACCTTGAAGGATAAAAGTATCATGCGATCTAATTGAATAGCTAATAAACAAAGTGTCTAAGTTTCCCGCCGCGCAATAAATAATAGATAAATTAAATGGCCGAGAGCCGGGCGAAACAGAATTAAAACTTTCCGGGAGGTTTCACGTAAATCACAGTTGGCTGATTTATATTTCACGCACCTTTCCCGAGTATGGCCGACTCGGTGCTCTAGCGTGTAATTCTATGAACTGTCTGATATCGTGTACTCCTGTATGTGTTACATCGAAGTATCTTGTTTATTAATGTTTACGGTTTTTACTCACGTATTAATTTCGAGTATGCCCGACTAGTTTCATACTCGAAGGGAGTTTTTAGTCCTGAGTCCCAACCTCGTCCATACGGCGAGGGTTTTCGGATCGTGACTCCGCTAAGTGAGTAAAAATCGTAAAACGTAATACATATATAAACATGAAAATTTCTCACATAGGTAGGATATTTATTAAATAGTATTTTGTGTGTGCGTCATATGAGCAATGTTTGAAGAAGCATCTGCACTTATTAAAATTGCCACGTCTTTTTCAAACCAGTGCTATCGGTCTACGAATATTTCCTATTGGATGGGTGTTCATCCATGCGTAGTTCCGTAGATAGAGACGAATTTGTGACACCTTGCTCCGTAATCATCGCACAACACAATCACTCCTGTCAGTACCTTGGATGATAAGGTTTAAACTGATTCCGATTCTTGTTCTTCACTGGTAGAATTTTTCTGCAGTATGGGCCGCTTAGTGACCGTTCCCAATAACCGATCTATCGGCTCTTTCTCCTGCTAGAGATCGATTTTGGACATAACCTCTATGGAAGTAATATCAAAAATCAATCTCTAGTGGGGAAAAGAGCCGATATATTGGTTCTTGGGAACAGCCATTACTGAAAGTGGCCGTTTTTCAGCAGTGATCTTCAATAGGCAGTTATGTAAAAAGCATAGTAACTTGTTAAAGCTACTATGCTTTTTACATAAAAAAATTATATCGTCTTTAACCCACTGCAGGTTTTAACCTGCAGTGGGTTAAAAACGATATAATTTTTTGAAGGCACTAGGTACTCCATTCCTTGGAGAGAATGCTAAACTGTCGGTCTCAGTTTTCTATGAATATGTAGGGTGTAAAGTTAAACGTAGGAATGTAGGACACATTGACGGAGGGTATTCAGCATTCGATACTATGTACCTAGTTCGATTACGCGCGGTACCAATCTTAAAATCACCAAATTTTCGTAATTTCAACGTTGTACCGTAGTTAATTGAATACATATCGAATACTGAAGCACCTCCTTTAATGTGTAGACCCTGTATTTGACAGTCTTCACGTGTGTAGCTCAAAACTCAGAATTATATCGTTTTATTATTGGGTAGAGCAGAGTCCCAAATATGTAGGTGTAACGAGGTAGGTATCAATGTCAACGGTGAAATGTACCTACACCACAAACAATATTATAACGTAATGTGCAAACAAGGTAACTTACTAAACCAACATTATCGACATAATATAGCCTAAAGCTGTGTACAGAATACACAAATTTAGTTGATGTCAGTTTAGCCGTCTGAAGCGAGATGAACCCGTAACTCAGTGTACACAAGGGTTTATTTGTTCCTTTTTGAACTGTAGCGAACTAATTGAGCTTGAGCTAAACTTCCGCTTTCGCTGTTCATACTGTGTACACTTTGCCGTTTTAAAAATATTGGATGAAGTAACTATAGTACAATAAGCGGTAGTAAATATTACACATCGAGTTTGAGAAAGAGATAATCGGCTAGCTTCGGCTATGTGGAGCGTCGTGCTCGTAGCCGTCACTCATATATGTGACGTTTTGTCGCTGACTTGTATAATAGATACCAAACTGTGCTTCGTGCTACAGAGATGACGCTCAAGCCAAAGCTTGCCGATTATCTTTTTATAGCTCGATGTGTAAAGCACGTACTGTAGATAGGTACCTACTATTCAATTTTGTGAAGGTTGATTAGCAACAGAATTGGACGTTTCTTTAAAGAATATTTAAACTTAAGTTCGGGAATTGAAAGTAGGTACGTTCAACCTCGCAGATTTTTCTAATCTATATTGATGACAGTGTAAATCTCTCTGAGTAATGAGAGTCTTTCATCGATGGAAAGCGATGTCTATAGGTATTATAACAGCGATTTAATTTGATATTTTTTTTTTCATATAATGTTTTTCAAATTACTTTTACACAATACACCTTTCTAACTTCAATGTGATCAAATGGAGATTAAAATAAATAATATCAACAATATCTTTGATACTATGTACTTAGATTATTTCTGTTCTCCTATAGGAATTATTTATGTATGTACAATACACATAACATAGCAAATAATATTTCCTGAGTAAAATTTGATTATAATTATATATTTTAATCAACCCTGTTTATCAACTGTCCCACTGTTGGGCACGGGTCTGATCTCAGAATGAGAGGGGATAGGCCATAGTCTACCACGCTGGCCAAGTGCGGGTTGGCAGACTTCACACAACTTCAAGAACTTTATGGAGAACTCTCAGGCATGCAGGATTCCTCACGGTGTTTTCCTTCACCTATAAAGCAAATGATTAATTTCTAATACGCACATGACTTTGAAAAGTCAGCGGGGAGTGACTCGGAATCGAACCTTTGCCGTGGAAGGGACATGGTTTAACCACTAGGCTATCACAGCTTATTTAGATGACTAAGTTAGATATTAAATAGACAAATGTAAAGTAAAATCGCAATTGTCGTTCGCAAAAGTGAATTTTCATTTACACTGTCAAATAACTAAAATAATCATACAATTTACTTTACCCCTCGTATCTAGTGATGAGAAAATCGCTGAGTTTGCATAGAGTTGGGCCAGACATAATATTTCTGAGTGGGTTGAACATTTCCAGGCAAATCTGCCAGGTTTGAATATAAAATGAATGAAGGTTAAGTCACTTATGCAAATGGGAAAAGTTCCGGAACTTTCCTTTGATATGGAGTTCTAGTTCCTAATAATAGAAATGGATACCTTTGACATACTCCGCTTTATATTTATATTTTAGACAATTTAATTTAGACGACTGAAAGTTTTCGACTCCGTTCAAAAGTTTTAACTCTGAGGAGTATCATTTTATTATGTTCGTACAGACCTAGAAAGATTTTGAATATTTGAATAGTGTGCTTAGGGAATAGAAATAGTCTGATAAGGTGAATGAATAATAAATATATCCTGTAGGCTATGACAGAAAGTTGCTTTGTTGTCATGAGACTTTTTCAGAATCCCGTAAAGCGAACGTAACCCATGAATAAAATTAGCTATTTACCTATGTTTGTTATATGTTCACAAAAATGATATCAGTGGGTATAGGTGCGGCACCAGTCATGAGCACAAACGTCACCTGCGCAAGCGCATTAGCTTATTTTTTGGGTTATTTGGCGGAATTAAGAAGACGGGGGGCGCCGGGCGCCAAGGCTGCACGCGATTGGTTCGTCAGTCGATGGTCGTACTCTATTGGACTATTCTCTATTACTTATTGTGAACTGTCCATTGTCTATTGGGCCGAAAATATAAATGCTCGATCTGTGCTCATAACTGACAGCGGTACCTTTACCTTCACTTAATGTTTTTATTAAACTATTCTAAAGATGTCTCTACCAAAGTAATCAAATCAAAACGAAAGGTTTACGTCTTGTAAGACGACTGAACAAAGCTGTACTCATCGTATTTCCCGACAATACACCCAATTTCCTGCTTTCGCTCCTATCGTGATTGCATAATTTTCTTTTATTTATCAACGTC
Organism: Thalpophila matura; assembly: GCA_948465475.1. Taxonomy (NCBI): domain Eukaryota; kingdom Metazoa; phylum Arthropoda; class Insecta; order Lepidoptera; family Noctuidae; genus Thalpophila; species Thalpophila matura. Next base: position 9,759,468 of record OX419185.1, on the reverse strand, counting down.
TACGAAAAAAAGAAACAAGTGAGGCAATGGCGAACGCTTATTCAGCCACCATTAGTGAGCCCGCCCGGCGAGGAGCCGATAAGTCAATAAATCATTTCTCGGCATCGGCATCTCTTATCGATTCTATTCAATAGCGATTTATTCACTCGATGCTTAATCGCCGCTTTTCAAATATGAGTAGGCTTTAGGCACCTAAGTAATATGTCTGCGGAGAATAAAACCTTGCTTGTAAAATCTACCGTCACCTATGATGTATGGAGATGTGTTTTATAAACATGCTGTGAACATATCTATACTTATAATAAGAATGTAAATTCCACGTGTCTGTACATTGCATATATTTGCATAAAAATAATATGGGGGACTAAAAATAAGTAATAGAGTAAATTTCTATCATTTTTAGAATTAATGTCTGTCTGTTTGTCCGTCTGTTTGTCTGTCGGTTTGTCTGTCTGTTTGTCTGTGTGTTTGAACACGCATCAAATCAATACTAATGAATTGATTATGAGGAAGTAGAAAAAAATGTATAGGCAGTATCTTGAGGTAACATTTAGTCTTTATTAGGAATATAATTGTAGTGTAAACATTTTTAGTTCCTATTCAAATGAATAAACTTCATCTGACCCTAGCTAGCTATATTAAAATCTTGCATCTCTACATTTAACTTCACTTTGTGGAAATGAGTTTTGCATATTTTATATTTATGAAGAAAATAGACTCTTATACCAGACTTGAAATTACGTCTTTTAAAACACTTAAATAGAGAGGTTCAGGTTGATTACATTATTCTTTCATCAAGAGTGAAAAAAATATTCTATACTTAATATTTTCTAGCAAAGAAACAACGTCGCAAGGGTTTAGAAATTCAAAGTAGGTAGATCATTTACGTGTTTCTTCGTACCACTTACTTAGACGTCAATTAGGAGTTCATTGTTCTTGATACATCATAGGTATATCATTATTCATGATACATTTTCTGCGGATATCATATCGGGCTGATTTATTTATTGTGAGTTTCGCCTTCGACTGACAAGCCTTCGTGGTAATTGATACCTAATCATGTGGAGGTACTATACTTAGTAAAACTATTTAATACTAGCTTCCACCCGCGTTTTTGAGATAAAAAGTAGCCTATATGTTATTCTGATGTATAAGCTTATATTACTGTAAAGTTTCATCAAAATCCGTTCAGTAGTTCTTGCGTGAAAGAGTAACAAACATCCATCCATACATCCTCACAAACTTTCACATTTATAATATTAGTAGGATAACATAACATCTCGTCTCTATTCACCGAAGGGTTAGGCAGACTAGAGGGTGTATGGTACACCGACATTTCGCCAGTTATGTTTAAGTCCCATATAATAGGGGGCAAGCCTATTCTGAGAATTTCCTAATGGCAAAACATAACAATAACACAGCTCGACCCGAGAATTGAACCCAGGAGTCGCGTTTGTGACCGCTAGACCAAGGAGGCAAAACTATTTATTGGTAGTACCTAGTACATTCGAAATAGATTCTATCTCTGTTCTAAAGTTTATCCAACTACATCCAGTCGTTACGTCGTCCCTAAGTGACATACAAACTCTAAACATCCACAAATAGACCTATTTTGCATGTAGGGTTAGGCATGTATCTGTGCATTATAAGGACGCGTAATTTACAAAATAGATCGCACCACTATGTTGACACGGCTCAAACGCACACATACGCATTTATAGTTGCGTAAATAATGAGTAGGTGTAGTAAAGTAAGTGGTCTGCTGGAAGAAATTTCTATAGAAATAAGCAGCACCTTTGTGCTCAATTATCTGTTTATTCTTATACTTTTATGTGTTTTTGTCTTTTGTGTGTACATAAATAAATAAATAAGTAACCTATATAAAAATAAGTATTACATTAGCTATGCGCGGCTGCCCTAGATAAAAGGAAAGTGATTCAAAAACCATTAAAGTTTGTTGCGGGAGATGTGACAGGGGATTGTATTGGATATGCATAAGTTCCACATGGATGCCGCTCAGGTACGCCGGGGACCGAGTAGCGAGTTGCATTCGCAAGTAATATTTGAAATTTTAGTACAAATGTTCCAGAATAGCGCTCCAAGTATATTTTGTTATTACGTAGGATTTAGAACCTCAATATTGAAATTCGCTGAGTCTAAGTGATTTTATAAGTTGTAATAAAAACTTCAATAATCTTGATAGAGTATTTCCAAATAACGGTTATGTCTAGCATCTAAAGTTTAAAAATATCAGTAGCTAGTACCTACGCAATTTCTATTTTGTGGTATTACCAGCTTGGTTTTATCATAAAGGCAGTGTAAGATTTCCCTTGTTTCTATGATCTGAGGCCCTACCTCTTTTCTCCATCGAAGAAAGGCTTGAGTTGTATCTAATGTTACGATGCCTTTTGATATAACTCATTTGAATCCCTAAATAAATCAAAGCTAGTCCCGCTGAATTTCAGTTCCCGCTAACCTGCGGGTAACTAACCGAAATCTGAATTTATTGCTTGGCATCGCAGCAAAGAACGCCAATCAATCACCTAGTATCTGTTAATCGGATCTTTTGCCCGCATGTCTCAATGCATAGCGTTTTGCGGTCTAACAGAGGGTTTGCTACGTAAGTAATCTACATTTATATCTACTTTCACTGTTTTATTTTTATTAGATGTAGGTAAGTAATGTTAAGTCCAAAATTAAAATAATTCCTCTTGCTCGGGTCCTAATTACTGTTACTTTATAATCGGACCATAAGGCTGCCTTTCCACCAATGTGAGCTACGGATGTGGGTGACGCCCACCAATAGGATCGCATTATTTATAAAGATGAGCTTAGCTACGATAATGAAGCGATCCTATTGGTGGGCGTCATACACATCCATAGCTCACATCTCTGGTGAAAAGGCAGCCTCAGGGCCGGATTTAGGGGTTGTGGCTCCGAGGCCGCCACAAGATAGATATAGATTTTTTTTTAGATAAGAACAGTAAAATCTATCTGTTAAAGAAAAACAAAATTCACATTCACATTTTTTTTAAACTATTCTAGACATACCTATTTCTATGAAAATAGGAACTATAGCTAGTTTTAAACAGGATTTTTATAATTGCTACATCACCAATCACCATACTAACTGGTTATGTATTTGTTCATTTATTAACCGACTTCAAAAAAGGAGGTTCTGTATTCGTCCCGTATGTATGTATGTATGTATGTAAGTATGTATGTATGTATGTATGTTTTTATGTGCGCGATTTTCTCAAAAACTACTGATTCGATTTGGATGAAGTTTTCACTAACGTAATCTACATACTTTCAGGAAGGTTTTAGTATATAATACATTATGTAATCATTCCTATGTACAAAGTTATATGCATAAATGTACACACTCCGTAGAAGATTTACTGTTGAACGAGTTCGTGAAAGTAATCTAACACGGGATAAAGAACTAAAAAGGGAAAAATAAAAAACTTTTTTAACAAAAAATAACCCACTTCAAAAATCCACTACAAAGAAAATAATAATTTTGGGTTTCGGAAGTCGGTGGCAAAAAAAAGCAAACAAAAACCAAAGCCACCGACTTCCGAAACCAAAATTATTATTTTATACCATTCCCCCTCTAAAAAGCTTATTTTATTCACTGAAAACAGTGAATAAAAAGCACTTTTACTCACTGTTTTGATGTTTGAAAATGGAACACACCAATGTATTCGACCACAGATTTAAAGAACCTATGCTAGATGCGGCACGTTATTAGATTGTATGAAAACCAAACGTGTCATCTTTTTTATACCTACGATAACTTCACCCCAGCCATTTAGTGATGTGCTCAGAGTAAACAGAATTGTTTCAATCACTAAGCGTCACTGAGCTAACAGACTTTTTTTTAGTACGAACAGTCGAACATGCAGGGCACGCTTGGTCGTGGCTTGCCGTATCTAGTGTAAGTGTAATCTGTGTATTCGACCTATATTGATGTGTTCTAAATTCAATTTGATTGGTCGACATTTTCGACAAGGAGTTTAGCATTAGAATAAAAACTGTTTTGTGTTCTTTGCTGTCCTTAGTAAATTTGCGCTATTTTGAATACTGTAAGTTGTACGAACACAAAGTTTAGTGTTACTTTAATCTTTAATTTTGTGTTTGTTTAGTGTTGTTCTAATCGATTAAAAATGCATTCTAGTGATGAAGATGTGTTAACACCTGAGTTTGTGAAAGAGAGGGCGGCCGATATAGTGGAAAGGTGGAAAGCTTGCTACCCAAAAAATCACGGCTGGTTTACATCAAAGCCAATTTAACTTTACTTTTTCTTCATTATATGTATATTTTCACTTAAATCTTTCTTTTTCTCGTAGTCATGGTATAAAGTATAGTATGCAACTCTTGAATAAAACGGATTTATATCGAGGGCCATGAATCGCTCGCGTCGCTCAGGATTCTAACACTTGAATCACTCGCTACGCTCGTGATTCAATCATCATGAATCACTCCCTACGGTCGTGATTCAATCGTTAGAATCCTTCACTAGCTCGTGATTCATCTATGGCCCTCGCTTTAAATCCGTCCTTTATTCACTAATTGCATAATATACTATTCTTTGTAGTGGATTTTTGAAGTGGGTTATTTTTTGTTAAAAAAGATTTTTTTAAACTACCTATATAATCTGAACAATAAACAAACGAACCGACTGGATTAACTGTATCTAATCCAATATGCGTAGAGCTCGCACTCGGGAATTATTTTAACCACATAGTGGAAAACACATTGCGTGAATCATTTTAATTTGTAGAAGGTAACTTTTACGCAGTTAGTATTGCAGTTTTTAATTTTTAAATAAAATTTATTTGGATTAAATTATGATATTACTCTTAGGTACCTCTACCATTATATGAAATATGATATTCGTTAATAGGATATACCTACCTGTAACAGTAAGAGATCATCATCCGCCTAGCCTTTTCCCAAACATGATTGGGGTCGGCTTCCAGTCTAACTGGTTGCGGCTGAATATCAATATTTTACATGGAACGACTGCCATCTGACCTCCACAACCCAATTATTGGGGAATACTGGTATTCGAATGTTAGACCAGTTGTCAGACTTTTGGGCACCTGACTACCCGTAACGACTGTCAAAGATATTGCTATGCGACCGGGACCGACTGTTTAATGTGCTCTCCGAGGCACGGAGGGGTCTCGATGTGTAAAGAACGGTCACCCATCCAAGGACTGACCGCGGCAAGCGCAGCTTAACCTCGCAGATCGATCGATCAGCGCGGCTGTCATTTAGCCACGAGCCCCTCTGTAACAGTAATTAAGAGATACCTACACGGTACAAATAGCTACCAATCTACATAAAATATATTTGTCAATGTAAATTAAATACAACATTTTATCTTTACTTAAATCAACATAAAATACACTCTCTTTACCCCTTCCTTTTCCGGTAAAAAATAATTAAACTCGCAAAAGCTTTACTTTCAGCGTTAACGAAAATTAAACGTCCCGGTCGCATTATTCGAGTACGAGCAATATTAAATTCCATATGTATCATCGCGTCCCGGATTATATTAAAAAAATTAATTCGTTCATAATTTTTTGGTTTATTACATTACACCGAGCGGTATTAACACCCGACCGATTTTCATTTTCGCAGCGTCGTGCCTTGTGGGGTGTCGCGACAAAATTGCTTTACAATATTCCAGAGTACCTACTATTGTTCAGGAAACCGTTGGCTGTGCTTTGATTTACATTCGAAATGGGACGGATTTTGTACAAATTGTTCGACTAGTTTCATTAGTGATGAAATTGTGCAATTTCTCTTCTGAACTCTGGAAATCCAAGATAGTTATAATACTGCAATTAGTTGAGTAATCTTACTTTACTATACTATACTTTGATCTGACGCAGTGACATTCTGACAATCATAAAATCATAACTCACAATCGATATGTATCGGTACATAAGTTAACATTGGAAAACTTTATTTTAAAATTCAGAAATACAAAATTATTGCAAAAAATCAATAGATTCCTGCATAAAATCCTCCGTTTCTCATTCTTGAGTTGACTTGGTTTCTAAAACAGAATCGTAACATAAAGTGAAAGTGTGTCTATTTTAAAAACAACAAACTGTTGTCATGGAGATATCCATAAAATCCGATTATGCTGATGTGAGATCTAGACATATACCTAGAAATTACCATATATACTGGCACTCTGTCGCCAAATAAATAGATATTACCATAACGTGCATTGTTTAAGACGAACTGGCAACCGTTTGTCTTGTGATCTCAAGGATCTCAACTGTGAATAAACTGCTCTATAACTTTCCAAGTAATATTGAGGCTGTGTCCCCAATAGGCAAAGTGTGAGCGGCCGACTGAGTTTGCGGCGTATCGGTTTAGTACGCCCTTCCATATATTTTAAATGGAGTGTCCACACTTTGCTAGTTTGCGCTAACAGTTACTGCAAACTGTTAGCGCAAACTCAGTCGGCCGCTCACACTTTGCCTATTGGGGACACAGCCTAAAGCCGATAAACGATATAGGCACAGTTTACGTTTGTTGATCCCCAGTAAAACACAGAAATGCTATCTACTTCTACTAATGTTAACTACTTTTTTTTATTCTGAATCTGTAAACTATGTGAAAAAAGACAATTAACACCAAAAAAACTGATGAAACATCTACAAAATTGGCAAAGTTATAAGCATTTTAAAATAATTTGCTAGACACGGACGGCACTACCTACTAGTGACGTAACACCACCTACGTCCGCTTCGCGCGACAAAGACGGAGCGATATTCTCTCGAAAAACTTTAAAAGTGTCTATGTTTTCCATTTTGTGATAAATTATTATTTTTGCTTTTACTTTTTTGTTGTGCCTATTCCTTCTTTGAAATAAAATAATTTATTTGTACTTTTTAATAGTAGGCCACTACCGTATTGTAGGCTGTCACTGCAGGGCCGGATTTAAGGGGGGGGGGGGCAACCAAAAATTAGAGACCCAAAAAAGGACGTCGGCAGTTTTGGGATTGATATGGTACAGTAATAAAAGCTTAACCAAAAATAAAAATATATTTTAATTGTTCTTTGCCTAATTTATCTTAGAGATTAAGAATTGGAATCAAAAATCAAAATAAATAAGAAATAAAATGATAATGCCGTTGACATTTTGAAAAAACCAATAAAACAAAAACGGGTGCATGCTGGCTGGCGCGTGCTTCCACAGAATATCATGTCGACAGCAACTAAAACCTTTGAATTGAGAACTCATTAGTCGACGCTGTACTTCATTGGATCATTCACACCATACTTAACCTCACTGTGAGAAATACGAAAAGTTCTCTTTAACCCAATTACGTACAAAAACAAATAAAAAATGAATTTAAACTTGAAATACTGATCACACCAAACTAATTTCATATCTGTACCGACTTACACAATCTGAAGCCCAGCGTTCTATGGGCGTCTGCCAGTGCCCTTTAGGAATCAGACGAAAAAAAAATTTGGTATCAGACGAAATAAAAATTGCACAGTTGTTCTAAGTACCAATTTAAAAAAAAATGCTCTTAATGAGTACAGTTAGTATTATATAAGTATTATCTGTGGTAGAGTGAAACAAATAGGTACCGTTCATGTTTTGCATAATCCATAATTTTCATAGGAATATTCCGACGAAAATTAAAAAAAGAGGCCTCCACAAGAAAGAAGCCTCCACTTGATTTTTTTTTGATAAGAACAAAAGAAAGAAGAAGTAAAATCTGTCTGTCAAAGAAAAAAAAGTTCTAATCTTTACAGGAATACTCCTAAGAATATTCAGTTCGGAAATGTACAAGGGTAGGTAAGTCTTGAATGTATGATAAAGAACAACACGGTTTGGTTTCACTAAAGATCTTTATTTCTTATAATACAAATAACGTTATTTACAATATGTTAATTACATTATCGTTACAATATCTTAACCTAATAGTATTTTACACAGTACTATGTCATCACTGCTACTTTATGATTTAGTTCAAAGTACTTAGGTATCTGATGGAACTAACCTATAACATGAAAGTGTGTCTTATTTTCTCATTGAATATGTATGACACGTATGGTTTGTTCATTCACTCAATTATTTACATTTATAATAAGTGTGTCGATCGATCAAAAAGTTTTTTGCAGAAACTTACGAGATGTTGCCGAAAAGTATTTTAAAAAATAGTGCCTTTCCATCAGATCTCTGATGGAAAGGCACTTTCCATCAGAGATCTGAGCTACGGATGTGTGTGACACCCACCAATAGGATTGCTTCATTTTTATAAAGATGAGCTTACCTATGAAAATGAAGTTATCCTATTGGTGGGTGTCACACACATTCGTAGCTCACATCGCTGGTGGAAAGGCAGCCATAAAAGAATATTTCATGTATCTATCTATCTGTTCCAAGTTGGAAACTTAACCAATGCGAATATTTCTTCGTAATCCCCATATTTTTCACGTTCATCAAAACCAGCGGTTAAAATGATAAATTACTTAGTATGTATCAATAATATTGCGGTGACGGAATAACATAAATATTTAAACTAAAATAATGAAGATGTAAAGAAGTAATAAAATTGTAGCACAATTACTTACAGAAATTGGTAAAGGACACCTACATAAGTTGTATAGTTTTCATGCAGGTATAACAATAGAAGTGGTTCATTTTCCGAGAATAGTTATTGTGGACAGCAAGTCATAATATATAAGTAGAGGACACCACCTTTGTAGATTATTATGACGTCAGGTAAATTATTATCATGAACCTAGATTTTTAAAGAATTAGTAGGACATGCGAACAAACGGAAGTGGAAAAGTAACAATCATCTGCCTCATCATTTAAATAGGTTAGTTTTCAAGCAATATTTAATAGAAAAGGATAAAAGTTATAATTCTATTTACAAAAAAAACACAAATAAACAACCATTGGCACTACACGAATAACAAGTTCCTTAGTTGTACATCTCGGTGAAGGATTTGGTTTCAATAATAAATCGATCGTTGCATCAACTACTTATTCATTAATATTTAATCCTAATATAATTTGTATCAATTGTATATACACGGCACATATTTTGTTAAATATAACAACACTATTCAAACGAAAAATACGTCAGTGCTTTTAAATATTTACACAATACTTAATATGATAAAATAAGGTACTTCAAACCATTACATTTTTAAAACAAAGTTATACACAAACATAAAAAATTATTTTGTTTTGAATGAGCACTAAAAACTTTATCATAAGCAGTACAATAAAACTTATTATTCAAGAATATATTTTTGATGAAGATGAAATCGTCTACTTTTCATTATCTAGTTTAGCTAGACGTGAACGTAATTTCAAAAATGTGAGTCTTTTCACCGTCATTCAAAACAAAATTATCATGCCCACGAATATAATAATTGCTAAAGTTCATTTGCTAATTATTGTTATAATAATTAACAGTTTCACTTCTATATTAAATCACTTTTCGCTTACTTTTCTGTACACTAGTACATCGTTTCAATCACGTCAATCGTTGCTACAATCACAAGCCTTCATAGCGCTTGCATACAAACTCTCAATCAGGAATCTCGGTGAAGCCGAATACCGATCGAGTTTGTGTCTAGTTTATTCCTACTAGAACGTAAAGTTCGTGTATTGTGCTAATGTTTGATGCGTTATAAGTGTGCTAGTATGTCGATTTCTGAAGGTGGTTGTGTGTGTGTGTCGTTGAGTGCGGGAGACCCCGACACGGTGACGATGACGGGCTGTGAGTCTGTGTGTACTATGGTGACGAGATGCTCGTCAGGGTCCTTTTCTTGTTCGGGTTTGGGTAAAGCTTCGATGGTGTTGTCGACATATTTGAGGTCTATGGGCGTGATGGTGGGCAGGTTGTCTGTGACGGTGACGGGGGGGTCTGCGCGGGGGGCGCGGTAAGATGGCGGACCGCTGTACTCAGAGCCGCACCACGCTGCGCCCGTTGATCCTCTGCTGGGAACATAGAAACGATGAATGAAGTAATTGAACCCAAAAGTTTGAATAGGTCTTGTTTGAATTTAAGCAACTGACTGGCGCAGCAGTGTGAATCAAATTTTCAGCTCCACTCGAATGGAGTTTCAGTTTGGATTCAAACAATTTAGTTTCGCATACATAACTTAGTTGAATAAGACCCACACATAAACGATAACCAATTTAGCACATAATTTAATTCTCATTTTCAAACCATACGGTTACATTTACTTCACCATTTTAAAACAAATGTAAAACAATGTATTTTATCGTCCACATCGGAACGTTCGTATTTAATAACAGATCGAGTATTTTCGTCGTCCCAATAAGGAAAGGCATTTGAAGACGAAACAATCTGGCGATAGGTTTCAGATTGCGATTGTATTGACTTTTCTCGTACCTGACTAGACTGGCTGAATTTGATCTGTAGGTCGGGGGAGGCGACACGGCGGGCGCACTTCTGTCTAACAGAAGTAACCTGGAATTAAAAATAGCAGTCAGTTTGAAAGGACATTACTCAATAGATATAAACGCATCAATTCCTATAGCTAAAAGTTTAAGTAGGTACTGGCACTAAATGGTTGATACGGTTTGATTATGGTTTGCTTGTGGGTAAGATCTAGTCAAGAAATATGTTTTCTGAACCGAAAAACCTATTTTTTGATTACCTAACTTTCTTACTAATCGACCGACAACTGACACATTGTTTCAAGGTCTGGACTTATTGCTAACAATTTAAGGCATGATACTGTGCCAACGGCAAACACGGATAGTCTGAAGAGAAACTTTCCTACCGTAAGGCTGCCTTACGAATATATGCCTAACTGCCGAAAAAGTCTGTCTTTTCTTATTTTTTCTCATCAAGATAAAGGGAAAGAAATTGCTACCAACCTAAATCTATATTCCTGCATTGAGGCCTGACAGCTTACAGGTCGTAAAGCGGAGCTTGGACTGCCTTCAAAGTTTCTTCTATTTTGCCTTCTAGGACACCAGACCTCGTTACTACGAAATTAAAAGGAGAATATTGATACATACCTTACAGTTTGTCTTATAGGAGACCAAGTCTTGGCTTAAACACTTTTAGGCCTAGACAATGGGGTTCAGAAGAACTTTGACACCAACCTGAGTCTATATTCTTGCATTGAGGCTTGATAGGTGGGGGGTGGCGGCCTGTAGTGAAACTCTGGGTAGAGCATGGCAGCGTAGGGGTGGTGTGGCCGCGCGTAGCTCGGGGGCAGTCGAGGCACAAGCCGTCGGCACGAGGCGCGGCGCAGCCCTAGCAGGGCGCAGGGAGCGTCGCGCGCGCCCAGCCGCCACGCCAGCCCCGCTGCCGTTACTAACACCACTCCTATACCTGCAAACAAATTACACATTACTATCAGATTAACAGCAACCATTAGCATATATAGCATACACAGATATCTCATCTAAAAACATTTGGGCATTCTGCAGGACAAAGACCTTTATCACGAAGGTGTTTAATGCTTAGCAAATGTGTCTATATCCTTATTTGAAAACTTCCAAAAACCTAAAGACCCCGTTTAGCGGACGAATAAAGGGCACAGAGATATTGGGAAATGTAATTTGAATCATGCTGCGCAAAGTTACGATTTTATCTGAAACTGAATTATAGGATTTGCTAAAAAGCAATTTCAAGAGCATGTAACATACCGTGAATCCTCTTTTAAAATACAAATATGTTGAGGTAAGAAGTTTGACCACCCAAAATTTAGGTTTGAATGCAACTTTGAACACTGAATAAGCGCATAACCTTAGATCATGTAGGTAACTATATGCAGCTAAGAAATACTTTCATTTGGGTCGCTTATCTGAGTTTAGAAATAACCTAGCTGTTAGTCTTACATAAGTTTGCTGCATATCATTAGACATCTTTGCATTATGGATGTATGCATATTAGACACAAAAATCCGTGTCGTGTGGACCAGATACCTACATTCATTCGAAACGGTTTTCGCTGACAAAGATTTAGCAACCGTTAAAAAAAGCATAATGAAGACAGGAATTATCCCAACAGCTACTTCCTAATGGTTGATTGTTTAAGGACATCCTCCTTGACATTATCTGATAACACATAATTTTTCTGGTATTTAGTACTTACTAGTTGTAAGTTTATGTGGGAATTTAATAGAAAAATAAAACAATCTTTGATGTAAAGACATAAACAATACTAATTTCCTATGTTGGGTTCTTATGTAAATTATGCGTCAACCTTGGCCATTGTATACAGATTATCCTACTTGAAATGGCCAACGCTGACAGTGCGATTTCATTGCCGTAACATATTGGATGTGTCAATTAAGCACCGTTTCTTTATTAGTTGATACGTAAGCGATAAAAAAATCGGACTTTTGGAGATCTTACTGAGTCTTACATCTCATTAATTGTTATGCCTGTCGTACTGACCAATCGAGATATACCTAGTAATATTACGTTCGTGGTTAGGACTCGTCACCCTCTGCTTTTCGTTACCATCTTTACCAGGCCTTAATTGCATCGGCAATCAATTTTAATTGCTAAAAATAACTCTGCATAGTATGCATGCACGAAAAACAACGGCACAAATCTTAAATGGTATAAGTTCGCAGTAAGGCTCTTTTTTTTTTTTTTGAGGATGGGAAATCATCAAATGACCCCTCCCGCTCTGGGTGCAGCGGAAGGGAGTGTCAGACTCTTACTGACTAAAACCCACCCGTGTTCCTTCCTTAGCCCTTTATGTTCCGGGTCAGCGGTACCCCTTTCGGACAATCCCGCTACAGTAGTTATATGATCAACCTTTGTTTTCAAATCATTAAGATTGTTTTGTTTTGATGACTTGTCTATAAATACGCGCCAGATGTCACAGTGACAATGAATATACACCATTATACATATTTTATCTATCAGAAATTAGCTACAGATAATAACAGCAACTGGCGCTTCAGCAACTGTTGTTAATTACTTTCGTGCTCGCGATCACGAACAATATGTTCCGGTGTAATCCGACGGGCTTGCCACTGGCTTTTTACATGGGGTTTCATTAATTTTAACAAACAATAAAGCAGACTTAACGAAGGAGTAGTCAGAAACTAAATTTAATTTAGTATGTATTTAGTTATTCATTGACAAATGACATTACAGTCCATCGTAGTTTGAAAACAGAGCATATAAATTAAAAATATTGAAAACAAAAGCTATTCGTATAGTTTTTATTTCGATTATAGCCCTTTTTAAATGACTGCCACAAGTTACAACCGGATGTATAGCTATTAATTTATTAGTCAACGGTGGTCGATAAACGCCGTATGCTAAAACAGTACAGTACCCCGATCATGAGTTTTTTTGACGTATAGTATCGTTAACGTAAGCATATTTTGAATTGAAAATATACGTTTGTTACACAATATTTATATAAATGAAATACTTAATTAAATTCTCTGTATTTTTTTAAATGTGCATATTGTATAAAATTTTATCAAAATGTTCTAGGACTGTTGTATTTTAGATTCAAAATATGCTTACGTTAACGAAACTATACGTCAAAATAACTCATGATAGGGGTACAGATGCGTGAAGTTTCGCCGATCGCGGTGAGTGACGCGTACAAATTGGCTTGTCGGCTCAACAATAGATCGCTTGCCTGTAACAATATCATCTGTCCCTAACGCTAATGAAAATCCAATTAATTTCACTCTAAAACTCATTAGAACTTTAATTGAAAACTCTAGGACGATGTGAATGATGTAATGAGATTTCGGCCAGACTTGTTATTGTCATATGCATAGCGAATAACAAATGAGCCACCGCATATTGTTTCACGGTTAATTACCTCGGTTATGTTGGCCGTGTGAAACGTTTCGGTCAAATTTATGAATATTAGAACGTGGACATTAAATTTTATGCACATCTGCAGGCACGGATGAATCTCGCTTGCTTTCGTTTCGTCGGCTCGCTCATCGGACCGGATAATTTTAATCAGCTATGAAGAAAAAATATACGCTTTAGCATGAAATGAGTTACGAACTGTTAAACGATCAAAGACTCTGATTATAAAGGGTTTCGTTCAATTCAATGAGTACAACGGTGCAATGTTGATTTTCATAATTTCCATAAACTAGCTACCCACTTAGGTACTGATTTCCTCATCATATCCGAGATAATTGATTCATCTTGAGGTTTTAGGTTTGAAGTCGTTAATTTTACATAAAGATTTCATTTTGTAGTCCTACGACATCGACAGTCAAATTGCGACTGTTGACAATATCGAATACCATAACACGATGCGTCCCTTCACGCTTTCCTCTCTCACGATAATCATGTCATTTCCCTATTGACAACTTCGTGCATTTCATCTGCCGCAGGCTTTTCGAACCAAGTGAGGTTTGCTATTTATCTAGCCCAGGGCTCGGTAGCCTTTTGAGACAGAAGAGCCAAAAGTTACAATATTAACAAAAAAATTAAGGGTTTTGTTTTCTGCGTATGGAACTGGAGAGCCGCAACTTTACATTGAAAGAGCATGCAGCTCGGGAGCCGCAGGTTGCCGACCAGTGCATTCTAACCAGATCCAGCTGCATCAACTCTATACCGGACACAACTTGCAACTTTCACATGTGCATCTTTCATCCAAATTTCTCAAGTATCACTTTAATTTCTGAATCTCACCTATCATGAGTAGGAGTAATGTGAGCGGGGCTCGAGGTTGAGGCCTGAGGGCGCCGAGCACGGCTCCGGCGGCGACCAGGCAGGCGCCCACCACGCCGAGGAATAGCACGCAAAGCCGGAGGGGGGGCCGGCCGCAACATGACTTCGGCGCGTTCCCTTCACCCTCGGAACAGGCATATGCTGCGCCTCTGCCTGATCTGGAAATAAAAAAAGATAAATTAATAATGAGGCTCTTTTGGAAATTGCCAGCATTAAATTCATATCGAAAATGTAAGTGTTCCATTTGACCTGAAAACGAGAAAATGCTTTTGTAATGATAACTTCATCACGTGAAGCCCCAGCCACGTTGGGACGTATATAAACTTTTTACAACAAAACCGCTCATTTATATTTTATGTACTGCAAAAAGCCACATTAAATAGCACCGTGCATATTCAGACCCTTTTTTATGAGCTTTTCGTTTATTTCAGCAAAAAAGTTACAAAATCAGGGCAGCTAAGGCATAATTCTTATGGAAAAAGTGTTTTTACATGCGTAGCGGTTGCCATAAAAATTAATTACGGGGAAACTTGGTTTTCGTAATGGCACCGAGGTGAGGTGACATTTAATCTTTCTAAAATTTTAAATTTAACTATGCCGTTAAAGTAACGTTCGAATAAAGTGGAAAACATTCGCTAAGAAAATACATTTCGCGTTTTATCGCATCGCCACCGTGAATTTTAAGAGACTGAACTAGTGATGAAATCTTGACGGCGGAACTTTATTGTACGCGTACCTATATTAAAATTGTGACTTTGCTTTAATATCTTAGGGCATTTTTGTGGCCACATTTGTTTCATGAATATTGAGGAAAAAGCGATTTTTCTTTCTTTCATCATATTCAGATTATCGCTCAGCTCAGCCTCAAAATATATGTCGCAGGTTTTTCATAAAATTAGGTTTTTCATGAAAAACTGGAAGATGACACATTTTAAACTCAATTTCATCATAAACCTGTAACATTCCAGATTTTTGATCAAAAACCTGAACTAGTTTGGGTTTATGATAAAGTTCTTGACAAAATCACGGGTTTGCTTTGTTTTATGACAAATAAATCAATTTAAATGAAATAAATAAAACAATCCATCATCCTTTGCAACTAAGTAGAAAGAAAACACTTATTTATTTATCAACATTTTACATCCAATCAATAATAATCATAATCTCCTCCTTCAATCCAATTATGAAATGAAATGTTTTAATTTCACGTAGGTACCTACCTTTTGATAAGCCGCGAAAATGAAATTTCGTAACTAAGTATTAAATACGACTAAACTGAGTCTCATATTGATCATAAACCCAAACTATTTCAGGGTTTTGATCAAAAATCTGGATTATTACAGGTTTATGATGAAATTGAGTTTAAAATGTGTCATCTTCCAGTTTTTCATGGTTTTTGATCAAAAACCTAATTTTATGAAAAACCTGCGACATATTTACCGACCTACGAACGTCTGGCAATGATGTCCTTGCCTATTTGATAGGTATTTTTTTTTGTTGTAAATTATGGCCGTGAACAACTTGAACCTTAATAAATAATTTAATAAAACAGGCATTTCTAATGGTAGTACCATCACTAAGGGCCGATTTCACCAACGTCTGATAACATTTAAACAAGGAATAAAGTTGAGATTTGCCAGATGTTCTATACAAAATCTGTCAAATCTCAACTTTATTCCTTGGATAAATGTTATCTGACGTTGGTGAAATCGGCCCTAAGTAGACTTAACTTTCGTATTAAACCTCCAAGTTTTAAACTAAACTACAGTTAAGTTTTAAAATAACGCATGCCAAAAAGATACCAGGTTTTACGTCGCCAGCATACGTATTTTTAATGAAGGGAACGTTGATTGTTGCGCTCATAATTAAAGTAATGAAAGTGCTTGATTTCCTTTTTCGGGCTTTTTAATAACGATAATGCCTACCATTTTAAACGCCGACGGAATTAATAAATTCTTATTAAACTGCCTTCGTAGCAAAAATTGCGTAAAGGACTATGTATTGGCATTCGCAAGTTGAGTGTTTGATCGTACTGTTGGATAATAGAAATATTAGCGTGTTAATTTCTGCCAATATTTCCACAGTTGCAGAATTATTTTTACTTTAAGCTACCATACTCCCAAATTGATATCATAACTTTATTACCGCAGTACACCATATTCACGTTAAAGCTAAAGAAGGAAAAATCTTACCTACTACTAACTTCTTGCTAAACAAAATAAAACGAAAAAACCGGGCAAGAGCGTGTGGAACCACGCACAGTCTAGGATTCCGTAGGAAGAAGTATTTCAGTCTTCCAACTGCAAACATAAGTTTTTATTTCCTAATATTATAATGAAATACAAAGTTATTTTTGCGGTCAAAACTGAAAATAGTGAATATTTTAAAAAGTTTTTAACGTATCTTGTTCAAACCAATTTTAATCGAGATTATTTATTAGATTCCATAAGATTCAATTTTTTCAGATTTTTTGATAACGCGATTGGAAAATTACAGGGGGGGGGGACATTGTAAACGACTTTCGGAGCTCCTAGTTCGCTAAATATGCACTTAAATAAAAAAAAATTACGAACATTTATGTTATTTTCAAAAACCTATCCAACGACATGAAGGGGTGCGTGAAAATATTTTTCCCTAATTATTTTTCCCTAATCCCTAATTATTTTATTTTTGTTCAAACCAATTGTAATCGTAATTATTTATTAGACAGACAGACAGACAGACGGACAGACAGACATGACGAAACTATAAGGGTTCCTAGTTTTACTACGGAACCCTAAAAAGCAAGCAATATTAAATGCAAACACTCTGAGGGTAACCTACTTATACAGTGATATTGTTCGCGCGGCTTGCACGAGGCTTGTTCCGTGGCGGCTTCTAAACAACCCTATTATTGCTCATTCAACGTTTGTGCAGCCTTTATCTTCTAGTTAACGCAGCGACGAGACGTAGCTATACCATACTGTTTGTATTACATCTAGTGTTGTGCAAGTGTTTTAGGAAATGTATCAAACAATTTTACATTCGGCGAAACACTACGACTGCCTAGCGTTAGGTTGAATGGAAACTAGTTTTATGAACTAGGCAGTAGAATTTCAAGTTGTTCTGTAGGGTTGCCTGAACAATTAGGTAGCTACTAGCTACGTAATGACTGTGCCAGAAGTAATCTAAAACAACGATTAGTTCATTCAATTGTTTGGTTCGTGTGGCATAAGAAGTAGGTATACCGTCATTTGTTAAACTACACAGACAACTGACGAGGATTATTCGATACCACATAGTACACTTCTGGACATAACTCCAAACTGCACTGCAACACCTGGTTCCGTAAACAATCTTGCCTAACGGACTTCTCCAGGCAGTCCAGTCTATCGAATTAAGGAAAGTCTGGCACAAAATTTGCTAATTCGCGATTTTGTCCTAAAAACTCTACTTCAACGTGTATCGCTGAGTAGACAGACACAGCCCTCTACCATTTAGCTTAATTTTCTGCAAGCATTGTCAATGATTTCAATAGTATCTAAACGACCTCGATATACAATACCTATTTTGCGTACATGCAATTAAATAATAAAACTAAATAGTTTAGTGTCAAAGGTTGACTTACTTCAAATTGAGACCCTCATTCCCTCATTAGCTGGTGGAGTGGTAGCATCACTAAATAGTGCGGGTCGTCATGAACGTGGTAACTGGCTCGCGTCGCTTTGCATTATGCATGCCAGTAACAGCCCGTGTCCTCACATGATATGAGGCTTAACTGACACTAAACCACCATTAACCAGTGACCACTATCTAGGTCCCCGTTACTGAAATTAGATTGGGTTTTTCTTATAACTTTCGACCAAGAATCTGAAAGTCATCATTTTGTTTGGAAAAAGTATTTTTAGGGATTGATTTTTTTTTATTATAAGTACTTATAAGTTAGCCACGGCTTTGCAGTGACTAATAAAAACTTTGCCGAGATATTGGTGCGCCTTACGTTACAATTACGTCATCTTTTTTGGTTTTATTTTTGTTCTAAAAATCTGTGTCCTTATATATTTTTAAATGTGTCTAGTTCCCATTCAGGCTGTCGACGGGCTGGGCATTTAGGTATGTAAATTGCACTCGAGTACGCTAAATGCGTACTCTTCTCCAATTAGCCCTAGATTGAAGCCCTTTATACGCTAATGGACTTTTTATGTTTTCTGTCATTTTTCCACATCCCTTACTTTTTTAAAAGCACATTTAGCAACTTGATATTATAATTTAATTCAAAGCTCTTCCCCCACATTTGTGCTTTGATGTTAACGAAGCTACTTATTTTGCTTATGGTAATACTTTCGAAAGCATGTCCATCTATACATTATGACTTCGCATCAACTCTAAATCCATCTTTTGTGCGTACGTTCATAATAATGACCGCCATTGAGAGCGATCACAGCTGAATGCACACGAGTTTGTCGACCCCACATCGTCTGACCCCTAAAGGAAGAGGGTTCTTATAATGTTAATAGCTAATAGCGGCGCACATACAGATAAAAGTACACTTTTATCTCTGTCACGCTTCACAAACGAACTTTTAAACCTATTCATATGTACATTTACCATTCGTGACTTCTATTGATCCGTAGACTGCAGTCAAATAGGCATTAATTTCTATTAAACAAAAATAATCGAGGCCAACAGAAGCACACGAAAAGCCAACATTAGTATTCAGTCGGCGTGATTGGACTTAGGTTCTTAAGAATGGAAAGCCGAGCTGTCAGAGGCAAAACATTTTATCTTTTCCAGTGCAGTGATTCTAATACCTCTAGTGTAAAAGCAATAAGACTGGGACGCTCTCATTGGTTAAATTTCGAATAAAGCAGGCGGTGCGATAGTTGTCGGGCGGTACGGAATACGGACATTTTGATAAATTACTACTGATACAATAACATTTATTCCGTTGCTCGCTCGGTGCTCTTCTGTTTTTTTTAATTCGACTAGTCATCGCCGACCTCGCTGAGTTCGATGAAAAACAAGTTTTCCATTTCTACTTCACTGGATAAGACCTTTCATAGCATCCGACTTTTTTATTGAGGCTCACGGATGTATTATAATAAATTATGGTATATTTCTGGCTCATTTTCCTATCGGAGTCGTTTATCCGCCCGATAGCATCGCAGTAGTGGGATAAAATGAAAAAGTACGCGTGCCAGATGAGATAGGTTGTTACAGGCAATACAATAAAGTGCATCGAATGACGCCATGTGTGCCGGAGATCGGCTCGATAAGCGGGGAAGAGATGACTCACTAGTTTATGTCCGGTGTAATAGCCCTCGCCACGCGATACGGGAATACTCGTTGTACTAATGTAATTATGTGCGTAGTTTTATCACTTTTACAACCTTTATGTACGTCGGAAAATGTAGTTACGGTTTTAATTTGTCACAACTCACAATACAGTGACTGCTTTATATTGTGCGCTTTCATCATAATAGACCTGCTATTCCATTACGTTAGCACATAGTCTGTTATTATGTGAACTGAAAATAATTATTCCATTCCGTTTTTTAGCAAAAGACGAAAGTCTCAATAAGTAGACTACTTGTGTACATTATTGTGTCTCGTTTTCAAGATTACGTCAAGTTACGCAGTAGCTGTAAGGACAACGCAGATTAACATTGTCCTGTACTTAAGCTACATTAGGCCTCGAACACTTACTGGCATAATTCCACCGGCAGACATGGCGTTGAGTGTGTTATGCGCATATTAACCCGCATCTCGTCTCGAGTGGTGTGCTTCGGAGCGCGAAATTTATGTCGTTAATAAGGGCTAGGAGGGTTAATTAGCTGATTTATGTTGCCCATATTGCGGTGCGCACTCCGGATTATGACCCTCTGGCATTGACAGTTTAATAGCCTCTCCATATAACACGGCTATGAGTCGTCACGGAGAGCAATTACGATGAACAAAGATTCGGCAGTGATGCGTGACGAACCGGGATAGATTTGAAGAGATTTCTTGATTGAACGAGTAATTGAGCGTTTGTAAAAACAGTGTTGAATTTTTGTTTTAAGTACTAGAGAACAAATTTTGCTGTACACGGATTAAGTAAGACGAATTGTGGAGAAACGGTGATGATCGGTGTCGACTAGTGCTTGTAAATAGAAGCAACGTGCACAATTAACTTGTTAGTCAATTATCCGTATCATGTATTCAAAAGATAATATACGTAGCCTATTGACTCTCTAAACTAGCTTCTAACAATATTCTTAAATTAATAATTTTGCGACATTGGACGTATAAAAAGCAGTAGATACAAATAACATAATTGGGTATAATTAGGTAATATAATATGTCAAACGCTTTATAATAAAACAAGTTTATTACACTTTGCAGCGTTCGAAACGTCAGGAAAACTCTGTAAAAATCTGTAATATACGCGATTTAATCCGTTTAAACTTGTTTTATTATAATGTGTAATAATCGCGAAAACCTAAGACATTATTATGTCAAAAGCTCCTTCAAAAATGATTGCATGCTTGACGACCCACCCTGTAGGTTTTCAGTTTAGCCCTTATACATATGATCACACTACGACACTTTCGTAGCGTACCTATAGAAAGAAAGTAATTAAAAAAATATATAGCATGGTTATATTGGGTATTAAAGCCACGGCATGTCTCCGCAGAGCAAATATCACGTATTTGCGGTATGACGTGACGCGACGCGGGACGTCAAGCAAGTAATGCCACAATATGATCGCCTTGCGTGCCATAAAAATGGCAATTTTGTGAACAAACAACCGTGGCCCCTCGGCTCAGCTAGACGGGTAAAGCCACGCTCCATCAACCTTAGAACGTATGAAACCTAATCATCGCTAGCGTAGAGCGTGCTGGAAATGACACGGGAGTTTTTTTTCATTAAAAAATTATTAGCAAGTGCTGTTTCTATGGTGAAAAGTCCAAGACGCGCTCATTGCCATCAGCCAATCAGCGCTAATCGCAACTCAGGAAAAATATTTTATTATAGCCCTAATTAAAAACCGGCCAAGTGCGAGTCGTACTCGCGCACCGAGGGTTCCGTATCATTTTTGGATGTATAAAGTTAAAATATCCGGACCGCATAACTAAGTTTGTTTGTGAAGGAATTTTGATGATTTTGAAAAAACTGTACTAGTTAGGAACATTTTTTTATTTTTGGTGCCATATTTGGGTCAATTCCTATTAACTCTAATTATTTCAGATTTTTCGCCCCGCAAACTTCGGAGATAAGGGGGGGGAATGGGATTTTTTTGGACATTTTTCATTTTATGTCGAAAACTGTGAGACATAAAATAAAATAAAAATATATTTTGAAATGTGCAGATCAAGCCCTTTCATATGATATGTCACTTGACCTAGTAACCTTTTGCAATGAAAATAAAAATATTTTTGGACTTTTTCATTTGCAATAAAGTTGAACAAGCATTCTTTATAACTGTTCCAAATTTATATTATTTTAATAAATTTATATAATTTATTTCCGATAGCATAAGTAGTTGCGGAAATAAGCAGGTGTGACAGACAGACAGACAGACAGACGAAGTCGCACCATAAGGGTTCCTTTTTTACCATTTTGGTACGGAACCCTAAAAATAGCTGTCATATAAAAAAATCTTGTAAACTGCGAGTTTTGCAACCATTTCACAACTACGGCATAATTTCAAAGCATCAATCTACGATTAGACAAACTTGCCAATGGAAATAAAATTACGCTGACAAGTGAAGATCATTGGAACTGACGTTATATTAGCACCTAATCTTTCCCTATCTCTTCTGGATTTTCTACAGCTACACTATAAGTGCAACCCGTACGGTCGGCTATCGCGATGTCTGTCATGCCCGCCCCACATCCTGTGGGTGCGCCGTGTTCCACCGAGCGTGCACCTAGCTCAAACATATCGCACCCTGCCGCCAGCTATTTGACATTTGATTCGACGTCGATATTGCAACACTCCCGTAAATCTAGTAGGCTTTGAACCAAATAAACGGTTGTAGGTTAGATCTGTCTGAATTTTTTTATGGTAGATTTATGTAGCAGCGAGCTCATTATTAGAATAAGTAATATTTTTTTTGTACAGTTTTACTGTTTCTTTTTTGTCGAAAATCGCTCTGAAAAACGCGAGCTTTTCCAAAAACAAGTGGCTTTCTCGTTGAAAAATTCGCGATCAGTAGAAAGCCAAAAATCTCGGACACCTTTAAATCATCTTTACTACCATGAACTGATCTTTTAAATCTAAACTTAATTGACTCAATAAATACACAAAAAAATGATTTTAACTGCGTAGATGGCTTTTCTAACACTGAACAAAAAATCCATCAAGCCTATGTTACACACACAGACGTTACCTAGTCCACACCTTTTCATCTATTGCGTTTCATTCCGTTTACTCACACATAGCAAAAACGAACAACAAAGTAGGCATCGATTTACCGATTACACGTGTACGGGGTCCGTGGCTCCGTGCATCGCATCGCCGATGATATTCAATAGAATTACCGAGAATAGTCCCTTTGTGAAAACCTAACACCGGCGGAACAGATAGGGTACTCTACTCCACTATCTCGAATTCTCGGCAGATGGGTTTTGATCCAGTTTACACATCGTAGGTGTGTGTGGTAAACTGTTGTGTGGCACATGCTAATGCTTTCTTTTTCAAAATTCGTTTTTAGTCACGCTTGCAAAAACTAACTGCAGATGGCACTGAATACTAAAAGCGTCATTTGTTTTTTTTTACAACATATCTATAAACACATTTGAAATCATAGCCAACAAAATGCAGGCGAGTGTAGAAATGAAAAAAAAAAAAAACAACTGAAAAACTAACAATACGCTATCCACGTTTGCACAGTGTTACAGATCCAATGAAATGGTTATTTAAAAAGCGGCTTACGTTCAAAATTCAAATATTAAAACTGAAGTGAGGCTTTGCGTTTATGAGACTTTCGTTTCATTGAAGCCGATATTAATGAGAAAAGTGCTTAATATTTTAATATGATGAAACGTTCCATATTTTATAGAAACGATCGCGCTTTATTACAGACTAATTAAACTCGAGGGGATATTAAGTGTGTAGCTTGTTAAACTGAGCGACGAGCGATTACACGCCATACCATCGAATTGCAAATATACGCGTAGGTAATATTATTACCGCATATTATGCCAGATTATTTGGAATCATAAGAGGATTGAAAATTTAGCTACATATAATTTGGTATCCTTGTTTATTGGTTTTAGTAATGTAGTGCGCAGGTATTAATGTACCTAATAAGTAACCAATTTATTATTGCAAAAACTAAGGTAGGTATATCGAGTGACAGCTGGCTTACCAAATTAGATCTTGAACAGTTTTAATGTCCGTTTTCATTAACACTAGGAGACACCTAAATGTAATGCATATCTAGGTATGTGCACACGGCTACACATCAAGCTATACATTCCCAGTTTACGCTGACCTCTCACTGTAAGGAAATCCTATACAATGCGAGATCAGCTTATACTGGAAATGTATAGCTTGATCTGTAGCCGTGCGTACATATTAAAACATAAAAGTTACCTAGCGCAAAAAAAAAACATGCCAGCAACCGCTAAGCGACAACCATGGATAGTCTACAGTTGTCAACGAGTGATTGGTGACATGTATTTTTGCGCTAAATAAGACCTTATAATATTTAGACATTTAGGTGTCTCCTAGTGTTAGTGAAAACGGGCAGTCTCAGAAACGGGTAAGTCTATTAAGGTAAGGCTATTAGCTCTACCTATAATCCTGATGGCTTAAAATAAAGAAAACTTAGGTGTTCATATAATCGCTATACGGAAAAAGATGCCATTTACGTAATTCACACTTTCGGCAATGTAACGTCGATACCCGATACACATCAACCCTCTACCGACTATGTGCGAGGCTTTAATGAACATGAAACACTAGTTCACACGGCCTTCGCTAAGTTAGAACAGTACATAATCCCCGAAGGAAACTTTTTTTGGGGTTCCGTACCCAAAGGGTAAAAACGGAACCCTATTACTAAGACTCCGCTATCCGTCTGCCTGTCACCAGGCTGTATCTCATGAACCGTGATAGCTAGACAGTTGAAATTTTCACACATGATGTATTTCTGTTGCCGCTATAACAAAAAATACTAAAAAGATTAATATTTATGTTTTTTTCTCGATCTTAATAAAGGTTGTACAGATAATGGTACGGAACCCTTTGTGCACGAGTCCGACTCGCACTTGGCCGGTTTTTGTTCTAGTTGTTACTATGGGTGTACGAGGAAGAGGAAGCTTTAGATCACGACTTGGACGATCCCACGCGTGTTCGCACTATTAGCAACGAGTCATTAGTGTTGTCGCCACTAAATGTAAAAGCACTCTAATTGATGCTGTGATTTCCTATGTTTCTTAAGGATGCTATAGACATTCTCGATTTGCTACTGTTGTTTTGTGTTCAGTACAATTCGATTTACTGTTAGGTAATACACAGTATTGTTGTATCTACAATCTATAGGTACAATCTTCAAGTTCACAGTCTACAGACCTAGACGTGTACATAGGACTGTTGATATTTCTACTCCTAAGTTTAGAAGATACGTCCAGCCAATGACATAAACTGGTTGAGAATTTTAGATTGTATTATACACCTAGTTACAATATACGAGTATATTACGCACTATAGGTACAATAGGTACAAAGTAGAGATATCGGCTGTCGCTGAAAACCAGCGCTGTGGCTTTGCTCCGTGCATGGGTCACAGCATCATGCTGAGCGATGGCCGTTTTGCGCGGATGTGACGCATACTTTCCCTAGTTTTTTTTCTTTGTTTTCTGTATCATTTTATTTTTATGCGTCTTAACGACGCCAATACATAAATGTTTTTTCTTTCCTTCTTTCTTTCAGATACACACACATATGATAGCTAGGTATTAGGCACTCATGTTAATTTTACTGGACGAAAATTGTATGAGCATTTTCGAACTATACCTTCATACGACACAAATCGATAGTTCATGTAAAACTAACATCTGGAAAAGAATGAACTGTTATTGTAACACGTTCCGCTCCAGAGAGTTTATTTATTATTTTATAATAGACCACCAGTTTTATTGTGCCCCATCCAGTTTACACTGGTATATCGAATAGTAATAATATTTGTTAGAATGTGGCAATAAATCTGTTATTGTTCATAAACGTCAGAAAGTGAATTGAAAGTGTTTATTTAGCTGAAAGCTAAAACGTTGTAGGGGAAGACTTTTACGACATTTGGAACATAATTTTTATTTGAAAATAACTTAAGTACTAGCTTTTGCCTGCGACTTCGCTCGCGTGGCTCACAGGAACTGATATTTTAAGAAAACCTGTAATAGGTACTCAGCAGTGGCGTGCAGTGCATATAGGCAAGTAGGCAGTGCCTACCTCATAAGATTCAATAAAACTATTTTAACTGTTACTACATAAATAAAATATATCAATCATGACTAATTATTGATATATATATTTTTTTTTTTTTTTTATATAATTATGTATATTGATGTAGTAATAGTTAAAATGGTTTTATTGAACTTTAAGAGGTAGTCACTGCCTACTTGCCTATAGGCACTGCACGCGCCTGGTACTCAGGGATAATGTAGCAATTTCAGGTAGGTAATGTATCAACTTTCAGAATCGGATCAGTAGTTCTGGATATTAGCTCGTAGGTACACACATACAGACTTACAAGTCACAAACTTGATCTCTTTATAATATTACATAATAGTATAGATTATAGCGTTTTCTAGTTTCTAGCTGTATCTGTATAGCTTGTTGTTTAAGAACCAGGAGCCGGACTGTGACATCCTATTGCTATGATACAACGCGATTAGCACCATCTCTTTTTCCCAGCAGAACAATAATGATTTCAACACTTCATGTTGTTGATCCCTGTTTCATATTTTGTAGGTAATACCATACGCTCTTTAGAATTGAATACCCCACCATGATTACAGATATCCATTGTCCAGTGGAGATTTAAATGAACGGTGTGGCTTTTCTTTCCAACTCTTTAGGAAACTAGATATCCCAGCGCTCAACAGACTAGAATTTCTGAGTAGTACAACTTAGAAATTCTCGTTTCCCTACAGATTAGGCCCTTGTGAGCAAGTAGCAAGCAACACTAATATCGGTAACTACCTCAGATCATAGAAACGAGGGAGATGTGTCAAGGCGCTATTGCTTGATTTATGATCAATGTGATCATGGTGCCGACGGACCGAACGTGATCGAACGAATGTGCAGTGTTTAAGTTTAGGTGTGAGTGCCGAGTGACGAATAATATAGGGTTAGAATGAGGATGTGGGGCATTTTTAATGTATGGGAGATCACTATGAAATTACAAAAGAGCGTTTGTAATTTTGACACACGCTGATTTATAAATGGCGACAGCATTCCCGTACTAATTTGCTATTATAACATATCTCCTTCTTTCTATGATCTGAGGTAACTACATTCTACATAAGATACTGCCACTTTGTTTGTAGGTACCTAGGTACACAGGTACCGTCAATCAATGGCCGCCCGCTGTGATACTCCATCAATTCTTCTTGTTTTGCTTTCTCAGTAAATATTTACTCATCATAACCTTATTGTGGTGAGTGACGATCACTACATAATTTGAAGGAAATACTACAATATGCGACGTCTATGAAAATGTTACGTGACAATCCCGTTAAAATAAATTGGGGGCATGATAAGCGCTCCCTTTGACGAGCCTTGTACGGATTAGGATGTGAAAAATGATAGCTTAGGTACGCAATGACGGGTACAGCGCGAACATTTTGTGATGATACACGATAATAGGTGCGTGACATGTTCGTCTTGGAACATTTTGCTCCTTTATTCATTGGAAGGTCATTGAACTTTAAGTTGTTAGTCTGTGTCATGCTTGTAGATGTAGGTACTCTTTGTGCAAGAAGGTCAGCGGTGCCGTTTTGCCTTGTTATTCAGGTAAATGATACTATACAATTTTCTTATTCAATTAATTATTGTGTTACATGCCTACATAAAAAAGTGACGAATTAATAACAAAAGATTTATATTTATGCCGCGTAATTTTAACCCTTTATGGCTTTAACGTCGGGTCGTACCTAAATAAAAATACAAAGCCTGGTTAAATCACGCGCCGTCCGTACGCCTATTTGGCCAAATCCACCCAACACCGTAAGTGGATGTGTGCTGGGGTGACACATGTCAAAACTGGCAATTTAGAACTCTTTTCACAACTTTTGTGGTATCAGCTTGTGTTTTAATACATTTATTTCATGTTTTGGTTGTTTTATTTTAAATAATACAATACAGGATGTTATTTTTGGGAATTTAATAAAAAGTTATTTAAAATAGGCGTTACGTTACAGGAGACCACAATTATGGAATAGATATAATATTTTTAGGTAATTGGTTCAAATTGGTCGTAACAAATAAGTTTACGTAGGTATTAAGCCAAATCATTATGAATTAGGGAAAGCAATTCGGAGGTCGCAGATAAACCGCACGTATACATACTAAGCCGCATGACATGAGCTTTCAGCGCTGTATATTATAACAAAAAGAAGAAGAAAATATTAAGTGTTTTTGTTTTTTATAATATTACAATACATTGGGTACCTACCCAAGATACACACATACCCTCTTACTTATAAAGGCCTCATAATTTAACCACTGATTAAATAATACAACTATCCTTGTCATTTATATGACAATTAATAGAGATGACAATAATAGTGAATACACTATAATATTATGTTTTATCCTGTTTTATTCTACGCAGACTTAATACCGCCAGACACTTTTACTCGAACGCACGGTAACTAAGTTGAGTAAAATATCTTGTAAACACACTAGATGGATGTATGCAACACATCTGTTTCATCTCGTCGCTTGTCTTGGGTTCTCGCACAATTAGTCACCGGATGTTTACATACACGATTGTTTACCTCTTCATTTGGCGTACCTAAGCTTGTTCTGGCAACACCACTTTGGTACCTACCACAAAATTAAATGGAGAACAGAACAGTAGCTTTACTCTCTTTAACAACACCAAACGTACAATCGTACATACACCATTCCTGAATCTCATGACGTGTAACACTATTCTGTAAAGTTCACTTCGAATCTCAATCAATTGACCGCACGCCTTTCTTTTCTAAAGCAAACTCACTCGTTTTTAAAGTAAAGCATCGCGGTTTCACACCTTGTTACCATAATTATATGAAATAATGTTGAGAATAACCCACAATATCTCAAATTGTTCCTTGAAAACGTCTTCGACATCCTCGCATTCCAGATTCAAACATCGAACAGTTTTCTTCAACAAGAGGTTGCGCCGAAGTTGAGGACTTTTTCAAAAACAAGTAAGATATATATATATATATTGAGATATCTTGAGAAAGTGTCCAGAACTGAAAATCATCATATAATTATTTGACCAATGAATTCGTAATCGTAAAATTGTATATAAGGTGCTACAGCTTATTAGTATTACGATATAATCTCAAAGTAGCCTTCTATGAAACACACGGAAAAGGAAGGAGTTTCATTTTCACAACACGGTCAAATAGCAATTGTCTATTACAAGTTATATCCATCCCTTATTAACTCGTATCATACTAATACAGTTCGAGCCTCGCCAATCGATAGGGCTAATAATGCAGTTACATTCACTGTCAGCGATGATTGGACGATATCCAAATTAGCATCAACCGACGCCATTAACTCAACTAATGATAAAATGTTTATGCAAATTGCAAAACTTTTTATGTGCGGTTGAGTAGGCTTATTTTGTACATAAAAAAAATGTTTTCATTTATTCAAAAAACTGTGGGATTTTATTTTTTTTCATGTGAAAATCATGTCTACAAATCCTTAATAATAATACCTACTATGATATTTTCCTGTGATATTTTCAATGTGAGAGCAATTGTTTCATAATTGTGTCAGCAGAATCAACATATAAGCTTAAACAGACTAAATTTTTGCCCGCGACTCCACCCACGTGGACTACAATAAAATGACCAGTTTAAATGACCTTCGTAGTGTAGGGTGGGTAGAACTACCAAGTACTCTCTACTCAAAGTTTGCACTTTGGTACCATCAAATGTCTATTAAAGCTAATCCGTTCATAAATATTTCATTGTCATCGATTCTGGGTTTTCAGTGTATATATTTTAAGCCGTCACCTTTAAAACCACAAACACGAAGTTGGTAGCCTGAATATTTGTATCTACCTATCAAATAAAGTGTTGGACTGATTTTGTATTCATTCGCGCCGATTTCCTTGGGAAGGGTGAAAATCGTTTGAATTTCTTACCGGTATTCACTATTGATACGAATATTTGTTTTCTGCTCAATTCACCTTACCAGTATCACTAGGGATACATTTTACGAACATATCTTGTTGGATTTACGAGTTTATCTTGCTTCCTTGCGGTAGTCAATTTGTATGTTCATATTGTTCATTCTAAGTAGTTACAGAATTTCGAAGATAAAAAGACCTGCACCGTGTTAGTATGAAACTTAAATGCGTGGCTTTTAATATGATTGACGTAACAAGAGGTTTGTATCCAAGTGATGTCATAAGCTATTGCAAGATAAAATTGCAGCAAGCAAACTATTCGTAGACGATACCTAATTAGTTTGTTCAGGGTCTCAGGAGGAGAAGCGAGTATTCGTCAATCGCCAATAACATTCACAAATAACACTTGTTAGGGTTACTTGTATCACAGATAATATAATACTACACGTACAGATGCCTCATCTCATACAAAGAAATGTGATCGATTTAGCGCGGGCTATCTTCGGGCTATACATTTTTCCGTGCTTAAAGTATTTTTCAAAATTTTAACAAATATTTTTCATGATAATTATATTTTTCATGTTCTCAATTTTACACAAACTTCAATAACAAATCGATACATATAACGGATTCTATTATGAGTTATTTCAACAAATGTTACTTTGTTCCTGATGAGACCCCGTGCTTGTATCCACTATTCATATAATTTGTTAAACGTTACTTTGACATTACCACAAGGAAAATGAAAAGTAAGAGAAACTTGGTACACGGTAACATACATTCACAATATCAATAAATATATTCTCCTAATGGTAATAACATTGAGAACCTTGTCTACCCATATCATTTTGCTAACATTTTATTAAGGTATCGTATACGTTCGAGTGGTTCAGGTAGAATCCTTTATATTAGCTGTCTTTGTGGGCGTAGATGACAACGAAAAAAGGCCTATACCTACCTACGATGCCTTTCAAATCGAACCCGAGGGTTGCGCTCTATTGGGATCCTTTAGGGATGTACTTTCGGCCCTCGTAGCTGGTTTTTGTACGAATTTACAACCATAACACAGCTGTTGAATGAACAGAACCAGATGTGTCCAAAAGATTTATTTTGCTCACAAAATCACGGTAACAGAATATTTGTTGTCTGTTTACGTTGTGAAAAGTTAGTAATGAGCTATAACTTTCCATCGAGATGGAGAGAGAATGCAAGAGACGACATAATAATGTTCTTGAAGACTGTAAGAGTACAATCTAACTTATAATAATTTGATGTTTTCTCATCCGTGACCGAAAACAAACAATGACGCCACAAGCATTATAATAATGAAATCTGTAATCGATATCCAACGCGTAAAGTAAATAGATGAGTAGAAAAAAGGAAAGAAAAAGAAGAAACGTTTTATAGGCAGTTAAAAGTAAGTAAATTACGTTTCGATGGGCGGTCGCAGTCCGTATAACTGTCGGCGAATTGACGGACCCTCGTCCTCGATCTAATACCGGCTGAGTGGAAACAGTTCCGAAATTCCGGCCACTCAGACTCGTTTGATTGAGATGCTAGGTGCAAACCAACGTTTATGACATCGAAGTTCTAAAAACGTGCACAACATACATTTTATGGAGCATACGAAAACTTGGCAAGGAAACAGTGTTTACAGGAGCTTTATACGTCGCGTACACGTGCGGTAGTTATTTGGTAGTAAGTTGATGCATTATAAAGGCGGACGTAGTTATAATAGTTTACCTATAAGTTGAAGAAGTATGTTGGTGTGTGATGTAACCTATGACTGAAAATCACCTTGAAGATATAGTTGATTAGACAATTTGATATAAATTGAGATGGGTGATCATGGGTGACACCGATAATGATCAATATAAGCGTGGATTAACCAAGACAAGATTACAGAATTAAAATTTAAGATAAAATCAGATCATATCGTTAGCTTAGCGAAAATGAGCAATCGCTTATTAACCTAAATTATGAAGCGGCTTAGGATCTCAGTGATTGAAATCATAAAGTTCATTTGAATTCATACTACGTTATGACATCCCCAATATTCGTGAAACGAACTGAGACAATGTCCCAAAATTGTGGGTACCCATTTAAAGTGCGTCGGGAGAATCAACATCGTTGGGTGTCGTCGGGCCATCCGGATACTCGTGGCTCTCAATTCAATTTGGCATAACGCTTCGAGGTGATGAAAAATTTGCCTCCCAAATTACGAATTTGATACCATCGTCACGCACTTCATCAATTTAATTACGACCAGGAATTTGTTTGCGTCTTATTAAATTTGTCTCCTCGTTTCTTAGTTTAAATTAATAATGCAAGTTAAGAAAATAGCGTTCAGAAACTTCCAGAGTTTGTTTTAGACAGATAAGGATTTTCACCCATTCCGTTAAATTCCAGTTTAAAATAGAGATGGATAGTGATGTCAGCGAGAATGAACTCAGTGAATGATTCAAAGACCCGCTGACAAGAGACTAATTGGTGCGGCAGTGCCGAGATCACACTGTGTAAGTGCTGATCGACGAATTTAGAAGAAAAGGGTGACAAAGCAATACTAATGACAAAACTAAGCTCCTAATTAGGAGATTGTAATGCTATCATCAATAACTTAATTTTAAAAAAACTAAACAAAACGTTTATTCATGTTCAAGCAGATATAATCATAAAATGTTTACAAGTGTTTAAAATTTAAATTTGTTATTCCAACAAGAAGAAAGTGAAACAACCTATGAATATAAATTGGCTATTGAATTAAAATATAAAACAATTAATGCGACAGGCTACGAGGTCGCCTCAATTCTCGAGTAGTGAGGAGGTCATTGTTTGTGGTCACTCTAGTATCGCAATGAGGAAAACGAAGCCGACGAATCGACAAGCGTTGAGTAAAACGATATCAGGAGCCCGAGGGATTATCGGTATGCTATTAATCATCCCGCTAGGTATTGGCGCTCCGCGCGGCACTAGACGGGTTCCGAGTCTGTAATCCTACAAATGCCGAGGATTATACCCAGCGTTATACCTCAAGCTAAAACCCCTACAATCCTCTAGAGGCTACCTTCTTTGTCAAATTGAAAAATCTTGTGTTGTTTTTGTCCAAGGACGTAGGGGACACTGGGCTTGTTTAAATGTTTATTGGTTTCTGCGCCGGTACACCATTATTTATTTACGGATAATAAATAATGATAAACGTAGGTACCTACCTACTACTGGCTACTTTTTTCACTGTTAAATATTAAAGATACATCATGCTTTTACTGAGTTAATTACATTACCTTTGTTCTGTAACTTTTATTAATAAGCTAATTCCACAAAACAACTATCTCATAAAAGAAAATTATTGTACGAGCAAGTCAGAATAAAATCTTGTTATATTAAACTTCACAGCGTTAAAGGTCACAATAAAATTATTAATGGACATAAACACTTGGTCATTAGCCAGCACATTACGTGGTTGAACAGCATTGTTTTGGGCCACAAAACAAAACTCATATAAAAGTGAGCGGCCATTAGCCCGCTGTAACGAGGCGGGACGCGACTAGAGCTCCATTATGAAACCAGCTTTAGATTTAGAACATTGAAGTATTACTCCCACAGAATAGAGTCTTATATTCCGTGATTACGCCTAACAAAAGATTAATGATGAAATCGTTCTATTAGGGAATGGAGGGAAATTGATTTGCAGTGACGTCACCGGCTAGATATTTTTTTTTTTGTTGATTGTCAGTTTTGTTTGTGTTTTATGTCGCAAGTAAATCGTCAATACAGGTAAATTCATCGTTTGCAGTTGGTTTTATTTAGTAGTAGTACAAAGCTTTCAACATAGAAAGCTTTTACAACTTTTTTACAGCATCGAAAAACTGTTGTGTACCCAAAATCCAATAGTGTTTTGTTCGGAAAATGTTTTGTTCCAATATTTGTGTTGTAATTCCAATATCCCTGTAGTTCATGTTGCTCTTTATATACAAAAGTAATAAAAACACAAATAAAATAATATATTATTTACGAGCAAAGATTCTTATGAAAGTAATGGTAATACGCCTATAAAAACATTATATCCGTACATAAATCCATATCCGATGACAGTAACAGAACACTAATAATGATACTACATATGTTGGTATATTTGTTTCTCTTTACGGATTCTATGCCAGGAGACGACCGGGTTCAACCGCAACGCAGATACACCTACATACTGGTGGTTCTCGAACTGTAACAGTACAGAAACCGGATCGGTTTTTAATTAAATCTTCTGACCTATTTAATAACAAAGACATGTACAAGTGTTTAAATAAAAACAATACTTTTAAGAGCAAATTGGAATAGAAAATGCTGGTCAATCGCATGTTCTCATTGAATGCGCCCTTCTTTTTTTTTTTGAATATGGCGTGGTTTGGGGAATGCAGTCTAATCACTGCAATATAAGCCTCTACATTTTTGAAATTGATCACGCTCAAGACATTAAGTATGATTGTATTTTGTATACGGTTAGATAAACTAGTAATTGACAGTTCAATAAGAAAACCACAATTATCAATATCTATTGTTATTGAATTTCTAGGTATGGTACCTATTAAATTTCTGAGAACTCATGAAACTACCAAATTTTCTAATAAACAAAGCTAGAAGGATCTTGTTATAAATTTCACTAATTACGAAAATATAGATCTAGTAGGTATCTATATTTTCAAAATATTACGAAATATAGATCTGTACCCCGTACCCCTATCATGAGCTTTTTTGACGTGTAGTATCGTTAACGTAAGCATATTTTGAATTGAAAATACACGTTTGTTACACAATATTTATTTGTGTAACAAACGTGTATTTTCAATTCAAAATATGCTTAACGATACTACACGTCAAAAAATCTCATTATCTATATTTTCGAAATATGTATTACGAAATATAGATCTAGTATCTATATTTTCGTAATTAGTGATAGATACCAACTGGTTTTGTATGTTCATCAAATTATTAAATTCTATACTACATATTTAATTCATCATTAGACAAAAGTGGTCCACCAAGGCGCGAGTATCTTTTGACCCAATTCTTCACTTTCAGCTGATCTTGAATGACCATAAGATTATTAATAGCATTGCATAGTGTTGAATCCCTGTTGGAACCTTCGTTCTTTAATTCGTTCTTATTTGTCTAATACTCTTATAGTATAATGTGTGATGGAAAAGATACGAGTAGATATTTAATGTTATCAGAACGAGATTTTAATATTTGTATGTTACAATGAGCCCCGTCTTACTGGTGACTCAATTACCTACTTACTTATTTGAAAAAAATTGATCTAAATATAAAGCTGTACATTTTTATGATTTTTTAATCAGCTTATTAAAGGTACTTTTCCCACAGAATTTCTCAATTCATAACAAAATTTTGTAAAGCTTTTTTCTCTTAGCAATTTTAGTAAACTTTTGTCACAATGAGTTTGATCACAAATAGAAGCGTAATTTTCACTACAGTAGGTATATCTAGAAGCTTGTTGACAAGTACCTAATAAGTTTCTCGTTTGATATTAAACATAAAATGGCAATAGATATAGAAAGCTAAGCCAATATCGACATGAGACCGCAGACATGTTAGTGCCATGTGCGTTGATCCAGCGAAATAGGCGATTTGCCTCGGGGTCGGTAAAGCACTATAACAGGGTGCCTACGTACCAACGGGGTAATAAATAGAAGATTCAGAAAACCAACGGGATTTATGGTGTTCTTAATATATAAAGCAGCACACTGCGTATATTGCGGATATTGATAAAGCAATGCTAATCCAAAGGCACGGTCATAATTTAACCACACTAGACTTGGCTAGTATTACAGAACGATACTCAAGCACAGATCTTGCCTTGAATTGCCTTGATTTAAAGCCATTCGATTGGTTGAAACTAGTTTCAAGTAATGTTTGAGTCTTGAGTTAGGTTCTGAAATACGAACCTTAGAATCTTTAAGCCATAGAAATAATAAATCTCAGGGGACATCGTCCCTGCGACCTTTGACACGTATTATGATATGACGCAAATTAAGAAGAATGTGTAATTTTGAATACCTTTGAGCCCCTTTACCCCTCTTTGAGCATAATTATGTATGTAGATGGTAGAAGTTTGGTCGAAATAGTCTTGAACTCGAATCATTGACATTGAACTTGGACTATTAATTGCAGTGTAATATAATAGCACTAATAGCATTTCCCGCACATTTTCAACAAAGAAGAGCATAATTTATTTAGCTCGACATAATAAATTATAGGTTGGATTAGGTGTTGACTCTTTTTTTTTTTATTTATTTAGGGACTTTTATAAACGGGGTACGTATGACAATCCCATCGTACCCTAAATACATATTACTACATATTTATACATAATATCTTATTCTAATAAAATTAATATTTATAAGTGTTGACTCTTTGTATTACAAGGACTGAGCCTTCTGTACGATCTGTTTTGCGGTAACGGGGTCGCCATTTCCCGCCACCTGGCCACACGGATGTCAACCCAACTTCCCCACATTATATTTCGAAACATTTATACTTACAATAATTATGGGTAGCTCACTTTAATGGGAAGTGGATGTATAACTACCTATCTAGTGACAAAAAATAGAATACCTACCTACTATAAATTATAATACACGTAATTTCTATCTACTATCTTTATGGAAATTATTAAAACACTAGCTGTTCCCCGCGACTTCGTCTGCGTGAAAATCGATGAAAAGTAGCCTATATGTATTTTTCCAGGTCCCAGGCTACCTCTTTGCCAAATTTCATCCAAATCTATCCAGCCGTTTTAGCGTGAAGAAGTAACAAACATACACACACACAAACTTTTGCATTTATAATATTATAGTGTGATAATGACTGTACAACAATTACCCATACTTGGATAAAGTTAAAAAACACAAAAATAAACTCATAAACTGCAAACCAGAAATTGTAGGTTCATTGGTTTTTCAAAAAGAAGAATTTTATAAAGATGTGTAACAAAGTAATAAGAGATTACAACAACTTAGTATTAGGTATCACGAACGATAAAAGTATGGTAGGTAATCATAATCAGCAAGAGAGATACTACGTTTATTTATCTACTTAGAACCTATAACCTACCACTGAGGCGGGCGTCACTGAGACCAATCGATGAACACCTCATTTGTCAAAACCTGTCCAGTGGTTTACTTTATGAAGGCACATCCATCTTTTCATATGAGTTTTTATATGATATCGAACCCATAGCCTAGCGATCGGTTTTATTCAAGTCAGGAACAAGACGTGACAATTTACAAAATAAGAAGTCGTTGTATGCGAAGACGAAATGATTGATGGAGTACAGTCATTCAATCAATTTATCGTCTTCTAGTTTCGATTCCAAATTAAGCCGTGGATGAATACTTGATGCCGCACGATCCGCTACCAAAAGCGTCCATAAAATATTATAACTTTTCCAACTACTGAAAATGTTAATAAAACCAACTCTATGAAAGTTTCGCGAAAAATCGTGACTTGATAAATAATTTAATTTGTGTAACGAATGACTATGGAAGCTGTTACAAGAGAATTTTATTTTTAAAGAGATTTTTCTAATTAGGTGTCCGTTTTGTTTACTTGGGACCATAATTTATCACAATACAGGTACGTACTACGTACTCTTAAATTCAGCAGTATAATTTACGGTAGATTTTATTGGGTAACAGTTAAAATAATATCACCTATAGGATTTATAAGTAACTCTTCTGGTGTCCGATGCAAACTCTTGATGGTAAACCAATCGGTTGTACAACCAGGTCACCAGGTGTGTGCAGTACAGACCCATCACTGTAAAATGTGGTATTCTACCTCTGGCGCAATCTGTCTTTAAACACCCAACCAAAAAAGAAATCGAACAAGACATTTTGAGTCTCCCTTAGGTACTAAGCCATTAATAACTCTATTGTCATTCTCTTTATTCATTTATAACTATATGTATTTTATCTATAATTTTTTGTTAAGTAAATAGCTATATATAGTACATTAACAATTTTTTTTACCAGTATAATATAAATTACGGTCGGTTGCAGAAAGAAAATTTTATTTTAATGGAGGCATTAACCATACAATTTCTACCGTTAAAGTCTTCTTTAAAACTTAATGACCTTTTCTGCAACTCAGCGTTAGACTCATAACTTCCTGTTGACTAAAGTTCACATTGTCCTCGGTAAAGTAATATTTTACTTGTCCCGTCTTTGTCGTCATGTTTGATATTCGGCCCTCAAAAGAAGACAAAAGCGGTCTGTCCCGGACTAACGATCTTGACACCGATAGCTATTGTCCACATAACTAACACTGTTCAATAGCTTCGATTTATGGCATCCCTTACGTCACTGGGAGGTGAACCAAGCCTCAAATTCGCTATTACATTGAAGAATGGCCAGTATTTGTTACAAGTGTTACAAGTATTGGTAAATTCGTAAGTTTGAGCAACCGGGTCCTATTTCAGGGGAGGATATAATTATATTTTGAATTACTCTATAGATTTACAAGACCGTCTTGAAATTGATACATGGTCTTTATATAGGCCCTTGATCGCT
The DNA here is from genome assembly GCA_948465475.1 of Thalpophila matura. Classification (NCBI taxonomy): domain Eukaryota; kingdom Metazoa; phylum Arthropoda; class Insecta; order Lepidoptera; family Noctuidae; genus Thalpophila; species Thalpophila matura. The sequence continues at coordinate 9,720,839 of OX419185.1, read as the reverse complement.
ACAATGAACGGCCTTGAGGGTAATGTCATAATATAAACACATTGAACACGCTTGGGAAGCGGATTGTTGGACGGATTACGATGTTGTTAGTTTTAAATGCCGGTGGGGACTGCCGCTTTTCAATAGACGATACAAGAAGATTATAACGTCCTAAAAGGAGGGTAGGTAAATAATGTTTTTCGAGTGTATGTACTATGTAGGTATGTCTATTTCTTTGGAAGTTTGGAATGCTCACTAACCTAAACGGCTTGATGGATTTCAGCATTATGAGGTGTCGTTAGATTCGTCTTCGTTGTTGTATTGACATTTGGTATAAAATTTAAATACCTAAGTACATATAGATATAAGCAGTCGGGTTTTTCTGTTTAAAAAAAAATGTTATCTTGTTATTTTTCTAGTTAGTCAGATGTCTGGAAATCATTTTGATTCATTTTGTTTATCTTGACAAATTCAAGGAAAATATTTTTTTAACCTGATAATGGTATGATCAGTCCTGTATTTTTATTTATTAGGAAGTTCATCCGCTGCCTTATTTTTATAATGAAATAACACAAGTACCCAAGTATTGATTAATCGTTCCCTACCATCCGTTTGATTATGTGTACAATTTGACATAATTTATCAAACAATATTTGATGTACCATTAGATTGCATTAGTGCATATTGTTACATTACGATAGTTCTAATCTGGAGCGAATTGCTTTGACGACATAACGTGATTGCATTGCAAAATTATGATTACTTAACGTTTCCATCTTCAACGAACTATTAAATGTAATGTCACGTAGTAATACAATTTTTGTTAACACAATACACGGGTGTCACCCGTAACCGCTGACCTTTGACTTAGTCGTGGCCACAGATTCCTCGGCCGCCATTGGAACTGGCAGTGATCTTGATATTTTTTCTCACGACTTTTTGTAACGCGGATTTTGACAAACTTCTGTTTTTGTCCCAAGAAAAAGGCAATAAGCGAGGTAAATCTGAGTACCGTACCTTTATTGCGTTGCAGAGCAATGATTCTTTTGAGAAAAAAAATGAGTTACGAATGTATTCATCTACAATGCTCGCCTACGTAATTCAAAAGCTAATAAAAAATTTGATGGTTCTTTGTTGCAGTGGAAAGGCAATTTGAAACGATCAGCTTAGGCGTGTTCCAAAATTCATTTAACTTTACACCTACTTATTTTTATTGGCGTTACAAAATCAATCTTTATTTACTATGTTCTTTGGTTAAGGTTATTTCGAACAGCTAGACAAGCCCTAGCTGATACTCGATGATGTGAGCAAGACAGATTGGCCAGAAAAAGCCACACAAAGAGGAGTGTGGAAAAATATGGGGAGACCTTTGCCCAGCAGTGCGGGGCAGTAGGTAATTTAAGTATAGGTTAAGTGAAAAAAATTAGTATTTTTATAAAACGTAGTTCTCTGAACACAAATCGAGCTTTATAAAAACGATTTCTACCGTCATCAAATTCATTGTAAAACGAAGAATAAAAAGGCATAAGGCAGTGTCAAGCCAAAACGAAGACAAGAAGACAAGAAGAAGACAAAACGAATCGACAATAAAACCTCACCAAAGGTCTAGACGAGCGTGTGAATTGTTAACCTAGCTGCGCAGTTTAATTTCCCATATTGTATGGTTGTTACTGGTGCTTGTTTACAACCTCGCCGCAGCAGCGGCAGCGGCGCAAGCGCAACCGTGTGAACGGTCCGACCTTGATGTCATGATACGTGTCGAGACGTTTTTGTACTGTTTTCCTCTGATGCTAATCTATATTAGCTATTTAACATACATTCAGCACGCAACAATTTTCGACACTCGTATCTATCCCGAATTTGGTGTTTCAACTTTTTGTTTGGGTAATTCTATGAGAACTTTGTCTAGTTCCGTAATTCGCGTAATGAGCTTATTGTTATAAGTTATAAATGTTATAATATATTGCTCTATTTTTTGTCGATTTTTTTAAACAAAGTTTTGAACGACCTCCAGTATAAAAACTTCCAACAATAGTCATATCAGTAAAATAAAGTGTAATCAAGAGGTAGGCGGTAATACACAAAAAAATAACTAGCATGCTTTATTAGGCTTCCTACTTATGCAATATTAAGGTTTTATTTGCATTTTAGACATGATAATTTAAAGGCCGTTGAAGACGGTCAAAATTTACATGTTAAGGTATAACGAAAAAAACATTTGAGGTTTCTAAAATGGTCATCGTGCACCTACTTAAGATAAATATTACAAAAGAAAACATCACAAATAGAACACTCAAGATCGTTATTAATTAGAAATCAAAGTTAATTTACTTAAAACGATTGATGAAGAGTTTTTCTATTATACATTGTACCTACCTATTAACGTTTGGGTATAATAATTTTTACTGCTAGCCACTAGGTTCCTATTGATACACGTTCCGATAGTGAAGTGTAAGAAAGACTTTCTATTATAATAGACATTGCTTACTTATAAATGTGATATAATATCGTACCTTGACTTGACATTGTTCAGTTATGACGTCCCTTTGTTCTTGAAGCCATTACAATAGCATCAATATCTAATAGCCGTTAATCAGTACAGATACATAATTATGCACTCAAATGTGTATGAATCACACATTAACTTTGACCCAGACCAACCGGCGAATTCACGCACGCATGTTAATTAACCTTGCCGACGTATTGTCCATTCACACGATCAAGAATTTGCTGATGAATATCCAAAATCAACATTTTATTAGCAATACGCAAAATGGTCAGTTGCCAACCCAAGTCCATTAAAACGGAGTCCAAAATCTCATAAAATTTACGTTCGCGCATGACGTCGTAAATGCACCCTGTACGGAGAAATAAAACGAGTCCATAAAATTCGGGTGAAAGGAAATTCCTTTAACACACTGCAATAAACCGTTCTTTATCGGTATCGCTAAAAAATTCGCTACACTGTTATAAATAAATTAGGAATCTAAGCAGTAAGAAGATACGTATCATTCATTTTGTAATTTTACACTGAGAAATTGAATAAAAAGCGGATGCGTAGATAAGGGAGTCTCATCACTCATATGTTTCCCAACTGTTGGAACAAAGGCTGTCCATTTCCGAAGGAGGTTCGCCACGCGCTATTGCGAGAACTATTCGAACGTGATAGTTGCGACATGCTCGTGACTGAACTGCGCGCGCGCTCCACTCGAAAAGTTGCTAAATAACGTTATGGAGACTTGCCTTTGTAATTAATATACAGGATATAGAGTTGATTGAAACGTACGGCGCATTTGTAAAGTGCATTTGTAACGTTACTGATGAGCAGATGGATTGACACCGGCATCACAGTAATTGGAGTGCTGTGCCAAACTGACATTTGGACGTTCAGCGCTATCATGACATAGACATGACTGCTTTAATGAGCCACCTATTAGCTTCGGTCGGTGCAAATGACGCGGGTTCACAATCAGTGCGGTCATGAGCGTGATTCCGCGCTGGGTCGTTGCGTCGCTCTTTGGACGGATAATGTCCTATTGACAAATCCGTGGCGTTCACTGACAACACGACATTTGCTTAAGTGTCCTTAATTATAGTACGCAATGAAACGCGTGTTGTGATTAACGATAATGTCGGTTTAACACACACGCTGTCTGATGTTACACGAATGTGTTAGTTTAATTGGGTACGTAGGTGTAGTAGGTATCAGAGTGTCACGATAATTATTCTACATAGGACAACTACGTCCATTGGATACAGAAAAAACATTGGATTCAGTATTTTTAGTATAACATCGATAGCAGGAAATAGAGACGTCCCATCTTAGATATCGACATGGAAATATAATTCATTTTATTTATTTTCCTGCCAACACGTATATACCATCATTTTGTTATTTTATTTTCGATGCCACAGTTATTTCAATTACTCATTAGTATTCCTCGGTTTCTATTACCGAATCACATAAATTTAAATAAGGGCCAAGTTCATAAAGGCCCAGCACACACCTTACCGTATTGTGTATCATCAAAATGCATAGAAAGCATGAATATTTAAATCGAACATTTCCATTTACAATTGTTTAAATAAAATGTTAATTACAGGCGGTAGCATACAAGCACAAGCTTACGAATCGAGTTTCAAAACAAACGTAAACGAATCGGTAATTTGGGAATGTTTTGCACGTAAAACATGTTATGCGCCGCTTTCTAAAATATATTTTTTAAGCTACAACTTTTTAAATTCCTTTGTAGTTTTCCGCGGTATTTAGATAAGCTAAAAAGGAGGTAGAAAGTAGCGATGTAGTGCAAGTGTCTTTTAAGTTCCGTATAAAGCTTTTTTAAGGTCCGTCGCTGTTTTGCAAGTCCAATAACTTTATACTGCACAGTAGACATAACATGGTCTTATTTCGTTTGTTTTGTGCGGCTATCTTACGCAATGGACGGACGGAACGAATCACGTTGAGGTTGATGGTAGGTACACGGAAATACTTCCTACTGAGACTACTGAGAGAGCCGTTTTCAGATAAAAAGATTGATGAGTTTGATGTTATGGCCACGATTGGAAAGGCGTTGATGTAACTCTTATGATCGTGTTACTTAAACAAAAGTTTTAAGTGGATAGAAGATTAGAGGCCGCCTAATTGGCTAAATCAATTGTGTATATTGGTATGTACCTAGTTATGTAAATATCAAAGCACAAATGCAAAATTAAATTTTAAATAATAATAGTAATTCCTATCATGGAATAAACTTATTTTTTACGACAGGACTAGTTTGTACGACAACAAACAATTAATAAGGTCGTACCCTACGCCATCATCTTTTATGTCTAAAAAACTAGTCACTAAACGTAACTGCTGCCACAGATCGCTAGTTAGTAGCCTTGGTAATTATATAAATTAATATTGTATTGTGAACAGATCCAAGCATATCTAGATTGAGATTGAAGATAATATGATTGCATAGTAATTACATGTTGCTAGATCACCGCCTACAAGTAACTTTAATCCACCTTCAATTGACATTAACAAAATGACATAAGGCAAGTAATTGTAGCTCAGAACAAACTGGCTATGTGACATAATAGAAGAACGAAAAACGAAATAAAAAACATTAAACCAATGCTATATTTTTTGTATTCACGTAAATTATACATGAACGTACGATAAATAATATCTTGATTTATACTTTTACGGCTTATCTTCATCCTATGTAAATTTCAACCCTTGTAATTGAATGAAATCCGGCCGGTCATGCACCTGACCTCCCAGTTCCACTAATATTTGGTCAGAGTATAAATTAATATGTAAAATGTGGTCTCCCGTGTTTTGTTTTCGATTTACTTCGTACAAATATCATGTTTTTAATAAAACCATTATAATTTGGCCTGTCCGTATCCGTACCATTATCATGATTAATTCATTAGTATGGTGCGGTCGAGAACTAATTTTAGTAATAGCAAAATGTAAGCTCTCTTGGTAATTATTTGCGTCTACTAATTATTTTGCCAAAGCTATTTAATTATTGTATGAACTTTTGATATAATTATAAACTTCACTATTTTTGTTGGTAGGTAGATAATTTACAGACATTTATACCGAACACACCTTTATGAATCGCAAGAAGGTTACCCATACAAATACCCAATAAATGGTTTGTATAATTGGCAAGTAACATTATACAGAGCTAAAACTAATAACTACGAATATCGTTCCCATCTATCGATAAAATTCTAAATTCATTTCACGTCACTATCAGGTATCACTATTTTAATAAGGCGGCAATTAGCCTTTCCTATGAGGGTGCAATCATAACAACAACAATAACGGTTTATGTTTATATCGATTAGAATAACAATCATAACGATACAACCATTCGATTCGACCTTAACCTATAACAATCGGAATCAAGTGTCCTCACACTTCCTTATTCAGATGGAGGTGTACGCTGCATTGTAATGTGATGTGAAATGCGGGGCAAGGATTTTAATCGATACTTGATCAAAATATACAATCGATTGCATTTCATTTTTCTCGATAAGACGAAGTACTTACGTGTCTATTGTATTATTTGACTTTGATCAAGTGAGTAACCTAATTTCGCGAATCTTAGGACCCCTCATTTTTTTTTTTTTTTTTTTTTTTTTTATTTATTTGGGACAAAAAACAGTTACATGTTACATTTTAACAAAGGAATAAAAATATGATTATGTTGGTCAACATGTAACCCACACCATTGTCCACGAATTTAAACGTACGTTAAATAAAAAGCGGATGTGACGGACGCGCTCATAGTGCACATCATATTAAACTAAAAATAAGAAAAAACAAAAATGTTTCCAATTGCATCGATGCCCGAGTCTGTGGCGGGGAGATACGATCCTCCCGCCAGAGCTCCGAGCAGCGATGCAATGGCTCAAGAGGTTACGGAAAGTAATGCAATAACTTTTTTTTTGAATTTAGGTTGTGATAATGCGAAGATGTCTAAATCTGTAAATAGTGTGTTATATGCAACCACAAGGCGGCGGAGAGGTGCCCGTTCCCCTGCGTTTGTCCTGCACTTCTCAGTGTGGAATAGACGGGGAACGCGCACCTCACGCCGCATAATAGTTCTAGGTACTACGTAACACAATTTATTGGTAAGATCAGTACAATCAAACTTATTGTTGCAAATTCCATGCAACATCATGATCTTAAGGAATGTACGTCTGGACTCCAAGCTTAAGATTTTATAATGATTTAATAATTCGTTATAGTGAATTCTCATGTGATGACATTTGTAGTGGACAGTGCGTAAAAATTTTTTTTGTACCATTTCTATGCTGTGTTTGTATTTGTCATAGAAAGGACTCCAAATAGGAACAGCATAATCTAACTGAGAACGCACCAAAGTCTTATAAAGAAACAAAAAAGTAGAGGGTTTTTTAAAATCGTTGGAAGATCTCATGACGAAACCATACATCCGAAAAGCTTTGTTGATGATGTTGTCAATATGTGTGTCCAAGTGTAACTTTGAGTCTAGCAATACGCCCAAGTCCCGCACAGACTCAGTTTTATTTAAAACAGTGCCGTGCAGACAGTACAAATAATTTACTATGCTCTTATTTTTAGTAAAGGAAATGGAATAACATTTTTGCAAACTAAGTTGAAGCTTATTTTTTAGACAGTAGTCAGAAAGTCTATGCAGGTCCTCTTGCAGGAGTAGACAGTCTTGCATGCTACTGCAGGATCTATAAATTTTCATGTCGTCAGCGTAAAGTAGGAAATGCGAGTTAATGAAACAAGATTTGATATCGTTGATAAAGAGAATGAAAAGAAGAGGACCCAAAACCGATCCTTGAGGCACCCCAGACGGAACAATTGCATAGTCGGATTCAAACCCGTTGACGACAACCTTCTGAGTTCTATTAAATATGTAAGACGCGAACCACCGTAGTAAATTCCCTCTTATACCATTAAAAGCAATTTTATTCAAAAGTAATTGATGGTCCACCCTGTCAAAAGCCTTTCGAAAGTCTGTGTAGACAGCATCAACCTGAACACGGTTGTCCATGTTCTCAAATAAGGAGTTTACAAAAATCATAAGATTAGTTGTAGTAGATCTGCTTTTCATGAAGCCGTGCTGTTCAGGTATGACGAGGTGACGTATGAGTGGAAATATTGAGCTGTGTACAAGACTCTCGAAAAGCTTAGACAAGGCGGACAGTATCGAGATGGGCCGATAATTTTCAATGTTGCTCCTATCGCCACTCTTATAAATGGGAGTAATGAAAGCCCGTTTCCATATATCGGGAAAAATACCATGCCTTAAACATTTGTTGAATAAGACGGAAAGGGGGACGCATATCGTACTTGCGGTTTGTTTTAAGAAACTAGGTGGCAGGCCATCTGGACCAGATCCCTTAGTTGCATCTAATGATTCTAGAGCTCTTTTTATTTTGTCCTCACTAAGATAAATATCAGATAGACATGTAGAATTATCTGCAAATAAGTTTGGGGGTTCCCAGTTTTCTGGATTAAAGTCGGAAGATTCATAAACAGAATTAAAAAAGGTTGAAAAAAGATTACAAATGTTTTTAGGACAATTAGAATGTGTGCCTTTGAAGTGCATGTTAGCTGGAAGACTTGTTTTTTCCTTGCGGTTAGATATATACGACCAAAAATGTTTGACGTTAAGGAGTATACTATCTTCCACAGAGTTTATGTACTTTTTAAAGCACTTCTCCGATTCCGTTTTGAAATGCTTGCGATGGTTTGAGAAATCCTCGTAATCTGATAAGTTGCGGAATTTTTTCCACCTAGTCCAAGCGCGTTCCTTTTTTTTGAATATATTGATTAGAGATGTACTAAACCAGTTTGGAAATCGTGAGGTTCTCGTCCTTGTATAAGGTATATGTAATCGGATTAATCCATATAAAAGTTCATAAAAAGCGTCAACTGCCTGTTCTACGGGAAGCGGACTGAGCACGTCCTTCCAAACTACTTTCTTAAGTTCGCAGTTAATTATCTCATAGTTTGCCTTATAATAGTTATGTTTCATACTGTCAGCATGGCGCTTCATAGGCGTATAAAGCGTATCTAGCGATGTAAATACCGAGAATGGTGGATGGTGACTGTCCGGCTGTAATAATTCCACACCTGATTGTGTTTGACACTCAGCGTTAGATATAAATAAATCGAGAATGCGTCCCAGGTTGTTTTTGATGGTGTTATATTGAGATGCATTAGTAACGGACATGAAATTAAGTAAACAACGACTTATGCTGCTAGTTGATTGCACAACGACACGGTCATCGCAGTGCCGCCATTCAATGTCAGGCAAGTTATAATCCCCCGCCACGTAGAATGACGCGGTACAAGGGTCGTTGAGAATACTTTGTAGTAATTCTAGGTGAACAGCGTACAACTGTTCGTGTGTGCGTGGTGGTATGTAGGCAGCACTGACAATGTGACGCTTATCGGGCCGCGATGCGGGCAGCTGGACCACAACATGTTCGATGCCCGCGTGAGCCGGTTGCGTCAGCAGCTGCGTTGGCCGGTGCTCACGCAGGACCGCTATGAGAACCCCCCCACCATCTCTTTTGTGTGTGGCAACACGGTCGCGGTCGTCCCTAAACACCATATATCGGTCATCAATAAACTCGCTATCTGCAACATTAGGTGTAAGCCAGGTTTCGGATAGTATGATCACGTCAAAAGAAAACGACAATATGTTCATAAACAATGTGTGTAATTTTGTGCGAATTCCTCTACAGTTTTGGTAGTATACAGATATATTGTTAGTAAGCACTATAATTGGATAAGCTATAAAACGAGTGTATACTTGGAATGTAAACAGAATGAGGTATATTAAAGTTGGAGCCAGTACGTAATGAGTTACATAATTCACTTAACTTGTAAACATGATAATTTGTATTGTTTATGCATAATCTATGTGTTGCAATTACAATCAATGTTAGTTGCCTGTGAGACAAGTTGAATATTAGTTTATAAGTGATGAAAACATGACTACGAATAAGTTTATGATATAATACGTGTAATTGTGTGACAATTGTAGATTCAAAATATAGTTGACGTGCATGACAGGTGGTATTACAGATAATACGGTTAGTACGTGCAAAAATAATATATTTAGGGTGATAATCTAAGCATGCATAACAAAAAAATAGGCTATTCAGTATGATTACATTGAGCAATTTTGGAGACATCGTTATGACAACGTACGGCAAATGTTTTAGAGTTATCAGATGCTTTAACAAGAATAGTGGCGTTTTTGATCCAGACATATTTGACGTTATGTTTACTAGCCATCTCGCGGCATACACGAAATAGGTTTTTATTAAACAAAGTGAGATGCTCGTTAATGTAGATTTTGTGGGAGGTACCTGATATCCCGATTTGGTCAGATGACACATTTTTTGATAAACGATAAGCACTTAATATATTATTGCGAAGGGTACGTGAAGCCAATTTCACGATGATATTCTTCGGCCGGCTACCTTCCTGAGTGCGAGCATGAGGAACACGGTGAATAGCTAGGACTTCCTGACGAGGAATTGAACACTTGACAGCAGCACCAATACATTCCACGAGCCCGAGAAGGTCTTCATCCCGTCTTTCAGGCAGGTTGCATATCTCAATATTGTTGAGCCGTGCCTGTTGTTCCAACGATTCAATTTTTTGCTCGAGACTAGATAGTTTATCGTTCATGTTGTGAACTGAGGAAGTGCGGGTTTCGATGTCATTAACGTGTTTTTTCAGATCGTCGACCTGATCAGAGTGAAATTGAAGTGAATTCTCAAATTGAGATATTTGCACTTTGAAAGAGGAGTGTTCCAAACGCAACGCATTGATGTCTTGCTTGATCTGCAGTGATGTATCTCTGAGAACACTAAGATCGGCTTTGATGGTGTTAACAATATTCTCATTGATTTTCATTAGCTTGTCGTCAAGCTCGCAGCGCAATTCCTTGAGTGCGTTAGCGATTTCGCGACCCACAATTGATGAATTCAAGTCGCAGGTAGACTTAACACAGTCGCAATCCGGTTGTTTTCGTTTTCGTAGCGTAACACAGGATTCTCTTGAATCACCAGCACCCGATAAGTCAGGGGTTGAATTGGTTTTGTTCGGGGAACGCATCATTGTTGTGACTTTAAATAATTTGGCTACGATGACCGCCGGCAAATAAATCGCACTCACTGCACACGATAATTAACCTTCCGCGTACTTGTATAAGGTATACTTTGAACTGCGATGTTTACAGAGACTAATTTATTGAGACGATGCCCTCGTAACACGTCCGTCACTTATCGCTTTGAGCGTGTCGATGCATTTTAGGACTTCCTAAAAACCTCCAATTAAGTAGGTATTCTATTTTTTCACAACATTTTTTTATTTACTAATCAAAACAAAATGTTCTTTTACATTTTATTTGTGGACTACGTCGACCCTGTCTCGTGGATATCGAGCCACTCAGAGTAATAAGAAAACTAAGCACAGCAGAAGTAATAGAAACGAAATGATATAATTAGTTTATTAATTGTAATAGTACCTGGCGGTAATTATAGTGCCTTCGCGGTCCCTTGATACAGCCTAATGAGCAATCCCGAGTGCCGTTTGACGTGTTCTGTGGACCGCAAAGAACCTAGGCGCTGGATATCTGCAACTAGCTGTGCCCCGCGGTTTTACCCCCGTTGCTCGGCTCCTAAGGGTCGTAGCGTGATGTTAAATAGATTATATTATTTGACATAAATCTGGCTATCAAATACAGAAAGATTTTTTCGAATCCGACTGGTGATTCCAGGGATTAGCGCGTTCAAACAAACCCGCCAGCTTCATTATATTATAGTCTTAGCTGTTCCCCGCGGTTTCACCCCCGTTGCTCGGCTCCCAAGTGTCATAGCGTGATATTAAATAACCTTTACTATTTCTCAAAAACCTGGCTATCATACACAAAAAGAATTTTTCGAATCTGACTGGTAGTTCCAGTCCAAACAAACAAACTCTTCAGATTTATACTACATATCAGTATAGATAGATACCTACGAAAATATAATAATTATCCGCTAGGATAAACTAAGACTATGTTAGTTATAATAATTATGTTTGTAGGAACAGTGGTGGCCTAGTGGTAGCGGCCCCGATCCACAATTGTAGTTCTGAGAGCCTGTTCAATTTAATCTGTTGTCAAATCACATGTCAAGTGATGTGATTGGTCAATATTATTTCGATAGACCAATAATAACAGCTGACATGAGATTTAACAGCAGATTTACAAATCAGTTGTGCGAGAGGCTTTGGGAAACTGAGGGTTAGAGTTTCATACATAAGTAATCCTTTTGCTCCACTCGCGCCCTGCACAAGTGCACACGGACTGCATCTGTATTTAGTGGCTTTTAATTAACTACAATCTCATAAATTTGAATCTCGAAATTGTGTGTTAATCAAAATAGCAGTAAACAGCATTACCTTGCCTGTTGGTCGTACGTTTATTGCTGTTTCGTTACGTGTTTCCGTGATTAGGCGATAAAAACGTATGTGTTACCTGAAACAAATAAAAACGTTGTTAATACCTATGTTTAATGTTGTCCATAAAAAGTGGAACAGGTTTTTCAATAGTCATAAACGAAAGTGTTATTGCGAGTATGGCACTTGATTATTTTTCACGATATGATTATTTTTTAGAATTTTCCTGTTAGGTACTTATGTGTATCTTTTTAGGGTAAGAAAGAGACGTCCACAAAGCTGGGCTGATTCTGAATTCCAAAATTCCAAAAACAAATCCAATCTGGAAATCAATACCGAATTGATGTTTATGGGTTAAAATTACATTATGCCTTTCTCCAACAATTTGTCAACGTTAAGTGTGACTTCAGGCGATTCCAAAGGAGTTGGAAAAGTCCTCTGTAATCCGATAAGACAATCGGGAAACTAAACGCCAGTAATGTACAAGTAAGCAAAGTATCGAAGACTTTGTAGGTAGAAATAAGCCTATACCTTCAGAAAAATACGGACTAGACAAGGCAATCAACAAAAACACTTTAAAATGGTAGAATCGTGACATAGGTGCCTTTGCCGCTAGACTGGTTGCGTTTTGTCAATGGATTGTAACAACCTTAGTTATTGAGATAATTTACTTGATTCGACTGTCCGAGTTTCATGGACATAATTTATCTGTACAAAAATATTTGGTTCCAGCATGAGATTTTATCGATTCTCCGATTCCGATTCGATCCTATTGATCAATTTAAAACAGTTACTACAAATCTTCAGGCAGAAACACCAAGACCCGGAACAACTGTAGGCAATACAAATATTTTTCCGTGCGTAAATGAACTACTATGCGCAGAAGCCGATTGCTTTTAGGCCAACAGATTACCACATTAAATTACACCACGTATAAACCACATGGCATTATTATAACATATCAATAACATTTAATATTTAAGTCGCAGGACTTTTTTATCGTTTTAATACGTATATACTAATATCGTCCATGTAGGTGCGAAGAGAAAATATCAACTGACCAGCCTCGCAGAAATATATCAACTTGTACTAGCCGTTGTACCTAACCTCATAGGCTTCGTAAAGTTGGAGATCCAACGATCAATTTAATATTCTAAGTTTAATCAGGTCATTGATATTAATCAAACTAGCTCCCAAAAGCAATCTAGTTTGCTCTTATAAGTTATGATTATGACTTGTGAGTCATAACATAACAGCCCATGGTACGAATAATAATTACGTATAAAGTCACTAAAGCGTAACTTGGTAGGTGTGAGTTACGTAACGTTACCGTACTTAGTTATTAGTGATCACTCACTGTGCATGTGGATCAAGTGTTATTGTTATTAGATGGCGGCGAAGTTAAAAGGATGGGCTATCATATTTCTTTTAGTCTATTTAAGCTCAACAGTATTTTTGTTTTAAAAAATTATATTATTAATGATAATTGTTGACTATTAGTTGGTTTAGAATATTTTATAGGAAGTCAATGTTCAGCCTAGTAGACATAGACAAAGACATCTAGGGAAGTAAGACTACTACTTCATCCAGATGTTTGGGATTCACACAGACTCTACATCGTAGGACCTACTCAGATCTTTTCTATTGGGAGTTTTCAAACATGACAAACTTTTAAAAACAACATTATAATACAGCTTCTATATCTTTCACATCCGTTCAATAAATCTGTGATTGTAACAAAAATATGAATCTTGGTAGCTCTATCAAATAAGGTGTAATTTCCTTCGCCAAGTTTATTTCAGCCCACCTTCATTTATACCTATAGTTGAAAGACAGCTGAAACGTAATTACAGCCTTTATTGAACTTATAATTTCAACAAAGGAACTTCTCTTCGCTTCTAGTATAATATTTAATTAGACCACTATCACTTGGAGAGAATGTTCTAGTTTAATTCGTTATGTTTGAATAATATCTTGTCACGAGAGTTTGTGCTCTACTTGAGAATACGTTATTGTTTGTGTTCGTCCCTTTTAATAATTTCTGTATCTATGTAAGCGGCAACGTAGACTATAGACTATGTGCGATCGATCGAGTCTTCAGCACTGAAAAGGTCTGTGAAATACAGTATGTACTCTTTATCAATGGCGCGTGAAGTCGTAATGGTAAAATTAATTCTAATTATTAGGAATTCAAACATCTATATTAATTACTTACATAAACTTAATTTTTAATCTATCATCGTTCTAATATTATGGGATTCGGTGTATATCCAAACATGATAGGGTCTCATATGGCGGTCTTACAGTACCCACATAAAAAGTAATAAATATTTTTTTAAAGATGTAAAACTGCTATTCATCATGCGCTAAACTCGATCGATTACTTATTTAAAACAAACAGAATTGCTCAACCGATAGCTATCGAAATATTTATATATTACATAACGTCTCGTTAAAATCCTACAAACGTTATTGGTTACTCAGTTTTTTTCTCGAGCTCGTTGCATTCCTTGTTCCGCGGGCTCAAGTTACAAAGTAATTAGTGACTGTCGAAAAAATGCGAAGTTTCGTGTTGATTAGGCATGGCTGTCTTGTTTTGCACTAACGAACCATGTGTTTTGTACATAATATAAATTGATGTAACATTTATGGAGGCTTTAGTTCCGCTCTATTATCTTTTGTTAGGCATCATGGTGTTTCAAACGTTGTTTTTAAGTTCGGCAACTACTTTCATGTGATCTTTTGTTTATCTGTCCGTCTGCCTATGCACATTGCGTTAGAGAAATGACATTATTAGCATAGACAACGAACTTCGGAACTATTCAATACGAGACCAAACATTAGCCTAGAGATAGATGAAGGTTGTGCATCGCAATGAGAGCATGACCATCTAAGCCGGAAGACCACGAAAATGAAGGAAAAACAAATAATGAAAAATGTAAAAAAGTGGACCTTGGCAACCAGCCAAGGGTTTCATAAAGATGCCTCTACAAAAACCTACTCGTGAATTTTGTCGATCGCCTGTGCGTAAATTATTTAGTCGCCAAAAAATAAACAATTTATTTAACATAGTTTGGTAAACGTTTTTTGGCTACTTACTCCAGGTCTTTATTACAAACGTGACAGCTTGCAAAAATAAAAGACTTTTTTAACAAAAAATAACCGACTTCAAAAATCCGCTACAAAGAAAATAATAATTTTGGTTTCGGAAGTCGGTGGCTTTGGTTTTTGTTTGCTTTTTTTTGCCACCGACTTCCGAAACCAAAATTATTATTTTCTTTGTAGCGGATTTTTGAAGTCGGTTATTTTTTGTTAAAAAAGTTTTTTATTTTTCCCTTTTTAGTTCCTTATCCCGTGTTAGATTACTTTCACAAATTCGTTCAACAGTAAATCTTCTACGGAGTGTGTACATTTATGCCTATAACTTTGTACATAGGAATGATTACATAATTTATTATATACTAAAACCTTCCTGAAAGTATGTAGATTACGTTAGTGAAAACTCCATCCAAATCGAATCAGTAGTTTTTGAGAAAATCGCGCACATACAAACATACATACATACATACTTACATACATACATACTTACATACATACATACGGGACGAATACATAACCTCCTTTTTTGAAGTCGGTTAATAAAAAAAATATAAACCTATTTTTCTATGATCTGTACCCCGATCATGAGTTTTTTTGACTGTAGTATCGTTAACGTAAGCATATTTTGAATTGAAAATACACGTTTGTTACACAATATTTATATAAATTAAATACTTAATTAATTTCTCTGTATTTTTTTATGTGCAAATTGCATACAATTTTATCAAAATGTTCTAGGACTGCTGTATTTTAAATTCAAAATATGCTTACGTTAACGATACTACAGTAAAGTACGTCAAAAAAACTCATGATCGGGGTACTGAGGTATAAGTAGATAAGTACCTATGTCCTATACATATAATTGTAAACGTAATTGCTAAATAAATTCGCACCGATTCTTTTACATAAAACAGGAAAAACCATTACAAATAAAAATATTCTCTTTTTCCCACTATCATCGTCGATTGTCGGTGTAGCTGTGACAGACAGGCCTTTCAACACACGTCCACAGCTCTACGTGCGACCAATACCAACGAAGCATTTGAATAATTGTCCCCCTCATTGATACCTTTGATTTATAGAATTATAACTATTAGATTGTTAGAAAATGAGAGATGACATTATATAATGGTGTCAATTTTCAAAGTTCATAAATATTTTTTCACACAAAATTCTGATTAGATATATCGTATATAGATACCCCATTCAATTGTTCCATTTCGGCAGCTCTAAAGTATTTACAGCTCGCGTCATGTGAGTTGGCTGCTCTGAAGTAGGCTACAAAATATGACAGCATAGTTAGAAATATTCCATCTAAAAGAGCAAGGCGCATGCAAAAGCCTGGTTTCACAGCGGCAAACTTATATGACGCGAACTGTACCTACGAATAAAAATTTTGAGCCAGCAAATATCACGCAAATCTCAATTATCACGTATTCAGACTTCTTTACAAATTCTTAGAAGTAATAATCAACTACGTAACAAGAAATATAATTATTCTACATGTCACACCTGCGCATCCTATTAGGACATGCAGTATAAATAACTGCTTTGTATGGGATTCTGCCAATATGGCATACAATATGAATCACGAAACATAATATTTGATACAACACATCAAACAGATTGCTTTTATGCATCAACTTTATATCATCCATCATTCAATGTTTATAATGGCTACTTGCAAGGAAAGTGTTTTCTTTCATCTTACAGAATCGGGAAGGCAAGAAATGGCACGTGGCTGAAAATTGTAAACATGACATCAATAATTGAGTCAGAATAAATTAAAAATGTGTTAAACGATGTCAAAAATAATGACTACCTATTAATCATCCGCCTAGCCTTTTCCCAAACTAGATTGGGGTCGGCTTCCAGTCTAACTGGTTGTGGCTGAATATCAGTATTTTACGTGGAGCGACTGCCATCTGACCTCGACAACCCAATTATTGGGTAATACCGGTATTCGAATGTTAGACCGGTTGTCAGACTTTCGGGCTCCTGACTACCCGTAACGATTGTCAAAGACATTCTTATGACAACCGGGACCGACTGCTTAACGTGCTCTCCGAGGCACGGAGGGCCTGTGTATTAAGTTAAATATTTAAATATTTAACTTAATATTTCTATTTTTTTTTTAATAATTACTAACTATTAATATAATAGAAATATTTATTTTCGTTGACATTTTAAGGTCATCGTCTACGGTTCATCAGTGTCAGGCTTTAAGATTCCTTATTGATAGATTTAAAAAACTATAAAGCTTCAAAATAAACCGCAACAACAAATTAAAAGTTTACCAAACAAGATACCTATCGTTCATAATGTTTGATCTGGTGAGCGCGCACGATGATTCCAGGTCAAGTGCGAGCGCCGAACGGTACCCAGCAATTACATAAACGGGTTTACACAAAATCGCGGTAAAGATATTTCTTGTGTTTAACCTCTGCGAACTGTGCGTAAAATGTTACAATTTGACTTGGTACAGTTTTAAGTCATCCGTCAATGCTGGGCTTTAATAGGTACCTACTTTTGTATCTTTTTGATATCTCTTTTTCTTGGAAAAGTTTATTTTTTTCGTTAAAATTGACACAGATATGAGTTATTTAATGCACTCTTACTGTATTTTTTTTAGTATAGGCTTTTATTGATATTTCTGTGAGTGTGAGAGAATTTGAAGCTATGTGCTTCGGTTTTCGTAATTAAACCTCTTTTGTTTCGATTGACCCAGTTATTTGAGCGTTGATAGTACCTACTAATTACTCGCCTATTCATTTAACAAAATAATTATATCCTCAATACATTTTTATTTGAAAGCTAAGTTTTTTAACAATATTTGCAACAACGAGAAATCCAACAAAAGCAAATCTAATCTCAGTTATAGTAATACGCTTCACAGCGCTTTAAGGCATAGGGCAACAATGTATCACAATGTAAATAAAGCAATATAGTGTCCTATTCACACATATTTACGAGTGCATTCGATTCTATAAATCAGCTCTCTAAAAGTAACAACACAGAAAGGTATTAGTGAAACTGGGTCGCGTTTCGCATTCGCGGTGAATCCATTTTGCAGTGTTGTGTTCCGTGGCCATTGTCTCATGTCCCGTGATGCTCCGACTCCTTCCGTTTGCATTAACTATTCGCACATTTTTGTTTCATTTTCTTTTGTTTTGGACGAAATGCCTGAATAATTATCCTTTCCAATTAAATGTGCGTTGTGTAGTGATGTTTTGTGACGGGGGGGGTGTTTTGTATTAAAATGTGTTATTTTTGATTCTTCATCACCCAAAGATTGACTTCTAGGACCTATGCATTATAATTAATGCATAAAGCAAGTACCTACTACATACGCGCTTTATCATGTTATATGATAATCCGAAAAAAAGACGCGTGTTATTTATCAGTGAAAACTTGAAAAGAGATTTATACTTATACATACATACATTTGAGGAAATATTGGATTATAGATATTAGATAATAGATTATTTTTTATCCAGACCTCAGTCTGGATAAAAACACTATACCCTCCTTTAGGGCTTCGCCGCAGTCGGGTAAAAAAATAATCTACCTACCAATATTTGAGAAGACCATTTTGCTATATTTCACACAATTTGTTTATTTAGGAAGTGTCAACGTGCTATCTTATCCATAAGGTTGCGGACACAATATTCATGGGCGACAAACCACAAAAAGCGGCGTCTATAACACAGGGCAGGAAGTGAAAAAAATCTAACAAAAACTGATTTTCATAATATAATGTAATTTATTTTAGCTCAGATTTTCTATTGACTTAGTTCCTATTACGTTTCTTCTGAGAAATAAATCTTTTCTAGGTAAAAATTATTGCAAGTGCAAAGAATTTTCGGAATATCAAGAGTTAATTTCTTTGAGAGACTATAATATACTGTCAGATCAAGAAAATAAAGTAAAAATGTTGATACTGGATTTTTATATTTCGATAAAATTAGGTTTTTCTAAAAAAAAAGACTATTTAACAGTGGTTCATTGTTAACTTGTATCAATTTTTTTTCGTTTATTCTATCTATATTATTCCATTTATGGACAAAGGTCTCTAATTCTACCACACCTCTCTTTGAGTAACAGTAACTGATTCTTCAAAGTAAATTAAATGATCCTCTAACTAGAATGTTTAAAAAAAAAAACTTACTTTCGTTATAAATCAACAACTTAATTAATAAAACTAGGAGGTCTGTGTCCAATAGCCAACAGCAATCAAAATGAAAGTGAAAATAAAATAGGTTTTTTTTTTCCGAACATTAAGATGATTTATTTATAAAATATCCGATTCCACGCATCCTCGATAGTGGTAGAGATTGGCGCTTAGCCAGAACACACACACATAGTATCCTGTTTAATAATTCTTATTCAAAACTTGTGTATTTTGAGTTCTCGCCGGAAAGGAAAGTTTTTCAACAATAGCCTGAACAAACAAATAAAATGTATATTTAGATTTAAGTTTTACAAATTAGATGCTGAATGTTTCTTTTATGTTGCCTATCTGAATAATGGGATTTGAATGTACTTTTATTGACGTAAGCAAAGCATTATCAATGCAAAAGCCTGTGCGTTAAATTTTAGGGTATTGTAGATTTTATAAATAAATACTTTATATTTTCTGATCAGGCAGGAAGTAAGCTTCTAAAAACTGCTATGACTAAGCCAAATCTTATCATATACCTCGCCTAATAGGTATAGGTACTAATTTCCTACTAATGTCAATTTTATAAACGAGGGTATAAATAGGATTGTAGAAATGAAAGACATTTCATGGGAAGAAATAATTTTAATTCGTTTTCGTTGCGTAATATAAGTATTTTCAGTATGTTACTTAACTCATGAAAAAGTACAAGTTGTGAGGTGACTTTCCTGGGCTTGCAGTCGTGACATAACGATGTCATCGCAAACTACCGATCGCTAAATAATAAAAAAAAAAATCGATTGCCGTAACGATGTTTACGATAAATGTAAGTCTCTACAAGCGAGAAAACGAGAAAACCATATCGTCCCTTACCTAATGTTGATTTTAAAACACCAATTACTTACTGCAATCGAATACGTAACGAATACTTTGGGTGCTGTAAAAAATTATCGCAAAGATATTCGCAAACATTTGGATTTTGGTCATAAAGTGATCGCTATCACTATCGATCGTGACTGTAGGGCCTGATAGATCTTGTAGTTATATTTTCTTGAGGTCGATATCGATATTGTAAGGGTTTTAATATAAATATTATTCAATTTAAGAAGTACTATCTTCATTTCATTCTCCAATAGTGTTCACTAAATATTTCGAAATTTTATCATTTTGTCACTCTTTCAAAACAATAGATACCTACCGTATTTGAAATGTCACGCTATACGCAACCTGTTGAAATATTAAACGCCGACAATTTTTGTTAGACTCTAGAGAACAATGACGTAATTCAAACTAATTGATTTTCGGCTCTCGAAATGAAGTAATTATTAATTTTGTTACATTACCTATCTACATCATGAACAAGGACGTTTGAAAGCAGGATACTGATACTGCTGCTGATTCTGTTGAACATCGCACTAAACTAATTTTAATCACACTATATCTCTTTCTTACAAATATCATTGAAAAGGGACAGAAAATATTTAGAACTGTCAAATTAATCTACGCCCTTGTGATTTACGGGAAAATAGTCATGACCCTTTGCGATTATTAAAACTATTCAAGTGGACTAATTTGACAGGATTAAATATCTGCTATCCCTCTCTCATGTTTTTTATAAGAAAGAGACATAATAAGACTAAATTAGTTTAGTTCGTAAACAACAGAATCGGCACCACTTTTCACGGCCACGGCCTTTCTCGCCAGAATTGTTTTGTGATCGTCGATGTGCGAAGTTTATATGTAGAGTTTCTGAAATCCTGGTCAAGCAACTGATTAGGTAATCTGCACGCTTAGCACGACCAACGCTATCTCTATTCTACCAAAGAATAGACAACATTCTATCCAACTCGTTATCTATTCTACCCGAGGATTGCACGCACGCAGCGCCCCGTGCTTGGCTAATCAGAGTTTTGTCTACTGAAAACTAGATTAGTACATACATTTCTTCTCATCATATATATATATTTATATATATGTATACTATATATGTACACAAAATAAATAAATGAATTTTAATTTGAATAAGCGTGCTGCTGTCACATCTCATAGTACCTAGCTGTTTTATTAGTTTATCGAAATAATATCGGGCAATCATACCAGTTGATATGATATTTGACAACACATTAAATTAAAACGGGCTTTCTGACTCCGAGCTGCTACTGAATATTTTCTTATGGAAAAACCCCATAACACTTTGCCAGATCCGGGAATCAAACCTAGGTCCGCGCTCGGCAGACTTATTAATCAAAACATTATTAAGCACCTACCTAAGGGCTAAGGCAACATTACAACATCATTATGCGTTAAGCGGGAAAATGAACAAAACGTTTAAAATATATCGTAATGTTTTCTTTATCATACATTTTTTAAATACGATCACAAAAGACATGGAGCGCGTAATTTAACATAAAAACGTTAAACTAAACTCAGGTAAAAGATATGCGTAAAATTTTATCTTCGCTGATAGGTACATTACAAATACACGATTTACAAAAACATTACCCTCCTTTTCGCACTCAGTTGGGTAAAAGGGACGCAGTAAAGTATGATACCCGTCAACGTAATTACACTAAACTAGTTCTGCACACGGTTTTACTTGGCGCACGGTGCGTGGGAAACTGGGTGTTGGAGATGAATCACTGTACCACTGTACTGTACTCAGATCTTAGAAACAAGGGAGATGTGCCAAGGCGCTATCGAGCTTGATGCCTGATCTTGAGCAAATTGCTCATATTAAAAACGTACGCGCTGGCGACGAACCGAACACGATCGACGGTATGAATACAGTGTTTTAGTTTAGTGCTAGTGTTGAGTGACGATTAACAGTGTTAGATTGAGGGTGTGCGGAATGTTTAATGCGTGGGAGATCTTTTTATTCACAAGGAGCGCTTAATTATGCGCGTAATTGTGTCGAAAAATGTACTAAAAGTGGCATCAGTTGTTCCGGTACTAATTTGCTATGATGGCATATCTCCTTGTTTCTATGATCTGAAGTACTGTAGGTATATACTATGTGTATGTTGTACTTAGTTATTCGTAGTACTAACTAGGTATCGATGCGCAATCAAGGCGGGCCCGCGGGCTAACACATTGTCATTAATGGATTATATTTTATGCATCGATCGATTGCTTTGAAGTGAATGTTGATTTAGGTGTGCCTGTGTAGTTGGATGTTTTGTATCTATATCAGTTAGATCCTTACATTCCATCTTTAGAATCGTAGCCACCATGGATTGAGTTTAATGTTGCCCAACGAAAAAGAATTAGAAATTATTGACCATTTATAAAATCCTTTTTATAGCTATTTTTTATCCTTTTTATAGCTATATATTGATATGTCTTTATTCTGAATGTAATTTAATTTCAGCAAACAAACAAATATTTATTTTTTCTGTTCTTTGCACAATATATCTACAACTAATGCTCCCAAGTTGTCTTGCCTAGTCAGGTACAATTTAAACAAATACATATTAATGGTACAAAAGTACTTGGACAGTGGATAGCCTCCACATCGCCCTGACACATATACCGAGTACGGGCAGCTCACCGATCACGAATCTTGAGCGCTCATTACTGTTACCATAAAGAGACAAACGTTCAACCTCTATAGTTATGTCCCCTATGATTCTTTGTGGTTTATAGATTTCGAATTTGGAACTTGTTACGAGGGAGTAAATGATAGTGAAAGTGACCTAATCTTGTTTGAATAAATGTCTATTGAATTAGTGATTTCTTTAGAGTTATGCTATGTATTTCTAATTGGTAATGACCGTATAGATCTTTTATATTGTGAGAGAGTCTAGGAAGTTGTGGAATTACGGAGGTGACAAAATCGTAATAGTTACTTGCTGCGTTAAGCGTCATTCAGACAGACGCATTATGCATTTTCCACAAAAATACTTACGAAAGGTGAAAAAAAGTGCTATTGTTAATTGTTACTCAACTTATCCCATTCGGGGCCAAAGTTTACAGACACGAAAGCTTTCTACGGGATCCGTACAACATAAAAACATAATAAGGACGTACAGTATAATAATCATCATAAAAATACTTCGTCACCATGAATTACCCGCGACACTTTTGCATTACAGCGTTAACCCGCTAAGAAAATCGTTTCTCCATAATTAAATAGATTTTTTTACTTTGCTCGTAAAAGAATAAGAGCAATAAATTTCCTGGAGTTCCCGGAGCAACTCGGGACTTATGTAAAGAACACGACTTCACAGTTAATTACTTCGTATCCAGTTAACGAAGTGCTAACTCGCAATATGTATGCAGGTCTCACTGGCTCGTTTAATAAATTGACTTACAATTCCCCCTGTTCGCTACTTTTTAAGGCGATTGGGCTGTTAAGGCGCGAAAATGTTCATAACTTAATTACTTTTCAGAACAGAAAATAGTGGCTTTCAAATTGGGCCAACATTGGCCATACTGTACAGAATCTGTGGCTGTGTGTGACGAGACAAAATTATAGCTAGCTAAAATTATACTAGCAGTGCTAAATAGTGTTGTAAGAGTTGTATTAAACATTTATATGCAGCGATCGCGTTGCTATCGCATTGATTTGCGTCGCTATCCCTAAAATTGATACCAATTAGAGATCAACATGTCTCATAACAAAAACACAATAATTATATAAAATAGAGAGATAAATATATTGGAAACTATCTATACTCTATAGTATAGAATTGTACTGCAAAATTTCGAGTCAGGTACAAAGCAGGTGTTAAGAGAGAGTATGGCTCCATGCCTATGCAAAATATGGCTAGCGATTTTCTTTACGATAACGCCAGTTGTTCAAGCCAGGATTCTATTCAGCAAACCCCACATACTT
Source organism: Thalpophila matura (assembly GCA_948465475.1). Taxonomy (NCBI): domain Eukaryota; kingdom Metazoa; phylum Arthropoda; class Insecta; order Lepidoptera; family Noctuidae; genus Thalpophila; species Thalpophila matura. Next base: position 9,696,803 of record OX419185.1, on the reverse strand, counting down.
TACATGCATGCTTATGATCCCTAGCTGGATAAGCCACGCTACAATTCATGCCAAAACTTAGTTTAAGAAACGTTAAAGTGAAGTTGTTCCTTCACCAGCATACTTGAGCTTACTGTAGGTGCATTCTGTTGTAATTTCTTTGAAACTTTTAAGGAGATAAGTCAATCTTACTTCACAGCTAGGATGCGTCAATTCTAAGACACTCACCATTGTGACACGAGATAAATATGTACCTACCTGCAATATAATCGAGTAACACTCTTATAAACTCAAAAGCTTTTATTTTGACAAAATATACATAATATCCATTGCGTTGATCTAGCTGCCGAGAATGCGGATATTCCCAACATATAGAGCAGTGGATATTTCCAAACGTATTTTTTTTTTGCGACCATATCTGTACTACGCTATACGGAAGCAGTTTTATTCATTTGTTTAAATTCAAATATTGACAGTTAAACTTATATTACAATAATTTATTTATAACAATGACTAAGCCTTCATTTTTCTTATAATAACATGTATGCGGTTACCTTCAGTAGGAAATAAACACGATGATATATTTTTTAGGTATAACTTACCTAAAAAGTTGTACAAACTGCGTACAATAGTTGTAAGACCTCAAGCGTTCAGCTCTAAGGAGTTTGGATGCGCTTGTTGAGTCTGTAGCTAAAACCAATTCAAGGATAGTTTATGCACGATTGAGTTGTTATGTAGGTACTTACATGCCCTTTACTGTTAATTAAATATCAAGAATCTCACTGAGTACCTACATGACAATGTGTTACCAGCAATGGGATGCAAGGATTGAGGACAATTTAATAGATAAAAGATTCAATAACCAAATGTGAAATATTTAAATGAAAGCATGCAATGTGCTATGCGAAATGAGATGTATTGTTTTTCAATCTTACGGGACGGTTAGAGTATTTTATTAGATACCTACTAGTAGTAATACTAGTAACTTTGCACAAAGTCACCGGTATCAGAAATTTTTACAGGACATAAGATTATGAAAACAATATTGTGATACACATTTTCTTCATAGTAGATACTGCAAAAGACGAAGTATCTACATACTTACAAAAAAAAAAATATTGTAAAACAAAGTACGGTACCTAGCATTCAATTTACTAAGGATTTACTATAATTACATAAACGATTAACATTACAAATAATTTCGTTTTACGCAGCTGTACCATACGCCGAACTGAATAGTAAACTACATTACTGAGACCATACCATAAAAAGCCTAAACAAGAGCCTCTATTCATGTCCTAACTTGTATGTAAATGAAAAAGCCGACTTTTGCTATCCGACAACTGTTTGGTACTGAGCGACTCAATGGAGCAACAGATGTCAGGGTATTTTCGCATTGTGACTTGTGAGCTTACGACATGGGTAATTTGGGTATATACTCTTTTAAATTGACTTGTTATATGTACTACAAATAATAATAATTAATACATTTATGAATATAATAGGTGTGTGCATTCAAAGACTAGCTGCGCGCACAGCTAGCTAACTGTGCCCGTGAATCCGTGTGGAATTCGGAAAACTGAGCATAATTTTGTGCCATAATAATAATAGCAAATACATACCTAATACAATACGGTAGTGGACTACTATTAAAAAGGTACAAATACATTATTTTATTCCAAAGAAGGAATAGGAACAAAAAAAAAAGTAAAATAAATAATAATTAATCACAAAATGGAAAACACGCTTTTAAAATTTTTGGAGGGAGTATCGCTCCGTCTTTGTTGCGCGAAGCGGACGTAGGTGGTGTTACGTCACTGCATGATAGTGCCGTCCGTGTCTAGCAAATCATTTTAAAACGCTTATAACTTTGCCACTTTTGTAGATGTTTCATCGGTTTTGTGGTGTTAATTATCTTTTTTCAAATAGTTTACAGATTCACAATAAAAAAAAATAGTCCGGTACCGTATTGCAAAGCAGTACTATACATATATGTATAATTGTATATACCTACGTATAACTAACTATTATAGTCTTGACGTTCGTAACATATCGTTCAGCAGGTGTCTTCAGACTGATTTGATGATTTAAATTCAATATTTTCTTTACCAATAAGTAATACTATTATAATCATTACAAATTTATTTACAGCTGATGTGTGAATGCAAAGCTTTGGCCTATCCCTTTAATTTTAAAGGGAACATAATAATGGCCTGCAGATAGACACCATATGGATGAAGTAGAAGATATTGGTCATTTCTCTCTAATATATTAATAAACGAAATCTTGTAACATCCACTGAAAAATATATGCTGTATATTTACAGTAGAAACTAAGAGTTGTTCGAATATTATATGTATAAATAAATCTGTCATTGTTGTTTAGGTATACATTATATTAAATACCTAGGTACATAATGAATATTGTGAAACGTTGATAAAAGATACATACATACATACATATTTTGTTCAGTAAATTATGTACAAGTTTACACGGCTGATAAATGCCTATCATATATTAGCTTTCAGATAACTAGTTTGTAGACTCACCGCAGTTATATATCAGTTTACCTAATAACTTAATAGTTTAGTTACAACCGCCACGAAAGCAATCTAACAGAATGAAAAGTTGGTTCATGCTTCAGTTGGCCCCTCTAATATCAGGCAATTTGTTAGAACTTCCACACAAAATATAAATTGCTATAGAAATTATATTTAGAAGCCAAACTATTTTAAATGCTAAATTAAGTCTGCCTAGCTGGAAGTGACGGTTACAGCTAAACTGATATTGATGGGTATAGAAATTAAAGCCCTGGGGAAGACTAATATTATGATGTCTTTTTGCGAACAACATAAACATAAATACTCTTTATAGGCTTTTTTCTAAGCCAGTTTTTTTTTACTTTCTCATCTTAATAATAAAATAACAAAAAAAACCTACCTACTTCTCTTTCTGTGTAGCCACAAGCATGTCGTTTCTAATACGTAATCTACCTAGTAGGTAAAATAATCAGCTACATAATTATTATTTTATCTTACCTTTAATTAAAAAGGCACATAAATTGATCTGCAGAACCTATAAAAAAAGGTGGGAGAAAAATGTTTCATAACATTATATACACCCCGATACATTTCCAACAGCCAAAAACACTGTCATAATAACACTTTATTCTCTACACAAAAACTTTCGCTGACAAGTGTGTGACAAATGGCAGTCGTTCGGTTCAAACAATGGGATCGTTTTCAACTGGTCTTGAAGTTAGCTTAATTGAACAGTCAAGTGACAGTTTACACGCAACGAGTGGGGAGTACTCCCTCTTTTACCAGAATATTTAATGCTAAGTGCTAAATATTTGTTTTATCTGTACGTGTGTTTGGTTTGTTTAAATCCTATTTAAGTATGACGACCTGATTTATTTATTTAATGCTCTATGCATATAGTAGGAATTAAACTGCACAAAGGCGGAATGCCTTTGGCATTTTCTATCAGTCTAATTTAAAGAAATAAATAAATAGATACATAGCATACTAAACAAAAGATACTTTGTCAATAGAAATGAAAGAGAATACTAATATTGTTATTAGTATTTTTAACGTTGATGTTAAAAAACGGTTCCAACAAATCACCGCTAGGATAATTCTGCCAACTTATTGCGAAGGTGTTCACGTATCTTCACTTAAAACGATTGATACTGTGGCCAAACATTTCGACGATGTAGCTATGTATGGGGTTATGGGTTTGAGCATCACTTTGGCACAAACATTATAATGCCTAATCGTTTCGAGTTGAGGAGTTAGTTTACCTTGACTTAAAACAATATACCGACCTAATCCACTAATAAATTGAGATACGCTTGAGACATCGCATGAGACAAGCTTAACTCAGGCAAGATTAATCCTAATGTGGTATCTTAGTGTTTTTCAACTAGCTTTCGATATTATTATTACAAAATTAGCTACCTACTTACATAATTTAATAAAAAAGACGTGGTGTGTCCACGTCTTTTTTTTTAAATTATATTTTTAAAAGGTTTTTGGATAATTATTTGCTAGAAATGAACGTCTCAGAAATAGGATAGCTCGTTTGGTAATTGCTGCAGCAAGTTAAAAGACTATCAGATTCGATAAATTGATACCCAATTCACCATGTTTGCTGAAACATGAAGTTATTTTACAATTTATTAATAATAACATGACCCCACATTATTCTTAATTCCAACCTGGGACCCAAAGTATTACAATACCGAATAAATAATAACACGATACTGTCCCATTCCATCGTCCATAACCATTAATGGTTAGTTTAAATTATTGATGTTCTGGTCCCGAGTATCTGATTGGTACCGTTGGGTCATTTGGTATTAATTTCTCCTATCTGTCTTTTTATTTGCAAACGTCATCATTATTTCTGATAAAACATGAACATTGTAAAAGTGCTTTCTAGTACTCCTTATTAGAAATTGAATGTCCAGAATATTTATCAATCATAATACAAATAAAAAGTCCTGACTCACTCACTGATGGACTCATCAACGAACGACATCAACGAATGGCTAAAACCCTTGGACCTGGAAAGCTGAAATTTTGCACAAAGGTTTTCTCTATGATGTAGGTAGACAAGGAATAAGGATCGAAATTTCCATGCGATAAGGTCCATGCAATTAAAATTAGGACTTAGTTGTTCAATTATAGGGTTGACATTATCTGGTTTACCAGATAATGTCAACAATACTTGAATCTTTTGAATAAGTACTTCAATTGGTTACTAATGGAAGCACTAACACTGCATAGTTCAATCAAGCAAATTTAATTAAAGGTAGACTAATAATGAATAAGTAAAGCGCTCAGCCAATTGATTAGCAAGATAGTTACATCGCAGACTACGTGTGTCACACACAGTAGAAACAGTAACAACTGACGATCCCTCAGTTCTTATTTCAGTGAAGATTGAACTGAAACATGAAAACATTATTCCGGCGGACTAAGTGGCAGGAAACAAAGTATTCTAAATAAAGTAAAGTATAATAAGAACACAAAAATGTCTTCTCCAAACAATAAGGAACTACACTATAAGTAACATTTTAACGATGAACAAATCAAAAATGTGAACGTAACAGGAATAGAAAAACAGGAATTAATTTAAGAGCGGGATAATTTAGTGGGCCGATAAAGTTGGGTGTTCATAAATAATGAAGAGAGAAGAGCTTAGTTTATTTTTTTTAGACGCGTCCAAGCGGCGTCGACTAAAAATATCCGGTCGTTAGTCGACTCGTTCCTGGATTAAAATTAGTTAACAGCGCCAACCCTGTTTAGGGAAAGACTTCCTTTAACGTTAGCGCCAACAAATTAAATCCCGTTTACACTTCTGCACTAATCTAATCTAATTCTGTCTCAGTTGTGTTTTGTTTAGTTCGTGTTTAATTAAAGACATTAAATTGAAACTAGTGATTAGAGCGTAAATAAATAGGTAGGTAGGTACTCTTATATCTATTTTATAATCCACCCCGTAGGTATACGTCTACCAATTTAGCGTGCTAGTTTACTAATAATCTACAAAACGGTGCCAAATAAAATGTATTAAGTAATTCTAATAACATCCGTGAATTGTTAAACAGTTTGATCATCGCCTTTATCCTAGCGACATTGATCTCGGCATGAACAAAGCGGAGCGACTACCATTCAGCCACCGTAATCACTGAATCTGTCTGGTTCTACAATACCTCCTTTATTTTGCTTTAGCAGAATTACAGTTTCCATACAGAACAAATTAAAGTAACAGTAATTACGAACAGCAAATTATTATCAAGAGCAACGCGTAACTGTAGACAATGGGTTGTATTTGAGCGGCCATTGGCGCTATCGTCGCCTACCCATTATAAACGTTTAACGTTGCGATGCAATAAACGCAATGAAGCGTGATGACAGATAAGAGTTACGACGACGAAGTTGCTTAGTTATATCTTCTTCGGGACACTTCTCAATATAGATTACTACGTGGATTTTAGTATGTAGTTGGTAAATATTTTTAGGGGACTAACAAAGCACGTTATTGGTGCCGATTCTGTTGTTTACAAACTAAACTAATTTAGTCTCATTATGTCTCTTTCTAACGAAAAACATGAGAAAGGGATAGAAAATATTTATCCTGTCAAATTAGTGTACTTGCTTCATTTCAGTGTGAATTTAGTCGGTTTCGCAAAAGGTCACGACTATTTTCCCGTAAATGACAAGGGCGTAGACTAATTTGACAGCTCTTAATATTTTTTGTCCTTTTTCAATAATCTTTGTAAGAAAGAGATATGGTGTGATTAAAATTAGTTTAGTGCAATGTTCAACAGAATCAGCACCATTATAGTAATATTTTGCTGACATAGAAGAACCTACCATACAAAGCCACTGTAAGTATTTTCATAATACCAAAGTTAAAGGGAAAAGTTGTGTTATATTTTCCTGTGAAAATAATTCTAGGTACGGTAGTAGGTATGCTTTGTACTCATAATGATAATACTTTTAATTACAAACAACAACAAGTTTTTGCACGTGCATCTTCATTCAGTCGAATTGAATGCTAGTTACGTTAGTGTACGAGGTAAGTACAAGGCAAAACCTACCGCGCATTCTTAAACAGGTAAGTACAGTTGTTTCGATGAATCTCGGCTCGCCATAAAAAAATGAAAAGGTACAATTCCACCCGGCACTTAATGAAAAAATCCATTTAGGAATGTCTGATTAAAATACATAGCCACCACGTCGCCGGGTCGTGGGACCAGATTAGTTTCGGGTACTCTTTATTTTTTCGCTGTACGTTCGTGCACTAATCGATGTCGCCGAGTTTTTTCAACAATAGACATCAGGTGGCTGGATTACACAACGTAAATCATTGTTCACGACCATAACAATCACCTGAGAATATTATTCTTGAATTTTATCCGCGGTAAATTCGTTGCTAAGTTTTTCTTCGTCAACAAACACGAAGGATATAGCCATACAGGCCTCCCTCATAAACTACTACAACTGTGAAGTTAAATCAATTTAAGATCCGACCATTCCATTGAAATTCCTTAATATTAACCGTAAGACGTGAAACCATTTGAGATTCCCAAGATACTTAGCTCAATGGTGTCGTATAAAGGCGAAATAGAGCATCTCTGCATTAGAGTGCACCCCATTAAAACCACATGTGCTAGACGTCACCTCATGTCTCGGGGCCACCGTTTCCCAATATTGCTTGACTTAACTTTTAATTAACGCGGTTGATGCAGAGGTTTTAGCTTTTAATATTCTGTGTTATATCAATTTTGTATAAGTTTATACTAAAAATTGTTTGATTCGCTTCAATTGCCTTTTTTTGAAGAAATGGTTTTTTGTTTAGTATTTTTCGGATAGTAATAGAGTCCAGTATTTAAGCTATGCATAAAAGTTATGTACATATTTAAGCTTTATACTCGAAAACGTTTCCAGCATCTATACCATCGGCAGTTATGAATTACCCACACGTTCATTAATCAAGCGGCTAACTAAATAGTATATTTATATTTTCCAGTCGTGTAATTTATTAACCATATCCATCGTTGAGCTGCACAGCCTGAAATAAATACTTTATGAAAAAAAAAAATATAACGAAGAAGAAATTATTAGGTTAGAAAAATCTCTGCAATCTTGATTAAGAAATGTCTATCGGCTGCTTATTTCATTAGACGAGAAGAATTTAATTTTTCATTATGACTTAATGAATACCGTTAGCGACCAAATTATGTCAGAAAACTCGGAGTTAATAAATTCCTACGTTCATTTTGTTAGCGGCGATGATATAAAATTTTGGAGGACAGCCTAACAACTCACGCTGAATTGTATTTCTTTTTATTATTATCAAGTACAACAATACAAGGCCCACAATTTGTGGAAAATTTGTCAGTTTCAAGAGGCTTAGCCAGCTATTTTAGGTTCAAGATTCTATGACGTTACGTTTAATCGATAGTCGATAATCACTCTTTACAATCAATAGATGCAAGCTAAGCTAGCTGATTTTATATCAAGCACCAATCGTAGAGTCGTTCAAATTCAGCAAAATGTTGATTATATAGCCAATAAATTCATGGACTGCTGTCAATCTAATTCCAATAATTGGAAAACAAACTTTGCGCTTAAACAAACACGCTATTGGAACTTTGGGAAGCAATGACGACGATAATTTGTTTGCGCGAGGCGGTACGCCACGCTCTTCTTGTTTATACGACGCTCCGTAATATTTATACTGTAGGATCAAGTCAGCGATTTACATGTATGCTTTGTAGTTCTCTAGATGTCATTTAGATAGATGTCCTCTAAGCCGCGATTATAAGGCACGTGTATTTATATTTACTTCGTATATGAAAATAACGTAAACTCGGGTAACTGGATTAAATATTCCATTGCTGTAGTTATTAATTTTAATAAAATATTATTTGGTTTATTAGTATAAATATTAGTTGCATCCCTGTGTGATATAGACTATGTATTAATGTAACTTCAGTTAGTGGTATTCTAGTTACTTAAGTATCTATCATAGTAATTTCTATTTTATCATCAGTCGTTTAATTATACCAACACTTAATGCCATGATTTACTGTAACGGTTCTAACTTTATTTATTTTTGATTGCTCACACATGTCACAGAAATGCCGCCAGAGCTACATAATCATCTTATCTGTTCTAAGCACAGTACAAAAACGCGTCTTTATTTAGAACATAAACACGAGGAAAGTCCTTTCAGAAGACATCAAAGGATCTCAATAAAACTCACTTATTTGAACAGTTGAGATACATCTGCTTCTAATAAAATACATTACACATAGAAATAAATGTAATATACCATTCCACGTCATCTATCATTTCATATTCAGGTCGGGAGTACTTATAAATTGATGGAAATTCAATTACCTGGCTATGTTTACGATTGATGAGCGCAGTAGGCATACCGTTACGTTTTCTTATCATTCTTCTGAATATTAAGAAGGGCATGCCGATCTTATTTCACGGCATGTACTCGTATATTATTTTCTGTGTTCCAAGTTTAGTTATGGAACAAACTCCATGAAACATGACATTTAATTATTTATTTAGTCTTTCCATTACTTTATTCTGTAGCTGTAAACACAGCACATACCTTTAACAAAATTACAACTCTTTAATTAAAGAAGTTATTGGGTAATAAGAACAGAAATCAATTCCAGATCATTACAAGTTGGTAAAATATTAAACTGCCTCTCGAAGTCTCGAGCCACCCGCGTTGTCTAACTGCCGGTAAAACATTTGATAGCTTCACCAGAGAAGACATCAAAAACTAATGTACCACTTATAACCATAAATCCCACCTATAACGATCATGCTTTTAATAAATTAAATTATTCTAGGATTATCACTGAGAACAATTATTGTATAAATTACCACTTAAACTTACCTACCCAAAAAAGTAAAAATAAAAATGTTATCTAACAAAATGCATTATTTCCTTTCACAACCCAACGCTTTTAAAATTGACCTATAAATAAAATCTAAAAAAAAAACGAAATAACGAAAAGCAGAAAATAAGTTCGAATGGCGTTTCGCCTTCCTATTGCATAAATCTTAGAGCAGTCTCTAATTGAATATTCTCTTTGCGTAATGCCGTCTTATTTCACCCTTTAAAATAAAATAAAGGCTGAAAGCGAAACATGTAAATTTTATCGTGTCTGGGCACGGCCGCCGGGACAGGCACGGATTTTTTACCATCCAAGGTAAAGGAAAAAACTTGGCTCGTATTTTCAGCTAAAACTTCCCCCACTGCAATGCTCGTTGAGAAATACTTTTGTGACTTACGGAGCGAGTTATAAAAGAATGGCGTATTGTGTGGAGCGGGCAGGAGCTAACAAATCATTTCAAACGCTCCGACCAAGAATTTGGGGCGGTCAGTGTGAAAGTTACTAGAGCGTATAGGCTGCGGGAAAAGCCGCTACGTGTGAAATGTTAACATTTCGCCGACAGTATTGCACTAACTTTGAATATCAACACCGGATATAGAACAATGTTAAAAATATATAAAACATTTTATTTATGCGAATAAAGCGTATATTTATGCAATATTTTTTGCATGGGACTATTCGTTTAGCTACCTATTGGATTTTTATTTCCACAGACTCTCTTAAAACAAAAAGTTTCATTCACACTGAAACTGATTCCATCACGACACGATTTTATTATGAGACAGTTTATTTGGTGAGCTCACGTTTTATTCGGTGCGATTATAAAATTCAATTACTCGCTTTTTGTTACAAACAACAAAATTAGGTGTATAGGTATCTCTTCTCAATAAAGAATAATAATAGTTTAGTCATGTTTGAGTCCAATAATATAGGATAATTGTAGCGTCCCAGTTTTAAAGGTAGGTATTAGGAACCTACATCTAAGATCTTTATTAAAATGCGATTAGAGGGATGTTTGATCAGCACCCTTGGAATTCCTGAAAGGTACATATACGCCGAGTTGCAGAAAAGGTCATTAATTTTTAAAGGAGACTTTAACGATAGAAATTGTATGGTTAATTCCTCCATTAAAATTTAATTATTTTTCTGCAACCGACCGTTAAACGCTATAGACCCTAATTGAGAGCACATTAAAGCAGTTTACTTTAATGAGTTAGCAGTAGTTTGCTTACGATTGTTATCATATTCATGATGTAATCCGATTGTCTTGGGCCATTCATGTGTTTAGTGAGTAAATAACCTAAATGCCTATGCATAATTAATTCAATATACAATATACTATACTTTGAACTATTTATATTGTACTTTATTATAGTTATTATCTACAGGCTGTTCACAGATTGAAGTTTTACCATTATGTTTTGCCTCAAAGATAAATGACGTGTGAATCAAAAAGAGATAAAATTAATAAAAAAATAGTAGTATTTTATTGTCTATGATAGCTGTTACAAGTAGTTTGCCAATATTTGATATCAATGCAAGAAGTAGCTTAAACAAGAAGAATACTCAAAGCTTGACTTGAATATTCAGATCATTAGATAACCAGTTTAATCGGACAAATAGTAAATGCCACTTGTTGCATATTTAATCCAACTAAATAATGTATCTACAACCTACTAACCTAGCTACCTAGTGCTTTCATTTTTAAGACTTACTGTGGTAGATCTTTTAAAAAATCTCCGATCAGTTTTTTCACATGGGTTATTTCACAGGTCTCCATTGATTATCCCCGTCAATGGGCATTTGTGAAGTTTAAAAAACCGTTTGGGTAAGGACTGCACCGTGCGACATACCCAAAAAGATTTTTTTTGAATTTTTGTCTGTTTGTGCGCGCATCACGCAAAAAGTACTGAACGGATTTTAATGTGGTTTGCTGGCTTGCAGTCCAACTTAAAATTTAAGCCAGATTTCATCTAATTTTGGTGGGATGAACCAGAGATACAGCTTGACCTCTTCGCAGTCCACGCGGACGGAGTCTCGGGCAAAAGTGTAGTAAAATTATAAATTTATCACAAACAACATAATAATATTCAATATTATTATATAATCACATCACAGCATTCTTTATTAAATCACATGTCACCTAATATGATTAGTTGTTATCATTTTGGTCAGCCAATCAAAAGTCGTAACAGCTGATTACAAGATGAAACTTGACAGCAGATTTCAAATTAAATACTCGATCAGGCTTTCAAAAAACCGGCTCAATACATTCAACATGGGTAGTTGACAAATTACAGAATTTCTAAAGCCTGTAATACATGTTGGCCGAGCTTAGGCCAACGCGAGCCTAGACAAATTGACACAAGCGCAAGGCAAGGCAAGGGCTACTGTCTAGACGTTCGGCAAGTTTGACGTCAACCGCATAATAGCGCGCGGACAAACATGAACACTATTGAACACTATTGAACACTATTGTCCGAGCGCGCGCCAGCGCCTTTGACTTGTACAGAAAAACCGACACCGCTCCGAAGTGAGGCAAGTGATCGCGAGCGACTGCAAGTTGTGGCAAGCTACGTCAAATGAGGTCTATACACGTTGGCGCTTGTCTATACTCAACCAACTAGGCAAGTGACACCGAGCGATAGCAAGACAAGGCAAATATACCGTCTACATGTTGGTATTGGCCTTCACTCGACAACGTTCGGCCAACATGTATTACAGACTTTATAAGAAGACCATCTTGTGTGAATTATTACTTTGACGTTAATTTTATACCAAAAGGAACAGAGACGATAAATACTTATCAATTAATTTGTAACGTTTTAAAAATAAGTACGACATTGAACACTAACTCTTCATCTTCAGTGTGACAAATTCATTCAATTACATTTTCCTAACAGTAGGCATTTATTTAAATGAATAACGACGAAAATAAGGCCTTTACATTTGTATTAAAACTGTAAGCTGATCTACTATATTTATTTTGTTGATATGGGTACTGCATAGGTATATGGTGTATTTGAAACACATCGGCCGAAAAGCGGATTAAAAACAGATAAAATAACACTTTGTTACAGTAAACTATTAATGAATAAATAAAAATAATACATAGAACTCTTAAAAAGCCCTCGACTGTCAGCCGGCCTTCTAAACGTCGGTAACAGTAAATATTAACTGTTTCGTCTAAGTATTGTTTATCCTTTAAGAACATAAGTGTCTAATACACCTATAAAATTAGAACAAATAAATCTAAAAAGCCAATTACATATTTTATTTAACCGCCACTTACAATATTTCACCCTGTATATGTTTCACTTAGGCAAGGATTAAAATAAACACCATCCACCTTAAACAGGCGGTGAATAACTTAAAGTTCAGACATATTACATCAAAGAACTGAGAACCCAACATAGGTTACACTGGCTCCTCTACTTATATTTCATGACACGTAAAGTACCTTTGTGAAATACATAATCCTTGTGGAGTTGAGAAACCATATAAACGAAACTGAGTAAATACGGTCACTAACGTGGAGTGAACCTTTGATTAGGTTCACTCCACGTTAGTGACCGTATTTCGTATTAAGTTAAGATTTAAGTACCAGAGTATTTCTATAAATAATACGGAGCAGGATCCAACTGCTAAACAAAAGAGTAACCGACCGCGTATAGAGTATTGTGAACACAGCAATGCCATTTTCCAGAACACAAAAAAGAGGCTCGATCGAAATAAACCGTATTTGAAATATAATAAAGTTCAAATTATTTCAGCATCAAGTGTCAGAGTCGCTCACTTCGTGGGTAGTGGTTTGCCTTTCACTCCGCTATTTTATTGTTATACGGAGTTAGGTATAGACATTATGAGGTATGGACTTGAGTCGCGGGGATCGTTCGATTAGTGCAGTTACAGTACTGTTAGCTCACCGCCGAAGAAATAGGTCAAAGTTTCTGTTCAACTTGGTGCATACGTGCACCGTGCAAATCTGTCGATTCCGGTGGACCTCACTTTCGATGTGGAGACCGTTAGACATCAAAATGACACATTTTTGTACGATTAGGTGTGCTTCACCATCTCACTTATATTATAAATGCAAAAGTTTATGTGTGTATGTTTGTTACTCCTTTACGGTGAAATGACTGGACGGATTTAGATGAAATTCGACTAGGAGGTAGTCTGGGATCTGGAGGCTTTTGATCAATTTTCACGCAGATGAAGTCGTGGGCAACAGCTAGTATTTCTATACAAAGCTCGTAGTTAGTGGGGTTTGAATGCATACTGGATGGTATCATAAAAGTTGTAATAAAACTACTTCACAGATTAAGGTAGTTACTTTACATATTATATATATGTAGGTACATCACTTAATACTGTCGTAAGCCATGATTTATGACACTCGCAAGCTCAATATAACTTTAAGTTTAATATTACTTATAGCAATTCTAATGTTGATTGCCAATAACAATAACTATACAATTTAAACTTAAGCTCGATTTCGAAAAAGATTTCTGTGGCAATAAATTAATTTTAAATCAATACAGCCCGCGAAATTATATATTTAGCATAGAACGTGACGTCATTTGGCATTTATGTTTTAGTTTACTGAATTAGAATAACAACATTCTTTTAACCATGGCATTAAGATTATTCTGAATCAATCCACACGTAAGCACTTATTAATTACCTTTAGTTTAAAAGCACATAAATTAGTTCAAAATTAGTTTGTTCGCAGAATTTCTAGATAGACGTGTTTGGTTTTCCGAAATAATGATAAACAATCGAGCCCGTATTTTAGTACTGTATATTAAAAACAGATTAGCTCAATAATAACGGCGAATTACGTATCGTCAACAATAAAATTAATGTTATAGTACTAGGTAGGCATTACGGGGTAGTATTCAACGTCCACCACGCGAGGTGATGCGATGCGATACGATGTGACGGTATCGGACAGTATCGAGCGGTTTTTTTTCTCTCAAGACCCAATCTTGTCCTTGTTTCAGCGAGTTGATTATGATCATAAAATCTTCATCTCTAAATAGCTTTCTACTAACTTGTCTATATTTTCGCAAATGTAGTACAAGACAACGCGAATATCATTTACTGTTACGTCATTACGTGTCCCATCTCATCGCGTCCCTCTAGTCGCTCATCTAGGACGATGAGTTATACAGGGTGTTGTATACTCATAGACATTGTTATTTAATACGGGCTACGCAGTACAAGCAACAGTGTGCGCGTGGCTTTCAACGATAAAGCGCTGAAATAAAAATTGTAAACTATTATATGTATTACTATACTCCTACTAATTAATTTTAGTTATTATGTTGTTGACGCATGCTTTTACCGCCATTTTAAAAAAGCGAGCATGCATTATGATTAAAATAGATATACCTACCCGAAGCAAGCACAGTGAACATATAATGTTGTAAAAAAATTAATAAGCTAATCTAATAACTTAAAATTATAATAAGTTTAAATATCTACGGCCCATAGGTAACGCATAATATCATATTTTTTTTTTCCGAAATACTTAAAGAAAATAAAATTTGATAGATTAGATACGCATCATCAACCTAGATGCTGGCTTTAAGGAAGACTTCTTTTTATTTAGATAAACGCTCGTTAAAAGTTATGTAATACTTTAACTCTATTCCAAAAGAATGATCAGATGCCTCATTAATCAAAATTGGTATACCTAAACATCTATGTAAGGCTACAAGACAGCAATTATAATTTAATAAACGCATATTTTTAGCTACATCCTTGCTTTTAAAAGCAGCCAAATGCAAAAATAGAAGCCTCCGTAATATTATGAAAGTTTTTCTTAATAACATGTAAACTCCACACGCGAAGCAAGCACAAACTTTTACGTAGGAAATAAAATAAAAACTACTAAAACATCGAATACATCGTAATTTTTATTTATGGCTGGCGTTTATGAAGCCATCTTTATTTCTACTTCTTTTTAGGTCGTCCAAATAATTAAAATGCCGTAAAACGGTCATGTCAACATAAGGTTTCACACACACTTGTTTTACGACCAATCAAACGGTTCAGTATCAACACTTAACTTTCTTCTTAACTTGCTTTTTATCGAAGCACTTTTGTGGCTGGTGAAACTTGATACATTTTTTTATGTATCAATTATCATAAATATAGTATCAACGGCGTTAATGTTTGTTCAATGAATGAAATCCAACTTGTCAACGTAAACGCCACCGGCAACATTACGGTATCTTTTATGTTTCTGATTTAATGGGAATTGCCAATATATTCTAGGACAATATCTATTATTCTTTAGATGTAAGTACTGGTGTTTAAGTTAGTATCAGTCAAAAACACAATGCACGCAAACTCCATGACAGCTCAGCAAAAGGAATTATTATCTGACTGTCTTAAAGTGACGGTTTACTAACTGCATCCAAACAGCACTATTTATTCAGTTGACATTTGACATACCTATCTGCTCGAAAGCAAACTGTCCTCTCATCTCTAATAGGTAAGTTAGGTACTTTCTTTCCTGGGACCGCATTATAAAGTGTTAAAATCGCCATTGTTTTTGTGTGAAAGAGAGTTGGAATTCTACTAGACGAATAGTGCCATCCTATTTCTACACCGAAACTATACTAATTTTATCAGTTCATAATACGGTAGGTACCTACATGTATCAGTTTCACTAACAAACTCGTGGTTCTGAAACAACGCTGATTTATACTTAATTTATTTTAATAGTATCTAACCAACTATGTTTTAAGCAATTTCGAGTTGACCCAGATCATATAAAGCAATCACGGTTTTTCCTTTGTAGTGTACGTGTGTGTACGTTTATAGATCAAGGAGACAGATTATTCTCCAAGTTTCAAACTTCGCCAGATACCGGCGAAAAAACTCAACCGTAATTTTACAGGCAATACCGCGTTCATACAACCGCAATAATAAATATCTGTGGAACGATCAAACAAAAAAACTGTCGGTTACTCAACAACACGTACGCTCAGATTTCGATCATCAACATAGCGGGTAATTTGATGCAGCAGCTACAATGAAGGTCGCTTCCGATGTTATTTAAACAGCTGGCGTTTCTGAAACCGTGTATTCATGTTTACATAAATTCCACTATTCAAAGAATGGTACACAAACGGTTGACAAAGTCAATATCAAAACATGAAAAAAATAACGTATTTGAACATCAAACAAAATAAAACTTGAAATTCGATCTACATAATGCTATGATGAAGAGAAATGCTTACTGTTTCGTGTTAAATCTTTTTCTTGTAACTTTTTCTTTATCGAACAAAGTTGAGTGAAATTTTAGGGGTATAAAACGTGTGGCGTGCAAGCTTAGCGCGGTAGGCGTAGCGTTTACAAGTCGACGGGGTAAATTGGATCCCCCGGGATTTACTGACGCCTCCACGCAAACGTTCCGTGCTTCAGCCTTCAACGCTCACGTTGGCGCGTGAAATATTCAACGTCTTTGTCGATGTTATTTATAAGACGCTTCTGGGATGGATAAGAATATTTAGCATTTTACTCGAAGCTCAAATTGTAGTATTAAACAGTATTAACGAGTACACGTACAGTGAATACAACTGGGGAGCGCCGGGCCCCTTATAACGTGGGTTCGGGATTAGTCCTAGATGTTCAGACTACAGCGGCGGACAAAGCTGAGCATTGCTAATTGTTCATTCTCTTGTTTGCCAACAAATCCTTGAGGATGAAGGTAGATTTGGGTACACAGACTAATGCCTTTTCACCCCACGTTGCTATGAAGTCTTTATGTCTATCATCCAAGAGATAATTAACTCATATACGATATGTTATTTCATCGTATTCTGTCTATAAACATCATTATCGACAAACAATACGAATACTATCTGTTTTGAAGGCAGCATATTGTAGGAACGCAGGTACACGGACTAGTAATTGGGCCCGCCTCCCGCAGGGCACCCATTTCAAATCCTTAACATGGGTCCGGATTACTTTAATGACGCATATGTTGGGAGCTTTTTGTGCCATCCTTAGAAACTGGTCCTTGATAATAGAGTGAAAAAAGTTTAACGGTTTCAAAACTTACAAATTAAGTTGCGTTTTGGTTCGCAATCGTTAGAATTGGTAGCTCCTGCGAAACGTAAGCTGCTGTAGAGTGCGTTTTTCGATACGATACCATTTAAACGATTTTCGAAAATACATACATGGAATTGGAAATAATACTTTTTGAGCAACATAAGTTAAACACGATAAAATCACAAATGTTCCCACTGGCCTAGTGATAATAACAAAAAAGTATGTCGATAGTACTATTGCAGGCGTTCGCAATAATGCATTTCCGAGCGATTTGCGCTCTGACATCACGTTAACAGTCAGCACAACGCTTTTGCTGACGGAACACATTCGAAGGAGACATAGTAGCGAATATATTTTGTTATTTATTATTCATCCGCTGGAAAGTGGTCTATACCGAGTTGTACGTGACTTCGCTTGTCTGCCACATCTCATCATAACCGCTTTATGCTTTCTTCTTGTTGTGATCACTGCCATTGCCAACCATTTCGTCTTACGTAAGAATGCGTTTAGAATTCCCTTTGTTTTGTTTCGTATAAATTAGATACTACATTTTTTCCACGGTCTAATGTTCTACTAAGATAAATATCTGCCTTTTTTGATCACTTATTCAGTCGTGTTCTACATACGAGATAAGATCGTCCATTTAACGTCTTCAATTACTCTCGTTCATCATTTAGTGACTGACAGGTTCGTGCGTTTAGACAAAGGTCAAACGGCAAAGTACAGTCGCAACCGACATTGCTCAACCCAATGTTCTTCGAACAAAGTAACTTCTCTAATTATATTGCGCAAGAGTACAAACAAATTGTAGTAAATAAATGTCTGCGTAACATGCAAGTACGGTAATACTGCTGAAATATCGTAAAATACTGTTTGTTTATTCATTTTTCATTTCCTTATTTATGTAAGACTAATTAGCGTTGCATTTATTACTACCTTTTAGTAAGGAATGTTGCCGTGTCTGATAAGTTATAGTCAATCACGTGACAAGAGCGTAGTGAAGGAGGGGCACGTGTTCAGCCGAACCCGGGGTCTCCAAAAGTACGGGGACTAACAATGGGGGTTTTAATAGGAATCCGACATAAGCCTCCGTCTTTCCCAAATGGAGGGTACCAATTAGTGATGCAACGAATATCATCTGTTTTTACGAATAAGAAGTCTGATTTCACTATTCGGCAAATACCTACAAAAAGATGAACGTAGTTAGACAAAGACAATAAACAAAACACCCTAGTCAATATTTATGTATTTGCAAATAAGTATACTTTATTAATCAAAATTAACTCCTGGCATATTTTTATTTAAAAGCATAACATTTTAAAACATTTTAGTCACTAGTGACTAAAATGTTTAACTAAAAGCTAGTAGTAGTTAGCTAGTAGCTAGTAAGGCTATTTTCTAGTTGTTTTCTATATAGGCTAGCCTATAGAAAACAACTAGAAAATAGCCTTACTTAAGCTACTGTAAAATGTTTTATGAATATATGTTTGCGAGTCATTTTTTCAGGGTAAAATTAATAATGACTTTACCGTCAACAAAAAAATCATGTATCCGCGATGGCAATAGAGAGAGTTACGAATGTCATTACGACAATCGGCGAAGACGATTATTCTGTAATTGGCGGTTATTCGGCGAAAACGAATATTTGTATTCATTGCATCACTAGTAACTATTACAAATGCCAGGAAAATTGTAAAGTAGCTAGTATCATATTGCATCACAAAGCCGGCTGCCAAGATTGTTTGTATTGTAGTGCTAGTGGTCTATTGAAGAGGTGATTCACAGTCGTAGGTATCTACTCGTATTTATGAGTTTATTTGCAACTAGCAACTTGCCCGCGACTTCGTCCGCGTGACCCACAGGAACTGTGCATGTTTTCAGAATAATAAGTAGCCTATAGCGCTCAGGGATAATAAAGCTTTTCATTAGTGAAAGAATTTTCAGAATCGGGTCGGTAGTTCCGGAAATTACCCCCCAAATAATTTATTATACACTGTTCGCTCACACTGCGGCAATTTTCTTACTTTTAGCATTTTTTACCCGTCGTAACTTCTAAATGAAAGATCCGATTCGAATCATTGAAAGAGTAATTTACATGAGTAAGATTTGATTTTTTGTATGTTTTCATAATCATAATAATCATTTCAGTTCATAATCAAGGTTGATTATGTACATAATCAACCTTGATTATGAAACTATTTAGTTGGGTAAGGATTAATATCATGATACGATTTTTAAAATCAGTTAAGTAGTTTTTGAGTTTATTCATTACAAACATACATACAAACATAGTTTAGATATCGACGATTTGATATGGGTCCTATATCCTACAAAATATACTTGCCTATAACTACTCGAATCATTTCACAAAGTGTGAAAACATTATTTACTTATACCTATTTTAGTTTCCGTTAGTGCCACTGAATTCATAACTATATTGTTATTAATATCCGCAACTTGACCTTAATAAATAACTAACTTAATTTATAAATGGGTAAAGTTCGAACTCTAGATTATTGAATGTTATAGAAATGTATAGCAAAACTTTAATACTCACAATAATTAATGTTAGTTATGTATGTATAAATTATTTGGCTAATAGCATACCTATTGACAATAAATTAATTTAAAAAGAGAGGATTTACAATAATATATACTCTTAATAACCATTTTAATGAATACAGGACTAATTATGTATCAATTACTATAAGTACAATTAAATTTATCTCACTTTATGTATGAAATGTTTATAGCTGAAAAAATTCGTAACATTGTAATACGTGAAGCGTAGCACCCGGGTAGACTGAAGCTACAAAACGTCGTAGCAAATGTGCTACGGCCTACGCGATCTTGTTTTACTGTCGTAAAATTCGTAATTATTATTATGTTTATCTTTTCATATATGCGCGATGGGTGTTAGTACAGACTTGACCTTTCCGATGGATATGCCAAGTCAGCGCAGTTGTTATAAAGTACTCTTCAAAATTCGTTCTAAATAAAAGTAGGCTACGTATTTTCAAATATTTATTAGGTACTATAGGAGAGTCGAAAGAGCATGCTACGTATTTAGAGGAACAAAAAGTAACTAGCGAAATAAAATACGGCAAGAGAATACTCTTCCAAAGAACAACGGTCGAATTTTTCAACTTTTCGACTCAAGTCTGTTGTTTTACGAAAAAAGTTATTTTACTTTTTTCTGTAAACTATGCACGTTTTCGACTATCATTTGCTTTTTAGTGAATAGATTTTTATTATTTTTACGACCCGCCTCGGGACTTAAATAAAAAGATTTTTCTATATTGAAGTATTTAAAAGTTATTGAAAACATTTCCAACATTCTTTTATAACTATTTTATTACTATACCAATAAAGAAATTCTTTGATCAAAAAATGTATCACAAAATTGTTCGCTTCGTTATAGCGAGTTCATAAGTTCGTGATAATAGTATTTGAACATAAAATTGCCTTTAGTAAATTTATTCGAGAGTGAATAAACGTCTGACCGTTCGATTTTTAAAAGCTCGCGAAAGCAAAGTCGAAGGCCTTTGTGCAGCAAACTAAGTCAGTGCGCCACATTACGACCTTTTACCGGCCTTCGATACGCTCGCGTAGAAAATCTATGCTAACGACAACTACCATTGTTAACAGTTCACCGATAAAAACTTAAATAATAATGCCGCTTTATGAACGTTTTTATTTTTTTGTACAACCTAGAAATTACAGTCGATATTTCTATTTCGACAAGCAAAGCCAATGACGCAACGTTATGGAATAGTTTATATCAAAATAACATACTAACCAATCATTTGTAGCTATTTACTCATCTCGGGGTTAAAATAAATAGTTTGCACGATCACATACCTGAAACAAATAAACCACACGTTGTAGTTTATGATGATGTAAGTAGATCAATTAATATGAACAGGAAATGTTGCAAATAGATGATTCAAAGCACACGTAGGCCCCTAACATAATGTACTACTCTGTGAATTGTACCCGTCGGTCCGCATTTAACTTAATAACAATTCATAAAAAAGAATGAACGATTCTGTTGTAGACTTATTGATAGTCAAAAAACATACTTACTTAAATATAAATTAGGTATATTAGTATTTGGGTATAGAAGTTAAGTAACAAAGATGTTGTCAACAACGGGCGTAACAATATAAGCTAACTTATAGTGGATGAGCCGAGAGCGCAAATATCGCGGAAATTTCGTGCAATATTTGCACTCTCAGTAGTAGTAGATCTACCCTAAAGTTCTTATAAAAATATTATATGCAAAATTGTGAAATACATGATACCACTATTGAAATAACCTACAAATTCCCGCCCGTATTCCGCAAACATTTTAAAATTGTTAAGAGTTTACACATTTTATCATCATGATATTTACGGTGCAACTGTACCCAGCCGGATTACACATGTTTACAGATATTTCGTAAAAATAACAAAATTGCTGAAGAAAAAATACTACAGGTGTCATTTATCCTTCCTTTTTCTATAATAAACCGCATCTGTTGTAAATCACAAAAAGTGCCATTTGCAGAAACAAGAAAAATTATTAATTAAGCAGAGCTTTCCAGAATTATTCAAATCACGTTCACCTTCCAACCGACCTTCTCCCTTTTAGGGACCAGTTTGAAATAACTCGAGTACCTATCTACAAAAAAAACTGCAGTAGAATTTCACAAACTCATAACGAGCAGAGAAATTATGAAAATTTCGGTTCTGTTCATGTTAATCTATTTTTATTTGTTCGCAACGTGATTGACGGCTTTTCGTTGCTTTTCGTTGCGCCGCATCTTGACATGACATTCTTTCCAACTTTCCCACGGTTTTCAAGCAAATCGAAGCTCTGTCGTGTCGCGATACACTTTGCCGCTATTTGCGCTGTATCTAAACGCGATAGAAAAGTTTGAAAAGCAGCATAACAATAGATTCTCTTTCGAATACGAACACAGATTTGTCATTACGCTAGCTGAAGAGATTTGTGAAATACGGCAGCGTTAAAAGTGTTTCGCAAGATAAAGTTAAAGTTTTAATAAGGCAAACCAAACTAGGTTACTGCAGTAAGAGCGAAATAAAAACTTGTAGAATACAAGGGGTTCATTGACAGTGCGGATGCGGGCGGGACAGTTTGGTGGTCGCCAACTTTACTATCTGTCAGTTGACGGATCGATGCGCGTAATGAACCCAGAACTAGCTTTAGCTAAATATGCTGGAAGAGATTAGGTAAAACATTGGATTCTTTCTATCTATTTCCCTCAGCAAGTAAACTTTGAAATTTAGTACGCCAGATATTGATTGATTGTCTAACTGCAATTTTTTAAGTGGGGTAATATAAACAGTTCTTCTAAAAATAACAAATCACTTTATCTTACATGTAAAGAAATAATCAAGTGAAGTAATTCCATAACTTCCAACATAATAAGGGAAGCATCTATTAACACGGTATTGTTAGTCGAACCTCCGTATCCAGCCGCCAGCGTGGTGCGTGAGCGCCACGCCGCCCGCCGCCGGTGTGGTCCAACCAAGAGAACAGTGCGACATCTGGCGGGCGAGCATCGACCTCACCGGGTACACCGGTATCGGTTTAGTTAAGACTCGCTGCAGTCTGCACCCGCGCATTCACTTAGCATCTATAGTAACCACTACTTCTCAATGTATGCACGCTCTGATTCAATTGTTTACGTGAGCGTGGCAACAATTTACTACGAGATTAGATTATAGGTATGCTGTTAGTGGATTTAAAGTGCAGTAATTTTTTGTTTATAATAGAGTAGCTTGATTTAGTGTCAGTCCTTGTTTAATATTGTAAGTAAATATCAAATACCTACCTACCAACTACTTCCTATTTTATCTTTATTTAGCACCTTAAATGTTTTATAAGAATTTAAAACCCAATTAAAGTTATTGTCATAAGCCTTGAATTGACAAATCTATTATGAAAAACTAATTCACTTCTTATAAACTGATAATAAAGTTCGACAAAAAGCCCGAGGTAATGTTAAGGCTGAACAATTTTTTTTCAAACATCAAAGAAGATGAATAACCGAGCAAAGGCCATAGGTATTCATCATTTGGTGTTGAATTGTATCCATGGCTACCGAGGCGTGATCGTTCCATAGACTTGTTCCTAGTTATTCGCCGACAGTGCTGTTACGAAATTGCTGAGAAAAACCATTTACATAACGTGAGTCACGTTATATCACGATGTAAAAGCTTTTTATTAAAAGGAAAAGATGAAAATAAAACGTTATTTTGATTTGCCTTTCGAAAAAAGAACAAAAATACGCATCGCATTGGAAACAAAGACCAATCATATAAGCCATAAAATGAAAGGAAGGACAGGCACCTTGTTTCCATTGGTTTCCCACGATACTCGCGTGCGTAGGCTCATGTTATTTCGTCTCATTTCAGGACCAAGTTTAGTAAGTGTGCAAGTGAGACAGGACATTCACGTATCGACATGTTGCAGCCAGAAAGAAAGGCGTCCTGGAAGAACAGGTTTCTTGATAAAACTAAAAATCAGGGTCAAGGATTTCGTCTAACCTCTCAACAATCTTACTTGACGAGATAACTCAAAAAAGATCACTGGAAATTCTATTCGGTGAACAATTTTAGTACAATAGCTGACTATAGAAATTCTTATTTTGTAACCAATAAGTGTAACAGGTACCCAAAATAGTTTGCTTTGTACAAGATAACCTTGAAAGATCTATCTATCAAGCTTGTCAAGTGAGAAGCGAGTCTCACAAGTTCACATCACAATAAACTATGGGGACCGAAGCGTCCATTATGAGTCGGAGAGTACTTAAGCATTGTTACAATAAATCGGCCCGAACAGGTAGAGAGTAAGATAAACACCCGCCGGATGGGGATGACACAACGCAAATCGCCAAAACTGATACAAATCTGTATCCCCAAGTGTTTTGTTAAGCCAAACTGCTATTGACATTACCCCTAAACTTTAGCGTTATCAGAGATTTAAGCAATTTAGCTGACTTCGAGGGTGCTTTATCTCCGATCAAAGTTCAATCGGATGTAAATTTATAAGGCAGAATCAAATTTGATTTAGTTGATTCAAATGTAATAGTAATAAAATTAAATATTCTATGTTAGCATCTTTGTTACATTTGTTTCACAACAAAATATTAAAACTTGTTATATTTAATCAGCAATCTGAAGTTACATAAGAACCGCCGTTTATATCTGATCGATACCTTTTCACTTTGTTATTACTACCATATTCATCCAACTCCGCTTGAATGATTTTTACAAATAGCGTAATTTGAACCACGTTTTCTAAACCAACTAACCAAGCATAAGAAGGTCCAACGTAACATAAATAGATGTACTGTTGAATAAAGGTTATCAATACATTGAACATTCCCAGCCAGGGGCCATTTCTATAGCAGGTAAAGGCATCCCTTGTCAGATGAATGTTTTTTCTAGCCACACGTGCGCCCACACAATAAATCACTGCTTGCTCACAATGTCACCGTGGAAACAGAATATCATTACTTCGGAGATAAATTATTTGATTAAAAAGAAAACAAGATGGCAGCAACGTCTAATTTATACAAATACGCAAAGCTGATACCTACACCCTTTTCTACTCACGTTGTGACAATTTTCACCGATGACTTGATTAAGCAAACTCATTTATTTTCAAATATCAACCCAATATGTGTCCCTATGGACGCAGAAAAGAGCAACAAATTAACTTTATCATTTGTACAAAAGTATAAAATACAAAATTTGTTCCATTTTGTTCATTGTTCAAAATTCCCTGGGCACATTTTGCGGCAAACATAATTTCAGTTTATGATTTTCCACGCACTAACTGTTCAAAATTGGTGTGACTCTAAATTAAATGTTACACAGCTTAATTATGTTTACAACTAATTCAATGCAAGTTATCTTTACCTGATACGCCTGACTCACCATTTTAGCGCTCCAGAAACCAGTTCCGAAAAAAGATATGCCAGGTTGACCTGCGCTCCCGCAACTGCATACATACACAAAACGTCGCTGTGTGGGTGGAAGTGCTTGTGTAGAGTTCGCTTTAGAAGCTGCAAGTTTTGCGTTTGTGTGCGTTTAACGAGTTGTAACCTGTTCAATGTGGTTGAATGAAGAGTGGCACAGGAGGTAAGCTACTTTCTACCGGTCGGTCGACGCGCGCACCACGTGACTGTGATGTTTACCGAATTCTACGGTATCCACTTTAAACCTAATTCCGTTTTGTTTATGAACTGGTTTCTTGATAATTTGTGGTCGCATTTGCATGAATTATAATTATTTTCTGCATACCTAGTATCTATTATAATTTTATAATACTTTTATGTGTACAAGTCATTTCATTGTAATATCTCGTTCGAAAGTTATTTCGTTATCAACTTATCACCGAGGCCGTTTTGTGTTACAACACTGATATTTTCGGACTTGATTTTATGTATTCAATTAGAAAAGTTCGTACACGCTTCGTAAAGCTTTCCATTATTTTTTTTTATTTTGGTAACGCGTGACCTCAAATTAAATTTCATATCCAATAATTTCTCTTTTGTATCTCTACGTTTAACCTTTGTACAAATAAGGGCAAGTTACATAACATAACACACGAAACATACCTTTTCTAACAATACAAATCTTGTTTCGTATAAGGATTAGGAATACTTTCGATGGGTAAATAAACTATGACTTATTTCCTGTTCCGGATAACCCTCGGCTTTAGGTCGTAACAAGATTTGAACACATCCGACATGGAATAATAGCAGTGCCCTATTGGACCTTATTTGAAGAAATGGAACGCGACTCAAAGTTGTCCTCTTTTGATACATTAGACTTCTTTCTTCCTATTCAAGCGTTAACAAAGCCCTTGGGATTCCATTGGCTATATTTAGGTAATATAGGTCAATGTTTTGTAATTACTTCGCATTTCTGAGAAAGCTCAATTTCTCTCATGGATATTTAACATTCACTTAACAAATTATTTTTATTGCAATTCTTTAATTTTAACATGAAATCATTCACTTTGATTGGCAGCTGTAACATGAGCATTTATTTTGTCTTAACTTATTCATTTATTATGTGTAATAAAAATGTAAAAATATATGTAAATAAAATGAATAAAGAAGATAATAATAATTCTTCTATTACCATAATTATATGTATTTATTATTACCTTGATATTTAATTATTAGGTATATTTATTCATTGCAAAACATGAATTGAATTGATAAACATACTTACTTGGCCTTCAAATAAAAATAGAAAATTATATAATTTATGAGCCAAATATTATGAAATTATGCAATTTATTGATTATTCACTTTGTAGAATAAAGTTATATTCCCTACAAAGTCCGTGTCTGTGAACTACGATTTCGTTCATGAAAACTTTTTCACTCAGCTCACGCAATAAAAAGAATAAATCAGAAAATTACTAAAGAAAACTAAAAAGACCACCTAATTACAAGATAAGGCGGCCAAGTAGAAGAATAGAGATAATTCTGCGGAGGTGTGAATTTAGGGCGCCAACATTGAGTCTAAATTGGTCGAGGGGTGCAAGAGCGGGGGATACAAAGGGCTGTGTCCGCGCCATTAGAGCCCATTGATACAGACTCAGATGATATACGGGATGTTTGGGACACAAACCAAATATGACAACGAAACTAGTTTCCACACCTGCGTCCTGCGTTTACAGAGTAGTTTTAAAATCATCGTAGTCCAGTTTTTTACGCTTACTATCGAGAACTATGTATTCCCAGCTGTGTACTTAATTAGGGAAAAAACAATGGTCGTAACTAGTTTATCTTCATTTCAATTTTATTCTGTCTTTAATTCGGAGCATTAACTTTGTTTGATTTTTATTTTTTGCTGGTGTTCGTATTTTCTTTTTCTAGGTTTTGTATAGCACTATTGAGCTGTCCATGCTTTGTTTCTTTACCATATCAAAACCATGTTTCAAAATTTCAAATCACCAAGCGTTTACTGCAGCAGGAACCTTTTCAATTTTATTTTATTCAAATAGACGTACAGCGACGATACGAATACAGCCAGGAATATACAATGTACCTAAAATATAGTTGTTCGTTCCGACCCCGACCGCTGGGCGGGCACGCGACATTATTTATTAAGACCGAAGTCGTGTCACCAGCAATAACCAAACTGCTACATGTAAAACAGATTTGAGAATTTTCTCCTCCATACTCCGGATAAATGTTGGTGAATTTATGTGGTAATCCTTTGGACGAAATTCGACCTGGTATATTACTGCTGTAAATAATATGTGTAGGTCTAATATTTTTTCCTGATAGTTGTATTTTTCCTAGAGTCCCTATTTTTTTTCCTGTGGCGGTATTATTAATACTGAACTACTATAACAAAGAGAAAAGTTTTGTTAGTGTGTTTAGGGCCGGTAGGTACAGCGGCGGTTGATCCGATTGACCTCTACAATCTGCTTAAAGAGGAGATTAGTAGGGTAAATAACTTCCAATGGGCTTGTTAGTTTTATTACCACAAAATTGTAGTTGGTCTTGCAACACATAGCAATTCTCTTTTTGAAATAAAATAATCTTTCAAAAAAACCAGTACTAATGCTAAATAAATCAGAAAAAGTTAAAAAGATGACCCGTTAATTGAGTCCAAAACTTCAATACACTCGAGTTGGGGACTCAAGTTAATTAATTGGAAGCGTTCGGGTGGACTTCGCAGCCGGCATCAATAAATACCAACCAGGACACGACAATAGCCTCGTGGATGTGTATGTAGTTCGTACTAGATCGCAATAAATTTAAATTTGTTCTCTAGGTCAGGTTGGTTGCGGACTTTGTGTAAAGAGTTACGTTGAACATGAAATACAGGTGTTATAATGACGAATTTCTTGGTCGAATGTGTGAATTGGTGGCCAAGACGTATATGTTTCTACTCTGGCAGTATTTTTTTTTTTTTTTTTTTTTTAACGTTTATCTTAATAACATAATATATATATACAGTTCTATTTACAAAAAAAACCTTATAAGTAATAATAATAAATAAACTAAAGAGCATCAAAAAATTCCTCCGCATCGCTGTCAACTGGTAGCGTGCCCAAAAGACTGGCGGCATTGCCACGTTGTATGGCAATGCTTAATCTTTGCCCAAAGTAAAAGCCAGCCTTTTGGTCACGGGAAGTGTCAACCAATCTTTTGGCGATATCTTTAAAAATGAGATGAGCACTCGGACCCCACGGCCCTAGGGTTTCAACCCCAAACGGCTCGAAAATATAATTACCGATGAGATTATTATATTTCCGCCGCTTGAGGCTTTCCGCAGCTGCAGCAGCAGTGCCCGCACAACGCGCCGAGCTAGGAAGATGGGAAGGCGCAAGAGTGTCAACACATGTTGCGTCCCACACTAAAGGCCTACCCATCTTCCATGGGAATAATGACATACCGTCCGGTCTCTTGCCATCGTCACGCGCCAAACCATTAGGTTCTAAAATAGCTGGCACGCCGACGGTGACAAGAGCACGACGGATTATGTCATTGATATTCGCGTGTCGCGCTATGCGGCCCGCACTCCTGCTGCAAGACAAGCCGTGGTGTCCGAGGCTGTTGACAACTTTCCCGCAGTGACAGCGATGAGGGGCGCAACAGGGTGCTCCCAGACGCAGACAAGTAGCGAGGCGGAAAGTGGTGTCGTCCAACATAGTGCCTATGTTGGGCGACGGAAGTGCCTGAAGCCACAAACCCGACTCCCATTCGCCCACAGCCAATAGGCGCGCTCGCTCAGCAGTAGTATTACATGTATCGACTAAATTATTCAGTATCGCTCTGCTGAGCGGCTCATCCCATTGTCTCTGGGAAAACGGGTTGACGGGTAGGTTAGTATTCGGGCAGGCAATTTTCCAGGCATTCATTGCATCAGTGAAGCACGGTACCTCAAAATCAACCAGTGTGGAAGCTAGAATATTCCTGGTTAATTTTTCAGTACCGTGCACCGAGGATATAAATGCCGGTAGACTTATACTTGAAATTTTGCGGACGCCAAGTCCTCCCATACGAATGGGAAGAGTGGCTTGTATCCAAGCTCGGTCGTCCAAGGCCACGTTAAGAATTGAAGTAAGGGTATGATGGATAATTTTGTCTATTTTGTCCAAAAGATGAGTGTGCTTCCATAAATGGGAAGAGCGAAGAAAATATGTGAATTTAGGACCGAAACAGCAGTATCGAATTATAGTAATGGCCGAATGCATATTAATTTTGAGCAATCTTTCCGAAATGTCATTAAAATTTTGTATTTTTTCTTCAATAAAAGAATTAATTTTAATGACAGTTAATTAGTTTTCTACATGCAATTTACAAAATTTTAATCGCTTTTCTAACAGCTTTAGATATATGAACGTAAATTAATCAATTGTGTGTTAGTCCTACAAATCGAATATCAACCCTACATTATCTACCCTTATTGTTAAAATATGAAACAATGAAAACAATCCAAAAACAAAACATCGTCTATAATTCAGTGCGACCCCTACAATTAATATGGCCATAAATTTATCGACGCACGACACATTATTGTACTTAAAGGGAAACATTATATTCGGTGCACAGCAGGACACAAAACCATCACAAATATTCTAGGGACAAAAATGATGAGACCATATTTGTTTTATAATAATATTTAAGGTTAATAGAGTTTAGGTTTTAATGTTTGTATTAAATACATTGATAAAACTGTACTAATGAGGACCGCAACTAATAATTCCCGGTGTTAGGTAGGTAACTAAAAGTTGATAAGAGCACTTGTTGAAATAGTAGATTGTTATACAAGGGTGGAAAGAAATCAATTCCCATACGAGGTATTTAGACGCACGAGCGAAGCGAGGGCGGCTAAAGTCCGAGTGGGAATTGATGACTTTCACCCGTGTTAAACACTCTACTTTTCATTTCAAATATAAGGAAAGTAAAAAATAGTAGTTTTTCTAAAATATTTATTGATAGTAATAACATGAGTAGTACCTATTTAATAGTCTTTTTTAATTTAAATTTCAAATATGGAACACACCGCCCGCGTCACCGCCGCGGGCCATCCCACTTTAATAGGTATTTTTTTTAATTCACATTAGCCGTATACACTCACAAGACCGCAGCATTTTTTTTTAATCGACATTTTTCTTAATTATGTAAAAAAAATTATAGCCGACTAAATAACCAATTTTAGTTCTATTTTTAAAATTCATTCCCGCCCTAGGGAGGGAAGCAATTACTATGAGTCTTTCCCGCCCAAGGGAGGGAAGCATCGTTTTCGACCCGCTGCTCTGATCAAACAAACACTACTTTCCGAGTATGAGAAATGAAAAATATTTTCCTGTTTAGTACGCAATTATAATGCAAATATATGAGGAAAACATTATAGTTACTGGAATTGGAACAATAACAGTATTATTTTAATAAACCTGATTAGCAGGAAACTAATGGGTTTTATTTGTATAGGTATTATGCCTACAGCACGTCGTGAATAAAATAAATGATACCTATAGAAGCTATTCACGTTGCTGTTGCTATGGCTTTTCAGGACGCATACCTACCTGTCAAAGAAATGGAGTAACATGGAGTTAAGTTTAGCCTTCTCTATTTAAACACGGGTTTTTTGTCTCCAAAATAATATGTAACTGCATCTCCTGCAAGATATTATACTATAGGAAATTATGTAACCAAAAAAGCCAACAAGAAGAAACGCTAGATTGGAGTCAGAAATAATCATTGCATTACATAAGCAAAAGCTTTGAGTAACACCAGTTATGGTATATTTTACAAAAAATCGAATATATACAGTGTGCATTGAGAAAGTTTATCATGGATCAATTTGATCTGCGTGAACCATTAATAACCAATAGACAGCACAGCTATCCAATATACTTGGTAAGTACAACAGTAAGTCCGCAACTAGCTTAATTAAAACTACCATTAAACCAACAATAGGCAGTAATTGCGAATGCATTGCAATGATGACTGTGACAGCAAAACTCATTTCATATTTGGGAGGGTTCAAAACAACAGCGGCGTGGTCCGAGGTCGGGTCGACTCCCGGCGGGCTGTATATGCCCCGTAATCATAGACACACATTCCCACGATGGAATGACAGTCTCCACGTTCCACGGAACAATAGAATACATGGGTAGGACAAACTTAATTGATTTGAAGAATCGTGTAACGACTTTTATATACAACATTTTGATTTCAGAATTCTAATGCTTCTTCTTCATTTTGATAAAAGTTACGCAAGCATAAACAAAGTAACAAATTGTCATTTCATGATTTGACTAGGGAATCAAAGTTTCTTTGAAAAAGTTTATATAAACAAGGAGATACGACTTTAAAAACTCAGAAGATTGTGACTTTATGAATTCTTTGTTCATATTTAGAAGCGTTATGGGCCGAAGTAGGTATAAGACGACCTTATCTGCCTCCAGGGATATTATTATAAATAGAAGTCTATCATACTTAAATCAACCTAGCTTTTTAGGGGTTTTGTAATACCTACACAGGTATTATAACAAAGTACGCACCATAACGGTAACAAAGTCACAACAACAGAAGTCCAGACACTCCGCCATGTTTTATTCCGTTTCTCGAATCGATGTGATTCGATACTGAATAATGTCTTTTGATACGTCTCGCTTTATGAAGCTCTCGGCTCTCCGCTATTTTTCCGTTTACGATTTATTTGCGTTGCCTCATAGCGGAGTTTACCTAGATATTCTTTTCATTTTATTCAAGCTTTGAACTGTTTTCGAGTCTGTGTTTATTTCATTTTATGGAACGTAAGGTTTTTTTCACAACGTTTACGAATATGATGTTCGTTTTAACTGAATGGTAAATGAGAATAAACATTTTTACCATGCACAAGCGTTTATTATTGAAATGCTCATGTTATTCATTTGTGTGTTATCTTCTTCTCCCGAAGCGAACCGACCTTTTTCGTGTGTTGTAAACGTAGCTTTCTTTACTGATAAACGAGACTTAAAAAACCAGCCAAGTGTGAGTCGTACTCGCGCAACGAGGGTTCCGTATCAGTTTTGGACGTTTAAAGTGAAAAAAACCGGACCGCATAACAAAGTTTGTTTGTGAAGGAATTTTGATGATTTTGAAAAAAACTACTCACTAGATCTCATTTAAACCAATTTTCGGTGGAAGTTTACATAGTAATGTACATTTTAAATAAATAAAATAAAATTAATTCATTTATTTTAGGTATGTATGTATGTACCCATATTACAGCACAAAAAAAAAATATTTTTTAGAAGTTATAGGCGGCATTTTATACATACACACTTTTTACCACTTTGGAAGTGTCTCTCGCGCAAACTATTCATGATGAAAAAAATGATATTAGAAACCTCAATATAATTTTTGAAGACCTATCTATAGATACCCCTACCACCTATGAGTTTGATAAAAAAAAAGTTTTTTTCTATTTTTGTGTGAAAATCTTAATGCGGTTCACAGAATACATCTACTTACCAAGTTTCAACAGTATAGGTCTTATAGTTTGGGAAAAAAATTGGCTGTGACATACGGATGGACAGACAGCCAGACAGACATGACGAATCTATAAGGGTTCCGTTTGCCATTTGGCTACGGAACCCTAAAAATCATACCTAATATCTACACTGCCATCAATATTCATGTTTTCAGTGCATATTTACTACAACTGGTGATAAGCAATTGCTTATATCTTACGGTAAAATTATTCTTATAAGATTTAACATTTTTAAACTCAATAATAGCCCTTCTAATTTCTAACTACTCACTATTTACACTATCAGAAACGAATATTAATGACCATATTGTTTTTAAAACGGGCTCTTATCATAGTAATAATAATTATACATCATTTGTGATCATTATTAAGAAAACCAGGCATCAGATTTCGTCATAGAAACAAATTGCACACGATAGTGTTTGGTATAAGGTGCGGTCTACCACGGATTGAGTGTCATATGAATTTGAACTTTATTA
The DNA here is from genome assembly GCA_948465475.1 of Thalpophila matura. Classification (NCBI taxonomy): domain Eukaryota; kingdom Metazoa; phylum Arthropoda; class Insecta; order Lepidoptera; family Noctuidae; genus Thalpophila; species Thalpophila matura. Next base: position 9,663,309 of record OX419185.1, on the reverse strand, counting down.
TGTCAAACATAAGAGTTATGAAGATCTGAGTTAGAATGTAAAGTGCAAGCGTGTGGGTCAGTCGCACCGAGGTCGATACCAAAATGTCAGCCAGACAGGATCCGAGTCATTGTCACACTATTTGACTGAACTAATCACAGAAGTTATCGTATAAACTAAACTAAAATTGTAGTAAGTTATTCCAAATTCGAGTTTAACAAAATATAGTAGGTACCTATTTTTTTATGAGGATATCGTATGAGATTTGCTATGAGCACATCGCGATAACACGCATGATGATGCACACAGAAAGTGAATAGGTACCTACCTACTCTTATTTTCGTAGGTACATAGGAAAAGCTTCCACCCTCAAATCTCAACATTTCTTTTTATAAAAATTATATTCCTCATAATATTTTTAACCTTTCGGATCTCGTTACTCGTATGAGATCATTATTCGTTATACCTACTTGAACAAAACTCTTTTGATAAGTAGACAAAACAGTTTAAAACGAAAGCCCTAGTGATAGTTGAGGCAATATTTACAGAGTGACTAATGCTCAAACCTCTTTTATGACCCACGACCAAATTAGGAAAGAAAATTTCTAATGAATCATTACACTTTGTACACCTACAACAAGTGTGGCAGAAAGGCACGATATTATCACGTGAGTTTCATAATCTTGTTATTTTCCATGATGATTCTCATTAGCAGCCTGGAACAGTGCCCGATTAATGGGAATTTGGGAATAGGCTCGCCCACTATTATATCAGACTTTTTAACATAATAGGTAAAATGTGTATGTTCTACACCCCTACCCTTAGGGGAACACAGGCATTATCCTAATCTAAAATGCGAAAGTAGGTTTATTTGTTTGTTACCTTTTCACGCCTAAACCACCGAACCGATCATCATGAAATTTTGCATATACCTACCTACGTAGTCCGGGGTCATATCCACAAAGGTACTGTTCCCGAGGGAAAGAACAGTAACTTTCAACGGTCACAATTGCTTTAGGACGCTAGATGGTATGTCACGCGGACGAAGTCGCGAGCAAAGTGCTAGTGTTCAATAAATTAGAATCTACACAAAAATACTACGAGTAACCTATAGATTAGTGCAAATCACGTAGGTACTCGTTATAAAAAAAATCTTACACTCGAGTGAAAATTAAACCTACCTACTTTTGACCTTACCTAGTCAGGTAACAACAGAAAACCACCTGCGTAATAAGAGATCTGTAAGAACATTCTTATAAAACCAAATTCGACTCATCCATCATAAGTACGTTATTACATGAACACAATAGCACCGATCAATCAATTAAGGGAAACGCAGCATTGCTATCGAACCTCGTTAAAAACCTAAAGGTCAGAGGGCACTATCATTAGAATCCGGTACTTGAATGCGTGATGCCGACTGGCCGTGATTGCGAGTGAACGATGATAATTTCCATAATAACTGCAGCGAATGACAGTGAAAGGTATCGCATTCGAGAATGTTTGTCGCTTTTATATTATGTACTATTTTCGTGTAATACTAATACGTGCGAGCTGAATTCAGCGGACTCCGATGGGGCTAAAAGGATTATGAACACTACACACTTAGGACGAATATCATAATAAAAATTTACAGTTCCGTGTCTAGTACTGACAAAAATGGCGGCCAGGATGAAAATTCCTTACTGGTTTAGTGCGCTATCACACTAGCGATTTGCGAACATGTTTCGAGCGAGGTGATTGGTGTCAACGCGCCCACCGCTCGCGCCAAGCGAACTCTCCTCGTGTACGCAACGTATTCGCCGCGTGTACGCCTACGCAACGAGCTCGCGCCGTTCAACCTGCGTTTTGAACAAAGGGGCGGGCTGTTTGATAAGCGTACGCGAGAGCAACATGGCATCCGAGTTGCGATGTCGCTGCGCACCCGCGGCAAATTCGCTGCGCGCCCGTGGCGAGTTCACAGCAAGCACGTCCAGTAATCGACTCGCTATAAACACGCTCGCAAATCGTCATTGTGATAAGGCTCTTACTAATACCCGACGGCTTAAAACAACCCTCCCTAAAGACTACCGGTGGATAGTGATGGAATACTTCCTACCGATCGATCACAAATGCGGTCAATGATGCAACAATAGACACTTCATTTCAATAACTAGCCACAGGTCTCGTCCTCGAACTTATTTAGAAATATCAGTTGTAACAATAGGCTTTATGTAGAACAATATTTTATATCAATCAGCTGAGTTATAGTCCAGTTGTCTGATATTCTCTGATATTTATTGACTGTTGAAACAGTTTGTAACTCGTTACAATTTCAGCAATTTTAAATAGCGTTCGTTACACCTTTGTATGCACTGGCTGGTTACAAAATGAGTAAATAATACTAAAACGTTTTTTAGTTAAAAATGTGTGTCACGATCCCATGGTTGTCCGTCACTATACCTACTTAGATAACCACGAAAGTGTTCAAATGTGATATTGTGCAACACTTATTTAAGTGAGACTGAATAACACCAAAAACGTTACGTGTGCTATACCTATCTCTATTCAGTCGACGGCGGCGCTTGCGCAACCAATACGATTGCTTTGTTCATCATTATGTTACACAAAAGTAGAACAACTTTATTTTTCTAACGTTAATCTAAGTCAGCAACTTAGCTTTTAACAAAGAAATTGTTGTTAAATTACATGAATAATTTCTAAATAGTCAATGCAAAACACGTAGGTAATATCAAAAGTAAAACCTAGAAACACTGAAATAGAAAAAAACGAATAAAAGCATGTAAAACAAAGAAGTGTTTATTACGACGAATCGTTAAATTACAAAACATTAGCGATGGACGTTCCGTGTTATGACAATTTTCATGTAAATGTAAGGATCGCGTGCATCAGTACAGCGACACAACACAATACAATTAGTCGAGCAATGATAAACCGGTGCGTGTTCCAAACTATTCAGACCCTGAGCACAAGAGCATAAACATGGACGTAATGCGCAAAACTAATAAACACTTGATACGCATGGGACGTATTAGTAAAGCTTTCTGGAATTGATGCCACAAAGGACGTTACGACGCTTTATCACGTTTTTAGTTATGTATACGCAAAGTCGACTTTTTACAAAAGTTACCTACTTGATAAATAACGATTTCTGCTTATAATTTTATATCTATATCGGTAAAACTGCCTCTGATCGTTTGCATTGGTATTACCTATGCTAAACGGTATTAAATGCGGGTGGCAATGTTTGTAAGGTCGTTTATTGAGTTTATTGAGTTATTTAAAAACACGACGGTAGGTACGAGTAAATTCACAAAAAAACAGATTATACATCAAATTTTAAAAAGGAAGAAAGAAAAGGTTCTTTCGCAAATGACCAAAAATCTAATTTAAAGTTCCATAAATATGTTTGAGCCGAAGGAAACAGTCATATGCGTCATTAGAATCTCAGTAATTCTATTATAACTTCAAACTGTTCAGCTATTCAGACTCTGTTCTTGCTCGCAGTGTACATATTGCAAGACTTCGTGCACCGCCACAAATGAGTTTCTGAAGCAATTATTTTACTATGAAAAAAATCGCAAACCATCTCTAACCAGAGTCATTTAACTCTCCAAAAAGTTCGAAGTTGAAAAATCGAATTTTTGTGTAACATCAAGTATCCTACGTAATCACGTCAGTCTCTTTATTAGTCAATTATATTAAACCGTCGTGACTCGTGGTGGAAAATTGACATTCCACTTGGCAAAAGGATTGATAAATTGATGCCTGTCGTTATAGCATGCTGCTACCCTTCATTTTGACCGCGTCACTCTCAAACATCACTTCAAAATTCAAACGGTGTCGGTGTGAATTCGCCATGATTTATTAAAAAAAACAAATGAGTTTGCTTTCGAATTGTATGTGGTCACTTGAGTGAGGTCCGAAGTCTTCGAAGTGAACCTTACCGAATAACACTGCTGATCTCATAACATGTCACCAATGAGGAAAGAAGGCAAATGGAATGAGTATTACATGTTAATCAAGCATTTTAAGCAAAGATTGCGAGCGCCAAGTTCATTGAACATTTTAATTAAGAAAACATAAATTCAGCTGTAGCTATAGAGTACATTCACTTCGCAAGACGTCGAATTCCATCTGTAAATTCAATTACAGTTGACAAAGCGCTAACTTACTCGCCTTGGATAGTAAGACATTCGACACCGGGCACTTTCACCGTGCCGTGCTACTCGGACCGGGTACTGACAGAAACTCTTCGAATATAGCAGTCTGATTTGTAGGCCCATAATCTAACAAATACATATACCTGCTACGATTGTTAGGTAATTCTATTTGAGTTAAGGACCGGTAGTCATGTTTTTAATTTCACTGTGTTACTTATTTGTATTGTCGAATTAATTGCAGACTAGGTATTCGTAAATCCAAAATATAGTTTTCTTGGAGTAGCATCTAGATTAATACATAATTCTATATGTATTAATCTAGATGCTACTCCAAGAAAACTATATTTTGGATTTACGAATACCTATTACAATGATGACTTAATAAATTACTGCCAACTGTAACTCGTCCTTCACTCTATTTGCTTCAATTAATTTGTAGAAACATCATATCTCAAGTTACAATACCCGATTATAATTAACACAATCAAATATAATTTACGTTCATTCATTTTCATTACCATTGTTCACCTAGTATTCACAAGCTTATTGAAAATATTACAATCACTTTTAAAATCTATTTCTAGACATGAATTGCGTTATGATCTATGCCTCGTTCAATACAATACACACGTACCTACCTAGATTTCGCAAGCTTGCTCCACAAACTGCCCACAGTGCCTGCTGCACCGTGTAAAACAATACATTTTAATAATCTTGTCGGAAAACATAAATCGCATCCTCAATATGAAGTTTTACCGAGCAATTGTATTCGTTTTAATTACCATTTTAGTCAAGGTCCGTTTGTTAAGTAATCTATTATTAGATACAATTTGCATCAACAGATTTCGGATATTCAAAATGTAATGTACCCAGTCACTGACTGGAACATTACTGTTTGAAAAAGGAGACTTGACATTTTTCCATTTTAACTCTCCCGGCGGAAAACTATGAGAAAATGATGTCCTTATTTCAATATTTTAGACGAAATAAACATTAAAGATGCCATAAGATTCGTGTAGACAGACGGACAATGCACTCGAAAATTGGATTGCCTCTGGCCCGAGCATCGTCCGAAGTCGACTCGTAATTGGCCGTTCGGCTCGCCTCAGTCACGAACCGAGCGAACAATCTTGAGCTCACTTGAGCCACAAACACACCAGCGCAAACACACCAGCGCAAACACACCGGCTGTTGTGATACAATCAAAGAAATTGAATTACGATTTGAAAAACGAACAGAAAGCCATTACACTCTTACAACAAAAAGAGCGCCAACCTTGTAAACGTTATTGTTAGACGGCCGACATGAACATTAAGTAAATCCACTTGGAGTCGCAAGTTTAGTTTCCAATACCGATGATTTTCTGGCGGCTTTGGCGCGAGGCCCGAGCCATTAGGATGTTGGCGGAGCGCCAACATCGCTCGAGGTGCAAGTATTTATTTGTAAGCTCAACATTCAAGGAAGTGTGGAATCTTGGAATAGAAGCCATGTAGAGTGTCGACTCGCTAGAAATAGTGTGAGAGATTTCTTTACCCAAAATGATAAATCAGTTTGGCAAAGTAACCATTAGAATTTTGTTGATGACCTCAATATAGAACAGATTTATGGAAAATTATTTAGGGAACTCGTCTATCATAATTTTATCCACGGCAAACGTTGGGTAATTTTAATGTGTTAAATACAATAAAATACGCATTATTCACGGATGTGGCGAAGAAGCACATTTCGCGCAACTGCGTACGCGCTGGGGTTTCGCAATGGCCAACGATATTGACCGACAAACCACGTTTGGAGGACAGAAATGTTTACTATTCAAACACAAGTAAATTTCGCTTGCAACACAAGAAATACTAAAGGCGATAAAATGTGAAAACATGCATTCATATGTCTCAAGTTTCAAAATAAAACTAGGTATTCAGAAAGCCAACACCTAAAACACATAACCTGACAGTGAAATAGATAGACGTTAATTTACATGGCAGCTCAGTAAATAACATATCACTCTTCTTAAACTAAGAGAAAAGAGAACACAAATTGATACAAGCGTAAATAAACACAGTGCTACAATTAATTGCTTAATTTACTGCCTTGTTTATTTTTGTTTACTGGCTTCACATAATTTACAAGACAATCTAAAACTTACAGACTTCAAAGATAATACATATAAACGGTATATATTTTCTACGGTACAATCTCAGTTTTCACAAGACTTTGTTGGTCGTTTTATGCGATGCACTCTGTCATCTCATCACTCATCAGTTTCTTATTTTTTTCTTTTATTACAATAGCTCATTATCACCAGATGTTAACGGTTGACAACGGTGACTACGACTGGGAACCATTTCCTACATATTCAATAAAAAAAGCATAAAACAGCGAACAGCGGACGTCATACTGATTGATGGTTTAATCTACCTTGGAATGAAATAACAATTTCAACACACGCGAGGCACAATATAATTTCAAAAGGGATTTAAACAAAATTTTAATATGTGTGTGAAACATGGCAACTGATAAGAATGCAATCGTTAATGATACAACAAATTAACAAGTACAGTTAGACGAGTCATTAACAGAAGTCGTTGCATTTATATTTAATGAACCAGTCGAATAATTAACCGATTGACGGAGAACAATGATAAATACCGTAAGTAGAGATATAAATATATCGCAGTAGTGTGGTGCTGAGATGCATCGGCCCACATCGAGCAGCGTGTGCGCAAGCGACCTACACGGACCTTGTTACGATGTGGGACACGCACACATAGACACACACACGACCAACTGAGACATTACAACTCATTTATATTCGATTGTTGACAACCCACATTTATATCGGCAGACATTAAAATAGTTCTCTCGAAATAGGATTTCCTCTAAATGACGGCACACGATTTATATTCAATTGTTTACAAATATGAAACTTCATATTCATCATTCCCATCAGAATCTATAGTATAAACAGACTTCAATAGCACTCCAGAAATCTTAATAAGTTAAGTAGGTATATATAACCGTCTGATTCCTGAGACTGACCTTTACTGTTATTTACTCATTTGAAATTCCAATAGCAGTCTTAATAAATCAATTTGAAATAGAAATACGTAAGGTGAAGTTGTTTTAGAAACTTTAATATCAAATAGATTAATGTAGGTACGAAAAATCCTTTAGGAGTCAAACTTATAAGCATAATAATATCATCCATCATAGAATATAATAAGATGTAGAGATATCAAATAAAGCTGATGTAAATACTCAAGTAAATTGATTTAAAACAAGAATCTTATAAAATGACATCTACTATTTTAATCAAAATTGCGGGCCAGTACCTATATCTACTCTTTTGGGCTAAGTTCACCGACAGTGAAATAACCAATGTTTTCCTAATCTAACCGAATTCAGTCGTTTAACCACGAGGCGGCAATTTTCGTGTTCTTTACTTTTAATTCAACCTCGATTTTGTAATGAGCGTTATATGAATGAAAGACCGAATAATATAATACAGTTAATTATGATTGGTAATAACCCGTACAAAATATGAACATTTTAAAATGGTTGCATTATGAGATTACCCTTCGGAAATTAAAAGTCCCGATTATGATATATGTCATACTCATAATATATATTTGGTTACTGGTTACGTTGTGTCTTAATTTAGCAGCATTCGATCTTAGATGTTGTCATGGTAACCAATAACAAACTTGTATGTCAATGATAATTTTTATTCGGATTACTCCTCCTACAAATAATATTCTAATATCTAAAGTATTTGGTAATCTTTGGTAAAAAATAATTGATTAAACAAAATGGATAAAAAGAAGTGCCTTGCTAATTTTAGCAACAATAAAAATTTAATAGCTTAACTTTTTCACAAATTCTTAATTGTCAAACGTCAAAATACCCTGATTAAGTACTAATCGGGATGTTAAATGACCCAGCCCTCACCCAGCTTGGTTAGAGAAAACGGTTGATTACTGTGTTTAATCGGTTGATTAGCTTTGGTGAACATGAAAAGTCATGATAAACAGCCGTTTTCAATTTATCGGACTGTTATCTTGTTGGTGAACATAGCCAAAGTTGTATAGAACATAAACGATTCACGCGTACGCACATTAAAAAAATGCATTTAACTCCTTATTGATATCGAAAAAATGTTTCGAGTTCACAATAATTATATAATTTGATACAACTAGCTTTTCTCTGCGACTTCGCTTGCGTGGATGTCTTAAATTATCCTACGGGAACGTACTACTGGGATAAAGAAGCCTGAAGTCACTCCCCGGCCCATAAAATTGCTGCGTCAAAGAAGGACAAACCAACAAACACTTTTGCATGTATAATATTAAGTAGGGATTATGCGGTTATTCGTACCACTTACATCGCTATCTCGCAACTGGGGCGCAATGTATGCAATCAATATCTCGATTGGAAGCAATCAATATAGTAGGTATACTTACGTATTAGTTTATCGATGAACGTTCTCTAATCGATTGTAACGAATATTTTAGTGTCGTTATTGATGTTACTTGTTGCCATTTATGTAATAGATGTTTTTATTAAGTGCTGTTTTATTAATGTTTTCGGTTATCGCAAAAAATATTTACCGCTAAATTTTCTTCTGATGTAAGGATTCTTGAAATGTTTCATAAAAATGTAAGGACATAATTGGAGGCACACAGATTGGAATTTTATTAGCAATCATTGTTAAATTATTCCGAATCAAAAATATCGTCTATTACATCAACTACCATTTACTAGTTGACTTAAATCAATATTACAAGATGTAAGACTTAATTTTTAGGGGACTAAAATATTTAATAAAATAATGATATTACTTCTTGTAAACCTTTCGCTAATTTAATGTTCCAGACATCGTTTATTGGATCATCCAACTGCTTTATTGCGAAACATTTATTTGTCTAATAGATTAATTGAATAGACACGTATCCGGTCCAACGAAACTTAATTAACGACAATATAACAGGAGTCGCCAGTTCAGAATAGGACTTTAATTAACCACTTTCGGCGGAGCAAGCGGGTGTTCGAATATTCGCGAATCGCGAATATTCGAACACCCGCTTGCTCCGCCTATCTATCTACCCTAGGGTAGATAGATAGACATAACGTATAAAAAAAAACAATAAAAAGTAAAAAAAAAGTGAAGTGGTGCTAGCAATCGAAAGGTTGAAAGCGATACGGCGGACGTTTAAACACGTTGATAAAAGAAAGACATATTTTTGATGACGTAATAAAACATTGTGTCAATTAGCATTTTTCAAATTTGACGTCATTAAGAGTTGCCCCCCTGAAAGTGTTAACACAAATATAGTCACTAAAAAATAAGTGCATAACCAGAAATGGGTTATTGGATGATTCGCACGAATGAAACTTGCCCGAAATGGGCGAATCGACATTTTTATTTTTTCTGTAGGCGATTGGCATGAAGTTAATTTATTGGTGTGCGAATCGACAACTTCAAATGTATGTAGTAAGTAGGCAATTGGCACACATTTTATTTAAAAAAAACCGGCCAAGTGCGAGTCGTACTCGCGCACCGAGGGTTCCGTATCGGTTTTGGACGTATAAAGTGAATAAAACCGGACCGCATAACTAAGTTTGTTTGTGAAGGAATTTTGATGATTTTGAAAAAACTGCACTAGTTAGGAACATCGTTTTATTTTTAATGCAATATTTGGGTCAATTCCTATCAACTCTAATTATTTCAGATTTTTCGCTCCGCAAACTTCGGAGATAAGGGGGGTGGAATGGTATTTTTTCAGACATTTTTCATCATATGTCGAAAACTGTAAGACATAAAATAAAATGAAAATATATTTTGAAATGTGCAGATCAAGCCCTTTCATATGATATGTCATTTGACCCAGCAACCCCACTTTGAAATTTCGGACCCCCACTCCGGCCCCTTTTGCAATGAAAATAAAAAATATTTAAAATTTATATTGATGCATAGCAGCCTGGTTCTTTAAAGTGAGAAGATTCAGTGTGAAAGCAATATACCTACTACAATATTATGGCACCCTGGTACTTAAAGTTAGAAATCTGTAACAAAAATACTTTTAAATTAGGAGGTTCTGCGTGAAGGCAACGTACCTACACAACAAAATACTATTAATAGACTGAGTTTATGATAAATGATACCCATGACGTATAATTCGTAAATTTTCATGGCCGCCATCGTGATTTATGATTTAAACCTCATTTTTTTGGCATGGGCACCCCCAAAAACCATGAAAATGACACCTATGACGTACGTTCGTAAATTTTTGTAGCTATCACCTTCAATTTTTATTTCAACATCATTTTCGGCATGAGCACTGAGCACCCTTAAAAACCATGAAAAAGTTACACATGACGTAGGTATATTTCGAAAAAATTCCATGCCGCCATCTTGGATTTTGATTTTGACCTCATTTTCAGCATGGGCACCCCCTAAAACCATAAAAATGATACCCTTGACGATTAATTCGTATTTTCATCGCCACTATCTTGGATTTTGATTTAGACCAAAAAAGAAATATATACCGTACCTATTTTTATAAATTCTGTGAGTTCAGTTGATCAGAATCATACGTGGGATTCTTATTTTGTATTTAATTAGGCGGAAAATCGATTTCTTTATCGAATTAAAATGGAGTTACGTTTAGGAGTTTTTATTTTAATAAAGACATTTTTGATTAATTTGTGTCTCATTTCGGGTTATTCCCTACGAACCACGTGGTCCGTTTTCGAGACCACTAAAAATGATAAAAAACAAGACGACATTGCAATCACGAGTGGGTGTTTTTTATATTTTTTTAGTGTTATTTTTAGTGGTCTTGAAAACGGACCACGTGGTTCATTGGAAATAATCCCTCATTTCATAATACTTCTGTACTTGAGTGTACTTTATCTTAACTGTGTGCCAATTGCCTACTACATAATTTTGGAGTTGCGATTCGCACATCATCGTGCGAGTCGCCTATAGAAAATATTATAATTTTAAAAAAGGTCGATTCGCACGTGCCAGTTCATTTCGTGCGAATCATCCAATAAGCCCCAGAAATAAATATATTTTATGAATTAATTAGAATCTAGTTGAAACTAAATATAACATGCTACAATAATAATTATTGTAAGCTAGATCTCTTTATCAAGGTAGGCTGAATACATGGCGCGCTTAAACCTCGCTAGGTGGTATTAAACGCGATCTGACTTGTGTTAGCTGCAGCCTCGATGCTGCCACTTTCCACCATGTGCCTCAAACCTGTTTCTGTTACTAGTACTAGTGTTTCTAACTCACTGAGCTGGTCTTACTGCTTTTTTAGTTGAACTTCCTAATGTTAATTAATGTTACGCTTCCTCTGTTTAATTTCATAAACATTAAGAATATTTGGGTTATGTACGATCTTTATCTTCGTTTGTATGTATGATTATATTTGAGTGTTTCTTTGTTTTTTTAGTTTAGGATTATGTCCTTGCAAATTAGTTGCCTTTTAGTTTTTTTTCTTCAGTTTTATATCGGGTGATTCAAACAAAAGCCGTTAAAAATACACAGTTTCCAAATATAATGAAAGTTGCTTTAATTTTGTTTCTTTTGCTTTTGTTGTTTTTTAAATATCTGTTTCTTGCCTATGGACTGTGTTGTCTGAGAATAAACGATTTTGATTTTTATTTTATTTTTATTTTATTTTTTTTAATAAAAACCTTGATTCCACGTGTTAAGTGACGTTTTAATAAATATTTCAATATCTCCAACCGCAGCAAGTCATTAAATCAATCTCTAATGCTTTTAAGATTTCTCGTCGAGAAGCAACTCTGCTTTCTTCGATTATAGATCAAGCAAACCTAACCTCAAGTTTGTTTCGGTATTACTACTGACTATTGTCAAGTCATGTAGTGAAATCGTAACTTTTAGGAACATGAGGTATTAAAAGTGTTGAAATCGGATTATAATTGTACTGAAAGAAAACATTCCAGACAATCAATTAATGTGCCAACACTGAATCCTTAAAACTGTAGCTCGACCTTGTCTGATATGTGTAAACAATCCGCTTACATAACGAGGCCACCCTAGTTAGCGTCCATTACTGAGCGGCTCAGCGTTTGGCGTTGCATGACCGAAACAATTTCAATTACAAAAAACAACTGCGCACGCCTGATGTGTAACGAATACATATATACAATGTGTAGGTACATTATAAAATATTTGTTTCGTAATATTTAGTAGATCGAACTGAAATGATGGCAGTCGAGATATTGGGAGAGAGTTATGAAGAAGAAACTAAACAAATCTTACACTCTGAATGAGTGTCCGTTTGAACTATCAGGAATTTTAGGCTCCAGTGTAGAGACCACTACCCATATGGCAATAAAAAATAGCTTCTAAAAACTAGACAATTATGTATGAATTGCACAATTGCACATCCTTCTTTTTCATATGGGGTTTCCAAAGATGGTGGTGCTATCACCATGAGTTGCGCCAACTTCAATTAAAATTATGCTATTTAATAAATCAGATTTCAATTGCCTCAAATATCAGAGAATTTGTAAAAAATTTATTAATAAATATGCAGTTCAACTCGAAAGACTAGCCTAGAATGAGTGCGTTATTTTTGCATCATCAAAATCAAAACTTTATCACGCCGTTAGTTTTTGTTTGGCTTCTACATTGTAGTTGATCAACACACCAATAACGTGCACTAAAGATTCTTCTGTCTTTCTGGATTCTATTAACGATCTAGCAACTTCTTCTAATGCCACTGCACCACTGGAGTTTAGCTGTACGAAGCCAGCTCTAGCCTTTGCCAAGCAAAATAATCTTTGTTTAGCGGTAGTGATTCAGTTCACTCTCAAATATTCCTCAGTCAGCTAGTTAGTTAAAAGTTCCTGTCACCTAAAGTTTATGTTAGAGGTTAGCATGAACTTTAGGCGACAGAACTAATTTAACCAAAACATTTTTTTACAGAGTTCGGTGGTTTAAAAATTTGTCCCAAAACGGTGGATCTGACTGAAACTTTTTCTATTGAATAGCTTATTGGTAGGTATGTATAGACAGTTTATTCACTTCACTAATAACATAATAACTGCCCCATGGCAGTTCTATTAGTTGATTCAATTTAGTTTTATGTAACTTTATATTCAAAGGAAGTCGTGGGTGGTCACCAATAGGGCTTGATATATCTTAAAACGTAGAGGTCAGTAGATCGAATATTATTTCTTCTAACAGGACTGTTATTATCCAATTGTCTGGAGCACTGGATATCCAATCTACGTGTGTTATAACTTTATAAGCTGTGAGTTCATCTCATTCTCGTTGCATCTTTAAATTGATGGGACTTTTATTATTGTGTACGACTATTATATAATATGAGTAAATGTTTTCATAATAGGTAGGTAATCACTGATGTTTAGAACACATCCAAGTTTGAGCTGTTCAGTTATTATTCTGAAGAATGTTTATTTCATGTTTTGATGCTTACAATTCTTTGTTGCTTAATTTAGCTCACGTATTGCCTTTTTATTCAATGTTTACGTATAGGTATTGTGTCAAAAGCAGGACATATTGTAATAATCGTTCACCTAAAATTTTGTTATGTCTTTAATTGTACTGTTTGCAACATATTGAAAAGAATATATTCTCGGCTTTCATTTACAAGGCCATCGCCGACACTGTTTCGCTCCACTTTTCGTTGAAACTTTCTGTTTGCAACTTAATCCTACAAGTCTAGGCTACGAGAAATGGAAATTGTATTAATTTTTGTAAGCGACGCGACGTTTACGAAGCCAGTGGTATCTTCAAGACGTGAACGTAATTAAAGACGTTTATGTAACATCAGTTTAATACAATGACTTTAATTTTAGTCTGTAATAGACATTTACAGTTAATGTACGCCCATTCACATTATATGTACGATATTGTAGAGTCACTAATGATATATTATTATCTAATAATTGAGTTACATAAAATAAATTGGAACTTAACAAAAGACTTCAACGCACGAAGTTACGGATTACATGAAGTGCTTGCTACGACCGGTCACAAATTCATTTTGATTTTGATGTAATAAGATGTGATATAAATAAGATGAATTAATGAATTTAATAGGAGCTGGCAGCTCAAATATTTAAATTTTAAGACGTTCCTTGATGCGATGCTTTATTATTGGGAAAAGCATTCGTGATATCCGCATGCTCTTTTTTGTTTCACAATATTGTTGATGTTCTTAGATTAGATACCAAATTCATGATTTTAATCGTGTTTATTATTATTTATCTTATTATCTGTGTCATGCGAGAGAGATCGCTTGAAGCGAAAACTGCGTGTAGCTCTGAATATTCACTTAGGTGGTCTTCAAGTAGGTCAGATGTGCAAATGCAGAAACCAAAACATCTTCAACCATCTATTGTTTCTATTTCGTATTCACCTGAGAGGAATTGGCTGGAAGGGGAAGCGATGTGCAGGCGGATGCACGGGTGGGTGCACGGGTGGGTGCGGGGCCAATATGGGCGCCGGTGGGTGCACCGGCACCGGGTGCGGCAGCGGCGGCGGCGGTAGCGTGCTATACGGAGGCGGTGGCACATTTTCCAGCAGCTCTGGCGGCCGCGGCGCTCGCGCACGCCGTACGCGCCGCCGCCGTGTTGGCTCCTCCGTCTGACATTCGGCACTCGCCACACTCCGCTCCCTCTCCGTCTGCACCGCACTGTTCACATTCACGGGCGCATCCTGCACCTCCACTATGTTCACGTTCACGTTCACACTGGACACGTTCTGTCGGCTCGGCTCGCCCGGGACGCGCACCGAGACCGAGTCCGACTTGCGCAGGCCGGGCGCGGGCACGGGCAGCCGCATATCGGTATAGGCGCGGGATGACGCGCGCGCATGTCGACCGCCGTTTGGCGACTGGTCGGTGCCCCCCGCGCGGTGCAGCGCGGTGTCGGTGCGCGAGCGCGCGAGGGGCGGCGAGCGGCACTCGTAGGGCTGCCACAGCAGCGCGGACAGCGCCTCGGCGGCGGACGGCGGCGGCGCGGTCGCCACGCTCATCTCGTGACCGCGCTCCGCTGCCGCGCCAGCGCCGTCTCCCGCCACCCGCCGCCGCCGCCACCTGCTAACAAAACATTGCACATCTAGAGTGACCATCGTCTGTACCAGTTCATGAGATAATTAAGAAATCTCTTCAAAGTCCTAAAAATCAGCCTGCCACAACACTGTTCTTAAGATTAAAACACCACCAGTTTGTCTAAGGACAACAATATTAAAAACCCTAAAACTAATTAAAACAGTAACAGAATTAAAATTAAAAGACAAGAATAACTAGTAATAGATTGAAACGGAGAGCTAATCACCATGTGCTGATACAGTATTTATGGCTCTAAAATAAGGCAATTTTTTATACTTATAGGAACTCTCCCCAAATAAATTTTTTATTTAAGTTTGACTCTTGAACGAACCCACACAGTACCGTACCGATGATTATGATATGACATGATGAAAAATGTGTTGGTAGAGTTACCGTGTACAAGTACAAGTATAGGTACATTCTAAATTAAAATGTATATAAAAAGCCTACGAAAAACAACAAACAAGTGTGGTCAAAGTTAAAGTTACATGTGCCACAAATTGCGGAACACGAAGCAATGTTGTCACATTGCTTGACCGCAATAACTCATATTCATAGTACCTAGCTATAGCTATAGGAAGTAAACTCTTACATTTGACGTATAACAGTAGGGTTGCCACTAAGTTGATTGTAAATGTGGATACTTCTTTCTCTCTGGGCTCCAAAAGTTATGATATTTACAAACAAGCAGCACTGGATCAAGACACTGCTTTAGCTGTTAAATCTATTATAGATTTCATTTCGTCCCTAATACATCATAGCAAAAATTGTTGGCATGGCCAGAATTAAGTTTTCTTTTACATACAAATTGCTACACGAAAATGCTGTTCCGTACAATATGAATAGATGTTAAGTCTTCAGTGGTCTTGGCTTTGATTCAAATTCTGTGAAATTAGTTTCAATTAAAATTACACTTGGGACTACGCTTATCCAAATTGAGGAAGTTCTTAATAATAATAATAATAATAACGGCAACACTGAACATGTGTCAACATTTTTTTAGCTCCGTACAATTTATTTTACATAAATAAATAGAGATCAAATACATATCATACAATACTACAGCAAGAAAACTCTGAAAAGCATAAATCAGTTAAAGGAAAATTAATCAGAACTATTTTGAAACAATATCCAAAAATGAACAAAAATTCCCCAATGACGTGTGTCAAAAGCGTCATCATCATAATTTATACAACATATCACCATGCATGAAAATTACGAAAATGAATCTACATAAAGAATGTTGACCAGAGCAGCCGCACGACGAGCACGCCCACCACCCCCGGACCCGCCGCTCAGCTCCGCCTCGCCGCCGCCGGAACTCGGATCACCAGTCACACCGGCGGCTGCAGTTGCGTCGAGCTCGAGCGACGAGTATTTTTCGCCGCCGACGTCGCCAACACCTGCACGTCGGCCGAGAAGAGGCCGGCCACCGAACGGCTTGGGATCTAGGGGCCAACCGGCCCCGAGCCGGGTCCCCGCTGCCGGTGGTTGTGTGCAGCGCATGAAATGGACTTCGCAAATTAACGAGAACGTCATGCGCGCATATTACGGGTCTACAGAGGGGGGAACTAACCTCACTGCGTATCGTGGTAGGATGCTGTCTCTGTTCCGGGCACTGGAACCGGCCGTCGACGTCTCGGCTCAACGACTCTCGGATCAGGTGCGGGTCATCCAACGCGATCACAGATTGGACGACGCCGCACTTGATAGGCTGCGCTTAGAGGCGCTGGGCAACCGTGTCGTCCCCACCCCGTCACAGACCGCGGTACAACCGCCAGTTGCGGACGTAATCCCACCGCGGTCCAATTGCGTGGATGAGGAGGAGGATGATAGGGTTGCGACAGTAAGTAGCCAGTGCAACGAACGACTGGGGAGCGCACTGGAGGATGCGATGCGGGAATTTCGAACCGCTCCTGTCGAGCTTAGGCCACGATTACCACGCTTGCCCATGCACAAAAAAAATAGGGCATTGGTGTGTGCCCTGGATTCGCTGCTTGATAATTACTTTGAAAGCAGCGAAGATCTCCTCGATACACATTCAATCTTGTATTGCGCGGCAGTTGCGGCATGTCGTGTAGCTAACGTCAAATTCCCTGACTGTGACAGAGCTACACGACCAAAATCAGCCGCACCAGCCTGGCAGTGCAGGATTGAGCGTCGTATCGATGAGGCCAGGGTACTCATTGGCAAGCTATCCTGCTTCAGGGAGGGCAATAACCGGCCTAGAGTGATGCGCTTTGTGAGGCGGGCTTTCTCGGGGACTGGAATCAGCCCTCGGGAATATATGTCCCGAGTCACAGAGCGCATCGACTTCCTGAAGCAGAAGGTTTGTGCATGGGCGAACCGTATTCGTCGGTATAAGCGACGGGTAGAGCGATATGTCCAGAATCGCATGTTCCAGAGCGATCAAAGGTGGGTATATAGAACTTGGGAGCGACCTGAACAAGGTGATGTTGATGTGCATCGCCCGGATGACGATGCCACAAATGCATTCTGGCGCGGCATCTGGTCGGTGCCCGTCAGTCACGCTGAGGCTGGCTGGATGCGTGATGTAGAGCGTGTGTGTGAACCTATACCAGAAATGGAGGCTATAATCATTACTCCACTAGACGTGGCCTGTGCGGTCCGCCCGATTCCAAACTGGAAATCACCGGGACCGGACGGACTGCACAATTTTTGGTTAAAATGGTTGCGTAGTTCACACACTCGCCTGGCATCGCAATTTCAGTCAGCCCTGGAGTCTGGGTCGCTACCACAGTTCCTTACAACAGGAGTTACCCACCTGCTCCATAAATCAGGTAGTCCCGCGGAACCTAAGAATTATAGGCCGATCACGTGTTTGCCGACGGTCTATAAACTTCTTACATCCATTTTGAGAGCAAAAATAACCACGCATGTCGAAATTAATTCCATTATGTCTACCTCTCAAAATGGATGTAGGAACGGGTCCCGCGGTACTAAGGAGCTGCTCCTCATTGATATGGCCATTAGCCAACAGGTTCGTCGATCCCGAAAGGATCTGTCGACATGTTGGATAGATTATAAGAAGGCCTATGACTCGGTGCCACATGCATGGCTCATGAGGGTGCTGGAGTTGTATAAAATTGATACAACTCTACGCGCCTTCCTGATGTCATGTATGGGGCAGTGGAGTACGGTTCTTCGCTATCCAGGATGTCGGCGGATTCGAGGGACTGATGAACCCATAAGGATTAAGCGAGGAATATTCCAGGGCGATAGTCTGAGCCCACTATGGTTTTGTTTAGCCTTGAACCCTCTTAGCACACTGCTGGAGGGTTCAGGGCTGGGCTACCGGTTGAGAAGAGGTGGTCAGGTAATATCCCACCTCCTTTACATGGATGATCTGAAACTCTTTGCCACCAACAACTTGCGACTGATGGAGTTACTGAAGATAACTGAAACCTTCAGTAACGCCATCAGGATGGAGTTTGGTGTGGACAAGTGTGCAGTCATGCATGTAAAGAGAGGAGAGATTATGGAATCCGTGGGAACCCAACTTTCGAATTCCATACAACTTAGATCCCTCTCCTCAACCGAAACCTACAAGTATTTGGGTATGTCGAAAGCGTTGGGCATCAATGGGGCTGACATGAAGCAATCGTTGGGGGAGCGCTTCTTTGGCCGCCTGAAGAAAGTACTTAACAGTCTTTTGTCAGGCGGAAATAAGGTGCGCGCATTCAACGGTTGGGTCATGCCGGTCTTGATGTACTCTTTTGGCATACTCAAATGGACTCAGACAGAACTAGATGCCCTGGATAGGAGAGTCCGGACACTGCTGACCGCAAACCGGATGCATCACCCAAGATCCTCGGTCATGAGGCTGTACGTCCCGCGGAAGTGTGGGGGCCGAGGCTTTTTAAACGCTAAGACCCTCCACAACCGTGAGGTGTGCAGTCTCAGAGAATATTTTCTCAAAGCCGAGGTGGGTATGCACCGGGATGTGGTCGCAGTGGACAAGGGGCTCACACCGCTGTCCTTGGCTAAAGAGAACTGGCGCAAACCTGTAGTGCTCAGTACTAATGATCGCAGGGAGGTATGGCAAAGTAAGGAGCTACACGGGCGCTTTTATCGGGCCCTTCATGGACCCGATACAGACTTCTTAGCGTCCGTGTCTTGGCTACGCTTCGGTGACCTCTTTGGGGAAACCGAAGGTTTTGTCTGTGCAATTATGGACGAAGTTATCATGACGAACAACTACCGGAGATATATTGTGAAGGACGGGACGGTTGACATATGTCGGGCATGCCACCGTCCGGGTGAGTCCATCAGACATATTGTTTCTGGTTGTTCTCGTCTGGCTAACGGCGAGTACTTGCACAGGCATAACCAAGTGGCCAGGATTATCCACCAGCAACTTGCTTTGAAATACCGCCTCGTGGATTCAGAGGTACCTTACTACAGGTATGTGCCCGACCCAGTTCTCGAAAATGAACATATCACGTTGTACTGGGATCGATCTATTATCACTGACAGGACTATTGTTGCTAATAAGCCTGATATAGTGATAATAGATCGAGTAGCGCGCCGCACGGTGATGGTCGATGTTACCATCCCGCATGACGACAACCTCGTAAAAGCTGAGAAAGAGAAACAAATCAAATATCTCGACTTGGCGCACGAGGTTGTTGACATGTGGGATGTTGACTCGGCTATCATTGTGCCGATTGTCGTATCTGCCAATGGCCTTATGGCCAAGAGCCTCGACCAACATCTCATGAGGCTCTCGTTAGGCGGCTGGATCAAGGGTCTGATTCAGAAGGCAGTTCTCCTCGATACGGCACGCATTGTGCGGAGGTTCCTATCTCTGGAGCCCTAACCACCGGTAGCTTGGACCCTGCTCCCCATATCGGTGGATCCCTATTTTTTGTATTTTTAAATGTTTTGTTTTTTATTTTATTTTTATATAATGAAATATTTAAAAATATAAACAATATGTGTTATAAATGAATAAATGGAATAATAATAAAAATGAATCTACATAAAGAATGTTGACCAGAGCAGCCGCACGACGAGCACGCCCACCACCCCCGGACCCGCCGCTCAGCTCCGCCTCGCCGCCGCCGGAACTCGGATCACCAGTCACACCGGCGGCTGCAGTTGCGTCGAGCTCGAGCGACGAGTATTTTTCGCCGCCGACGTCGCCAACACCTGCACGTCGGCCGAGAAGAGGCCGGCCACCGAACGGCTTGGGATCTAGGGGCCAACCGGCCCCGAGCCGGGTCCCCGCTGCCGGTGGTTGTGTGCAGCGCATGAAATGGACTTCGCAAATTAACGAGAACGTCATGCGCGCATATTACGGGTCTACAGAGGGGGGAACTAACCTCACTGCGTATCGTGGTAGGATGCTGTCTCTGTTCCGGGCACTGGAACCGGCCGTCGACGTCTCGGCTCAACGACTCTCGGATCAGGTGCGGGTCATCCAACGCGATCACAGATTGGACGACGCCGCACTTGATAGGCTGCGCTTAGAGGCGCTGGGCAACCGTGTCGTCCCCACCCCGTCACAGACCGCGGTACAACCGCCAGTTGCGGACGTAATCCCACCGCGGTCCAATTGCGTGGATGAGGAGGAGGATGATAGGGTTGCGACAGTAAGTAGCCAGTGCAACGAACGACTGGGGAGCGCACTGGAGGATGCGATGCGGGAATTTCGAACCGCTCCTGTCGAGCTTAGGCCACGATTACCACGCTTGCCCATGCACAAAAAAAATAGGGCATTGGTGTGTGCCCTGGATTCGCTGCTTGATAATTACTTTGAATGCAGCGAAGATCTCCTCGATACACATTCAATCTTGTATTGCGCGGCAGTTGCGGCATGTCGTGTAGCTAACGTCAAATTCCCTGACTGTGACAGAGCTACACGACCAAAATCAGCCGCACCAGCCTGGCAGTGCAGGATTGAGCGTCGTATCGATGAGGCCAGGGTACTCATTGGCAAGCTATCCTGCTTCAGGGAGGGCAATAACCGGCCTAGAGTGATGCGCTTTGTGAGGCGGGCTTTCTCGGGGACTGGAATCAGCCCTCGGGAATATATGTCCCGAGTCACAGAGCGCATCGACTTCCTGAAGCAGAAGGTTTGTGCATGGGCGAACCGTATTCGTCGGTATAAGCGACGGGTAGAGCGATATGTCCAGAATCGCATGTTCCAGAGCGATCAAAGGTGGGTATATAGAACTTGGGAGCGACCTGAACAAGGTGATGTTGATGTGCATCGCCCGGATGACGATGCCACAAATGCATTCTGGCGCGGCATCTGGTCGGTGCCCGTCAGTCACGCTGAGGCTGGCTGGATGCGTGATGTAGAGCGTGTGTGTGAACCTATACCAGAAATGGAGGCTATAATCATTACTCCACTAGACGTGGCCTGTGCGGTCCGCCCGATTCCAAACTGGAAATCACCGGGACCGGACGGACTGCACAATTTTTGGTTAAAATGGTTGCGTAGTTCACACACTCGCCTGGCATCGCAATTTCAGTCAGCCCTGGAGTCTGGGTCGCTACCACAGTTCCTTACAACAGGAGTTACCCACCTGCTCCATAAATCAGGTAGTCCCGCGGAACCTAAGAATTATAGGCCGATCACGTGTTTGCCGACGGTCTATAAACTTCTTACATCCATTTTGAGAGCAAAAATAACCACGCATGTCGAAATTAATTCCATTATGTCTACCTCTCAAAATGGATGTAGGAACGGGTCCCGCGGTACTAAGGAGCTGCTCCTCATTGATATGGCCATTAGCCAACAGGTTCGTCGATCCCGAAAGGATCTGTCGACATGTTGGATAGATTATAAGAAGGCCTATGACTCGGTGCCACATGCATGGCTCATGAGGGTGCTGGAGTTGTATAAAATTGATACAACTCTACGCGCCTTCCTGATGTCATGTATGGGGCAGTGGAGTACGGTTCTTCGCTATCCAGGATGTCGGCGGATTCGAGGGACTGATGAACCCATAAGGATTAAGCGAGGAATATTCCAGGGCGATAGTCTGAGCCCACTATGGTTTTGTTTAGCCTTGAACCCTCTTAGCACACTGCTGGAGGGTTCAGGGCTGGGCTACAGGTTGAGAAGAGGTGGTCAGGTAATATCCCACCTCCTTTACATGGATGATCTGAAACTCTTTGCCACCAACAACTTGCGACTGATGGAGTTACTGAAGATAACTGAAACCTTCAGTAACGCCATCAGGATGGAGTTTGGTGTGGACAAGTGTGCAGTCATGCATGTAAAGAGAGGAGAGATTATGGAATCCGTGGGAACCCAACTTTCGAATTCCATACAACTTAGATCCCTCTCCTCAACCGAAACCTACAAGTATTTGGGTATGTCGGAAGCGTTGGGCATCAATGGGGCTGACATGAAGCAATCGTTGGGGGAGCGCTTCTTTGGCCGCCTGAAGAAAGTACTTAACAGTCTTTTGTCAGGCGGAAATAAGGTGCGCGCATTCAACGGTTGGGTCATGCCGGTCTTGATGTACTCTTTTGGCATACTCAAATGGACTCAGACAGAACTAGATGCCCTGGATAGGAGAGTCCGGACACTGCTGACCGCAAACCGGATGCATCACCCAAGATCCTCGGTCATGAGGCTGTACATCCCGCGGAAGTGCGGGGGCCGAGGCTTTTTAAACGCTAAGACCCTCCACAACCGTGAGGTGTGCAGTCTCAGAGAATATTTTCTCAAAGCCGAGGTGGGTATGCACCGGGATGTGGTCGCAGTGGACAAGGGGCTCACACCGCTGTCCTTGGCTAAAGAGAACTGGCGCAAACCTGTAGTGCTCAGTACTAATGATCGCAGGGAGGTATGGCAAAGTAAGGAGCTACACGGGCGCTTTTATCGGGCCCTTCATGGACCCGATACAGACTTCTTAGCGTCCGTGTCTTGGCTACGCTTCGGTGACCTCTTTGGGGAAACCGAAGGTTTTGTCTGTGCAATTATGGACGAAGTTATCATGACGAACAACTACCGGAGATATATTGTGAAGGACGGGACGGTTGACATATGTCGGGCATGCCACCGTCCGGGTGAGTCCATCAGACATATTGTTTCTGGTTGTTCTCGTCTGGCTAACGGCGAGTACTTGCACAGGCATAACCAAGTGGCCAGGATTATCCACCAGCAACTTGCTTTGAAATACCGCCTCGTGGATTCAGAGGTACCTTACTACAGGTATGTGCCCGACCCAGTTCTCGAAAATGAACATATCACGTTGTACTGGGATCGATCTATTATCACTGACAGGACTATTGTTGCTAATAAGCCTGATATAGTGATAATAGATCGAGTAGCGCGCCGCACGGTGATGGTCGATGTTACCATCCCGCATGACGACAACCTCGTAAAAGCTGAGAAAGAGAAACAAATCAAATATCTCGACTTGGCGCACGAGGTTGTTGACATGTGGGATGTTGACTCGGCTATCATTGTGCCGATTGTCGTATCTGCCAATGGCCTTATGGCCAAGAGCCTCGACCAACATCTCATGAGGCTCTCGTTAGGCGGCTGGATCAAGGGTCTGATTCAGAAGGCAGTTCTCCTCGATACGGCACGCATTGTGCGGAGGTTCCTATCTCTGGAGCCCTAACCACCGGTAGCTTGGACCCTGCTCCCCATATCGGTGGATCCCTATTTTTTGTATTTTTAAATGTTTTGTTTTTTATTTTATTTTTATATAATGAAATATTTAAAAATATAAACAATATGTGTTATAAATGAATAAATGGAATAATAATAATAATAATGGCAACACCAAACAGATGTCAACATTTTTTCTACTCCGCATATAATTTACACAAATAAATTGAAATCAAATACAATTAACAGCAAGACAAGTCATAAATAAAAGCAAAAGAACTCCGTAACAAGAAAAATATCTAGAACAAAACTACCTATTTACAATAAATTACAAATGATGAAAAAAGCAACAATGACGTATGACGTCAAATGCGACAATAAAAAAATTCAGAAAATATCAAAATGGAAATATATGAATAAGGAATAGGAATGTTGACCAGAGCAGCCGCACTACGTGCACGCCCACCACCCCCGGGCACGTCGCTCAGCTCCGCCTCGCCGCCGCCGGAACCCGGATCACCAGTCACACCGGCGGCTGCAGTTGCGTCGAGCTCGAGCGACGAGTATTTTTCGCCGCCGACGTCGCCAACACCTGCACGTCGGCCGAGAAGAGGCCGGCCACCGAATGGCTTGGGATCTAGGGGCCAACCGGCCCCGAGCCGGGTCCCCGCTGCCGGTGGTTGTGTGCAGCGCATGAAATGGACTTTGCAAATAAACGAGAACGTCATGCGCGCATATTACGGGTCTACAGAGGGGGGAACTAACCTCACTGCGTACCGTGGTAGGATGCTGTCTATGTTCCAGGCACTAGAACCGGCCGTCAACGTCTCGGCCCAACGACTCTCGGATCAGGTGCGGGTTATCCAACGCAATCACAGATTGGACGACGCCGCACTTGATAGGCTGCGTTTAGAGGCGCTGAGCAACCGTGTCATCCCCACCCCGTCACAGACCGCGGTACAACCGTCAGTTACGGACGTAATCCCACCGCGGTCCAATCGCGTGGATCTGGAGGGGGATGATAGGGTTGCGACAGTAAGTAGCCAGTGCAACGAACAACTGGGGAGCGCACTGGAGGATGCGATTCGGGAATTTCGAACCGCTCCTGTCGAGCTTAGGCCACGATTACCACGTTTGCCCATGCACAAAAAAAATAGGGCATTGGTGTGTGCCCTGGATTCGCTGCTTGATGATTACTTTGAAAGCAGCGAAGATCTCCTCGATACACACTCAATCTTGTATTGCGCGGCAATTGCGGCATGTCGTGTAGCTAATGTCAAATTTCCTGACTGTGACAGAGTTACACGACCAAAATCAGCCACACCAGCCTGGCAGTGCAGGATTGAGCGTCGTATCGATGAGGCCAGGGTACTCATCGGCAAGCTATCCTGCTTCAGGGAGGGCAATAATCGGCCTAGAGTGATGCGCTTTGTGAGGCGGGCTTTCTCGGGGACTGGAATCAGTCCTCGAGAATATATGTCCCGAGTCACAGAGCGCATCGACTTCCTGAAGCAGAAGGTTTGTGCATGGGCGAACCGTATTCGTCGGTATAAGCGACGGGTAGAGCGATATCTCCAGAATCGCATGTTCCAGAGCGATCAGAGGTGGGTATATAGAACTTGGGAGCGACCTGAACAAGGTGATGTTGATGTGCATCGCCCGGATGACGATGCCACAAATGCATTCTGGCGCGGCATCTGGTCGGTGCCCGTCTGTCACGCTGAGGCTGGCTGGATACGTGATGTAGAGCGTATGTGTGAACCTATACCAGAAATGGAGGAAATAGTCATTACTCCACTAGACGTGGCCTGTGCAGTCCGCCCGATTCCAAACTGGAAATCACCGGGACCGGACGGACTGCACAATTTTTGGTTAAAATGGTTTCGTAGTTCACACATTCGCCTGGCATCGCAATTTCAGTCGGCCTTAGAGTCCGGGTCGCTACCACAGTTCCTTACAACAGGAGTTACCCACCTGCTCCATAAATCAGGTAGTTCCGCGGAACCCAAGAATTATAGGCCGATAACATGTTTGCCGACGGTCTATAAACTTCTTACATCCATTTTGAGAGCAAAAATTACCACCCATATCGAAATCAATTCCATTATGTCTGCCTCTCAGAATGGATGTAGGAACGGGTCCCGCGGTACTAAGGAGCTGCTCCTCATTGATATGGCCATTAGCCAACAGGTTCGTCGATCCCGAAAGGATCTGTCGACATGTTGGATAGATTATAAGAAGGCCTATGACTCGGTGCCACATGCATGGCTCATGAGGGTGCTGGAGTTGTATAAAATTGATGCAACTCTACGCGCCTTCCTGATGTCATGTATGGGGCAGTGGAGTACGGTTCTTCGCTATCCAGGATGTCGGCAGATTCGGGGGACCGATGAACCCATAAGGATTAAGCGAGGAATATTCCAGGGCGATAGTCTGAGCCCACTATGGTTTTGTTTAGCCTTGAACCCTCTTAGCACGCTGCTGGAGGGTTCGGGGCTGGGCTACCGGTTGAAAAGAGGTGGTCAGGTAATATCCCACCTCCTTTACATGGATGATCTGAAACTCTTTGCCACCAACAACTTGCGACTGATGGAGTTACTGAAGATAACTGAAACCTTCAGTAACGCCATCAGGATGGAGTTTGGTGTGGACAAGTGTGCAGTCATGCATGTAAAGAGAGGAGAGATTATGGAATCCGAGGGCACCCAACTTTCGAATTCCATACAACTTAGATCCCTCTCCTCAACCGAAACCTACAAGTATTTGGGTATGTCGGAAGCGTTGGGCATCAATGGAGCTGACATGAAGCAATCGTTGAGGGAGCGCTTCTTTGGCCGCCTGAAGAAAGTACTTAACAGTCTTTTGTCAGGCGGAAATAAGGTGCGCGCATTCAACGGTTGGGCCATGCCGGTTTTGATGTACTCTTTTGGCATACTCAAATGGACTCAGACAGAACTAGACGCCCTGGATAGGAGAGTCCGGACACTGCTGACCGCAAACCGGATGCATCACCCACGTTCCTCGGTCATGAGGCTGTACATCCCGCGGAAGTGCGGGGGCCGAGGCTTTTTAAATGCCAAGACCCTCCACAACCGTGAGGTGTGCAGTCTCAGAGAATATTTTCTCAAAGCCGACGTGGGTATGCACCGGGATGTGGTCGCAGTGGACAAGGGGCTCACACCGCTGTCCTTGGCTAAAGAGAACTGGTGCAAACCTGTAGTGCTCAGTACTAATGATCGCAGGGAGGTATGGCAAAGTAAGGAGCTACACGGGCGCTTTTATCGGGCCCTTCATGGACCCGATACAGACTTCTTAGCGTCCGTGTCTTGGCTACGCTTCGGTGACCTCTTTGGGGAAACCGAAGGTTTTGTCTGTGCAATTATGGACGAAGTTATCATGACGAATAACTACCGGAAATATATTGTGAAGGATGGGACGGTTGACATATGTCGGGCATGCCACCGTCCGGGTGAGTCCATAAGACATATTGTTTCTGGTTGTTCCCGTCTGGCTAACGGCGAGTACTTGCACAGGCATAACCAAGTGGCCAGGATTATCCACCAGCAACTTGCTTTGAAATACCGCCTCGTGGATTCAGAGGTACCGTACTACAGGTATGTGCCCGACCCAGTTCTCGAAAATGACCATGTCACGTTGTACTGGGATCGATCTATTATCACTGACAGGACTATTGTTGCTAATAAGCCTGATATAGTGATAATAGATCGAGTAGCGCGCCGCACGGTGATAATCGATGTTACCATCCCGCATGACGAGAACCTCGTAAAAGCTGAGAAAGAGAAACAAATCAAATATCTCGACTTGGCGCACGAGGTTGTTGACATGTGGAATGTTGACTCGGCTATCATTGTGCCGATTGTCGTAACGGCCAATGGCCTTATGGCCAAGAGCCTCGATCAACATCTCATGAGGCTCTCGTTAGGCGGCTGGGTCAAGGGCCTGATACAGAAAGCAGTTCTCCTTGATACGGCTCGCATTGTGAGGAGGTTCCTGTCTCTGGAGTCCTAACCACCGGTAGCTTGGACCCTGCTCCCCATACCGGTGGATCTCTATTTTTTATGTTTTTAAATGTTTTGTTTTTTTTTTTTTTTTATTATTTAATTTTATACTTAATGAAATATTTAAAAATATAAATAATATGTATGAAAAATGAATAAAGGAAAATAATAATAATATAATAATAAAAACATTTATTTCTCACCACAAACCAAAATACAAGCAGTGATAAATTAATAAATTAGACATTAGCAAGGGGTGACACATTTCTGGATTGTGGATCGCTGGTGCCTGTGGTAGGTAGTAAACACCTGTAATACAGGTCACCAGGTCCCCACCTCTTAAAGGTTAAAAATACAGTTAAATTGGCTTACAAGTATTACTGCTACATCCCATAATTAGTTTTACGTTTTCTTAAGTGCACAAGTTCCAAAAAGTGAGTGGGTTTATGGAAATAACGGTAAAAAACAATAAGAAATAAAAACTACCTAACTTAAGTATGTGTTATGTATGAAAGTGTTTGTTTGTGCATGGTTATATGAGTGGGTGTGTGTGTGTGGGTGTGTGTGTGTGGGTGTGTGTGTGTGGCTGTGTGTATAATGGATGTAGTTGAGACTGAATGTATGCACCGTTTGAGTCTACACTAAAACATCCATGAGAGCTTCTGTCTCAGTGTATGGTTGGGTTTGGAGCCAGGCTTGGAGAATATTTTTATAATTAAAGTTATTCAATGAGTGCAAGGACAGGATTTGATGTAATTTATTATAAAGATAGGGTCCGAGGAAGATGAAAAACCTATGACTAAATGAGGTCTTAAGTGAAGAGGCCGTAGCAACGATATGGTTGCGGCGAGTGGATTCCCGTGAGTAGATGGTAATGGAGTGCTGTTTGATGGCAGTGGCAAGTATAAACAATTGGCGAACAGTTAGCACTTGACAGTACTCATAGAGCTTGACTGTAGGATAGATACGCGGTTTGAAGCAGCACACCTTAAGAACAGCTCTTTGCGCACGTTCAATCTGTATAAAGTGAGTTTTAGCAGCTCCGCCCCAGGTAGAAATGCAATAAGTTATAATCGATTGACATAGTGCTTGATAGACCATTTTCAAAGTATCTGGATCTGCTGAATGGCGTAGTTGCTTAAAGATGTAAATTAGCTTCCGTAGTCTATTTGATAAATGTGCGATATATTCTTTGAATGTGAGGTTGCAGTCAATCACTATGCCTAGGTACTTTATCGACGTGAGTCGTTCAATGTTGTAAAGACTGCTACGAGGGGAGGTAATGTCATTACTGTTAGAATTATTTAACTCGGCGGTGACATTCAGCGAGCTAGCTAGTGACATACTGGAATTACGAATCGAGAAGTTTAGTATTTTCGTTTTTGCTATGTTCAAAGTAAGGATGTTGTTTTTTAGCCATTCACTGACTTTGTCAAAACCTTTTTGAGCGAGGCTATATGTTTCTGCCCAGGTTTCCGACGTAAATACAAGTGCTGTATCATCCGCATACGAAAATATTGTACCGTTTTCCAGGCTGAGGTTGCACAGGTCATTCATGTAGATTAAAAACAAGCTCGGGCCAAGTATACTGCCCTGGGGCACACCAAAGGTAATCGGTAAGTCATGACTGGAATAGGCCCCGATCTTAGCACACTGTGTTCTGCCAGTAAGGTAGCTTTGGAACAGAGAAAGCTGGATGCCTCTTATACCCAGGTATTCAAGTTTTGAAATTAGAATGGGTATCGCGACCGTGTCGAATGCTTTTGCTAGATCGAGGAATAAAGCAACACATTTTTGACTGTTATCCAGTTTCAGTGCAATATGGTTAACCAATTTATGAACAGCATCGGCAGTAGACAGGTTCTTTCTAAAGCCAAATTGATTTTCCGACAACAGTTTGCGGGTCTCCAAGTACGCGACAAGCCTACTGTTTATGATTTTCTCCAGTATTTTGGACATCGCTGGTAAAACTGAGATAGGCCTGTAATTTTCAACACAGTCGCGATCACCAGACTTGAATATAGGGTGGAGAACTGCCTTCTTGAACGAGTCCGGGAAAATACCAGTATGTAGGCTCAAGTTGCAAATGTATGTTAGCGGGGGAACAATAATTCCTCTATGTTTTTGGAGAAATCTAGAAGAAATACCATCCCAGCCAACCGCACAGTCACGCCTGAGTGAAAGAATTAGACGTTCCACCTCCAGCTCATCAGTATCTAGCATTACAAATGATCCTGTCTGAGAAGCCGCAAAGGGTACGGCTTGAAGGTCCCTATGTATTCTTTCCGCGAGTTGTTTTCCTACATTGGCAAAATAAGAATTAATCTCATTTATGGTGTCCTGCTTATTATGATTGTGTTCCAGAAGAGTTGAGGCTGAGGATCTAGATTTATTTATATTCGCGACGTTTTTGATAACCTGCCACAGTTTCTTGGAGTTTCTGCCCGCTTTTTTAAATTCTAGTTTTTCATACTCTGTTTTAGTTTTACGTAAGCAATTTATGCAATAATTACGGTATCTTTTATAGGTGACCTTAAGGACTTCATTTGAGGGATCCTTTTTAAGTTTTTTAGCTAGGTTGTCTCTATTTCGCATACATTTAAGTACCCCTTGAGTGATCCAGGGTTTACTTGTCCTGCGTCTGCGGGATATTGATATTGTTTTTGTATTGTTAGTTAAAGCTAGGTGAATTGGTTCAATTAGATATTTAGTTGCTAAATTCGGGTTTCTTGTTGTATAGACTGAGTTGAAACTTATATTACACATATCATTAGTAAGCTTCTCCTCATCTATTTTCATAACTTGGGTTGAGTTTGATGATGTGATTTTGTTTGATGAAAAGGAGAGTAGAATTGCAAAATGATCTGTTACAGTGGACTCCAATATTAAAACCGTACTTGAAAAGGAGGTTTTAATATTGGCGTGGTCGAGACACGTAGAACCATGAGTTGGCAAAATATGTCCGGGTGTTAGTCCGTGGTGAGCTAAGAGATCCAAATAATCCAATGAGTGGGGAGCTTTATTATTGTGAGCTATATCAATGTTTATATCTCCTATGATCACAATGTTCCTAAATTTTTTGAGATCAGAAAGTACACGGTCCATAGAATGTATAAATTTTGAGGGGTCCTTAAATGCATGCGGCCTGTAGACAGCGATTACGGCTATATCGGTTCCAATAGTGACTATCAAGCAGTTTGTTTCGGAGACGTCGGGCTCTCGAACTTTTACGTATATAACATAATATAATAATATATAATAACTTCCTACTTAGCAGCTCATACATAATATAATACAACACATACATGTTCGCTAATTCCTCTTACACATTACGTGTGTACGTTCGTACAAGTGTATAAGTTATCTTTGTATCTGTAAAAAGTGTGTTTGGAGTTGTGTCCGCTCTACTGCCCCTTCCCTTACGTAACTGTCTGTTCGCTCCACTTACAATACTCATGTAGCCGACCCCTTATCATCGTACTTTTACATTTCTTCCAAAAACTTTTATCCTGCTTACATTTTTATTGCTGTATACTGTATAGTGTTTCAAGACAGAATTCGCTACAAAATTCTTTTCCACCAAATCCTTCGTTTTATAACAATAAATTCTTTTTTACAACTCTCAACAGTTGTCATTCATTGAATATACACGCACTAAATTTTCCTTAGGAAAACATTCGTCGGTTGCGGAGAATCGGACATTTACATTAATAATTCACTGCCTACGTCGATTTCTTTAATCCCTTCGTACTAACTCTCCAGAAGAACCGAGCTTAATAATATTCAGCAAAGCTCTTATGTAAGAATAAGCCCTAGACAGCGGAGAAACTTTAAGAAATTTTAATATTCCAGCTGGAAAAAGTTGAGTCACTTAATAATTCTGACAATGTAACGTTCTGATACAAACTTGGCATAATAATGCTGGCCAAAACAATATAAACCTGCTTGTTATGATTAGGTAATAAATGGCCTTCCCTGTTACAATCAGACAGAATGGGTACTGTCCGCGCGGAAATTCTTTAGGTACATAAGACTTTAGAAGTGATAGGTGCATTATAGCCTTGGCGGTTTTTTTTACAATTACTGTTATGTTTGCATACTCATGAATTGTTAATATTTCAAAACGATCCAAGTTCTTTTAAAAGTTCTATTCCTTTGCTCTAAGTACCATCCAAGCTTCATACTGTACTTTGACGTGATCAAAACACAACAAATCATTGAACTTCAAAGGAGATATCGTCCATTACGTGAGTATCGGAGGGAGATCAGCCGGCTCGCTAGCTGAGACCCGAGATCCGAGGTGAAACCGCACTCAACTCATACACTTTCTCCAAGGCCGCGGCGGCGCCGGCGCCTCCCACTACGACCACTTTAATCATACACATATAAAGCCCCCAATATGTCTGTCTTTCTATCCGCATCATGTCGAAAACTGCTAAATAGTTTTAGAGAAATTATCGCGTTGCGAAAGAGCTACCTCTTTAGAGCAGACTTTTTAGGACGAAGACAAATAATGATGAGCGTTGATTTTTTTTTAATATGACAAAAGGCACGTGTACACTAATCTATTAAAAGTATTTTGCCTGAAATTTATTTTCAATCAAATTGCAATATTCAAGTTCCTCCCAAGCATCTCCGAGGCAAAAATACAACTGTAAACAAAATACACGGATACTGTTATATCACATGTACTATCATTGTACAGGTACACTAATAATAATCATAACTTTCGTTTATCGTTGACACTTTACAAACGTCTTCCGTTTAGTCTTGCATTTATCTGATTGTATTATGAAACTAATTAGACGAGGATTAAGACTACTTGTCCTACATTGCTGTATGTAACAGTAATTAATATAAGGAATTATGTATTACGTGAGTTTAAGCCGAAAGTGCGTACCTACTTTTTTTTCGTAGTATTCGAGTAATGAATAAGCTGATAAGTTGTTTGTCATAGTCATGATAATTGTGGCGGTTT
Source organism: Thalpophila matura (assembly GCA_948465475.1). Classification (NCBI taxonomy): domain Eukaryota; kingdom Metazoa; phylum Arthropoda; class Insecta; order Lepidoptera; family Noctuidae; genus Thalpophila; species Thalpophila matura. The sequence continues at coordinate 9,630,454 of OX419185.1, read as the reverse complement.
CTTTGCTGTACATATTATAATCAGAATTAAGTCTTGAATACATACAATGTTACCTATTACCTACTACCTACATTACTAGTAAAACAGAAGACGTATTTACAATAATCTACGTACAGTCAACTACGAAAGTCAATTACCACTTCAGTTTTTAATTTTTTTTTTTTTTTTAATATTGAAACTGTTAATTAAAACTCTGTAATATTAAAATAAAACAAATGAAATGCTGAAAAGCAGTGTCATCGAATAATTTTATGTGAATTTAAATGTTAGGCCTATCTATACATATAAAAGTACATAGTCTTGTACTTCTCATCAATACCTAGATCAATCTCCTTTGCTTACCTATTCACATCATCCGAATCCGATCTTAATAAATATTTAAATGTCAAAGGAGGTAGTAAGTTTTCTATCAAAGCTTTTCCTTAGACTATTGATAGTGCCTTATAACATAAAGGAAGTGCTCTTGTTAATATGTTTGGCTTTAGTTAATAGTAGTAGTACAGGATATAGTATGATGCAGTGAAATTCTCTGACATCCGCAACTCATAATAAGGAATAGTAGATTGTTATACAAGGGTGGAAAGAAATCAATTCCCATACGAGGTATTTAGACGCACGAGCGAAGCGAGGGCGGCTATAGTCCGAGTGGGAATTGATGACTTTCACCCGTGTTAAACACTCTACTTTTCATTTCAAATATAAGGAAAATAAAAAATAGTAGTTTTCTTTAACGGAATTGGGGATCGACATTTCAGAATCGCTTGAACTCATTTTTAATCAAATAATTTCGGTACAGAGTTAGTATCCCGCCAAATTATACATAAATAGTCTTTTTTAATTTAAATTTCAAATATGGAACACACCGCCCGCGTCACCGCCGCGGGCCATCCCACTTTAATACCTAGGTATTTTTTTTTATTCACATTGGCCGTATACACTCACAAGACCGCAGCATTTTTTTTTTAATCGATATTTTTCTTAATTATGTAAAAAAAAATTATAGCCGACTAAATAACCAATTTTAGTTCTATTTTTAAAATTCATTCCCGCCCTAGGGAGGGAAGCAATCACTATGAGTCTTTCCCGCCCAAGGGAGGGAAGCATCGTTTTCGACCCGCTGCTCTGATCAAACAAACACTACTTTCCGAGTATGAGAAATGAAAAGGTAATTTATATATTTCATAAGTTTAACTGACTAAAAGTATTCTCAAGTATAGAGTGAAGTAGATATAGGCTACAGTCTATGGCCCGCAAAATGGATTCTTTAGTATGGTAGATTGGTACTGGCAGATGCTGTTTGTTAAATATACAAACAGCAAAAATATCACAAGGAACAATACAAGCGATAAATTCAATCATTTGTAAAATTACGTACAATTATATTGATCGCAATCATATTACCGAATAGAAAATCTGTTATAACTTGTTGTATCTAAATATTGTTTTAAAAGTATCGGTCAAATGTTACGCTTTCTCTGAAGGTCATTCGACGGAAAGCAAACTTGATTGCCCACGGCGCGGCGTCTTGCCCAATGGCTTTGAAGTTTCTCTCACTTGTAATTGGAGGAGACACTAATCCACAAACAATTCGAGTCTTCGCTTTGAATATCCGTCAATCCGATAAAGATCTTGAATAAAACGATAATGTAATGACGGGTGATGTAACTTTATACTTAACTACCGTTATTTGTGTTTCGCAAGTTTTATAATGTGTGAATGTGCAGCTTAATATTGCTTAAATTTATTGTTAATTAAGAAATAATTTTGCAACAACGATTTCCGATAAATTAATTTTCATTTAACGTTCGGCTATGCGACGTACGCAAGCGCATTATGAAGTAATTTATCAGTCGCCGCGGACGTTCACATCGTAATCCATCCTCATAAGCGGACGATGCAGAAGCGCCCACAAACCGGTAACTTAATCCCCGTCAATTTTTCACAAACTCTCACTTTATATAAAAATTCTGATGCCGCCATATTCTAACGATTCCAGCGTTGATTTCGGTTTAATTAGTGAATCTGCCGACAACTTTCTGGCCGAATTTTATAGATTATAATCACACATTATCAAAAGAAGAACCCACGTAGAATAAATTATAGAAATGTCATATTAAGTTCTCGCGATCACTACACATTTTAATAAAGCAATCAGATTCAGTCATTATCAGAGAATCAATTCAGTCATCCTGTGACCAAGAACGCTGCAAAGTGCTCGAAACGTCACGAAAACAAATATGTAATATAGGTATGCGATGTAATCCATTAAAAACTTGTTCCACATAATTTATAATATAATTAATGAAATATTATCCATTAAAACCTGTAAGAAAGCTTTCAAAGTATCAGTGATACAGGTTCTAGGGTCCATGACTGAGTCCTCCAGAGTAAATTGGTCAGCGAGTCCCTGACAAAATCAGTTGACGATAACTCGGCACTACAAAAACTCTATGTAGTCTACCTAGGTTGGTTGGTATTCTGAAATCAATCCCCTAAGCTGCGGTTGAGAGCGTCAACAAAAGGATCTCGGTTGTTATTGTGTGGATGCACTAGTAACCGGACTCAGCTAAGGCCATGTTGTTTCATCTTACAGTTACGTATCTGTAACCGTCAAATATGGCGGCTTGTACGACAATTTCATACTGACTTAACGATTACGTACTGACTTACGAATACAGATGGTTTGAAGCAACCCGCCCTAAGTCACTACACTACAACAACCTTAAAATCAATTTTGAGTGAATATAATCTTCGAATCTATATATCTATGGCATAGAGCTCTGTTCACTAGTGAAACACAAAGCATAATAAAAGTAAGAATATAATAGTCAAGTTATATCATCATGGGATATCCTCCGGTATTTCACATAAAACAAACAATTATTAAGATTTCTCTTGGCGGTGGACTAGAATTCAAATTTAGCATCCTAAGCTTTATTGTCCATAATTACCACTATTCCTACATTCAGAATGCCTGATAGGATTTGCGGAATTTTAATTAGTGAGTGAATGTCACAGCGCTTCAGCGTAACTATGGCTCCTAATTATAATGAATAGTGATAAGTGTTTGCCCCCTAAGGTTCACTATCTATGTAGGGAAATATGAAAATGTTTCAGGTTTTCGATCAAATGTTAGACTACTAAAATATTAATATGTTTTTCTTTTATTCACGGACTAGATTGTAGCAATAATATAGTTTATGTAGCAGCATTATAACACAAACACACTGTTTATTACTACATAAACAAAATATTCAAAGATAGGTAATTAATTCTGACAGTAATCAACAACATCAACTAAATAATAATATAACTTATAAACAACAGAGTAGGTACTTACTTATACTACCTAGAGTATACAAAGTGAAACTTTTGAAATTAGCTACCCAATAAATTTTATTTACTTTAGCTTTTTGTTAGTTGATGAATAATAACGAGGGACCTGTGAAAATACATTGAGTTTAACAATGTATTATAATAATAAGTATTACGTAAAGAACACTTGGAAGTTTATGAGAAAAGACGTGATATAAAGACAAGCGGGGAAGTTGCGGCTTGACTTTTATGTAATGCTTTCTCCAAAAACGCATTTGAGAAGTAAAATAGAATGCGTTCCCTTTGTAGTGGCTCGAACAACAATGGCGTGGCGCCGGAACTTGGTATAAAAATGAAAGTGGATTCGCCTGTTATTTTTATAAACCCGACAATCTTGTTTGTGTTTCGTTTGGTTGCCTCCTTATTAGCATACGTCGGTAGTGTCCAGTCGTCGCGTCGTGTCGTACGGCTAAACTCTTAACACGATTTAGGAAAACTCGCTTTCGGCTTCGAAATAAATGAAATTGCCTACTTTTAGACTCGTAATTGGTGTTGACGGATTTTTAAAACAAATTAACATAACTTTGCCATCCTGTTGTAAAAAATAAAAGCGTTAATAACTTTCTTTTTAGATGCAAGTGTTTTTTACTCTTTTTATTATTTTATACCCTTTGAGCTTATAAGAAATGTCTCAAGAGCAATCAATTTGAAATCAAGTGGGAATTAATTTGGAAAGGAGCTGCCACCAGAAGGTTAAATTAAAAATAGTTTTAACGTATGCTTTAAGGGACCTTTGCTGCTGCTTTGTAAATTACATCGTGAATAAACAACTGCCTCTTTTTTTCGCTGATCAGGAAAAAGGTTTAATGCCTTAAGCATACGAAACAGACAAACAGCATGAAGTTATAGGCAGGAAACAGGCAATGGACTAATTAAACAGCTAACATAAAGCTAAATAAACTTTTATACAACTATTATTTTTATTGGTAAAGGTATTCATAATATACAGGGTGGCAGGTTAAACAGTGGAAATATTTTAAGGGGTCATTGTACTCATCATTATGAACAACTTTTACTATGGGACTAAGGCTGAAATCGCGAAAAAAAAATCTGCTGTTCCATACATTTATGTTCACATAACTCAACAAAATGTATGGAACAGCTGATTTTTTTTTCGCGATTTCACGGTTGGTCCCATAGTAAAAGTTGTTCATAATCATGAGTACAATGACCCCTTAAAATATTTCCACTGTCTAACCTGCCACCCTGTATATATCACTAACTGTATACCTGCTTAGGCAGCCGTTACACAGATCATGATCCAAGCAAGGTGACGGACGATTATGACCTTTATAATTATGACCACCTTGATTGGATCGTGTTGGATCGTGATCTGGATTGAGCGTGTAACGGCTGCCTTAGCTATTAGGCGAATCCCACACCACCCCGCGCTACGCTGCGGGGTGCGTGGCGACGGAACAAAACAAAAGCCCCGCGCGTGAATGCGTTTTCAGGCCCGTATTACAGAATGGTGCTCGAGCACAGTACCCCGTAAGCATATTTTGAATTGAAAATTCAACAGTCCTAGAACATTTTGATAAAATTTTATATAATTTGCACATTTTAAAAAATACAGAGAATTTAATTAAGTGTTTAATTTATATCAATATTGTGTAGTAAACGTATATTTTCAATTCAAAATATGCTTACGTTAACGAAACTATACGTCAAAAAAACTCATTATCGGGGTACAGATCTCTGCTTGAGCGTAGATTTAAAGCCATTTGATTGGTTGAAACAAGTTTCTATCTATGCTCAAGCAGAGATCTGTGCTCGAGTATCGTTCTGTAATACGGGCCTCAGTGTGTTGCACTACGCGTGACTTCTATGTACATGGTACTTGCAAACAACTGAAGATCACGCACTCCCGCGCTACGCTGCGTGATGCGGTGCGGTGTGCGATTCGCCTTAGGATGACAGGTAGTAATCTTATTTAGTAGCTATGTACTAGATATGTTTGTGTATAATATAATAAGAATGTATCAAATACCTAACTAATAGCTGAATTAATTAACAGTGCATCGGTATCTTATCTAGGCAACCATGTCGTTATTCTACATCGATTAGAAAAACATATGAGTTTGACTTTCTTTAGCTAAGATTCGGTCAATCGGTCAACCGGTCTATTACGGACTCTATTTATGAATAATAATAAATCGATTCGAGATCGAACACGGAAATTGTTTTTTACTAAGAATACGAGCCTTTTAAATGAAACTATACCCGATGAGCACATAACCTAGTGAAAGGAAGAAGGACAGACAGAAAGATATTTTCATTACCTATATTTCAACGATTTAAAATCACCCCCTTTTATAATATTATAAAATTAATAAAAAAAGCTACAAGAAATAAGTATATTGACGCTATATACACACATCAAAAGTATCTAGGGATCAACATATATTTTTGCAATAACTTTTCTCCTGATTGATATTAATTAAAATTTTCTTTAAGGATTCATCAAATAAAGTGTTTTCGTTTGTCACAGTAACGATAAACCAAGTCACCTTTGCATTAATAAAGAAATTTGCCATTTTCCTAATAAAGGGATTTTTGACATTTGAACCACTAACATTAAAGTTCGAAAAAAAGACTGAAATAACAGTTTTCTTTAAAATTTTATTGGGTAACTTAAACAATTAATAATCCGTGTTTCTACCGCGAACACTAACAACACAAGAACATCGGTTTGGCATACTCAAAATGAGTTCATCCAAATCACGCTGTGGAATGGCCGCCCATGTTCGTTGCAACAACAAAAAAAGGTCTTCTTGCGACTGGATACCCTCCATATTCGGCAGAGCTCTTCTCTGTAGCATATCCCATGCATGCTCAATCGGGTTCAAGTCTGGCGACTGAGCAGGCCAGGGCAGGACATTGATGTTAGCTGCGGCGAGAGTCTGTCTTACAACTCTTGCGGTGTGCGGTCGTGCATTATCATGCATTAACTGAAATAAGGGACCGATTTGCACTTGTAGAGGAACGATGACGTCTGATATAATCGTCTCAGCATAAATTTGAGCGTTGAGGTTGCCTCTGATCCAAATCAACTCAGTTCTTCCGCCGATCCAAATACCCGCCCATACCATGATGGTTCCACCACTATAAGGATGGACTTCCTGGCAGGATTTTAATCGCTGTTGGCGTCCAGGGGTTCTCCAGTGTCGTATACGTCTTGTATCCGGTCTCATACCAAAACGAGACTCATCAGAAAAGCACACGAAACGCCATTGTTCTTCTGCCCAATTTCTGTGTTCAAGAGCCCATTGATATCGAATCCTACGATTGTGCATTGCTATAGGTGGTACCCGTAGCGGTCTTCGGGAATGAAGGTTCACTTCATGCAAGCGGTTTCTGACTGTTTGGTCGCTAATTAAGTTCCCTGAAGAGTGATGAAGCCTCACGGCTAACATCATGGCGGTTATTGTTGGAGCTCTTCGAGTTAAGATTTGAATGTATCGGTCTTGTCTCCGTGTGGTGCAGCGATACCGTCCTCCATGGCGCTCAGCCACGGTACCAGTGCTTCGGTAACGTGTCCAAAGTCGACTGATAACACTCTGACTTGTATTCAGAGCTAAAGCTACAGTACGTTGCCGGGAACCAGCTTCTATCATTCCCACGGCTCTGAGCATTTCTTCCCTGCTTAAATGACGTCGCCGCTCCATAATAACGTTGGTTTTAATCAGTAGTAGGGAAACAGTAGCACTAATAATGTCTTCAATGCGTTGTATGTTTTTATAGGGAAAATATTGACAGCTTATTTTCATCTTTTACTCGAATTTGATTGAGAGTTCCTGATTCAAATTATGAAATGCACCAAAAAGGATCCATTTAATTTATAAAATCATAAATTTATTACAAAGCCACATCTCAATCTCAAGAAATCCGCATAAAAATGCTTGATCCCTAGACACTTTTGATGTGTGTATATTAAGCTTTCTTTTCACTAGCCTGCTTCCATAAGACATTTTATGTGTGCGTAGTAGGTACCTACGAGTGTGTCATACTGATATTATGGGTGACCTTGGACACAAGGCGGGTTCCAGGTCATGAAAAAGATAGCGATATCGACGACTCTGTCTTACAGGCTGATTACAATGCAATGTTGACAAGTAAAATAAAATGAAATATCGTGTAAAAAATTATGACTTAAACATGATTAATTTAATGTAAAATGTAGCTGATTAAGTAAAACCTTTTATTTTTTCGGTTACCTATATAATTAAAATTATGAATTCCAAACGAAATTTGGAAAAATAATTATATCTTTAGAAAAAAATTGAATTTAAAAAATGGACTCTGGTAGTTTGCTCTGGCAACACTACAAGATAAATGTCTGCTGTTACGGTTGGTAGTTTTTTCTGTTTCTGTTTATTTGTTGTGCTATAAAACGATAAACTGTTTCTGATTTTTCCATCATAACGTTGAGTCTGATACTGTTACGCTGTTGCGGTGAAAAAGTGTTGTGTTGAGTGAGATAGTGACTCTTTCGAGATTTTTTTGTGATAACGAGGTTTCGCAATTAATCAAAAATATAACATAGGAAAGTGCGTCACTTGTGGATTTTCAGTTTCTCAAGATGTATTAATTTGTATTATATGCCCACCTTTATGAATAGATATTATTTTATTGTCATTTAAAGCTGTCAATAAAATAATATCTATTCTAGGTGGGCATATAATTTTTATTTGTATTTTTTATTTGTATAATACATTAATATTTTACTTAGATATAGCATATAAATCTCGTAGTTGAGACTTGTAATAATATTGAATTTGACTATTTAATTTGACTGTCTGACAGTTATAACTTTGGACGCCGTAAGGCGGAATGTAGCGGAAAAACACTTCATGTTACCATCCTATAATTGTACCTACATTGTGGCAAATAAATAAATCAATCAATCAGTCGACATGTTGCCACATCAGTAGATTTCACCCGTGGGTAGCTTATCAGGGGCAGGTCAATAGTATTTCTTTAAAGTATCACGTAGGTCCGGCAACATAGTAAGGTAAGCGAGGTCAGGGTAGGGTAAGGAGTTACGATTGACGGCCAAGAATCGGAACACAACATTAACACGCATGCACTCCTCGAAAGGTTAGGCAAATGTATTCGAAACATATTCATGACATAATTGATTAGGATTAAAAGTAACAGTGTTATTAAACTTCTTCCCTATTTTTAATATCCAAGATCTCCTTAAATTTGTACAGCCATCTTCAATTGATAAAAAGTTCCTTAGATTCATTAATTATTTCATCATCATCAAATCAATCGCAATATTTACACCAATAACCAATAAACCACGCCATGAAATATTTCGATTGAACACAAATTAGTCACATTTAGTGGCACAGCGCTATCGACCGCAACAGACAACAGAACAACAATAGGTAGATACTGTTGTAATGACGACAACACTATCAACGTTGACCGCAGGGAGATTACCCGATTCAGTTGATTACGACTTATTGCTTTCTGCCTTCACCGAGCAAAATGTTGTACGTGATTTATTCCTTTTGGCGTCTCTGTTGTATTTGTAACCCGCTAGTCGTCTTTCTAGATTATCTATTAAATAACCAATGTTATATATATATTATAATCTGTAGTCATAATGACAAACTGCCAATCACAACGTAAAATACCTACTTATATTGTAACAAGTGCTGTACCTATAGACCAGGGTCGATAATTTTAGAAACCAAAAAAAATTACAGTAGGATGAAACCCATTAGAAAAGGAGGGGAATATGATCAAAATGAAAGGAAAAATAAATTACGGTCGATCTGAGTTCGGGAAAGCGGGGGGGTGAGTTTTTAAGGGTAAAAAATGGTTTTCCTTGATTTCCGGCAAAACTACAAGTCCTATGGAAAAAAGTTAAATGGCAAAATTGTAGATAATAAAAAGATCTACAACTTTTGTATTTGCAATTTTTTCACATAACCTCAAAATTTAGGTGAAACATTCAAAAAATCAAGTTTTTGGTTTTTTATTTATATCTTTTTCAAAAATGTTTTTTTTTTCTACGAAATTTGGTGAAAACTTACCTTATTATGTCCCAAATACACTGTAATTTATTTGATTTAAAATATTTATTTTTTCGCCTTATTTTAACTTTATATCAAAAAAGCACCTTAATTTTCAATCGAAAATTCTGACGTCAAAATATCAGCTTTTTTCAAAAAGTTTGAGAGTTTTTTGTTCATTAAAATATCTACTTTCTGATGGTGTAAAAAAAAATATACATTACCATAGGAAATGTTCTCAGAAAATGCAAAAAATTGAAAAAATCTCAAATTTGAAATTGTTTTTTTAATCACTATGTAAATTTCATCAAAAAAATGTGATTGCTGCAATTTTTTTTAGTTAAAAAGTTTATTTATTTATTTCGAATTACATTCATGTCATAGAAAATCTCATACAATATAATTATACATGTAAATCGTACTATGATACTTAATTCTGATTACGTTATTCATTATATTTTTTTTCAAAAAATAAAGTAAATTTCTCACAATTCACTTAGAGTAATTCAGTCTGCACGTGTATTTTTACCCGACTGCGAGACGCAAAGGAGGGTAATGTGTTTATCAGTCTATGTATGTATGTATGTATGTATGTTTGTTTCTATGTGGCGTTCTAGAGACCAAATGCGTAGGCCGATTTTGATAATTCTTACGTCAATCGATTCGTCTTAACCTTGCGAGTGTCACTAAAGACATAACAGTAATCAAAATTCACCACAGCGACAACCAGACGCCATATTGTCAAAATGAAAAAAAAAAGTTGATGAACTATGTCAAGTGGGGTGTCGTTGAATAGGTATTTTAAAATCATCTTTAGGTTCCTTTTATAATTTTTCATTTTAAATAATAGTTTAGGATATATAACGATTTAAAGTTGTTTAACAAAGCAATCATTCTCGCTAATTCTTACTTATTGATTTAAGTTTTTATTTCAAGTATTAACGATATACAAACAAAAAAGAAGATTACGAAAACATACATTAAAAACTAAAAAGTGAAAAATAAAAATAGTAAATTAAAAATTAAAAAAACCCGACTGCCAAAAAACAACTAAAAAGTTCAAAACAAGAGCACTTTTCAAGCAGTCTGATGCAGTTGGTGGCATAAAATCTAAGATTTAACACAAATAATTGCCACCAACTGCATCAGACTGCTTAAAAACTTTTTAGTTGTTTTTTGGCAGTCGGGTTTTTTTTTTAATTTTTAATTTACTATTTTTTAAAAACGATGTTGTACACTGCTCTGTATCTCGAATACTGGCTAACGGTTTTTACAGCTGCTACGAAATAGCAGGTATGTAGTAAGGCCCAGACCCTCCTAGGTCCGTCCCCACTTCTCTATGAAATAACTTACAATGGGCTAAAATTTACCGAAGGTCACTCAGGTATATGAATTATCTTAAAACAGCAATAAATAGGCATCTAAAAATATTATTTAAAGAAGATTCTACAACTTTTTCAAAATATTGTAGATGTCTTATTTAATATTAACTTTATTAACTTATTTGTTTGTTAATTATAGAAGTATATTTCAATTTGCAATTTTTTCGTTTATAAATAAAACATGAAATCTTACGTTTTTTGAGTAATTAAAGTGTAAATTTTAATAAATACCTCAAAATTGTAGATAATTATTAAAAAAAAAATTCGAATTAGAGTTTTTTTCAATTTTTTGCATTTTCTGAGAACATTTCCTATGGTAATGTATATTTTTTTTTACACCATCAGAAAGTAGATATTTCAACGAACAAAACGCTCCCAAACTTTATTAAAAAAGCTGATATTTTGACGTCAGAATTTTCGATTGAAAATTAGGGTGCTTTTTTGATATTAAGTTAAAATAAGGCGAAAAAATAAATATTTTAAATCAAATAAATTACAGTGTATTTGGGACATAATAAGGTAAGTTTTCACCAAATTTCGTAGAAAAAAAAAAACATTTTTGAAAAAGATATAAATAAAAAACCAAAAACTTGGTTTTTTGAATTTTTCACCTAAATTTTGAGGTTATGTGAAAAAATTGCAAACACAAAAGTTGTAGATCTTTTTATTATCTACAACTTTGCCATTTAACTTTTTTCCATAGGACTTGTAGTTTTGCCGGAAATCAAGGAAAACCATTTTTTACCCTTAAAAACTCATCCCCCCCCCTTTCCCGAACTCGGATCGACCGTAATTTATTTTTCCTTTCATTTTGATCATATTCCCCTCCTTTTCTAATGGGTTTCATCCTACTGTAATTTTTTTTCATTTTTTACCATTTTTGAAGGCTTCGGCCCTGGTCTACTAATCAATGGAAGATTTATAATTTTCCAGCATGCAAAACTTATTATAAGTATATTATTGTGTTTGTCTTTAATGAAATTAATGCATAGCCGACCGTGTAAAGGTGAGTATAGACTAGAGCATTTTCTCGAGCATTTCTGTGTAATGTAACGTTCTTACGAATGGCACAATACAGGTAAAAGCTTAGTTTCCAAAGCATTTCCATGTAATGTAACGTTCCTGCGAATGCTCAGCGTAATGCTCACAGCGAGTGTGCATTTACCCGTAAGCCAGGGTCCAGACGGGTGTAATGTGTAATGTAAGATTACGTGTAATTTTGCGTCAACAGTGTGGACGGTACACGAACTCAAAGCGAATTGTGTACGCGAATCTATTTCAATAGCACTGCAAGCGCCTTTGTGTACGCGCAAAAAACCGACAACCGATAGATCAGGCCGAGCCCCGGCGCGAGTGTACATGTAATGCTCGTAGTGCCGTCCACACGTAGAATTCGTGGTACATTACACTCTGGATCACATTACACGTTACACCCATCTGGACCCGGCTTAACATTTCGTTGTACCTGCGTTCATTCTTCCTTGAAATGCGCTCGTGCAAAGGCTCGACGAAATGTTACACCAATACATTTGTTTGTACAATTATTGTTGTAACGAAACGGCGAGCGTGCTCGACGTCTGGTTCGTGAAGGGTGTTACACTAGCTAGAACATATCATAGAGCGGCTCGTTGTTCTGTTACAAGTAAATGCTCTAGTCTAGTCTATACTCACCTTAAAACAAACAAAACCTTATCTCACACTTAAAAAAATTCAAAATCTTCAGCGCTTTATCTTACTCTAAAGAGTCATCTGCAAAAGCTGTCCTAAACGCACAGAAAATAACGACTTATGACTGTAATACATCAATAGTAAATAATATCCGTACAGATCCGTCGACTCACCATTTCATGTAACACTTGAAAGTACATCACTTTTATAATAATTGCAACACTACCCAACACCTTTCCAAATTACTGTACGCAATTCACGAGCCTATAAGTTCATTACGACCATGATACACGTGCTAGCAATCATGAAATAGTATCAATACATAATGTACAGTCGAATTACAGCCAGCATTATTTCATTAAGACTATCGCTGCCTCGTCTAGATCTCGGATGATGCATGCACGCCTGACCAGATTCAATTACTACGAAATTGATTACCATCTGTCTAAGCCGAGGCTAGCATCTGCCTACGCGTCCCTTTATGGCCGCATATTACAAAGCGTCGCGTCGGTTTGATTCAATGGCTAAATGATTTCACCTCGCTTGTGTTCTGATTGGTCCGTAATGAAGTTCTTGTTATGTGGGATGTGAATGAAAATGTAGGACAAAAAGATAGTGTACGTGTTCAAGATTGATAAGCTTTAGCAATTTGCTCGAAGGTGTCAACCATCTAGATCCCAAATAACTTTACCCCTCGAGTGCTGCTTACTCTATACATTCCATGAAACTCTTAAATTTCAAAATGTTTTCATCATAGCACAATATGTGAAGGAAAACACAGTAAAAAAATTACACAATCACATTTTTTCACTCATAATTTATTCAATCGTATGGGACATTCGCAGCGGCCGCATGCATGTATACCTACGCAGTACGCACCGCACTCCGCACTGAAGCGTCAACGTTTGTTCAGCGAAATCGTAAATTATTTATGTGCAGGATTACTTGTGAAAAAAGTTTTTCACGGACGGTCTCACCTGTCCGAAGCTCGGGGGTTCAATAAAATCCGAGTCGTCGCCAACAAGTGAAGCCATCACCCGCAGGCCGGGGTGCATAAATAATTTAGCCGGGCAATCCGCCGCTTGTTTGCATGAGGATTATCATATTAAACGGATATCAGGGTCGTCGACCGCGGGCCCGATACAAATGCAAACAATATCATGCAACATTTATAAAGACAAACAGCCGGCAACAGAAGCCGCTCAGCTACCGCATTGAGCTGTCTGAGTCGGTGCCGAAACCGGAATCACACGATGTATACCTTTAGAACCGAACAAACGATTGCCTCCTCATCTATTAGACAGTTTTCTTCGGAGGTTGATGTTAAACTTTGATCGAATGGACAGTTCTCTTGAAACGGATCGGGCCGATCATGAAAGGAGAAAAGCAATTCTATTTTTCCAAGTATTTTCCTGTTTGTTCATCGAATGCTCTTCAACTAAGCTTTTTAGTTGATGGTGGTCTTTGTTATTTTGCTATAAGGAAACCACTGACAGAAATCTTAATTTATAAAAAAGAGCTAAACAATAAAGTGATGTTAAATTCTGTAAATCACGTGTTTTAAGGTCACATTTAATATCTTCTTAAACGTCAATAGTTTGAAAGTGACCCAAAACTTTAGAACTTGTTATGTTAAATTAAGACAGAAAAGACATTGTTAAAATAAAATTTTACATGATTGTACTGCTTCTTAATAGACTTGTTATTCGTATGCATATATTTATCTAATATCTATGCTTAGGTACCTATATAAAATTGCTAGATTCTTACGAAACTGTCCTGGCAGTAGCTTAGTGGACTACTTATTAAATATTATATATTCATGTCACTATGTAACTACCTACTCGTTGGAAAATTTTATAGGGATTTCCTTTGTTCCCACTAATGCAAAATATTAAAAATGTACTAAATAAATAACTTTTAAATAAATAAGTTTCTAATTAATTAAGCTAGTAATCATAGTTTCAGAGAAAAGTATTAAGATTTTTGTGACCGACTCGGATTTATGGCCTTCGATGCAAGAGCCTTTGAGATTGTTTAGTGGACTGTTATAATAATAATATGGTAGTATAATTTATTCGATTCAAAAGCGATAATACTTAAACTAAAACTATTTAACTTACAATGTGATCTGAACCTTTAGGGATTTATGTATAAAAAAGTTGATAATATGTTACTGTATACAGTGCACGTCGGTGAAGAAAATGAGAAATATGTTATCTCCCGCACTTATCCCATATTAGTTTTACATTCCGTTTATATTTTCCATGTTTACCTGTGTACCCGAGGAATTTAAAATTTCATTACAGCAGTAGCATAAGCCTTGTACGTATATAGGGAAGCAAGCTAGGATAGCTTTAAGCGAAATGAGATTATAGTGGATGGCCCCGAGTTGTACAAATTAAATAATATTGAAAAGTTGTGTATGTGTGTCGTTTTGGAATCTAATAGCGTTTGTAGTTAATTTTAAACTAATATTACCGTCGCTATAATAACCATGAACATTACTATACAGCGTGAATCTAATAACCCCTGTTCAGCCGTGAATTCCATATTCTGTTGTGTATTGTTGATCATTGTATGAGATCCTCAACACTGTTTATTAATGTTTTTTAATGTTTTCGACATGTCAAAGTTTTTTTCATATTTTTGATGGAGTCAACCCTGAAATTGTTTGACCTCTGTTGAACTTCATCGATATAGGGATAAATGCGACAGATAGGACACTTAACACTTAATGGTAAAAAGCCTATCATTTTCTTGCATCAGAGAGGCAAGTTGTATTTTTATTTCAAGATCGAATTAGGTCTTGAATACCGGTATGGTATGCGACATACCTACGCAGAGCAAAAGTAGATGTACCTACATACATTTGCATAAAACTGTTAGTTAAAACCAGACAACTAGGTTTTTATAAAAATACAAGTTAAATAAAACCTTTTAGCTCGCTATGTAATGTAATTCTCTTGGTTATTAGAAATCCACCCTTAAAAGTACAAATAAAATAATACAAATCGAACGACCTAACTGTTTCATTACTCTTTGGTGAAATACATTTTCAACAGAATTGATTGCAGTTGGAATCATCTGATTGGTAAAAATGCAACCAATGTCGAACGTATTACTACACTAACTACACGCCCTAATTATTTCCGGCTTTCTTATTGGATATGACAAATCTGGATTTTTTTAAGCTGAAATTATTTTGAATGTTATTTTATCATTAAAATAAGATTCAAAATCTTTCAACTTACAAAAACCCTTTGCTAAGCCGCCTCTGCTAATGTTACGGACCGACAATTGTTTGAGCTTCGCCGACGCGCCGCCGCGCCGGCTCGAAAATTAATTTACTAAGTTCCGTACAATTGTTTTTTTTTTTAACTAAGATTTACAAACCGAACATTTTTCGAAACAACTAGTTATAACCGGGATAAAACAAATATCATTCTAACTTTTAATTTATTCATGCGTCAAGTACCTACATAAGATTAGTGTAATGATGATGGGCAATCTTTATGAACTTTTCGAAAACTGTATTCGATTATTCCGAAATTAGCATTGCTTCGTAATAAGCGATATTTTTTCGTTCACAAAAAAATCAGAAAATAGGTAAAAAAAAACCCGTAAGACTTGTAATTAATGCTACAAATAGTCAACCTCAATATCATAATTTTGTCTCGCTCCTTATCATATCGACAGAATTACCGTAGGCATCACAGTGTAGGTATGTCAGGGGTATGTTTTATCCACAATGAAAAGATCGTCTTATTTTATTTTAAAAATAGTATTTATTGGAATTCACATAATATCATAACGATCTCTAAAATTGTGTACATTTTTATTTGTAGGCTAGTTAGATAATTACGTATTTATTTTGTTAGTTCGTTTGGTGCTTCCGAATCGGATGCTTGTCGCCATGTCGTCTAGTTTCGCGTTGGATTGCAGTGAATTTAGCGAGGAATCATGAGTAATCATGACGGAATAGTAGGTAGGTAGGTACTTACCTACCTAGTTGCGAATGAAAATAATCTTCATCAGCAAGACAATGCTACAGGCGGCGGCGTTTTCGCAACAGAAGAATTCCGTAGTAGGTACGATTGCTTCAGTGGTTTGGTGCATCGCCTTCACTCCACTGGGACCTTTCATCGTACAACCCATAGTGGTATTACGTATTGATTAGCCAACCAGTACAAAGACAATGCCCACCCGTCCCGCCAATTTTTGTGAAGACTAATAAATTAGAGTTATGTGACTCTGACCGAGTTCTGTGTGGAGTTCTGTGTTCAGGTAGGTACCTACCCTTTGTGTTTGTTGTTTGTTCCTATAGTAAATATTTTCATGTAGGTACCTACCTACCTACTAAAACTATGAGTATACGCGTACGTGTGTAAAGCTACGCGGGATTAAAAAAGGAAAATGGTAGACCCACAAACTTAATAGTTACTGATAATTTTCACTCATAATATGCGCCGATTAGACACGGTGTAGGTACCTTTGTGTTTTCGAGCGACGCGCGACAAGGTCAAAGGACGCGCCAGTGCCTACTTATACATATGTACAATCTTTGTGAATAATTGGCTCCGCCCATCGATTAGGGTTGCTACGACATGGCAAAGTTAAAATATTATTCCTACTTTGTAAGAGAAAAACAAAATTACTTAAAGTTGAGATACGACCATGGCGACCTTCCAGAATATCTACTAGTGTACAGAGCAATGCAGTGTTTACGGGTTAACACCCTTATAATGAATCACCCTGTATAAACCGCAAAAACCAGCAACGTGTAAGTTTAAACAATTATGTTGTCTTTGACTGGGAATTTAGACTACAATTCACGACCAGACAAAGACAATTTTATTGTTATATTCTAATTGTGTCATGGTCTTTGGAACTAAACACTATAAACACAAAAGTTTTGACGTAGGCAAACACGGTGTCTTCCAAAATTCAGTGGAAGCGGTAGAAGCAGTCGCTTCATTTTGTAAACGGGTTTCCGTCTCCATTCCCAGATCAGCCAACAATGCGCAAGGGTACGTACACAAACAATTTTCTTTTAGTTCCCTCAGTATATGATACAAAGACAACCTAACAATAAATTAATTTATGATAAGTAGACTTCAACGGTCCGTTCCGAATTTGTTAGAACACAAAAGTTACGAATCTGCCCAACAATTGAGAGAAAATAAAAGAACGTTTGCATCTGTGTACCTACCTAGTATAAAACATTGACGCTTTTCGTATTTGCCTATTTGTCCTTTTAGTTCTTCTAAACTACACAGTGGATTTTAATGGAGTTTTTACCACCATTTAGAGAATTTATTCCAGAAGGTTCATTTATATAATACGTTAGTGAAAATCTCGACGTTTTAACATGTCGCCACATCAGTAAATTGGACCCGTGTGAAACAGGGGCGGGGGTCGCTAGTGAGTAATATTCATGAGAGAACACTTGGACACTTTGTCAAGGCTGGTATAGTCAGGGAGTTGACCAAAGGTTAAGCCGACCACCAGCATGGCAGCCGTCGCAAAAGTACTATGATGTCAGATAAACTGGTTTGTACAGGTTGATAAACACAAATAGAAGATCTACGACAGGTTTTAGGCAGGAGTAATTGTGGGTCGAATAAATAACTCCACTGGAGACATAAAAGAATCAATAGAACACAATAAATTCAGATATAAAATCTGCAATGTAAATTTTGTAACTCTTCATTTTATAATACAGCAACGAAACTAGGCTGGCTCACAAAATTTTAAACAAGACCTACCAGGCTGGTGCTTTTCATGTATATTTAAGCGGGATGAACAAAATCCTTTTAAAAAATAATACCAAAATTTCTTTAACCAGGATTTATCCTCAGATCTGCCTGAGCAAAACCGAGGTCTCTAAATTCATCTGCGAGTATGTACGAGTCAGTTGAGCTAAAGACGCTCTCTAAAGTAGACCCTTCGGGATTTACAACCACCGTCCCACACCCCTTCGGGTCCTAATTCTCTACCTTTCTTTCGCAGCAAAAACAACTGGGAATCCGCTCGGAAAATAGTAAAAGCACTTTTCTTGTGTTTATTGTATGGACAAATAATATATGTGCTAAGTAAAATGTTGGACAATGCTTTCATTAAAAGCAAACGTTACATTTATTTTGAAGCTATCTATAACATCATGCCTGTTTTAGTCAATAATCTTTCATTTAATTTCTTTATTTACACAATTTTAACATGTTATAAAACCTCGTTTTATTCGAAAACCGAATGTTTCACCCCTTTTATCCCATGGGTTAAAACGCTTAATATAATTATATTAGCAGATGGATTATGTTCAGTAACTCCACCAGGTACCTGCACTGATAACGTGATAATGCGATCATCCTTTCGCCCATGTAGTTCAGTGATTATAGTAGGTATGATTATCCTTACGAAATCGGTCGGTAAAGCAATCTATATGGCAACCCATGTTAAGCAGAGAAATTATGTTAGCCATTTGTGTGTAATTCACTAAGCAAATACAACTTAGTAATTTATTTTCTTTGCCAGAAATTTTGCTAAAATAATTTTAATTCATTTTAAATCCAGCTCAGAGCCATCTGCTACTAACTAGATATTCCAACCTAAAGAAAACCACAGACAAGCTGAATAATCTTCCAAAATAAGCAATAAGCCGATCGAATTACCTAAAAGGACCGTCTATAGGTGCAATACGGTTCGATGGCTTTACAAATCCTTTTCGAGGGTACAAAAGATCGCGCGCCTTCGAACCGATAACTGGCTGCCGATTTTATCTGTGCCTTTGTGGTAGCTATCAGACTTTCAAAGAAATAAGTGACGAATAAAGCTTTAGCTATCGTTCCCAGTGACATTGGCGAAAAAAAATGAAACCGTTCCGAGATTCGTATTTCAACCACCCGCGTAGATATCGATCAAATGTGCTTTGTAGTTCTGTTGCAAGTACCTAATAGGTACCTACTTATGTAATGTAATGGTGTGTTATGAGAAAATAATAAGGTCCATCATATTCCAAATTATTTTGCGGTGATGTCGTCGGTAACAGGGCGTGACGCTCGTAAAAAGTAAAAACAGCATACACTTTGAGCAATAAAATCACTCTGCAATCGTTGATTGATAAAACCTCTAACTATTACAGAAAGGCTTACTTATCAATGAAGCTAAATAATTATTATGTACATCACTGACAATGAAAAGAAATATGTAATTATGACAATGTTTATGTAACAAAATATCTTGTGACGTTTACGAAAACAAAAAGTAGACATTGACATGACCCGGGTAAGCTTCAATTGTTTACATTACCCTTTTCAATCGAAATCCTTCTTGTCTACTTGATAAAGAGACGTGTCATGCTTTATAAAATTTTGAAACTGATGTAGGTAATGTAGACGTATTCCCAAATGCACTATTAAACCGTAAAATAGTTGAAATGGCAAAGTTTTTTTAACGTTAAGGTAGCAAAATATATCTACAACCTTACTTCAATGAGTTACTAGTTCACCTACAACAAATAGCCAATCATTGAAAGACCCAGGTTGACCTACTACCCTACTAGAGTAAAGGTAGAGGTACTGTTTGTTAAACGCGAAAAAAATGAGAGAGGGTGCTGAATACTTCGCAAATGTTGAGGGAAAACCGAGAAAAAGTATTAGGTATGATGTACAAGCCTGGCACGAAAGAAAATATGGGTTGGGGGACGATAGAAGTAATAGGTACTTCCCTATTTCGGAAATCAGAATTATTACACACCTCACAGCTATAGGCGTCACGTTTCTATGATATAATCGTCAATAATTTTCCAATCATCAACAGAGTTTTTCTTATTATTCGACCTCTCAATCAACAAACTACCTAGAAATAGTAAGAATTAATGTATTACACACATGTACATGTACATGTATGCCATCGGTACAAAAATTAATCCCAACCCCCATTAAGATAGATTAAATTCTTCAGTAGGTAGCTAATAGTTACAACACGGTAGAGCTAAGTTTGCCTACTAAAAACCGAGGACCATCTAGCAAGCTATATGCCATGAATTTTCAAAAATGTAAAAAAGTCGCTATATTATAAAAGAACAAAAATGAAAAAAAAATACTTTTACGTGTAAAATTAACTCGAAACTTTTTCTTAGTTTCTTACGAAAGAACACGAAGAACGCCTGTAACTTTATTAATGTTACCAAATTGCTCGCAGTAATTGTCAAGGCGTTCAATAATGTGTTGCTGACGTTGCCGCACTATGGAAGTAGGCGTTAAAATGCTTTAAATTGAAAATAATAGAAATCTGAACATCTTTTGACAGATATTTACGTATTTATTTGAGGTTATCTAATCCTCAGTCAATATTATTAATAATAATTAGTTTGGGGCTCATCGGCAACAATTGAAATTGTACCTTAGCAGTAAGTAATACTTTTATGTAACCAATTATTGTATTATTTGATTTGGACAATAAATAATTTCTAATTTCTAATTTCATAGATTTTGATTTTTTTGTTCTTTACGAAAATAGGTCCGCTGGATGTCGTCCAATAAACAATATCTACTTATACAAAATTAATTTAACTGATTCCAATGGATTCTCTGAATTCAACTCATTAGAAAATTAATTGTTTTTCAAAAAAATGTAACCGTTATGTTATCATAAATTATTATCCTTTTTGTGCAAATTGCTGATCAAAATACATTCCCAAGTGATGAACGTGCAATTTAGATCAACATAAGCTAAACTAAAAGGCTACAATTATTTTATAACGCACATAATTAAAAATATATCCGGAACATATTTAGTTAGAACGGCTTTCCAGAGTATGTATTACATTACAAAAAAAAATTGAAACTTTAGTAGGTAGGTAGGTATAAAATTTACGTGTTATATTCCAAGCTTTGCCATCTCCGAGCTCAATTAGCAAGTTGTAGGAGCAAATATTTGGTAACTGAGTTACAGTCATAATTACGGTACTTTAGTATTAATTACGTAAGATACTATTCCCAGCATAAAAGTTAGTCCGGGCTTACTGCAAGGAAAACTTGTTCAGATTGAATTTATCCAGATTTACTGTCTAGTTCGTTTCGCTCCAGTACTCGGAGTTTTTAGCACCTGACACGACTTACAAATTGTATTGGCAAGCTTCACTTGTGCCAACTTTAGCACAGTTGGGGACTTGAATTAATGATTATACTCACACAAGTTTGCTTTGGCCGTACCTATTCTTTCGTGAAATATACGGTTTGTTTCAAGCATAAGAAGTTGTACCAAAATTTATAGCTAGTGTGCCACGATATTATGAAAAGAAGTTGGTGTAAGTTTGCTTTGGACTAAACTCGTATATTGTCTAAGTTGAGCGTAGGTACAAACCAAAAAAGCTTTTTAACCTTGACTGATCCACTAGGTATCTAGAGTTTATTTTATTTAGTTTGCTTGTGTTTCTTAAATATTATAATTATCAGTTAGACTCCGCCAGACTTTGTTTATACCTTACAAGATTGTAGGTTGGTACAATTAGTAGGTACCTACTGTAGGTTGGGTACTTTAAAGCAGCTTTTACAGATGCCATTAGCAATGAATAAAATTACATTTACTAAATTACTAATTGATTAAACTAATTAATTAGCTTTCATAGAAACTAAATTTGATTGAAACGTTGACATACCTACTCGAATGAATGTAATAGGCTGAAGTCCTACTACGCCACATCGCTCCTGCGTTCGTTCATCCATTCACTATTAGGTCAACCAGCCCGCCATCTCGAGCTCCCCAGTGCCGCTTTTACCCTCGATTTCAGTTCGAACGTCTTCAATTCAGAACTAGGAGTTAGTGACCTGAACAAGCTTTTGATAGTTGAGCGATTAAACGTGTCTGATTCCGTGAACCGTGCTCGAAGTTAGACGTCAGTGCCAATACTGAATTGTAAAGTTTTTATATTGCTGGATATCATGTTTGCATTGACGGAGCGTCCCTATATTGAGTTTTGAGCTGTGAAGTCGACGCGGACGCAGTCAAAAGATTATTTGATTAAGTGCTCAGTCTAATTAGCTTTTTCAAGCTTCGAGATTGTAATTTGGAGGTTGATTTTTAAGAGGTTCGAATGCGAATGGCATTATTTTAATTTAAAGTAGGTACCTCTTGCAATAATATGTCTTTAAGTTACTTTTTTACAGCGTGTGACAGCGTAATAATTCAATAACTAGGCATTTTTAATACCTAACAAAAAACATCAGAAAAATCCACCCATTCACTTCTCTCGTTAGGTACAACGAACTTATTTCTTTTATAATCTAGTCTTGTAGTTAATTTGATAAACTTCTAACATTACTAAGTTATATAGACCATTAAAAAGGCGCGTACTAACAGGCGGATCAGTTGACAGTACAATTTAGCTAATTTATTCTCGTGTAGTCGACGAGCAAAAAGTTTCCCTCGTTAACTAAAGCGACAACACTAGTAAATCACGCAGCGCCACTCGGCTCCTATCTCAGACACGATCACTATCATCAAATTAGAGAAGAGTGAACAGGGCTGCCGAATTATGAACCCTATACTGATTACTATAAATTGCTAATGCTACATTTATAACTATGACGGGGATTTTTTTTACAGCTTCAAGGCTTTTGATGTTTTGGTTACCTATGATATTGCAAACATAGGTGGTATGGTATGTAGGTATGGTAGGTTAGGTATACCTAAGTCACCTAAATTTTAGTTTTCTTGTTAGATTATGTGCGAGCTCCACTGTTCATTAGTGTTGCCGCTCGGTCTATATTTCAGTTTAGAAGTCCGGTAAAGATAGTTGCTCATTAGTGAAACGCTGCTATTATTTTTCTAAAGAATAAAAACTAATATTGATAGGTATAACTTACTGAGATCGCTTCATTATTATTAAAAAACTATCAAACGCTTACATTTTATGAGCAACCAAGCTCCATTATTACATGCCTATGAAGCTTCATTACAAAAGTCCATCCCGTAAAATATGTAGGTACTCATTTTATGAACGTACCTAAATCTGAAATTACTTATCGAAATATTAATTATCAATGATTTTTTTGTCCAATGTCCTTCATAACCGTGTGATTATTCACCGCACTTTATGGAATCAATTCCACGTGAACCGTGCAAATCGAAGCATCGAGAATACCGACTTATTATACAGCAGTCTAAGCAAAACCCAGGCTAGTAGAAGATAACAAACTCCTAAACTAGAAATGCAAACAATTTGGCAAGGACCGTCGATAGCAGCCGAAGTTAGGTAGGTAGGTATACATCAGGAGGGAGTTTAATATTCCTTGTCGAGCGTTATTTGTGGTTACTGGTTACCTCAGGTACCAATACTACCAATAACGCTTAGGTAAAGTCCGCGGCGAATAACTTAAACATTTTCAGCGCAGTGGGGGAAAGTCTGCGCACGTACCTACGCTTTCATGCAATAAGGGTCAAATGCACAAAATCGTTTCGGTACTGCGCAGTCAAGGTCAATGTTGAAGTTATTTGCCGTGATTCACTCTACGGATGAGAACTTGTAATTTATTATCTTAATTTACCTACCTTTAAGGTAAAAAAGTGGTTATGCTGGAAACCTGGTATAATAATATTGTGCCATATGTATTTAAATAAATAAATTAATATCGTAGCTCTATTGTAAAAACTGAGATTTTGTCAAATCCCTAGGAGACATGATCAATTCACTGTTGATGTTTTAACATCAGTTGTAATTTTAATTACTCCTCTATAAGGTAATTTCTCTGAAGAAATGAATAGATCAAATCCCTAAACTAATTTAAAGAAATTATTAAAATAAAATTTCTACATTTATAGGTAGGTGTAGGTATTAGTGTCCTTATTAAGTATAACTATTGAAATTAATAATGTATGAAACGATGCATGAATGTTGTCGAAACACGCTGCGTTTTGTAGCTACTACACAATAAACACTTTAATAAAAATGTCGTGATACTAATGTATGTATAAATAAAAAGATCTAGGTACCTTAGAAGCGGTGACAAGGAAAAAGAGCAGACTCGACGACGGCCACTGATTAATTCTACAACATGAACGGACAGTTCTACTTACTTGCACGTAAAATCGTCGAATAAAACGCCACTGTACTGAATAGAAAACAGAGACAAATTCCAATTTTAAACATTAATTTTACCATTTTACAATTGGAATTTGTCTCTGTGCTTTGATTGGCACTATCCACTAGTTATATTAAAAAACCGGCCAAGTGCGAGCCAGACTCGCGCACGAAGGGTTCCGTACCATTATCTATAAAACCGGCAAAAAAATCATGTCTGTTGTATGAAACCCCCCCTTAAATATTTTTTTATATTAATTTATTTTTTTAAGTGAATATGTAATTAAATATTCTGTGAGTATTTCAATTGTCTACCTGGTGCCGTTATCAATATCGAGCAAAAACGAGCAATAAATCACGTTTGTTGTATGGAAGCTCCCCTTAAATATTTATTTTATTCTGTTTTTAGAATTTGTTGTTATAGCGCCAACAAAAATACATCATCTGTGAAAATTTCAATTGTCTAGCTATCACGGTTCATGAGATACAGCCTGGAGACACACATACAGACAGACAGACAGACGGACAGCGAAGTCTCAGTAATAGGGTTCCGTTTTTACCCTTTGGGTACGAAACCCTAAAAAGTAAACGTAATAACATCACGCCTGCATTCCCTGAAGGGCTAGGCAGAGGTATATAATATTACACACACATTTCGCCAATTATGTAAGTCCCATGTAATAAGGCCACCGGGCACAAACCCAGATTCCGTGCTACTACTGACAATTTCGTGGGAGCAAACCAATACCATTTTGCACTTTATGAAAAAAAAATATCTGTAAAATAAGTTAAACGGACCTCATCCAGAGCTGGTGGACCGGCCATAAATCAAATCAGATCATAGAAACAAGGAGATATGCCATCATAGCAAATTAGTACGGGAACAACTGTCGCCACTTTTAGAACATTTTTTGACACAATTACAAGCGCTCATTGTGAATAAAAAGATCTCCCACACATTTCAAACTCCGCACACCCTCAATCTAACACTGTTAATCGTCACTCAACACTAGCACTAAACTAAAACACTGTATTATATCGATCGTGTTCGGTTCGTCTCCAGCGTGTACGTTTTATATACGGTCAATGTGACCATATTAAAGCGTCAAGCTCAATAGCGCCTTGGCACATCTCCCTTGTTTCTGAGGCCTTGACCTACGTAGTAAATAGATGTTTATTGTGATGGCTTTAATTGCCATTTCATTACGAATGTCTTATTTCCTTTTTACTGGATCAATCTTGAAGAACATTGTAAGTTATGATGACAAGAAAAAAGTCTGACCTAAAACTTCATAATCACCATAGTAGACCGCATCATAGCTTATTATCAGGCAAGATGGCGGTCAAAGGCAAGTCTATTCAATAAAAAAAAAAAACAACTACATTACTCACGTTGAAAAGTAGGTATTTGTGAAACTTTATGTCTTTCATCTCGCAGGCAACCGTAAAAGCATGACTAAATGGTTCTATAAAAAATATATCATGTACCAAAAATTACACCGAGAAAACAAACTAAAAAGCACCGCTCGAAGTTACCTAGGCATCATTGCAGCACCTCCGCTTTTCATGATAATTCCCGACCAAGTTTCCCTTTATATCAACTTTTTTATTTTTCCAGTTTAATATCATGCAAAATGAAGGCCCGGCCACGCCACTCTGAATGGTCGGCTCATTGCATCTCGACCGTAAATCCAACTCCCTTGTCGGTACAACGCGAATAGATAGTCTATACAGGGTGTCTCAGCAACATTGTAAAAACAGAAAAAATAACGAAATTAAATAAATTTATACATTCTAGTAGAGACATTCTGTGCTTGGGAAAAAATTAAAAGGTTGATCTTAGCTCTCCGTCTTGGTAATTTTACATGGAATTAAATGCCCAAATCGGACCATAGTAGGTACTGCTAGGTTTCTAATAAATATCAATTTAAATGTTAGCGAGAACTTAACGTAAGTCAACGTATTTAAAGTTTTTTTTTTCTATGTTATTTATGTTAGAGAAATATGTAGGTAGGTATCTTATCTTCCTTCTGTATTATCCGCCTTATTCATAAAACTTCATATCTATGATAGTTCAAGAAATCTCTGTGACATTGTCGCTTTATTTTCAATAAATCGAGACGACGGACGGAGTTACAGCGTTTTAGTAATGGAATAAAAAAACTTTTACGTACAAAGGGTTGCGATTTACGAGCCTTCGCCGATAATATTTCTTCTCAATCGTTCGATTACTCAGTGGAATGAGAAAACTTATTGTATATTTACAAGCACATTCAAGGGTATGTAATGCACATATTATATACGTGAATATTACAAATGTAGGTATGTTGGTACAAATTAACCTATATTCATGATTTTATCAACTCATACATGTATATATGTGGTCCTCCCACAGAGAAAGATAAGAAATAAGAATCATAGAACTTACATAATATACTTACAATTACAAAAAAATAAACACGCGTTAAACGCGAATGCTACCAAAAATAATACACACTTGTTTCAGATAAGTTAGTGCAAGTGCATATTATTTTTGGTAGCATTCGTGTTGAACGCGTGTTTATCTTTTTTGTGGTACGGCCCTTAATGTTTATTAAATACTATACAAGGTAAGCATAACTTATAATGGAGGCCCATTTTACTATTCAATAGAGGCTAAAAATATGATGCCATAAATTATAAAATGTATCAAGGTAGGTACTGCTTCAACACACCGATCATTAGACTTTAGAGACACATGTATAATATTGTACTCTCGTACAAACACAAGGAGTGTCGTTATTCTTGTTATCGTCTCCCAAGTGACAGCCAGTCAGCTTGCGGTGCCGCGATTTTATAGCTTTAACTTCAAACACCGCAACATTTTAAGAAATGTTTGCACTTAGCACCGGAGTATCACTTACTAAGGTCGGGTTGCTTCATCTTACAGTTAAATGGCGCCTTGTACGACAATTTCATACTGACTTAACGATTACGTACTGACTTACGAATACAGATGGTTTGAAGCAACCCGCCCTAAGGAGAGCGTAATTAAACTTCGAACCACAAACGTGTGAAAAATGGTGGTACGAAAAATCGTAAGTAGTTAAGTACGTTAAATTGTTAGTCGACAGATTGCTTCGTATGCGCCAGTATTGGGCAAAATGTAATCTAACTACTGATTACTAACTACGACTACATAAAGTAGTTAGTAATCATAACTACTAACTACATAAAAAAATCGAAAAATGTAGTTAGAAATTTTGATTACTAACTACTAATTGTAGTTGCAATCACGATTACTTGATTACTTTTTATAACTACAGATTTAAAATGATGTTGCGTCATTATAAAAGTTCATGTACGGTACTTATTAATAAAGTAACTGGATGGCGTTGTTACTTTCTAAATCGCGATATGGTTTCGATGATTTCGATGATGATGATAATGATTTCGATGATGATGGTGATTTCGATGATGATGATGATTTCGATGATGATGATGATTTCGAATTTTCGATGATGATTTCGATGATGATGATGATTTCGATGATGATGATGATTTCGATGATGATGATGATTTCAATTTCGATGATGATGATTTCAATGATGATGATTTCGATAATGATGATTTCAATTTCGATGATGATGATGATGATTTCGATGATGATGATGATTTCGATGATGATGATGATTTCGAATTTTCGATGATGATTTTGATGATGATGATGATTTCGATGATGATGATTTCTATGATGATGATTTCAATGATGATGATTTCGATGATGATGATTTCGATGATGATGATTTCTATTTCGATGATGATCATGATGATTTCGATGATGATGATTTCTATGATGATGATTTCAATGATGATGATTTCGATGATGATGAGTTCAATGATGATGATTTCGATGATGATGATTTCGATGATAATTATTTCGATGATGATGACAAGAATTAGGTTTCGTGGCCAGGTTTAGTAAGCATTTGTAGCTCGGCTTCCCTCTTACAAAAATTCACCCTTCGCCACTGATTACTACACATTACATGTTTATTTAATTGCAAAATATAAGTTCATAAAACTTAAATAATCAGTAATCATAACTACTAGATTACAGCAATCAAATTAACAACTACTTAATGTAGTTTGATTACATGTAGTTAAGTTACATGTAATCATAACTACAAGTAGTTAACTACATGTAGTTAACTATTTTTAATCGTAGTTAGTAATCAGATTACAACATTGTAGTTAACTACGCCCTACACTGGTATGCGCCAATACCCGATTAATAAAATATATTTATAAATATAAGCCCAATAAACTTTACCACATCACGATAAAGCATTTAATGCTATGACAATTTTATTTTGTATCTGGAGGATACACATCTGGGATACTGGATTCTAATCTCATTTTTATTCGGTGAGCATTATAAGTCTTCCAACATACTTCACGTTTTCTAATCCCCGGCTTTTTCGATATAACTCACATTGGATATAAATCTTTTAGTATCCAACGGTTGCTTTCCTTGCCAAAGTTATTCGTACTATTGTGTTTACAGCTCTCTCAAGAGTACTCTTAGATGATATACTCCGAATCGACCCTAGTAATAAATTCATCGCTGTAGACCGCCTCAAATACATGAATATTACGTCAACAGGAAACTGAATTACGGGTACGTGTAGGTAGTAGTAGGCACTTACCTGATCCATTAGCTACTTGCAATGAACTAACAACCTTATATCGGAATAACGAGCACTGTCACATCGCTTTGTTCCTTACTTTACCACAGAGTTTCAACTACAATAGATTAGAGTTCTTGTAGTTGTTCTTGTCTCGTCCGCAATGCGATGAGGGGCTCCCTAGACGATTAATTCTGAGTGAAGTGAGGAGATTCGTTCTATCGCAACGCAATACTGTTAATTAATTTAGTGCTCGTGCGGTCACTTGATAAATGATCAAGTTGATAAATTACAGAAAAGTCGAACGCAATGCATACGGATCTTTCCCTCCCGTGTTACCCTATTTTACATTTTATCCGGAGCGGAAAGAACAAACACCAAATTCTGAATTCGATTACAGCGGAATAACTTTCCAATTCCTCTTTCATCTGCTTCTTCGATTAAGTTCAAGAATACTGTAATTTCAATAAAAATAAAAAATAAATAAAACAGACAATACAAACAGCAAAAGTGCTCGGAGCCGTTTTACAATCAAGTCTAAATTAGAGGCTGCTACGTTTGAACGCGAGCGAGCCTACAAATCCCCACGAATGCGGCTTTATTTCGTTCCGTCGCACCAATCAGAGCAATTAACGGACAATAAAAAGAAAAAGTCCCTTTTCCGCCCGACGTGTGGGGTGTGGAAACAGGGAGGGTGGCAAGGGAATCCTAATTGTTCTCTATTGAGCAGACAATGCGTATACTTTGTGAATAACTCTCAGATTATGAGGTAACACTGTAGAGGTGTAATTTATTATAATAGTGTCATAGAATCTCATAAAAAATACTAAGAAAAAATTAACGAAGCTTTTTCGTGGATTACACTGGATTGCGTAAATTCCGAAATCAGTATCCAGTAGGTATAGTAGATAGGTACAGTAGATATAGTAACAATTGATCCACTTAATATTAGGACGAGACAACAATTGCGGGAAGATAATAATAATATGCGGTAGTTCGTAGCGGGGTCTACGTAACTGCTACGAAAAAGTATGCATCGATAAAATAGACATGTTTATAACATGTGAATATACGCTGAAAACATTTAATAAATCTCATCCAGTAAATGTTTCGATATGAAAGCACTTTTAAAATACCGTCTTTTATATTAAAAAGTTTCTATTGTAAACGTAGGTACACATTGATCGGGAATCGGGACGGTGGCCAGCATTTCACAGGCCATTTTCTTTGACGGAGGGTCCGTTTTGAATATAAAACACAGTCGCTAATGACGTAAACGATTATTGACAAAACGTTCCGAACGAGCAAGAAAATGATAAAGCATTTTGGTAAATTAAGTTTATAGCGTGGGTTGGTACTTCGGTAATTGATGGACGTGTGTATGAGTTTGGCATAATACCTACGTAAATATTTAGTAAATTACGAATAAATACGTGTCAGTTTGTGAGCATAATCGATTTTGCAAACCACCTCATTCGTTTGGCCTTCTAAACACTACATGGATACCTATTAAGTAAAGTCCTACTTGATGTTACGAACAAATTATCGGTCTAACAAATAACTAAAATATCCAAAAACCGAAGACCCTATAGATTTCACATGTCAGAGTTTTATGAAAGAGCTTCTTCTAACTGTTGATATTAGTTCGTGTGCCGATCAACCTGATTCAGGTCGATAACAATAGAAAATCAATAAATTGTGTCTCATCATTAGTGACAGTCAAAGTAATAATAACACGAGACGACTGAGCTAACCTGTCAACGAACGGAAGGCAGACATAATTAAAATTCTATTGTTTGCGGGCCCCGGGGACCTCTCAATCAAGTTAACGCTTCTCTCCTAAAATAGTTACCGCCGTCATTTGGTCGCAGTATATAGATAAAGTGCCTATATAACACTTCACCTGCGACCAAATGTCACCTTGTCATCAATAATAACTTGCACTAAATGTGCAAAACTCGCAGTAAGGGTACATAACTGCTAAATAAAACATAAGTACTATGAGTATAATAAATTGAGATTTATGTAATACCTTTATCAGAGCAAACAGCCTATGTCCAGCAGTTTCCTCGCTAACATTTATAAAGTAAAACAGTAAACAATGTCGACGTCACTACAAAGCCCCAACGATGATTAGTTTGCAAATACTTGTCCATTAAAAATGTCCTGGCGTATGTGACGGGAGTGCGCAGTGAAACTTGTCTAATAAAAGTTGTGGACACAACTGTTTGACGTGGTTAACACTGTCGTACGCTCGTGTAAAGCGCCCGCGTCTCCACACTCACTTAATGAGCTTAATCTTTCTAGAAACTAGTTCAAAGTAGTTAAATGGCTCTCTTTTTCAGTCCCACTGCTCTACATTCATTGGTTTTAATTTCTGAGGTTTTTGTTTGAGTCCTAATTTTTGTTTAAACTCTAATTAAAACGTACTCTTGCAGTCTTGCGGTAAATGTAACGTGCGACACAGTACTAACTAATTACGTAAAAATAATAATAATTTCGCTTTATATTTATTAAAGGACGAAATATATTCAATTCCGATAAAGGTTTTTATTTCGAGTGCAAATACAAATTCAAACGAAGACAAAAGCAATAGGAACTGTAAATAAACAGTCGAAGTACATCGATAGCATCTGGTTTCCGCACGTGTCTCTGAATAAAAAGGAAACGACTAATCGAGCGGAGGACGCTCAAGAAAACAAAACACTGCCTCCTGGCGATGGCGCATTCACTGAGAAAAATAAACTGCGGCCCCAAGACACTTCCAAAGACTTACCGTTCGTGCAAATGAAGTGGATACTGTGCTACGTACAAATGTTTACTTACAGGACTGAATAGGAAAGGCGACGTTAATTTAATATTTCGTCGAAGTCTCAAGAAATCGTGTGCCAGTCGTTTTATGGTTCAGTTGCCACTCAACCCATCTTCGTATTTATATTTTCTTTTAAGAATTGTTTTATAGTATAAAACTGGTGAAATGTACGGCAAACTGTCAAAGTGGCTCATTTTCTTTCCGTCTGCCTCGTGAAAGAATTTATGACGCGGTAATGTCTCGTGAGTGAAGGGAACCTTCTGTCTGTCTGCGTTATATACCTACTGTTTTATTAGCTTGCGAGCTTTTATACAGACGGGAAACAGACCTACTTACTTGTGGCCTGTGTAGACTACATCCAATCCAGGTTCCATAATGAAAATCATACCGTGAGGAATCTGTTGACGTTATTATTATACCAATTCCGCCCAAGAGCGATTGCGATGTTGCGTTCCACGCGGTGTGAGCCAATATTGTGGTTGACGTTTATATACTGTTGAAGATGATAGGAGAGAATTGAGGTGTATCTGCTGACAAACACAGATGGAAATGAGAGTTTGAGTGTTAACAGTAATAAAAAATTGTGTGATACGAAATATCGAGGTCCTAACTACAGATAGGGAAGCATAACGAACTTTCTTGTTACAGGATAGTAAAAAATACTCTGTTTGTTAGATGTTGAACGAAGCACTTTCATTCCACCTTCATTGTGAGAACTGCCAAATATTGGAATGCACTGCTGGTGTGGGTGTTTCCCGATAGTTACAATCTGCGTATCTTCAAGTCGCAAGTGAATTGGTTTCTTCTAAGCAAACGTGCTCACATGTCATCCGCGAAACGTGCGCCAATGTAATATAAGGCGCCAATCAATAAGGCGAGATGGCAGTCAAACGCAAGCCTAATAAAAAAGGATGATACAGCGTTGGCATGATAATTCCGCCAAGAAAATGCTGCTACTTAAGAGGGCTTTTACATTTTGTCACCTGTCTCGCTCGCACAAAACCATATTTTTTAAGAATGTTAAATGTAAAGATGCATTTTTAAATAATGTATTCTTATAATGTTTTAGATAATAATATTAATTTAACGGGTAAATAATAAAAACACATTTCTACTCTGTCATCTAATCAATTTAGGAGCAGAACCATTTTTCAAAAATGCAGCTTTTCATTTAACATTCTTAAAAAATATGGTTTTGTGCGAGCGAGACAGGTGACAAAATGTAATAGCCCTCTTAATGAAACTGTCAATTTACATAAAGCTTATTTTTATAAAGCTGCGGACTAAGAAGCTGAATAATGATATTTATTTTATACAAACTTATGCTAAATTATAGTTTAACACTTAGCCTGCGATCATTTCCAAAACTCAAAACAGTAAAATCAAATTAAAGAACTCAGAATAACCAATCATACCAACAATTCTATAGTCGTTTTAATGAAAACAATAAAATGCCATTAAGAATAGTATACAAAAGAAAGACAGTTCCTCGTGTAAGACAAATTACGCTAACGTATGGGCTGTCGGCACATAGTAAGGGATTGTAGTGATAGTATCGTACAAGTGAGGCTTAGCGTGACTGATGTGTACCCGGCCCAATGCCGACGGCTCTAGTAAAACCGGTATTGTCTTCAAATTCAAAACCGTTATTATTTTGCTATTTATATAGCTAGCTGGTGTAGTATTAATTCAAGTTTACTTTGAATTATCTGTTTTGTAGGACTTTGTCGTTGGTTCAGACTAAGTAACGTTAAAGGCTAGAATCTATCTAGCTGCTATTGATGATTTAGTTTCTGTCTCAATAGACAGAAACTCAATAGACACGGGTCCGGATCATTGCTTGCGATGTACCAATAATGAATCCGGATCGGTCACTCAAATCTTAATAACTCCGAAATTAATGGTATAAAAAGTGTTTTATTTCTTACTGGCAACCCTCCCCTGCTTCGCAAGAGTGTAATCTGCTGAAGTGGCAACATGTCAAAACATCGAGATTTCTGTGCTGCGTCTAAGTTATGTATTAACGTATTATACACATAAACCTTCCAGAACAAAGGTGATGGCTAATAAAATACCCAGAGTCGACACAAACTTCTTATGTACGCTCTGGCTTATTTTATACATTAAAAAAATGATTTCATTTATTCGAAAAACTGTGGGATTGACTTTGACTTTTGCCTACAATTCCTTACTAATAATACTATATTTTCAATGTGTGAGCAATTGTTTCGTAACTGTTTCAGAATGGTCTCTTAACAACATATATAGGCTTAAATACAGACTAAACTTTTGCTTGCGACTCCATCCGCGTGGACTACAATAAATAGACCACTTTAAATGACCTTCGTAGTGTAGGGTAGCTAGACCAAGAGGTCAAGCTGTAACTTCCATACCCCAGGGATTTCAAGGTTTGCACTTTGGTACCATCAAATGTCTATTAAAGCTAACCCGTTGGTAAACATTTCATTGCTGTCGATTCTGGGTTTTTAGTGTATGGATTTTTAGCCATCTCCTTTTCTAAATGATGGTGAAAACCACATTAAAATCCATTGTTTACATTAGAAGAACTAAGCGGACAAACAAACAGATACAAAAAACGATTTTGTTTTATACTATTTACAGCTTAGGTAATTGTTTTAATTTATCAATAAATCGACTTAATACAGTTTTTACTAAATAAAGATAGACGCATACTACGCCACTGCGATGCCTCAATTTATATAGTAAACCCACATTAAGGAAACAACAACCGGTATCTGTGCTATTGATTGGTTAATTACTCATCAACACTATCTTAAAACCGTGTTGTTAAGAGTGCTACTGCAGTTCCAAGTTGAGCACAAAGAGAAAGTTTATTTTTAACCTTACAAGTATTTAATTTCTACCCAGACAGAGCTAGTGTTGCCGATCGATAGTATTGATTAGTATCAATACTTTATCAAGCTGACCAAATAGCAAACATACCTATACAATAATATACATACATTATCAAGCTGATCATTATATCGCACCTTTAGAATTGAAGTGGCATAACTAAAAATTTTAAGAAAATGACATAAAGACTTATCAAGATGTATTTTTTGGCGTTTACCAAAAAACAAGAATTTTGGATTAGGCCACTTCAATTCTAAAGGTGCGATATACCTATTATATTATCATTATTATCTTATCATTATCTATTTATTTTCCGATAATCTTTGATTTAGTTGCTAACCAGGTATTGCTGATGTTTTTTTTTACAGCCGACAAGAACATATTAGGTATAGTGTCAAAATTTTCAGCAGATTTTTCTTACTAACCGAATATTAAAAAAAAACATATACTTAATTACTTCCCGTTAAGTATAAAGGCCGCTCCACATTCATGCGAGAATCTCGCGAGAAGACGAGAAACATGAATGTAGAGCCAATTCAGATCGTCGATTCATCGGCTCCACATTCACGTTTCTCGTGTTATTCTCGCTTTCTCGCGAGATTCTTGCGTGAATGTAGAGCGGCCTTAACAAAAAAATGGGAATATTCTAATCAACAGCACTTTTGTATTATTTTATTGATATTGCGCAAATGTATTGCTTCCCACTCGATTAATACACCGTCTATAAGCTGCATAGTATCCTCTCGCTCGAGTATTGGCGCCGAAGCAAGTTCCGATTATGCTGATACGAACCAGGCTCGTCACCGCACGCTTTCAAGATGTTAATCGTTTTCCTTTCAGACATACGACGCAGACAAATTTAATTAAACAGGCTTTTACATTGTATAATGTTCCATTATTAATTAGTCTTGACGCGGAATAGGTAAGCAGGAATTATCTAAGTTTGCGTAATTACGGATACCGGTGTGTGTACACGGTAGCTTATACGTAGGAACATTGAATTAAATAAGTCGAATTGACCCCATTCGTCTGTATTACAGGTTACAGTGGTTTAATATTGTATATGAGAATAGTTCTGCATAGTTATCTGAATTGAATTAGTGGTAGGTATATATCAAATGTAGGATGGCAATTAAATATTTCGAATTGGATTAAGATTTAATTCAATAACAGAATTTTTAACGCCAGTTTTCTTGTACGCACCAAAATAAAAATTTGGTGTTAACATCATAATAAATAAATAATACGTTGTTTAGCATGGGTCTAGAATTAATTCTAGTTACCGTATTATGTAACTAGAATTAATTCTAGACCCATGCTAAACAACGTATTATTTATTTATTATGATGTTAGTGGACTACTATTGAAAATTACAAATAAACTATTTTATTCCAAAGAAGTAATGTGTGTGTATTTATATTTGTATGTATTTATATTTATTTTTTATAATATTATGCTTTTTGGATAATAATGGTGATTGTGTCACCGTCGCTTAACGTAGTATTGTAGTACCTACAATCATGACAGACAGATGAAACATCTGCCGATAATTGAAATGTCAGATGGCCGACGACGTCAAGCACGCCTTCAGTGCCCGATGGTACCCGAGCCGATAAACGAACAATATAGCAAAAATATTCACTTTAATTAACGTACAGCGCCCCTGTTCATCAAACGTTACAAGCCTTGTATTACAATCGTTTTTGCAAGAGAAAATGCTTGAAATACAAGGCTTGTAACGTTTGATGAACAGGGCCTAGTTAGGTCTTTATTGTTGATCGAAGGTATATGTAGGTAAATAAGTATTGTTTTATAAACGTGTTTTGATGTGAAAAAATAAGTAGCACTTGATTTTTTGAGAATCGCTTATATATTTAATAGCACTTGATTTTTTATCGTTTCTTTCATTTTTTCATTGAAATTTGTTTAGAAAACAATTTGCGTAAAATAAATTTTGTATCGTAGATAAATGTATGGATCGATATTATATCTAATGCTTACAAAATGTTTGACAGCATTAATATTACTGTTTACTTTCAATTACATGCTGATGCTGTTTATTACATTACCTACATAATGTTAAACTGCTCGGTAGATTTTTAATATTCAAAATTGCTACAAACAAAATCACTGCACAAAAAAGAAAAATCTATCAAACACAACAAAACCATTTATTATTATTTAAAAGCCAACGACACCGATACCTTTTAAAGAAATTAAAGTATAAGCCCTCATAAATCTGTATACCAACTAAAACAAAAACCATTATCTTTATTTTGCCAGGTCTCTATCCACGTAAAAAACGCGGAGCTACAATTTCAAGGCCCATTTAGCAGATCCGTGCTCTGGACAGAGATTAACGTGCTTTCTGTTTCATTAATAAATCCTCAGTTTATCAAATCCAGGAGCGCGAAGCTCCTGACCGTGATAGCCTTTGAAAAATCAATAGCCGGCGTTACTATCAAAACTTTTACCGCTTGATGTTATTTAGTAAATGGTTGTTAGTTTAATTAAATTGTATCGGAAAACACTTCGATGTTTTCTCATCGAGGTAAATAAATCTCGCCGAATGGTTTATGTGTATTAATTCTGTAAATATTAGGCTGGAATTCGAGTTCGCGATTCTGTTTCTGCACGAGTTCACGACACGCAGAGCAGAAAAAAACAATTATAAGAAAGCTTTCGCGACGATATTAAAACAGAACTTGTTATAAGTTTCTGCCGAGTATTTTATAGGCTGTGATTTCATCAGATCATCATTGCGGTCACTGAACATAATTGCAATTAAATCCGACATAATTTATTTCTGGAGTTTTTATCCCCAGGGGCGTCGTTTGTGGATTACTTGTGGCTGTGCGATCAGCCTGCTGTGAACACCAACTTTACGGCAAGCGATAGACTTTTATCGTAAAACTTTCTCTTGTGAACTGAACGTGTGGGGTACAGGCACTAAACCGTCGCCCTATGTGAGCGACTAAAGCGACACAAAACGACGTAACAGACGCGGTTAGATACAACTGAAACCCATATACTTAGCATATAAAGAGTTCGCATTACTTCGCATAGAGTAAACCTTATAATCACATAAATAACTACCTAATACCACGCGGTTGCATCAGGAAGAAAGGATTTGCCCAAACAAATCTCAATAGATGGCATAATAATAATTGTATCAATTTATTATTAAAGTTTGTGTAAAATTCAGAACATGAAAAGATAGACCATGAAAAACATTAGGTCTCATTTTAAGCCCGAAGATAGCCCGAGTTACCGCGGTCACGTTTCTTTGTATGAGATGAGGCATCTGTACGTAGTAAGTATTATTATCTGTACTACACTTACTTTGATAATTTTATAAAACAGCTTCGATAGTGTATTTCATGGAAAATCTATTAGTGGGCCTGAGAATACGCGTGAACAACGCTAATTAGCACGAGACAGACTTGCCAAAAACCTCAAAAGTCAAGTAATTTACAACCGACAAAGGGTTCTCTCTATTGAATCTATATTCATCATGTTTTATTGATTGGTTACATTGAAATATTTCAGAATCTTTCGGAATAAATACCTACCGTGGGAGAGCCATGCTTCGGCACGAATGGGCCGGCTTGACCGGAGTAATACCACGGCCTCACAGAAAGCCGGCGTGAAACGACGCTTGCGTCGTGTTTCGCCGACCAACCAATGATGGTGCAGTTGATAAATCCATACGTCATGAAATAAATCATAACATAAAAGTACAGATATGTAAAATCTACAATCAAATATTTCTCAAACCAACACGCATAGGTACGCCTTTTATTCCGCCGAAAGTAAAAACACTTGATTCATACGTCGTTAAAGGAATTTATACGGGTTTACATGCCTATACATAGGTAATGTTCTACCCGATATACGGAAATATTTAAGGAAAACGGAGTAAAAGCGATTTCTTTGTTCGGCCTTATTCGTTTGTCTTTTGAGTTTTCGCCGGCTAGAAAGGGTATCCCTTGATCATTAAGTTCGCTTGTTAGGTGGCATTTTCTGGAAATTCTTTTGATGAAATCTTTGGAACAATAATATGAACGTAATTACCTGCCTTTTCTCTCTAATTACCCAAAGTAGATTAAATCGATCGGTAAATGAAAAAGCTTGATAAAAACTTTTCAATTCTAGGTTGATGAAAAAATAAATTACTTAATAATGGTATTTGGCATTGCCGCTTTCATCTTTATGAGAAGCGGACTTTGTTCTGCAGAGAAAAATACAAATTGATATAGCAGATAATATACAGAAAGATATTTTCAAGAGAAAAATTAAGGAACATTTTGCTATTACGTTCTTTTTTTGTAAATAGGCTTGCGTTTGACCGCCGTCTCGCCTATAAATGTATTATGTATGTTTTTTTTTTATTATAAGTAATATAAATATTTATATAGTTTATATAATGTACGTTTTTAATTTTAATGTATTACAGCCTATTGTGCCCATAACTCCATTCTCGCATCTATATACTTATAATAAGAATGTAAATTCCACGTGTCTGTACATTGCATATATTTGCATAAAAATAATATGGGGGGCTAAGAATAAGTAATAAAGTAAATTTTTATCATTTTTAGAATTAATGTCTGTCTGTTTGTCTGTCTGTTTTTCTGTCGGTTTGTCTGTGTGTTTGAACACGCATCAAATCAATACTACTGAATTGATTATGAGGAAGTAGAAAGAAATGTATAGGCAGTATCTTGAGATAACATTTAGTCTTTATTTCATTAAAATCGGTCCATTCTATCAAAAGTTATTACAAAAAATCTATCAGTCAGGAGTAACTTTGCTAACATGTATTATGCACATGGTCCACATATGTATTTGTTCAATCCAATCACCGTATCTGTATCGCCGACGCGTATCATAGGTTAGTGATAGGTTAATTGGGTGGTCGTGATTGGTTATCACCAATCACCACCACCCAATTAACCTATCACTCCTCCTATCTCCTATCAGATGATATGTGTGTCGTTACGATTGGTGAAACATTAGGGGTAAGATTGGTACTGATCGATTCTGTGTGCTGCATGGTGTTTGGTGTGGTGTGGTGGCATAATATTGTTATTGTTTGTCGATTTTTATGCGGATGATGAAGTAGCATACCTATTACCTACATATCATTGTTCTTTAATGAAATAACGACCTCATGTTATTTTCCGACTTCCACGCAGACGGAGTCGCGGGCACAGCTAGTCTTACCTAAATCAGCAAACCTAAATCTCTCTATCGCTCTAAAGCGATAGAGAGATTTAGGTTTGCTGTAAGAAAACTCAATGTTGAGTAAGCTCACCTTTGTACATAAAATATCCATAGAATAATTGTATTTAATACTAGCTGTGCCCGCGACTCCGTCCGCGTGGGAGTCGGAAAATAATATTAGGTCGTTATTTCATTCGATAAACAAAAAAAAAATATGCGAACCACCACACAGTAGGTATCAATCAGTAGTATCAGTACCAATATTATCCTTAATTTTTCACGACACACCATCTATCTGATATCATCTATCACCAATCATCACCACGCAACACCTACCACCAGATACCCGTTACCAACTATCTATCAATTAGTAATCAACTATAATTACCTAAATTCGGAAAACAATATCATTTTGAGACATTAAATTAATCTAGACCCCTGCTTTCTACGGGATTGCTTTCAATTGGGAGGTCGAGTATCTATCTACTCATCAAGTAACTATCTGTATCTCAAGAGGACTTATTTTATTTTTCTACCACTTTTGCGGGCGCGAGGTGATTTGGCCATATGAAAACTAAGACATGCGCGACAGCTGTCATTTTGTATTTTGAAAATGGTTAATTGTCTAGTTTCCTCTTGTAAAAGGCGGTCTGCTGCATCACATTGCGAAACCATGGAATTTCCTATCACATGGTAAGTATAAAATATGCACCTACATGGTTTTATTTAAGTACAATCTGTAAGCCTGTATCTGTATGTGCTTGTCGAATTTTCGTTGAGTGCTATACGTGTTCACCTCGCCCCCCGCAAGAAGTGGTAGAAAATGTTATTCGGTGATTCACCGCTATACGTCTCCAGGGCTATATGCTCTAAAGACTTTTCTTGATTTGAAATCAAGAAGGTTAAATTTATTTTACATCAAAAAGTTCTATCTATTTTTACAACAACGCATAGATTAAAATTATGATTGGTCTCTGTTGCTAAGCAACAACAATAACAATTTGGACTTACGTCATTTGCAAAATGATTGTGTTTTATGATTTATAGCAATGATAAATAAACAATAATATATTTTATATAATACGTCATTGATTTAAAGTAAAAAATTATTACATATCTAACATTTCATTATTTATTAGTAAAAAGACCACATTAATTTATTTTA
The DNA here is from genome assembly GCA_948465475.1 of Thalpophila matura. Lineage (NCBI taxonomy): Eukaryota > Metazoa > Arthropoda > Insecta > Lepidoptera > Noctuidae > Thalpophila > Thalpophila matura. The sequence goes on along the minus strand of OX419185.1, from coordinate 9,589,174 downwards.
AAAGTTTCAGTTGTCACCATTTCTTGATTTGAAAGTTTGAAATACTCGTGGCGCCACTGACCACGTAATGCCGGGTCCACATATGTATTATTTTGCCCGATCCGACTTTAATCGGACAAAAACCGACTCGTGATGGAACGGGCCGGGCCGTATCGCGTATCGTATCAGTATCATGATTACGTATTACTACTCGCATGATACGCGTCGGCGATACGGATACGGTGATTGGATTGAACAAATACACCTACATATGCAGAGCCGGCTTAATACATGTGAGCAAAGTTACTTGTGTGACTGTTAGACTTTTTGTAATAACTTTTGATAGAGTGGACCGATTTTAATGAAATAAAGGCTAAATGTTACCTCAAGATATTGCCTATAAATTTCTTGCTAACTCCTCAAAATCAATTCAGTAGTATTGATTTGATGCGTGTTCAAACACACAGACAAACAGACAGACAAACCGACAGACAAACAGACAGACAAACAGACAGACATTAATTCTAAAAATGATAGAAATTTACTTTATTAGTAATTCTTAGTCCCCCATATATTATTTTTATGCAAATATATGCAATGTACAGACACGTGGAATTTACATTCTTATTATAAGTATAGATTTGTATGTTCAATAAAGAATATGAATATGAAATAGTAGTTAGAAAAACAATTTTATCTAAAAGCCTTTCCACATTTAAATACTCGTTTGAGTAAAACGATATTCACTAAACCTTCATATTAAAACGATATTTTTCAAACAAGTAAAAAATAAACGCTAGCCCTACCGCACACATCGAGATTGCTTTCCAAATGGTTTCAAGAATATCCATTCCATTTGAAACTTCATTAAATAATAACGCCATGTATTCAGCCCCGGGGGAATAGACAGGTGTTTCTAAATGTCACTCGTGTGTTCAACCGCGGTTGAATAATTAACTATTCATACTTTCTTTCTTTCACGCTGAAATTCAGTGATAAAATATTTGAGAGCCCACAAAGTTCAAATTTCAACAATGTGGGGAAGCAATAAAGAAACTACTCCACTTCCATTCCCTTATCCTCGTAAAGACTTCATCAAATTGCACCAAGAGCGAAAAAGTGAGAGAAAAACTTTTACGGGAATACAAAAAAGAAAGTTGGATGTTTACATAAGTTATGTACCTATACGTTTTGTGCCTGTAAAGGTATATCGAATGTCTTAATAAAGATTCCATAACGTTTGAAAACAATATCGTCGCGCTATATAATACTTTCTGTATTACATATCAATCCACATCAATGTCATATTTCAATATTTACGTAGAAATAAGTAAACAGCAGGGTATGAGAGCTGTGTGTGCTGTACAGCTGAATGAAAGCGATAAAAATGTAACGAATTATTAATGATCCTTTTTCATAACTAGGTAGGTAATGTATAGTGGGCATCTCACGGCTGATATTTCTATACCAACTGTTTTAGCGTACAATCCACATAATATGAATTCTCTGAACGCTACAAGGAACGGAATTAAGACATTTTGAGAAAATCACCATTCTTAGCAAAATTATATGGTGATTATAATAATGTTGACATTAGAGAAAAGGAGGATGCTGTTCACATTTGCGTATCATAGTCATATTTTAAGTTCCAGAAAGAAAAATCAAAAAAATGCCACTGCACAGTGACCAGGTATCAAATTTTCCTTATAATATTAGGTAATCAAAGTTTCGGTTCAAAATTCCAATATAGTTGTGTACATATATTTATTACTTTCAGTAGATTCATAATCAGTGCCAGGCGTCGCGTCGGGTCAAAGTGATATTAAGTAATAAATTCGTTGTGGGGAGCGCTCTAAACGCTTTCGAATTACCAAGTGGCGTAATGGGCAAACTTAATATTCAAGAAGGGATCAAAACGAACCGGAATCTATGCGGGCACGCGCCGAGCTCAAACGTTTCATGTCCCGACCGATAATTGTATTATTAATATCAGATTTTTTTGCGTATGGAAAATTCGGCCTAGTACCTACTCGTACAAGTTAAAACCGTTTTAAATTATAACTGTGTAATTTACTAGCTTTGTATTCTATTTTTATCCGAATTCTTTATCGCAGATTGTAAAAAATCCAAAAAATGTTTTTCAATTATTGCAAAGTAAAAGGTACAAAAGTATCTAGAGTTTTCCTTATAAATATTTGATATTTATTTAAAATACTTACAAACAACCCAGTATTATGATTTATGCTCGTCTACATCCACACACATTGAACATTGAAACAAATACATTACATATTTTCCTCAATGAACGCTTTGTTACCAAACATAATGTAGTAATAATAAGTTACGAATGTTAATTTCACGTCTACGTGTTGAAATGCAAATAAGATAAAAGCGAGCGGATGAAAAAATTACAATAACTTCTGATAATGGAAGCTATATTTTATTACGCGTTCAAAAGGCGACACATAATAATTTATTGAGCCCTCTTCCCTCGCCTCTAACCTCAAGAAATATAAGCTTCTATTATTAAGTTTCATCACGAAATATGACCTGCACAATCAGTATGAAATAGATAATAGAAATTATGAATTAAACGGTCATTACAAAGCTTTTATCAAAACACTGAGCATCATTAGGGACATTGTAAACAAATCCCCTTACAAAGTTTGGATAAACGAGATGAAAGGGTACTCCCGCAATTAACATTTAAATATTTTCACAACAGCTAAATTAAATTAAATTCATGAAATCTCTACGCTTATATATGCTACGTTAATTTTGTATGTATTTAACATACGAAATGGGGTGTAATTAAATGATATATTGATTAGGTCGTAGACCTGAACGTAAGTAGCATATTTTGTAAACAATTGTTTACAAAATATGCTACTTGAATAAAAGGCCGCTGGCAAGCAATCAAAACACAATAGTTGGAGCGTGTTCGGAGCCGGTGCTACGCGCTACGAGTCGCTACGACCATCAAACGATATCCCCATTGCATTCCTTTTGTTATCCGCCTATGAGAACCATTCTCTCCAATCCTCCGCATTTTGCATTATTTTTCTTTTTCCACTAACGAATCGAATGTTTCATTCGTATATCAATGTCGATGCCGAAGCGCAATCGGAGTTTGTTCGTGATTTTGTGATACTTTTTTGATCAGTGAATTATTGCGATTATTTTTAACGGTTTTGTTGCTACGGCTAGACAGATACTTTTGTCTAATACCTACTGATAGTTATGCTGGTGTTGGTGTGCTGCAAAATGGTACATACCAACATTATTTTACTATAAAATAAAATGATGATAGTAAATTAATCAATTTATCGTGAAAATTCGACAAGGGCCCGCAGTTTATAATTGAATGTCGATCATCGCGGTCACCTTTGACATCCGATGCAGCCACAATGTGGTGAACATGCAATATATAATAAATCCACCAATCACAACATATTTCACTTAAATTATCTCTACATCGCTATAAATGGCAATTTCCAGCAATCTTTGTTTTTGTTAAATAGCTTTTTCATTCAAACAACAAGTGATTTTTTTCGTCGGTCGAGTACAGTACAGTACAGTAAAGTACGATTTCATTTGTTCACCAGACTGTGTGTGGCTACAAATAGACGACCACTTTGTATGCTGAGTGGTAATTATGACATAGCAACATTCTTTGTAATAAAGGTCCAGTCATGTTTCCAAAAGCACTTATTTATCGGCAGAAATTAATAGTAGTAAAATTATAGTAAAATATATTTTGTAACATACCGCGTACAATGTCGCCACGTACGCATATTCAATTACGCCCCTAAATAAGTTTAACGGCAGCACATGCCCGGTTTATAATCCAACGTTTACCCAAACGTTGCCAGTTCACAATATTAATGTCAATTATTAATTATAACGCAAACAATTATCCTGCTCCTTAATTTGGAGACCGCGAGTCGGTGCCGGGCTCGAATTATTGTGCTAAATACGCAGCCCAATTTATCTTGAATCTCGTCAGTTTGAAATTTAAATAAAAATGTAAATGTTGGGAGGGCGAGTCCTCTCTAATTGCGAGCCGAGTCCGTCCGTTGTCAAACTTGTCCGTGAGGTTTAATACAGGACTCGTATGTTTCACCTATCGATATTATTACTATATTCAATCAACGAATGGACAGGTAGTTCGGGAAACTTAAATAGCCCCAACATTGTTTCGTTACTAATATTGAATGTCGGCATTTCTAAATAAGCATAGACGCTCGCTCGCTTGACGCGCCTGAAGAAGTTTTTACTTAAAAAATAACTTGTCATTTTGAAAAATTATGATCCAATTTCGTCTTTTTTTTAAATTCTGATCTTATTTCTTACGAACAAACCATGAATTTCCCAACCTTACTTTCAAAAATTTGCAATAATTAACTGGAAAATCCAGCAAATACACGGGCTATGTTAATTGAGGCATCCGACTAGATAGTTGTGGCAATTTGGCTCGCTGTTCCGTCTGATACACTTTTCAAGTTAAAATTCCGTGTCAACTGTGGCGGGCGAAGCAATCCGTGCGCTAAATCAGTTTAATTGCTTCGGAATCTCTGGACACTGTTTGTTAGTGTGTATAGAGCTATATCCGGGGATAAGTGACTGGTTTGTGTCATAAGTTTTTGATATTACATTTAATTACGGCCTTTTAGGAAACGGCCTGATCACCAACTTATCAGCTAATGCCAATTGTATTATAATATAATGCAACTGGCACTAGCTGATTAAGATGATTACACACATATAACCGTAACTTATAATAATCATATGTTACGGTTACATACATGTCTATAATCGTCAAATATGGAGGCCCGATTAACCACTTTTATACTGACTTAACTTGTATAAACCTCTATGCATAACTGTCATAAACACACGGTACTGTACTATTTTGTATTAAGAACTCTATAGGTCGATTAGTTCCATTTTGTAAGTAAATTGTACCATTTTGTAAATCGCGGTGTTAAGATTCTCCGCCAAAAGTATATAAGGATCCTTGTACTTAGAACAATATTAGTCTTTCTGCGAAATACACCATTGGAACAAGGTTGGCAGTTTCATTCCGCACCCGGGTTCCATCCGAAGTCCTGTAGTGACCCCGGCAGGCTGGACATCATCAGGTCGAACCTCAGATCATAGAAACAACAAGATATGCCATCATAGCAAATTAGTACGGGAACAACTGATGCCACTTTTAGTAAATTTTTCCTCCTTGTGAATAAAATGATCTTCCACGCATTAAACATTCCGCACACCGTCAATCTAACACTGTTAATCGTCACTCAACACTAGCACTAAACTAAAACACTGTATTTATACCATCGATCGTGTTCGGTTCGTCGCCAGTGCATACGTTTTTAATATGAGCAATTTGCTCAAAATCAGGCATCAAGCGCCTTGGCACATCTCCCTTGTTTCTATGATCTGAGGGTCGAACATAACTATTAAGTATTGATCTAGGAATATATGTAGTATAGACGATTTGAAACCACCCACCGGACGAGTTAGTTGAATACAACTGGCTGTAAGATACAACGATTATGTGTCTGTAACTGTTAAATATGGCGGCTACGAATGCACACGGTTTGAAACAATCCACCCTAACACTCGGTTTCAAGTATCGATAAGTAAATATGCTGTGAAATCTCATATTGGCTGTTGTGACAATGATATAATAACAACCAATCTAACAAGTTGACAAGAGATTTGATAACAGATTAAATTAAATAAACTTTCAGATATCAATGATGATATCGCGATAATCATCGTGTTTATCAGACTTACCTACCCCCAGAAGACTGAGCAAAATGATGATTACCATGATATTAAAATATCCATTTATGGTATTCATAAATAATTGATGAGTCAAGTTATATTAATAATATTTAAGTTACATTGCCAATGTTATACACTTATGTATACAAAACATCATATACAAAATGATGTTTTGTAACATGTATTCAGAGTCATAATCGCCATGGCGAATGTTATGATTAAGTGTATATTTTAATCCATAAAAACTGACAAAACGTAAAATCAAAACAGAAAGAGAGACATATAACAAATTATGTATTATTTACTTAAGGTTGTTCGCACATATTTTTTACCAAGCAAAAAGCTCCAAACGACCAATAAAATGTGTTGGTAGAAGCACAGGCCACGTGAGGCTGTAACATGTTTTATGTTGGTTTAACGATTGCAGTAATACCTAGGTAATCACATACCGGTGGTACATCGTATTTTATATAATTAGGTACCTATGTACTTTGGAGCGACCGACATCCTTTTAATTAAACTGCGAGAATTAGCTTACTAGTCTAATTACTATATTTTCTTAAAAAGCATGTTGTTATTTCCAATGTAAATATATATTGAACTAGCTTTTTCCCGCGACTTCGACCGCAAGACCCACAGGAACTGATAATATAGAATTCAGACTGAGATAATGTAGATTCCTATTAGTGAAATAATTTTCAGAATCGAATCAGGAGTTCCGGAGATTCTTCCTACGTACATTATAAACTTTACCTCTTTAAAATATTACTATAGATGACGACTGATTTCATTATCTTAGACGAAACCTTATTTTTATCTCAAAAATTGATTATCATACTTATATTTTATTAGAATTGCTAATTAACAATTACAAGTAATTTATTTACCTATTCATAAATTGGAATAACCTTATTATAGCTACCGACCTTGTTATAGAAACAACTGAAACAAGAAAACTTTAATTATGAAATTCGCCAACAACAAATCTCATCATCAAAGTTTCCCATTTTCGTCAATCAAGAAAGTTTTTCGCTTCCTAATGAAGCCGTAACTACTAAATTATTACTTATATACTTACTTATTTTAGTCATTCCAAATATCAGAAAACCATAACTATCCATTAACGCTTACGGAAAACGTCCATAAACTTCAGTCGATCACTGTGTCTATCAACAATTGATGTGAGATGACGTCACGTTTTATATTTTTGTTTTCTAATTGATCACCCCCGTGTTATTGTTCATCGACCTAGATAAGCGGGTATGACATTGGCGCGGTGGTATCGGAATATTGTTCGTAGTTGGCGCCGCGAGCCCGACGCGTCAGTTCCCTTCGCCGCGCGTGTTTCAACTGCCAGCTTTTCCCTAAAGCAACACATGATTTTCTGAAACAACCCCCGACGTAACTCGGTCGAGAGTGCAAAACCTTCACACAGTGACACGAGGGTGAAACATAATAGCAGTTCGTTAGCATAACTCCATGCTCCGACCGACGCAGCATCCCCTGACTTAAGTTAAATATTTGCCTTATTAAATGATTTCAACCCTACAATTTCATTGTTTATGCTGAATCAGGCATAATTTTGGGTGTACTGCCATTTGGAATTCATAAAACGAGCACAGAAAAAACCTTGAAAAATGTTATGTTAATTCTGCTTACTATTTAATTTTTTACCCTTAACTCTGTAAAGCCTTGTTAAACGTTTATCTGCTTATAAGGTTGCTTGCAATTTTATTATCAATGATTAATCTTATCAATATTCCAAAAAAGTTGGTCATTTATTGTCTTGTAATTTAAATACCCGGAATTTTCCTGTAGTCCCTACTTCGGTACATTCACTGCCATACACTTTACTTACATATCTACTTACCAAGTTAAGCTGCAAAATTGTACTAAGTCTTAATAAGTTATTCTACATACAGGCTACATATTTATTTATAAACTTAATACTAGTTGCATCTCATTATAACTACGCGGGTCGCTTACTGCCACCCTTCGCGTGTTAGACTAATGCGACTGCGAAATACACTGACACACTATGCAAAGAATTTGATTTATAAAAAGGGGTGATTTAACAGGTACCTACCTATTATATTTTTCATAGATTTTTTATTTAAAATTTTAAACTACATCATTATTATGCCATATATTTTAGAAATAAGAAAAAAAAACTTATTTTCGTTTTATATTGTTTATCAATATTATAGCTAAGCTACATATTGAAAAGAAAAAAAATATTTAGGTACTTTTATTACTACATAATTAGTTTTATTTTAATTAATGTATTTATTTTTTAAAATCGTAACATATTTTTTTTAATCTTTATTAACTAGACAAAACAAGTAGGTACCTACCCATGGCAGTTTCCCGCAGTCATTGGCGGGCCTAGCACGAATAATTTTGACGCATGGTATCGTAAATGTAAAAGTAAGCATATTTTACATTGAAAATATTTATATGTTTGCTACACAATATAAAATTTACATAAATTAAATAGGTACCTACTGTATTTATTAAAACGCGCAAATTGTATAAAATTTGATCAGAATGTTCTAGGACTGTTGTATTTTAGATTCAAAATTCGCTTACGTTTACGTACGTCAAAATTATTCGTGCTAGGCCCACGGGACACCCATGCTCAACCGTGACGGTTCATGGACTGATATGTCAAAATAATATAACGAGTAAAACCCCCCTAAAGTTTTCCTACTGTATTTATAGGAAAGATAATCTAAAAGTCCCCTTACTTTTACTTTTGCCAGGGGTGGAAAAGTAACGCACAACGAATTTAGTTATTTATAACACCTCACAAGATGTATCGAACTAAGTTTTGTATGATGTCTTCAACTCAGTATGTTCGCTTCTCGTATTAGGATAAGATTAGATCACTAATCTACGCATTGGGGTTCGAAAATATTGCTTTAAATCGTACCGGATAAATCGTAAAATAATAATCCATATTCTTTAACCACCTACCATAAGCTTAATATGTTGAATGTAGGTACAATAGAACATTTTTTTGTCTGGATTTAAGAGGTGTTAAAAAAAGATAAAAATAATGAATCAATGTAAAATACCTATTATGTTATTAATTTTAATTTTTTTTAAATTATTTTATTTATATTAGACATATACTTACAGGGTACAATTAAAACCAGTGCGGACATTTTAGGAGGAGAAAGTACTCATGAATATGTACATATACAAAATAAATGATGCATTCATCAATTTCAGTAGAAATCAATTTAAAATAAAAAACAACGTTAAGTAGGTACCATTTTCTTTTTCAAATCATCTTGAACGTAGTGATTGGTATGTAAGCCACGCTCTCACTACTCACACTGAGGCAGACGTATTTTTTCACAAAGTGGCGAGTGCAATTCTGTAACAGAACACGTAGACATATTTTAAAGTTTAAAGTGTATTCAAATCACGGTGTAGGTGGGACCGCGGCTAAGTAAATTGTGTACGTGCCTGGCCCAGTGCCGAATAGGTCAACCGCAAAGGATGCATACCACAACACACATAACCTAGGTAGATACCTTTAAATACGTAATACTGTTAGCTGCTAAATTCCGATCTATTTTGTATTCCAGCATTGTATCGCTGACGATGAAGGTATATTCACTTACGGGATTGCCGAAACTTCGAACGATTTCAATTACGGGTAAGTATTAGTGTATATCTTGAAGAACTATATAGTTCAAAAATTGTATCTTCTTCTTGCAGCCAGCAGTCTTCGAACGATTTCAATTACGGGTAAGTATTAGTGTATATCTTGAAGAACTATATAGTTCAAAAATTGTATCTTCTTCTTGCAGCCAGCAATATGTTATTTTATAATTTACAATTGAGCACGAAGATTTCTTACATTGGTATAATAAACGACTCAATTTTCCAGAAGGGGAAGGCGAAGTTCGCGATGCAATCGTAGTTATACTTAATAAGAGCGAGCTTATTGTTACTTAATACTGAGAAAAATAACAAACCGTAATAACACCGTTTACCCAAACGACACTGGCGTAGTAGTCCGTAGAGGCAGTTCGACTAAGACAATAACAATAAGATAGACAAAAAAATCAGCTTCGATCGTCAGTCTGTCTGTTCGGGAGACAGACGTGGATGCAGATGTACCGCGCAGTGAGCAATTAATCATCACCTTATCTATGGAAATCCACAGCTGCACATAAAAAAGCACACTGCGTCCATAAAGCTTATAAAAGTTCAGTGCTTTCCTCGCGATTATTTCCTTCACACAGGGGTCACAGTTAATGACCTGCAATAATAGATTTTATATTAATGCATAGCATTCAATACCTATGTTACGTAATGCCAGTCTATATTTACTTGCTATTACTATACTTGGCGTATAACGAGGTACTAAGCAATCATCTTGAGTGACAACATTCGCGACGATCACAATCATAAGTAGCGATAAGTGTAGCAATATATCTCAAGTCTCACCCAGGAGTTAATCCTGACAATCAAGCCACTTGACCCCACAGTCATCATGTCCCTTCATAAGCGCCCTCTGGGCATTTATTGTATACCTAATTGTAAGCCAAGCAATTACTTTTTCCTGTCTGGCTTGGTTCTTGATTATGGTTCGTTATTTGAATGTTGAGTGAGTGTTTTGAATCTCGTGCAAAAAGTAATTTGTCTCTCGTATAACAAAATGTAAAAACCCTTTTTAGGGTTCCGTACCAAAATGGTAAAAAAGGAACCCTTATGGTGCGACTTCGTCTGTCTGTCTGTCTGTCTGTCTGTCTGTCTGTCACACCTGCTTATTTCAGCAACTACTTATGCTATCGACTTGAAATTTGGAACAGTTATATAGAATGCTTGTTCAACTCTATTGCAAATGAAAAAAGTGCAAAAATATTTTTATTTTCATTGCAAAAGGGGCCGGAGTGGGGGTCCGAAATTTTAAAGTGGGGTTACTAGGTCAAGTGACATATCATATGAAAGGGCTTGATTTGTACATTTCAAAATATATTTTTATTTAATTTTATGTTTCACAGTTTTCGACATATGATGAAAAATGACCAAAAAAATACCATTCCCCCCCCCTTATCTCCGAAGTTTGCGGAGCGAAAAATCTGAAATAATTAGAGTTGATAGGAATTGACCCAAATATGGCACCAAAAATAAAACGATGTTCCTAACTGGTACAGTTTTTTCAAAATCATCAAAATTCCTTGACAAACAAACTTAGTTATGCGGTCCGGATTTTTTCACTTTATACGTTCAAAAATAATACGGAACCCTCGGTGCGCGAGTACGACTCGCACTTGGCCGGTTTTTTTTTTAATGGAGAAATTAATTTATACTTAATAACTTTTGCGGATAAAGCTGTAGGTACGTATGTTTATTGTTTATATATTTAATTATTTATATCTGAATCTAGATACATAGGATTTATTTAATCTTCTATATTTACTTATAAATTAACAAGTATAAAATACTACTAATAAATCATTACAACTTTAGCATGTTGACACAACCGAACATAACGTTGTAGTTCAAAAATAACAATATGAAAGTCACTAAACGTATCTCATGATCTATGAAGTTCTACCAAAACTTATCCGTGGAGTAAAAGATGAATATCGCAGAACTTTCGGCTCAACTTTATCACGAGTTGGAAACAAAAGGTAGTACCTACCTATGTATGAACTAACGAGAGCAGTTTGTAAGACTTCCTGCTACATATCGTACGTACCTGGCCAACCATTTACATCTCCTGCGAAGCTTCTCAACAATAAAGTCATTTGTTGCGACTCGACTGTAATAAAGGAAATGCACGAGTGCAGCTTAACTGCACAACATTTATAATTTACATTTTCGACTTAATGCTAACATGCTTCATTACTCTTTCACTTTGAAATATACAAGCAAATAGCATTATTACTAAGTACCATTTACATTCATAAATCCAGGGAAAGGTAATATAAAATATCATCTCGTATTTCATAAAACCCTTGTGAAATATTTCTGTAACTATATTAAATCTGTAAAATTCCAAAGCGAAGCCATTATAATATGTAAATATTTGATTAAAATTATGGTTTACATTGGTAGGTATATTATCAATACTCCATTAATACATATTTGAGGGACAAATAACAAATATGAGTTTTACCCATTTCACATAAGCCAATCACTCATGTTTGCTTACATTTTCCAAATACGTTTGAAAAAGCAAATTACAAAAAAAAAATAATCTTGCGAATAATTTGATTTTATCCAAAGAAAAGTCATTAGCAAGAATGTTCCGACGGGCACACTCAAGTGACGAGGTTATTAACAAAGACAATAACGGTTCCGAGGCTTAGTATGAAAATAAAGTTTTCAGTTTTGTCGTGGCGTGTCCCGGTTTATTTCAACGAAAGCGTGAGGCGTCGACAACGGAGACGTTCTCTTTTTATAGCGAGACGTTTCATCAAGATTATTTTCTTTTCAAGACGCTCTCGATGTCCCGACACTTCAATGGACGCTATCAATTCTCGAGACGAGAAACCACGACGTCGCCGTAGACTAGAATCGTTCAACATATACCTATCATGAGCGCGATAATATCTATAACGTAGGTAATTACTTTTCACAATTGGCACAAGTTTTTCCTTATTTCCGATTACTTTAACCTGAAAAGGCGCAGTCACGTCCATTAGCACAAATAGAAAATGTACCTAATTGAATTAAAAGGGTGCAGATAGATCTCCACTTACAATCTGCGAGAGAGCTATAAACAATGGAAACTTTAGACAAGTTTGAATGTATTGTGGGTGTGATTTTGTCAACAGGAAAATGGCGGACCCGGCTGTCGCTTTCGAATATTTATGACCGCGACTCGACAAATTCTGCATCCTTTTATTTTCAACGCCGGACTAACTGAACGTGAAGGTAAATACTACGATAAAACAAACACGCGTCGACGTGGCGCACTTTCTGGATAATGGATTGCACAAATGGAACTGTTTATTAACGAAATATTAATCATTGACTATCAATCTAGTGTTTATTTTGAATAATTGCGTGTTTATCTCGCGAGAGATATCCACACAATATTTGGGTACGCACAAATAATACCTACAATTGTTACATGACGAAATTATAATTTGCAGTAAAAAAATATAATTATGAAAGAAACCAAGCAAGCTAACCTTTGATTACTTTTATGTATTTCTAAACAAAATAAACCTTCGCCTTTACCTTCTACGAGTCTTTCATGCACGTATAATTTCCTAATTAGTATGCTCACGGCATCTTGATACTGTTCGATCTATTGCAATTCTAATTAAGTGCGTAAAAACCAAAAGAAACCACGAGGGTACATTAGTATTCAGGGGTCGAGTTCGTCTCTGCCTCAGGTGTAGTCACCTCTAGGCGGGGCGGCCAAGTCTCGTAGCGCAACATAACACATTTACTGCTTCCGTAATTGTATCACAGTACCACCCAGTTTTAGCCAGTCAATATTTTTGAACAACACGTAAAAGTTGTACCTGTGTATATTTTTCAGTACAAATCTTCAGCAGACAAGTCCCAACTGCATCTACTATGTGTAACCATAAAAATATTTTAGTTGCTAGTATATGTCGCGTATTTCTACAGAAACATGTACAGTAACGTATTCTCTTAAGTTTCGTAATATTTAACGTAACCGTAAGAGTAATCTGTCAAGATCTGGATCTGTGTAATCTGTTAAGTCTATTTAAATCAAGTTTGAAAGCTTATTAAAGGCTTAAAATGAAATAATAAAAAATCCTAATAAAGTATCTAAATAACATAATCATAGCAACACAATTACCTAGTGAAACAGCACATATACATAACACACTAATATAATAGGTAACCTACTTATAGTGTTATTAATTGGTCTTTGTTTTGCTGCGCCTATATTATAATGTCAGTAATTAAAGTGTACCTTCCATGAGCGGATATGCCTCAACCAATTAAGTTTAACATCATTTCAATATAGTAAATTGATAGGTGATCACGGCTTACAATAGGGGTACCAAGGGGTACGATGTATTTCCCGTGCCGTAGATTTCAGATATGTAGGTACGATTAGGTATTTCCCTTGCTGTGGGAGGTTTGAGAAAATAATCGTGTTCTTTACCATCTAGGTTTTTGGCACCTTTAGATAGATTTAACGTCTATAATTTTACTTACTATAAAATAAGTTTTGTCGTTACGTTCCTCCCTCATCACTATTTTGCCAGTAAGCCAGGATGGTAGCGGGTGGAAGATGGGTGCCTCGATCATCATTATTAATATAAAAAACTTTACATACACAGTCTTTCAAACAAACAACAAAATAATTCAGCTAAAAGTCATGAATATTTAAAATAACATCGTCCATGATGGTAACCGTCAGGTAATTGGCCATCAAGTAGGCCACAAGGCACAAGTTTGCATTCCACGGCAGAGGCAACGTTCGAAAACAATCCCACGCTCCAATACACATTGATAAACTTGGTGGCGGCTCGGTCCAATTCCCAAATATAGCAGCCTGGACACCGATGACCAGAACTGTACCCTGCCCACAGTAATCACTTTTAGTTCGTGCAGTTTTAATAGAAACTCCGTGCCTTAGGTACAGCATGGCGAAATTGATTAAGAAATTAGAACGCTATTGTTCATTAAATTAGACGAAATCAATTTGTTATTTGCATTTAGGACTAACATGGTTCGTCGTTCGGTCCAAAAAGTTTGATATTACAAAGAAATTACCTAAGGTATTCCAAAAACACTCCGGCTCGCTATACCAGATTTAAGACGCCATCAACCAAATCCATAAAAAACAACCATTGGCTCCATTGCACATTGCTATTTCAAACATTCATTATTATTTATATTTTCTACCAATACTGGCCTAAACTGTACCAGTTCGTAACGGCAAAACATTTCATAAGGAACAGTCCCGTACAAAGAGCAATTAGATCGTTTGCCGGTAGATTTAGGGCGCAACTCGGCGCCATACATTCCGGCCAGCGATACTGGGGACTAATGGCTGGAACACACGTGTGCTTTGTGGACCGTTCCACGCTATTTTTAAACACACACTAGAAGAAGAACGAAAACAATGCTATTAACGGGTTTCGGAAGAACAGGTTAAGGGAATGCTTTTTGTTACTGGCGAGGCTGCTTGATTACAAGGAATTGAGAAAAAAAACAAAAAGGAATCGAACGATCTCTTAAAATGAACCAGGAATACCACTCTGTGGGAAAATATTGTTTTAATTGAATTCTTTGTACCACAGACAGACTACCATGTAATTAAATCTAATTTAGGTAACTACCTTTACACATTTATCTATGTTTAATGCTCCCTAATCATGTATTACAAACACAATCATTACCATGCTTACGTAGGTAATGCAATTTAAATATTCCTATGTTTTTCCTCGAAAAATACTAAACTCAAACTAGGTACCTACTACCTAGCTACCTACTACTACTTCTACCTACTAAAAACAAATGTATCAATAACCTTAATAATTTCATAAATCGCAATTGAAACTAAACGCCGTACCTGCCTAATAATGCCTGTGGCATATAATCCGATATGCATTCAGGTGATATGCTCTAAGCACATAAGTAGATACTTGCATAGCATAGCATGATAATTGAAACACTAACGTTAGCTAATCGAGATAGAATCTACGCATGCATAGTGCTCAT
Organism: Thalpophila matura; assembly: GCA_948465475.1. Lineage (NCBI taxonomy): Eukaryota > Metazoa > Arthropoda > Insecta > Lepidoptera > Noctuidae > Thalpophila > Thalpophila matura. The sequence goes on along the minus strand of OX419185.1, from coordinate 9,573,715 downwards.
TTTAAACAAGTAGATGCGAGTTTACTCAATAATCGACAGTAAAATGAGTGTCGATATTTTTTTAGTGCCGATTCTAAACAAGTAGATACTAGAAAGAAAGAAAGAAAGAAAGAAAATGTGTTTATTTTGCTCTCGCTTACTAATAGGTAGGTACAAATAGGTAAAATAAAAAGAGAAAAAAAAAAACGAAACATAGGAAAAATAAGCATAAATGTACAAAAATAAATATTACATACAGAAACCTAACAAAAATTAACACAAAAAGACGCGAGGCAAAAATGGTCATAACTCAGCATTGGGCCACTTCAATGGAATGAAGCGGCGCTGATATTCTGTTATGACCTAATGACACCACGGACTGTTAACATTACAGATAGAATTAATACAAAATTAACCAAAAATAATTGTAAATTAATAAGACTATAATAACAAATAATTGAGTAATAATTAAAAATTTAATAAATAATAATTGAATAAAATGATTAGAGATCAGTGATGAAAATCATAAATATATATTATTTTAAATTGGCAACATTCCCCGCCGGCCGCACCCATTCCGCTTGTCTATGACAGTGGATGGGCGCGGGGTTTTCATCGTTTCAAAAGGTGCTTTGGAATTGGAAGGGAAAGTTACTGAAACATGGCTGCCGTACTCAATATTAAAGTGTTGATGAGATTATATACACTAAGTAAATATTCAGGAGGTTAATGGAATTGTATATCATAATTAAATAAGTTGTGATTGGTTCGTTTACATAAAATTATAATTGGAACGTGTATGGAGTGTGTGGAATGTACATAAAATGAAAATCAATAAATTCAATAATAATTAATAATTAAATAATAATATAATCCTAAGTTCGACTGCTGGAAGGAAAGGCCGCCACCCAGCCTGAAATGTGCATACCCTAGGTAAGTTGTGAGTGTTGTTACTGTTGTTTTTGTCCATTTAGTAGATGTTGTTTAAGCTTTTTATTAAAACTATATACTGTTTTTAGGGCACGGAGGGGAGGCCATAAATTATTCCAACAGTGTGTGGCGGCGTATTTAAAACTGCCACGGAATGCAGCTGTTCGATGTCTAGGCATGACCAAGAGGTAAGATGAACCCCGAGTTCTATGCATGTTAAGGTCACTAGACCATGTGAGTTTTTTATACAAATATTCTGGTATACTACGAGTAGGTATATCGATAACTTTACCACCATAACTAATAATGCTTTTTGCAATAGGTATAAAATTATTGCATTTCAACTGCAATTCAACTGAAATATTAATTTATTCATCTGCTATTCCAATGTGTATATATGTATAGGTATTTGCGAAAATAAAATACTTACCTTATCGATATCCTAATTGGCACTTTACTTATATCGAAACAGCGCTATTTGCGCATGCACTACTACAAATAATGTATTGTTGAACTGCAATCAGAATACTTGGACAGACAAAGCAGAATACAGAGTTTTTAATCATTATTTTTTTCTCTCACAGTGATGCAGAAACGAATTCTCACATTCCTCGCAGACTAAAGTGAAAACATTTTTCATTAACAACGAGCATTCAGTGTAAACGTTTTTTTATTCGTCGCCGCACACATGTGCAAATCTTAATTACTTTTAATTAGCTTTGTGCCTATTGCTAGAAATCTAGAATTTCGTTTGTCTGGATAATATTAAAGCAGTATAAATAAAAAAAAATGTAGTTTAAAGTAAATTGCCTAAAGTTCTAGTATTAACTTGAGACTAGTTCTAGCATCAACTAAATTCTCTGTCTAATTTGTATCTGGATTGGAATATTATATTTCGTAATAGGAAACTCTACTCTATTTCAAATAGCATTAAATTTGACGAGTTTCCTAAATATGAGTATGACCCATTATAACAAGAAATATTAAACTTATTTCCTTCCAGCGATCCATCTCTGAATAATGCTTTTGTGAACCTTATTTATTAGTTCAGCCAATTTTGTCTAGGTACCTATATCAACTACGAAAGCATGGCACGCCCCTCCACTTTTTGAGTTGATTGAGATCTCAGGAAATCATTCATCTTACATACACTTTTGGACTAAATCTGAAAGTGCCGGGCAAACAAAAATAATATTATGCCGGTAGAACATGATAATCTCTTAATTTGTTACTATGAGACTAAAGCTGTAGGGTTATTTTCTGTCCTTTTACCCAACTGCCCCAGAAGAAGGATTATGTTTTTCGAGTGTATGTGTGTATAAATACTACACTGTCGGGTTTTTTTTAATAATTTCACTACTAATACATAACTTGTAAGTATTTCTTACTTGTAACAGATTAGGAGTCGTAAGTTATACCGTAAACGGTTGATTAAGTTAATACGTTATAGGAATCCAGTATTCCAATACAAAACCTGCTCAAACATTATAATATGATTAATATCGCATCACATAGCAATCGAATCAAGGACAGTCGAATCATTGAAACTAATTTGTATTATCGAATAACGATCGCGTCCATGCACACAAACAACATAGAGTGAGCTTGCAGCTATGACGGATACATCAATCCCCCGTAGGCCATGTATTATTCATATAAGCGTAATAAATCACGTTTGTAGAACATCCCTGTAGATGTACTATTATTTCCTTTTCGAACTAAAGCCGAAATACGAAATGAATGAAAGAGGGTGGTCCCTTTGCGAAGGTGAGGCCGTTCGTGGTAGGCATATGCAATTGTCTGTGCACTTTGTCACCCTGTTTTGGTATAAAAGAAAGTCCTTTGTATGTAGCAATATCTTTTCCCCACTTACGATGTGTTAGAAACAACTACCGTTCAAACGTTATGTCGAATCAAAGATTAGTAAAATAACTGTTTGCAAACATACATATTTAACAATTAAATGTCATACCTGCGTATTGACCCAAGTCGATTTCCCTCAGATCATAGAAACAAGGAGATATGCCATCATAGCAAATTACTACGGGAACGACTGTTCCTTTAGAACGTCGTTACTTTTAGAACATTTTTCGACACGATTACAAGCGCTCCTTGTGAATAAAAAGATCTCCCACACATTGAAAATTCCGCACACCCTCAATCTAACACTGTTAATCGTCACTCAACTAAAACACTGTATCGTATCATCGATCGTGTTCGGTTCGTCGCCAGCGTGTACTTTTGTACTACGCTCAAAATGACCAAACTAAAGTATCAAGCTCAATAGCGCCTTGGCACATCTCCCTTGTTTCTATGATCTGAGCGATTTCCACATAAAAATAAAATCAGACCAAAAAAGGCTTTGTCCAGACTGATGGATCACCGCATAGCCTAAACCGCCGGTCGTAGAAACGTAAAATTTGGAGGACGTATTCCTTATAAGATGTAGGCATCCGATAAGGATTTTTGAAAATTCTACCCCCAAAAGGGTGAAAAGGGGTGGCGCGAGCCAAGCCGCGGTCAAAAGCTAATATTTTACCAGGATATTTTAGTTATGTACCAGCTGGATTTTTCATTGGATAGATAATTAACCGGTAGTTTCTGAAAGCCTCTCAAGCAACTGATTAGTAAAACTGCTCTCTAATATCATGTCAGCTGTTTTTATTGGTTTACCAAAATAACATTGGCCAATCATATCACATCATATATTTGACAACAAATCAAATTGAACAGGCTTTCAGAAAATGAGGGTTAGTTAACTCATAATTGACTTTGCATATAGGTATATTCACCCCCGTATTTACGAACATTACTATGCGGACTCATAGCACAAAAATGTATAAAAAACTCAATAAATATGAACATTGTATGTTTTCCGTTAAGGTTCATATTCGTATGAAGCGTTTGTTTATATTCGCTATGAATATGAACCTTATTTTTATAATGATCATATTTGTACTTGTTTTTTGTACACTGTGCGTTTGAGACCTCATAGTAATGTTTTTGAATACGGGGGACACGGGGGTCAGGGTCATAACATAACGTAGTATGATAATAATGGTACATAAATAATGATTACAAGTCAACACTTACGAATAGAAGATGGCTTTCAAGCTGTCACTACATAGTGTTTAACATCATTTTCAACTACCACACCTATATTAAACATAGCTCAACTCGTACTTTACCTCGACATAACTTGTTAAGCACAAAAGCGTAATTTTCTGCATGTAAGCCTTGTGCATTCATACAATGTTAGCATGAGAAAATGCTCAATTCGAAATCTAATATTCGAATATTATCCTCTATTGCAACACTTAGTTCCTAGCAATGCAAAATAAATGGTGCTTTCTCCATTGTTATTACTGCCATTTACCCTGCGGCGTCGCGAGCGCCGCGCAATGAACTGCTATCAACGACTCTTTTGTTATTCGTGTAGGTAATAATAACTAGGTATGTACGAATTACGTGTATCTATTGAGGATAATGATGCATTCATGATGTTAAATTACTTAATAGTTAACATAGCAAATATGCCAACATAGATTATGTAGGTATTTATGCGGACGAAAACTTCTAAACCTATGAATATAGCTGGGTATCGAAATATTTTGTTTATAGTTTGCTTGGAGATCTTAGGAAATAGGATATAGAAATCTGGTAACACACTTAAACCCTGAAAAAATGTTGTCCTTCGTAGTGTGTGTAGAGTTTTATGAATAAATCCGAATTACAGAATGGTTCCAAAACTAATCTAATTACGGGTACCTACCTAATTATATTTAATCGATCCACCAACTGCGTCGAATCTCAGCTCTCAAGGCGTTCTTCCAATCCTACTTAAAAAAAAACAACAACTAAGAAAAACATAAATCTAACGAAATTGAAGTTTATACGCTGTATTCTAAAGTCACGAAATGAATATCGGCTTACCGAATCGTCCCGTACAGTACGTGTGAACACAAAACTTTGTACAAAATCGTACGAGGGGAAACAATAAAATTCACGGGTCGCTGCCACACTTGTAACGGGGGAAGCGCTCGGCTCCCGATCGCGGCGATAAATCTGACAGTATGCCGACCGATCCCAGACACTTCCGATAGTGCAGTTTCGATCTTGAACAAACGTAACTACACTTGACAATGACCCCTAACGCTTTGGTTTGCGTTTGCGATGCTACACGCAGTCATGGGGTCTCATCAGGAACAAAGGAACATTTGTTGAAACAACTCATAATAAATGGCGTTATATGTATCGATTTGTTATTGAAGTTTGCGTAAAACTGAGAACATGAAAAAATACATCATGAAAAATATTAGTTCAAATTTTAAAAATCCTTTAAGCACGGAAAAATGTATAGCCCGAAGATAGCCCGCGCTAAATCGGTCACATTTCTTTGTATGAGATGAGGCATCTGTACGTATAGTATTATATTATCTGTGACGCAGTAAATTTGTTTACGCGACAGGGAGCAAAACAGTAATAAATATATAGACGCTTCATAGCTTGCACTTGGATTTCCTGCGTAGTCAGTTTCTCCGCAAACACAAATCATATCCAGATTTGGAATTCCTTGTTTAGTTCATAGTTTATACATTACAAACTATATATTTAATTAAACCAGCAGAGAAACAGACACGGTGGCCACGACAATTGGGTCACCCTCTGGTAAAAAAAAACCGGCCAAGTGCGAGTCGTACTCGCGCACCGTGGGTTCCGTATCGGCTTTTGGACGTATAAAGTGAAAAAACTGGACCGCATAACTAAGTTTGTTTGTGAAGGAATTTTGATGATTTTGAAAAAACTGCACCAGTTAGGAACATCGTTTTATTTTTGGTGCAATATTTGGGTCAATTTCAATCAACTCTAATTATTTCGGATTTTTCGCTCCGCAAACTTCGGCGATAAGGGGGGGGAATGGTATTTTTTCAGACTTTTTTCATCATATGTCGAAAACTGTGAGACATGAAATTAAATAAAAATATATTTTGAAATGTGCAGATCAAGCCCTTTCATATGATAGTGTCACTTGACCCAGTAACCCCACTTTGAAATTTTGGACCCCCACTCCGGCCCCTTTTGCAATGAAAATAAAAATATTTTTTTATTTTTTTCATTTGCAATAAAGTTGGACAAGCATTCTTTATAACAGTTCCAAATAAGTCGATAGCATTAGTAGTTGCTGATATAAGCAGGTGTGACAGACAGACAGACAGACGAAATCGCACCATAAGGGTTCCTTTTACCATTTTGGTACGGAACCCTAAAAAGATGAGGCAGCAAATCTGTTCATTGCTTTTTTTTTTCGTCATTCCGCCTTTGCCACGTGTGTTATGACGAAGTAAATGTGTTTCATAATGAAACGACGTATATGATACAGTGCAAGTAACAACACATGTTGCCCGTTTTACGGCGGGTAGCTGTATTATTATTAATGGTAAATGCTTGCATGGTTTAGTACGCTGGTAGATTTACCTAAAGGATTATAAGCATAATATTATTCTGTCTTGTAATTAACAAACAAAAGGTCCTACAGTAATTAAATACAGATCCTGGATATACTACACAATTGTTAGCACATTTGTTTCAACTATTGCTGCGTTAAAGCCATTATAAAGCTGAATAAGCGCCATTAGCATCCGAAAATTATCCGTATTTATAGGCAAACGGATATTCTGCAGTTTCATTTCCCAATACTTGTTCATGTTAATGTATTTCAATTCCCGTTTCATTTCAGCTAGGTACCGATTTTTCTACCACTACCTACAGTTTTGTTTGATGAACTTTGATGAAACAAAAAATGATATAAATATTTTTAGTAAAGTAATGTCAACACCCTCTGTGAGCTCTCATCACGATAAAAATGCAGACGGAAAGTGTTCAGTCATCGATGTTCAGTAAATCGTGGAAGAAAACCAAACAAATATCCTTCGTGCGAAAATGGGTCGCTTTCCAATTGACAACGCATGATTAATGGATACCCAAGTTCGCATAAATCATGCGGATGTTGCGGTATCACATCTGAAGATATTACAGACGTTCTCGAGGTTCGCAAACGAGTAACGCTTGACATAACATGTTAGTTATAATTGAAGTAATTGAGTAGGAGTACCTAGCTAGTTGCAGAATTGCTTATGTTTTTGTAACATGATAACTTTTTACAAAATCTACCGCACCGCTGCATTTTACCACAAAATGAAAGAAAGGTACTAAAGAACAAAATAAATTATACAAGTGTATTGTCCAGAACAATACTCGTTCCTTTTTCCATGTCAGACTGTTCCTTCTTACTTTGAAAACGAGATAGATAGACATCAACATCTAAACGACATCCTAGCTTTGGCACAAAATCCGTGCCAAAGCCAACTATCGACACGACATCAAACACATAACGTGTTCAGAAGCCGTGATACGCAGTGCAAAGGAACATAAAATGAGCACCTCAGTCGACGCGGTCATGTTATTGGGTTGATCCGAGTATCCCAGCTACAAAGGTCCAATTACGAGGGGATGGCACGACTACAAGGTCAATCAGTCGGCTGACTGGCCGTCCGTTCAGTAATGACTCTACCCGGATTTAGCGTCCTTATATTCTAAATTCTGGGACTATGTTTTCCTTAACATGTAGATACAATGCCCACTTGCATGGGAGACACATCCTTTATAAATAATGGTGTGTAGGTGTGCAGTGTGCACCATAAGAACATGCTTTTGTAATATCGATAAGTAGACTTTAGCAAATACTTACTTTACTACTCAACAAATTATCACATACATTCTGCGGAGTTGATTTTTTAAGACACGCTTTCTACTGAAATGTTTGATAAACAGATATTGCACACACGAACACATTGACCGTGACTTTGTTCTCAGTAAATGCCTACAAAGTCTATACACCAATACAAACGCTGTATGATCATCTCCATCGGTTCTCCGGCACGCTCCATTGTCCATTGTATGTACAAAGAATTCGTTCATTTGTGCGAAATGAAGACTGCTGCAATGTGTCGATATATCAAGCTCCTATTGTCTACTTTCTGGGCAAGTGTACAAGCTTTGGTTAACCACAAACGAACCCCGTTTATCTTCCATCCATCATTGCGTTACACAATTCTTTAGGAAAAAAATGATAGATGTCCACTGTATTGTGCAAACTAAAGGTAATATTTCAAATGATTGTAGTAGGTACGTGACCAATCGTAGCCACGGCCTCTTTAAATTATTCATGGGACAACGTGATTATGATGATTACAAGCGATTACAATTCATACGGTCTTAGGTTCTTTATAATTCAATAATGTCACAATTGGCAAAATCACAGCTCAGCCGAGCAATGTCAGTAGCAGTGCCCTGGATATATTATACTCGTACCTATATATACATATTATAGAGTAGTCAAATTGCCGCATCAACGGACTGCTGGAATTGTGTGGATTTAATTAAACGTTCGCATAATTTGATAGGTAGTGTGATTGATAGTATCGTAAAATAATATCAATGCGCTATAATACAAATATAAAGCCCGTTATTATTTCAGAGTATTTTCTCGACTAACAAAAAAAGAAATACCCGACCTAAAATCCTCCTATGTTCAATAATTTTCATTATACATATATTATGTAATATTTTTACGTTAGTGTTTTCACAGAGCGCTATTTATCTTCGCACAAAAATTAAATTATTGTAATTTTGGTATATTACTTCAGTTCCTACATTTACTTAGGTTGGCAGTTAACCCACGACTGCGTAGTAAGATACTCAGCGATAACCTAATATTAATAACAGACGGCACCGTGAAGCTAGGAGCACAAGGTCTCCATCGGGTCAATTACTAATCAACTCAAGGAACGGTCGCACTGAGACACTAATGACCAATTATCCCAATTAACTCTTGACTAAAACATTTTTGCTCAATCCTTTTTGCTACCGGCCATTTGAAAAATTGAAACATATATTTTCATATTCATATTATTCGAATTTTATTCAATAACAGATTATTTTAATTTTTAATTATGTAATTCACGTACCGTATTTTATTCATAAGATTCTATATTGGGTTTTGGATGCGACGAGAAAATTATCATCTGAAAAGTGCAATATGCCAATGAGTTTATTAACAAAATATATAAATAGTAGATTGAAATATAAATATCACAGATTTATTTAATTTTATTCAAATTAGAATGGTGAAGAAGTTTTTCAACTTTCTCGATTCGGTAGGTAGGTATACATAGTAGTAGTCTTAAAGAGGCACTTTTCAGTCTTCAGTCGGGAAAACTAGAACTTTTCACGCTGTTACCCCGTTTGTATGAAATATTTTTGGATAGTTCGCTCTTTGTGAGGTTAACGGTGAATGGTGATACGAACTTAATCGAGTGAGATGTTCGGCACGTTTATATCAGCCATTCACTATATTTTATCTCTAGTTATGGCATCAATGCTTCCTATAGCTATAACATACATATTATGTTGATTACATAAATATGTTACTTTTATTATGGTAGAGCCGATGATTTCCTTATAGTTTTCCTTTACCGATAAAACTAATGTTGAATATGTGTAATTGTGCATTGATAATGTTCACTTATGGTATGTTATAGAGACGTAAGTGCTCTACCGGGTTAAACCTGTTTTAGATTGTGTACAAAAAAAATATCTCTCAATTGAAACAACTCGTAATTACTGTATTAAACAGCCAACATTATTTTTTATGGGGTTTTATAGTTACTGACTGAATTTTTGGGCCAACTTAACACTAAAACGCTGAATTTGGAAAATAAGGTATTTATTTAACTTTTTTTTTTACAAGACATAATAGTATTGTTTGTACAGGAATAGGTGCAGTACTCTTAAATAAACTTGTAGTAGGTACCTAAGTACCTACTTATATCTGCATAAAACACATAAGCCAAAAGACAGTGAACTAGCAGGAGTTCTCTTTTGTAACCGATATAATGCTAAGTATGTAGGTACTAGGAACAGGAGCGGTGAGGGCCACGTGCGCAGCTGTAGGTATAGGTACTCGACTAGGCAGGTAGGCACCTACTCGCCGCTTTCCACGAGCTGCAATGTCGTGACTCGGTCATTACTTCGCCCCACATCCACTATTACACTTTTCCCTACACTTAATCTAAGCATTTCCTTTTCCTTACTTATTTTCTATCCACTTATCAGTTTTCTTAGGAATTTTTCTGTAAGTCTTCCAAGAAAAAAAAAAACTAATTTTAACTTAATTTGAACAAAGAATAAGAATTCAATTTCAGATCAATAAAAATTTAAGGTCTACCTTTGTTTCATATAACATCAAAATGAACGGATCCTTGACATTTCAAGTTATCTGAGTCAACTTAGCTCACCATAATATTGAAAGTTGAAAAAGGGCAAGGTCACATGCGCTCGGCGCGACCAGTCGGAGTTACTGTCAACACTATATTCTAGCTAGCATTATAGTCATCAGTCAACACATCAATTGCCGGGATACGGTTCAACCAAACCAGTACTCGACAACCTGAGTTCTTTCTGCGTACTTCCAGTCATCGTCACGCGCGCCAGTCACCGCTGAGACGTCCATTCGTACGAGCGTACTGCGCGCGCGCACTTCATAAGCACCGAATTCGAATTTCTAATCGTGACGCAAAAGAGTGTTGTGACTTGTGCCAATTCGTGACAGTGTATCGATACCATCTATGTTACCAATACAAAATTAGCAAAATTATAATGACGTGAAGTGACAGATATGTGATTGTTCAATACTGGTATGGAAGACGTTTACATTTTTATGGTAAGGAAGTGTTTTTTATTATTATTTTTATGGGTTCGTTGACATTGTTAGTCAGCATATTATATTTGCAATGCACATTTTCATTGCAATAAAGTTGCATAAAATTTTACAAAATTTAAAAACAAAATAACTTTTCATCAGTCATTGTACTGCTTTAACATTAATGATTATCCACGCTATAAGCGCAATATTGACGTAGTGCTGTGTCTAAGTGAAACTAATAAATATTTTCTTTATCAAAATAATGTACCAAAAGAGTAATAATTAAGGATAGTAATGAATTATTTATATATACCTAAAATACCTCAATCGCTTATACGAAATAATAAGAAGATAGTTCTACAATCTAGTAGGTATTTGATGTATATTACATTTCCAAGTAATTTAAATTTGCACATAGCAATCCACGCTTCTCTAGTTTCATAATTGTTTAACATAACAACAAGCGTTATTGAAACTGGAATAAGTAGACTGAATCAGCATAAAGGTGTAACCGCGTAACATCGAGAGTCGTCTCACCTCTCGCACATAGCTATTGCCATATGGACTCGATGCATATTAATGCGAACCGCATAACAACTCCTTACCTCCAACAATGTGGTTACGACACTTCCTGGTCTAAGGCACAGCCGGAGGTGCAGGAAACAACACGACAAACGAAGCCAACCGATTTCATATCAAGTCAAAAGCGCATAAACGCGGTCCCTAGAATACTTAATTTAAAAACTTGGCTTTTATTAACCTTTGAAGACCCCCAAAGAACATATAATGAGAAATAAAACATGCTTAGTCACATCGATATCAAGACTTATAATAAAATTATTAAATAATGCCGCAGAAAACAACTTCTCGACCAAACAAGGACACATATGTTTCCAGACGATTATGACGCTATAGCTTCATACTTGATATTGTTTATTTCCATCATCAATATTCATTTTCCGCCATGGCCTTGCTGATTCAATATTCCGATAGGTACCTTTGACGGTTGCGAAAGTTGTGAGCAAGCAATTTTTGGTTTAATAAATAAAATAATTTGATAATGGCTTCATACGTAAAGTGGACCTATGAGTACACAAAAGTTCGCCGAAACTTTGGCAGGCAGCCACTTCTTCAGGTAACGCCAGCCCGTATGCTGGACTCTATTAATCCTAACAAAGATGATCAAAAGCAATACATGCTTCGGAATCCCGTGCATCGTGAGGTACAGGCTACAAGCTCAACTTCTGAAAACGAAACGAACACGCCACAATTAAAAACTCATGAGCAAAACGTAAATCACACTGAAGGTGGCTGGCCGCGAGAAGTTAACCCTTACAACGAAGATCATGTACAACGACATCGACGCAGAATTATGCACGAGGATAATTATATTCAGTCCATACTAAACCTGTCAACATCGTTGTTTCACTATGTACACCAAAACAATGCCATTGAAATGTATCAAACATATTATGCTGAAATGGCTGAACAGGAGCCCGTAGAAAAGTGTAGTTTCCGAATCGCCAACGTGTTTCGCGACGAAAATCAGAGACCAATAACATGCGTCAAATGGACAAATGAGAAAAATTGTAAACTGGCAGTTGCTTACTGCTTCAAAACATGTATGCCAGAACCTGAATTAAACAAAATAAACGATTGTTATTTATGGGATGTACATAGGCAAACAGAACCAGTGTACAAGCTACGACCTAAATATCCCTGTTGGCAACTTGCGTGTTCTCCCTCAACCCCTGAATTGTTAATATGCGGACTTGAAAAAGGTACTCTTAATGTATTCGATGTCCGTGTAGGCATAAAGGCTGTGTCATCTAGTTCTGTCTACAATTCCCATCGTGAAGGAATAACATCAATACTTTACATTAACTCTCGCGCACACTCTGAATTCTTTACTGGATCTTCTGATGGACAGTGCCTGTGGTGGGATTTACGGAACCTTTCACATCCTCTAAATCAATTGCCAATGTCAGTCAGGCTTTCGCCGTCACAACAACCAAACCTAAATAATGCAGAGGGTGTGAGTACGTTAGAATATAATAAAGGCTTGCCTACAAAATTCCTTTGTGGAACAGAGACTGGTTTGGTCATTAATGGAAACCGTATGGGAAGAAGCCATTCGGATATTCTAGTTTCATACTGGAATGCACATGATGGATCAGTACAAGCAGTGGAAAGAAGTCCTTGTACTTTTAGAATGTTTCTTACATGTGGAGATTATACAGTTAAAGTATGGAGCGAGGAAGTTCGTACCGGACCCATCATCGTAACAAGACCTTATAACAATCTCGTGTCAGATGCTGCTTGGGCTCCGTTGAGATTTTCTTCTTATATGTCGATATGCGAAGGTGGTACATTTTATTACTGGGACTTACTGCGTAAATATAAGGACCCAGTCCTAACTCTACAAGTATCTAAGTATGGACTTACAAGACTTACTCCTCGTTCAAGTGGTGAATCAGTCGCAATCGGAGACTGTAGAGGAGCTTTGTATTTGCTGCATTTATCAGAAAACATGGTGATACCAGGTAGTCGCGATAAGTTACTAATGGGTCAAGTTTATGAACGCGAGACAAGGCGGGAACATATCTTAAACAGTCGTGTAAAAGAAATTCGCTTGAAAGCACGAGTTGAGAAAGAAGCGGCTGCTAGTACTATTGAAATACCCGATGAAGTAACTGATGAAGAACATTTGGAACGTGCAACGGAAGATGAATATTTTAGAATTGTTCAAGACGAATTAAGGCTTATGGAAAGTATTCCCGATCAGACGGAATAGCAACGTTACAAGAATTACAATATGCATATTGCATTAGTAATTAAAAGATAATATTATCATGATATTTATAACTAATTCCTTGAATAACAATATAAATAATTACAAAAAAGAAATGAGTAACGTAACTGATTTTTAACAAATAAAACTCGAGGCAAATGTGTACATGAAATACCCTTACGATTTTGTAATATTCTAGTATTTCTTTAGTTAGTAGTTATTTGATCCAAAAAACCGTAAATTAAAATGTCTTCTGCTTCATAGAAAGAACAAACAGTTAAAAAATTACCATCACTATTTAGTATCAAGAGAAAATAAATATAGAGACTATCTAACTATCCGTTTATCAAACCACACCTGGCTAAAGAATCTATGAATAAAATGAATTACTTCACTATACCCGTTATAGCGATAAGGTCTACGTATATCTAATGTTTATAAAATGTCACAACCTTAGTTCGTAACCTCTGTGAAATAACTGATTCACGTATTATTGTAGTGACTCGAAGGCTTACTTGTAGTTATAACTGCATAGGACTGTTCTAGAATTATTATGGAGTATCCTCAATTTCTAAAATCCCTGAACAGTAAATCTGCAGTCTTACCTAAATACTAGCTGTTCCCCGCGACTTCGTTCGCGTGGAAATTACAAACCTATCCCACGGGAACTGTACATTTTTCCGGGATAAATAGTAACCTATGTAGGTACTATTCCAGACTATAATCTATATCTGTGCCAAATTTCATCCAGTTCCATCCGTTCAGTTGTTCTGGCGTGATTGAGTAACAAACATCCATCCATCCAAACTCGCATTTATAATATTAGGACTGAAATAACCAATCATATGAGTTGACATGAGATTTCACAACAATTAAATTGTATAGGCTTTCAGAAAGTAGGGGTTAGATTCTGTTAATGACCATGATTGAATGCGATAATGTACAAAGTTCTTTAGAGTTTATTTAACGTAGCATTTTTTCGAGATACAAAGTAGTCTACGGCATTTAAGGATAATGTAGCTTCCTATTAGTGAAATAATTTTCAGAATCGGATCATTAGTTCCGGAGATTACCTCATACACACAAACTTTTTAGTATAGATAATTTGTTTTCGATATTTTGTCCATGTCATGATTTGTAAGCAATGAACAAGTTTACAAGAGCGTCCGTCCCGGATGTTTGGTACAGCCGAGAAGCCCGCATGTCTCTCAGCAGATCCGGCGGCTCGGCAGCAAGGGCCATGACCGCCGATTTATACAAAACAACAATTCTAACATGAACCGCCAGATTTCAATAGAGATGCCCCTCTGTAAACATGTTTGATGAATTAATAAGAGAGGCGGGGGAGTTCTCATTAGAATGGTGGCGTAAATTACTCGAGACTCGTGAGTTGCATGAATACAAAAGTGCGTCACCGGCAACTTTCACCGCGGCTAGGTACTCACTACTCCAGCCGCAGTCGCAGGCGCACGCACATGCAGTGTATGCGGTAGCCTCGATTCCATTCAACGTGCTTATTTAATTATATTTACTTTTTATATCTACTTGTTCATGTGAAAATATATGTACTTACCTAGGTAAAGGTTTGAACACTAATTTAAATAAAAACTAGGGGAGAGCTTTTATGTACAAACTTTCAAGCTGATAGTTAAATTGAGAACTCCGGGTACTTATGTTCATAAATAGACCAAAGATTCTACATTTAGCAAACCAGTTTCAAAACCACATCGTAATAAATGCTAATTACTAATTAGTTAATCTAAGCAATTACGTAAGAACGTATGAACCAACATTTAGCTAATCTAAAGCACGGACGCAAGATTTACGAGGAATGTGTTCATAAAGCACTTCGACCAATGTAGGTTAATGTCTACCACTCTAGATGTAGTAGGTAGGTACCTACTAATAGTAAACTATATTATATACCTATAAACTATACCTGTGTAAATACCTAATAACAAGGATAGACACTAGTAATGTAAACTATGCTACCGCAGTTCATAGCTGTATTGAAATTGTTGAATCGATTCAATTAAAGGTTTGTTTTGTTCCAGCGAATTGTTTGCACAAACACAACTGGAGAAGCATTTCGTGAATTTAATATAATAGGCACCTAATTATTAAATTATCAAGCGGCAAATAAAAGCTTTTAATTAAAATGTTAATAAACTAAACATGTTTGAGCAATACCTACTGGCGATACTTAAATATTATGCTCTAGAGTCTATAGCTATGCTATTTTTGAATGGAAATGGATTTCTAAAGCAGGTCTACTTTTAAAACCAAAAATATGTCAAGTGCTAGTTCCATAATTTCCAGATTGGTTCTATTTACAATATCAGTTGTTCCCAACCAGTAGTCCGCGAGAACCAAATTAAGGTATGCGAAAAAATTTATAGGTAGGTATAAAGTAATTAATATTTACGCTGGCAGCTGCGCGGCGGAACTCGCGGAGTTTTTGGTCCCAACAGCAAACGAAAAAGTCCTAGTCCTAGTGCAGTGGTTCCCAACCTTTTTTTGACCAGGGATGGTCAAAAAAAGGTTGGGAACCACTGCACTAGATTAATTTTAAAAAATGTGACAGAATCTATTAAATAAGGAAGAAGTATTTCAGTCTTCCAACTGTAAACATAAGTTAAAGTTTGTATATCCTAATATGTATTATAATGAAATACAAAGTTATTTTTGCGGTCAAAACTGAAAATAGTGAATATTTCGAAAAGTTATTAACGTATCTTGTTCAGACCATAAGCTTAAATTTTTTCAGATTATTCGATAACGCGATTGGAAAATTACAGGGGGGACACATTGTAAATGACTTTCGGAGCTCCTAGTTCGCTAAATATGCACTTAAATAAAAAAGTCATTTAGGAACCTTTATGTTATTTTCAAAGACCTATCCAACGATACCCCACATGAAGGGGTGCGTGAAAATATTTTTCTTCATCCCTCAGTTTCATGTATGGGGCCCCTCCCCCTAATTATTTTATTCTTGTTCAAACCAATTTTAATCGTAATTATTTATTAGATGCTATTAGCTTGATTTTTTTCAGATTTTTGATAAAGCGGTTGGAAAATTACAGGGGGGGGGAAAATTGTTAACGACATTCAAAGCTTCTAGTTCACTAAATATGCACTTAAATAAAGAAGTAATTTGGAAACCTTGATCTTATTTTCAAAGACCTATCCAACGATACCCCACATGAAGGGGTGCGCGAAAATATATTTTTTAATTCTTCAGTTTCATGTATGGGCCCCCCACCCTAATTATTTTATTTTTTATAATTTCGCTACAGGTTTTTATAGCGGCTTACAGAAGATATCTACCTGTGAAGTTTCATACATATTGGTTATGAACTGTACGAGGGTGTGACAGACGGACAGACAGACCGACAGACAGACATGACGAAACTATAAGGGTTCCTAGTTTTACTACGGAACCCTAAAAACGTTCTATTCTTGCGCCAAATATCAACGTAAGTACACATAATTAAAAATATCCTGACCAACGTGATCCTAATCGGTATAAACTGATGGACTTAATAATTTTAAAGCAAATGACTCTACCATATGCTTAAGCGACTAAATAAAGGAATATTTAGACTTATTTTGGGATTTATAATGTCTATAAATCACACGTGTTGTGGTCCTTATTGATTACGATGTACCTAAGTTCACTCACATTTCTGTCCGTTCGTTTACTTACACGCACACGGTTGTATATGTTGCACGCACGGCACGCTACAAAACTACAAGAAAGGCTGACACGCGATCATGACTTACTTTGCACATTATGTTACATCAATTTTTTAACCTTCCATCACCTTACCTGAAATAGATATAATTTACGATTGTTCGAGATTAGAGAAAAGATTGGCAGAGTTATATCCTTACATTTCTTTTCAAATGTATTAGTGAACGTCTTATTTTACTACTTTGTTAATTTAGGCTTCATTTTAATTTTACGAAAAAAACCGGGTGATATGTTATTCAGGATAATTTTAAAACGTTCCGTGATACGCCAATCAGAGCACACTGCTATGCTGGATATAATCCCCTTCTGAGATACAACAAAATACAGACTTATACATCCAATTCTCTGGCTCAGCTGTCTTCTTTAGATCTATGGTCGATTGAACGTTGGTTATACTCGTAACTTACCACATAAGTAGTACTGTCTACACCACAGCTATTTATTACCCAAGCCTTATCAAACATTCAGACATATTGATCTGGACAATCAAATTAGAAAGCTGTTGAAATACAACCAACCAATATATCGATTGAAATACTTCACAGTGTCAGCTAGCAACAGAATCCAAACTAATGCTATAAATGCGAAAGTGACTCTGTCTGTTTATTACGTTTTAACGGTTAATTTGCTGCGCCGATTTTGATGAAATGTGGTATGGAGATAGCTTGAACCCTGGGGAAGAACATAGGATCTCTAATTTTTATATGGATACATAGAAGTTCTCCTAAGGGCCAATTAAACTCACCGACAAGTTATCAGTCCGATAAACTAAAAAAACGGGCCAAGTGCGAGTCGTACTCGCGCACCGAGGGTTCCGTATAATTTTTGGACGTATAAAGTGAAAAAATCCGGACCGCATAACTAAGTTTGTTTGTGAAGGAATTTTGATTATTTTGAAAAAACGGTACTAGTTAGGAACATCGTTTTATTTTTGGTGCCATATTTGGGTCAATTCCTATCAACTCTAATTATTTCAGATTTTTCGCTCCGCAAGCTTCGGAGATAAGGGGTGGGGGGGGGGAATGGTATTTTTTTGGACATTTTTCATCATATGTCGAGAACTGTGAGACCTAAAATAAAATAAAAATATATTTTGAAATGTGCAGATCGAGCCCTTTTATATGATATGTCACTTGACCTAGTAACCCACTTTAAAATTTCGGACCCCCACTCCGGCCCCTTTTGCAATGAAAATAAAATATTTTTGGACTTTTTTCATTTGCAATAAAGTTGAACAAGCATTCTTTATAATTGTTCCAAATTTCAAGTAGATAGCATAAGTAGTTGCTGAAATAAGCAGGTGTGACAGACAGACGAAGTCGCACCTTAAGGGTTCCTTTTTTACCATTTTGGTACGGAACTCTAAAACGGCCGTTTAACATGACTGGCCTTTAGAAAAGTCTTGTTAAACGACCGTTTTCAATTTAACGGACTGTTGCTGATCAAATTTTGAACTTGGCCCTAAGATGCGAATAAAACCGCGTGCAACTGCTAGTATGACTTAAGCTTGCATCTTCAATAAAACCTACACGCAATTTCGCAAGCGTCACTATTAACAAGTAGGTAACTCAGCATGTACATAAATATTGAAAACACGTGGAGTGTGGGAGGAGCCCCGATCAGTGGCGGTTATCGAATGCCAATGTCAACTGATTTGCAAACCCGTCGTACTGTTACACTGAGGCACACCGACGAGACGAGACCGTCTGACCCACATCCCACATGACCAAACAATATAATTAAGGCACAGATTTTTTGTTAAACAGGACATCGGCCGACCAGTAATAATAGTACGTGACTCACCAGTAACCGACCCACGCATCGTTTAAGGATTTCGTTATGTTAAAAAACGTATAAAAGGAGTTTTGTATGGAATAAAAACTCGCGTGTGTTCAGATGTGGAGTTGCAAAAAGTGAACGCACTAATTAAACCGGTGATGGACATAATTATTGATAAAAATAAATGAAACTCCATATTGTGGACACGATAATTTATTATTTACTGATTGTACCAGCTACCTAAGTACTTGGATATTATATAGTGTCAGTACGTTTGGTTGTTGATACCTATTTGGCCGTTGGTGGTCCGTATAAAACGACTAGCTGTTCCCCGCGGTTTCACCCCCGTTACCCGGTTCCTAAGGATCGTAGCGTGATGTTAAATAGCTTATAGTACTATTCCTCATGAATCTGGCTGTCATACTTATACAAAAATATTTTTTCGAATCAGTCTGGTAGTTCCAGAGATTAGCGCATTCAAACTAACAATCTCTTTAGCTCAGGGGCAGGTGATCAAATGATCATCAATCTGTTTGAAGTTCTGTTATAGTTATTTCATCGTAGTAGTAGAGTTTTTTTTTGAAAGAGCTCGTCCGTGCCGCTACCATATCTATTTCTACATACATTGTACACAGCATTGCTGTGTTCCGGTTTGAAGGGTAAGAGTGCCGATGTAATTACAACCACATGAGACAGTTCAACTTTGTCTTTAGGGTGGTCAATGCATTTGCAACGCTCCTGATATTGCAGATATTGCTTCTGATATTGCCATAGGCGGCAGTGATCACTTACCATCAAGTAGCCTACGTTTTTGTTTGCCTAAAACATGGCATGTAGGTAATAATAAATATCGGAGCAGTCCCGGATTTAGAAGCTGTACCTACTATAAAGATTTCGGAAATAATTCCTATACAGTTATTCAATATTAGATATTCAAAAATCATTACCATGCCGTTGTAAAAAAGCATATAATTATATTATAAACTATTTGTCCTGTATAGCTCCATCTCTGTCTCACAATGAAAGAATGATGGCAATAACACGTCATGGTAAGGACTAGTGATGTTCCGGATATCCGTATCAGTATCCGTATCCGCGGAGCTCCGCGGGAGAAAAAGGTCCGTATCCGTATCCGTATCCGTTATATTTTTGACGGTACTTTTACGGATTTTTAACTCGTACAATATACACAAACGTTAATTTAGTGTGACACTGGGCAGTATGCTGCCCAGTGTCACACTAAATTAACGTTTGTGTCTACTACTACTAATCTATAAAGCAGGATTTACATTACGACACTAGTGGCATGAAACCAGTTACGCGACACTACTTTCATCAACAGTTTCACGTGTAAACCTCTAGTTTCACAATGCATGCATTAGTTTCACGCAACTAAATCACTTTCGTGCGCTTCGCGATTTGTTAATGAAACTAATGTCACGTTACTAGTTTGATCGTGTAAATGCGACGTGCAACTAATGTCGCGAAACTGGCTGCACATTGGACTTGTGATTTTATGTCTCTGTGCGGGTTTAAACACGTTGAAATGGCAAATCACCATTGGATAACCCATAAAAATATACTCTTTTTATTTTATTATAATAATATTTGAAGGACAACAGTGTGCATTGCAAAATACAGCTTTGATATTGACGGAGCCGTGATCATAGCGATACAGTGACTTAAAAGTTTCATGAAACTAGTTTCACAGGTAGTGAAACTAGTGGCGTGAAATTTGTTTTATGTGTGTGTAGGTAGGTACTAGGTATGTGTTTTTTATGCCACTAGTTTCGTAATGTTAATCCCGCTTAAACAAAACAAAAGAAAGACCCGCGCAACGCAAGTCGAAATATGTTCTGTCACGCAAACCGTCAAGGGGCGTCAACTATCGTTTCAAGGTCACGCGCACCAACACCGATTGTGTGGGAAATTGAAGATCCGTATCCGTATCCGAATCCGCGGATCTTGACGCCTATTATCCGTATCCGTATCCGTATCCGCGGATCTACATTTTGAATGATCCGACACATCACTAGTAAGGACCCTGTTGTCTAAAACTAATATAGAAGGTAAAGTTTGTAAGTTTGTATATACGTAGGACGTTTATAATCTCCGGAACTACTGATCCGATTCTGATTTTTTTTAACTATCGCTTGCTATAACGGTGAAGGAAAACATCGTGAGCATGCCCAAGAGCTCTCCATAAAGTTCTTGAAGGTGTGTGAGGTGAGGTCTGCCAACCCACACTTGGCTAGCATAGTGGACTATGGCCTATCGCCTCTTATTCTAAGAGGAGGACCGTACCCAGCAGTGGGACAGTTTATAAACAGGGCTGATATTAATAGGAAGCTACATTATCCCTTAGTGCTATAGGTAGGCTATATATTTTTTAAGTATATAAGCGGACGCAGTCGCGGGAAAAAGCAAGAGTTCGATATACCTAGTGACTGTGCCATTCCGCGTACAAACAAGACTGTTTACATTTTCATATTTATAAACATGACGATGAAGTATTGATCGGAATTAATAACTAACATTGTCAATATAAAATAATATAGGTAGGTATGAGCTTTGTCATCAATATTGATAACAAACCCTACATCGTAACACAATGATCATAATGTCAATGTCAAGTGGCATACTAAAAAAGAAATTACTGACAAAGAAGCTACGAGTTTAAGAACGTGTCGTAAAAATATGAGAGCTATATAAAACCGGTTAGCCGTAATGATCACTCTCATGAATTTGCTATAGATGTAGTCACTGCGAACATTACATATATAATACGTCATAGTGAAAGTTAATACGAGGTTTTGCGTGAATAGAATCTATTCGGTGAGTTACTCAAATTAAACGTAAGCCATGCATTAAAATTCAGTTCTTTTATTGCCATTAAAGATTTAAAAGTTATGATCACGACTTAACTGTTTTATTTTATGATTGTCTTAAATATTATGAGTGCTGTCACAACAAAGAAACAAAATCTGTGGTTTTGAGTTACACATAAAGGCAGAATATTTAAATTCCAGTAACGTTACTTGTTTCTCACAAAAGTGATGTCATGAAAACAGTTATAGTGAAGATGCGATATGCTGGTCTAAAAATTTCTGAGTACTTTATCACAACTTCGAAAGTACTGAATAGAAGGTGTGACGAATCCAGTGGCGAATCCAGAAATTATTTAGGGAGGGGCTGAGGGTTCTTCTGCACATATTATTTTGCCCTCCCCCCTCCAAAATAATAACTGGATGAAACCCTCAGCAGAGTCAGAAATCGAAAACCAAATCACTTATCTAAGCTGAAATCTGTCAGCACTTATTTGGGCTTCAGCCTCCTGGATCCGCCACTAACATTTTTCGGGCTACGGCAATATTCGCCGTAGCGAATATCGATGTGTGTGGTCAGCTACGGCCTACGCGTAGGTACCTACCTACTTTACCAAAGATTTACTACTGGAAGTTTCCTATCACGAATATTCGCACGAATGTAGGTATACGCGATGTGTGCGGCCACGCTATTAGTAGTAGATCTTTTAATTTTTTGTACGGGGAAGTACTTATTTCAAAAGTATTTGCTAATGAAATTACAGGCACATGAAAATGTTAACTTCGTTTTTAACGGCATCAATGTTATAGAAAACAAAACAAAGAAAATTACCTCTTGTCGAAGAGTTTTTTATTCCCGGAGGCGTAGTAAGTTTGAACTTAGGCCGTCTAACGTCTCATGCTATTTTTGCGAAAAGTACCTGATCCTACTAAGTAAGTTCGTAAATATGTACATTATGGAACAGCTCGTGCAACAAACAACAACATAGAGCCGCTTGCCATTCCGTGAAAGTTGTGAGCACTGACTTGAGAAAATGTTAATAAGACGCACGTAGGCGTCGATGTAGCAACGTCTTACTACTTATGGCACATAATTAGCTATGAATTTCACACATTACCGCGATCGCTTCCTTAGTAGTGGTTACTAGAAATGCTTCACTACAAATTGTGTTAGGTACTGTTAACTAAGCTTTTAGAAATGTGAAGGGTAGATAGTTACTTGAATTATAGCTAAAAAATACTATGACGCGTCTTTGAAAGTAATAGAAAAGCTCCTTGGTCTTTCCCAAGCAGCTCTAGTATATGTCGGTAATACTTTTGTTTCTCTCTTATGGCCACTTACTCGAATGAGTTAAAGAACTCACCCAAGGAAGCAGCCATCCTAATCCTAACTAATATTAGGTATAAATGCAAAAGTAAGTTTGATTGTTTCTTACCTTTCACGCCTAAACTACTCAACCGATCATCGTGAAATTTCGCGAATATGTTGTTAGACGTACAGAAAAGGACTTATGGTACCTTTAATTCAGAAAAAAGTAGGTACTGTTCCCGAGAGAAATAACAATAACTTTCGACGGTCGCAATTGCTTTCAAACGCTAGATGGCGCTACATGTATGTCACGCAGACAAAGTCGCGGGCAAGGTGCTAGTAGTTATGTACATAATTCTGCCGCCAAGAAGCAATATATCTAACAATATCTTTATCTTCTTCCACAGTAAAGTCACAATGAGTAGCGGTGTGCGATGACGTGCGCGGCGCTGGTGGCGGTGGCGGTGCTGGTGACGGCAAGCGCTGCGTGTGCGCAGCTGCGGCCCGCCGACGCGCCCCTCGCCATCAACGACACACGTGAGTGAGTCCCGGACAAGTAGATTACCTTATTAAGAGTTATAGAATTTATAGAAGAGGGAATTTCTAGGATCTCATGATAGCTAAGGGTGAATATTTTCGTAAGGGAAGCCCGTGCAATAATGTGTGTAGGCCGTTATACACACAGTCATTGCTATGCTACACTGTATGTACTGATAGGAACAGTTTTGGGCAAGGGGCTCCGCAGGCATAGTCCTTACGACGCCGACGACGCGGTCGTAGCTGATCTTGCAATAAAACACCTCTAAAGTTATGATACCTATTTTAATGATGATGGAAGATACAAAGAGCCACTACCAATTGCATTTCATAGTTGCCACTCGAAAATTTTAACACGCCAATCTTACTTATTATCTACTTAAAGATTTTTATGACAGCAGTAAAGCAATTCCCACACACACAAACGATTTTAAGTACCATTACTGAGTTTAATTTGTGCGTCCATCAGTTTCCAATTTCTAGACATCTGTCGTGAAGACCTGTGTAATACCGATATGAAATATGAACTGGGGACTAACCCTTGTTATCATTAATCACTCCAGGTTATGTGTATTAATGAACCTAACAACGATTTACCAAGTTCAGAATTAAGCCTTATTTCTAGCAAACAATCTTACTTACACAAGAGTCTAGGGTCGATTTAATCAATATATTAGTCTAGTGGTTACATGTTATAGTAGGTAGGTATATAAAATATCTATGTAACTTCTGTCAAAATTCTAAAATCGTTATATAGGTTATTGATTTGATAAATGATAAATTATAAATGATACTTATTTATTTTGTAAATAGGTTAAAAATAACACTTTTACACGTCAAAAATTTTTTTGAGGTCGGTATTTCTATCTGACTACCTTTGAGAAGAAATACCGAAAGAAACTTAAAGGTAAATGTCTCTTTTAAGGTCCAGACGATTAAGATAAATTGTGTAAGAACCATGCAGGTTAGTCTGAAATGGCCTATAAAGGAAAGAGCCATACAGATTTGAGTGGACCTGACCTGACTGTGCATGGTAGCTCAACCCTGAGATTCAAATTCAATTCAATTCAAATTGTTTATTGCTTCATGTGTAAAAACAAGGTGTTATACATAGGCAGTAGTAGGTATCAACATGACCCTGTGAGGGCGCAGCAATTTAATGTATGTATTAATATATTAGGTGTTACAGAAATATTCAGCTAAAACTATGTTACAGCTAAAGATTCTCCATGAATAGGGATTTTTCATATATTATTATTATCCTAATCATAATTTATTATGTATTTTTTTCCTCAAAAAACTCTTGCAAATTATAATAGGATTTATCTATTAGATGGTTATTTAATTTTCTTTTGAAAGTGGTATAATTTGTTTCTTTTTTTATATTATTTGGTATTTTATTATAAATTTTTACAGACATACAGTAGGGACCTTTGTGAAATATTGATAAATTGGAGGTAGGAAGCGCCAGGTTATTTTTATTTCTTAAGTTACGTTCTTGAGAGTAGTGGTCTCTGTTACGGTTAAAAAGATGGATGTTTTTATTAACAAATAAACACAGTTCCGAAATATACATTGAAGTTAATGTAAGAATGCGAAGCGTTTTAAAATATGGTCTACAGCTGACCGTCCCTCTTATATTAGATAATATTCGAATGCACTTCTTTTGCAGCCTGAATATGATATCAGCGTCAGTGCTATTCCCCCATAACGCGACGCCGTATCGCATCCAGGAATGCGCGTATGCATAGTATGCTGAGAGAGCTGATTTCTGATCTGTTGACGTTTTCAATTGATAGAGAGCATAAGTAAATCTTGATAATTTATTGCTCAAATCTTGAACATGGGATTTCCAGTTGAGGTGGGTATCGATGTTTAAACCTAAAAGTTTAAAATTGTCTGTACATTCTAATTTTTCATTGTTATACGCAAAATTAATATTTAGGTTACGTTTTTGATAGGGTTTGAACTGCATGATTTTTGTTTTCGAAAAATTAACTTCTAAATTGTGATCTTTTAGCCAACTGGTTACATTGTTAAGTAGGTTATTAATATCACTTGTGAGAGACGACTCGTTTTCACAGGGGAATACAATTGAAACATCGTCTGCGAAAAGAATACTTGTAGCATTTATTATTTTTGGTAGGTCGTTAATATAGGTCAAAAATAGCAAACATCCGAGTACACTTCCCTGAGGGATAGAGTTTCTAATGTCCGCTACTTGGGATGTTACCTGTGTAATTTCGCCACTTTGGAAGTCATGATGTTCAATTTTTACATACTGGCTACGATTGTGTAAATACGACTGAAACCATTTATAAGCGATACCTCGGACACCAATACCTTCCAATTTATTTAAGAGAATTTGATATGAGACTCTATCGTATGCTTTGCTCATGTCTAAAAGGATACCTATAGCGTATTTACGGTCATTTATAATGTTAAGTATGTGTTGGATATATTTGTAAACTGCATATGTAGTTGATCGGTCCTTACGGAAACCATTTTGGCTTTCATCAAAAATGTGATATTTTTCGCAATAGGAGTATAGGCGCTTATACATGGCAGTTTCGAAAATTTTTGAGAAGGTAGACAACAGAGCTATGGGCCGGTAATTAGTGTAGTTTGTTAGTTCTCCTTTCTTATGTATGGGTTTGATTACTGAGAGTTTTAAAATATTTGGGAAAGTTCCTTCTGCAAAAGACTGATTTATTAGAAATACGAGAGGCAGGACAAAGTTTCTGACGCATTTTTTTATCAATGTTGGTGGTATTTCATCGTGGCCGAAACTATTTTTATTCTTTAAATTACATATTATATAGTAAATTTCATATGGGTCTACTGGCTTTATATATATAGATTTGTCAGCAGGCGTGTTTATAGGGCGGCCTGGTTGAGTGCCAGGTTGCCCTCCCACTTTGACAAAAAAGTCATTAAATGCGTTTGCGACTACAAATGGGTCATTTATGAGATTGTTATTTAATTTTAAGCTAATATTTCTCTTCCTTTTGGTAGTTATTTTATTTGTTTTTTCTTTTATGATTTGCCACATTGTTTTCGAAATATTGTCACTTTTATTTATTTTGTTAATGTATTGTAATCTTTTATATTTTAAAATTGTACGTTTAAGAGTTTTTTCATATATTTTATAATTATTTTCTAGAATCGGGTCCTTGTTTTTTGTAGTGAATATTTTAAAAAGTCGTTTGTGCCTACAAGATATTTTTAAACCTTTCGTTAGTTGTGTTTTCTTTAATTTGACTTTTAGTTTAATATGGGTTTGGGGTATACATTTGTCTAATGTTTTACATATTATGTCGTGAAATACTTCAAAGTTTTCGTTTAAATTTTTGTCTTCCGTTAATATGGTTTCCCATGTAATGTTATCTAATTCGGCTTTAAAGGCGTTGATATTGTTTTGATTGAATGTTCGCTTGTTTATGTACCACGGTTTTTGATCATTTAATTTCATTGGCATTGTTATCAATATTCCCTTGTGATCAGATATACCATATTCTTTTACGGACGTGGTGAGTGTAGTGTTACCAAAATTTACAAATATTAGATCTATACAAGTGGCGCTATCATTGGCGATTCTAGTTGGTTCTTTTATTTGTTGTTCAAAGTTGAAGCTGTTCATTAGGTTCAAGAGTGTTAATTTATTATGCGACTGTTCTAAAATGTTGATATTAAAATCTCCGCCTATAATTATTTTCTTTTTGCTATCTTTTAATGTTAGTGATTGCAAGAGGTTTTCGAGAGTACTATAAAAAAGTTCGGATTCCCTGTTTTTTTGGGGCCAGTATATAACTATAACAATTAAGTTTTCTTTGACAATCTCTATTGCACATACTTCAAATATATATTCTATACTCATTGATAATATGTCTGTTCTTTCAGTGAAATCAATATTCTCTTCCAGTAAAATACAAACTCCACCACCTTCGTGGTTTTTCCTATTGTAAGTTGACGCAACGCTGTATCCTGCCAAGTGTAGTAGATCTATTTTGTTCTGTGTTATCCAGGTTTCCGTGAGACATAGAGCATGTATCTTATTTTCCTCTTCTATAATTGACTGGAGTAGGTGGTATTTGTTTTTGATGCTGCGAATATTCTGGTACAATACTTTAAAATTATTCTCTAAACGTATGTTGTTGGGGGTTATGTGGCCTAGGTTTTCGTTGGATAGCGTAGTGTGGTGGTCGTTGCTCTCCTGTCTGAAATACTCGGATTATTGAACTGTTATTTCTATTTTGTGTTGTTATATTTTTGTCCTCGTCAGTATTGTAGGAAAAGGTTTCATTTTTGTCGTTGCGATATGCGTTTAATGTTTCGTCGTGTGTTTCATTAACCTCTATTCCATTAATTATTAATTTGTTCTCCTTGATCACAGCGTGTTGTCCATTTTGCCTGGCTTCCAATAGAGTTTGTCTGAGTAGCTTTCGTTTGTGGATAGTTTCCTTGTCGAGGTATTCTGATATAGATATTCCAGTGTTTCGAAAGAGTTGGTAGTTTTGCAACAGATATTTAGGTAGCCTTTTGCATAAAAATTCGACTACTATAGGTCTGCGATATCCCCTTCTACCTATTCTGCATATTTCTTCAATGTAACCTGTGAGATTAATATCACATATTTCTTGAAACATTAATATAATTCTATAGTGCAAATCTTCTTCAGTTTCTGAATGATATTCGTTTAAACCAAATATAACAATTTTCTTGGTATTACAGTTGGTATCAGCCAATTTATTCTTGTAAGTAATATTTTCATTATTCGGTAGTTTACATGTCTTTTGAAGCTCTTGAATTTCCGTTTTAAGTTTTTCGTTTTCGCTTTCAAGGGTAGAGATCCGATTGCTTATATTGGCAATACTTTTGGATGTGTTTTCTTGGTGGAGGTTTAGGGTTTTCATATTTTCTAAAGTCTTAGACTTAAATTTAAGGATATTATTTGAAATTTCCTCTGTTATGAAGGATTTAATTTGTTTGAGAAGGTAATTCTTATGGTTCTCGAACTTGTCATCTAACATTTTTTCTAATACTTGTAGGTTAATGTTGTTCGAAGCATCGCTCGGAGTCTGTGTGTCGTCCACAATGCTTTCGTCATCGGAATTTTCGGTGTCGCTCTTGTAGTCTGATATGGTTTTTTTCCGCAATGTGATGTTATTTACGTCCGAGGGTTCAGTTGAGTGTACATTGGTGGACGTTGTAGGCAGGTGTTGAGGTTGTATTGGTGTATTTTTGTTATCTGATTTTGGGGTTTTGCAGCGACAGGTCTGGCAGTTCCATAGTGATTTCTGTGTTTTCGTCATTAATTTAAATTTTTGCAATGAAACATTGGCGCATTCTAAGCCGTAGTTTTCGTGACAAAGAGGACAAGTAAGATATTGCTGTAGTTTTTCGATGTTCTGAAGGCAACCTGCGCATATCAGCGACATTTTAAGATTTAATGACTAAGATCAGTAAAATTGTTGTTTCGGAACTTGTAGCGCCCTCTATTAATTTATGAGAGAGTAATCGATGGAAGTAGTAGTAATAGATGGCGTTGTTTACGATCCTGCAGTCTGAGTGACCAGTGAATTTGTTTTTGATTTTTAGCTATCGGTTTCACTTTTCACGTTAATAGTAATGCTATAATTAGGTCGTGGAATTGTTTAGCACTTCATTATAATTTACATTATTGTTGTTTTGACGCTCATTTTGTTATTGTTTATTTAATTTATGTCCATGTGGGTATTTGAAGTTTTCTTTGCCTTTAAAAACGTTAATTTTTGCACTGTCTTTGTTTATTATCAGTTTTGTATCACTGTAGTTCGTCTTTTATATCACTTTGAGTTCATTTTACACTTTTCTTGTTTATACACTAACTTTTTCTATTTATTTTTATTTAAAGTTCGCGGAGAGTCTTGAGATGAGTGTTTACTTTACAGCGCCACCTGGTGGTTCCGATAACCCGATAAGATAACGACCCGACGAACATTACCATCATAAGAACATTTGGGTAGGCCCTCTTAAGTACTTAAACTGTCAGACTGAACTTGAGATCTATAACAGTAACATGATAACCGTCCAAATGCGTCAGACACAGTAAATTAAAAACACACAGAACACCCAGTTTTTTCGGTAAACTAAGAATTAAGAATACACGCACATCGCTTTCACCTGAACCCACTTATACAATTTTAATTACTCGTATCGTATTAAACATGAATAGTTAATGCCTTTTACTAATATAATCGTGACAAAATCACAATAGGTACTCACGATGTTTGAAAATCAACCCCCATACTTAGATATAGACGATGATTAAATGAAACAGCTCTTAAGTCAATTGTCATCTCTATTCATTGTCATAGAAATGACAAGGATAGTTGTATATTTAATCAGTGGTTAAAGTTAAGAGGCGTCTATAAGTATGGGAGCAAATGATTATACAAGTAACTCTTTGATATATTATTTTACTTTTTACTGAAGTTTGGTCGCTTTCCTGTAGGTAGGTACGCTTTGATAAACCGACATAATTATAAAAGTCTTCAAATACCTACCTAAGTACCTAATGCTAAAATTAAACATGTCAACAGCATTATGTATAATTTTATTGTAACAACATCAAACCTTGGAAACCAAAATTCAGGATATCTTAAATTAAAATCTCTAAAACAACATGTTTACGAAGTTATTGAGAAATTTCATACTTTCAACATTTCTTACATTTTTAAAACAAGTCAATTAAAGCCAATCGAAGCAAAAATTACATCATTGCAATTTATATATAGAAACTGGAAGACATTAATAGATAGTTAACTTTCCAAACATTGTGATGCAAACAGTCGATGAGAACTAATACACTACAAGAAATAGACAAGATTTCTATTTTCTATCGCACAGACGCTGCAACTGTTCAACTGGTGTCAATGTTCTCATATTTGTACACACCTTATTGTACCTACTTGAATAGGCCTTACACGAGGCACCCTCGGCATGAGTGATTTCCGTGAAGGAAACAGCATTATTGAGTGACCACCTTACAAACGGCTCATTAAAATAACAATCATTGACGTAAATTATGGCACATAAAAACGAGTTAACGGGAAAAAGCCGATATCACCGATATGTCAATATTACATAAATAGAGTACCTAGCTAATTAAATTGATCAACTAAATAAATGCAATGATCAATCGTACCGTAAAGTTAAATAAGCGAATAGATTTGATGGATCGTAGGTATCTAATGTGTAAGTAACTATTGAAAATCTATGTCAATATTATGCTGGGGCGGCTCGGCCGTCCAAACGAGTTCTAAATACAACCATCTTATTACCATAAGACAGTTTTGTTTTTGAAGAGAATTATTTTTCTTCAAACGAGAATTCTTCTATATCAAGCAGTCTGCGTCCAAATCATATTTATATCCAGATACAGTCTGTTTTGTTTTTATTATAAACCTTTTCTGGCTTCTCCATACTAACAGAAAAAAAAATCCAATCGGTCAATCGGTTTATATGTACTTATATTAGATTTTCAATCGAGCTTTCACAATAGCAACGCCAATACCTCTTGGCCGTCCTACGACCCTACAAAATCCCACTCATGATGACGAAGTACCTCCCACTCAAAGCATACAGTAGGTAACCTTTTTCTAGGTAACATAAACAAAAGGCGGAACCATTTCAAAGATTCTTGTCTGTATTTATTCACTTAACACATTGTATAGTCCAGAATACCATTCAAACGCCAAACCGTCCGAACGCAGACAAATACGTCAACGTCAAACATCCTAACTACAAACGATTATAATTGATTAAGTACGACCACTAAAGTGGTGATCGCCAGAAATTGCCGATCATGCACCACAGTGCACAGGAGCCGCACTATGCACGTAATGCTGAACGTAAGGTAAACAAAACACAGTAGTGTGTCTACTCGCCCGGTCACGGTCGGTCCCGTTAATTAAACAGCGCACTAATCGCATATTGCGCGCGCTTTCCCTTTGGAAAGTATCGAAATACGATCCAAATCACTGAAGTTGAATATAAATTGATTTTCAAAGTCATTGCTTCAGAAACGGGGAATTAAGTGAACCCGGACCGTAAGTTACTTTCGTATAATGTACCAGTAAGCAGTAAGGCTCTAAACTTTATGCCAACATCGAGCTTTAAGTTTAAAGCTTGACATTTAGACGTTGACGAGTTTTGTTTCATTTGTTTCAAAGCCGTCGGTAAAGTTTTTAATGTTCTACTATATTTTAAGTAAACCGCTCGTAAACTCATTTTAATATGCAAATGAATGCATATAAGTCCTACTTTTCCAACGTAACCAAAAAATCATATTTTCTTACATAAGTTCCGCATCTGTTGGTAGATTCTAGCGTTTTTCGGTCACGCTGCGGTTTGACCCCCAATCGATATAAATTATAAACATTAATGACTTTGTATGGTAGGAGAGGTGAAATTTTACATTCACCGCTGTCTGCTGTATCGAGCAATCGAATAAGCGTCGTGTATCGCCATGAATACATTACACCCAAACATTCAATGATATATCAGCTTCCAGTTACGTAGGTCGGTCATGTACGAAAAAAAAAAACCGGCCAAGTGCGAGTCGTACTCGCGCACCGAGGGTTCCGTATCATTTTTGGATGTATAAGTGAAAAAATCCGGACCGCATAACTAAGTTTGTTTGTGAAGGAATTTTGATGATTTTGAAAAAACTGTACTAGTTAGGAACATCGTTTTATTTTTGGTGCCATATTTGGGTCAATTCCTATCAGCTCTAATTATTTCAGATTTTTCGCCCCGCAAACTTCGGAGATAAGGGGGGGGGAATGGTATTTTTTTGGACTTTTTTCATCATATGTCGAAAACTGTGAGACATAAAATAAAATAAAAATATGTTTTGAAATGTGCAGATCAAGCCCTTTCATATGATATGTCACTTGACCTAGTAACCCCATTTTAAAATTTCGGACCCCCACTCCGGCCCCTTTTGCAATGAAAATAAAAATATTTTTGGACTTTTTTTATTTGTAATAAAATTGAACAAGCATTCTTTATAACTGTTCCAAATTTCAAGTCGATAGCATAAGTACTTGCTGAAATAAGCAGGTGTGACAGACAGACAGACAGACAGACAGACAGACGAAGTCGCACCATAAGGGTTCCTTTTTACCATTTTGGTTCGGAACCCTAATAAGGTCTTAAAAGAACTCAAAGCAACCAGTGCAGCAAGCAAATATATAGAAGGTTGTGGGTATTGCTTATAACTAGTTATAACTATTGAAAACTTAAGCCATCATTATATTTTAATTAAAAAACTTCTTAACTTCAAACTTCACCATAGTAGGTAAGTACCTAAACGTGAAGCTTAGCTTCGAACAGTATTTTAGATAATATGTATCTTTATACAGTCTGTCTTGAATCTTGATACGGGTCAGTAGTTCATTTTTCCGAACCTTTAGAAACTTTTGGAACAACTGCTTTAAGTTTCAGCTACCGTAAAAATCTTCGACATCTTGTGGTCAATCTTCTCAATAAACTTTACCTCTCGAAATAACTTTTAATGTTTTGCTTACTTAACTTTTCGACCCAATTCTTTCCTAAAAATCAAACTTAGGTAGGTACTATTCAGTTTCGTAAAGTTAGTCCTTAATTTCTTATACTTATATAGGATTAATATAAACATAAACTCAATCTGATCATTTAAAAAAGTTTGGAATGTTTGAATAAATTCCAACGTAGGTAGGTACTCAACGTACCTAACTCAATGATTGCAGTTAACATTCAATTCACATTCTATTGTTGAAGAAAACAAAATTTTATAGACCTTTATAGGCTTGCGAGAGAGCTACTCTACACTTTACTCCACAATACCGTCATCAGCAAATTATTATTTTATTTCAGCTATAAATGCAGCGCTTTCTCAAAAATATCATTAGAATATGCTTCGGCTCATGACAAGCGGATGGTGGTTTCAATGCCTTTCACAGACGACATATAAACCGCGGGGTACCTACCTACTTTAATGGACAACATAACCAAAATTAAATGAAGTAACACACACACGACAAAAAGTCTATCACACAGAGTATGATTTATATTTGTACCGCAAATTCGAACACACAAAATGACGGTCACCTCTACTACCCCCAAAGATAGCCTTCTACTTGTACATCGGTTCATAAACACATTTGTCAACAGCAAGATAGTAATAACATAATTTGTTAACCATACATTTGCATAGCTACAAAAACTTGATAAACTTTTAACACCCAGTTTTATTTCCAGGCTGTGGTACAGAATGCGTGCGCTGCGCGGCAGACGGGTGCGTCAAGTGCGCTCGGCTGCTGGTCTGGCCGGGTGGCACCTGCGCGCACGACTGCCCTGCTGGCAGCCGCGAGGCCTGGGCCCATGACGACCACCTGATGGGCCGGGTGTGCTACCCGGCGCAGACGTATAACGAGGTATGTCAAAGGTTCTGGAAGTCTAAGATAAGATGTACGGTTATGTTCTAGTGGCAGCTGCTGTACGGCTGCCTTGCAGCCAGCTGAGAAGTCTGGCCACATTCTGATAACAGTCATCGTACTTGCACAGGACAGGAAAAATATTACGGAATATTCTAGGGCCATTATGGCCAATATCCTAGGGCCATTATGGCCCTAGGATATTCCCTTGTGGTATTCTAAAGAAACGAATCGTAACTTATAAATAAAGCTCTTAGAAGAGTCAAATCATTTATACTTTTAATAGCCTATACATCAATATATTACATTAGCCCAATTTATCAAATGCCAGAACATCAAAGTTCAACGCCATATAGATTAAAACACTATGATGCTACGGCTTTGATGCGCGATATAGATGTGGTCCGTCTTAGGTAGTAGGTAGTGGTAAATCCAAACGATGACTCTGCACTCAGCATTTTGATGACGATCGCTTAAGAAATTAAAATAGTTTTGTTTTTTTAAAGTACTTATTCTATTAACTTCTCTCCATTTTACGTGTTGTGCTTGTGAATACTTTATTAAGGACCAATAACATCACAAAAACATTGATTTAGCTTCAAACTTTTCTTATGGGTAAGGTCGAGTTCATATTATATTTATGTAGAATATGTATATTATTTATTATTAAGTATCTAGGTACTGTGGGTTTCCATTATAGATAGGATTTTTATAAATGATTATAAGTATATTATAACTTCTGTTTTATATTCGGTAGGCGAACCTAGGTACTTAGGTACCTAAGTACTATTTTTAAGGCCTATTCTCTGATTTAATTTCAATATTGTAAAATGGATGTTAATTACAATTTTGGCATAGGTAAATAGAACTTCTTTGCTCAAGTTTATTGCTCTTTAAACACTACCTACTCCGGTGGAGCTACGTTGTACCTATAGAGCAATGTTATATTAAATAAATATACGTCTCTTGGTGCTATTACGTACTTCGCAGTAGCGTCAATTGAGAATAACTACAAGTAAATAATGGAGCTCGGCGCATACGTAACTCTCTAGCACATGCACGAGTGCGACCAATAACATTGTATTGCGTTATAGCGACTCTCTGTTTAATGGAATCTACAGCTTCGCAATTTTCTTGACTGAAAATCGTACGATTCGTTCATATGATTTTCAGTAGCCAGTACTTAAGTATTTACTATACATCCACATTCTACACCAAGCTAAAAAAACAACTTGTTGTAATACCAAATAAGTTATGTACGCCACGCCTAAGAAACGTCAACGTATAGCAGGAGTTTCCAATTCATTTCACATTCATTCACATCGTTGCTTTGAATGTTTTTTGGAAAGAAACAATAACGAATATAGTACCAGTAGCGCCAGTAGGTACCAATAAAGTAGATTAAACCGGATATCCTTTAATTGGCCCGGTGTAATCACTGCTTCGGTGGCGGCTACTGTTGCTCTGTGTACGATACGGGGTCAAGCAAATTATCAGTTATCAGATTCTGTACTTAGGCCATAAAGTCTGTTCTGTTGAAAAAAATGTTGGTAAACAATTTAGGATGCAACACTTACAGGCGGACGAACTAAGAAAGTTTGATTTTGGTCACTTACCCCTACATTCACCCACTTATGGTAATAGCGTCCCTATTACTGACAATCTAAAAAGGTCCCTACTCAGCTATTGGCAAATTGTTAGTGTGAGGGATCAAATAGACAATCGACGTCGACTTGTTTTATGTCGATGTCGTGCTCACGATTTTTGAATCGAGAGTTAATGAAGCAATAAATCTTATCAGGTGCTCGGCTATTGTACAATTGTTTTATTGATAATGTTATTATTATTGACATTTCCATAATACAGGATACGCATACGGTATTAATAAAAGGAACATTCTAAAACCTTAGAAGCTCGAATGATCCGGACAAGAGTTAAACCCTACTCTCGCTTTAACACGCTCGTTGCTCGTTAATCCCTTTTCATATACGAAAGACTTAAACGCAACTTTAGAGTCAAATATCGTCTGTAAAGAAACCTATTTAAAGTGTCAGGTTGGTTTTACTTATAATAATTATTCAACAAAATATTTTTCCTGTAATACCAGGTGATAGTGGGCGCTGCCTGCGGTGTGGCAGCATGCATAGCGCTGGTGACAGCGGCGGCCGTGTACGCGCGTTGTCGCAACAAGGCGCGCGCTCAGCCGCAGCCACTGCCGCAGCGAACTCACCACGACGACGATACAAGACTCCGGGAGTTCCACAAACAATTGGACTGCTTACGAGTAAGTCTTCTTCTACTTCATTATAATATCTACCTAACTAGAATGACGATGGTAACAAACTCAGATCATAGAAACAAGGGAGATGTGCCAAGGCGCTAAGGTTGACGCTCTGGTTTAATCACATTGATCAGAATTAAAGCGTTACGCTGCCAAGACGTACCGAACGCGATCGATGATAAGTATAAATACAGTATTTAGTTTAGTGTTAGTGATGAGTGACGAATAACAGTATTAGATTGAGGATGTGCGGAATTTTTAATGTGTGAGAGAGCTCTATATTCACAAGGAGCGTTTGTAATTGCGACGCATTGGTTCTAAAAGTGGCGACAGTGTTCCCTTACTAATTTTCTATAATGGCATATCTCCTTGTTTCTATGATCTAAGGCATAAAATCACGACTGGCAACCATGCCAAAAAACCTAGGTAAGTATGGGATAGGGAAATATTTTATAATAACGTCATTTTTTCATTTCATTTTATAATATAGAATCTCTAACAACAATCTCAGTTTAATAAATAAACTAATCGAACTTTTAAAGTGAGAACAACTTTGAAACATAGCTTTCCATTTGAATATAAATCACTGTCGTTATGCTAAACTCATCAGCGCCAATTAAGAAGTAGTTTAAACAAATAACTCAAGCATAATTGCTTTACTAACTTTATAATAAAACTTCGATGTATTTCTTATGATTAAATTTTATTTTCGGGTAACTAAGTATAAGTACATACCTAGGTACCTACTACGTGAAAAACTTTATTCTCGATGTCCAGCTACCTCTATTTGCCGGCTCGGTATAAATAATTAGAAAATTTATTGACAGTCGATTTCATTGACCATTCCAAATCTGCAGATTCTTTTAAAAGTGTAAATAAGTTACTCAACCAATCAACTACACATTAGATTAAATAAAGATTGCGGTTACGAAACTAACATCCGAAACTGGATGTGGACTTCCGAATTTAATAATTACATAATCATTTATTAGAGAGAAACAGAACCAATGTAAGATAAAAAATGAATGAACCTAGTTAGCTAAAATTGTTAAGAAATCAGGAGATTTATCAACGCCCACATTATGATCGCACGATATGTCTTAAGAACCTACTTTTCTTCTAACATTTCATAATACGCTCCAGTTGAGGTTTACAAATAGCCAGTATAACTTGACATGCTGTGAAATATACAGGGTGACTGATTAATCAAGGTTCTAGGGAATTATTGAAAGAACCCTATTCAGTATTCGAATCTTGTTCGATTTAATAAAGTACTAAACTTGATATCGCGAAAATAAAACAATTGTTTCATACAAAAATACCTATTTATTCCATTTGACAAAATCTAGGGAATAGGAACTGCCTTTTTTCAGGATTTCAGGATTGGTCCAGTTGTAAATCAAACGGGATTCGAATAGGTACCTACTGAATCCTTCAAAAAAATCCTCATTGAACCAGTCACTCTGTAAAACTTAATTAAAATGTACAATTGACACATTTGTCTTAGCAAGCAACGCCGCCATGAAAAGCCAGCATAAATCACCTCTGTACTTTAATTATTATGCAATTGA
Organism: Thalpophila matura; assembly: GCA_948465475.1. Classification (NCBI taxonomy): domain Eukaryota; kingdom Metazoa; phylum Arthropoda; class Insecta; order Lepidoptera; family Noctuidae; genus Thalpophila; species Thalpophila matura. The sequence continues at coordinate 9,535,736 of OX419185.1, read as the reverse complement.
TAAAATGATAACAATATTGTTATCTTTACAGCCTCACGCATACACCTTGCTGGCAATCCTGAACCACACGAGGCATCAAGTGCGCGAGCTTTATCAGCTTGGCAATAATGATGCTGCTATGGCTTACAGGTATGTTATCTGTTAAATGTATAAAGGCCAGGACACACCAAGTACGGTTGCAGTACGTGTGCACCGTGCAGTGCGTGTGTCGAGCAGAAGGATTCGTAAATATACACTGCATCTACAGGGTGGTCTGGTCTGCCAGCCCTGAAATCGCGAAAAAAAAAACAGCTGTTCCATACATTTATGTTCACATAACTCAACAAAATGTATGGAACAGCTGATTTTTTTTTCGCGATTTCAGGGCTGGTCCCATAGTAAAAGTTGTTCATAATGATGAGTACAATGACCCCTTAAAATATTTCCACTGTCTAACCTGCCACCCTGTATATTTGCTGTGAAAGGAATTGATATCTTTACATGTCACTGGGGTGAATTCGCAAAAGTACTATTGTTCACATTATGTTACAATCAAAGATCTTTATAATCTGGATATTATGTACCTATTTTGTGTTTTAATTTTAATTTTGTGTGTGTGACTTGGCTATTGCATTAGTTAAGACCTGTAATAATAGTTTAAGGCATTTAAATAAATAAATGAAAGTTTCTAGTTACAGAAACTCTTATTGCTGCTTTGGGACACAGCCAGTAGCATTGTATCCTGGACTTGGGGAGTCACAGAAAGCTTGCAGTTATTTTCTACATGTTGTACAAAACACTAAATGCGCCAAAACTGTTGTACCTAAACGAATACCATAGGGCGTAGATAGGTATACCTACCATAACATAAATAAAAGATTTCTTATTGACCATACATTGTTTATATTTACGAAAACTACCTATAGGTAGTGTGTGAAACCAAATAGGCTTCCTGAGGAGACAGAATCTCGAATCTACATGTGAATCTGAACATTCACTTTTATACTACAGTAGGTAGGTACCTCTACCTACTCATAGGAACTACCACTACAAAAGCCCGATATACCTATATACTTAGAAAGTTGCAAAAGTGCTCTAATAACATAGCAAGCAAGTCTGTTGACAGATTTACTAAGCTAACCTACAAAAAACACATTCCAAACAGTGCCTCAACGTACCTCAACACTGCAGCGCGGTGTTTATTTACATAAGATAGGTACTCGAGATAGTAGGTGCTAATATTAGCTTCTGTTACAGTTGCATCCTGAGCGATCTGGCCAAGTTGCTGATACTGTTGAACAAGCAGCAGGTGCCCGTTGTGCCGGATGAGTGGCCGCGACTTGCTAGTTGGGCTGAAAGGTTGGTTTTTTTTATACTTATTGTGTAAAATTTTTATTCTCATAGCAGCAGTTATTGAATGGAACGTCATTCATCTTATGCATTACTTAGCCTACGTGTTAAATTGGTAATGTCCCAAACATTGTTGTTTAGGTACCTACTTACCTTAGGTACCACATGTTTCGTAGGTGTAAATAATAATTATGTTTTTAAATCTGCCGTCTATGCCGTCTGCAGATCGCTGTAAATAGTGTGTGCCATTACACGAAACCTACAGATCAAATTAACCCTTCAACTGTTACAATTGACAGACATAAGTAGGTAATTTGATTTCGACCTGAATCAGGTTGCTCTACAAAAGAACTATTACCAATAATTGTCTTTAAATTGATACCTTCTAAAAGTTAATTTACAGTTGAATAAGCCATCAGCTGACCCTACTCTACCTACCTTTACAAAATGATAGTGCAGTAATGTATTTAAACTAAGAACCTACATTACAAAATATGTTTGTTACAGAATTCTGAAGCGCTACAGCCGCACCAGCGTAGATGCACAACAAGAAGGCCAGCTAGTTAATTTCCTCCCCGCCCCACCGAGCCAGGGCTCCGACTCGGAGACGACCCAGCAATCCTTCTCAACGTTCAAACCTCCTTCATACTCCCCCACGTCATATGACAGCAATATCATAGACAAGGAGATGGAGTGCGAGTGGAGTGACGCTGGCAGACCTCCCAGCTATTCACAAGTAGAGAGAGAAAGAGAGACCATCGTCCTCTCCGACCCATGGGAGAGAAGACCGATTGTTAGGAGAGAAAGCGTCTGGCTAGAAGACGAGTTCTTCGAAATGTCGAGGAGGCCCCAAGACGAACTAACCACTGAACTTTAATCGTGTAATATTAATTTAATAAGCATTTGGTTCACCATTCCAAGTCTGACAAGTACAAAAAACAAGATTACTAATATTTAATGTCTGTAAGTTTGTAGCGGTGCTTTCAACCTTGTAAATAAGGACCTACTTACCTACCTGCTCTACTCAAATGTAAGTATCTTAGAAAATTAATAAGGAACTAGGTAGATAAACCCAGGCAATAATTTATTATTATGTTTCTCGCTGCTGTAGCAAAATTAAATGAAATTATTAACTTAAATTACCTTTTAATTCGTAAAAAATGTAGACCACTGAACAGAGTTTATAAGTAGGTTAATATACAGGGGGCAGGTTAGACAGTGGAAATATTTTAAGGGGTCATTGTACTCATCATTATGAACAACTTTTACTATGATACCAACTCTGAAATCGTGAAAAAAAAATCAGCTGTTCCATACATTTTGCTGAGTTTGTGAACATAAATGTATGGAACAGCAGATTTTTTTTTCGCGATTTCAGGGCTGGTCCCATAGTAAAAGTTGTTGATAATGATGAGTACAATGACCCCTTAAAATATTTCCACTGTCTAACCTGCCACCCTGTATAAAAAACTAAGCAATAAATTGTAGATGCTTTAAGTAGATTATGCACAAATAACACTATTTTTAGACAGTTTAAAACCAAAGTAGAATGTATAATAGATATCTAGTCTAATAAATAAATTCAAAATATTTTGAGATACCTACTTCGCAATAATTGTGTGGTGTTTCAGTATTAAAAATTGTAATAATTTATGTTTTTTGGAATCTCAAAACGAAATCGTTAACTTAGTGCATTGTCAAATTGCTCTTACCACCCTTAGGTATAAAAACTAGGGAATATAAGAAGGACCTACGTAAAGTCATAAAACAGTATTTTATGCAGAAGAAGAATCTTTACCTAGACCTAGCTGGTAGGTCGTCAGTGATAACTAAAACTTCGTACCAGAACTCAGTGGCGTATTTACCCTAGGGCCTAGGACGCGGGGCGGCAGACTGTGAGGGGCGGCATAGCCACCTTTCACGCCGCCCCTTGCGCTCAGCTTTTTGCAGAACCCTAAACCCTGTGCGTAGTCCGACACGTTCTTAGCCGGTATTTTCTTTGGTGAAAAACTTGGAAATGTTCACGCCTTTCCAAAATTCGCCAAAAATTAAGTCGGGTAGTCATTCCTAAGTTGATAATATTCTATTCTAGATATGAATTTAATGTTTTTTTCTACTAAGGAAAATAGGTTGATAACTACCTACATAACTGCCTATAGTGTCTAGTGGAATCAATAGAATAACAAAGTAGATAATTAGGTAGGGTAAGTGCCTAAATATTGTTATAAAGACAACGAAAATACCTATTGTTAAAATAGTCTAGAATACATTTTATGATTGTTAACTTAATAAAGATGAATATATTCTTGTTCACGATTTATTTTTGTAAACCTATAGGGCCGTACCACAAAAAATATAGACACGCGTTAAACGCGAATGCTACCTACCAAAAATAATACGCACTTGTTTTAGCACTAACTTATCTAAAACAGTGTGTATTATTTTTGGTAGCATTCGCGTTTAACGCGTGTCTATCTTTTTTGTGGTAAGGGTGATAGAATCTGTGCAATAACCCTGTGCTTATTTTTTACCCGACTGCGGCGAAGCCCAAAAGGAGGGTATAATGTTTTTAATGTTCTTAAATATTTATGCATAAGAGATTTTCAAAAACAACTGACACAGGCAGGGTTTGATTTGATGCCACGGTGAGGCAGAGGTCGCGAGTTCAGACCCCGCCTGAGTCAGTTGTTTTTGAAAAAATCTTGTAAGTAAGTATATTTTTAATAACATTAAAATTTGTACCTCGGAGACACCAAAAAATGCAAAATGTGTCAAACGGGACAGGCAAAACCGAGCAAAAAATCGGGGAGTGAGACTAAATTAGATACCTAAATGTCGTAATTGGTCTTAGAATGTAATGTGGTAAGTATACCATCGTATAGCACTGGTTCTTGCGATTCCAGTGGTATAAAAATCTCAGTTTCGTTAAAAGTATGGTTTCCCTCTGAGGTACCTACCTACAGAAATGCATAGATATCGAATCGCTTGTGACATCACCGCCGTCACCGGGCCAGATAAGTTTGACGCACTACCTATTTTGCCTCCAATCTTTCAAAATGTTACGACACTTATGTATTGAAAAATGGCGTCTGGCGGTCTGGCCTGTAATTTTGATATCTAGGTACCTATCAGTGGCGAACGGTCCCTAGAATACGATTCCTACCGGCTTCCCTTTGAAAAATAGCACAGGCAGTACTGCCTACTTTTATTAATGTGCTTTTCGTGGCCAGGTAATCATTTGTAGCTTATCGGCTTACCTCTTACAAAAACCGACTTACCTCTTACAAAAACTGACCCTTCGCCACTGGGAACTATACCAAACAGTATTTATTACAAACAAAAAAAAACGGGCAAGAGCATGTCGGACCACGCTCAGTCTAGGGTTCCGTAGCAAGTAGTATTTCAGTGTTCCGACCGCAAATATAAGTTTGTATTTCATAATATTTTGAGTTTTTACAACCACAAAAATAACAACGTTATTTTTGCGGTTGTAAAAACTCAAAACTCAAAATAGTGAATATTTCAAAATGTTATTAACGTATCTTGTTCAAACCAATTTTAATCGAGAATGATGAGATGCCATAAGTGATAACGCGGTTGGAAAATTACAGGGGGGAGGGACACATTGTTAACCACTTTCAGAGCTCCTAGTTCACTAAATATGCACAAAAATAAAAAGTTATTTAGAAACCTTTATGTTATTTTCAAAGACCTATCCAACGATACCCCACATGAAGGGGTGCGCGAAAAAATTTTTTTTCATCCCCCAGTTTCATGTATGGGGGCCACCCTAATTATTTATTTTTTTGTAATTTTACTACAGGCCTATAAGGCGGCTCACAGAAGACAACTCCGCCCCTAAGGCGACTCTCTGACCGACATCTGCCTGCGAAATTTCATACAAATTGGTTATGAACTGTAGATTTGACGAGGATGTGACAGATGGACAGACGGACAGACGAACACGACGAAACTATAAGGGTTCCTAGTTTTACTACGGAACCCTAATAAGGAGCTCAACTCTGAATATTTTACAATATTTACCTAGGTACTTACCTATCTTATGAGCATGTACCTACTGTACGCCATAGAAACTGGATATAAATAATTCGGATTTCGAATAGTTTTAAGCGTTTCGAAATAAATTCTATTTCGTTGCACGATCTCCCTTACACATAGACGATGATTAATACAGTCTATTGTCATCTCTATTCATTGTCATACAATACAATTAATGGCAAGGATAGTTGTATATTTAAATCATCGCGCGATCACAGGAAATGAAGACACTCATTTTCATCACGCGACGAAATCGTATCGTACGATCGTTCATATTCAGCTTAAAGCCGTGTCTCCTGCGCCCTGTTTTCGTGTTCGACGAACATCGAACAGTGAACAGTGAACGATGGTCTACGTGTTTTGAGTGTTTTTACTCGTCAAAACACGTAGACCACGCCCCTTTCTCGTTCACTGTTCACTGTTCGATGTTCGTCGAACACGAAAACAGGGCGCAGGAGACACGGCTTAAGCCTCAAGTTGACTCTTGCGGGTTGTATGTACTTGTTCATTTCAAATTCTACTGATTTCTACCAATTTTTGAAACTTCATCTTGTACCAATCTCCTAAAATTAGGCTGGCAACACTGCTTGGCAGTTTAAGTTGGCAACATAATTTAGATCTGTCACAAAGAAAAAAAACTAGAGAAAAGAAAAGCAGGATCTCCCGTTGTTTCGCATATTATTATACAAATTCAGTCAGTCGGTAATAAAATAAATAAATAGGTACTAATTCAGTGAATTGTGAGTCAAAGTGTATTATAAACTAAATCTTGTCTACAATACGTACCGGTTGTTGATAAATTATTTACGGAAAATGTAGCGCAAAAGTATACATAACGGTAAAGTTCTAAATAAAGCATAATTATTTCCTTAGCGGGCGCATATAATTTATGTCGATCCATATATTATTTTGGAGGTGACCTTTAACCGCCGCTCTTTATTCATCTCTGAACTATAGGGGTTATAAAGTGATTTCAAAATGATATTTTATAAAAGTAACTTGTTGACATGCAGCTGACCAAACATTCTTTGTTCGAAGTATTGAACTGCTTAACAGTTATGGAAATAATGTTTCGTTTTCAGATGTCTTGATATAAACTTAGGTTTTGATTTCACTGAAATATTCCATAACAATCTGCCATCAATGACCCAAATGGTGAGTACAGATATTCATTCACATAACATCACAGAAATCTGAATAAATACCTAGGTATCAGTGAAAATTGGGTAGCGATTCCTTTATTAATCAATTATTAAAACTTGAAATCATTATTTATAAAAGCGTGAAGGTAACTTGAGGATTTATATCATACATTGTATAAACATAATTTGGTGAATAGCTTTTAAACTATAGAAAAAAAATATTCCTATATTTCGATCTACCTCTAGAATAAACATGACCATTCTTTCTTGTTCCTATTTTACATTAAAACCGGTTTCCACCTTATCAATTGTTACTTGATTCCCCAAGAATCTGTATAATATGAATTTTAATAAAACTTCTTGAAAGTAATTAAATAACCTTTTGATTGAATTGCAGATGGTTATCATTCTAATACTATGTACTTACCTACTGATAATCATCAAAGGGTATTTTTTTTTTATTGGATGTCATGTTTCTTATAAATTCTCAGTTTAATCATAATTATCTGGCTGCATCACACACATTATTATACCTACCTATTTAATTTATAAGATTATTGCAATTTATAATTTAGAGAATAATGTTATTTTTATACTTTATTAATTTTCAGCTTTCAAGTACAATCAAAGTGACAGTAATAGAAATATCTTCCAATCTCTCTGTTCATCATGAAGCACTTAGCAGCATGGTAAGTAACATTAATTTGTTTTACAAAGTTCTGCAGAGCCATTTAGTTAATTTAAAAAAATCATAATACTCCTTTTTGCTTCACCGTAGTCAGGTTAAAACAGGCCTCCTACATTGGTTCCATGGGTGTAATAAAATAGACTGACCATGCTTATGTACATCTGGTGCACCCAGGCAGTCAACCGGCCTTGCTGACTTGCTAATCTTTTTACAATTACTTATTCTATATATTTTATATACTGAGTTGTTCTCGTATATCTAACACTGACATAAGAGAAATAAAAAATAGGTATGGCTTCAAGAAGATAGGTAGGTACCAAGATATGCTATAGGTAGCAGCGTGAATTATGAGCACAGATCGCGCATGTACATTTTCGGCCCAATAGACAGTAATCATGCGCAATAGAGAATGGTCTAATTAGAAGACGAGCATTGACTGACGAACCAATTGCATGCAGCCTCAACGCCCCCTGTCTTCTTGATTCCACCAAAGAGACCACAAAATCAGATAATGCACAAGTGACGTTTGTGCTCATAACTGCTGCCGCTAGTTACCTTTATCTTATTATTTATTTATTTATTTATTTGGCTCTTCAACAATGAGTACACTATTACATGAACATAATACATACATTGCAAACCTAAGTCTAAGTGCCCCATTACTTAAAGAAGAGCACGCATGCACTACATTATGCGCAGATATGACTAACGGTCGGTTGCAGAAAGGTAACTAAATTTTAATGGAGGCATCAACCATACAATTTCTATCGTTAAAGGCTCCTCCAAAACTCAATGACCCTTTCTGCAACTCGGCGTAACAGAAACAACTAACTTTTTTATTTTTGTGTGAAACCCATCAAATGGCCAGTGCAACTTTCTGTCTGTTTCGTTCTCTTTGTAGGTAGCATACATTCTAGACAGTGAACAATGTTGCCTTAAATTGGTATGGCTTCTTGGCAAGCAAAAGAGCCTCCTATTAGAACCTCTTGGCAGATTTCGTGGCACATGGAATGATACCCTACTGAGCAAATCAGGACAATTTAAAGAACCTGTTACTAGTTTCTTAAGGAAAACCAGATCTAACATATCCCTACGTTTCTCCAACGACACTCAGTCTCAGTCATCTTAAAATATTTCAGTCTCTCTTGGTATGACTTGACCTTTTTGCCCATATTACTACTATAAGTCAGATGCCATAAGAACCGCTTTGTAACCGTTTGATACGCTTGATATGCACTTTATACTTAGGTGACCAGACAACACTGCAATACTCTAGATGACTTCTTACCAGCGAGTTGTACATAATTTTTTTGGTATTATAATTTTTGAAGTTTTTACATTCCCTCATAACAAAACCAAGTACATATTTTTGATGCTTTTAGTATAATTTTGTCAATATGTTCCACAAAACTTAGCTTCTTATCAAACTGAACACCCAAATCTCGTATTGTCTCAACTTCTTCAAGCAGTTCACCGTTTAAATTATAGACTGAGCGCACGACATCTTTTTTCCTAGTGAATTTGACGTACTTGCATTTCTTCACATTTAAAGACATTTTGTTGTGCTCACACCACCTAGTCAGCCTGTCTAAATCGCTCTGAAATAGTGCCGAGTCAGCAGGGTATCTTATATTTCTTATGGCTTTAAGGTCGTCCCGAATAAGAATATATTCGAGTTCTGGAAGCACTTATGTATATCATTAATGAAAAGAATGAATAGATGTGAGCCTAGGTGAGATCCGTGAGGGATTCCTGAAGTAGCAAAGTAAGAATCTGAAGCACAGCCATCCATCACAACTCTGAGCATCCGCCCAGATAGATACGACACGAACCAACTCAGCAAGGGGTCCAACACACCATACATTTTTAGCTTCGTGACGAGCATGCTATGATCTACAGTGTCAAACGCCTTGCCAAAGTCGGTGTAGACTGCATCAACCTGGATTCGCGCATCAACCGCTTCAATAACACTATCAGCATAAGTCACCAAATTAGTAGCTGTTGATTTTCCCTTCGTAAATCCATATTGACTTTCTATTAATAATTGTGATAGATGTCTAGATAGTGCAGGGCATATGAGGGCTTCAAAAACCTTTGCAATTACGGAGAGAATAGCGATGGGCCTGTAGTTGGTCACGTCAGACTGATCACCACTCTTGAAAATGGGCACAATTTTGGTTTCCTTCCATTTGGTTGGAAAAATACCCCGAAGTATAGAATTGTTGAATATAATACTTAATGGCAATGAAAGATTATCCGCCAGTCTATTTATAAGTAAAGCCGGTATATTATCAGGGCCAGTGCCTTTGTGTACGTCTAATTTGTTTAATGCTTTGCGGATTTCATCTTGGGAAATTCTTATTTGGCCTAAGGTGTTGTTACTTATGCAGGTATCCAGGCCATCCGTACCCACCTGCACATCATTTACATCGCTACGGTATACCTTAGAGAAGTGGTGTGCAAAGTAATTAGAAATTTCATTAATATTTTCAGACCTGTTAAAACCATCTGTCATAGATGAACTGGGATAGTTACTGGCTCCACCTCTCTTCATCTTTAAGTAACTCCAGAAATATTTTGGGTTTGAAGTAATTTTAGCCTCTATATTAGCAATATAAGCATTATAACAAGAGGTAGCCATACGGTCGCATCTTTTTCTAAGCAAATCTAAAGCTATTATGTCTAATGGATTATTGTACTTTTTAATTCTAAGTCGTATGCGATTCTTTTCATTTAATCTTTTAATGAGCTGTTTATAGAACCAATACGGATATTTAGTCTCTTTTATTGCGACTTGTGGAATGTAGCATTGTATTAACTCATGCAATATCTTATAAAACTTTTCTACCATCTGATCGATAGTCATGCAAGAGTCTAGTACTGCCGCCCTATCGACCTGACCCAGTGCTGCATTAATTGCCACATAATCTGCCTTATAATAATTCAATTTTGTTTTTTTAACACATTTCTTTGGTTTTATAAACTGGGAAACTGAGAGCTCGCATAGTACAGGTGGATGGTGCGGATCGATTTTAGAAAGGACGTCAACTGGTGCACTTACAGTAACATGATCCAAGTTGGTCAAGACTAAATCGATAATTCTGTTATTATGATTACATATATAATTATATTGTTTCAAGTTGTTAAGCAAGACAAAATCCCAAAGAGTCTGATCCAAGCATGAGCAAGTTTTATGAGGAGCTCTTATAATATCGCCACCCATATCGAGCCAGTTAATAGTTTTCGTGTTGAAGTCACCAATAATCAAGCATTCATTAGCATGTTCCAATACACTGTTTGTGTTGTCGACAAAATGCTATAGTACTCTGGATTGTATAGGCGACGGCAAGTATACAGTGCAAAGATAAATGTCCTTAGTTTTTTTACCCACTTCGAGTGACAACTTAACCCAGAGATCATCGCAGGAACTCTCAAAATTGACCATTCTATGTGATTTATATTCCTTAGATATAGCTATTAGTACTCCTACACCGTCAGTTTTGTTATTCAAAATATTATTGGTTCTATCACGCCTATAGATTGAGTACCATGATCTCTGAGTCAAAAATACCACCCAGTAACGACGTTTCAGTAAACATAATAATATCGTAAGAACAGCAAGCGACTCTTTGGTAAATGTCATTCAGTTATTTGTCCTAATACCTCTTACATTCTGATAGTAAATTTTTAACTGATTGAATTTTACGATTTAACAATCTTATACCTTATAATTACATCTATTTTGCTTTTTTTTTGCTTTTTATTATCATTCAGTGTATTCAATTCAGTAATGCCAGGTAAAATTAAAAGCAAAAGTGCACATTCACTGCTGCCATAGGGAAAAATGCTTGTAAACTGCACTATCTTAAAAGCAATGAGTATATATTTTTTTATACCTATGGTATTAAATGATTAAGTTATTACGGTTAAAGATATTTATTTCTCAAAAGAATTACAATTAATTCACTAACAGAGAAAACATAAATAGGTTTAAAACAATGTTAACTGCCAGCAAGCGTAGATAAAAACAAAAACAATTTTGTATCTTAAAAATAACATTAATAATACTTCGACATAATATCATTACATCGTTTTAGCTTGTACACAATAAGCAAATCAGAAGTAGGTAGGTTACACACAAGAAACAACATAATAGTTTTTAGCAATGAGGGTAGGGTGCACTTTAAAAGTCGTTGCATGTTTACTAAGACCTACGACACAGTGCAGAACATAAACGATTTATTAAGTTGTTTTAGTTAATATTTGTACATATACTACTATATTTATTTGGTTTTGTTTATACGGACTATAATTAGTTATTTGTGGTTATATAGGTATATATTTATATATATATATATATTTTTGTTTTTGTTTTCGTTTAATATTTGTAGTAGGTAGGTACATAAATTTATGATTTTAACCAAAACAACCGTCAATATAAATTTATTAGGAAAGCGATTTTATTAGTGCCAGACGTATTTTACAAGCTTTTTTTTTTTTTTTTACATATTATTATATATAGGGGAAAGTCGGTTAAGTTGGACCATTTTTTTTCAAACACATATTTGACATACTTTTTTCAGGTTAGGACAAATTATTTATTGATGAAATGAAACAACAGTTTATAGACTGTCTTTTTATTAAGTATCAGTTATGATAACTATCATAGATATCTCAAAAATCAACAATATGTGAAATCGGAGCTTTGTTCCAATTTATCCAACCGGTATTGTAAATTGAACCACGGGGTTGCTAAATTGGACTTCAATTGAATCTGTAGTAAAAACAAAAGATAAAATATATTTATGAAGTACAGACTATCAAATAATTATGATATGATTTTATGAGAAAAACTATGAAAAATCAGTCAAGTTGCATTGAATCGACTCATTCAAGAAAGACAATCATCACAAATATTAAAATTCTAGTCATAGCAACCTACTCAACTCTAGGTCCTAGTTTATCATAGTAATTTAGTTTACACTTTAAACATTCATTTTCTTCATCTTCTGACTCACAGACTCACTTCCTTTTTTTTTATCTCTATAGACTCTCCTTTATCGAAATATTTCTTCAAAATAGCTTTCCGAATTTTATGCAATCTTGCACATTCATTTAAACGATTTTTTTCACTTCTGTTGTCGTGTCTTGTATTTTTTAATTAAAATACTTTTTTTCAGTCATCTATAGGTAAAAAGCATAAGTGAGGTAAATTGAACCGGTTCATTTTATCCAACCATTTGCGGTCCATTTTGTCCAACAGTATAAAATTTCAGAAAAATAATTCTAACAAAAACATAACTTAGCAAAACCGCCAATCATTCAATTTTAGTTAATTGTTGATAAATTTCAACTATAGACTATGTAATGAAAACACTTTATGCTTACCTTTATTTTAACTACACCCTTAGCACAAATCGCTCAAAATTATATCAACAATTCCATAATTAAAGTTTGGTAAACAAAACTCTGTCACTCAACTTGTCAAGGGAAACAATGTGGCCGATATGCAATGAAGTAAGTTGCTTATCGTACGGTGTTGCCAAATATAAAATCAAAAAACTACTTTTCGAGATATGAGGGTGGTCCAATTTAACGAGTGGTCCAATATACCATACTTTCCCCTATATATATATTATATTATTTTCTTAGTATATTTGTAGTAGGTATAGATAAAATAAATTTATGATTTTAGATGTCCTCCATTAATTATTTTTATTAATCGAAAGTTAGGGAAAGATCTTTTAATATATATATTTTTTAAGTTTTCTTGTAAATGTATGTCGACTTGATTTCTTTTAGGTCTTTAGGTAGTTTGTTATAGAAGTTGGCCCCTTCATACATAATATTTTTCTTTCCATATTTAGTCCTAGGCTGGGTTAAACAGATGTTATTAGCTTGTCTTGTTAAAAATTTATAAGTTTGTGCCCTTTTTGTAAATATTATCTGAGAATGTATATCTTTAGTTAGAATTTTTCTTACGAGTATGCATGTGTTGTACTTATACACGGCGAAATTTTAGCGGTTGTTTTACGGAAGCGAAATGATTTTGTCTTGGCAGTACATTCGATTGATATATAAAAAAAAAAATAGAATCAAAAAATGGCAGAATGGTGTGATGAGAATGATGTGAAAAACAAAATCTCAAACCAATAGTAGGTAACGATAGCTACGCAAGCGCGGCGACGACGCGAGCGGCCGCGGCCGGGCGGGGCGCGCCCGCGCGGTCATTGCCCTCCGTGTTTATCAATCAGCTGATAACTATTCCCGAGTTATTGATAGACAAATTATTGAACACGTGAACACGAAACTAAAAAAACAAGATTACTAGGTAGGTAGGCACCTATCTTAGAAAACGATATTTTCTGAATTAGATACCTATTAAAGTATTTAAGGCGTAGGTATCCAAAAAAATGGAATAAACTTATTTACAATGATTTTAATTACTTACCTACTTTTAAATGTTCGGTATTTAATACAAAGGTACAAGTAGGTACTTACGTTTAGGCCCGGTAACAGAGTAATTATTTTTTCGAATTGCAAGCCACTGCGTTCCATACACAATAACACAATCGAGCACGTTTTATTTGATTTACTTTACGAAAATGATAGGTACTTAAGCAGTCTTTCATTGTTGAGCACTTTCCAAACGTAGTATTGACTTACGTCAAACCCTGCCATCACAGCCATACACATAGGTAGGTACTTCGACGAGGATCCCGTTTGAAGTACCTACTTGTGGATGAACTGAAACTGAACTGAAAAACGAACGGCTGATCGACTTCTGGTACATACACTGTAACTCCCCATGATCGAGTAGCACTGTGTCGCCGCTACGATCGTCCGGGCCTGCGGGACTTGGGGGTTCAGAACACTGCGAAGATTGAGCGACTCCAAGTGTTGCGGCTCCGCGTAACGGCAGCATGGGAGTCATAATTCACCCTAGCGTAGTTGCACCATAGCGAGGTACTCTAAATTGGAGAAACTGTAATGACGATCCATTATTTAAATGTTATCTCACTTCACTACGCGTAGGTAGGTAGGGTCATTGCGCTGGATAGCGGCCGATTAGCGGAGTGTCCAACTTTACGTTAATATATTAGTATGAAATATTCATAGAAAATTTATTGAACGTATTTATATGGATACCAGATATTATGAAGATTGAATTAAGAAGTAAAAAAATGACATACATAGCTGTAAATTAATTTTAGAGGTGTTTAATCGCAAAACATGGTGAAATGCTGGTTTACGGACATTTTTTTGGTTTACGGCCACATTGTATCTAGTTTACGTCCACATGGTTTATTATGGTAAATTACCTTTAAAAAGATAATAAAATAACATAGCACTGTAAATTACGTTGCTTTTTAATATAAAAACAAAATCTAAGTCAGTCTTTCGTTTTTAATCACATCTACATTAATTTTATTAACTTATTTTATATTTTTGTACATTTCTTAATCACAGTAAAAAAGACTTTAAAAAATTCAAAAAACGGTCAAGTGCGAGTCGGATTTGCGCACGAAGTGTTCCGTACCATTATCTATACAACATTAGACACCATATTATAAGTATTATAATCTTTATTAAGATCGAGAAAAAAACGGCAAAAAAATCACGTTTGTTGTATGGTAAATAAAAATATCTAAGGGGGGCTCCCCTTAGATATTTTTATTTATTCTGTTTTTAGTATTTGTTGTCATAGCGGCAACAGAAATACATCATCTGTAAAATTTTCAACTGTCTAGCTATCACGGTTCATGAGATACAGCTCATGGTGACAGACAGACGGACAGCGGAGTTTTAGTAATAGAGTTCCGTTTTTACCCTTTAGGTACAAAACCCTAAAAATATTATGAAATATTAAGATAAGCATAACATGGCTTTAACATGTTTAAAATTCGCAAAATATACCCTAAAAATAGTAGGTAGGTACTCCATTGGCATAGGGAACAGGGTCCAAGCTACCAGTGGTCAGGGATCTAGAGAGAGGATTCTCCTAACAATGTAAGCTGTGTAATTAGGAAAGCTTTCTGGATAATAACCTTGATCCGAGAGCCTTCTCAGGTGTTGGTCGAGTCTCTTGGCTATTAGATCATTGGCCGAAACGACTATAGGCACAATTATTGCTGAGTGCACTTTCCACGTGCGGAGAACCTAGTGTGCCAAGATACTCGATTTATTTATCTTTTTCGGTAGTTGCTCGTCATCATAACTTTGTCTATAATTGCTTTTAAAAAAACCATCGGTTTCTCCTAAGAGTTCGCCGAAACGCAGCCAGAATATGGTAGCCAAGAAGTCTGCATCACACCTATAAAGGGCCCAATAAAAGTGTCCATGTAGCTCCATGAGATTGGTTTTGAGCACTATAGGCTTGCGCTAGTTCTCTTTACCTAATGGGAGTGGCGTGAGTCCATTTGTCACTTTGTTCACATCTTGGTGCATCCCTACTTCGGCTTTGAGGAAATATTCCCTAAGATCGCACACCTCACGGTTTGTGAAGAGTTTTGGTATTTAAAAAGCCTCGACCTCGATACTTCGTGGTCTTCGTTCTCGACACACTTAGGTGGTGCTGGATTCATCCAATATGCAATCGGAAATAAACGAACCTTCCAATTCAGGTCGTCTAATTCTGGCTGAATACATCTAAATATGCCGAAAGAAAACATCAAGACCCAACCAATGTCGGCACATACCTTGTTGCCACCTGACAAAAGACTGTTAATACGGTGAACGAAACCCCTCAAAGTCAAAAGTCAAAGTCAGCCTCATTAATTCTCAACGCTTCCGACATACGGTACCCAAGTATTTCTAGGTTTCAGTTGCGGAGAGAGATCTAAGGTATATGGAATCCATGAGTTGGGATCCCAGGGATTCCATCTCCGCTCGCTTAAACCATGGATGACTGCACATTAATTTGTTGTTCTCGGTGTTGTTGCACTGGATTGTTGTTCTCGGAATGCCAATAATGCCATATTTTCTGTTTCCCTTGTTGTCTAATATCCTCCTACTCTAATCCTTTAAACGCCAACTGAAAGATATTATATTAATCAATAAAAATATGCTTGTGAATAATTATCAATTTTGTTCTTTTTACCCGACTGCGGTGAAGCCCAAAAGGAGGGTAATGTTTTTCACCTTTAGGTATGTTAATTAGGAACTTTGGAGGACATCTATAAAAGAAACATTAAAAATATAATACTTATCAACTTCAGTGGTCGAAAACTGAGACATCATAGTGCCATATTCTATTGGCGGCCATTGAATTCCCATACATTTTGTATGGCCGGAAAAAACACGATTTATTTATATTTAGGCGGACGTAAACTACCAGCGATGTAACAGCATATAAAAGAAATATATTTAAAAGAATTTCGATCCTAACCCATATTAATAAGATACTAAAAAAAATTAAAGATGTTATTATTTTTCATGTCTATTTGCGTCCACCAGGCTGTAAACTAACATTTTTAAAGAATTACTATTCTAGTTCGCGGACACTAAATATCTAACAAGTTTTTGAATATGATTGAAAAAGACTTATCAAAATGCATTGTAATAATGCATTACTAGCAATTAAAACAAAAAAAACATGTCACAGATAAATAAAACCAGAAATACTTACCTTGCAAGCAATACGTGCTCACTATTTTTTCGCTAGTTTTGCCAACGCATGTGCACCGGCGGTGCTAACGGTGAATTGAACGAGGATTTGTGCATATTTGGGTAATACTACGTAACTAATTTTACTAGGTCAGAATGGAACAGCTATCCTTTTCTTCCTAGAGCCGTATTTCAAGTGGAACTGAAGGATAGAACTCTTATTTTCTTAATATTTGTGCAGCACATCCTCGAAATGTCCGCCTATGGACGCTGGACGGGAAACCGACGCACCTACCCTACCTACGACATCGCGTGATGTTCGCGGCATCAACTTCGCGGCGCAACTGAGCCGCTGGCGCTGGCCGCTGAGTGCGCGCGGCATCTTTTGTTTTAATTATACGACTCGCTAAAGGAGTGCGGGGCAGGGGGGGGGTTCATCGGTAGGCACTCGCTACGGGCGATCAGGCTAGTTTATGCCGTATCACCATGCGCGAGAGCTTATTTTGCTCTGCACATTTGTGAGTCGGCATCGTCTTTGGTGATCTTTGTCGGCACCGCGTGAGCGACGGCGTGCTCTTTGACTAGATAATGATACCTACGTTAGATCTAGTGAGTTACTATTGTTTTTCACGCTTTCGAGTCTATGAATATTTTTTTTGATTATTTGAAAAAAAAAACATATTATTTTTTAAATTGAACTCTATGTTTCGATAGTACTACTGATGGCAAATCGTTCTGCTTTCGGAGAACAACCACTCAAATTTCACCGTGTATATTTGAAAGAGATTCATAAGTTGTGTTTCTTTGTAGATTTTTTCAGTAGGAGTCAAATAGTCATACCTAAATAGTGTTTTGATTATTCTATTTTGGGCAGTTTGTAGTATTTTTAGGTTTGATTTGGCAGCAGTTCCCCAGACCTCAATCAAGTAGTCCAAGTGAGGTTTGACCATGGAGTTATATATAGTATAACGCACATGTCTAGGAAGACATCGCACTATACCACGGAGCGCACCTGTTAGTGATGTAAGCTTGTTTTTGATACTGTCTATGTGCGGTTTCCACGTTAATTGATCATCAAGTATAAGACCAAGATATTTTTCTTGATGAACTCTCTTTAGCATTTGACCATCAATATTTAAGTTGCTGTGCTGACCAATCTTTTTGTTTTTGGCTGCGAATATAATATATATTAACAATGAATTAACATATAAAAAATAACAAACACAGCATTTTCCTTATTTTTTATACTTACTATGACATATCATCATTATTTTATTTGCCAAATAAGTACAAAAACTTGTATAATATTATTAGTTCTCAGGGCTCTTTCAATTTAGACTTTTAATGTCGGACTGCTGCCGTGCGGCTGCCGTGCGGGTATCTTGCTTCGCACCGCCGGTTGTTTTTAGGGTTCCGTACCTCAAAAAGAAAAACGGAACCCTTATAGGATCACTTTCGAACCTAACCTGTCCGTGTCGGGTAATCGGGTTACCCAAGTTCCCGAGCTCGCTTTGCTCGCTCTTGGACTTATAAGGGGGAGGGAGGTGATCGACGGAACCCGGCTACGTCAACCGTTGCCATTCCCCCTGCCCCCCGCTAGCCTTATTTTTTGTAAAAATTATTTACCAATTTTATAAACTGAATAAGTGCCTAAAGAGGATAAAACAAAAAGGAATAAGTTTTATGTTGAAAATATTTTTTTCAAAGCAAGCTTTTATAATCACCACTTTCCAGCTCCAGCATGAGACCCTGGACATCATCTAGGTTTACAGTACTTGTCAAGACAAATCTAATGAGCACAAATACGATGGAATTATGATGGCTACTTGAGGAGTTCCTATGATCACCTTCCGGCTCGATCATGACACCCTGGACATCATCTAGATTTATAGTAGTTGAAAAGACAAATCCAACAAACCCAAACACGACAGAGTTATGATGGGTACTTGATGATTTCCTATGGCCACCTTCCGGCTTCATCATGAGACCCTGGACATCATCTAGGTCTGTAGTAGTCAAGACAATTCCAACGAGTCCAACCACGGCAGAGTATTGATGGGTACTTGAGGAGTTCCTATGACCACCTTCCGGCTTCATCATGAGACCCTGAAAATCATCTACGTCTACAGTATTTGTCAAGACAAATCCAACGAGCCCTAACACGACGGAGTTATATTCCTATGCCCACCTCCCGACTCCATCATGAAATCACCTCCATGGTACCATTATTGCATTGTCACGGAGATTACATAATGTGTTCCAAATTTCAGCTAAATTGGTTGGGGGAACTCGTCTAAAGTTAAATAAAAGCTTGTAAAAAACAACCACAATACAATCGATATAATTTATCGGCTTTTTGATCTCGCGAGATCTCGGCTCGGTCGGAAATCTCGCGAGATTGCATTCCCTAATAAGGACGAGCCTATTCCATTAACCAGGCACAAATCCAGAATGGGCTGATACTGAGAAACTCCTAATAACGCTTCACCTGCCCCGGTGATCAAACCCTCCTGGTTCTCTGGTTATCCTGGTTCTCTTCCCCTCGCTCAGCAGTCGCGCTTGCGACCACTAAACCAACGAGGCAGTACATAAATAGCCAAACCGAATCTTTTAACAGGTATCAGAAGAAAATAAGTTCGTACGACAAAGAGGAATGGGAGACGATGGTGGAACAGCTGCTGATGCGCGGTACTTATCGCCGCCGCATCGTCGATTTCTCCTCGCATGCCCGCTCCTACCTCATTGATGTGGACTTAGTCAGAGGTACAGCTTCATTTGTTTTGTATAATGATCGATTTTAAGCCTAGTCCAGACGAGGGATACTAGTCGTACGTCTAAGTCAATGCTTGTTTCTAAACCATATTTTTAATTTAATTTAAGCCTTTATTTCTAAGAAAGATCAAAATACTTAAAACTACATTACTGACATAAATCGTTATTTCGATCGAGCAAGCATAACTGAGATATTAAATAATTATATTGTCTGTATCAACAGGATCATCGTTCCCAAAAGCGAAGCCCACACTGAGCATGCGTCGCGTCATATGGTACGCTCTAGTCCGACTATTGTTCCTACCCGCGCTGTACCAGTGGTGGACCCAACAGACCTCGCCAGCATGCGCCAAGTTTCTCCTTACACTGTGGCTCATGCAGGTCCTCAATATTACCATCTACTTCATGACGCCCGACATGTTGGATAGCGATGTAAGTTGCCATTCATTTTGAAACTTCATAATTATTCTGGCGCCCAAAGTGGGGCACAGAATATTGTCTTATGTGAAACACTCTGCACAAAAACATCTACATAATTGACTATCGATACGCTCCTGCTCCATGTCGATTGTCAAAACAATTGGCCTAAAGAAACTTCATAACAATTCTGGCGCCCAATGTGGGGCACAGAATTGTCTTATGTGAAACACTCTACAGAAAAACATCCACACAATTGACAATCGACACGTCATCTTTTGATCCGTGCCGACTGTCAAAACAATTGGCATAAAGACACTTCATAATTATTTTGGCGCCCAACGTGTGGCACAGAATAATTATTGTCTTATGTGAAATACTCTCTACACAAAAATATCTACACATTTGACAATCGACACGTCATCTCTTGTTCCGTGTCAAACCCGATTGTCAAAATAATTGGCCTGTAAAGCAACTTCATATTTTGGCGCCCAACGTGGGGCACAGAATTGTCATACAAGAAAGATACATAGTTATACCACCTGTTTTCCGCCTCGTGGTTGGGCCATTGTGCGTATGTGACCACAGGAGTGAGTTCGTGATTACTCGTACCAGCTCAGTTCCTGCCAGAAGTCCAGGTGGTCCCTTATGTTCTCGAGCGCGTTTCGCAAGGTCTCCGGCTTGTCTAGTAGCTTCACTCTTTGTTCAGCCACGCTCTTACAATGTTACAAGGATTACGTGGGCCTGTGTTTCCTCGACCTTCATGCAGCCTCTATATGAGCTGTCAGTGATGCCGATGTTGAAGAGATGTCTATTGAGTGTGCCTGTGTGAGTGAGTAACCTGTGATTATGCTTACTTTGTGGCGGAGATTACTCCTGCAGTCCTTCTATAATACAGTAGTTTGGGAGACAGGCGCGTGTTCAAAGATGCTAAAGCCTCCTTTGTTTATGCTCTTCCCACTGTTGTCTGTGTAGTTATGTGGTTCTATCGCGCAACCAAATTTTGAGTTGTCTAAAGGATATTGGTACAGTGGATTCGGGTCCCATTATTTTCGTCTCCGATCCCCTTTTTGCCAGTTGATTCACCACATCATTGCCCAGAGCGTCACTATGACCACGTACAATGCAAAATTACCCGATTTTCTTGTGAGGTTTTCTGCAGTTCCTAATGGCATTACATTATTAGTCCATTGTTGGTACAGTTGTAGTTTTGGTTTCTTGTAGTACCGAGGCGGTGTCAGAAATTATGCGAATTGAGAGGTCAGAAAGATATTAAGTACATAATTTATATTTAATTGTATTATATGTTTCATTTTCAGCCGAATTGTTGGTTAGTGCCTCTAGGTCTGATGCTGGTACTTAGTGTTGTACACTCACAGATAGTCAGTACGACGGAAATGGAGCTTGCTCGCGTGCGACCTCACGCCACCTACCGCCGCAAGTTACCCAGATATTTCAGGTAATTACCTACAAAATGTTTTAGTGTTAAATATATTATTTTACGAATAGATTTAGGTATCTTCATTGCTACAATTTACGGAATGACACTAATTTCCGGGCAATTTATTCGGCGTCAAATCAGTTATAATCTTACTCTAAAATAATAGACAACAGTAGTAAACTTAATATCCTGTAAAACAGGCGTCCGAGATCAGATTGCGATGGTGGCAGCGGTGGCGGGTCGGCCGAAAGTGGTGCCACCTCAAGTCAGAGCAAGACACACACTTCTAAACCCGCCAAGTATCGACGAAGACAATCACGCAATGAAATCTCTGAGAATGGACTGAGGTTAATGCTAGTTACCTTTATTTTAATACTTCGTTCATAGTTTCAGTCTTTAGAACATAAATGTTATAGCAGATACTTTAGGTGACTCTACTTGGGTGATTTCCTATTAATATCAAAAGAATCAAATTTTAAACATCTAAACAAAATACTACATTTCTGAAATTACAAACTATCAGCACACAAAATATTTCGAATTTCAGAAAACGTAAGAAGGATTTATTAAAAGAGAAGCTTATTAAAAACATTGAGACCGTTAAAAAGAAGGCGTTGATAAAAGTCAAAGCGAAAGACTCCGATGACGAAGACTACATGGTTTGGAAGAAGCCTGACCTAACACCTATAGTAACGTTCACCCCACCGCCTGATGACGCTACTCCCAGCACCTCCTTCCGATATAAACCCAACGTGCTAACAAAAAAACAACTAGAATCGTTTAATGTGAGACAAAATCAGCAAATACACATTTCCAGAGCACTTGCTGACGGAGACGACGGCTTCGAAAGCCTTAATGGATACAATTCTAATGGCAGTGAAGGTGAAAGAGTTAAAAATGAGACTGATAACGTCATTCAGAAAGAAGCGGCAAGCTCTAAAAAACCAAATAATGTAACTCCTGCAAAGAAAAATACACCAGATATTCAATTGGCTGAAACTCCTAAAGCTACTACCAAAAATGATGATCAAAAAACCAATGAACCTAATAAAGTATTTGTTAAACCTAACATATTGAAGAAAGACGATGATGAAAAATCTTTAGATGCAGATTCTGATGGTGTTGTCCCAACAAGCAGTCCTAGTACTGGGAAAAGAATTGGAGTTCGATTCAGAAGTTCATGGGCTCAGGAGGGCATACTCATACAAGAATCTAGTGATGAAGACTTTACAGTCAATAAAAAGAAAGAAAAGGTAAATATTGAAACATTTCTTGTTTTTTTTTTATGTAAGCATGCTTCCACTTAAAATTGTATTAAACTCTTAAAAAACACATCTTTTTTATAAGGTGAACACAAAATTAACTTGTCCTATCTTTTAACATTAGGTGATAGATGGAAGGAATTTACAACACGCGAATAAAGGTAGCTACCGGCCGTTTGGGACTGTGGGAGCATGTCAAACACAACATTCACTAATATCGCTTCTAATGCCTTGTTTGTGTAATTATTTTATCATTTATAAAATAGGATATTTAGAGACATTAGGTGCTATATTTTAATTTTCCAATAGACTATGTGACCATGAACTTTGAGATTATCTAAATTATTAGATATTATTAATAGACTCTGTCTTTTAAAAAGGTTAGGTTTCTAAAAATATATCTTAAACAAAATGTAAATAATTAATATTTATTCATTATAATTTAAATACTGAATGAATTTCCATAGAAATTAGACAATTACCAGTCATCGTCATCGGACGGGGAATGCTCGGCGTCCGCTCCATCCATCGCCCTACCATCCCACCATACCATGTCTGATTGGGTTGGGCAAACTACTAACAGTAAGCATCAATTATGTATGTTAACTATCAACTGTTTTTACTAATGTTTGTTCACGTTTTAATCTGCAGATTTATTCGATTTTTTTATCGATACCACCTGACGGATGGTACCTATACAAAACTTGGTTACGACAATCGATACCTATGCATTACGCGATTAATCGATACTAAAAATCGAGTAAACACACCATTAAGCATGATATTATACTTATTTTTAAAATTATGTGTTATTTTAATATAAGTCACACATGTATCGACAGGTGAAGAAAGCAGTTACGGCTCTCAATCAGAAGGTGGACATTCAGATGTTGTCTTTCCATACACTGCGGACAGTTCCTGGGACCCTTTTGCGATTCTCGACCCATCTAGTGATACAGGTAAAAATCATTTTTATCTAATATTTAACGTACTTTTAGGAGTCTAAAACGTTTTTCATAACTACAACGGTTCATTGCTTTCATTACTACAGCGTCCTAAAGCAGACTAAAGCTCCACTCTTTATAAAACCGGTTACTTAACTAATGGCTTTAGTAATAGCGGCAGCCTTATCGACGTTCTGATTGCACAATTTTTGCCGTCTATATTGTGCGAGCGAGACTATAGTCTATAGAGGCTCTGCCATTACTAAACTAATTCTACAAGCAAGAGGCTTAGAGCAAAAGCTACGTCGAAGAAGAGCAAATAAAGTTCTTAGAAGCCAGGTTCAAGAAAAAAAACCGCCGCCTATGAACATCGTCAATATCGGAGGCATCGCTGGTGCGTAGCCCTAGAGACAAAATTTAAATATACCGGCATCAGAACTCATCAATGCTGCTTAGTGACAAAATTCGTTTGGAGGGGGGTTTTTATCTTCCAGAAAATCGATTTGAAACCAGAACGGCCATGCTAATACTTCCCCAGACGAGCATTTTTACAAAGAGCTTGTACTCTTTAATGTCGTAATGTCCCTCAGGCACGGATACAGAAATTCGTTTGTGGGTCTTTTTTGTGAGTTTACCTATCTTCCAGAAAATTTATGTGACATTTTGAAATCGTTTAAAAAGAAATACTTCAGTCGCGAGTCAAGGGGAGGCAATTGTACCAAGTAATATATCTGCGCCTGTTCTCTGTAACATGTAGCCACATGTTCCATAGTGAAGTGCACGATGTGGGAGCGCGGGTCGACGCTGCGCGCGGAGCTGTCGGCGGTGGACATCAGCTGGTACGTGGTGGCGCGCGCCGAGCGGGCCCTGGCGGCCGACGGCGGCCTGTGGGCCGGCCTCGCGATGGCCGCCGCCGTCGCGCTCGTCAAGCCGACCATACGGTTCGCTCAGGTAACACCTCAGATTACAGAAATATGCCAGCAAATTAATGCGGGAACAACTGTCGCCATGGGCGTAGCCACGGTGGGGCGCTTGCCCCACCCTGGCGCTGACCTGTAAGGTACCTAACCAAACCTAAAAAAAAAATATCTAAGTACCTACTAACTACAATACTTAACCGTAAAAAAGTTCACACTTGACAGTCGACACAAAAAAAAATGCGATCAAACCGCGGGTATAGTTTGCTAGTTACATATTATTTTAGACTGCTGCCCTACCCTGAGCCCATGGCTGGCTACGCCCATGACTGTCGCCAC
Source organism: Thalpophila matura (assembly GCA_948465475.1). Classification (NCBI taxonomy): domain Eukaryota; kingdom Metazoa; phylum Arthropoda; class Insecta; order Lepidoptera; family Noctuidae; genus Thalpophila; species Thalpophila matura. The sequence goes on along the minus strand of OX419185.1, from coordinate 9,510,820 downwards.
TTTTAAAACATTTCTCGACACAATCAAGCGCTCCTTGTGAATAAAAAGATCTCCCACACATTAAAAATTCCGCCCAACTTGAATCTAACACTGTTAATCGTCACTCAACACTAGCACTAAACTAAAACACTGTATTTATATGATCGATCGTGTTCGGTTCGTCGCCAGCGTTTTTATTACGATCAATGTGATCAAACTAAATCCTCAAGCTCAATAGCGCCTTGGCACATCTCCCTTGTTTCTATGATCTGAAGGTAATACCCATCTTAGCGTGCGAATAGGCTACAGTGGTTCCTAACCTTTTCAATCTCGTCACCCCTATGACATATTAAAGAAACTCTTTTTACCCCCGTGCCCACGCCTTTAAAATGTTATCACATGAAAATACATAGTCTTAATTGATCTCAATAAATTGCATAAAAACTTGTTATCCATTGCCAGTCCTATTACCCCCGCAAAAAAGCTGTTTTACCCCCGAGGGGGTAGTTACCCCCAGTTTAGGAACCCAGGGGCTAGATGCGCCTGCCGGGAAAGCGGGATTGTCCGGAAGGGATACCGCTGACCCGGACAAAAGGGCTAACGAAGGAACATGGGTGGGTTTTAGTCAGTAAGAGTCTGACACTCCCTTCCGCTCCGCCCAGAGCGGGAGGGGTCATTTGATGATTTCCCATCCTCAAAAAAAAAAAAAAAAAAAAAAGGGGCTAGATGCATTGATTTTGAAGTGGGTTTCAAACTGTTCCATATACGCATGATTTATTTTATAAATGCGTAAAAAACTATAAAATTATGTAATACTTTAAAAATGGGTTATTTATGAATTTATAAACGCACGAAAACGCTGTATGTTGCCTGTTTGTGTGACGTGAGTGACGTCACGACATTCGTAAACTCGCGGATTTCGTAATGAGAAAAACTGACTGGTTAGGTACTAATGTAGTGACACACAGGCACTCTAAACAACATGGCGACTAGTGTTTATTAAAAATAATTCTTTTTCAAATTGCTTTAAAAAATAAGAATTAATTCTGAAATATATTGCTAGAATAGAGCAAAAACTATAACAATAAGGTATTTTACTTTTTTATTCCTAGGTGGCTGCAGAACAAGACAGCAGAACGGAGGAAGAACTTCAGGCGCTGTCCGTTCTCACTTACCTCCCAACGCTAATGGCCAGCTACAAGGGATCTCTAAACTCTGTTTTCAATGGTGCTTTTGGTGATAATATTTGGTAAGTATAACTGAACATACACCTTATTATCAATCCTACAGATTCTTCTAATATTCAGTTTGAAGGTTGAGGAAAGAAAAAAGACTACTAGATTGATTGTAAAAGTTGTAATACAAAAATCAATTAGATAAGTGAACTATGTGTTCGCGCATCGTTCTTCCGATTGACTTGAAACTTGATGCAGTTATTTTAGGCACGCGCAGGAAAGTTACCTACTGGAAAAAAAAAAGATGCATTGCAACGCATGTTGAGCGCAGCTAGTCTTATAAGATGTACCTATATAAAAATGAATGTTGGTCTTCTCTGCGTTCGCGCATCATTCATCCGATTGTGACAAAACTTTGTACAATTATATTATTGTTGCGTCACATTTGCACGCTTTCGTCTAGATAATTTGTTGTCTAAAAAGCTTTTTATTTAGACTCTCCAAGACATCCAACCTAATGCTTCTACAACTTTGAGTATGTTAAAAGTCCAAACAAGATATCATTCTATCTGCAGACCATTTTCCGCCAGGTTGGTATCAACGAACCTGCTATCCTGCGTGCTGCGGTTCGCACTCGGCGCCCTAGTGTTCTTCCTACTGGCGGTAGCGGAGCGGGCGTTCAAACAACGGTTCTTATACGCGAAGCTGTTCTCACACCTGACGTCAGCGCGGCGGGCCCGCAAGTCCGAACTGCCACACTTTAGACTCAACACCGTAAGGAACATCAAGACGTGGCTCTCTACGAGGTCTTATTTACGAGTAAGTGCTTACAATAAAACAATCATATTGGTATAGCAGTGGCCTGCACCGCAAACGATCGAACGTCAAGAAATTGTCGATCGATCTACTAAGTATATTGAACTGAAAATAGCGAATATTTCAAAAACTGATTCAAAACAGTTTTAACCGAAAGTTTTGGTGCTACGCTAGGTTTTTTTTATTTTCAGATTTTTTGATAACCAGGTTAGAAAGACGGGAGGCACATATTGTTAACGACTTTCGGAGCTCATATTTCACTAAATATGAACCTTAGAAAGAAAGTCACTTAGGGACCTTTATGTTATTTTCAAAGACCTATCCTTAAACATGCCTTTGTGAAGATTTACAGAAGACATTATACAGGGTGTCCCACGGCTATGCCACATGCAGGGAAAGTACTTTAAATATTTGAGATAGGAAGTTTTGCTTCATAGAAACTTCACTTTATTTTAAAATTAACCCTTTCAATCAACATCATAAAAATACAGGATGTTCATTTTTTACATTTGGTCTGTTCGATTCCCAGATGAAGCAAGTAACTTTTAAAAAATCTTTGAATGCAGTATTACTCAATTTTAAAAATAAAGTGAAGTCTCGATGAAGGAAAACTTCGTATCTACAATATTTAAAGTACTTTCCCTCCATGTGGCATAGCCGCGGGACAACCTGTATACCTGCGAAGTTTCATACAAATTGGTAAAGAACTGTAGTTTTTACGAGGGTATGACAGACGGACATAACGAAACTATAAGGGTTCCTAATTTTACTAGGGAACCCTAAAAATAAAGTGTTCAATATTTTTTTTTATTTTTTTGTTTTTAGCGTCGTGGCCCTCAGCGGTCAGTGGAAGTCATCGTGTCAGCCGCATTCATGCTCATAGTGATATTGCTTGGCTGCGTTAGCACACACTTGTTGAGAGTAAGTGCTATGAAACATTCTATAATACTCTTTACTTGACAAAGGTATAAATAAAGCAGGTGGGTAAGCAGCTAAGTAGGTACATATTTATTATAATCTATATCGTTTGAGTTAAATGGTTTTATTTTTAGATAATCGTTTTATTGTTATTTAATTGGATTTAAATTGGGCATTTCTGATATACGCGAAATAAACGAAACACATAATGCATTATTTAATTTTTATGTACCTAACAGCATTGTAACACATAATGCCAATAAAACAACAATTCTGTACAAGTTCAGAAAATTAATAAGATTAATAACAGTTTAATAATACTCAGGACTCGGTGACGTTAGAAAGCGGCTGGCTTCTAGAAGTGTTGTTGTGGAGCTTTTGCATCGGAATATATCTACTGCGACTCGGCACGCTGGGCAGTAACGTGAACAAGAAGTACCGGGGATGCCTGTCCGCCATACTGACCGAACAGATCAACCTGCATCTCGCAATAGAACAGAGGCCGGAGAGCAAGGAACAGCTCACCGTCGCAAATAACGTGCTCAAACTGGCTGCTGATTTACTTAAGGTATTTATAGAAAACATTTTAAAATTTTATCTAATTATTATGAGTATATTTTCTCGAGATGTGCAGAACAAATATGTCATGGACGAGCCAGAGTTCGCTATTACAGCAACGTAATCTACATTCATATTAGGACTTCATCATCTCCTTTAACATCCAACTGCCACCACGTAAATCTAATTCAACAGTAGGACAACCAATCAGATACGAAGAGTGTAGAGGCCGCCGTGTGTTACCGCTTCCTGTAACTACTTCCAATAACCGTTTTTGTTTCAGGAATTGGATGCCCCGTTCAAAATATCTGCTTTATGCTCTAATCACTACCTCTACACCATCACTAAAGTGGTAATACTGTCCGCCTTATCAGGGGTGCTGTCAGAGATGCTAGGCTTCAAGCTTAAACTACACAAAATTAAAATCAAATAAAATCGTGTAGACGTTATTATTGCAATCTCACCTTTATGTAATGCAATAATAAATAACTACTAGTCTAAGCGGCCATTTAGTTATAATGACGTCATTCTTCGCGCGACTATCACAAATAATTTATATAGATATGAGTGAATATTGCAAATCATAAAAACATTTGCGCATAATATTTATTATAATACAACATAAAAATGATGTTTACAAAGTTTATAGAAAGAGTTTTAAATAGGGACACATATTTTTCCATTCATATGAATGATATGACAGAATTATAATAAAAATCTTAGTGCACTTTAATTATAAATATTATTCTATGTTCATCAGAGTCCTAGATTTCAAAAGCGTTGATAGTTTATTAATATTATAAATTTATAAAAACAGGGATATATTTTTTAGTACAAGAGATGTTTTACTGACGTACTTGTCTGGGATTATGAACTTGAATATTAAAACATAAAATCGCCGGTTATTTCGCACCATTTTTGCAACCTGTTTTAAGTTGCTATCTAAAAAAATGTGACAAGGTACGATATAATTACCTATGTAATTCGTTTCATTGTATAAAATATTATTTAGATAGTGAGCAATATTTAGATAATAATCCTGAGGAAATAAGTAAACATTACTTTAACGACTTTATAATTTCTAAAAAGGCCATTTAGGTTTCGTACATAATGTGCCAAAAGATAACTTAATACTTTATTTCATGTTTTATGTATAGAAAGGCAAACGTTACTTGTGCGTAGCCAGCCTGGAGCCTATGTGAGTTTTACTGGGTGCAAGTTGTCATTTTGTACACAAAATTACTTGGGCTAACAACAGGGTAGGGTTATGTTGATGTGATTTTTTAATAATGTATCATATCTCAGCACCTTCATATCGCTAACTCTACTTGACGAGTACAAATGGCACATACATGAATCAAACTGATAGAATACATTCTTTATTTTTGCAAATTATTTTATATAGAATCAGGTCATTTTATTTTTTTTCTCATTAAAAATATGACGGTACTTTTGTTATGATCTCAATTTAACTCATAGTAATTATATTTATCTAATAATGAACTGTAGTTAAACATAGCGTTACTATTTTACTATTCTTTGTTAATGACTGTTTGAAACCGTTTTGTTTCACACCGCACTGACTTACTTATTATAATAAGTGTTACCTACCTATAATGTTGATTTTATCAATTATAATTTGACCTGCATGTTTAATTCATTTTATTACATTGTGGTAAACATGCACTGTAACCGTCTATCCATACAGCTGTTAAAAATCAAAAGCGCCTGTAGCTAATGCTGCTAATGGGTGTTATTACCCAATTTACTTGTCATGGGCAAAGTCATTGAAAGTATGGACACATTTTTTAATGTGATTTATTAATGTTACTCTTTGTGTTTTGTAATAATTATGTTATTTGTTTTGCCATATTCTCAGCACTTTTCGGATAATTGGACGTCTACAGACGTAATTGCAATATCACTTCTATTGTGTCACGAAAAGTGGTAAATTATACCATAGACGAATAATATTCATCCATGGTTATACTAACGTCCATAATGTCTAAAATAAGTGATATAGGCTTCTGCCCATAACTTTCATTTTAAAAAGACGTCACGATAAGTCGTAGATACGTATACCACTACAATGTGGACGGTACCCATACCAACGAAATTAAGTTGTAATTGTAAAGAATTTAAATAAATATTATTTTAAGTTCCGGAAGCCAGACTACTTTATACCTAATACCTATTTATGATTGTAATTTATTATACCCATCTAGTGGCTAAGAACATTATTCTATGAAAATCTGCCAAGATTGTCGCAATAGGTATCGATTTCCCATGCACATCAATAATTACAACATAGATACATGTTATTGTTTCCGTTTTCGAATTAGTTGTGATTTTGATAACAGGTATAAATACCCGTTAACAAAATCATGTTTGTAAGTGAAGTAGTAAATGGTTAAATAAACACAGTGTTTATTTAATTGCGTGCACTAGCTCAGTGGTGGGTTCAGTTTCAATGAAGGAACCCAAAACAAAAAAACCGGCGAAGTGCGAGTAGTACTCCCGCACCATCCTTGGACTTTTAAAAGTTAAAAAAAACTGTACTAGTTAGGAACATCGTTTGATTTTTGGTACAATATTGGGGTCAATTCCTATCAACTCTAATTATTTCAGATTTTTCGCTCTGCAGTGGTATTTTTTCAGTCATTTTTCATCATATGTCGAAAACTATAAGACTTAAAAGAAAATGAAAATATATTTTGAAATGTGCAAATCAAGCCCTTTCATATAATATGATATGCCACTTGACCTAATGACACTTAAATTTCGAACCCCCACTTCACTCCCCTTTTTCAATGATAATGAAACTAAAAACATTTTTTAACTTCATTCACTTGCAATAAAGTTGGACAACCATCCTTTATAATTGTTCCAAAGTCGATAGCATTAGTAGCTTCTAAAATAACCAGTTGTGACAGACAGACAGACGGACGAAGTCGCACCATAAGGGTTCCTTTTTTACCATTTTGGTACGGAACCCTAAAAATCTACATACTAACATTTAAATTATAAATCTTTTTTTTTATCTTTATTTATTTTAGGGGGCTTTATAACTTAGTGATAATGTCACCCCCATAACAGAAAACAATAAACTTACAACTAAACAATGCAAGAAGTAACAATATTAATTATGTAGTAAAAATATAAATCAGCTTAAATAATTTCGGTACGTTTATTTACGTTACTGCATACGTGTATTGCTTACCGAGACATTGGGCAAAACTTTCGTAAGTTTTGAGCAGTGTAAATTTTAATAGTAAATAAGTTGAATTTAGATGATTGTAAATAGGTTCCAATTTTGTTAAGTACCTACGCGTACAATACCTACCTACTTTTGTTAAAAAAAAAAGCTTTTATTAGTTTTGAATTTTGACGGTCCCAAGCCCGTTAAAGTAGGAAGAGAAAATTAGAGTTAGGTATAATTTACATTTTAGGTACCCTACCTATCCGTCACAGAGCGTTACCGATTTTTCTTTTTTTCTTTTGGTTCCTTCATTAGTACTGAACCCGCCCCTGCGCCTGCCCATCACGCAATGAAATTAATATCCTGTATATTAATTAGTGTTAAGTTAAAATGCCATTTTTTATACTATATCTTAGTACTCTATGTTCCTAATAATAATGAGCTCTTTAAATATTCTCAAAAAGACATTATTTAGTAGTGATTCTTGTACTAGATCCGTTCATTTAGTAGATTTTGGTGCTGATTCTGTTGAACATCGCACTAAACTAATTTTAGTCACGCTTAGTGATGGGTCGAGAGAATATTCTCTCACGGAGAATGTTCTCCGACCGAGAACATTCTGCAATGTTCTGCAATATTCTCTTCGACGGAGAATTTAAGAGAATTTAAAATTGGAAGAAAAAATCATTGTAATACAATATTTATCATCTTGTTTTCAAGGTCTAAAGTCAATATAATCCGTTGTTATTTTATTCTTTACTCGAAAAATGGTTACTCAGGTTTCACGGTGAAAATAAAAAGTTTTTCTCGATATTATATTGAGGAAAATACGATTATTTCGTGAAATCATAACGATTTTCCTCAAATATAATTTCGAGGGCTACATTAATGATTTTTATGATTATTGCTTAGCAACATTATTATTGTTATGGGCAATTTGATAAATCCGGTCACTATTATTAATGACCACCCTGTCTTGGGCAAAATAATAAAACAGATGAACGATGATGTTTTTGTCTAATGGGTCTAGGTGTCTACGCGATCTAAGTCTACGAGTCTGGGGGGTCTAGGGAGTCTAGATAGGGATCTAGGGGGCTAAGTAGTCTAGGGGGTCTGGGGTTCTAGGTGGCCTAAAGGGTCTGGGGGTCTGGGGGTCTAAGGGGGCCTGTGGGACTGTGAGACTGGTGGGGCTAATGGGGCTAAGAAGCTATGGTACTAAGGGGATAATGGGGTAAGGGGAGCTGGAGGAAGGGCAATGGTCGACGTAGCCCCACTTCGAAGCGAAAAGGGGTTCGAAGGGATTGACGGGGTCTTCGTTCGCTCGCTTTGCTCGCTAACCTAACCTGTCCGTGTCGGGGTGCCGCAAGTTCCCGAGCTCGCTTCGCTCGCTCTTGGACTTATAATTGGGCTAGAAGTAGGGAAGTATTTATACTGCCCGGTCCAAGTGATAAATTCAAGCTATCTCAAACCTTGATTTTTTAAACGGGCCACGGGCATTATTAATAATGGCCGGTCAAAGTAATTATTTATCACTTTGACCGACGCTCTTGGTCATTATTAATAATGACCGGTCCTTATTAACACGGCCCGGTTAATTAAAGTGCCCGTAATATTATCATTATTGTCGATCAACATACAACGTAAAGTTGAGTATAGACTACAGCATTTTCTCGAGCATTTCTGTGTAATGTAACGTTTTTACGGATGGTACAATACAGGTAAAAGCTCAGTTTCCAAAGCATTTCCATATGTAACGTTCCCGCGTTATGCTCACAGCGAGTGTGCATTTACCCGTAACATTTCGTTGTACCTTGCGTTCATTCTTCCTTGAAATGTCGGACCTACAAGTTGCGTGTGCTGCGTTTATCTTGATGAATTATATTAAAAAGAAACATAGAAATAGAAGATGGTGGCGAAGATGGCTCGTGCAAAGGCTCGACGAAATGTTACACCAATACGCTCGTTGGTTTGTACAATTATTGTTGTAACAAAACGGCGAGCATGCTCGACGTCTGGTTCGTGAAGGGTGATACACTAAAACATAATATCATAGAACGACTCGTTGTTCTGTTACAAGTAAATGCTCTAGTCTATACTCACCTTAAAACAGCGCAGCAATGTGCAAAAACCCAAGATATTTTGAATTTCGCGCGCAACCTTGACGGATTCACCATAATGCTGATTATTGCTAAACCATTATGTTTATTTTATTACAAAAATCCTAAAGTAACATAAATACCATATGAAGTGTAAGAGAATTTATGAGAATTTTCTTTGAAATATTCTCGAGAATATTCTCGCCTAGGAGAATTTACTGAAAATTTAAATTGTGGAGTAGATTATTTTGACGTTAATTGCGTAAAATGTTTAGATGCACTCAAAACGATTACTTTCAAAATAGATCAATACATTATAGTCATCCAATTTTTAAATTCTCTTCCAAAAGAACATTCTCGAGAACTTAACAGCAAAGTTCTCGCTTGGAGAATATTCTCGGGAATTTCCCATCACTGGTCACGTTATATCTCTTTCTTACAAATAATATCATTGAAAAAGGACAAAAAATATTTAGATCTGTCAAATTAGTCTACGCTTTTATTTACGGGAAAATAGTCGTGACCTTTTGCGATTATCTACGACTAAATTAACTATACAACTATTCAAGGGGACTAATTTGACAGGATTAAATATCTTCCATCCCTTTCTCATGTTTTTTATTAGAAAGAGACATAATAAGACTAAATTAGTTTAGTTTGAAGTATGCAATAGAATCGGCACCAGTAGCTGTATTGTATTAGTAGTGTTAATTTTGTATTTACCTTTTAGAACAATGCATCACCCTAAAAGTGATTTTAAAATTTTAACTTTTGATTCTAGTGATACAATCTGTTTAGGAATAATGTTAGGCCGTTTTTTATCATCACCTATCTACCTTAAAGACTTTCTGTACTTACTAAAAATCTTGACCGTTATCAATTTATCATACATGTCATGTTGTTTTTCTTAGTTTAGTTAGTCTAAGAACCATACAGTCACTCATTGCTTTTGATGTTGTTGAAAAAGCTAACATCGTCTAGATATTCTTTAAGAAACGAATAAGCTCCCGAACGACTGTATGTGGATGTTCGGGAGAGCTCCGCCCTTGTCTCGCCCTGCACCGCACCGCACTATTGCCTTGTCTGGACGTCTTCGATGACTGTCTATCTATAAGGTTCTTAGACTGTGGTTTAGTCTTTAATCTCGAAAATTGTAATGGAAACTATGTAGGTGCTTTCTTAAATTGCTATGACAGTATTTTTTTAAATAACCGTCGTTACAGTTAATTTTAAGTAGGTACTTATGAGAGTATGAAATGCTCCATAATAAGGCAAGTAATAAACGAATATTATACTTAGAGAAATGTTTTTTTAACACCCTGATAACGAATTAATTAAATTAAGGTACGGTGGGGTTAAACTAAAAAAGGTCGTAGCCCATTTACACGACTCCGCTCCAACACCACTCCCGCTCAACACCGCCAGGCGGCTTTAACTGTAGCAATTTTCGAATCAACTCTCATTGACCAACGCCACAGACAACCAGCCATTCTGACGCAGACTGATCCGACCACGACCTTTAGTGTTGGTGACATGATTGACAACAGGTGTAAAAAAACACTAATAATTATTCATCATAGATTTTAATTTTAACAAACGAAAAGCACTAAACTACATGACATGTTACATCATGCCTTCATGTAAAATTGATGTAATTTTGACTTGCTCCTGAAATATTTACTTTGATGTCGCTTCTACAATATCTGAAATAACTTCATCTAATCATATAACTAGCGCAAACGAACTAGGCACCTTCCTATACCGACATGAAATATGTATACTAATTTATTACTAATTGTATTTAAAAAAATATGACGTTAAAACCTGACAAGTCTTACATAATTATAATCTAAAACTAAATTATAACTTTTCATATCACCTATGCTAATGCTTGAACGATCCAGCGTAGAAGTTGAGTTCCATATTAAAATCTGTAATTTATGTAAGTATAAGATCTATTTACTGAAACAGGAGAATACAAGATCGTTCAAGATACACAGATATACATACAACCTTGAACTATGTTTTAGTTACAAGCATCGTCAGTCAAAAGCATGTGTGTCAAATACAGTGAAATTAAGTTTTAGGCGTGAAAATACATTACATTGCTCCTATATAGTGCTTGTTACAATTATTTTAGGTATTTATTAACATAAATATGTATTCGGTCCAAATATATTATTATAACCTTACTAGAAATAAAAAATATACATCACGGTGAGAACATAATATTTTCTACCTTAAAGAAACCATAAAATAAAATTAATTTACACACAACTATTGGTGATGAAAACGCATTTTAGTCCAGTCATTTTAGCAAAAAATGTATGGGCAACCTCGGAATGAGAGATAATAAGCTGAATTTTCGTATTATACCTTCATTTTGGCGTTCTAAAAGTTGCCTCAAAAGTCTCATAAAATCTCGTGTCCGCGTCGTAAGATTTTCAAGGTCAAAGGTCAAAACAAACTGTTTTTTGCGATTATCTCGGTTTCTATTGCTCCAATAATGTTAACATCTATACATATAAATAAAGTAATTTATTTGTACTCTTTTAATAGTAGGCCACTACCGTATTTACGACAAACTTTATCTGGAACATTTTTTCATGCGCTCATCCGTTTTTGCGATAGAGGGCGGTAAGCGCGCAACGCTCAGCCATACGTACTGTAAGGTCTACTGTTACTTTGTGTGTTTTTGTGTGTTACTTTATTTCAAAGAAGGAATAGGCACAACAAAAAAGTAAAAGCAATAATAATAATTTATCACAAAATGGAAAACATAGACGCTTTTAAAGTTTTTGGAGGGAGTATCGCTCCGTCTTTGTCGCGCGAAGCGGACGTAGGTGGTGTTACGTCACTAGTAGGTAGTGCCGTCCGTGTCTAGCAAATCATTTTAAAACGCTTATAACTTTGCCAATTTTGTAGATGTTTCATCGGTTTTTTTGGTGTTAATTGTCTTTTTTCAAATAGTTTACAGATTCACAATAAAAAAAAGTAGTTAACATCCCTATTGTATGCTCTACATTTTGTATAGATGTAAACATTATTGGAGCAATAGAAATCGAGATAAGCGCAAAAAACAGTTTGTTTTGACCTTGAAAATATTACGACGCGGACACGAGATTTTATGAGACTTTTGAGGCAACTTATAGAACGCCAAAATGAAGGTATATACGAAAATGCAGCTTATTATCTCTCATTCCTAGGTTGATTGCTAAAATGACTGGACTATTTACCTAAAACTCTAAAACAAGGAATAATATGCAAGTTTATAATTCAAAGATTTGTATTGTGTGAACCCTTTTTATTACAGACGTATTTCGATTAAGTAAGTAGTTATTAAACTCAGTTAATCGAGTCACAGGCAAAGCTAACAAAAACATACAAGCACATCCCTCATTACTTTTACTAAATCAATTAATGCATGAGAAAATACGATAGTAAGGGTAATAAAAAATGTGGGATTTAATCTACCACAAGGTATGTAACTGTTGAGAGAGAAACAGGGGTTACGACTAGTCTCGTCTGCGTTCTTTCGAAGAAGAACGATGAGAGCGGCTGCGGCGAGATTCGCGTTCGCGTTCACGATCCCGGTCACGGCCACGAGAGCGCTCGCGCGAACCTTCACGTTTGCTCCTACTACGGGACCGGCTGCGTCTGTTCGAAAAAAATATATAATGTAGAAAATAATAATAGGATTCAGCTATTAAATACAAAGTAGACATTTACAATCTATCTACTACGTTAAGCAATACATTTTCGATTTATTACCCAAGAGGCAGAAGAATTTATGACACCTAGTCTAAATTCAACCGTACCAGTATTTTCCAGTTGTTAGGATCAAACAGCAGTCTCTTTGTGTAAAATACACAAAATGTAGGTATTATTTTGTGTTTATGTAAAATTGTACAAAATTTTACGGAATATTCAATCGCATCCAAAAATACCTGGAAAAAGGTAGGGACAAACAGGTTTATTTTTTTATCTGATATAACAAAGTTTTTGATTGTCTGCTATTGATCTGCAAGACATACATTATTTATTATGAACACTACGTAAAAATATATTACAAATACGTATTCTTCTTTCTATAATAATTGGCTTTCCACAGTCAGTGATTTTACGAATCATACCATGCCCAGCTGACGATCTCAGACAGCTACAGACCGCACCGATGCTCGACGTCGAGTGAAAGAGAACCGCACCACACCTTTGAAGTTACCGACTCACAGCGGATACGACGCACCACTATGAACGCGTCTGCGTTACCATAGACTTACTCCATATCTCATGGTCTGCAATCCGAGCTCGTCTGTGCTAATCCGTAAAATCACTGACCATTGGAAGCCTTCCTTCTTTACCTTCCTTATCGCCACAAATCAGTCAAAATTAGGCCTTTTATAAATTGGCAAATAAAAACGTATTGAAGTTTACCTCCGTTCACGTTCACGTTCTCGGTCGCCTTCGCGACGATCCCTGTCCTTACGGTCGCGGTCGCGGTCGGACTCCTTGTTGCGGTCGCGGTCCCTCGCCGACTCGCGGTGGCGTCGAGCACGCCGATCCAATTCGCGACCGCCAACGTAGTGACGACGACCACCTGTACGCTCACGCTCCGAAGCGCCGCGCTCTTCACGACGTTTATCTACGGTTTTCTAAAAAAGCATAAGACTCAAATTAGTTCTATCACCAAAGGTACTCTATAAAACTAGGCAATGAAAAGGAGGTGGAAATACACATTTTCAGTGATTACCTTCAATTCAGCTAGTTTCTCTCGAATGGTAATAAATCCAAGATGAAGTTTTCCTCCAAAATGATCAGCTAACCGTCTATCATTGTCGTGTATACCCAGGTACGCAGAACACACTTCACAAACGCGTAATTTCTGTTGTTGATAAGAGGAAGCAGGCATAGAATTGCGATATTCCTGTTCAGCTACAGCCTTCTTTTTGCGCAGTTCATCAATCTGAAATATAACTTGAAAAATAATGGAGATATTCCATGGAACATGATTATATTAATTGTCAAATTTTTGCACATCTCACCTCTCCCATAAGTTTAACACTTTCCTCCACCATGCCTTCTTCTCCCAGTGCTTCGGCGCGAGCTAGTTTCTGACCAATCTGTTCAGCCAACTCATGCACAGCATTAGCTTTCTCTGTGACTTCAGCAGACAGTTCTTCCTGAGTTTCAGCAAGGCGCTGTTTGGCCGCTGTAGTGCGACGATCGCAGTCAGCTATAAATGCCTCTAAATGTTCTGTCGCCTAGGCATCATAAATCAAATCACAATTATTTATTATGACATGTCAATGTTTTTTCCAGGCACTTACAGACCTCACTAGTGATTTTTCATTTTTGGATATACAATTAGTAAAATACTAATATTAGTAAGATGGTTGCACTGACTTGCACTTAACTAAGAAATTAATTCAGCACTCTCTTATAGCGCCAAGCATGATTTTATGATTTGAAGGATCTTTTGCCAAAAAAACCACTAGAAAGTTGCAGAACTGATAATGTTCAAAATGTTAAAAACTTTATAACTGTTATAAATCAATTATACTTACATCAATGTCATAGAAATAGTCTTTGGTTTTTGAAGCTAATTCATAATCCGCACGGAGAGCCAGATCATGTATTTTTGGACACTCACCTAAATCCATACGCTGTAATAAAAATTAAACCACATAAATACTAAGTGCCCTTTAACAAACTGTACAAAAATTTTAAGTGAGGCATATGAGAGTTAGTCTATTTATTTTATATTTCTCTTTTTTTATATTACAATTTTATAATCATTCCCTAACAGACACAAATGATTTTTAATTAAATATATTCTCAATACACAAAAATCTGTCAAAAATATTTTAAAGAAATACATACTAAATCACCACAGCTCACACAGCCCAGGTTCACGCACAGGATAATGCAATTTATCATTAATACTTACAAATGTTAGAGGAAACACCCTCCCGAATATCCTAACTAAACCAAAGATATTTAGAGAGAACAGAACAAAATTAAAGGTCACAGACAATCTTTACAAAAATAAATTAATGTATCAAACTTATGACAATTTGAATTCATTTTTTTCTTTGTACATTTGTTTTTTTTTTGCCATTTTCAATATTTGAGGAGTACATCTGTTCAGTATGGTTAATGCAAACTTTAATATTGAAAATATTGTGCAGTGTTTACGTCATCAAGTAAAACTGTTGAAAACATGATTATATAGTAGATATCACTTTAAACTAGTATCAAAACAATTATTTTTGTATGCTTTATGTACATATTCAGGCAAATAAATGTTTTTTTTTTAAATTGTTATTATAGAGTAGACAATATCTATGAAAAAATCCAATTCATTTCAAAAATTGAGCACAATTTAACTAAAATATTTGAGAATTCCATAGTTTGAAAATTGATCTTGCTCATGCAAAAGTTTGTTGGATATGCTAGCCATTTAAACAGCACAGTACGTACCCAATGTAGTTAGAATGTATGACACCAAATTGCTCTCACCCAGGCTTATGTTTTTTCATGTTCCTAAAATTTTCTCATGTACTCACCGAAGCAGCATTAGTAACCGTTGGAAAATTTAATTATTTCATGAGCCTTATTAAATTAAATACTGCTTAGCAGTAATAATACAATCAGCTAACTATAAATGTTTTTATACGTACATCTTGGTACTTACAGAACAGCCTAACTCATACAATCTATCCCTCATCTGTTAAGTATTGTGATGAGCAATAAAGACTAGTGTTGGGCATTTTCTGAAAAGCATATTTCACCACAGTTAATGCCACTCCGATGTAAGAAGTTTCCAGCGACACTACAGTATCATACGGCAAGAGATGTGAGAGTGAAAATCAAACACATACATTAAGATCAGTACTAGTAAAATATAATAAATTATTTTAATAATTATTGGTTGTAAATAAGTGGGTCAGAGTGTAGCAAAGGGTGTGCAAGGCGATTGACACTTAGAAAAATTTTCACAAAAAAAAAATATTTTTCATATTTTTTCAGGAAACTGTTATTTATTTACGTAATCTATGGCCTAAAATAAAATGTTTTTTATTTGTAAGTTTCTTCCTCCGAACGATGGTTTGGCGGAAAATGTGACATATATGTATCAGCAGCAGGGACTGTAATTTTTTTTTGTCTTTTGCTTTTGTCACCGTTCTAACCTAACCTACCCTAAGCAGTTTTCTACAGCTACCGGATTTTTTTTTTCTTCCGAGCCCCCCCGCGGGGTCTCCGCCCCCGCAGCCCCGCCCCGTACCTTGCAGGATGACTCCGCATTGCTGTAATAGTGAGTACCTCTACAACTTTCAGTCCCATTTTCTGCATAACTATTGGTCAGAGGAAAAAAAGTTCAAGAATGAAAACATTATATTATGAGCATTACATAAATAATAGTTTCCTGGGAAAACAAGAAAATATTTTTTTTTGTGAAAATTTTTCGTAGTCCCAATCGCCTTGCACACCCTCTACACCTACCCATCCACTACACTCCGACTCGAAAATTTTTCTAAGTCTAAAATAAATCGCCTTGCACACCCTTTGCTACTCTCCAACCAACAAGTGTATTATCTCAATGTATGTGGACCAAAAAGCACTGCAATTCCCAATATAAAATTAAATCACTGAGATTTCATTAAAACTTCAGAATGGTAAATAACAACACAACAATGAAATGAAACATTATTGATTCAAAAGTACAAAATTT
This sequence comes from Thalpophila matura, assembly GCA_948465475.1. Classification (NCBI taxonomy): domain Eukaryota; kingdom Metazoa; phylum Arthropoda; class Insecta; order Lepidoptera; family Noctuidae; genus Thalpophila; species Thalpophila matura. Next base: position 9,494,347 of record OX419185.1, on the reverse strand, counting down.
TAATGAAAACTCAGAATTCATTACCCTTAATTTATAATCAAAACAGAATATCTTACCGTAGAGGATAAGATTTCATGAGGACAACATTGTAATAAAAACGATTTGCACACTGCATCATCGTAAAATTTAACCCCATGTCTGTCTGTTTCACCTGAAACAATTTGTCAATGCAGTACATTACATATTTTTATTTATTAGAAAAAAAAAATAGTTCTAGTAAATTTTAGATATAAAATAAGAATTTATGAAAGTTCGACGACAATTACCATTGCGAGCGGTACCCATCAGTTGGTCCAACATTGCCCTCATTTGCTCGTGTGCTGACATATTGAATCGGCAAAATTTCCTTTTCTAAGGTTCAAACCTCTGATCCTAAATAAATAAATAAATCCTAGTAAGCTGGCAAGAATATTATTATATCATGAGTGTTCAAAACTGGTTTTTATTCAATTTAATCTCAAAAACTTCCAGTCGCCACTTTAGGACAAGCCAACAAATCAATCAAATTACGAAACTAAAATGGCGGAATTTTGTTTTTCTTTGAATTGATAAAATTGTCAGTTCTAGAACAATGTCATTTTGGATCCTTTCTGCCTTAGACAAATTATCCATAGACGGAGTATCAGAACGTCGCATTACTGTGTCAAGATTGGCAATTACTTGTTGACAGTGACATTAAGGCCCGTGTTCCAGAACGATAGGTACTCGAGCACCGATCTCTGATATATTAAATATATTTAATCTTCTTGGATCTCTGCTTGAGCATAGATGAGATAGTGTGTCAAGAGTAAGACATTGCGGCGTGGTTGTATTTGTAAAATAATGTTACTTGCAAACCAAGTGCCGCCGGCTGCCAAAAAAAAAATCTGCAGTTGTGCCTCGTGCCGCCGGCTGCCATAGTGCACTGGGTGTTATAAATGGCACCGGAAAACCCAGGCACCCAACGGGGTGCGGCGCCAGGCATGCAATGAAGATGGCTGCCAGTTTTTTTTATAATATTTATAATTATGAAAAGTGACATGCAGTTAATTTGTCAATATTCGACAATTAACTTTACGCATGTTGACTGTTTGTTAACATACGAAAAAGGTTTCCGGAAACCTAAAATTGCTCTGATTTAGAGCTAGAGTAGAGACCGTTCCACGTAAGAATTCCCCTAGAAGTTATGTTGGCTCCCCTGCTTGTCATTCCTATTTAGGTCATAACGTTTTGTGTTTTTTGTACATTTATGTTTTATAATAATATTTAGGACGTTAAAAAGTGATGAAAGTTGTGAATTGGTGTTGAAAGAAAACTTCCAACACCGTTAAAAATGTTGCAATAAATCTTGGGGGAACGTTTTGTTTGGGATTGGCAACACTTCCTTAGCATAAAGCCGTGTCTCCTGCGCCCTGTTTTCGTGTTCGACGAACATCGAACAGTGAACAGTGAACGAGAAAGGGGCGTGGTCTACGTGTTTTGAGTGTTTTTATTCGTCAAAACACGTAGACCACGCCCCTTTATCGTTCACTGTTCGATGTTCGTCGAACACGAAAACAGGGCGCAGGAGACACGGCTTAATAATGTTCTGTGACGAAAACAGGGCGCAGGAGACGCGGCTTAATAATCGGCCTATAATAATGTTCCCACTGCTGGGACACAGGCCTCCTCTGTGAGAGGAAGTGGGCCGTAGTCCACCACGCGGACCCAGTGCGGGTTGGTGGACGTCACACGTCTTGGATTTATCGTTCTAGGACATGCCGGTTTCCTCACGATGTTTTCCTTCAAGTGATAATTAATTTCTAATATGCGTATGACTTCGCAAAGTCAGCAGTGCGTTCCTCGGGATCGAACTCGAACCATTCGCCGTGGGAGGCACATGGTTAATCCCACAGACTACATAGAGATACTACGTATGTTGATCCTACGTTTGATGAATAAGAGGTGATAGCCTAATCACCTCTTATTCTTTAGTCATTGGCTATCACCATCACTGCACAACTGCTAACACTTCCTATGCCAGTAAATTGACAATTTGACATTTGACAATTTTGACATTGACAATTTATCTTGAGTCTTCTATCTTGAGTCTTCTTCTATAATGTCTTTGGTCTTGACTCTTGACTCGCTGCTCGCAAGTTTGGCTGTTTGTGCACTAGGGATGGCGATTCTTTCCAAAAAGATCAATTTTTAAATCGATTCGAATCGTGACCTACCTAATGGTACGATTCACAAAAAAATCGAGGTATTTAAGATCGATTTCCGAAAAATCGATCTTTTTTTCAAAGGAGGTCAACAATGGCTGCATTCCGAATTACAAAATAATCGCTCACAGCGCTCACATCTATATTTTGCGTTCCGATTTAGATATCACGATTATGACAGCTAAGAGCTGTCATCAATTCGGAACGCTCATGAAAGCGTTCACAGTGAACACAGATTAATATAATGACAGTGAACATAACATAACCTCCAAACCGAAATCTTTCTGAAAAGTGAAAATGGAAGTTATGTTGGTTGACTCTTGCCCGGTTTCTGAGGTACCTTTATCGGCAGTTTATCTATTCGTTAACGCTATTGGTTCGATAACTTATGAAAATGCGTTTCCGAACATCGTCATGTAAGATAAACTCCGTTTAAACTTAGGTTAACTTAACTGACCAATGTGCGCCGTTTATCGGTTCCATAACTATTTGACATTTGAGTTTGACGTTTTATTTTATGCAAACAAGGTTATATTGTGTGGTGTTTTCAATAAATTATCAGTTAATATCAGTGAAGTTACTTATAGGATAAATTCTATAATGAATATTAGTGTAATGGACACGAGCAGCTCTGATGAGTCTGATTTGGAAGTACTGGAGTTTATTTTTAATATTTCAGTACCCAGAAATTTAAGGTGTAGAAGAAATCCTTTCGAAATGTTTACGGATGAAGAATTTAAATTGAGATATCGCTTTAATAAGAACACCGTGATACACTTATGTGATATCATCAGCCCTGCTCTAGCACCCGTTATGCATCGCAAATATACATTGTCTGTGTTGGAACAAATTTTCATAGCATTGCGATTTTACGCTACAGGTACTTTTCAAGTAGTAATTGGTGATGACATTAACGTTCACAAAACTACTGTGTCAAGAGTAGTTTATAAAGTAAGCAAGGAAATAGCAAAGCTAGCTAGGAGTTATATAGGTATGCCAAATTTAGAAGACCTGAGAGAAGTAAAGGCACAATTTTTTAATATCGCTGGATTTCCTAACGTAATTGGTTGTGTAGATGGATCGCACATACCTATTCAATCTCCTGGAGGTGACCAAGCAGAACTATTTCGCAATAGAAAAGGTTTCTTTTCCATTAACGTACAAGTAGTATGTGATGCAAAGTTACACATCCGTGATATAGATGCTCGCTGGCATGGATCAACACATGATAGTACAGTGTATCACAACTCGTTCCTGCGAGCGCGCCTGGACAATAATGAGATAGATGGTCACCTCCTAGGAGACAGTGCTTATCCTTGTGGAAAGTACATGATGACACCATTTTTAAACCCAGCTACAAATGCAGAAAAACGCTACAATGAAGCGCAAATCAAGACTCGAAACACAGTTGAAAGGACATTTGGTGTGTGGAAAAGAAGATTTGCATGCCTTTCTCAAAAATTAAGATTAAAACTAGATCACACACTAGCTGTAATTGTCGCAACAGCTGTGTTACATAATATAGCTCTACAGCAAAATGATACTGTGGTGATCGATTCTGCTTCTGAAGATTTTGTTACAGAATCTATTGAACAACCTCTTTCCTCCGAAGGAAATCACTTCCGTCGGTTATTGGTGGAACAATATTTTAGGTTGGTAAAGTTTTCTTTTGTAAATGACTCTAATAGAAGCTTACACAACAAAATTTTATTAAATAAATAAAAAAGAAACTTGAGTAGGTAAATTTTAATTTTATTTCAAGATTTATATACAGTGAATACAAAGAATATAATTTATTATAAATGTGGCCCATCATAAATTTAAATTCTTCCTTTTAAATTCTAGGTCCATTCTTGCATTTTCTAAAAGCGTTCTCTTTAATTCGATATCAAGATCCATTATAATTTTAGTTTTTTCCAATTTCATAGCCTCGTGTTCTTGTTGAATTTCCAAGATTTCTAATTTTTTTTTTGTTATGGCGTCTTCATTAACTTGCTTCAGTTTTTTTCGATTAATTATTGAACTGCTGAAGTTATTAATATTCTTTTTTTTTGTTTCAGTTAAGCTAAATTTTTTCATTTTTGGTGTGCTTTCAACATCCTGAAGTGGTGATGGTCTTTTGCGGCATTCAATTGGTGTAGCTGTTGATTCGATTTCAGGCTCCACTACATCCAATACTATGATGTTGTCTTTAGACATACCAACTTGTGCATCTTCACTTGATACCTGTGTAATTTCTGTATCAATAATATCTGTAATAAATAAAATTTTAAAATCATTAGTGTATGATTTTACCCGATGATTATACTTACTGAAATATTTTTATGTAACTACAGGACGAGAAGTTTGAGCATGGTGACAGCCCACATTTAAATTACTATTAAATTTTATTTTATTTCACTTGAAATTATTCGGTAGCAAGTTTGATTTAAATTTAACAAATTTTGACAACGGTTCTGTATTCATACCCCCTTTTTACCCCCTTACATATAAATGCCTTTTAATTGAACCACTGATTAAATATACCTACAACAACAATATACAAGCTGTTTAATTGGTTATTTGCTAATGTAGGCAACTATTAACTATGCAAGAACAGTGCTTTTAAGGATTTAACCTTTTTTCACCCACTGGAACATTGCAGAAACTGTGAAAACAATGATGCTAAATCCTGGTATTATATTAGAAAAACACTTTGGACTTACCTAAGTTATAATATGGTGCTGATGAGTCAAATTCATTAGATAATGCTTTGAATTGAGGAGTTAACAAAGCCACAACTTTCTCATCAATTGCGGTTGTCTTAGGACAAAATGTTCCACCTCCTGTCTTGTAAATCTCGGACTGAAATTAAAATGTAACATTAATACATTACATTCTTATCTGGCATCGTTGTTTAACATAATATGATAATATAATCAATGGATATGTTACTCTGAGGCATAACTGCGCCTTTAAAGTTTATTATATATGATATAATATAAATTATTATAGGTACCAAGTGGTATTACAGCTTGTACACTAAAGGGATTCTTCACAAGGGAATTTAATTAAATACCTACAAATAACATGGCGATGCGACCTACCTTATCATCGCTCATATTTTTTCTGGCTTTCTTCTTTATATTGTCATACAGAGCATGTAACTGTTTTTCAGTCCTGACTCCAGTTTCTGATACAGCATTATATTTATTCGTCAGCGCCATCCAAGCTCTTTTTTTGGCTTCTACGGTAGTCCCGTCTGTCCTTTTGTTATCAATAATAGGCACAAATTCTTTGGCTACTTCGATAAGCAGCATCTTTTCTCTTTCAGTAAAATTTTTACTCCGTTTTCCGAATTCCATTTTTAATTTTTAAGGTTAGAGCACTTGAAGCAAATACCACTTAACTTAAAATCACACCGTAAGCCAGCAAAAATAACCACAACTAAAATAGCCAACAAAAATCCTTGTGTAATAAATAGGTACTCTTTGACAAAAACAAACAATGAGTTTGACTGTTGTTCTCTTGAGTTTTGCCGCTCTTGACATTTTAAATTTGACAGTGTTGTCGTTTTCAATTTTTCATACCATGTCCATACAATCGCTGTTTTATCGAATTAGCGTATGTAATTATATATTAATAAAATTGTTATAAAAAGCGGCTTTTGACTGTAGTTTTTTTTTTTAATAAATAAACTAGAATTAGTGACGAATTACATGAATAATATCAATTTTAAACTTGATCTCATAACAGACCCATCTAGCGGCAGGCTAAAGAACTAGTTATCGGTTTCATAGTTATTGAATGGTTCATTGCATATTCAGAAACGCACTGACAGTTAACCGACGTTTATCCTATACATAACTTTAATCTTTCAACAGCTATGGGGAATTTAACTGGGATCTTCAGAAACCGGGCATCTATCGATAATTTGTCGCCCGTTAGGCTCGTCGGCTATATTCATATGAATACTCATGGTTATGTGCACAATTTCTTAAAATGCGACAATAGAATAGTTGTTTTAAGCGACTCCTAACTTCATAACAAAACAATAAACATAAACACAACCTGTGAACACAACTGTCATATTTGACAGCGCTCACGGTGATATTTATTTGGGGCATGGTCGGTGTAATCGCAAGATGGCGCATGTCATGACGTCATCAATGACGATTCAAGGGACATCGATATCGCGCTCACGGTAATTCGGAACGGGTTTATGGACGCTCAAATCGATTACAGCGTAATTCGGAATGCAGCCAATATTTGGCTAAATGAAGTACCGAGGTACACTCAGTTGAATAAAATACCCTAAATTATACTGAATAATGTTGTGTTTTTATTTCTTTTTTATCGTCACCTGGAGACGAGGAAAAATACTTTTTATTTCAATAAAAAGCACTCCAACCAATATGGCGCTCAAGCGCTCTATCAGTCAACTACCTAATGCCATATCCACACTTAGGTCAAACCATAGACATAGAATACCATAGACATAGCCTAAGAGATAAAGCTGCTGGCCGTTTCTTGTTTGTGTGCGGTTCTGAATTTGTATTAGTGTGCGTGACGAGTTGACTGGTTAACGCTTCAGTGACGTCACTGTATCAAACCATTGTGCCAATGCGCGGTGAACTTTACAGTGACGTCACTGTATCACTGCCAACGAGAAATGACAGGCTTCACACAGTATACAGACATGGTTAGACTAACTCCAGTATATTCTTCCTCCAAGGGTCAAACCTTGACAAACCCACAGACATCTAATATTACTAGACAAAACAACTGCCTGGCTTGGCTTGCGTGGGTTTGCCGTTTATGGTTTTGTACACAAATCAAAAGAAGCTTGCAAAAAACGCTTGCAATGATCCACACGTTCTGTCCATTTGTCGAGATTTGTAGTTTACGGCAAATGTCAAGTGTGTGAAACCGGCTTAACACAATTTTAAAACAAACATTAATGTTAATAGATTATCTATGGTTATGTTATTTTGTCATTTTATGTGATGTGCAAAGATAACACTGAGTGGAAAGGACTTTTTAGTAACTTAATCGATTAGGTAACATTTGTTACTAATGTCAACATTTTCAACTGCAGATTAACAGAAAAATAGTTGTGTTTGTAGTTATTTAATCATTACTTTAAAAAATACGATTTTTAGTAATAAATAGTAATACAATTGCGATCAGTAAACATTGAATTAAATAATTACTAAAAATAGTAACACAGTAAATAATCGAGAGCTAAATCGAGATGCACTTCACCATGCTTGCACGTGCTTATGCAATGTTGCCATAATATGGCAACATTGCATTGCAATTGCAACACAATTAAAATAATCATATTATGATTTAATTGTGTTACAAGTTTTTTAAACTTTAAATTACTTATTAAATGGTATATAGTGAATTATTGAATAAAGTACAGTGATATTCTAATTCCTCTATTTTTTTCTCTACGATTTGATGCACGTGTACCTTGCGATACAAGTTTAGCCAAAATTGTTTGGAAGATTGGTGACCTCCTTTTCGTTTATAATGTAATATAAATCTATTTTATTAAAAACAAGATACATATTATAATTTAACGATTTCTTATCAGTAAAATCAGGTAATTCGATAATAAAAAATATTTTTATTACCATATCAAACTAACAGATCAAGTATAAAACAAGACATTTATTTTCTACATTTAGAAGTTTTACAAAGATAAGAAAATGGTTAAGAAAGATGGTTTACAAAGTTAATAGATAATGTAGCTTATAGTTCCCAATGCTTAATATCTGAACTTTTTAAATACAACAGTCTGTCAAGTCTACCGGGATCCAAGCGGTTTCGCTCATCTGTTGCGATGTTTCCGGCAATTGAGAAAAGGCGCTCACAAGGAACAGATGTTCCTACGATACTCATATACATCATGGCTATTGAGTAAACTTGGTGATAAATAGTTTTTTTGTTCTTGCCAGTAGAGTATAGGATCATACTTTAGGTGCACAACTGCCTGCGATAAATAGTGTTTAAATTCTTCGTTTAAGCCTTGACTTTCCTGTGCATGTGCATTATATATAGAGTTGCTTTTTCACAAGCAACTGGTGAAAATCCCAAATTCCTTTTTTCATATCATTACTAGTCTCTTCAATGGCGTCGACTTCTTCGCTATTATTTTGTGGAAGTTGTTGCCGCGTAATATCTAAAATTTAAGTGTTTATTCTATTTATTGCTCGAGAACAGGCGACATGGTCAGTAAAATGATTTTTTTAAAATCTTGGATCTAAAATGGTCGCAGCAGCTAACAAATGAACTTGTTCGACACTTCCAAATCTTTTTTTAAGGCCGTCCACTATTAAAGTTTTTGTTTTAGCACCAATATTGGTTGAATTTTTCATTGTATTATATGTTTCAGTCAGACAAGATACGATTGGTATAATTTTACTGGCTGTAACATAGTCTTCTCCAGATATTTCCTTAGTTATTACTTCTTGTAAATAGCTTTATGGTTAAAAAAAAAAAAACATCGAACGTCGATTTTCAAGGGTGAAAAATCGATTCACCGAATCGATTCAATACTACATATCGATTTAAAAAAATCGATCTTTTTGGCTCCAAAAATCGATTCTTCGATTAATCGATTTCAGATCGCCATCCCTATTGGGCACTACTCTGGAGACACTGTTCTCATATTAGTCTATGACTGTTCTCCTCTAGTTCTCTTCTCTAGCATCAGCCGCAAACAACCAAGTATTTATTTATATTTTGCTCCGTTGTTTGTTTGACGGTCTACGGTTTACAATGAAATAAAATACAGTAATGTAACGTTATTATGGCGAAAATGTCCACTACCGTAAGAATATTACTGCCTATAATTACGCATAGTATAAAAGAAATCTTTTTCAAAGGTTATGTTACCGTCTCGGAAGATACCACTGTGTCCACTGTTACGATTTATATCACTAAATACACAACAAATAATGAGCTGTGGTCAGAGAAACAACAAGAAAATGAAATATATGGATACTGTGGGGATTATTTGCCAAAGAAAGTGTCCAGCAGATTTTTGAATTTTCTGGTTATAGAACAAAACTTGGCGTTAAAAATCAACAAGTTGTTGATAAATGGAAATCAAATCCCCACCAGCAATAATTGTATTCTTATGCTTTATGATTACAACAGTATTAAAGACTCTCAAGCAATTAGCAACGGAAATAATAATTATTTTACAAAACTAGTAAATTTGATTCAAGAAGAACATGGCCAAACAATTGAAAAAGATGATAAAGCAAACATTCGAAACCAACAGTGGCTGGCTTCTTCTATGTTCCTGCAACATATTTATAATTATTGGAAACTAGTTAATTGGCTCCTATCAACTATCAGGAGAGACAAAAAAGTAAAATATACACTTCTAACAGTCTAACACCTAGGTACCTACTAATAATATCCAACTGAAAAAATTTTGAGAGAATCCGAAGTCTTGGTTGCAATTTATATTCTATGTTTTAAGTACTAGTGTTTTGTTGAACTCTTATTTTTATACATTTCTCAAGAATAGGCCTGGGTTGGGTTCTGTACAATGACAGTTCACTTAATGTGTAGGTGTACAAAATCAGACAAAAACTTTTATTCTTAAAAATAACAAACATTGTTGCAATAAATGTGTAACTGGGCAATCAAGCTTCGCTCGGGATTTTCTCAGGTAGGTATGACACCTATCTAGATAAACTTGGAAAGTAAAATACTAAGTATCTGAATACCACATTTCATTCAAATTGTTAGAGACATTTCCGAGAAACCAATTCTATAATATTTATGTATACAAGAATTGCTCACAACGTAGGTATTATAATATCAGTTGTCTTACCAGGAATTATTACCACTTTGACAGCGAAAAACGACCTCAGTACGTCATACGTAATATTCTCATACTCGCAGGTCAAGACTTGAGCCGTAATCGAATTTCGTACTGTTTCTTTTAAAATGATGAACTCTGGACATGGCTTGCTGTTTTGCGCTTGTAGTTTAGTGTTTTATCTACGCATACATGTTTATTTCGTGGGACGGATCTCGCGAGCTGCGCTCGGAATCGCGTTCACGCGGCTGTGAACAAATCAAGTGAGCGTGTATGGTATGAGTTTTTTTGGCGGACGATTCGTTGCGATTGCAGGCTATGGTTTATATATACGAAATATAACTATTTATGGTTTTTATTTACGTTTCAAGATAATAAAAAAAATTGATACTTCAGTGTTGCCACTATCGTCGTTCACATTCTATTATCAATAAAATGTTGCCAGCTCCAAAAATATGTAACTAATAAAAAGCAAAATAATAAAATGTTTTTAGGGTTCTGTAGTAAAACTAGGAATCCTTATAGTTTCGTCATGTCCGTCTGTCTGTCTGTCTGTCCGTCTGTCACACCCTCGTAAAATATACAGTTCATAACCAATGTGTATGAAACTTCACAGGTAGATGTCATCTGTGAGCCGCAATAAAGGCCTATAGCGAAACTATAAAAAAAAATAGAGGGATACCCAATTGCCCATACATGAAACTGAAGGATGAAAAAAAATATTTTCGCGCACCCCTTCATGTGGGGTATCGTTCTAGGTCTTAAAGTTTTCTAAATAACGTTTTTATTTAGATGCATATTTAGTGAACCTTTGAAAGTCGTTAATAATTTGTCCCCCCCCCTGTAATATTCCAACCGCGTTATCAAAATAAGCGCGCACTCCTTCATGTAAGGTATTGTTGAATAGGTCTTTGAAAATAATTAAAGGTTCCTTTCCTAAATGGCTTTTTTATTTAAGTGCATACTGAAGAATGTGTCCCCCCCTCCTGTAATTTTCCAACCGCGTTATCAAAAAATCTGGAAAAATTCAAGCTTGAAGCATCTAATAAATACTTTCGATTTAAATTGGTTTGTACAACATACGGCAATAAATTTCTGATATATTCACTATTTTCAGTTTTAAGTTTTGACAACCGCAAAAATACCATTGCATTTCATAATAATTACAAACTTATATTTGCGGTCGGAAGACTGAAATACTTCTTACTACGGAACCCTAGACTGTGCGTGGTCCGACACGCTCTTGCCCGGTGTTTTTTTTTTAAATCAGTCTGATTTTATTAAAATAAAATAAATCATGATTTTATTCAACCTTGATCTACATATACACAATCATGATAAAATACACAAGTTTATAATTTTGTAGGTAACAGTAAAACAAGGAAACTTGATGTTGGCAATTGTAATGGACATCATACTAGGATATGTTGCTCTGCAGTTGCTATCACAGGACGAAAAGGATATCAGCACAGCACTCATGGGAGTTCTAGAGGTAAAATAAACTTACATGTTTAAACTAGGTGTAAAATATTAATACTAGGTATTGCACTTAATATACATATAGAGTAGGTACTAGCTGTTGCCGGCAACTTCGTGTGCATGTATTGATGGATGAAAAGCGGCCTATATCCTTCTCCAGGTCTTAGGCTACCTATTTATGAAATTTCATTACAATCGATTCAGTGATATAGCATGATGAGGTAACAAACAAACAGACAGCTTTCGCATTTTTAATAGTAAGGATAGAGTATAAAAAATATCTTATGTATGATTCTAGCTCCAAATAACATAAACCATGTCTTCCATTACATTAGCTCATACTCCACATGACTAGCTGGACATTATTGTTTTTCATTTATTTCACATTTTTTACTCATTAAATTTTAAATATATTGATGAATCAGGTTCAACCTTATGTCTATAGAGTTAAAGTTCAAATTGAAGATTGTAAGTGTATTTTTTTGTAACACAATAAAAGTATAATGAGTAGGATCAAATAAATGTTACTTTTATTGGATTGTCCAACAGATAAAGGTACATCCATCCATAAATTTTTATACATCCTATTTCATATTCATGATTGTACCTACTGTGTATTTCTAATGAAATCTCTCACACACAGTAGACCTTTCAACTTTTTTTTTTTTTGCAGAAACTAATTAATTCACTTTACTCTTTACTGAAATGGCTCATGGGTGCTCCAGTCGGATTAAAACTTAATAATGCATTCAATAAAATGTTAGGAAAATACTTCTCTTATCATGTTCAACTTTGGTGGTTGTTTCTGGGTAAAAATATGTAATTACGATTGGTAAATATATCAAGTTAAAGAAAATATAAAATAATAGCAATATAACATTTATATTTCAGATGTATCAGGGGAGAAGCTTGATATTATACTTCACATATACTCCTACATAGGATATTTGGGATTCACATTTCAAACAGCTATAGTGTCTGATCTTATATGTATCGCCACATTCCATTCGTATTGCATCTATGTGTATGCAGCCAGGTACTTATATCAAGTCTTGTTTACTAAAAATAACGTTACTAAAGAATCCTCGGTGCGCGAGTACGACTCGCACTTGACCGGTTTTATATTTTATGTAGGTACTACTGCGAACAATAATCACGTTACAACATCTTGTTACAGGCTATTCAATATTCAAATATCTGGACTAATTGCATTACTAAGATTATTTGTTGGAAGAAAATACAATCCATTGCGAGGCGGCATTGACTCTTGTGAATATACGAACCAAGAGCTTTTTGTAGGCACTGTGGCATTTACCATCTTATTGTTACTATTGCCTACAACAACTCTTTACTATATAGTATTTACAATGGTAAGAAAAAAATTGTAGCAGTTAATTAAACCAAAAATAAAACGAAAGCATCGTTTTGTTTGGTTTGAAAAGTAATAATATTTAGCCTGCAGGGCTAACATGCGCACCGCGACAATTTTTGTCGACTGTTTTGTCTCGCTCTTACTCGTGCGAATACGAGTCAAATGCACGATAAAAGCGTCGACAAAATTTTGTCGCGGCGCGCATGTTAGGCGCTCTGGTCAGAATATTTATATATTTTTTGACCCCTTTAGTCAGCCATAATAGGTACCAATATGTTTCTGATATAGCCCGAACTGTGGTAAAACCTAAGATTTACCTAGCGAATGCTGACAAAAGTTCGAAATTAAAGCTGAAAACAGAAAAAATCGGACTTTTACCACTATTACTTGGTGAATCTTGAGCCGGGACTTCATTTGAGCAGCTTCGAGACGAGAAACCTCGTGCTGAGCGTGCCGCAGGCTGCGACAAATTCATGCAACTCTATTTGAGCAACCTGGCCGCGACCTGAACCAATTTCTCACTTGCCATGGCCATGGCCACGCCAAATTAATCACCACAAAAGAAAAGCAAGACAGAAACGAAAACATCGATGGTGGACAAACTGTTTCGTCAGCGATATGATCATGCAAAACAACTTATAGGTAGTAGATGATTAATTTTCAAATTTTCTGGGTGTTATCAAACTATTTCTTGGTCCCTGTCCCTATCAAACTATTGTTGTGTTGTAGCAAAATTGTTGTAAACAAAACTACCTATTCTAAATTGGAGCAATGGTAAATATAAATTGAATATTGAAGATGACGAACCACTTGTTAACCAAACTTTAGAATTACAATTTGATAACTTTGGTCCAATTTGTAAGAATAAGCAATTGTGTAAGAATGGTGTCATAATGACACCATAACAGTCAAAACCTAAGCGGTCATTGGCTTAAGTAAGACTCTTTCGTCATTGGTCAAAACGATGTCATTGAGAGACCATTCTGACACGATTATGACAATTGCATTAGCAGACTTGGGGCCTTGGTTACGACAATTTTGCTACAACAGTTTGATGACAACCAAAAAACAGTTTGATAATTAGGAAATTTGAAAATGACTCAAATATGGTTTTGTATTACCGTTAGGTAAGTCCTAGGATTTAACGTGGTTTGGGCTTTTACGATTTTGCGAGAAAGTATATTTGTCTACATTTTCATGCATTATGTCTTGGCCCACATTATAGGTACCTTATGCATACCTATCACCATAATGCAATATCTTAATAACTACCTATACAGTTTGAATTTAAAAGCCGTTATTAGCCGCTAGGATTACATAACTTTTTTTTTTTATGTTACGTACATTTTAGGTGAGACCACCTTTATTTAAATAACATTCTACTCGCCGATGTAATTTTTTGTATTTTTACAGTTCAGAGTATTATCTCTAGTGGTCCAATATTTACTAGCCAAATTGATCTACATAATACAGACACTACCTTTGTATGTAGTCACTCTGTGGCTAACTCATTCTCCTAAAGTAACAGGTAAAGTCACATCACATCATAATTCAATATTGGGCAATTTTTTGACGATTAGTTGCCTTTTTAACATGAAACGTAATTTGATTTGCAGGTAATATTCTGATGGAGGTGATAAATCAAGAACAGAACGCACCTTTGATACTCAGAATAAAGTTATTCAATAAATCTATACCTGAATTAGTAGATATATTTAAGCCTCCAGTTGAAGTGCCCAATAAAGTTGACTGGACCAACTTATTGTCAAATGTGCTTGTTGGGAAGCAAATAATTTGAGAATTAGGTACCGTACTTGCTACACTATAGGTAATACATACATAATTTTATGTGCATGTAAATGATTAATTATAAGGAAAGCGTATTCATGAAAATAAACTAGGTAGTCCGTTTGAACTTACTTTATTATCATTCGATATTTTCATATTGCGTAAAAAATAAAAAGTTGTTTGGTCACCACACGCGTGAACGTATAAATGCTAGATACTTAAAACTATTTGCAGCGAACTGGGCAAATACATTTGAGTAATATTACGCAAATAACAAACCATCATTTCTACCAACTAAATGTGTAGATATTACTAGAATAATTTCAATACATTATGAATTATAATAGCCGTCACACAAATCGTTTAGAGGTATGTTAGATTGTGAGTTTCTAAATTACTAGTTTTGTTTGGGGCTATGTAATGAAATGTATGTTAAATGTATAAATAGTTGAAATATTTAAATTACAAATTCTACCTCCAGTCAATTGTTTTCATTTCAATTTCTCTCATGTAATTTATGATACCGATGATAGAATGCAATGTAACTTAATTTTTATGAAAATTAAATTACTGCCACTCACTAATAAATGTTTATAAGGCAAGACACGACTCAATCATCATAATGTTAAATTATCAACTTACTTGTACCAAGCTTGTTACCCTAATAAAAAGTTTAAAGCCCGTCACAGACGTAGCTATAATATATTTTAATATGAATCATAGCAAGGCATATTAAGACATATTTTCTATATAAATTTCGAGTGACCACACACGCAGCTATCATATATATTTCTATGACGTCACTGTTTCTATTTCTATATCTCGATATATTAATGTATATTATAGCTACGTCTGTGACGGGCTTTAGGGAGAGTAGAATCATTTTATCTATCAACTTGGTAATTGACGAATGCTTCAAAACAGGATAGGTGACATATACATATAATACAGAGTATGGGAATGACGAATACTTAACACAATTATTAGTGCATGCCAAGAACAATGTAGTGATACACTCATGCAATTATTGCCCAATAGTAACTAACGGTTAGTCACACAATATTATTTTTGCAACGTCTGGAAAGTTTTGAAATCATAGTAATTCTTAATACTATTCGATCTGTTTAATTACTAAGTATTTTAACTAATTGTGTATTGAGCACCTGATTATAATATTGTAGTGGTGTTATTAAATTATTCATGTCGCATATTGTAAAAAAACCTTTCAATATAAATATATATATAATTACTTCACAATGATACAGCACACTGACGGAGAAATCTAACTTAAACAATTATTGCTATAAAATATTCACATCTCAATGTATTTTGAATACATACATAGATACATACATAGAATACATAGATCTGATTGTATCTACATAAATATGTTACTATTATGCAAGTACAAAATACATTTATACATACATATTCTAATACATGTCATTGCAAATTCTGCTGATAAATTTTAATATTTAATTTTAACAATTTCATACATACCTCTTTACCTACTATTTACATAAATATCATTCGAAAATATTTTTGTCCACCAATAGACTAAAGTATCTTATTTATTGTAGTAATGTTAAATGACTCCAATAGCTCCTAACTAAACACCGAGAATACGTGCACGCAAGTGACATAATTATTTATATCGGAATAAAACAACTTTATTATTATAATTTAGGTCTGGAGTCATGAATACACAAACATACATCTGTATTACCGCCAACTGCGGTAACTAAAACTCCCTTTAGTAGATTTTTAAAGATGGACGCTTTATTTCATATTTTTACTATAATTTAAAGAAACAACACACGTTTCGTGAAGCTAGTAACTACATGATGTGCGGCATTTCATTCACACAGTGCTAGTTCTCCGGTGGGTAGGCCAAAACTTCACATAGATATACCGATACTTAACTATTTCATTTATCATCACAGATATTAGTAAAATTAGGAAAAAATAATGTGATTACGATCACAGTACTTGAGTTGAATTCTTTATGATCAGCTAGATTAACTTGAAGCGATGTTTAAAGATCCGCTTGATATATTATCACACTATGATTAAGCTAAACGCTGCAGCGGCACGTCACAATATAGATGTGATGATATGAGGGACGTATCTAATTCTTGAGTACACACCTGTAGTCCTTATTGACATCCGAAGCAGAATTTGGTGAATGTTCTTTAGGTCTAACTGTACCGCGACACGACGCTAACTTTGATTCCAAAGCCTACAATGAAGAAAAGTACACAGTAAATGATGATGTTAATATTAGTAGGTGACAGGAAGATGTGCGGTGACGACCAACACCCGTTACTAAAGCGAGCTGTACACTATGTACAAATGATGCGTATGAAAAGCTGAAAATATATATTAAATAAAATTAAGTGCAATTTAATAGTATAATTATAGTGATGCAGCAGTCGTTTTGGTTTGGTTCTTAAAATCCTATTTAAAGTGTAACATAAAATAATCTACAGTATAAACTAATTAATTTCAACAAGATAATTACATAGTTATCTATTACGGTTGTGAGTTTTCATTCAAAAATTAAAACATTCAAATTAAGTTGTATTTACACAAAATTACGTATTCTTAATAAAAACAAATCTAAATCTGCCTAGCCTTTTCCCAAATTATATTGGGGTCGGCATCCAGTCTAACTAGTTTTGGCTGAATTTCAATATTTTACGTGGAGCGACTGCCATCTGACCTCCACAACCCAATTAATGGGTAATACCGGTATTCGAATGTTAGACCAGCTGTCAGACTTTAGGGCTTCTGACTACCCGTAACGATTGTCAAAGATATTCCTATGACAACCGGGACCGACTGCTTAACGTGCTCTCCGAGGCACGGAGGGGTCTCGATGTGTAAAGAACGGTCACCCATCCAAGGACTGACCGCGGCAAGCGCAGCTTAACCTCGCAGATCGATCGATCAGCGCGGCCGTCATTTAGCCAGGAGCCCCTCAATAAAAAAAAAAAAAAAAAAAAAAAAAAAAAAAAAAAAAAAAAAAAAAAAATCTAAAACAAAAATCTAAAATAAAAACAAATCTAAATATAACATATATAATGCATTGAACAATTTTCTATTTATAAAAAAGACACTAGAATCTCATTAATTTTGTACTTTTTTTGTTTGATCATGCCCTTTTCTGATAGAAGCAAAACTTAAAAGGTTTTCTAAACCCTCTCGGGAGCGTACGGCAAATGATCTTCTCAATTTTCCATTTTCTGCTTGTGTCGGTCGCACAAACGGATGTTCTGATGCGCGTTGTGTTACAATGACTGGTTTCTTTGATAAATTATCATGTTCCGATCCTGAATGCGACCGTACATATACTCTTTGGTTTCTGTACTGTACAGTTTCACAGTTATCTACATCATTGTCATTCAATCCATTCTTTGTGTTCGTACTGGAGTCGCTCGGCGTTGTTATTTGGGAAGCAGCTGGAGGCGGGTCACAGGAGCATTTAACCTTACCACATTCACGGCAAAGAAACCTTTCAAGCTGTAAGCAATAAATTTCATGCATACTACACAACACAACCATGCAAATACAAAATAATGTAGACTACTATCAACGTGATCTTTGTTAAGATTTAACCTACTGCTTCTAGGTACTTCATAACTTTCCCTTTAGTTGTAATAATATGTTAAGGAGTATTACCCATAAATTATATGTAATTAAAATAAAAATAAATATGTAATTAAAATACACCTACACACCCAATTCTTTTAATAAATAACCAATTTAGCAGCGAAAGTTGAAATTTCGATTTAGTTCTAACTTAACTCCATAAACCGGCGCAATATTTCATGTCTCTGATTTTTCCACGAAAGCATGAATAGTAGTGGGATAGTCGAAATGGGGGGATTTTATTTTATACATCGCGCCTGTATTCCCCGAATCTGTATCAGATTACATTTTTCAAAAAGGCATCTTTTCATTTAACATACTTAAAAATAGTTCTAAGCGAGCGAGAGAGGTGACAAAATTCCGAGAGCGCCCTTACGAAATGGTTCATATTCGTATGAAATGCTTGTAGGAATATAAACCTTATTTGTAAACTTATAATGTCCATATTCGTATAAGTTTTCTGTACACTGCGTTCGAGACCTCATAGTAATGTTCTTGAATACGTGGGTAAGTCCCATGTAAAAGCCGTCGAGCCTATTGCCACTAACCGGGCATCAAACGCCAGGCTGCTACTGACAATTTTTTACAGCAAAACCCAATAACGCTTTGCCCGACACGGAAATCAAACCCAGGATCCGGCGCTCAACAGCCGACCACCAGCGACCACTCAACCAACGAGGCAGTCTATAAAGGGGTTTGTATGTGAAATATAGGGGTGAGTGGAACGACGGAAGGAAGGCCTTTGCTGTGCAATGGATATTAAACCCTAATAAAACAAAACCGAATAAGTGTACAACTCGCGCCCTGAGAGTTCCGAAATATGCAATAGCGCCATCTATGAGCAAGATACCGCTATTACATACTTCTAGTGGCGCTATCTATGAGCAGATGCCTCCACCCGTGAAAGGTCTTGCTTGACATACGGACAGACGGACAACAAAGTGTTCCGTTTTTCCTTTTGCGATATGAAACCCTAAATAAAAATAAGGCTCATATAGTAAGTGTTACGTATTTATAAACGTCAGTGTAAAATAGATCTAAATGAAGATGATGAACCTTATGTCACCTACATAACAAAACTGACAGACAACGCACAGCTTAAACCCGTGGGTCTGTGGGTATAGATAGAAACATGAAATTATGCACAGCATGCGTAGCATGAGCACCTTTAGAAACGGGTTTTGTCTGCGGAAGAATAGACAAAATGACAGATTGCAGACAGATGTATACCGATTACAGCATTGCGATATTAAAAATTTTATGTTTCTATTATTCAGTCGACAAAAGTCTGGTACGCCAAGCACGGGCCGCCTGCTCGGGAGAAGAGATAACAAGTTGGATAGAAAGACAGTGGCGAAGGGTCCCTACAATACGATTCCTACCGGCTTCCCTTTGAAAAATAGCACAAGCAGTATTGACTACTATTGTCACATATTTATAATTAGCTTTTCGTGGCCGGGTAAGAATATGGAGCTCTGGCTTACCTCTTAAAAAAATTTACCCGTCGCCACTGTAGAAAGGACTGTCTTTTCTTGGTAAACTGGAATATGGAATTGATCATGCTAAGCGTACAGGAGTTCTTTATATAACGTAGTGAGCCTTAAGAAAGGATTTATAAAAATTCATCCCCTAAGGGAATTAAACAGGGGTTGAAAATTACCGATGGGAAATCCCAACAGGTACACGGCTAGTCATGTAATGTATACGTATCCAGGGTGTGACAGTTAAGGTGAACGTCCACTGGTTCGACCCGGCCGCAACGCACGCACGGCACGCTACGGATTTTGGTTTGCTCTGTATGAATTCATATAGCACTGCGTCCACTATCGGTACTGCCCGCACCAAGCGCCGTATACCGTAGCCGTTGCGTGCCGTGCGTGCGTTGCAGCCGGGTCGGACCAATGGAATTCACCTTAAATGTGAAGCATCGTGTATCGCGAGTTTCCAGAAAGTTATGTTAAAACATTACACAAAACATTCCTTCGCTTGTATGTTCCTCTACACACGCGGTCTCCTGCTGTTTTAGATGTTTTCTAAAATTATATCGGCAGAATGAGTTGAATGAGTGTTAGCGACAGCTGCCCTTTTCAATCGACTTCCAAAAAGGTTATACCCCCGTGTAGATGTTTTCCCCTGAGCTTGGAAAGTAAAAAAAAATATGAGGCGATTAAAAATAGACGTAGTATAGTACTACGTTTTTGTGTATTGTTTAGATTTAGATGTTTTTGTATAATGTTTAGCACAAAACCCGCGCAGGAGACCCGACCTAATGAATTCTAAGTATGGATGGATCTACTGCAGATTACGACAAATGCTAAAATTTCATATAAAAACTGTATTTGCTACCTACAATGTCTACAAATCTACATAATATCGAAATAAATATAGAACCACTTATGTATACTACTTTATTTTAAATTCATACTTACATCTATCGAAGATTTAACTGTATACATAAAAATAAATAGGTATGTATTATAAAATTGAGGCATTTGTGCTTTCTACAGCTTATAAATAAATAAATAAATACATACATAAGCATAAATAATACATAATTATATAGGTACATGTGTAAAATACAATAAATATATTATGATAATATTCCTTAGCTTTTCCCTGCTATCTGGTGCATTCTAAAGTGACTAGTGCTACAATTAAGACTACTACAGCTTTGACTAATGTAAGAATATCTAGTTGACTCACCCCCACTTTACGCAGTAAATCGCCGACTATATTTATGGCCGTTACTCTAGATGATGGTGTCATTGCGTTGCCGTTTATTTCACCTGTAATCACGCAATGGTCAAAATACTTTGTTACAATCAATATTCAATATAAAACATATATCACGATGTGCATAATTATTCTAAAGTTCCCATCGCAACCCAAACTGAAGTAAACCTGATTGCTTGAAATGATGGTTCTAGCGATAACTTCCACCCACAAGACAGTATTTTGGATATAGAGTTATAGGCAGATGTGGAAGCCAGATAACAATTCTACTATCGCGGAAATTCGGCGACAACGCATTCAATGTACCTATTTGTTATAGCACGCGACTAGGGATGTACCGACTATCGGTAAAGCCGACTATCCGGCCACTTTTATAGTCGGCGACTAGTCGGCAAAAAACGCCGACTAGTCGGCCATTACTTTATTCATATATAAATAGGGTGATTGAAATGATTTTTTTTCATTATTAATTGTTTTTATTTCAGTATCAGTCTTACAAATTGGCAAAATAATACAGGAATAGAAACAAAAAATAAATTCTGAACGCAAGTCTACCCGAACACCGCCGAAAGCAATGATCGGCTTGGCCGACTGGCCAAACTCATAGTCGGCCCAACACTACACGCGACACATCATTCTTGTAATGCCCTCGAAAGTACGACGCGGATGGCGGCGGCTCACAACCTATTGATACAATGCAGTCTTGTGTAAATAGCGCCAGCTATATTACGATGCGTAATTTTCGCCATGGTGTGTCATAGCAACCAAATACGCCAAGCGTAAACTCAGTCTCCGAATTTCGGCGATGTAATGTCACTAGATTAGATTCAGCCGTTGAAACAAGAAAGATTAATGTGTTATAAAGATAATGTAGATATATATTTTCCACTTACGTTTTTGTGGTGACAACAGAGAAGTTTGTGTTTCTATCTCAACTTGATTTCGAGACGGGTTTGAAATATGTCCATTGACTAATGTGCTTTCAATTGTACTGTCATCTCCCTTCTTTGGTTTTGGAACCTTTTCCATTACTTTCAGTTCTAGCTTCAGATCTGAAATGATAGTAATATTTGATGATTTGTGCAGCAATCAGTAAATAAATAGGTAGGCTTCATCAAATGTCTATTCAACAACTTGACATCTATCTATCTATACTAATATAATAAAGCTGAAGAGTTTGTTTCTTTCTTTATTTGAATCTCTGGAACTACCAGTTGCATATGAAAAATCCGTTGCATTTGATAGCCCAATTCTTCAGGAAGGTTATAGGCTATTTGACATCACACTACGAGCCTTGGGAGCCGAGTAAAAAGAAAACAGTCAAAAATAATGCTAAATGAAAACGAAGTAATTAAGTGCAGGCAGATAAACAATCCGATTGGTATTGGTATAGCGGGCTGTTTTCCGCAACACCACGATTAAACGCGTATTTTGCGTGCGGTCCGATTTCAAACAATCCGATTTCTTATAAATTAAAAGTCGCATTTTGTCGATATTTAGTTAAATACTTATTTGGAATGTAGAGAAGATTTACATTTCTGTACAACAAAAATGCGACTCATTGCGATCGTAAGCACGGGAGCATGGGATTTTGCAAAAAGTGGTAAACAAGGAATAAATAAATAACAATCATACCTCTGGCTTCATCTGTTGCTCTTTGCAACCTCACCCTCAAGTTCTCAATTTCATCTACTTCACTCTCTAGGACAGCATTT
Organism: Thalpophila matura; assembly: GCA_948465475.1. Taxonomy (NCBI): domain Eukaryota; kingdom Metazoa; phylum Arthropoda; class Insecta; order Lepidoptera; family Noctuidae; genus Thalpophila; species Thalpophila matura. The sequence goes on along the minus strand of OX419185.1, from coordinate 9,471,601 downwards.
CTTTCGTAGGCTTGATTTAGCAGTGATTCAATGCATGACACAGATTCTGATATAACTCTGTAAACGGATGTGTAAATTTTGTACATTAAGCCATTGAGGAGTGATGTCAACCATTAAAAAAATATATATACACTAATTATGGATATGAAATAAACATAGGTACTTAATTTGCTAATGCTAATTATCTGGAAGGAGTTACTTAGTCCGGCTGTAACTAGGTTATCGGTGGTGTTAATATAGGATATATATATGATATGTTAATAGGATTATGTAATATAGGATATGTTATACACGGGATGCATAATATATGGCATGAAACAGTCCTTTTAAATGTCAAATGCATTATTATGATAAAAAGTATATTGCAATGATATAAGTTTTTTTCTAGGACATTTTTATTTGAGCAGGCAAGTAGGGTAGATAACACAATAGCTATACTGTGTTGTATCAATAAACTAAAAAGATAATGGTGCTAATTCTGTTGTACATCACACAAAACTGATTTTAATCACACTTTAGCTCTTTCTTACAAATATCATTGAAAAAGGACAAAAAATATTTAGAACTGTCAAATTAGTCTCAATTACAATTAGTTGCAATTATGACTAAATTGACATTAAAACTATTCAAGTAGACCAATTTACAGGACTAAATATCTGCTATACCTCTCTCATGTTTTTTTATTAGAAAGAAACATAATAAGACTATATTAGTTTAGTTCGTAAACAACAGAATCGGCACCATTGTCTAACCTTATCAAATATTAAATTACTAAATATACTAGGAGAATGGCACCAATTATAACTACCACTCACCAAGTAATTATTAATCATTAAGACCATTAAAAAATAAAAACTTATGTAACCTCTTACCTCTGACCTCTCTCTAAATCATCATTTTTTTGCTCTAATTCTCTGATGTACACTCCTTGTTTATCTTTATCTATTTTTAATGCTTGCAGTTCATTCTCCAAAGCATTTGTTTCATGCTGACTTCTTTCCAATTTGTTCTGAAAATGGGAAATATTGTACTTATATGATAATAAATTAATAAATACAAATGAAAATGAATTGAAATGTTTTGATCATGTTACTCACCCTTAAAATTTCAATTTCATTTTTAAGCCGTTGATTCTGATGTTCCAGATCTCTGTTTTGTTTCTCAACTTGTACTAATGAAGCTTCTAATTCTTTTTCAAGTTGTGCTGAGTTTTCAGTGTATTCATCTAATTCTTGTTGTATATCAATAACCCTAAATATAAATAAAATAAAAATATTAAGTACAAAGTGAATCAATTATAGTGTTGTCATGGTTAATTGAATAAAACCGTTTTCATGTTTCTACTGGGCGTCTGGGCCCCACTGTACTTACTTTTGTTCATAATACTTGGCTTGTTTCTTCCAATACTCGACAGTATCAGAATCTGACTGTCTTGGAGATTCCATGTTTTCAACAATTGACTACTTTCAATAGAAGAGATTCCAAGGATGTTTATCAAATCATAACAAATTAATGTTACAGGTTTTACAAGCTAATGCGCAGATACAATTAATAATATTATTATTCGTATCGAAGTCGTTAGGATCAATAATTTTCACGTTTTCTTAAACATCAGCCGTTAAAACACAAAAACTGACACAACTTCGTCGTCAAAAAATCCAAAACAGTAAAAATCCAATGAAATTAAAATGGCTGCGAAAAGACCACAGATTATCTAATAGTTTAATTGGAAATAATTGATTTGACAGCTACAGATAATATTAAAAAAAAAACTCACTTTAAAAGGGCCCATTCACGGCAGTCCGTTATGCAGGCTGTGCGACAACATTCACAATCATAGATAGACATATAATCTATAGACAGAGCCCTAAGGACATAAAGCCGCTGGCCGTTTTTGTTTGTGTGCGGTTCTGGATTTGTATAGTGTGCGTGACTAGGGAAGAGTTGACGCTTCAAAGCCACCAATCACACCGCAATGTTTTGATACAGTGACGTCACTTAACAGTGACGTCACTGTATCACTGTCAACGAGAAATGACAGCCTTCACACAGTATACATACACGGATAAACTACCTCCAGATATTTTTCCTCCAGGAAGACGGCAAGGCGGATTGCCGTGAATGGGCCCCCTATGGTTGATCCGTCAAGGTTGCGCGCGAAATTCAAAATATCATGGGTTTTTTGCAAATTGCAGCGCTGTTTTACGTTAGTATGTTTTGTATGTCGATCCAAATTAGATTCACAACAATAATGTTATTAAAGCCACTAAATAATAATTATGTAATCATCAAAATCATCATTGAAGCCCTCGAAATCAAAGAGGAAAATCGTAATGTTTTCACGAAATAATCGTAATCTCCCCTCTATGTTTAATCTACGATCTACTCTGCTCAGTCACACCTCTATTTGACAGCGCAGTCAGGTGCTCAGCTGTCACTGTCACTGTCAGCTGACGACAAAAGCTGAATACGACAAGCTCTTGCTCTCCGAATAAAATTGATTGAATTTGTTATGAAATAAATAAAACGGTTCTAAACCTGTGAGAACTTATTATGAATTTTCCATTAAACTCACTTAGTATTGTTAGTGCCAACGTATATAATTTTTACACATTCCTCTTGCAATGCTGTGTTCTCGATGATCGCATTTCATTATCATTATTGTTTTTGAATGACGTGTAATGTTTCCAACGGCGGACGCTGAAGATATTTCGCAGGTCACGTCATTAACAACAAAGTCAGGTGCTGCTAGCGATGCCCCAAACTCGGTTGAAAATACTCAAGTCGCAACACAACAGAGCAACAGGGAGTTAACACTCAATATGTTAATCAAAGAGATGTTATTCTGCTTGGCCCTGGCTCTCACCACGTACGGGGCCCTACATAACACGTAAGTTTCTTATTTATTTATAAACTTGCAAATGCCTGCCAAAATTGTAGATTACCAACACATGCATTATGATAAAAATTTTATTGATCCTTTAACATTGAGATTTGGTTTATAACCTTTTAACTACATAATAATGATGCTGTAAGTAATCAACTATTAAAAAAAGTAAACAAAAATAATTTAATATAAAATATGGTGAGCAAAGTCAGCAGGCTGTCTAATCATTATTTATAAGACTCAAATTGAAATGTTGTGATGTACTGCTTTAAAATGGTGTTGTTCCAGACCAACAAAGATTTCCAAACACCCGCAAGCCACAAGGTTCTTCAGACCTGACTCAGTAGTTCAGGACTGGTACAGAGGACAACTCAACAATGTGCTAGCTAGTGTCAATCGGGTGGATGTGTCATTTGTCATGTATTATGCACCATGGGATGCAGAATCTCAGTATGTAAGAGGAGAATTTGAGAAAGCGGCCTTTATTCTAAAAGATCGTGTGAGTATTAAACTTTATTGTACTTATACTTGTTTTATCTGACCTATTATTAATTATTAGGGGGACGTTTTTTGTCATGCTCACTTAATAAAATAGTATTTTTCCAATTAATTAAGAATCATTTTAGAATTAAAGCTATTTCATGTACTATTAATTGCTATTGCCAGCGAATAGTAATAATAATGATATAAAATAACTTGCATCTTGTCTTGAAGTTTTATTTTATTACCTGATCACAGCAAAGCCAAAAGGAAAGGATATGATTTTTGTGTATGTTATTCCTAATATGAATGAGCATGAAACATAATATTATATTCTATAAGTTTTGGTGTTCCAAACTTGCAATAAGTATTATCAGTGTAAAGTACCCATTTAAAATATTACTTTTTAAGTATCCCTTATCTACTAATGATAAAAAATAATTCAAATAACAATGAGATTGTGTGTGCACTCCTATTTCCATAAATGTTTGCCCAAAACTTATTTATTATGATACCACCATATCTATTCCATATTCATGTGTTGTTTTAGGTTCTGTTTTCGGCAATAAACTGCTGGAATCCAGGAAGTGAATGTAGATTACACAACAATAAAATATCCTCTTGGCCTATTTTAATGGCATATACGACCATATCAACAGGAATACTTTACTATGGTAGGTACATATTAATTATACAATACTGTGTGTTGAAGGTCAACAAAGCTTGCCAAGAGTTTTGCTATGCCCAAGCTGGTACATACTTCATTTGGTAACTATCTGAGAAATATAAAGTTTATAACATGAAAAAAAAAAAAAAAAAATTAATAATCCGAATTCCCTACTTCAGTTATATTATCAAGATTGCTATCAATCAATTGTCACAATAATAATGTCAATAACTGTTACTTATCAATTTGAAGACATAATAGAAATGGTAATTAAAGTTCTACTGGAGATAGGTAGCAGCTACCTAGTTGATATGAATAAAAACTAAAAGTTACTGGTAATCAGAAACCGAAAAATCCTATTACCTATAAAATATGCTTTCCAGGTCCTCGAGATGCTCACAGTATGGTCAACTTTTTAGAAATAATAATGAAGCCCCTAAAAAGAGTTTCGTCGTCAGAGGATCTTGTCAATTTACTCTCGCGTTGTGATGTGGGTATATGGAATATATTATTTTTTTACTTTTTTAGACGTTATTTTATTGCTACATTAATTTTAGTCTTTAGCATGAAAGCATTTAGACATTAACTTGGCCCCTAAAAGATAAAATAGCCTTAATGATGTAGATAGTTTAAATGAGCAATAACAACATTGTCTCACACAAATACTGTTTATTTGTAATGTCTGGTTTTTCTCAAGTTTGACGTCATATTATTTGCAGGCAGTAGCAGTTGGGTACACACCATTAACAGATACCTCAAAGTATTATAACATTTGGTACACGGTCGCATTAAAGTCGAGGGAGGCAGACATTCTTGGAGAGATATGTTTCGCGGCTGTGACGTCAGAGGAGCTTGCGGCGGAGCTGGGTGTGGAGAGCGTGCCGAACGCTCGCCTCATGTTGTGGAATGATACCAAGGTTGTTTACATAATAATATTTTTTGATAGCTTTTAGTCCACTGCTGGACATACATAAGCCCTTAGGGGGCTTATGTATGTCCAGCAGTGGACATTTATTAGGTATAGAATAGAAATTTCAGCATACAGCCTGAAAGACTTGTTCACAGAAATAAGTACCTCTGCATCTGCAGAACCTTGAAATTTTAAAAACAATCTGTTGGTATACTTTTGCTTCATGGGCAAGAAAGTGAGCACGAGCATGAACACTGCAGAGCCCTGCGGTTTTCATTTGATAATCAGATGATAATCTTGGTTTATACCGAAAAATGTTTAGTTTTAGTTTATTACTACTCGTAATTCTAAACTGCTTCGTTGGTTTAGTGATCGCAAGTGCGGCTACTGAGCGTGAGATCCTGGGTTCATCCTGGGTCCTGGATCTTAGGCAATAGGCGCGCCCTACGTTGGACTGAAACATAAGGCGATTCGCACACTGCACCGCATCACGCAGCGTAGCGCGGGAGTACATGATCTTCCGTTGTTTGCAAGTACCTGTATTTGTATAGAAATCACGCATGGTGCAAGTGCAACACACTGAAAACGCATTCACGCGCGTGGCTTTTGTTCCGTCGCCACGCAACCTGCAGCGTAGCGCGGGGCGGTATGTGATTCGCCTAACTGGCGAAATGTTACATTTATACATAATTATTTAATTATATTATCAACGATATTATGTTTTTAGTATGGTTTTCCTCATATTCAGGAAAAACATACTTACGTAGATATACAAGATATACTTGCATAATACTTCTTTATTTAAGGACTTTTGTTAATTACACTAATAATTATTAATTTATAAGGCTGTATTGTACATTAAAATTTTGTTTTGAATAATTTTCTGGTTTACTAACAGGAATACATATCGCGAGACGGCGACCTTCAAGCGTGGAATCATTCTTCGCTAATACTTTGGGTGCTGGATAACTTCTCACAACCAGTGGCAAGGATAATGCCACTGTGGAGAAAGGCGTTCAATTTCGAGAGATATGTCGACGGCAATCCAATATTAATCCTCTTCACGCCACTTAATCCGTTGTATGAACAACTGCCGTCATTCGCTTTGGTAAGTAATTAGTATTTCCATTAGCTCTGTAATTTCACATACGCACAATGGCCCAATTAAGAGGCTAACTCAGACCACAAAAAAAGGTCTTTGTTGGTCTGAGGAGGCTAAGTGCGGAAAACAGGTGGTAGGTGGTAGTAGGTAGTATATACTACTACTTTATTTCGCTCTATAATACTTTTTTTTTACTAAACAGTAAACAGTATTATAGAGCGAACTGAAGTCTGGTATCCAGAGTCGTAAATAAAACATGCGAACTTGCGAAGCTATAAACACAAAACAAAAACTTAAGAAGCTTTTAAAAATGATAATAGGTAAATTAATGAGTTGCACAAGAAGTACAAAGAAATAATGTATGTATTTAAAATATAAAAAAATACTGTTTATTTTCCTTCTTCGACCTTAATATACTTTTCAAAAAGTTTGCAACCCTAGTTGAAGGGTTTAACAGAAACGTCATAATCCATTAACCACCAAGACCGATTCCAACATCCTTACTCCAGAAGTTCAGACGCCGAGTTTTATTTACCAACGCACGATTCGATACATCGATTGACGTCTTCAGTGGCGTAGGACGTTGTTAGTAATTTTTAAAACAAGACTTTCATGTCGAATTTACTAATACAATGCGTTTACCTCGCTAACGCACAAAACACGGAAAACACAATTGATTTTGACCTCCAGGACAGATAAACGGCTATTATACGCCAGCCGTTCATCGTCGTTCAGACTGACGCGGTGTGCGGTGGAGGTCAGTATAGCGACTCCTTAAGGCGTGGCCTGTCGAGCTAAGTCGTCAGTTCGATTCAATCGACACTCCTAGCATAAGCATATTGATCTTAATATACTTAACAGAATACCACATTGTAAAAAAAAAACTTTCTTGGTAAAAATACTTTAATATGAGCAACTTGTCCACGTTTAGCCAGAGCGCCTAACAAACTGAGCATGCCCGTTCTAATATTTTATTGGTAAAAATAAAATACTACTCAAAGACTGCGCAGACGCAAGTTCGCGACTGCTTGCTTGCAACGTGACTCGTGACATTGTAGAGAGGAAAGTCAAACTCAAACCAGTTAAACCACACAAACGTACATTTACATTACGAGCAATGAAATTAGTTTTTTTGTGCACGTTTTTAGGTACAGCTATACCGGTATCTGTAAACCCACAGAAATCTAAATACCTCTCTGCGACTTATTAATTAGATTTCTGTGAGTTTAGTCGCAAAGGCGTTTAAAAATGTGACGCATGTGAATGGAATTAAGTTTAATTTTCTATGACATTGACTGCGAACCGGCGATTTCTCAGAAAGTTACATTTACGCCGCAATTAAAGATTTTGTTCAATTTTACCATGTTTTTGAACACGTTTAGACAGTTTTCCGTTCACTCTACAATGAAATTTAATTTTAGTTACACAGAACCAAATTTTTGTCAACCTATAACACAATAAAGTGACCACATAGCTTATGCAATATGTAACCGAAACCAGTTGCTAAATCAAGTTACCGTTAAGTCTTGTCAAACCTTGGTTATTTCTCAAATAACCGAAGTAGTATGGTTCAATTTTTTTTCAGTGTATTGTGACTCTTATTTGTTAGCATTCAAGGGAATTGTGTGAATCGGTAAAATTGCGTCTCGTCAGCCTCTTAATTAATATACCAGTGTCCGTCGCACGCGGCGCAGTAGCGACAGCGTGGCTAGAAGCTGAGTCCATCAGAGTATTCTATTTCTTTCAGTTGCGTGAAGTAGCAATGGAATACTACAACTGCAAAAACAAGGACAGTAGCCAATGGACATCAGAATTACTAAAACTACAACAAGTTCAGAGACTACTCTATCAACAGAAGAACTACACAAAATTCTGTAATGAGTTCAAATTCAAGACACCCATTAGAAAACAAAGCCGTTTTTACAGAAAAGGGGTAGAATCGCAAAACAATAAATATCCATGGTATAATTCTACGCAGAAGAAACATCACAAGAATGGAGTGTTTAATTTTCTTTTGAAGAGAGGTTTTACTACTTCGAAAGCTGTTGAGAGTGTAGAGGAGAGTTCTCAGTTGATTTCGTCGTTGGATTGGTTGCAAGAATGCAGTATGAAAGCATTGCCGGCGGAAAGGAGTTTTTATGAGCATTACGAACAATGTCAGACATTTGAGGAGAACTTCAATCATGAACATGAAGTAACTCCCGAACTGGAAGAGTAAGTAGACTTTTGGTATTCTAACAAGTGCTTGTATTTCATTGTTTAAAACAAATGCATACAGTCGAACACAGAATCACTTCCTTTTTTGAAGTCGCTTAAAAACAAGCATCATTAAGCTCTTGATAGAACTTACGATGATGATGCATGTGACTTTTATTACTCTGTAATAAGGTTCATATTGGATTACACGAATACACATGAGTCATTTCAGATTCTCATTTGATGTACCTACTCATGATATATTAATTTAAGGTCTGATATGATTACTTGAAATTCACTTTTCCTAAGAATTGTTCTTAGGAAAAGGGAATTTAAAACATAGAAAAAATTTTGAAGATAGGATAGGATCGGTACTTACAATTTTGCCATTTACACGTGTGTAAAGACGAAAAGATATACCTACCTTATTTTCTTTGTTTTCGACCTTATTTCAATGATAGTAAGGTTCATAACTTTTTAGTCACAGAAAATGGAACTTGCGGCATATTAAGTTTAGGCTGCTTATATAATTTATTAGACCTATTAATATCACGACGATATTCAATTTCAGAATAAAAACCACAATGCTGCCTTTTGAAGACGACCCGCTATCATCAGAGAATCTTTTACAAGACAGTGTCAAACACTTCTGCAAGGTATTCCGGTTTGCGCACGAGTGGGGATCTCCTATCTATCCTTCTGGGCAACCGAACATTGATGAACGACGTATAAATATAACGCACATAGAGGGGTTATCGTGTGCGCGTAACTTTAGTTTACACATGATTGCAGTCGATAGTATAAGAAACCATCACTTCGCTGAATCACTTGGCATAGATATTAACAATAAAAAGGACATGACGGCTGTCGTTATATTGGATAGTAAGGTAACTAATAAATGTGTCTATCACACAATATTAATTAAGGTGTATTGTTCCCAGGTTGTTGAATTAGCAATCCTACTCTTACATATTTCTAAGACGCATTTTTGAATATTCTGTCTATTTGTAACACACCTTTTTCACCTACTACAATTATTTATAACGTTTCCACAGCACGAAAGCCAGTACTTATTATCAGAGGACTACAACGCGAAGTCAATAAGAGAGTTTATATCTAACTTTACAAACAAAGAGCTAAAGCGCTCGCTTCGGTCTCACGTGTACGAGACGGCGCATACGCATTACTTCGGGTCCGACGGCGCGGCCGCACAGATGGGCATCAACGACAACTCCGTGTATATCGAAGACCTCACCTCGAGGAGCTTCAGGAGAATGGTGAAGACGCCGGGCACTGTGAGTTATACTTAGAGCCGTATTTTGTTTCCTACTCGTATTTTATATCGGGACTTTCGTGCACAAACATAATCAAAATATCATATTTCGACTAACCTCGACGTTTCTATCAAGTTGCATTGACCGTGGTCACGAGCGCTTATTTGTTTTTTGGGAACCAATCTGATGATATTGTCCTAGATGTTTTTATCGGTGTATTCTCGTTGGCCCCACTTGCCGTGTCCCCACTGGTGGGGCCAACAGAAATTTAATAAAATTATTAAAAATGTTCCCGTTGGCCCCGCTGGTCTGTTTATATCGTGTCTAAAACGTGCTAGGTATATCTCTGCAGATGACGCTGGTGGCGGTGTGCGGCGGCGCGTGCGGCGCGCTGACGACGCGCGCGCTGTGGGCGGCGCGCCGGCTGCTGGCGGCGTGCGGGCTGCGCGCGCGCCTCGCCCGCCTCGACGCGCTGCGCCACGACCTGCCGTGGCACTACACCGTGCACCACTACCCCACGCTGCTCGTGTTCCCCGCGCACAGGTTGCTACACTACACTCTCATATAATAGCTTGGCTGCTGGCGGCGTGCGGGCTGCGCGCGCGCCTCGCCCGCCTCGACGCGCTGCGCCACGACCTGCCGTGGCACTACACCGTGCACCACTACCCCACGCTGCTCGTGTTCCCCGCGCACAGGTTGCTACACTACACTCTCATATAATAGCTTGGCTGCTGGCGGCGTGCGGGCTGCGCGCGCGCCTCGCCCGCCTCGACGCGCTGCGCCACGACCTGCCGTGGCACTACACCGTGCACCACTACCCCACGCTGCTCGTGTTCCCCGCGCACAGGTTGCTACACTACACTCTCATATAATAGCTTGGCTGCTGGCGGCGTGCGGGCTGCGCGGCTCACTCGCTCGACACGCACACATTTCTTCGGCGTTCATGTTGTTTGCGTGAACAAGCGATACCAATCTCGTCTGGCATCCGCTTTGGCGACCAGTTTAGGCGAACGCCAAGGGTAGCCACGGAAGCGCTGCTGGCGTCACTGCCATGGCATCCTAATGAGATATGGCCCTAAACCAGTGGTCCGCGAAAACTAAATTAAGATCCGCGAAACAAAGTTATATATTCCCTTATAAATTATGCCACGCCTAATGAAAAAGTCCTAATTAGTGATGGGTTTCTGCCCGGGAAAAAACCCCGTTTCGAGTTTATGCCCGGGCATAAACCCATCTATATAGTTGGGTTTCTGCCCGGCCAATAAATTGTTTCGGGGTTTTTGCCCAGGCAGAAAGCCATCACTAGTCCTAATGGTCCCCGGTCAAAAAAGGTTGGGCACCACTACTTTAAACAGTATTGAAAGTTTAGTGATGTAGTGATTTAACACTTCGTCTGTTCATTTGAATGTCGCTTTGCGTTATTTAATGTCTTGTTTCCAACAGGCGGGGCGAGGCGGACAGTCAGTCGTACCCGGGCGAGGAGCGCGTGACGTCAGCGGGCGTGGTGGCGCTGGCGCTGCGCTCGCTGGCCGCGCCGCAACACCTGCGCGTTCGACTCGCACTGTGCACAGCTGTACAGGTACAATTGCATACTAACTTTGTCAGCCGCACCCGGGCAAGTTGACTGTCACTGATGTCAGCGGGCACGGTGTGCTGGTCAAATATAATTCATACCAAAGACAAATATATACAGACAATACAGATGAATATTGTTTCTCTCACAGAGTCACATCGAAAAAAGAACATGTTTAAAAGACGTAAAGGAACATGTGACGTCAGTCATCGGCAAAAACCTTAAATACTGGCGACAGATTGAAGACAAAGAGCTTAAGAAAGCCTTATTTAAAAGACTGCAACACTTACACACACTCGCGTTGGACTTAAGTTTATTCCATATAACTGATCTCAGTGCAAATAGTGTGAAACAAACATCACTATCGAACACCCTTAGTATATTATCAAAGAACTGGGACATCGATATCTCGGTGTTAAGAAAAAATGCTACTGTAGCATCACTACGAAAAAGAAGTTGATATTAGATTTAACTTTGTAAATAGTGTACATTGCTCATATAGAAATATGTAACTATGTTATTTATTTTTGAAGCCCGAAGTATCTACTATTAAACGTTGAAAACAAATATATTTTACTTGTTTTTTTATCTTATTATTCTATGAATAATTGTTATGCTAATATGTATTTTGCAAAATATATTTAAGTATGTCTAATAAAGTTTTATTTGTTTAACATTAAGATGGGTATAATTTTTATGTAATTTAGTTTGGATCATACACTCATATACAGAATTGTACTTATCGTAATTTCCGAGGCGCATATTTAATCTAACTTAGGAAATTTATTCTGCAAATAGGTTACTAATAACACTTTTACAAGTCAGGTTTTAGGTATAGGTAGATCACAACCCTCCAATAAATAGTCTTATTATTTTTTGCGAAATGATTCGTATGATTCTTGTTAACACTTTGTTTTTAAAAGCGCACTGATGTTGTTAAATCTAAAAGAGATTTCAAAAATCAACTGATGCGAGCGAGATTTGAACCCGCGACCTCTGTTGAACCGTGACACTGCGTACAGAGCTACCGCGTCCCGCCCCGCTTCAGTCGAAATTAGAAATCTCTTTGAATACGCCTCTTATGAGCGCACGGATGTAGCAAAATATAATTTGATTTGAACAGCATTCAAATCTAAACTTCTAATTAAAGACATGATGGACCTTTTCATTACACTATCAGCCAAAAGACCGATCTCTGCCACAAAAACCGGTCCTGCGCTCCTCATCCTGCGGATTCCTGCGATCGTCACTAGCCCACCTTGTGGGGCGCTTACCCTTTTGTTCTTATTCCGCAAAATGTTAGGTTCGTAATAGGTATAGGTACCGGCACCAAAGATGATCACAGATCGCGCATGTACATTTTCGGCCCAATAGACAATATAGATACAGTTGACAATACGTAATAGAAAATGGTTAAATTAGACGACGAGCATCGACTGACGAACCAATCGCGTGCAGCCTCGGCGCCCCCCGTCTTCTTCATTCCGTCAAAGAGACCGAAAAATCAGCTAATGCGCAGGTGACGTTTGTGATCAAGACTGGTGCCGGGATTTATACTAAATTTATCACAGTGCCTATTATAGATTAACCGAAAGGGAGCCATTTAGAGAGGCCTTTGTATTGCAGGGGTGGTTAACAATGAAGTCGGGTAAAAAAAGAAGTAGGTAGTAACTAGGTACATATTTGAATTCGTTTTATTCATTCAGTAATTCTCGATACATTTGTTCAGAACTCAACATCTCTTCCGAAGAAGGAGAGCGTGTTTTGTTTAGTACTGCTACGCCACCCGCGCACCACACTCAGTACAGTCGCAATAGCCTTCTTTACGTACAGACCTAAATAATAGATAATCATTTAAATTAAGATGGTATCTTCGACATTAATTTCAGATAACATATATAGACTAATACGTCTTGTAGGTAGTCTACATTTTATCTAATTATAAACTACCATTAATGGATGATAGGTATTGAATTCGCTAGATTTTACAACTCGATTAAATAATTTTCACGTGCTGACTATCACACGTATGACTATCAGATAGTAATCAGTAGATTACTATCAAAATCGTGTCAACCGTCTGCTTACTTCACAGGTTGAGTTAGTTCGATTCCATTAATAAATTAAATTGTCCGATTTATATCCGCTTCCTGAGACACACGACCTCCTTGGAAAACAGCACGGTGGACAAGAGATGCGATCGAAAACTATGGAAGATGAAATATCCCAGCCCCCCACACTTCATTTTCTCCGACAGAAACACTGCGCCCTGCACGCTTAGCATGACCAATAAATTCTATCTCTATTCTACCAAAAAATAGACAAAGTTCTTTTTATCAAATCGTTATCTCATCTGCCCGAGCACGCGGCGACCCGTGCTTGGTTTATCAGAATTTTGTCTTCTGAAGGATAGAGACAGTTCTTCTCTTCATTGTACGCGTGCATAAAACGGTAGAGATCATTCTACAATCTGTCACTTTGTCTATTCTTCTGTAGAAAAACACGGTTTCTATCGCGGTCGTGCTGGGCCGGCTGGATACGAACTGCAGTGGCCAATGTGGAAATCGCATTACCGGTTGCGGGCTCAGGTTGGCCGCTGCAGAAACAATCTGGCCAAATGGAGTATCATCGATCCATTCCAAGCAGTGCGAATGCGGGTCGCTTCACAGAATAGGTATGCTACACCTTTTCTGCCCGTCATGCACAACTAGCTGCACAAGGATTTAAAAGAGGGAAGAAACAACAGGGCAGTAGGTACAAGTCACCACATAGGTACCTCCTGGTCGAAAAAAAAATTATGTTGGTCTATTGACACGAAAAGAAGAACCGAATCATAAGCATCTACTGAAGTCTATGTCAACAGAACCTGTGAATCTGACATTGTTAACAAAGTTCACAATTTCTATTGACATGGACTTTACTTAAGTATTTGCCCACTATTGGCCTATTCCATAGTGCGGGATATTACGCACCGAGGTTGCTTGTGTCCGTGAAGTTAGGGAACATTTGGTGGTACGGCTTGATGAGGAACACGAGGTCTATGCCTACTACACCGCTTAAATAATCACTCAGTGTGCCCGCAACGCGCTCGTCGTTACTGCTTTGGTGTACCTAAAAATTATGCATTTTTACTTTTTACCGATTATAATAATTATTATTAATGGTTATTGCTAGGTTTAAGTATAGAATAAAGACTCACGTCGAATTTCTTTCCCCAGTAACTGAACTTACATTCCTACTGTACCACTTTTTGGTGTCTAAGTACAATATATAGATAAGTATGTACTTAATTATAATGTAAACATAGGTGAAGTAGGTAAATTAAATAGATAGGAGCTGATTAAAAACCAGTTGTACCTACCCAACCAAAGTTAATAAAATTTATATGGGTCAACCACGCAAGTTTCCTTTACAAAGTGAAAAAGAATATCGGCAAATAAAATCTATAACATAATAAAAAACCGCCGGTGAAGTCGGTTAAAAAACATGAGACCCTTCGTACCTCGTAAAGTCGACCATCTGGCAAGCGTGCTTGTCTAGCCGCGTATTCGCCGATCTCTTGCAACGACCGGTAGTTGCTCGGTGTGCGGAGCGAGTAACGCCATGGATACAGAATGTATTCCTACAACAAAATTATACTTGTTTAGAATTAATATAAACATGTTAAAGCCTCTTCGGAGGTGTAAAAAGAGCTTTTAAATTTCAACTCATACAGGTGAAGACACAGTAGCTCAGTTGGTTCAGTGGCGTGCCAACAGGGCAAGCCCGAGGGTATATCTCTAAATTTTTCATGAATGTGAGTAGCGCACAATAAAAAAACACTTACAATCATGAAAAATTAGGCGAAATACACTCGGGCTTGCCCTGTAGGCACGCCACTGTTGGTTAGAGCGATGCCACGGTGAGGCAGAGGTCGTGGGTTCAAACCGCCTGTGTCAGTTGTTTATTTAAAATCTCTTATTTAATAACAGCACCTATCTAGGTAGGTATAGGTTTTTGGACTAAGTAATATTTAGTTCGCGAGATGAAGCTGATTTATGTGAATTTAATCAGTAAGTATCTACATATAATTTGTAAGAGATCATATTGTGTAGATTTAGAGAAAAAAGTGACCAACCTTTTTAGGCGAGAAACTTGCATGTAAATGTATGGCCAAATTAATAACATCGCCCAGTTTGTCAACATACTTGCGAATTGCTCTCGTTTCAGCAGTGGAAAAGGGCTTCTGACCTGGATAATATTGACAACACCGCGGTGGAGTTTTATGTACGTCATCTGAAACGGGCAGACAGATTTAGGTAGATAGAAAAAGCATCCGACATAGATTATATTATAGGTGTAGAAGTGCTCTCTATGAATGTGCATTCCATTCAAGGACGTTATTCTTCCAATTTTCGTATATTCCGTGGCATAGATGAGAATAAGTACTAAAGTATTCCGTGGTTCCAGTAGACATCGGTTCTTGAAGGGCCACTTCTGTTACTCGGGTGACTCTCTTTCAGACCAAGATAATGCCAATTCCAATATAATCCCATTCCAAGATATCCCGATTCCGGATCTTATTCTTCAAAGAAATTCCCGAGGATAGGTTGCTCCATAACGCGAGCTATAGGTACCTGACCTAAAAAGCTCTTATTTTTTACCTTTTGTTATGTTGGTATGTAGGTAGGTAGTTACTTACTTACTTAGGTTGATGATCTTGAAAGATTTCCATTGGTTGTCCTTCAATAACGTAAATCCCCAAGATTTAGGTGCCTACATACGTAGCAGTGACGAACAGTCAATTTTTGTAAGAGATAAGCCGAGCAAAAAATGCTTAGGTAGGTATATACCTACCTACCTTTGACGAGCGTGACGCATGTAGTTCAGTAACTCTATAGGTGTAGCAGGCTGCCTGACTTCAAAGTTATATATAGTATAAACCGTTTCCGATCTAAGTACCTACTTGTCCATCATGAATTAATTTGACAATACTTAGTAGGTACCTTAGTGGCACTACTGATTGTGCCATTTTTCAATGGAAAGCCGGTATGAAACCTTTGCCACTGCTACGTAATACTACCTACGTAATACTTATCTATGTACCTACTTTAATAGTATTAACTTACCTTGCCAATGATAAGCGAAATTGCGATTGATATTTGTCCCAAAACAGACTGGATCTTTTTCTTCGGTTTCCGTGTCTACGTTTTTGTGCCACTCAGCTGGGCGGTTGTGAAGTCTCAATGTTGCGTTGCCTGCCCACTCTTGGGGCTCTAATGGTGGACGCGAACGCATCTTGTGAGTAAATTGAATGCCATCCGGATTAGCCAGCGGTATCAGATACCTTGCACAGAGAACAAGATCTAATCGGTAGGTACCTACTTACTTACCTACTAATCCTACTATTATCTAGTAGGATAATAATTTTTTTTTAGATATCTACTAATTTAGTAAATTATGACACTGTCTTTCCTACAAATAGTAAGTAGGTAGGTATGTAGTCACATTGTTCCATGGTAGTCACATACAAAGCAGGGGTTACTCACGCACGATAGGATGGATGTTGCATATACTTTGTTTAGTAAAACGCTACCAGATGACGTTGTTATACAATTACTTCTCTGCGATATCATAAATAGCGGATACAGTGATTGCCTTCATAACATAATCAATTTAATACTTATCTACTTACAAACTTAATTTTTTAGGGTTCTGTATCCAAAGGGTGCCAACGAGACCCTATTCCTAAGCCTACGCCGTCTGTCCGTCGGTCCATCTGTCCATCTGTCTATCACAGGGCTGTATCTTAAAAACCGTATTAACTATAGCCAATTGAAAATTTCGCAGAATAATGGGCATTTTCACCAACCTATCAATATCTGTTAAATAAGCTAAAGATACAATTTTTGACACAATTTTATTCCTTGGATAAAATGTTATCTAACGATGGTGAAATCGGCTCTAAGTGTAGGTACCTACTTAGAAGTATGGCCGCTATGGTGGCAATCCGTGGATTTTTTTTTCACGGATGCAGGTAAGTAGGTAGCTAAATCAACAGCCTGTACATTTAATATTAATGAGACATGATGACAAATCAATTACAAACTTTGTTTATGTATGTATGTACGTTATACTGATGGATTATTTAAAATTGATTGCTTTAATCACAAAGTTGATGACTGCTGAAGTGCTGACTAATTGCATCATGCTTTAAAAACAAAAGAATATAACAATATAAGAAGGTACTTAATTTGTTGGACGAACTGTTTAGCACTAGGTCCAGTTGAAAACCTGCGTCAGGCACTAGTGGTCTGGCATTTATGCTGAACTAGACCTATTTGTCAAAGCCGCTAGGCACACATCAACTACTTTAATTTTATAAACCTTTTATTTTATTTTTTTGTCCGTGTGTCTAACTGTGTTGTGCCAAATAAATGTTTTTTCTTTCTTTCATTAAGATACAAGCAAAGCACGCGCATATTTATGTTGAAACCGTAGCTCGCTCTTAGATCTTAAAGATTCCCCTCTAATGTTTTTTGGCTTACCTATATCAAGCAAATTACGTACGGCTGCAGTCGAGGATGCAAATAAAACCGATATAGATTATTAAAACTATTTAATTAAGATAATTATTACAATTAAATCGGTAAAACTAAGAGGCGTGACAATTGTTCGATGTGAGAAACAAGAGTGATTCACAAATACACTAAATTAATATTAATCACCGCAATTACACAATCTTCGATCACACGACATCGGATTGCTGAGAAGGCGAATCTCACGGTGCAGAGCGCATCGCGGTATTAGTCATTGTCTTATGAATTTAGGGTTCCGCAAGCGCAATATAACATCTCCCTCCACGAGATCGGCAACTATTTGAAAACTCTAGTCGAGAATAGTGACGATGGCGAAGCTGGATCGGTCTCTGTAGTGCAGGCCTCGTTATCTTTAGCTTTAATATCGATTCCATCAGTGGCTTTCTTTAGTTGGTTCAATCTGCGACGACGAAGAATAATGATGATAATAAGTACAGATGCACCGGATAATAGAATGTATACCGGTATAGTAGTGTGATATATAGCTTCAATGTTCGACGACTGTAACGTTACTGGTTCTTGTAGAGTGATTTCAGAATTACTTGAATGCAAACTGCTAAGATCTATGGTATCTGGTTTTATAGTTTTCATTGGTGCATTATATGAATTTTCCTTTATGGTTGGTAAGTCCATAATCTTCAATATCTTTCCCTTAATTTGATCATGACGATTGCTTGCAGTAAACGCCGTAGTTCTTAGCACGCAGCCTTTGGGTATGATAGATAAGTAGCTCCCTTTCAGCATTCTGTAGTTATCTTCAGAACAAGTTAAGCGAACTTTCGTAGGTTTAGGAAAGCTCACAATGAAGTGTTGGTCGTCTAGCTGCTCCATTGCTTCAGAAGACAGGATGACTGATGTAAACTGACAGGACTCATTAACTTTCTGGTGTAGTATAAGATGCTGGATACAGTCTGATTGTTTGCCATGATGGTGACTTAAGTTATCCTCGCAAAGGTGACCGTGGCTGTACTTCGGACATTCTGTCTCTATGTACAATAGATCTTTTTCGTGAACCGCTATGAAAGGATAAGTTGGAATCAGGACCTTATTATCATGATTAGGAGCCAGGGATAGTTTATATAGGATAAAGTTAGTAGGATAAAGTATCGGAAATTTTATAACTATCACTATTTTATTCCCATTATAATAATATCCTAGTCTAATTATATCAAAATATTCTCTGAAACTGATATCTAAAAATTGATCCTTATTATATAACATGCCTAATCTATTCATCATATCCTTGAACATAGCATAGTTCAATATAGAGTTATGAATACTTTTAGCCCTAATAAATGCCAATAAATTTTGTAATTTGAAAAGTTCTTTAGACAAATTATCTATATTATCCCCTAATATCATTAGTAACTGTGCCAAATGAGCATATTTAATTGTATCCGTTTCATGTCCAGCATTACTAGCTAGAATAGAATTGATAATTTTTTCGATTTTATATTGGTTTTCTACTATTATATCTGTAACGTTTGAGCTACGCGAAACCCACTGCTTGCTTAAACTTATTTGGTGGTTAATTTCAGTAGCTAAATTATTTTCATTCTGTTTTAAGATTGCAATGGCATTATCATATTTTACTGCGTCAGTATAATCTAAATTACCTGAAATGCTCTTTATTACTGAACCAAGACCATCTATGAGACCTCTTTTAACACGCTTTACCTCAAGTGTTTCTAACTGTTCTGATATTTCTTCTAATTTAGTATCTAGATATTTAACGTGGGGTTCATAGAGAGATCGCGACATATTACTTAATTGTGGCGTAAGATTTTGCAATTGCTTGTTAACGGCTTCTAAACTATCGCGCATATCATCAAGATTTATAATTTGGAGAAAGAAGTGGAAATGTGAGATTATTCTCGTGGGCCCTAGGTTGAGGCATATAAAAAGGCTGAGAGGGCATTTTTAAATTATTACCTGGTTGGTTAAAATTATTCCTTTTATCAGGTAAATGGTCGTTACGATTTTGCAGATATATGGTATTAGTTTCCTCATGTACAAATTCTAACGCCTTTTCTATAGTTTCAGGGCGCATACAACGCACACGTGATCCTATAGGATCTTTTAATCCGCGTAGAAATGCCTGAAGCGTTAACTTACTATATAAATCCCTTTTAGCGTCTACAGTAGTCTTTAAGGTGTCGTGTAAGGAAACGTATGTCATAATCGTACTAAAAAGATTCTGACAACGTTCGTAAAATTCTTGCGGAGTGTTAGAACCCTGTGTTAAAAGAGATAAATCGCTATAAAGGGCGGTCTCATCCCTTTGGTCAGCAAAATTATTCACCAATGCCCTACGGATGCCATTCCAATCACTTGCTATACCATTCGAGTTGATTAAGCGAGCAGCAGACCCTACGATTTTATTTAATATTCCATTAATAAGTGCAGAGTTAATTAATTCAGAACCACCTTGAACATTATAATATTCTTTAACTAAATGATCACACAATTGAATAAACCTAGTCAGCACATTCGGGTTCCCGTCGAAGTCGGGTACTAACCGTAATGCTTTATAAACGGTATTTATATCCAAAGACATTTTCTCAGAAAACGATTCTGTGTCTTCGTATAACGTATCTAAATTAATATTTCTTCTAAAATCTATCACTGAATGTCTACTACTTCTAACTAACCTAGTATTTCCGGATTTTCGTGGAAAGAAAATTTTGGAAAATTATATTAGTACAGGCTAGGAGAAAGCGGACACTAGAAATAATCTAATGTACTTACTTGAACATTATATCGGTCCCTTTGCGTAATCAATGTCTGGATTCCTCGATACAGCACGACGTTGTAGATTCGGGATACTCTGGAGCGACTGGATAGCCGCACGGGCAGCTCACAGTTTGCGGAAATCTTCCTTTTTACGCGAAACCGACCGCGAGTATCCTACCGACTGCGCCAATTACGTACGGCTGCAGTCGAGGATGCAAATAAAACCGATATAGATTATTAAAACTATTTAATTAAGATAATTATTACAATTAAATCGGTAAAACTAAGAGGCGTGACAATTGTTCGATGTGAGAAACAAGAGTGATTCACAAATACACTAAATTAATATTAATCACCGCAATTACACAATCTTCGATCACACGACATCGGATTGCTGAGAAGGCGAATCTCACGGTGCAGAGCGCATCGCGGTATTAGTCATTGTCTTATGAATTTAGGGTTCCGCAAGCGCAATATAACAAGCAGAGGTAAAATTATTGTTGTTTATTGCAGTGCCACTGTGCCTCAGGTTTATTAATGGAATCTACACCCCTGGTAGGGAGGTTTACAAACGTAGGTAGATTCTCAAAGACATCATCACAACAGCACTCGCGCTTCGATATGATAAAGGTGTCTTTTGTTATCTAACAGTGCTCAATATTACCTACTTACCTACCCGTATCTCATGTTCAAGTGATCATTAGGTATGCTGGTTGCTAAACGATAGATCCATCTAGTAGTTTAGACAAAACACTCTAGTGTTTCATTCATGTCACAAAGGTTTCATTCAAAAGGTTTTCATTCATATTCACAAAACTGAACAGATCCATAAAGTGATAGCATACCTACACTCAGCCTACGGCTCAGCTGTTGTCTGCTAACTCAGGTAGGTATATAAGTCGATACGGGCAGACAAGACAACCACCGTCTGAATCTGGCCTCTGACAACGTTTCGTCTGATTAACTACTCGGTTTAAAAATAAACGTTCAATTGATCACGAAGGTATCGATTGTATTAGGTAGGTATAGTAAGCCGACCTTTTTATCCTAAAAATAGTAAGCCGGGGCCGCATTATGACGTAAGTAGGTATTACCGGCATTATTGTTTTTATTAGTTTTTTAGAAATAAACTACTATAAGCTTATATAGCTATATAACCTATATAGCTATATAGCCTATAAGCTTATATAGCTTTTATAGCTGCGCAAGTCCCGCAACTGCGTTCGCGTGGAAGTTGGAAAACAACATAACGTCATTATTATCTTCAGATAAACTTTACCACACCTTACACCGCTTTAGGGATGGGATTACAAAAAGTCCCTTCTTAGTCCACCTCTAGGGTAGTCAAGGAATATTTCCTCCAAAAGGAGGAATTCAAATCTCTAGGTCCACCGGTATAGGCTGTGCGTTGTGTCAGTCAGTACCTAAATGAGTCACGGTAATGTTATAGTATAGAAGAAAAAGATTTCTAGGTATCTACCTACTTAGGTACTATTACTTAATTAGAACTTTTTAGGTATTGTTGGTAGTTACTACTGTAAGTACACTAGAGACGTGGGTCGTTTACTTACCAGTCATAATCGTTGAAAAATGGCGTTTGATAGCTTGCATCATAAAGTAATCTCTCTGACAGCTCCAAAATGGCATTTGGGGCCCCCCAAGCCATTGGGTTTAGTGCTGTTCAGTAAAATTATTTCGTTAGTTTAAATCGTAGAGATTTGTTTACTTTTAAGAAGCCTGCTTTGGTAAATCCGAATAATTCCTAAACAAACCTCTAAATTAGGGATTCCCAATCTTTTTTGCGTTGAGCTTCCCCGGATTATTAAGAAATTACTCATGCTCCCCCTTTTATTTTATTTTTTCATCGTTAGGTACCTACAGTAAAAATCATAATTTTCATGACAATTATTTCTTTGTAAATTTTTTAAAACTTTCCTCAGAATTAATTAAACCGAAGGTTAGCATTAAGATTCCAAACTTTTTTCTTTTCAAAATTTTCTTAAGAATATCTGAACATGAAGGGGCCTTAATGGCCCCTTCATAATCTCTATACGACTCCCACAAGGGGGTGCGCCCCACTGGTAAGGAAGCACGTACAAATCTGTAGGTCCAGGATTTAATTGGTATACCTACTTACTTATAATAATATTTTTTAGTAATGCATTCTTTAAATGATTCTTAGAAAGGTCATGGGTTATTAACCAACCAAACAGCCGTAATGGTAAGTTCATGAAGTTCATACAACGCAACTTCGAAGAGCGCTTACTGATACCTACTGTAGGATCTGTTAGTTTCTATCAGGAGTAGTTACACTGGCTCAGTATAACACCAAGTACCTAGACTTACGAATTTAGCTATCACACCCACATTTACGTCTCCCACATGGCTACCCTGGTTCACACACCGTATGTACCATAGACCACACAATAGACCAATGTGTAGCTGACCGTACTAAGGAGGTTTGTATACCTCCATGGTCCGTACTACTAGTACTTGTGTATATGAGACAATGATAATGTACCTATTTAAATAGATACACAAACACCTACTATACCTACTAGCACGTTAGGTAGGTAAGAGAGTTCCAGTACCTCCAATGATAAGAATGCCAGGCTTTCTGGTTTGTCTATCACTGCGCAGCTCCACAGCCAATATACTGCGGTTCTCAATAGTCAGTGGAGCCAAGCTCACCACATTCACAACTTCTGGGTCATGTCGACGGAATCGCTCAGCCACAGACATCACCATCTTGTGATCCGCGTAGTGCTTAAATTTTATGTAATCACCTGTACTTCTTATTGTTCTTATTTTGGCTCCCGATCTGAATGGTTAACAACATTTCTAATTAGATTGAAACATGCTATGAAGTTATGAACAAAACTTGAGGTTCCAAAAGAGCCTCGGAAGCCAGGAGAGTAACGTCGTCATGTCTATGCAGTGAGCAAAACGATTTATGCGATATTATTTATTATTTATTTATTTATTATAAAGGTACATATTAAGGTCTATAAAATAATATAATGTCCAACAAAACTCTATATATACTTTGGTCTGTTGGATCGCAATAATAATATAATAATAATATCGCAGTATGTATTGTATGAATGTAAATGTAAATTGTATGAATCCATACAATTTCGTAGGAGACCTTATTTATGACACTCATAAGATCGTGATTACTGCGTGCTTGTAGACCGTATCGTACTCACAGTTCAAAATTTCTCGGTGGAAATAAGGCCATGTAGAGAGCACCAAGGAAGTATGTGGCAGCTATCAAATATACTTTAATCTGCAGAAGCATGTTTATTGTTTACAAAAAAATATTAATAAGTACAAAATGTACGGTATTTTACCTAACTATAAAATTCTGACAGCAAGTAAAGTAAAATTTTTGACACTATCTTTGGGTCATGCTTTGCTTGCTTTGTAGAGTTGAGCAAAGAGTTGAGTAGAGTCAAGAAGCTTTTTACAAAGAGTATACAAGCTAGTTTTTTTCAGACTACGTTATACTATATAGCATTATAGCATATAGCTCATAGCACAACAACATCGCGCACCATACATTGTTATGATGGACACGTTCACACTGTGCTATACTATATATTATTGTCTTTGTATGGTGCGCTATGCTATATAGTATAGCGTATGCTATATTATAGTATAGCGTAGTCAGAAGCTTTACTTTTGGACACTAGAATATAGATAAAGAACTTTCCAATTTCATTCAATCATATCGAATCAATAAACCTTCAGTCACTCAGGCACGGTTTGCTTGCCAAAACAACGTGGCATGACGTGTTCCACGCGTCCTAAGGATGACGGCATTTCAACATTTGGCGGCACAATTCCTGCTGCGGTGCGGATGAACGCGTGACCGACTCCCGCTAAAATTGTACTCTATGGAAACATATATAATTCAATATGTATAGTAACTACCTTCAGATCTACCTTCGGTCCAGTCATAGTACATGGTTTTCCTCCAACAGTTAGAGAAAACCATGTATTGTTAGAAAGAGTATAGTCAGAAAGAGTGGCAGACTCCCCAAGGCTAATATCATCCATGAGGATTCCACACGTTAAAAAAAGCTTTTGCTTTTACTTCGGTCATTATTTTACAGGATCGGACGCAGTCAAAACCACTGTGAAATGGGCCGGGAGTAGGTACGCACAGCACATGCTTGAAGAGTGCCCTGCGTAGGACTCTGAACTGCGGCGTATCCTGGTTGATTGTGTTTGTGCAAGATCTACTCTCTTATTGCTGTGCTGGCACTCTGGCAGTCGAATTATCCCAATCGGCTGATGGCATTTTCATGGAGAGTCAGACCATTTTTTGTGATACACAGTGTGTATTTTTGTTTGCGAGTTCAAACCTTGAAATAAGAAGGAGTCTTGATATATCTATTCTAAACACAAAGGATGACGAGGATCTGGCCACTTAATTTCTAGATTTTATGATAAATAAAATTACTGCTGAATTTTGTAAACGTCAAAGTAAAGCATCATGTGATGTCAAAATATGAAGATTTTGTTAACATGAAAACTTATATATTTTTGATAATATTAGGTTTTATACAATTAGTTTTCTGCAACCACGACCACAATATTACTGACTACGATTTGTACTCTGTTTGTCCCATTCGATGTAAGTAGCATTTATCCTACACGGGAGTATCTTTATTAGTGTCGTTCTTTGTATTGCAAATATTTTATATTACTCTATTAAAATTGAATGTTTTTCGTATTAGATTTCCGCCGGAAAAGGTCCTACATAGAATACACGCGATGGCGCGCTAATCAAGAAACTACAAACGAGTTCTTAGTGAAAGTTTTAGATGAAGATTTACCAACGTCTCAAACGCAGCAAATCATTGCTGTGAACATTCAGCCGGTGACAAAAGGAGGTGAGAAGATTATCATAGGTGGTGCGAAGGTCCCTCCACCAACGACGTCGCCGGCTACCACTGATGCGCTGAAAGATTACACGCGATTTTTAGTTCCTACAACCCCCTCTATAACGCGGGTAGAAGGAGACCTTTTCCTAGCTCCAGTACCACCACCCGTCATGACAAATCCATCTATGCTGCCATTGCACCCAAAGGGTTTGTAAAGTGTTATTTATGTCTTTTGATTTTTCCTAATGAATATGGCGTATAACGATAGTAACTTATTATCGTGGTTTAGATTTACGCGGTTTTATATATAAGGTATAATATATATATATATATATTATACCTTATATATATATATATTATATAAGGTAAGTACGTATAAAAAATTTCAAATACATTATTGTAATATCGTACCTACTACCTACTTACAGTCAGTTGCAGAAAAGTTTTAGGAGACTTTAAACATAGAAATTGTATGGTTAAAGTCTCCTTTAAAACTTAATGATCTTTTCTGCAACCGACTGTTAGTGTTATAAAATCGTTAATAAATTTAGGCATATATGCTGTCCGAAATTCACAACGTGATGATAGCCCGCCTGCTAGTCCTCAGTTTGTTGCTCGGACACCTATGTTGATGGCTCGGCAATATGCACCAATAGCCCCTGTCGCATTCAGTCGTCGTACAACTATCGCTCCATTAACTCCACCTTCCATGAATGCTTATGTAAGTGTCTTAACAATGATTGGATATTTGGAATTCGACATAGCAGTGTAGTTTATTTTTAAGGAGGTTTTTTACAGGATCAGGGGTTCGAATCACCGACTTTAAATCCTACTCGAACTCGACCTTATTCAAATTTAGCACTCCCGTCTAGAACCACAACTGATTTAGACGAATTTCGAAGATATAATGCATTAGAAGATGCAACGCTAAACCGGGAACTGTTAACTCGGACAACCTATTTAGTTCCCGATAGGACAACACCACTATTTGAATTCACCATGTCTCCCGACATAGAAGCCGAAGTTGAATCGACAACTGAACGAAAACTTTTTGATGATGGTAGAAGAAGAGAGGAGGAAATAAAAAAAGTCGCCGAGAAAGATTTTGAATCTTCATATAATTTGATGTTTTATAATGATGAAGACAGCGACATTAATTCTAAAAAAGATGATCAAGACATAAGTGATAACTATTACGATAAAAAAGGTAACAACGAAGATTCCACAGAAAAAGATTTTTCTGATGCTAAACAAAACGGTATGGAAATTGAAACTAAAAACACCACTCTTATTAAAGACTTGCATGTATACCCAGAAGAGTATGGTTCAGACAACGCCACAGGCAAAATTAGATCTGAAGGTGTTATTGGCATTCCTAGTATAGAAATAATAACTACAAAGGGATTACAAGACACACCAAGGGATAAACGTCGGCCATTTTGCAGTTTACTTAAACTGAGGCAATTAAATTTTAACTCACCACGAACATTAGCAGAGGTATAGCATTCTTATCTTCGTCTTATACAGAGGGGATTGTAGGTAGGTACTTTTAATTTGATCATTTTGATTGTTTTATAGATAACGAATCAGCTGAAGCAGTGGGCAGAGGACAGTCCCGTGGCCAAATGGATAGACATAACTGCTGGCAATTACACCACTATGGAAAATCCTATTTATATGATGATAGTAGATGATCCCAGTAGTGGTCAAATTGTTTCTGCTAAACAAACTGTAATGATTGTTGGAGGTAAGGTGTAAAAAACTAGTGTCTGACAGACATAATATTGAGTAATGAAGACAAACTTTCTTTGTGTCGGATAACATAGGAAGTTGTAATAAGGCAAGCATAGAGTAGCGGGGTTGACACCCCAGGGTGTCTTGAACGTAGGTACCTACTGAAATATCGTCGCTTTTCTAATGCACTCTAAATTCGCCACACTTAAGTAGTTTGTTTTCATAAAAGATTATTTTCAGGTATACAAGGGCGTGACCACCATGCAGTAGCTGCCGCCATGTATGTTTTGTATCAACTGGTAGAACGGAGTGAAGCTCATGCTGATCTGCTTACTAAATATCGTTTCTGGGTTATACCAGTATTCAATCCGGATGGATATGACTACTCTATGACATTTCCTCACGTTCGTTTTTCAATTGTTTCAGGTTTTATTTAATTTAGTTTTATATTTCTTTTATTATTAATGATTTCTTGCATTATTTATAGAGGCGAGAATGGTCTAAGAACTTGCGTCAAACATGGGACACGTGTAAAGGGCGTGAGTCATGTAAATCGTGTGAGACCCACGGCTTGCGATGTACTATCCAGCCGTGTTACGGAGTTAATTTAGATAGAAATTTTGAATATCAGTGGATACCTGGTTAGAATATTACATTATATTTTCTTTATTCTATTATTTATATCGTAGACCAAACACATTATATGTATTATATTTGTTGCTACGGGAACCGAACTTTCGACACGAAGCGCTACAACCAAAGGGTAGGAAATTAAGCAAGTATTGCTTTCGTTTACATCCGCAAAGATCGATATGCGCTGAGAAGAGCAATGCATGGCAAGAAATATGATAACAGTTATAACTATCGAAGCTGTTTCAAGGTCATCGATGCAATTTGTAATGTATTACAAGGTGTTGATTGCAGCGGATGAGCTTCGCGCGGAGCACCCGTGCGGCGGACTGTACGCAGGCTCGCGGCAGCTCAGCGAGTCGGAGACGCGCGCCCTCACGCACTTCATGCGTGAACAGCGCACGCCGCTCTTCACCTTCATAGCTTTTAAAGAGGGAGATGTTTTGGTTAGTCTTTTTAATAAATACTGATAAAGTTCGTTTTTCGTTCTTTTTCATACTGTCTTCATAGATTATTTGTTTTATTTAGATTTAGGTCTTACTCAGATTCACCTTTAAAAGCCTAA
The DNA here is from genome assembly GCA_948465475.1 of Thalpophila matura. Lineage (NCBI taxonomy): Eukaryota > Metazoa > Arthropoda > Insecta > Lepidoptera > Noctuidae > Thalpophila > Thalpophila matura. The sequence continues at coordinate 9,443,380 of OX419185.1, read as the reverse complement.
ATATACATGTAACACTCGGACCGAGAATAATAAACGTTGCTTTGACTTAGCATTATTCCTATCACTGTCGCGCAACTGTCAAGCTACAAGTGCAAGATAGAGACAGGAATACAGCTTGTAACAAAAACCCTGTTCGATCCCAAAGGGGGGCGTTATGCTCATCATTATGAATAATTATTACTATGGGTGGGACCAACCCTAAAATAGCGAAAAATTATTGCTGCTCCATATATTTCTATTCACATAAATCGATAATATGTATGGGACAGTACATTTTTTTTTGCAATTTCGGGGTTGTGTCATAGAAAATATTGTTCATAATGATGAGTATAATATTTGGGATCGAACAGGGTTTTTGTTACATGCTGTATAACCTAAGCCAAAGCACGTGTTAAGTAACGTTAAATTAATCTCGGCCTAGGTATGGATCTATGATCTGAAATAAATAATGATTATTTAGTAGTATTATAATTAATGAAATTGATAACATAACTAATAGTTATCTTTTATCGAATACCTACACCATCTGGTCTATCAATATCAAAGAACTGTTCACGGCTCTAGATACCTAACTAACTCTATTTTTTTACAGGGCATTATGTATCCATATTCGCATACTAGAAAAAAGCGTGCTTTGGATCATATATATGTAAGTATTATTTTTTAGTTGTATCTTCTATAATTATAATATCGTATTACATTATAGCTCTGTAATCTGTATAGCTAGATAACCAAAGAAATTGCGCATGAGACAACTTTGTCTCTGGGATAGGTATGTACGCTCGACAACATTGACGGTCGACCACTTTTCACCCTTATGTTCTTAGTAATAAGGGTGAAAAGTGATCGACCGTCAATGTTGTCGAGTCGCACAAAGTTAGGTGAAAACCAATTTCGGGACTTTCGAAACATACTTTTGATTACCTACTGGTCTTCTAACTTTGCAGAGACAGCGGGCCTCAAGGGCGGCATCAGCAGCCTACAGTATCAGCAATCGGCCGTACGTTGCCGGACAGACATCAGAGTTCTTACGTACGGTTCTCTTAATGGCCATTCCCAATAACCGATTTATCGGCTTTTTTCCCGTCTAGAGATAGATTTTTGACTTAAGCTCTATAGAAGTAATGTCAAAAATCGAATTCTAGTAAGGTAAATAACCGATAGATCGGTTATTGGGAACGGCTGTAAAAGTGTTATCTTTAATAATATAAATATGGGGGTTGTCCTCTGCTACACTCATTATATCTTCTTAAATTCATCAATGAGGGTAAAATGAGACGCACCTACAATTTAATTGTTTGTCACCGCATGAGGTTTCTTACGGTTTATTAAAAGCTGTTCAAAGCGTCTTTTAAGCTACACAGTGTATAATTATTTCCATTTCAGCATTATACGCTGGTGGCATAGAAGACTGGGTGGATGGCCACTTGGGTATCGACAACACATACACTATTATGATGTTTCGACCCACGGATTCTTACAACTCCAAGCTTATTACAGAGGTAGGTATAACTATTCTGAATTCCTATCAAATATTTCTTTAAAGCCTCTTTATTTCTGAAATTATCTATAAAGCTAAGCGTCCACAGGTCGGTATCGTACGCATCGGACGCATCGCATTTAACGGATCATAGTATTCTTTGTATAGAAAGTCACACAAGTGCGTCCACTGGTCCGCATTGTACGGATCACCAGAATACTACGATCCGTTAAATGCGATGCGTACGACACCGACCTGTGGACGCTTAGGTTAAGTACTTAGAAAACAGTATCGGAGACTGACTAACTGACAGATAACGCGCAGCTTAAGCCGGTGGACCTAGAGATTTGGATTTGAGGGGAAATATTACTCCTAGGAAGGAGGGTTTTTTTTTTTAATTCCACAACCTAGTGAAGCTTCCACAACCTAGGTGAGAAAGGGGTGATCAAATGTGTATGGTCCATCCCTACGTCATGTCTGCTGATGTCATGACGCTAAATAGTTATTTAAGACGTATAGTGATAACCAGAGATCGGAATAGGTAGAGTACCTATATTTACCTAAACATCAAGAAAGTAAGTAGCATAGAGTGGATAATACCTACCTCAGAAATCCCGTAATAACAATCACGAAGTTTTCACCCTGGGATTTAAGAATTACAAATTATTTATTGGACTTTGAACAGGTACATTGGTAACAAATTATCGTTTCAATGAATCTGAATTTTACATTTTTAGGGTTCCGTACTAAAAATGTGTCTATTTTATTTTAAGTACAGGGAAATAATGATACCTGCATTATTAATTATAATTAGGTATTATCTAATCTATTTAAAGTCCAATAAATAAATCCCCGGATGAAAAGGTCTTGATTATTATTCCGAGATTTCAAAGGGAAGTATTATCCACTCTATATAAATTCCTTGAACTTTAGGTATACCTATACTTTACCAATTCCAATCTCTGGTGATAACGTTAAGTCTATTGTATAGTGCAGAATACACACATTGACTTGTGTGGAAATTTTCGAAAAGCGTTCTTATGTAACTATTTTTTTCTTGCAGCGTGTTGTCCACGAAGCGTATGCAGCAATGGACACTCTACTACTGCAAAGCCTGGAGCCTCTGGATCCACCACCCGTCACGTTAGCCAGGACTGGCCATGGTTCAGTCACAACTCCAAGTCCAAGACATTTAATGATTATATTTCCTATAGTTGTACTATTTAAAGGTTAAATCCATTATCTTTTGTGGTATTAGCAATAACGTATATTTTATGACTAGAATGTCAGTAGCTAAATATCAGACAGTGCGACGTCTTTCTGTAATGATTTTAGAAAACGTAATTTTGAGCAGACCCAATTAATAATAATGACTTATTCATCATTTTTTCGTTTACGTGTTATATATCAGTATTATCATCGCTACACATGGTAGAGACTAGAGATTGACTAATCTAAAATTGCACGTCCCTCCATTTCACAAATAAGTCAAAATTATGTACGTACGTGACAAGCAGTGGAGGGGGGCGTGCAGTTTTAGACGGACTCTACCTACCTAAAACCCAAATGATGAGACTTAATACCTAAAACACTTCAGTGAGCAACAGTACAGTACTTAATTATGTTTTCTTTTTTTATATACCAACTTATATACATTAACCTATATTAAAATAAACGAGTTTTCTTTGAAAGTTTGACATTTATTTGTTTTAAACTTTACTGAAAATATGTAAGTAAGTAAGTAAGTAAGTAAGTAAAAAACATCAAAATTGGTCAAGGATTTTTCGAGAAAATCCCGGCCATGTAAATATACATACAAACGGGTCGAATACGGAACCTCATATCCTATCCTATAGAAGTCGGTTTATAAAATTTACCGCACTGCACTGGTACCGTCCGGACCTTGTCTGCTGATAACAAGGTACTATCTAGATAATGTGCCAGTGCACATTATCTAGTTATTAGTACCCGATATCATAATGATAGGATAATATTTACTACAACGTAATAATTTGACAGTATTTTCTTTTAGCACTTTTACGTTCAGAACCAAGAACGCTAAGGAAGTTTTAGTTATGCGACAAGGGAACTTGTAATTCAGAGAGAGTTGGCAGTTGGGGTGAACATAAGATGACAGTTATTTTTACCCGTCTACGGAAAAGGAAGGATAATGAGTTTAACCGTCTACGTATGTGTGTGTTTATGTATGGTTATGGTTGTTTGATCGTTGCTCAATAGGTACTGATCGAATTTCAACAAATAAAATTAATTAGTTTTTACAGTAACATGAGTAAGATACCTACATGTTTTTTGCAGTCGGTTTTTTTTGTATTGTTTGTGTTTGTAAACTATTATTATTAGTAACCTATATCTTCATCAATGATAAAAAAGGTACCGCTTGCCAGGTGACCTTTGACACCCCTTAAGATCCTCAAAACTATTCACCTTATTCTCCACACAACGAAATTTTGCAACTGTTAGCTGTTTTGTTACAGCCTTCTACCTACTCAGGGCAATGACTCAGGGTATTTCTACAGATTTTGAACGATAGGTACCTACCTACACTTGTATGATGAGTTTGCAATCAGTAGACATCTTCGATTCCTTCATATTAATTTAAACTTTAAAGCAACCTTTATTGATATCATTATTTACACTTTTGTAAATTCCATTATGTTATTTTACCGGTTTTAGCTCAATGAGCAGTTTGCTGACCACAGAACCAGAAGGTCTCCTGTGCATTTGGTAAATTATCAGTATTGAACTGAATTTGTGAGTAGACAAATTCAGTTCAGTCAGAGAGTCAGAGAGTCAGAGTCAGACTATTAATAATGCCTGGAACACTGGTTGTGTTCCAGGCATTATTAATAGTCTGACTCTATACATGGTGTAAAAAGACGTGGGGGAGTGGAGAGTCGATTCCCGCACGGGACAAATATTTTTTTCGGTATTTGTGCATGTGAGATTTGTATTTGCGCATTCACCACTATAGGTAGGTACATTAGTAAAATAAAAGTCGCAATTTAAGTGCACGTGTTTTATTATTGTGTTTCATTTTACTGCATTGAAAAAGGCTTAGGTATGAGCTGTCACTGCCAAGTAGCCATCATAAAGTTTATCGTTGCAGCTTACAAAGCTGTAAGCATTGTATTCGTAGGTATTTAACTCTAACCAGTGAAAGAAGTTCAATACATAGGTACCTATGTATTGAACTTCTTTCGTATGAATACGTAACAATTAGGTTTACGTCATTATTCTTCTCTTTCAGTAATATCTTTTTATAACGAACCGTATTGTAATTTTCGATGACCAGGAAACTAAATCAAAACTGGTACAGCACTTTCTTGGCCCACTGTACCTATGTTATAATTTGGTTTTATAATTTTTAGTTAACGCACTCTATTTTATCCATAATGAATTTCCTTTTTACCAGTACTATCAATTTAAAATAGAGCAGTAGGTACCTAGGCGGTACCAAATGCGAATAAGTATAGTGGTGCTGATTCTGTTGTTTACGAACTAAACTAATTTTGTCTTATTAAGTCTCTTTCTAATAAAAAACATGAGAAAGGGATAGCAGATATTTAATCCTGTCAAATTAGTCGACTGTAATCGTAAAAGGTTACGACTATTTTCCCGTAAATTACAAGGGCGTAGACTAATTTGACAGTTCTAAATATTTTCTGTCTTTTTTCAATGATATTTGTAAGAAAGAGATATAGTGTGATTAAAATTAGTTTAGTGCGATGTTTAACAGAATCAGCACCAGTGTCAGCTGCACTAATTTATCTTAATTTACCTACGTCTACACTGTAAAAAATATTTAACTTCACTACTTCAAGACAAACAAAAGAAAAGTTTGTCAAGACGTAACATAAGGTTTGGTTACTTTATGCATAAAGTTAGGTATGTGGTCACTTTTTTGTGTTAGGTAGTTGATAAGTTAGGTTATGTAGGTACATCCATCTATATTTTTTATTCAGTGTAATAACTGGAACTAGGTACGTGACGTAAAAATGTAGGCATAAATTATATCAAAGGTATCGCGTAAGGGCATTCACTTTATGATCGTGTGATAAAAAACGTATCTATATCTATTGTTAATCGTAAGCCTATTTATTGCAATTAAGTATCAGAAATTATCCTTCGTTTCGTGTGACTGTAGATAGAGGCTAATATGAGGATCAAGCGATTAACAAACGAGACATTCGATCATTTATTATTTAATAATGGCAGGTCATTCAGAAGTTCAGAATTCAGAACATTGCAATTTCAAATTATTGCCAGCCAAAACAAAAAAAAGTTGCAGTTTTTTACGCAGACATTTTCCTCAACATTGTTTTTTGTTTATGAAAAAGTCGAAAAGGTTGAACACGTTCTGAGTCTTACTTGATACAACCACTAATAAATATTTATTTTTGTGTTTCAATTTGTTAAGCGAAGTGTCCACTAGCAATCAAATTTGCGGAAGTTGACTTGCGCAAGCAACTTCCAACGTGTAAACGCTCGCGCAAGTTGGCATGTTGTTCGAGAAGTCGTTCGAGAAGTCGCTTGCGCAAGTCAACTTCCGCAAATTTTATTGCTAGTAGACAGTTCGCTTTAGGTAGGTACCTAATAAGTTGATACGGAAATACATACATACAAACATACAGGTTAAACACTATACCCTCCTTTTGGGCTTCGCCGCAGTAAAGCAAAAATACAGTAGGTGTACCTAACCATAATTCTATCCTATTACTTGAATGACATCATTTCTTTACCCTACCCAAAAAGCCCATATCTTTGAGAAAAAAGGTTCCTACATAATCGTGTTGTGGAAAATTCTAAAAACTACCCCCTTTTTCCAAGGACGATTGCTCAAAAATATTGTATGACACTTGGCATAGAAACTGCAGACTAAAATGGTATTTAATAAGTAGGTATCTACTGGTGAACTTTCTTACGGGCTGAATAAAAATGCACCTATTCCAGAGTAGGCAGTGTTTTGATTCCACTCGGTAATACGGACTTTTAGGGTTCTGTACCAAAATGGTAAAAAAGGAACCCTTTATGGCGCGACTTCGTCCGTCTGTCTGTCACGGCAGGTTATTTCAGTAACTACTGATGCTATCGACTTCGGAACAATCATATAAAATGCTTGTCCACCTCTATTGCAAGTGAATAAAGTTATAAAAAAATTTGTTTAATTGAAAAAGTCGCTGGAGTAGGAGTTCGAAATTTAAAAGTAGATCAAGAGGCATATCATAAAATATGAAAGAACTTGATCTTCTAATTTCAAAATATATTTTCATTTCCTTTTATAATGTCTAATAGTTTGCGACAATTATGAAAAATGAGTGAGTAAATACTATTGCTAAATACTTACCATTATCTCCGAAGTTTATCATAGCATAGCATAGCATAATCGGCCTATAATGTTCCCACTGCTGGGACACAGGCCTCCTCTGTGAGAGGGAGTGGGCCGTAGTCCACCACGCGGGCCCAGTGCGGGTTGGTGGACGTCACATGTCTTCGAGTTTTTGGTTCTAGGACATGCCGGTTTCCTCACAATGTTTTCCTTCACCGTTAAAGCAAGTGATCATTAATTTCACCGTTAAAGCAAGTGATCATTAATTTCTAATACGCACATGACTTCGAAAAGTCAGCGGTGCATGCCTCGGGATCGAACTCGAACCATTCGCCGTGGGAGGCACATGATGGTTAATCCACTAGGCTATCACTGCACTTGCATTGCACTGCACACACTCCGAAGTTTGCAGAGCGAAAAATCTGAAATAATTTGAATTGGTAGAAGTTTATCTGAATATTGCACCAAAAATATAACGATATTCCTAACTAGTACAGTTTCTTCAAAATCATCAAAATTGCTTCACAAACAAACTTAGTTATGCGGCCCGGTTTTTTTAACTTTTATACGTCGAAGTACCTATGGTACGAGACCCTCGGTGGGCGAGCACGACTCGCACTTGTCCGGTTTTTAATTGCACATTTGGTCTGGTGCGGGTTTCCTTTTACGTGCATTATGTAGATTGTAGGTTGTCGGACTTACAGCGATAGATCCTGATTATGATTAGATCAGGCAAGATCTGTCTCTGGGAGTCATATGCCGCTTATGCTGGTAGACTTTAAAAAAAGTAACTTTCTTCTGTTTGATCATAGTAGCAGCTTTCAGAAAAGTATCAATTGAGTGCCCAAGGTGGATTTCTTACAATTAGGAGTTATTGGTTGAAAAAAAAAAACTTGGTTTTAAAACTTCCAAAAAAACTTAAAAACTGCAATACCTCAAACCACCCACTGTCGATCCCAAGTTTACGGGTACGAATTTGTTGCAAATAAGCTCTATTATAGTATTTAAACCCCTTTCAAGGAATAGGTCGAATTAACGGACACTCAGTCTAAATAAATATAAATATAGGTAGAAGCTTATTCTTATGAACCACTGACTGTAGCCCATACAAAGGTTTGTTCTGTGCTGGAATAGAATTCACGACCCGAGGCGCAGAAGCAGAACCGAAGCAAATTGACTAGCCAACTTGGCAGGCAGAAAACAACACAATATAGTTATTTTCTCCATACCTGCAAATTTTACCACCCCTTTTCATTCCTTAGAATTTAAAAAAATCCCTCATTAGTGCACCTCTAGGTTACTCAAGGAATATTTCCTCAAAATTGAAAATTTTAGTTTAAGTTGTGTGTTGTCTGTCTGTCAGTCAGTCAGTCACGACTCACGGTACTGTTTTATAGGTATCGATAGAATTCTTCGAATAGACGCGCGAGCGCGGCAGACGACGGCGGCGGTGGCGCGTGGCTGCGGCGGCGGCAGCGGTCGGCGCAAAAAGTGGAATCTTTATGGAAAGTAATTATATGATAGGTATTTATTTTTTAATATTCGGTCAACAAGAAAAAACAGCTAAAACGTTATTTTGACAGCATATACCTACTATATTTTTGTTGGCCGCAACAAAAAAAACCGGCCAAGTGCGAGTCGTACTCGCGCACCGAGGGTTTCGTATCAGTTTTGAACGTATAAAGTGAAAAAAACCGGACCGCCTAACTAAGTTTGTTTGTCAAGGAATTTTGATGATTTTGAAAAAACTGTAATAGTTAGGAACATTGTCTTATTTTTGGTGCCATATTTGGGTCAATTCCTATCAACTCTAATTATTTCAGATTTTTCGCTCCGCAAACTTCGGAGATAAGGGGGGGAATGGTATTTTTTCAGATATTTTTCATCATATGTCGAAAACTGTGAGACATAAAATAAAATAAAAATATATTGTGAAATGTGCAAATCAAGCCCTTTATTATGGTATGTCACTTGACCTAGTAACCCCACTTTAAAATTTCGGACCCCCACTCCGGCCCCTTTTGCAATGAAAATAATAATATTTTTGACTTTTTTCATTTGCAATAAAGTTGAGTAAGCATTCTTTATAACTGTTCCAGATTTCAAGTCGATAGCTTTAGTAGTTGCTGAAATAAGTAGGTGTGACAGACAGACAGACAGACAGACAGACAGACCAAGTCGCACCATAAGGGTTCCTTTTTTACCATTTTGGTACGGAACCCTAAAAACCCCAGCAATACCTGGTCAGCAACTAAATCAAGGATTATCAGAAAATATTAGATATTCGGTCAGCTTGATAAGATTTGAAAAATAAATAAGTAGGTAGTCCTAATTCTACATTATTATTTGGTCAGCAGATATTAATTTGGTCAGCAGATAACCGATTGTAGTTAGCATAGAAATACTTAATAAGAGGGTCCAAGAGCAAACGAAGCGATCTCAGGAACTTGGAGCACCCCGACACGAACAGGTTACTTTCGAAGGGGATGACGTCAACCCCTTCGTGTTAGGTTACTATTAACCTTGCAGACAGAAATAGGAATCCTGTAGACATAAGTAGCTTACAAAAACCACTTTAATTAGCTAACCGTTTAAATGACTGCCAATTTTTATTGTGATTAATTATAAGTTGAAATGATTATAAAAGTACCTACACATATAAATTGCAACAGCCCGCAATTAAATAAGTAGGTATTATTTGATTGGCTATAGTAATTTTACTGAAGCTTGAAATTAGTGGCGTGAAAAAATAGGTATAATAGGTATTGGAAAACGTTTTCCACGATAGTGATTGAGCGAGGATGCTAAATATTCTGAACGTAAGTATGTAAAAAACGTGGCGACGTCCAGCAGCTGTCTTTCGGATGATTTAAGTTGATGAAAATAATTTTAAATAATAAATCTTCTAGGCCAATGGAAAATGAAACACACATCGATTAATGTTTACATAGGTTTACATAGTTTTCTTATCTTAATCCATTATCATCTCATCACAATAGCCCAAGTAGTTTATTTTTAACCGACTTCAAAAAAAGGAGGAGGAGAGAAGTTCTCAATTCGTCGGAATCATAGAAAAACTTACTAGTTTCTACAATTACTACTTACCTACCTACTGAATCTGAATTATAGATGTAACAGATATTAAAACTTCGTTGTCAGAATTAGTATTTATATAATAAGTATTATCTTAGATTCTTATCAAAATCTTGGCATTTTCACGACGTCTTTTTTATTGCTTAAGGAAAAAATGTATTTAGGTACCTAGGTATCTAATTCTATCGACTACCTACTGACTAATATGTACATAGCGCTAACAAGGTGACATCGATTATTTCAATGTATAGTTCAGTTACAATGCAAACCACAGATATAGTGAGTGAGTAAATCATGTCTTCCTCACAAATGCACATGAGTGGCGACGCGACCAATGCAACTGTAGTATTTTGTTATATTTACCTGCTGCGTAAGGAAATGACAGCGGAAGAACCTTCATACAGTGCAAATGAAGGGTTCATAATGCATACATGTTTTTTTCTACTATATTTAGATCCTAATTGCGAGCAGGTCAGATGCCAGATGTGCTGTAGCTGTAGCTGTTAGTATATCCAAGAAGCCTTCTTATTCCATTTATATTAGGTATCTTATTAATTATATTATTTTTAGGGTTCCGTACCAAAATGATAAAAAAGGAACCCTTATGGTGCGACTTCGTCTGTCCGTCTGTCTGTCTGTCACACCTGCTTATTTCAGCAACTACTAATGCTATCGACTTGAAATTTGGATCAGTTATAAAGAATGCTTGTTCAATTTTATTGCAAATGAAAAAGTCCAAAAATATTTTTATTTTCATTGCAAAAGGGGCCGGAGTGGGGGTCAGAAATTTTAAAGTGGGGTTACTAGGTCAAATGACATATCATATAAAAGGGCTTGATCTGCACATTTCAAAATATATTTTTATTTTATTTTATGTCTCACAGTTTTCGACATATAATGAAAAATGTCCGAAAAAATACCATTCCCCCCCCCTTATCTCCGAAGTTTGCGGGGCGAAAAATCTGAAATAATTAGAGTTGATAGGAATTGACCCAAATATGGCACCATAAATAAAACGATGTTCCTAACTAGTACAGTTTTTTCAAAATCATCAAAATTCCTTCACAAACAAACTTAGTTACGCGGTCCGGATTTTTTCATTTTATACGTCCATAAATGATGCGGAACCCTCGGTGCGCGAGTACGACTCGCACTTGGCCGGTTTTTTTTAGTAAGGTTTTAGAAAGTTATGAAACTTTTTACAACGTGATATCGGTTATATTGCTATCATTTAATCTACTTAGGTAGGTATGGGTACAAATACATATTATAAATTATCGTTTGCGTTTTCACGTTTTGTGTATAATAAATAACGCGCACATTACGAATTACTTTACAAGAGTAGGTACCAAGGGAAGATAATAAGAACAATTTTTTGATAGATACCTAGTAAATTGGTGCCACCTATTTCGCCTAAGCATTTAGTAAAACAGGGATGTAGTACATACATGTGTAGGTACTATTACCTAAGGCGGGTCTCCTGCGACGTGTTTGAGTGTTCATTAAACATCGAACATGTTTAATGAACAAAAAAGGGGCGTGGCCTTCGTGTTTTGTTTGGCAAAAACACTCGACCACGTGACGGAAAACATGTTCGATGTTCAATGAACACTCAAACACGGCGCAGGAGACCCGCCTTTACACAAACACAATATGTTTGCACGATTTACTATTACCTACTCCTATTCAATACATAGGTACATTACATCACTACATTGTACCTACACAATATATACGTTTGAACTGCATTGTCCGGTTCCACGTCTTACAATATTGTTCTTCTCCACGATTTACTGTCATCTTCAATGGCAACCCTGCAGCAAAGAATTTGAAGCGATCACGTTTACTACGTCTATTTTATATGAAGTAGGTATTGATGTCGTTATTTTTTACTAACCTTGAGGAGAATAGACAAAATGCCATTTGGCTTTTTGGTAGAACATTCTCTTTTGCAGCATAGGATCATTAGATATTGTGCCCAGTAAATCGTGACATTGATCATTTGTATGACTTCCGCCTTATGCTATTCTATTCCTTGCTTCGCTGATACCTAATATCAAATTATCAGCGAAATTGATGTCCTTTTCACTTGGTGGAAGCTGGCGTGCTAGTCAGTAAAAGTTTAGGGTTGGCCCACATGACCGTCTTAGTGCCTTCAATTTGTTTGTGACTCAACGAAAGCTTTTACTTAAACACTGCTTTAGTATGTGTAAGACACTAGTTAGATATCGATGAAAAAAGTCTCAATACCAGCCTTTCTTCAATCAAAACAGATAAAAATATTAGTTTTTAACTACTTACTATGTAATAACTTTTCCATCAGGAATGTTATACATGCATCTTCAAACTTCAGTCGCGAATTTGCGATGATAATACCTGATTAGGATTACGTTAATAAAACTTTAAGATGAAAAGTTCTGTGTGGAACAGTGACCACTGCAAATCAACCTAGTGTGTGAGTAGGTAATCCAATGAGAAGTTAACCGGTTGACCTATGTTGGAAAGTGCAAGTTGGTATGTTTTTGGTAAATTATTTGAATTTGAAAATAATCCTTTAACAATAGTACCTACATACACATTTCGGCATTACTTTACCTAGTCCACCAATAAGTCATACATGATAAATAATATTGAGGGATATGATTAACAATTTCGACTAATCATTATTTATTACTAGCTTCCGCCCGCGGCTTCGCTCGCGTTTTTCGGGATAAAAGGTAGCCTATGTGTTATTCCAGACTATAATCTATCTGTGTGCCAAATCATCCAAATCCGTCCAGCCGTTTCAGCGTGAAGAAGTAACAAACAAACACACACACCCACACACACACGCACAAACTTTCACATTTATAATATTAGTGTGATAGTGTGAAGTGTGATTTGTTGCGTTAGTGTATGTCCTGCTGATATTGAGATAATTGTGCAGGTATTGCTGATCCTTCTTCCTCAATAAAGTAAGCAGTCGGAAAAGTTTTCGACTGATAATGTGACACGAATATGCATTTCAAAACAGGATATGTTACAGATTTTGACGATGTGCATCCTTTAGTGGGTCAATGTCAGTTTACAATTTGCAAACATTCACGAATTTAGACTGAGTGATTTTGAGTTATCAAAGAATCACTATTTAATAGTATGAGTGTTAATAAATAGTAAGAACTCATGAAGTCATGACAGACTTTAGTGCAATCAATTCATGATACTAATTTAGACTGAATTAATAAACAACAAAAAATGATGAATTTGAATTTTAATACCAACCAATTAAAAACATTTTGCGACCTTATGAATGGGGCACGTGACTGCATAAAATATTCACTGAATGACGTAGAAAGGTAGCCTTTAAATATATGTTCATTTGTACTTATTGCCAGTCGAGTTATTTCAAGGTAAGTAGTCTAAAATCAAATTGGACGGTCAGCTCAACTCACAAACTTAGATCAGTATGCAAGGTTACGTCGGGTAAAGTGGTGCAGTCTATCTACCGGCTATGAGACATGTGAAAAAGGGTTATCTGGCGTTTTTTTAAATTTAATTAAAGACTTGTATAGATTACAGAAGAATTCTGTCATCGAGGACGGCCGGTGCTTGACGTTTGATACGTACTTATTTGTATAAAACTGGCGAAGAGCCGCCGCAGCGTCTCACTCGCGTGCGGCGGGTGTGCGTGGCCTAGCTGACTGCCTGCCCACAACCTGTCTTCGTGATCAGCTGATTGTTTCGTGAATAAAACAAATCAAGTGATTCTGTGAAAATGGTGAGATTTTTTTATATAATAATTTGTTGACAGCCTTTGGAATTCAGCTCATCCTAAACAATGGATTAACAGGTATTTCATTTTATTATATTGCATTGATTATGATTAAATTAAAGTAACACTTCATTTTGTATAATTACCTGATTTTAATGAGGTTTTAAAAATATTTAACTGGGTCACTGACAATAATAGTATCTACCTAACCTAACTATGATAATGATGCGATAATTCTGCCTTGGTACAATATTTTTTGTGCATGAAACTAATAAAAGTAATTAATAAGTAACTATCCAAAACATTCAGGAATGTTTAATAATTTGCACATACATACTTTTATTTAAGTATGAAGCCTTTGTTTGTAAACATACTTAAACAACAACATGATAATGAAAATGTTAACAAAGTAAGTAAGTTAAACTATGTTATTTTATAATTTGTTTATTCAGTCGCTATTTTCAGCGGTCACTGTTTACTTAGGTACTTTACTTACTCACTGAAAGAGTAAGCAGAATAATAAAAAAATGTAAATATGTTCGACTGATGACTGAATCTCGCGCGCGTTTTCATTCCAGATGTGAATATCCCCGCAGCTGTACGATAACGTTTATATTTACCTAATACTACTATATAATACTTAAAGCTAGATACTAATAACTGTAACAAGTAAAACTTTAACGTGTTCTACGAGCACGAAAGTGAGGCGATGAATAAAAGTCATCAATTACTTACGAGTATTAATATGCGCAATTCATGGGGGTCGACACAGCCTTGTTAATGACTTGCTTCATTATCATGGTTAAATGCAACGGTGTGCGCACAACTTTACAAAGACAAGAACATGGCATTATCAAAAAGTAGTTACAATAGCTATTGACGTTTTTTGGAATAATATGAAAATTAACTAGTTATTTGATTAATCATTGCTGATGAGGATGGCTCTACTTGATTTAAATTACCCCAACGGCGAATTATTGTACGAATAACACATACCTACCTACCTGCCTAGTCTTCCATAAGAGAAGTGATTTAATTCATAATGCACCAGTTCAGATAAATTGCTTATTCTTCATTTATTGACACAGAAATAGTATTTCTTTGTTACTATGTTTATATTTATTTATTGTTCCGTTTGAACGTAAATTCTCAAAGTCAATAAGAAGGTAGGCTCCGAGGCACCATGTTTAAAATATTGCGCATATCGTTACAGTCAATGCAACACTGTCGAACAATGAAAAATATCGCCTCAACCAAGAATCCAATTTAAAGTTTGGAATGCTTTTGATCGCATGCGCTGATGTATGTGTTTTATCGATTGTCATTTTCGTTTTCCTTACCATCACCCTCTGAAACACAAGCAACATTGATGAATCCCTATGAAACGAAATATTAAAAGCTTGATATTAAATTAATTGACTATAAGAAACGAACAAAACAATGTTTATTACCTTACCTATTCATTTGAAGGTTAGGACCAATTATTAACTGAAGACATTCCATTAATTTTGTCTGCGATAATTATTTTTGTGACTCTTAATAATTATTATAAGCAGCTTTTTATCTAAGTAAATCGGGGATGAAATTATGTTTACTCGGTTAGTTTATTATCATTTACTTGCTTAATTGATAATAATATTATGTAGAAAAACATTAAATATTGCGCATATTTGGTGACTTTGACTTCGAAAATAATACGTAGGCGTAGAGTCGGTAAAGTTTAATCCGCCTGATTCGACTAGAATCAAATCCCACCGTTAGTTGGCAAGAGGCTAGTAGGGTGATGAATATTGAGTCAGTATTTGACAAGTTTAATAGACGAATCGACAAACAAATGGTTTCTTCAAAATACTTATACCTACCTCGTAAAACATAGCTTGATTTCTGCCACAGATGTCAAATACGAACAAATAATGTCAAAATGCATTAAAAATGTACGGACTTGACATCTGTCGCAGAAATCAAGCTATATTTTACGAGCTAGATCCTTGACGCATTTTAATCATCTGATTATTATAATCATTCTTAATCGCCAGCTTCTTAAAAGATCAGCCTTTTCTTATCTTGACGTAAGACGATTTTGATATTCATTTACATCATTATTTTGATTGATTAGAAAGTACCTATTATACCTACACAAAGCGTGTGAAGTGGTAAAAATACAATATCGACGGCGAAGTGCCAATACCTCTTATCTCCTAAGTGTAATTTCTTGAGAAATTGCGAATATTTGTATTTGAAGCATAAAACAATGTTTAAAAATTTAAACTAACCACAACTTACACATTAGTGTAAATTTCAGAACATTGATTCATTTAATTTCTCAGAGGTTTAATGTGAATTTATCCTTTCAATTAAAAACCATAACATAAAAAGTGTATATTTCTCGAAAAATGTCAGATAGAAGGTATTGGCACTTCGCTGTCGATATTTTAGGTTCCTTTTTGATGTTGATTATTTCAAAAGGGTATTCAGAGCTGGATTGGTCATGTTGAGAGGATGAATGAAAGGCAGAAAAAGATCACAATAATGTTATTCGTTCGGAAGTCGATGCTTCTGATTTTTGATTTGGTTTGATTCCGCACATACTTCCAAAACTGTTTCTTTTTTGATGGCAAAATTTTTGATGGCAGTTTTATCTTCTTTTTAAGTTTTTTATTTTTCTATTTTGATTCACATACTCGTATTATAACATACTCGATTACAGTAATAACGTGAATTCATTTCTACTATTCGAACCTACACAATTTTTGCTGTGTGAATTAATACATCGTCATTATACCTGTAGTATGCTAGGCAATAAAAAAATAAAAAATAGTTTGTATGGCCTGAGATTAAACGGAGCGCACAAGGTGCTCAAAAATATCCTAACACGCCCTGCATGCCTCTGACAATAGGGTTGTGCATGTAAGACGTTTTTAACGCCTTTTCTGCTTCGATTATTTGACGCTGACTGTACGACTTCATTACATTTTCTTTGCCTCATCATGTCGCGATGAATGTAAGCGCATTGCAATTTAATTACAATCAGTTAGAAATCTAACCACATTAATGGAACTCCCGTTGATGTCTTGTAGACCTACTTATAATAAAATTATACAGAACTAGCTTCCGCCCACGGCTTCGCCCGCGTTTTTGGGACAAAAAGTAGCCTATGTGTTATTCTGCTGTCTAAGCTATATTACTGTAAAGTTTCATCAAAATCCGTTTAGTAGTTTTTGCGTGAAAGAGTAACAAACATCCATAGGTACATCCATACATACATACATCCATCCTCACAAACTTTCGCGCATTTATAATATTAGTAGGACTTGTTTTACACTTTTGGACATGACAGGCGTGTTTTGTTTTTTTAAATTGTTGTTTTAATTTTTACCTTTTGGTGAAACAGCGTTATTGTAACCAAACGAGGATAACATATTGCCACGCAAGGTGACTTTATTTTTTTAGAATAAACAATACAAATTAGTGAACGACTGGTTATGAATCATAGTGTTATATATTTCTGGAATGTATTCATAAACTTATATTCTGATTTTGTTCATGTTTGTTATTCATGTATTTACCATAGCTACTATACCTATTAGGTACTATTTTCTTAAATTTTACAAGCCTATGTTACCTGGATATTCTGGATAATGCAAGGATTCTAACACATAGGTACCTACATCTAAATCGGTTCAGTCGTTCAGAAGTTATGGTGGAATAAAGAAACTTATAGACATACATAATATCCATACATACAGTCATACATGAACCCTGAAAACACTCCTTTTTCGTGTAGGTACAAGACGAGAGCTCCTAAGCTGCTTTCGAATTTTTTGGATGGTCGTAGCTTAAACAGGAGTCCAATGTGAAATTTCATCCCCTATTTTAACATTCTTACACAGGTTACAGGTGGATTTTTTTCTTCAAATATAAATGCGGGACTACCCCTAAGGTACGCCCCTTCTAATAAAAAAGAATCATCCAAATGGGTTCACAGAGTAAAAAATTATCACTCAACATACTTACATAAAAAAAAAAAGATTCCGACCTTTTTTAAAGTCGGTTAAAAGAGGTAAACCATGTAGTATTTGCTAAAAACATGCTCAAAAACTAAACTAGCTGCTGTCATAATTAGCAAAGGAATTGAGGTACCTATAAGGCAAATGTTAGTGGAACCGCCTTCCCCGCCCTAGAACAACATACACTGATCTTATTGGTGATGTTTTTCAAAAAGGTCAGGTGCGTAGCACTCACAATTGTGCGTGCGTATGTATGTGCGTGGGCGAAGCAAAAGGAGTATGTGAGAATCTGAGAGGACTGAGTCAAATTTATTGATCCGTACCTAATTCATGATAACCCTAATCGATCAGAAGTATCGTGGAAATCGGCGTAGACAATACTTAATACTAAAAAACCATCGAATAAAGGGGTCCTTCCCTTTTTTGAAGTCTGGTAAAAACTGCTAATCCACATTCAAATGATTATTTTTTATTACCCTCAGAAAGTTATCATAATCTTATAAATAATGAAGAACGATTAGATAATGCGTTATAAATTATATCGAATCGCTAACAAAGATAATGGAATTTTCGGCAATATTTTTATGAATAATGAGATAAGGCGTTTAATGCCGCTGGGCATCTGGGACACGTGACTTTAATTTGCCAATTAAATGTTCAAGAATAAATCCTATATAATT
The DNA here is from genome assembly GCA_948465475.1 of Thalpophila matura. Taxonomy (NCBI): domain Eukaryota; kingdom Metazoa; phylum Arthropoda; class Insecta; order Lepidoptera; family Noctuidae; genus Thalpophila; species Thalpophila matura. The sequence continues at coordinate 9,425,022 of OX419185.1, read as the reverse complement.
TTCATAGCATTGTGCTTCTACTTTTATAGCTCATGTCAAATGTTATTCCCGGACATGACCATGGAGACATTTTCCAATAATTCTAGTTCTAATCGACTTTAGTAATACTTTTGATTGAGTAGGATTTGACAGCCACCTAGAAATCCTATCAAAAAGTAGTAGCTATGTTATTTTATTCTTTATTAGCGAAGTTTACGTCTTACCTTTTATGGGGGGGACTCACAGCCTAATTGATCCGCACTGATGAGTTCTTCTGTGAATGCTGTGATTTGGCTGCGGGTGTACCCCAGGGAGACATCTTCTCGCCACATTATAATTTTCACAGTAATGAGGGATAGTTAATTATTGGTAATGTGATATATTAAATATTATCGATCTAATATTTGCTAATAAATAAGTATCAAAATTTTTAGTTAAGTCAAAACGAAAGTAAACTGTACCTACTTACTGTCTACAGTAAGTAGGTACAGTTTACTTTCGTTTTGACTTACACACCAATTACATTAAAATGGTCTACCATTTTAATGTAATTGGTGTGTAAAATAAAGAACGAGGTCGTTGTTATCAATCCTATTAGGTAGCCAGCTAGATATTAAAAACATGAAAATTATTCATGTCATTAAAAGTTGTTCTTGAAATGCTGCATTGAATTGAAATCAATAAGGTCGCGTTTATTACTTTGCTTCTTTGTTGCTACGGTTGATATCTAGGTTAACATCATTCTTTCTATCTTCATAAACATTTCTTCATGTTAAACGGATATTCAAAATCAGTCAAGGTCGCAATAATAAGTAGATAAGTATCTGAGTATAATCTTTTGAAAACATAAATTGTTGCTTGTGCCAATAAATGATATCAAAGTATCTATCGACATTCTGACTATACACGTGAAAATATGAAAACAGGAAAGATTATACAGAGCTAATTAATAGATAATCGTGTGTTTATTAACGGAAATGTATCTTGTTATCTACCTAGCGCCTGCATCATCAGTTAGTCACCTAAAGTACCTTCCAAGGTAATTGTGCGGATAATTTTAAAGGAAATTAATTTAGCACTTAGTTATCGTATTATTCCACTAGCCCTTAGGCTAAGAACTTTTTTTTATCCTGCTGTTAACACTATACCTACACGATTCAAAAAAGGACGATCTTTAAGTATATGGGTTTTACACCTAAAATATTTACAAACAATAAATTATTCAAAGGGCACAAATTCTTGACATTCAGGTATTGCTTATTTCTCACCCGTCGTATTAGGTACTTTCCTTACCTATTAAAAACGTGATGGTGCATCCACACCATAGTTACTTTTTGTTGAACAACGTTTCCAAGTGTTACCTACTGAGCAACATTCGATAGCAAAAAGTTATTTATTGTACTTACGTTATGTTGCCGTGATAGTATATGTTATGTAAGATTGCCTAACTTTAAAAACAGTCAACACGTGGTAACATTATTGATGACATTGTTAGAGAATATGATGTGAATGTGACTCTTTGTTATATTTTGTTAATTTATGTTTTTGGCGGTATGGACGCGATGTAGCGATGTTTCTATTTCTATATCTCGATATATTGATATATATTATAGCTACGTCTGTGACGGGCTTTACGCTTCCACTAGTCTGTAAAGCGTCTTTCTTTTGTTTTGTGTCGGCAGATACGATGGAACAAAAGATGATAATCTGAAGGTTATATACCAAGTATCTCTTAATTGAACATAATTAAACGTAAAACCTCAGTATTGCAAGGTTATTTTTAATCTGGGATATCCGTTCGGGCTCTACCTATAGAAAAATGATTCTTAGGTATGTAGTTATTTTCATAAAACAGGATTTATACAGGAACTACTTTTTAACTTTATTATTACCTACCTCCTACCTGTCCAAGTCCAAGTAACTTTTATATTATTTGCCAAGCATAATTATGCACTAATTGTTGCATCGTATGCCTACATAGTTAATCCAAGTTGATTCTTATAAGCGATTATGTATGTACTTCAGTCTTCTCTATCAGTCATAATCAAAATGAAAAGAAACAGCGTCAAATATGTATTGCGCATGTTCGGTATTAATAGATTAACTATCTCCCTCGGAATGTTTGATTTAAATTAAACCGATATGATTTTAGAGTGGTGAAGACAACGATGCGTTCGACATATCGTCGGAGAATCCATCGAGTCCTGCGAAGCTGCATTCAAGTGAACAAGTGCACCTGGGCTCACCAAATTCAAAAGGAATCTTGCCTGTCTCGCTGCCAATCCAGCAGCTGTCCGAAAAACCCACCTTGAATGGAGTCAAAGGAACAAGTGAGAAAAAAGTAAGTACCTCATGGTGATAAGGTGTTGGCTATAGATATATTTAATATACTTCCATGATGGTGTGGTGACAAATATATACGTATCCATATTTATTTATCGTCTTTATTAGGTATCCAATAAAAAGATAAAAAAATAGAAAATTAAAAATTTTATGACAACCCGACCGCGGTTTGCCCTACGTCTTATCTGGTGTTATAGAACCACCAAAAAGAAAAGGAAAACAAGACATTGCAGTCGGGACCCATTATATGACTATTACCTGGAAACACTGGCTTTGAGCCCTTTATTTTGATACCCCACATGACCACGTCAGATTTTTTTTATTTTTTACTTCACTTAATGGCGATTCAAATCCGCCATGTTGGTTTTTTTCAAAATCCATATAGCCTATATTACTCGCGACGTCGATACGAATCTAATGATATGTCATATGTTAAAATCCGTCCGCTCGTTTAGTCTCTAGGAGGGAACACAGAAACGAAAATACATACCCACATACATACATAGATACTAACATACAGGTGAAACACTATACCCTTTTGGGTTTCGCCGCAGTCGGGTAAATATTCGCTTATTTAGGTATCAGGTATCAGGTTATGTCTAATATTCAGGTAGGTATGTATTATCCTTATACTATCAAATAGCCGATTAGGATTGGTTTATTGCGAGTAACCTTCCCGTTATTTACATTAATTTGCTGATAAGATAGTAGTTATAGTAATCTTTTTTGCATTCTTCTGGATGACCAATAATTGGGTGAAGCACCTTGCTGCGTACCTATACCCACCTACAAATGCAAACACAGTAATTATGAGTAGATAATAAAACATAGTCCTGTCATAACAAACGTGATTCAGTTAAAAACATAAGATAAAAATAATCTACCGCGAAAAATAGAACGCGATAGTTAATAAATAAAGGCATCCATGCCTTTGTTATTTTATTAAAACGAATTATTTACCTCCTCCTTTTTGAAGGTCAAAAAGACTAATGTTTCTATTTTTTGCATGCTGTTTTTGCCAAATTAAAAGGATCCTTTTTTGTTGCTTTTTGTCTTATCCTCTTACCTGATACCTATCTTCGCCGAATGCACCGATTTTAGAATGTTGTTTTCATTTGATCGAGTAGAATACTTGTCCGTTGGTCCCATTTAGATTTTATTATCTTTGGTTCAGTAGTTTTGTAACCAGCTTCAATATTTAGTTCACTTTGCTTATGTTGACGACATATTATAAGTAAATAGGTATTCATTCACAGCAAAAAATTGGTATGAAGTTTCGGTTAGTGGTCATAAATCACCCTATAGCTGCAATCCACGTTATTGTATAAGATATTCAAAATAGAAAAATAAAAAAAGGTAAAACCACATTCAAAAAGATCTCATATAATGTTGTGTGAAATAGTTTCGGACGTCGATGCCAAATCAAAAATTGAAGGCATCCTTTTGGGATAATTTAAACATAATTATTATGAAGATTATTTTTTTTTAAATGAGTTCGTACTTTTAAAATAGTGCACACTCACAAATCTCACAATATATCATATCAACCAGATCTCAGAAGATCAAATAATATTATCCCATAAATATAAGTAAATACTTATGTGTATGACTAAATTTCAAAACGGAGAACAGGTTTAATATAAGTACTTAGGTACCTAATAACTTGTCCTGAAAGAATCAATAGCCCTGAATGATTAAATACGAAATGCCACGAAATCACCGGCTCCATGCTACTTACTCAAGCATATTCCGCTTACCAAACAATTGCATCATAACGCATAATTCCATAAAATTATCTTCTTTTAAAAATAAAGTTACTTACATAAATAAAAACCTATTTTCAGATCGACCCAGAAAACGACGCGCCCAAGCGTGCAGTATGGGACAACCAAATCGAGTTCCTCATGTCATGCATCGCCACATCGGTCGGTCTGGGCAACGTGTGGCGGTTCCCCTTCGTCGCCTACCAGAACGGAGGCGGCGCATTCCTTATCCCCTACATTATTGTACTGTTACTCATAGGAAAACCTATGTACTACCTCGAATGTGTCTTGGGACAGTTTAGTTCCAGAAACTCAGTCAAAGTGTGGGCGTTAGCTCCAGCTATGAAAGGTGAATTTTATATTTTTCTTACTTAATATGGTTTGAATTTAAACAAAAGTGTATCTATTTACCCACCATAATCCTATCTCAAAAGTCATTCATTTGCCTGTGTATTTTTGAATAATAATTCATTTACTAACACTTTGCCCACGACTTCGTCCGCGTGACCCACAGGAACTGTGCATTTTTTAGGAAAAAGTAGCTTATTGTTACTCAGTGATTGGTAATGTAGCTTTCTACTGGTGGGAGAATTTTTAAAATCGGTCCAGATTTTTTTCTGTTTATTCATTAACTAAGTAATAGACTAACACTGAGTTGCAGAAAAGGTCGTTAAGTTTTAAAGGTGACTTTAACGATAGAAATTGTATGGTTAATGTCTCCTTTAAAATTTAATTATATTTTTCTGCAACCGACCGTAAGCGCAGGACTGTTTGCGCACACCGCAGCATATTTCTTACTTTTAATATTTTTAATCCCGTCGCGGTCGTAGCTTCTATACGAAAGGTCCGATTCGAATAATTTATAGAGGAAGTTTCATGTAAATCATAATTAACCTTGATTATGGAACTATTTCGTTGGATAAGGATTAATATCGTGATACGAAAGTCATCTTTCGATTATTACTCGTGTTTTGGTTGACTAATTTGAACAAAAAGCGGTTATTATTGTGACTGTTATTGATGTTAGTAATACAGTCCTGTAAGATTGTTAGTGTTTTACCAATAACCCTGTATACTTTATGGTTCTAAATTTGTTTATTTCAGGCACTGGGTATGCCACAGCCCTGGGTTGTGGGTACATTTTGTCGTACTACGTGTCGATTGTCGCACTGTGCTTGTACTACCTGTCCATGAGCTTCCAATCCACGCTGCCGTGGGGGATCTGCCAGCCCGAGTGGACCGACTGCGTCCCTTCGGATCCCGACCAGACAGTCGGCGTCGTTACTGAAAACGCCAGTAGTAGCGCTGAGCTATATTTCATGTAAGTAATTAAGACATTTGGAATACTACTAGGTACGCCTTCATCATTTAGCATCATCAATTTCTATAAATAAGTATTATTAATATTTCCAAAATAAATGATAACGTTAATACGTAATAGATACTAACTAAAACATTTTGCCTAAAGTTAGGTCGCTAAATCAGCGGGTTCCAATGCTGCGATTTTTGTTATTACTATTTATTGAGATATTTGTACGACCCCTGTGTATCCCACATCCTGCACATTGGGGATATAATTATTTTAATAGATAGATACCTAGATAGATATATCAAATAACAGGATAATAATCAAATAGGTACCTTACCAACTTCCGCCCTTTGGGCGAACAGATATTATTGGTGACAGATTACAATATTTAATTTTATACTACGGGCAGTTGGGCACTCGCAATGTAATGAGATGACAGTCAATGTTCTCTACGCGGACGGAGTCGCGCGCTCAACTTGTATAATATAAAGTTTATTTCTATTTTTCAGCAAGACAGTGCTCCAGCAGAAAGATGGCCTTGAGGGTGGACTTGGTAAGTGTACTTAATCATTTTGGTGATCGCTTTTAGAACTGTCCCTGATTCGGAAACAAGGCCTCGACTATGAATAAATTCGGGAGTTCTATTCGAGTTGATTTTTACTAAGGCCGTCTAATTGTCAACTGAGTGGGCTGTGTATTGGAACTGTATTAGATTGGTATTTTTGCAGATATTGAAAACAACAGAATTAGTACAACATCCACATAGTACAACATCTCTACAAGCGAGCTTTTTAAACGATCAGACATACCTACTACCTAATTTTCCCCATGAAACGATGACTAATGCATGCTGGCTTTTAGCCATTTTGGTTTCTTCTTACATCATAAAGTGATACAGGATTGATAGTATTGTTTTGATTTACAGGACTCCCTATCTGGTACTTAGTGTTGTGTCTCCTGGCGTCGTGGGTGACGATCTTTGTCATTGTCGCCCAAGGTGTGAAGAGTTCCGGCAAAGCCGCGTACTTCTTGGCTCTCTTCCCTTACGTTGTGATGATTATTTTGCTTATAACGTAAGTTTAATATTTTTTTCATAAACAAGTATAAATAATTGCAAAATTGTTACATACATAATTGACATTTAAATATTTACAATTTCAGTACCGTGATCCTACCTGGAGCCGGCGATGGCATTCTTTTCTTTTTGACGCCACAGTGGGACAAACTTCTGGAGCTTGAAGTTAGTATATTTTTTAATATATTTTAACCGGTGTATATTAACAATAATAAAGCAGTAGGTACCATATTATTCCAAAAATATTTTAAATCTGTTAAATATGACGTGTGTTTCGTTCCAGGTGTGGTACGCCGCCGTAACTCAAGTGTTCTTCTCTCTCTCCGTATGCACCGGTGCTATTATTATGTTCTCTTCTTACAACGGCTTCAGGCAAAATATTTTCAGGTACTGTACCTATGATTTTACCTCTAATTAGGTGGAGTGAGTTAAGCCTGAAATACCAATAAATCAAACGAGGTCGTAGTCTACCTCTTGAAAGCTCTTTCCAAGTGGCCCACAGTATCTCCTATATTTCTCATCTTATTTTTTTTGTCAAAGATCAATAGAGTTTTTAAAAGAACCACCCTATTTGCTGACAACTCAAGTTCTATTTCCGAGAAATAACCAAACCCATACTTAATTCTATATCACTAATTTAATAAATGATTTTAGAACAGGTTCATTAGTTCATTGCGATCAGGTTTTATCCGTGATTTTATAGTAAATGGATTTTCATGACATTAAAATGTTAAAACAAGAATTGCAACTAATTGAACAAAAAATGACCAACGTCGTTTTATTTCAATTCCAGAGATGCTATGATTGTGACGACGTTGGACACGTTCACAAGTTTGCTGTCGGGTATCACGATCTTCGGTATCCTGGGTAACTTGGCGTTCGAGCTGCAAAAGGAAGTCAAAGATGTCACAGGCTCTGGTGGTACGGGACTCGCGTTTATTTCCTACCCTGATGCCATTTCCAAAACTTTCTTGCCACAGGTAAATCTTGAAGCTATTTCGTGTTACAAAAATGTGTGTTTGTAGGTATATTGTATGTAAAATATAAAAGTAGGTATGTGTCTGAGCCTCTGAGGGGCTTAGTCGATAACTTTTCACTTGCATTAAAAATGTATTCATTAATGAATAAAAACGTTTCCAGCTCTTCTCAGTCCTATTCTTCTTGATGATGACGGTGCTTGGCATCGGTTCGTCGGTGGCGCTGCTGTCGACCATCAACACGGTCTTGATGGACGCCTTCCCGCGCATTCGTACCGTCTTCATGTCTGGTTTCTCTTGCACCGTAGGATTCGCCGTAGGACTGATTTATGTTACACCTGTAAGTGATTACCTTTATCTCAAGCTTTTTGTTTGATTAAGCAACCTTTGCCGTTCAAATTAGAGGGAGTACGTATCTATAAGCCAAATAAAAATATAATATTTATAGGGATGGACCCTATAAACATTATGGGTCGTACCACAAAAAAGATGGACACGCGTTAAACGCGAATGCTACCAAAAATAATACGCACTTGTTTTAGGACTAACTTGTCTAAAACAAGTGTGTATTATTTTTGGTAGCATTCGCGTTTAACGCGTGTCTATCTTTTATGTGGTAAGGGTGTATATTTTTATTTGGCTGACGCAAAAATAAACTTTATTTCTCCTTCTTGTACAAGCTCAACACTATACCAATTACCAGAGATCGGAATGGGTAGAGTATATTTGTATAGGCATTTGTATAATTTTATGTATGTATATTTGTATATTTGCATGGGCATGCTTTTTAATTACTACGTTTTTATTTTACAGGGCGGTCAATTTGTCCTAGAATTGGTCGATTACTACGGCGGGACTTTCCTCATTCTCTTCTGTGCTATCGCTGAAATTATCGGAGTCTTCGGGATTTACGGTAAGTCCTTCAAATATATTTTTATTTCACTTACGAAGTTTTCTGAATATCGATGGGTACTTTTAATATCATAAATCCAAATACACATTGCTCATATGTTTGATTTCAACTTTGAACTAACCTAACATGTATGTACCTACAGGTTTGGAGAACTTGTGCGTGGACATCGAATTTATGTTGGGCATTAAGACTGGCATTTATTGGAGAATATGCTGGGGTATCATCATGCCTGCAATGATGATTACAGTGTTCCTCTACGCTTTGGTGTCTTACGAAGCTTTGCTGTTTGGCGGCTACTATTACTACCCAACAGCCGGATATGGTTAGTGGATATTTTCGGGTTTTACTATCTGGGTCTTAAGTTGAATGGAAATACAACTTTAAAATAATGTAGTTGTATGTCACCAATGACTTATAATTGCACCTTGCAGCACTTGACGTGACGTTTAACCCATCAACGCAGTAAAATGAAACAAAATCCCGTGTCAGTTGTTTTTAAATATTTAATATATTTAATAACAATAATATAAGCATAACATGGCTTTTCATGTATAAAATTCACAAAAATATACATTTATTTTGTATAGATGATGATATCGTATCGATGTCCTGAATTATAACTGCAAAGTTATAGGCATTGAGTTGGAGTCTGTATTAGTCTTTGATAGGTGTCACCAACGGTCATAAGAGGCGTATTGAAAGAGATTTAAAATTTTAACTGATGCGGGTGGGACACGTTAGCTCAGTGGTTAGAGCGCGGACGTCGGGCAGAGGTCGCGGGTTTACCGGTTTCTTACCAATGTCAGTTGTTTTTAAATCTCGAATAATTATTTAATAACAATAACGGTCGGTTGCAGAAAGGTAATTAAATTTTAAAGGAGACTTTAACCATACAATTTCTGTCGTTAAAGTCTCCTTTAAAACTTAATGACCTTTTCTGCAACTGACTGTAAGACACAATTAAAATTCTCGTGCATCTGCGATCTAATTTACGATTTGTCTATCTTGTCTGATTAGTGGGCGCAAAGCTTTTAATATGTAGGATACTTAACTGTTCGGAAACGGCAAGAAGAATGCTGTGTCATCGTGCCTTATCAATTTTTTTTTTTTTCAGTGGCGGGATACATGATGCTCGTCGTTGGTATACTCTTTGTACCGATTTGGATGGCGCTTACTATGTACAAATATAGAACCGGAGACTTCTTGGAGGTAAGATTAAAACACTTGGCTGATATCAGTGGGTATATATCTAACGACATCAACTCTGTTAAATTCATGAAAAATTACCATAAATAGGTATATTTGAAAGTCTGTACCTCAGCTCACACCGCTGAGGTACAGACTTTCAAATATAAAATGGAAACATAATATATAGGGATAATCTACTTATCTAAAAATAGTATCTAGCTTTATTGTTAAATTATGTCCTCCTGTCATTGTCACAAAATTTCAGTAATTTCTTAATTATAAAAGTATGGATTAGCAAAGTTTCTAATATTAAAACACTAAACATTTATTCACAGACACTTAAACGGTCGTTCAGTCCGAAGTCATCGTGGGGTCCCAGCTCAGCCACCGATTACAGCGAGTGGCAACAGTTCAAGGCGGAAGCGAAAGAGCAGCGAGCGACGCTGAGGACGTCCTGGTACAGGCACGTCTGGCTCAGCCTCACCGGCGGCTACAGGAGGAGACTATGATCCAGTCATTAGCTTTAGCTCTAGCATTAACTATATACATAGTGTACAAATAGTATTTAAAAATAATTATAGAGAATCCGCTCTATGTACACTCGACGCCATTTACGGTCGACCACTTTTCACCCTTATGTTCTTAGCAATAAGGGCGAAAAGTGGTCAACCGTAAATAGCGTCGAGTGTGCTTTATTGATGCCTAAGTGATGATTTACTTTTTAAACTAATCGCCAAAATAATTTTATATAATTTATATAATAATAAATTATTGTGATGTTGTATTATGTCAGGGTATTAATAAGTTATTACGATTATGTAAGTGTAGGTGTATTAAAAACTTTTTTATCTTAGTGAAATACAGTTTTATAAAAAACAATATTACTTGAACCACGTATTTTACTAAATATATTAAGCTATTGAACTTAACGCAAGCTGTAAGCTGTTGAGTTCCCGCGGCAAGTTGTAACAACTTGTTGTAACAACTTGCCGCGTCTAACTCTATTGAGTTAGAGACGCGCGGTTCTGTAAGTACTACTAAGTAGGTAACATTTTTTTAAGGCCTTAGGCCCCATTGAGAACCGGCCTTGAATCTACAAATTATAGACAATACTCACCACATGCAACTCGATGATAACAATGTTTTGCAATAGATAGGATTTATTTTTATTAATAATTGAAATATTAACTTTGCACTTTTCCCGCGACTTCGTCTGCGTGACTTACATGAACTGTGCAATTTTTTTTTGTGATAAAAAGTAGCCTATGGGTGCTATACCTACACTCAGGGATAATGTAGCTTCATATTAGCGAATGAATTTTAGAATCAGATCAGTAGTTCCGAAGATTACCTCATAATATAAACTTTCAAAATATAGAAAATATAAGAATTTAAGAATCATAGAGTATTATGTTTCTATAACCCAACGACTTCTACAGTAACCTCCTTACTTATAAATGATGATTAAATCAAATATATAATAGCTCTTAAGTCATTTGCCATCTCTATTCATTGGCATAGAAATGATAAGGATAGTTGTATATTTATTCAGTGGTTGAATTAAAAGGCGTTTATAAGTAAGGAAGCAAATTGTTGAAGTTCCTTTTAATTTGTCAGGAATTATGAACTTTACTTTCATGACCGGCCGTTTCACATCAGAATACGCTTGAAAATGTTGAAAATTGTTCATCTTTGTTAGTGCCCGCTATATATAGCAATATAGTTTACAAATGATTACCCCATTTTTTTTTTTAAGTTACAATACACGACGCTGATATTTACTTTTACATAATTCTGGGACTTTATAATAATTCTTATCTATGAAACAAAAGTATTAGTTTACATTTAACACAGTTATTTGAACCCTCATCTGTTTAGGTTTAATGAGAACATCGATTATGGTTGCCCAACTTAACGAGAAGTGAGGCTATTCTAGATAGGACTTCACTTATTCAATAAAGAAATAGGGCTATGTATGGCATATGCGAATATGTCGCTTGGTTATTTCTAGATACAGCATTTGCAGTGTATATTTAACTTACCTGTAACCAATAACCTAGGCTTATACTATACATAGCTGTAACAATTAGAAGAAGAGGGACATTCAAACGTCCTTAAATAGAGCTCTCTTTGCTCTCTTTAATTTTGATAAACAATGGTGCCGATTCTGTTGTTTACAAACTAAACTAATTTAGTCTCATTTTGTCTCTTTCTAACGAAAACATGAGAAAGGGATAGAAGATATTTAATCCTGTCAAATTAGTCCACTTGCTTAATTTCAATGTGAATTTAGTCGGCTTTGCAAAAGGTCATGACTATTTTCCCGTAAATGACAAGGGCGTAGACTAATTTGACAGTTCTTAATTTTTCTGTCCTTTTTCAAAGATATTTGTAAGAAAGAGATATAGTGTGATTAAAGTTAGTTTAGTGCGATGTACAACAGAATCAGCACCATTGTACGTTTTATTTATCAACTCTCATGCTGAATACGCTGATGATGTAGTTGGCACAGTTAAACTTACATATACTTACGGTCAGTGTTGCAGAAAGATAATTAAATTTTAATGGAGACTTTAACCATACAATTTCTATCGTTAAAGTCTCCTTTAAAACTTAATGACCTTTTCTGCAACTCAGTGTTAGTTATTATTATTTTATTTTTATATAATCCTTTACCGTGCCGCATCCTATGCCAACGCGGCTAGTGTCTTAAAGTATATGTTACAGCCAGAGTAATAAATTCAATACAAATTAGCTACTATTTATACGTATTAATGCCAATCGTTATTATAATAACTACTATACCTATTAATGCCAAACGTTCTGACGTTTGTGGTCACGCCGGTTCTAATTTTTTTTTTATCGAGGTAAAAATCTTCATGAATGTCTCCCATCCTAGGGAGGGGGGGAGCAGCGGAGGGATCGGTCAAACTCCTGCTGATTAAAACCACCCCGGTGTTCCCTCGCACACTTGGGCCGGGAGCGCCGCGAGAATGCTTAAACACTTTAACCTAACCGATTTTCCAGCAACTATCAGTATTCTTTTCATTTTCTTTGCGGTGACTTCGCTTCCCAAACCCAACGATGTTTTACGACATAAAACGTTTGTTAGTGACCGCTGGTTTCAGATTTATTATAATTACGAGGGAAGTTATTAATAATAACCGGTCAATGTGATTTCATCACATTGACCTGCTGTGTTGGTTTAATCAATTTCAATTAATTACGCTAACCTTAACATAAATACCTACCTGTATTTTCGTGCCACTCAGAATTAGTACAAAGATAAGCACGTGCATGTAAAATATGTTTGTCATTGTGATTGTCTAGCAGACTACTGAACAACTGCTTAGGCATTAGATTTGATAAGCATTTAATTTTGATAAACATTATCCGTTATAATTGCCGTCATTAATGGCTATAGATAAATACTCATTCAGCATTTATTTAGTAACTACACCTACTAGTTAAACCTACTTAAAAAAACCGGACAAGTGCTAGTAGGATTCGCGCCATAAAGGTTCCGTGCAAACCTAATGTATGTTGTAAAATTGCATACCGAAGAATTTATAACCTTAGGTTACTACTTCGAAGCGGTGGACCCTAGTGCTAATTTGTTCAATCAGCTTGTTAAACTTACTGTAGATTTCGATAGCAAGACAATGCTTCAACTATGTTTTCATAGATAATGCTATTACCAACTATTATATCAAAATATGTGACACAACTAGTCGTATCTTTTGATTCATTGACTTAGAAACTTATTTTTTTACAACTTTAAGGGACCGTAAACCTTAGTAGGTAGGTATAATAATATTAATAATGTCTTAGGTTTTCGCGATTACTACACATTATAATAAAACTAGTTTAAACGGATTAAATCGCGTATATTACTGATTTTTTCCTGACGTTAAAGTACTGTCCCCTACGGGGAGCTGGGGGAAGGGCAATGGTCAACGTAGCCCCGCAAAGCGGGGCTCATATTTCGGTCTGAATGGTTAAAAGTAAACTAAACACGAAGGGGTTGACGGGGGTTTCTTTCGTTCGTTTCAAACCTAACCTGTCCGTGTCGAGGTGCCGCAAGTTCCCGAGCTCGCTTCGCTCGCTCTTGGACTTATAATTGGGCTAGAAGTAGGAAGTATTATTTATTTATTTATTATATAGTAAAAGGTAAATATTAGGGTCTATAATATAATACAATGTCCAACAAAACTATATACATAGTTTGTCTGTTGGATCACAGATACTACTATTACATGTAAGTACTTATTTAACAATTTAATGCAACTTTGTTTTATTGCATTATACAGTTTTATTATAATCATTCTGCCCGGTCCAAATGATAAATTCAAGCCATCTCAACCTTGATTTATTAAATGGACTACGGGCCCTCGGTCCTTAATAATAATGGTCATAAATTTATCACTTTGACCGACGCTCTTGGTCATTATTAATAATGACCGGTCCTTATTAATACGGCCCGATTAATCAAAGTGCCCATAACATATATTTAAGTTTTTACGGAACTCTCAAGGCGCGAGTCCTACTCGCACTTGTCCAGTTTTTTTATTTATTGAAAAGCGGGTATATCCACCTTCTGAAGAAAAAAATCACTTGTAAGGGTGCTCATATTGGAATATTGGACTCCTGCGTTGATGTCTTTTTAATGAACTTTATGCCCTCCAATTAAAATTAAGTTGGTTCAAAAGACATCAACGAGGGCTCTACATTAATAAATATTCAATGGCAAGATTTGTAACTGATTGTAATACGAGTACAATTGCAATGCGCTACGCTCATCACAACATAAGGTTCAAAAGAAAATGTAATACAGTCAGAGTTATACATATATATCGAAGCAGACAAAGCTGACGATTCTAGGTCAACGGGAAACACATACCCTATAGTTTAAATTTATTTGCGAGGGTCAAAATAGCGGCACACAAGGCTGTATTTTTTTATCGCGTAAACTTAGAAGTTTTACTTTATTTCAGCTCTAAGAGATCGTAGAGTGTAGACCTAAGTATTAGACACCTCTACGCGCTCCTGAGAAAAAGGGTCTTGACAGACAGACAGCCAGCCAGACGGACAACGAAGTGGTCCTCTAAGGCAGTATATGTGTAGGGGTCCGCAGTCTCATCTCTAGACTATTTAACATCATCATCATCCGCCTAGCCTTTTCCCAAACATGATTGGGGTCGGCTTCCAGTCTAACTGGTTGCGGCTGAATATCGATATTTTACATGGAGCGACTGCCATCTGACCTCCACAACCCAATTATTGGGGAATACCGAATGTTAGACCAGTTGTCAGGCTTTTGGGCTCCTGACTACCCGTAACGACTGTCAAAGATATTCCTATGACAACCGGGGCTTAACGTGCTCTCCGAGGCACGGAGGGGTCTCGATGTGTTAAGAACGGTCACCCATCCAAGGACTGACCGCGGCAAGCGCAGCTTAACCTCGCAGATCGATCGATCAGCGCGGCTGTCATTTAGCCACGAGCCCCTCATTCTCTAGACTATTTAACAATAATAAATAAATGCCACCAAAAGTCTCGTGAACTCTTAAAGTAACACCAACCTTCATATTAAGATAATAAGTAACGAAAACAAAGTAACGAAAACAAAATACGTATTTTTTATAAAAAAATGAAATTTTTTTTGTTCGTATTTGTAGCAGGTACCTACTAAAATAAATGGTCCGAAATCGTTTACTGTTTTTTTTTTGTCCTTAATATTGCGATTGATTTTCTAGGGGTCCATGGCTGAAAAAGGTCAGGAAACGTGGCTCTAAGGGTTCCTAAGCCTTTTCGTTTTGTACTAAGGCACCCTAAAATGCACGTAACGATATATAAGTTGAATTAAAATAAGTACAAATCTTATAGTCTACGCGAGTGAAGCCGCGAGAGATAAAAGAAAGTCATTATTAATAGCACTTTTATTAAGCGATTTATATAATTTATCTACACTGGCCTGCAAAACTAAGTATCGTATAGTCGGTTAAAAATTAACGATGATCTTTAAATCGAAAAAATGGCATCTTAAGTTTCTAAGGCTTATTCTACGTTCTCAGTGTAACTTTTTTTTACCCATTTATAATTTATTGAAATCTGACTTTTTTTAAGTAATCCCTATTTACCCTGTTCGTCCACTGCGATGAAGTCATCAACGAAAACACGCGTTTCACATGAGTATTGTGGGCCTAGGATTGCAAAGAGGGATCGGCACATTTTGAGAAGATTTGCTTTCTTTCGAGTACCTACCTACCTTGCATATCTAACTACCAAACCGGGACAACTGACTTCTGACCGGGCATTAGGACACAACGCTTCAAATCGGGATATGTCCCGGTGTACTGCGACGTATGGCAGTCCTAGTCTAGGCATCAAACGCATTTATTATAACTGTAGGACGGACTACGGAACACTGCTGCCACACTGCGCGTAGTCTGCCACGCTCGTCGGTTTTTTTCAGAGGAGAAGAATGTTAGTGAAAAGAAATGTTATTGCAGTATATAATAAAGTACCTACATCAACATGTAGGTACTTTATTATATACTGCAATAACATTTCAGGATGTTAAAACCTATTTATCTTCTATGTAACCTGAGTCTCATCTTAATTATGCATTTATTATAACTGTAGCACGGACTAAGGAACACGGGAACACTGCTGCTACGCTGCTGCGCTACTACGCTGCTACGCTGCTACGCTGCTACGCTACTACGCTGCTACGCTACTATATTTCGCGTAGTCTGATACGCCCGCCCGTCGGTTTTTTGAGAAGAGAAGAATGTTGGTGTTTAATATACTTAACTGCATTAACATTTCAGGATTGGAAAACATGTGTCTTGACATTGAATGCGTGTTGGGCTTGAAGAGTTCGTTTTACTGGCGCATGTGTTGGAGCATTATTACGCCGCTCATGATGGCGGTCGTATTCTTTGATTACAACAGAACAATTGTTATTCGGCGGAACGTATGAATATTCACCGGGAGCTTATAGTACATATTGTAATATTTCTTATGTAGGTATTATAAAGGTACGATTTGGATGTCAACAACTTATAGATATTTATTTCCTTTTTCAGTCGCTGGTAAGATACTTCAATATTCTGGAATTGTATTGATTCCCATATTCATGTTAGCTGCACTCTGGAACTCTGATAATTTTATTGAGGTATGTAGCTACTTGATATGAACATAGGAACTATATACTCTATTTTATGTTATATGGTAATATTAGACAAATGAGAGCCATTTTAGCAAGGAAATGTGTAAAAAAAAGAGAGGGAAGAGGGATGAATCTCTCTTCATAAGTATGATAGGTATACCTCCTATGCTTTTATGAACCTTAACCACTTGACTATTGCAATTACAGACATAATAAAACAATTATTAATGTCTCGCGTGGATCTGCGTTCTGGCAGTCGACCAAAAAGAGCTGAAAATCTGAACTTAAAGAATGGTTCAAAAAATGTCGATGGACTCTTGATTGTCTAATAAGAAATGGTTTAGCTATGAAAATAAAATTTTAATTATGTTTATTTACAGACTGTCAAAGGTTCATTTAGGGCAAAGAAAACCTATGGCCCCAGTATTCCACAAAAGCGCGAAGAGTGGCAAGAGTTCCGCCGTAATGCCAAGTACGAACCTTCGTTCGTACTTGGCATTACGGAGGAACTCTTGTTTATCAAACTTAATCCTATATGGTGGAACCAATTTTTGCGTTTGATATCCTGATATCAAACACAAGAATTGGTTCCACCATATAGGATTAATTTTGATAGGAGGCTACCGACGGGTGCGCAAATGAATGTTATTTTTTCATTGAATAATTTATTACATTTTTGTTACTGTGTTACTTAAACTATTGTATGTATATATATATATTACATCCACGTCAAATAAAGATATATTACCTAACTACTTATGATAATTTTATTCTTGTGTCGGTGTCGTCGCTTGGCTATTACTATTTTTTTTATTTTTTTACTCATTAACAATACAAGTTGATAATTTTTTTTTTGTGAATTAAGTGAAAAGTCTATGTTGCCGCCAAGCACTGCCTCACACATATTGATCAGGCACATAGAAATGAATAGACTCCTATACTGAATGGCTAATAGGGTAAGTACCTACTCATAATAACACGTATACCTATTGTAGGCATCGTTTAAATTCAACCCCTAAGGGGAGAAAGTGGGTGGCAAAGGTTGTACGGGAAATCATATATTAATCATATATATATTACCTACTAGAAATTGTTTTTTGTTCAGTTTGTGGATTTACACTTACTGTCTTATTCATAAAAATATCTTATTGGAGGTTTATAACGTTCTTTAGTTAAAACTTTAAATAGTGCTATTTGACGTTTAATAACACACTATATTCATAAACGCTCAATAAAGCTCCTATAGCTAAAATAGGTTTATTGGAGGATTTGGGTGGTAAGGTTGTCATTAGTGTCCGACCGAAGGTGCAATTCTGGCCGAAGCCGAAGCCGATTAATCGGTATTCACCAAAACCTTCGGCCGAAGCCGAAGCCGAAGGTGTCATTGACCTTGAGAAATACGATAGTTACTTTGATCTCAGAATATACTAGATACATATTGTGAGAGCTTTAGAGATTTAGCTCAATAACGAGCCGAGTGACCAACATATACAAGTAGGTAATAAAATATTGTCTAAAATAAAAGTTTCAAATATACAATGTTAATTAAATATTTATTTACTTAAAGTAATTTTAACAAAAATAATCAAATAATCAGTCACATTTTTTTAATTATCAGACGAACACAAAATATTTCTATAAAATAATTGAGCAAAGTTTAACGCTTTTTCAATATCTATTTTTTACATTTAATTTTTTGGAATTTTTGAGAAACGCGGATGTGCCTATATCCTATCGGTTTAGGTAGTTAACTAAAAGTAAACAATCTTCACATGTCTTTTTATCTAAAAATTGCATAAAAAAACATACCAACATTGTTTCCATTTAGTTTCCTACCTAACGTTAGATAACATAAAATATTTTAAACCAGACAATACTTACGGTTTTTTGGTGCCTCACAATAATGAACGTATCACCACAGGTACTACTCACAGTAATAAATAAAATAATTTGTAATAACAAATATGAAATATTTAAAAACAAAACACTTATTAGAATTTTAAGACGCGCTCTCAAACTTGTTTTGACTCGTTTAATTTACTAACTGCGATTCGTTTGGTCCGGTGCGGCGGCGCGGCGAAACTCTGCTGCTCTGCACACTCTCCGTCTCGCTCTAGCATCGTTCAGTAAATTTCATATTTTGACAACTAGCAAACCTTCGGCTTCGGTCAAACCTTCGGCAAATTTTTGGCCGAAGCCGAAGATTTGGCCGATGGTGCTTTTTTGGCCGAAGGTGGCCGAAGCCGAAGCCGAAGCCGAAGCTTCGGTCAGACACTAGTGTTGTCATCTTTGCTGTCATCTGTCATGATAAAGGCATTTTGACGACTCACTCTTGGTCGTTGTCAAGGAAATAATAAAAGGTGTCAAATCGATGTCAGATTTATGGAGTGTAAAAAAAAGAGGAACATCTCTGTGCATGAAAGGTGTCTGTCTAAATGCGTTAAATTAGCGTAGCGCTACTGTGCTACATTCATACCATACCCTTTTTTATGCTAGCGCCACTACATATGGAAGGTTTTTTTAGTTATTAATTACTAAATAGAGCTAGACACTTTTCAACTTGTCTCCCACACGAGATTCATAGATTTACACTCCTTACAAATGGTTTATAGAAGGCGTCAGCCTTCTATAACTTTATAGAACACTTTAGCTCTATTAGACTGTTATTGATTACTATAACAGGTTTATAAGAGGTTGATGGACTGCTTATAAGACTCTTTATTATTTACTCACTATTAGACAGTTATCGTGTGTTTATGAATAGTATTTTTTTATGAACATGATATAAGGCTGCTATAAGGGACTTATAACGGTTCAATATCTTTTATGAATAAGACTGTAAGTAACCTTTCGAAGTTTGTCAAATGAAAAATGGACGTAAAAACATATTACCTAAATTCGAATAAAATGAAACAAACTACTTATACAAATATAATCTACGCGAGTGAAGCCGTAAGGGGGATAGCTATACCGTCATTAATAGATTTAGATACTCTATCTATTGAAGGATACTAAGATAACCGTATCATATTCAAATTACATATCTAGATTTATTGGTAATAAGAATTAAACAAACGGTCACTCCAACAACGTATGTTGTGGTGGTGCGTACCTACCTATATTGTTTAAGTACACCACACATATTGTGAAATGGTAAATACAGATTGTTTATATCGGACTTGAAAACCGCAATGGAATTAAGTACTCCTAAATAAGTAAATTTAATTATGATATATTTTTGCATAGGAACCGAACGACGTAAATGTGGTTGAGGGTGGAAGTCGTGTGAATCCAGCGTTTAACCCTTCACCTGAAAAAGAAGGTAAATCATTCCCAGAGAAACGCTCGTCGGGGCTCAGCCAAAAAAAAAAAGATCTATCTTCCGACTTGCCTGAAAAAGCCATAGTAAGTATATAGTTTAATCTAATACAATATTTACTCACCTTCTAAAGGTCGGCAACAATAATAAACAATTGTGTCTCATTAGTCATTACTAGCGACAGGAATAGGTAGGTATAGGACCTACCTACTGTAAAAATATTTGTCTTAGATACCATCTGGCTAGATAAGAGTGTTTTATAGAATAACTCCAACGTGGTTAGAAAAAGGCTAAGCAGATGACCAATGTATGAACACAATACTCATACTACGATGTTACCTGATTGTTATAAGTGTGAATCGTTATTGGTGCTGATTCTGTTGTACATCGCACTAAACTAATTTTAATCACACTACCTATATCTCTTTCTTACAAATATCATTAAAACAAGACAGAATATCTAAGATCTGTCAAATTAGTCTACGCCCTCATCATTTACGGGCAAATAGTTGTGAACTTGTGACCTTTTGCGATGACGACTATATTGACATTAAAACCATTCAAATATCTTCTATCCCTTTCTTATGTGTTTCTTATTAGTAAGAGACATAATGAGATTAAATTAGTTTAGTTCGTAAACAAAAAAATCTGCACCAATTGTCGATAACTTATTAATTAAGGCTGTGTCCCCAGTAGGCAAACTGTTAGCGGCCGACTGAGTTTGCGGCGTAGGTATCGGTTTAGTGTTAGTAGTTTGCTAGTTTTGCGCTAACTGTTAGCAAACTGCAAACTGTTGTGTTGTATAACATTATCATTATTATAACGTTCGGTTCCCAGGCTATTGTTTAATAGTACCGAAAGGAAAAATACTTTTTATTAGGCAAGTGCAATGTTATTACGATTAGATTAGATATTTTCTAGATAATATACATTATTTAACGAATTAGCCGCTTATGAAATATGAGGTAGGTAGGTATATAGATATTTATTATTCTACTATTAACTAACACTTAGGTATTTTAAACAAAAGCTGTTTGCTTGCGAACGTTCGAGGGAGAATATCACGGTGAGATTCTCCCTCGAACGTTCGCAAACAAATTGGCAGTTGTCGCGGTGATATCACGTGGCGTGTCGGTACAGTATAGACAGCCTGCGTCCCTCGCGGCGCTCTCAAAGATATTGCGCCTGGCAAGGGTAGTATTGATTGCACCCGGGCGCTAGGTACATAGGCTAGAGGCGCTACTAACCGCACAATACGCACAGCAATTATGCGGCTGACTGCAGTAGGGCCGCACCCGCAGCCTAGCGGTTTGCGGCAGCCGCATCGCAGTACATTTAATAAGTTTACATACATATTTTTTTGCTTGCGGTCAACCGGATTGCTAGCCGCAATGTGGGTAACCCACAGAATAGGAGAATAGTTCCGGTGTAAGAGAGGCCTGAATAATATCATCTCTCAGGTACAACGAAATAATTAGAATAGAATAGAATATTCATTTATTTGCTCAGAATGTAGGTATTTACAATAAGGTGGTTACAATAATATTAATGAATCCTTGTACATTCTACCATTTTGGCATGCAAACATTGGTGCAGTTTATCATCAAATATACAAACATTGGTACAACTAAAATTTATCAGTTAGAAAATCCGATATAGAGTAGTAACATTTATTTATCAGAAGTACAGTTAGTTTCTTTATGAAAGTTGTTACTGGTCCCTCTTTTATAGAATTAGGAATGTGGTTAAAAATAGCGGGTGCCATGCAAAAAACACTTTTCCTCAACAAAGCAGTCCTATATCCACCTGTGCGTAATAAGTTATGGTATTGTGATCGCAAAGTTACATTTCGGTTTCTGCTATCCGATAGAGTTAGAAATAGATGTCGATTACATTTGACAAAGAAAGCAATTTCTAAAATGTAAAGGCACGAATAATACTTATACTTACTTATACGCACGTTTTAATACTTCATAGCACTTCGGCACCTGTAATGTGTTTACATTAAAAGTACTTTACTACCTACAATACCTTTTTAATTAACTAAATCAGTAAAATAACTGAGTAAATTGTTATGTTTGGCCTTTGAGGCAATTAAACAGCTCTACCCAGATTTTCGATAAACGATACAGAGATTGGTAGGACTTTAAATGAACTGTTTTAAATAAGTTGTTGAAAGTAAACATCAGAAGCATTAAACAAAAATATAAAATAAATTATCAACTAACTACTTGTCTAAACTAATATTATAAAGAGGAAAGATTTGATTGTTTGTTTGTATGTTTGTTTCTTTGTTTGTTTGCATTGAATAGGCTCCGAAACTACCGAACCAATTTAAAAAATTCTTTCACTGTTGCAAATCTGCACTATCCGCAAGTGACATAGGCTATACTATATTTTCAAAAAAAGTAAGAGATCCTTAAGATAATTGCAATAGTGTAACCCAAGGTAGCAAAATTTTGCCTATAAAATTCATTATTTGGCGTGCGCTGAGAAAACTATTGATGATAAATAAAAATTATGTAGTACATGATTAAAGTACTCATTATTACCTATAAAAAAGTCCGCGACGGTATATGTCTAACTATTTATGGTTATGTCACAATGACCACTTTTTGTTCAAATTATTCAATCTAAACACGGGTGAAATGGAGTTAAGGGGGTAAGGTAACAGCTGTAGGTACATAGCTGTTACCTATAGCTGTTACTTTTTAGCCCGATGTTCTCACGTAATCGAAACTTACGCGGGTGAAACCGCGGGGCGCTGCTAGTATTCTATAATTTTATAATACAATCGTTAAAAAAAACACAGTTGTTAAATAGATAGTTCTATTTACAACACAATACTAACTTTACCTATGTAATTCCAGGACGAGACCAAACCCCAAAATGAAAGACCTCAATGGGATAACCAGTACCAGTTCCTCATGTCATGTATCGCTACATCGGTCGGTCTGGGCAACGTGTGGCGGTTCCCCTTCATCGCCTACCAGAACGGAGGCGGCGCCTTCCTTATACCATACATCATCGTACTTATACTCATAGGAAAACCTATGTACTACCTAGAAACTTCACTTGGACAGTTCAGCAGTAGTAATTGTGTTAAAGTGTGGGCTTTGTCACCAGCAATGAAAGGTAGGCAGTTATCTCTATTTCTGATATGATATTTATATTCTCATTTGTTTTTTAGAATAAGTATACCTACTTATTCGTTTTTTAGGTACCGGCTACGCACAAGCTCTCAGTGCTTTCTACGTGGTTTCTTACTACATGTCAATCGTGGGACTCTGCTTGTATTATTTAATAATGAGTTTTCAAAGTACGCTGCCTTGGGCTCTCTGCCAACCAGAATGGACAAACTGTGTTCCATCTGGACAGACTGCTAATTTGAGTGAATTGACCGGAGAACCAGTGAGCAGCGCAGAATTATATTTTACGTGAGTTCACACGCTTATCTAGCATAAGTATTATTGATATTGGTAGTACGATGCATCGTGTCGGGTGTCGGCTTAAGTAAGCCAATACAGGCAATTAATATACCCGCTTATAATAATCGCAACTCAATACCAGTTGTTCAGCAATAGTATTGACAACGGCACGACTGTGATGTCAACAGTTGTTACCTAATAAATATTTACGATATGAATAACTAGGTATATAAAAGCAACTGACACGGGCCGTTTGAACCCGCTTATAATTAGGGTTCCGTACCAAAATGGTAAAAAAGGAACCCTTATGGTGCGACTTCGCCTGTCTGTCTGTCTGTCACACCTGCTTATTTCAGCAACTACTTATGCTATTGACTTGAAATTTGGAACAGTTATAAAGAATAATTGTTCAACTTTATTGCAAATGAAAAAAATCCAAAAATATTTTTATTTTCATTGCATAGGTCAAGTGACATATCATATGAAAGGGCTTGATCTGCACATATCAAAATATATTTTCATTTTATTTTATGTCTCACAGTTTTCGACATATGATGAAAAAAATATCATGATGTATATGTCCAAAAAAATACCATTCTCCCCCCCTTATCTCCGAAGTTTGCAGGGCGAAAAATCTGAAATAATTAGGGTTGATAGGAATTGACACAAATATGGCCCCAAAAATAAAACGATGTTCCTAACTAGTACAGTTTTTTCAAAATCATCAAAATTCCTTCACAGACAAACTTAGTTATGCGGTCCGGATTTTTTCACTTTATACGTCCAAAACTGATACGGAACCCTCGGTGCGCGAGTACGACTCGCACTTGGCCGGTTTTTTATTTTATTTGATGCGCTGTTCCAAAGTCAACTTTCGCTGGCCAGATTCTAAATCTATTTTGAGTATAACCTACTTACATTTTGAGGGACAAGAAATTGTCCCTCGCCTGCGCAAGCCTTAACCGAGTTCAAGAAAGAGGATACTAAGTTGAAAAAAAAGTAAATTGTACGTATGTACATAGTACGTACGCTGTCCCTGGTTACGCTGTCGCTGGCCCTGTTGAAGTCAGTAGGTAATGCGGTGGCATGCGACCACGGCTATACCCATTTCAGGCTGTCAGACAGGAATGTTTTCTTGTTTCATGCTTTGCAGTTCGATTTGTTTCGGAGTCGGGTTTTAGTTTTTAACTATATTTTTTATTTCAAATATTTTTTGTAGTTTTATTAACACCGAACAAGACGCAGTGCAAATCGAAATCGAGTTTTTAAAATTTAAAATTTACTTGTCTTATTTTTCACTTTTATTTTTTTTATATATATAAGATATATATATTTTCGAAATCTTCTCTTCAAGCCCTTCATTTTGATACCCCACATGAATGAGTAGAAAAAAAAATCCGATTGTTTCTATAATCGAGCTGTACAGTCCGGCCGCTGAGAGAATGGTTTCCTGACAGATGCTTAATTTAGCACTAAACTAGCGCTACGGTGGAACACACTTAAATACAAACATACATATGTACATACATACATACCTACATACATAATAAACTGCTAAAATCATTACCCTTCCTTTTGGCTTTGCCGAGTCGGGTAAAAATTCGCAAATATATACATTTATAACAAGCCCTAAATTTTCTCAAGTCTAATGTAACTGTATATCATCTTTCACCATTTTATTTGATAGATCATAATTGATTGCACTCATAAAACTAATGAAATTCTACTCGAACTCTTATCTACAAAAAATGTAGATAGGTAGGTATGTAACATTATTAGTAAGTAGGTAGTGATAACTAATCTAAATCATCACCAAATTGCCGATAAAATATTTAAGCACGTCCCGATATGTTCTACGCTGCGTACTTAGGTATCTATAGGAACGTTGATAGTTCTATCACTGATGATATCTAATTTCGATTATATTATTAACGAATATAAAATAAGATAGGTGAGTACATTTTTCAGCTCACAAAGATGTTTCGCGTCGATATGTCAAAAAAGTCACGTGGTCTAGTGTTATATCAGCTTGAGTGCGATATTTTCATTCTGCATTCAGCTCTAGCTGCATCCTTAGGGTGGATAGGACGGGCGGCTTACCTTTCTAATAAAGCGGCTGCGCGAGTCGAGTGTTCGGATTTTATTTTCACTTCAAACAACAATTTTTAAAGCTTTATATCATAATGGTCAATAAATGACGCTATCTACTAATCAACGATCTGTGGGTGCATGATATAATTTATTATTGTTATCACCTGGTAAGAGTCTAAGCTGCACTGTCCTCGGGCATAGGCAAGATTATCTACAAGCGCTAGATAACCTTTCCTTTAATTTAGGTAGTTTACATTTTTAAAGAATGAATTATTTGTTAATAGGCAAACTATTCTGAAGCAGTCAGATGGGATCGATGATGGAATTGGTAAGCAAACTAATAAAACCAGTTAAAAAGTAGGAGAACAAAAAGTACTTATCTCAGATCATAGAAACAAGGAGATGTGCCAAGGCGCTATCGAACTTGATGCCTGATCTTGAGCAAATTGCTCATATTAAAAAAGTACGCGCTGGCGACGAACCGAACACGATCGATGGTATAAATACAGTGTTTTAGTTTAGTGCTAGTGTTGAGTGACGATGATTGAGGGTGTGCGGAATGTTCAATGCGTGGGAGATCTTTTTATTCACAAGAAGCGCTTAATTATGCGCGTAATTGTGTCGAAAAATGTACTAAAAGTGGCATCAGTTGTTCCGGTACTAATTTGCTATGATGGCATATCTCCTTGTTTCTATGATCTGAGGTACTTATCTATCTCATCCTAGCATTATTAATTATTATTCTCACCAAAATATAAGTTCTGTGTTTATTTTTTGTTAGCTAAGTACTTACCTACTTATATTCCATTTTTAATAAAGATTCATACTAACCCTAGTTTTAACAGAGAGATTTGTTGTTGTTTGCAGGTGCACCATTGTGGGACCTTACACTAAGTCTATTCATATCCTGGATGATTGTCTTTCTTATCGTTGCTCGAGGTGTTAAAAGTTCGGGAAAAGCAGCGTATTTCCTCGCTTTGTTCCCATATGTCGTTATGTTCATATTGCTAATCAGGTAAGAACGTATTTACAAACAACAAAAAACCTTAATGTCGTAGATTTAACGAATCTGGCGAAGTATTACGTAGCAACAGTCGCTGTAGACTTAGTGCGGGTTGCTTCAAACCATCTGTATTCGTAAGTCAGTACGTAATCGTTAAGTCAGTATGAAATTGTCGTACAAGCCGCCATATTTGACGGTTACAGTATACGTAACTGTAAGTTGAAACAACATGGCCTTAGCAGCTAGACTAGCAGCAGCTACGAATCTACGATTATACCTCATTCGTAGCCGCTGCTAGTAAATTCGTAGCTCTACGGCTGTACAACTTCGTAGATTAGCGTAGGTAAGGTACAACAGCTGTCGATGTATATTATATGATTTTTAAATCTGCTGTCAAGTCTCATGTTAGTTATTAGCTAAGTCGTCTAAAATAATATTGACCAATCATGTCATGTGATATGAGATCAGATTAAATTGAACAGGCTTTGACAGGCTTTGACTTTGATTAAATTGAACAGGAAACTGGTCATTAGTAGGTAATCTCTCAATTAGTTTATGCAAACCTGTTGTAGTTATCGTAGCGGCTGCGGGCTGCCGTAGTATCATTATAGCAAAGCATTCCGGCAGTATCGTCGTGGCTATTTAGAGCGCGAAGTTGCAATAAATTGCAATATACCTATACAAAGTTTGTTTCCAGGGCTGTCACTTTACCCGGTGCCGAAATGGGAATATTGTTCTTTATAACACCTCAATGGGAAAAAATTTTAGAACTGAAAGTAAGTATTGTAATCCTAACTAATATTATAAATGCAAAAGTAAGTTTGTTTGATTGTTTGTTACCTTTTCACGCCTGAAGCCCTAAATAGATCAAAATGAAATTTTACGAATTACGTTATCAGGAGTACAGAACAGGTTAGGTAAGTATTCTTCATCCAGATATAAAGTACCTACTGTTTACAATGTAAAGAACTTTTGACGGTCACAAACAATTGCTATATAAGACGTTAGATGGCGCTACGTGTATGTCAGGCGGACGAAGTCGCGGGCAAAGTGCTAGTATGTATACAGGGTGACCGGTAATTCGATCTATTCCTTGAAATGGGTTATACTAGAGCTTATTTGCAACAAAATTCGGATCCGTAAACTTGGTATTGATCCTGGGTGGTTTCCGAATTATTACAATTTTTGAGTTTTTTTCGAAATCTCTCGACCAAAAACTACTATATACTATATACTATAGGTACCCATAAATTTTGAAAAAAAAGCTTTCCATACTAGGTATTTTATCAAATTTTCTAAAAACTACCCCTATTTTCCAAGGATGATTGCTCAAAAATATTGTATGATACTTGGCATACAAACTACAAGAAATAGTTTTTTTGGAGACTTAGACTGTAGGAATGGATGCGAGAAGCACATGACCAGTCATTGTGGCGTCGTTTGGGTGAGGCCTATGTCCAGCAGTGGACGTCTTTCAGCGGAAACTATGATGAGGTAGAGCCCTGTTTCTTTTCTGCTCCAGCTAGGTACTATGGTCAAACAAAAGAAAATTACCGTTTTAATGTCTACCAGCATAAGCGGCAATATGGCTCCCAGAGACAGATCTTGCCTGATTTAATCAACTAGAATCCATCACAGTAAGTCCTACAACCTACTGCCAGTAAGAAAACCAGCTTAAATACGAGATTTAAAGTAGAAACCGTATTCTTTTAAATGTTGGGCCTTTTTATGTTCCGCTAAATATGCCGCCAGGTGTGTAGTAATCATGAAATAAAATAACCTTATTTGTTTTAATAAAAGTTTGTGTATTTTCAGGTGTGGTATGCGGCAGTAACACAAGTATTCTTTTCTCTCTCAACTTGCTCAGGAGCTCTTATCATGTTTTCCTCTTTCAACAAATTTTCACAAAATGTTTACAGGTAAGGTTACAATACCTAAGTACATTATTATTTAAAACACTTGAGTAGTTCGTGGCTATATTATTATAACAGCCGCGCTGATTGGTTGATCTGCAAGGTGAAGCAGCGCATGCCACATTCATTTCATGGCCGAGTGCAACATCCCTTGGTGCCTCTGGATCTCGCTAAACCGTTGGTATATACCTGTTGACGTACGTTTTTAGGGTTCCGTAGTAAAACTAGTTTTTAGAAGTTCTCTTACCTACCTATTTAAAAGTATAACCTTACTGCCTGCGCCTTTGATCAGTGGTGGATAGGGTTTTTCTGTAGTGGCTTTAGGTAGGATACTAGGTATTTAGTTTCATGCTCAAAATATTGTTTTTTTTTTTATATTTACAACTTGTTTTTTTTTTTTTTAATCTTATACCATACCTACAATCCTACATATTTCAAAGACACCACTAAATTATTTTCTAAGCTTTTACACTATTGTGTGTAGTGCTTAACTTTTGTAGGTATGACCGTCTGACTTAAACTCAAGATACATAATTATAAAGCTTGAGGATTGCTCCAAATATTTTGTGTCTGAGGTTCAACGTAAGTAGGTAGTATAATTATATTATGTGTCTGCATACCTATTTATTATATATTTTTTTTTGTTTTCAGAGATTCGCTAATTGTAACCACATTGGACACGTTCACAAGTTTAATCTCTGGGATTACTATATTCGGGATTCTGGGTAATCTCGCGTTTCAACTTGGTTACGATGATATTAACGATGTTATCGGTTCTGGTGGCTCTAGCCTTGCTTTTATCTCTTATCCAGATGCTATTGCACAGTCTCCGTTTGTGCCACAAGTAAGTGCATTTTATTGTAGTGACAATCAACTAAAAGTTCGTTTTTAGGGTTCCGTAGTAAAATTAGGAACCCTTATACTTTTGTTTATAGTTTGTCATGTCCGTCTGTCACACCCTTATAAAATATACAGTTCTTAATCAATTTGTATGAAACTTTACAGGTAAATGCCTTCTGTGAACCGCCATAAAGTGAAATACGCACTCTTTCATGTGCGGTATTGTTGGACGGGTCGTTGAAAATAAATATTCCTAAGTGACTTTCTTATTTAGGTGCATATTTAGTAAAGGACCTATGAGCTCCGAAAGTCGTTAAGAATTTGCTCCGTGGTGTCTCCCCTCGAACTTTTCTACCGCGTTATCAAAACATCTAAAAAAAATCATCCTCATTAGCACCTAATAAACATGATTGAACAAGATGCGTAATTGGTTTTTGAAATATTCGCTATTTTTCGTTTTGTTTGCCAACTGCAAAAATAACTTTTATAAAAAAAGACTTGAATACCTAAATCAATGATAACATTATTTTTGCAAGACACCGCCATAGCTCATAAAACAAAAGCTCTATACTCTTATGGCGGTATTTCGAGGATTCATTGCCGTTTTCCGTATTTAAAATAGCGCGCGTATACACTTTGTATTTCATACTAATATTAAACACCTACAAATTTTGGTCGGACTTTTCAACTTGCGGTCGGGAAACTAAAATACTTCTTGCTACGGAACCCAAAGTGATTAAACTTTCTATTTTGTCCATTCGAGGCAAGTGTATGTCGGGCCACGCACTACAATGTGCGTGGTGCGACATACACTTGCTTCGAATGGACAAAATAGAAAGTTTAATCACTTTGGTGTCTATATCTTTTTAAAATATTGTGTGCGCCCCCTCTGTGCTAATATCAGAATTTTATTACATAGAGACGTACTAAAGTGGGTTATATTTGTTATATGCCTACTTACTTATGTTTGGTTAGGTACCTACCTAACCAAACATAAGTAAGTAGGCATACAAGGCATACAGAAGTAGGAACTTACCTACACTTGCACTTTATCGGTAGGTAGAGGTACAGCTACCTATTTGTATCAAACATGTTATTCCATATTACTTACAATTCTACTTTTCCATAGGTAATTCATGTTATGTTGACTTTTCAGCTTTTTGCCGCCCTGTTTTTCTTAATGATGGCAGTACTCGGTGTCGGCTCAGGAGTAGCCTTGTTATCAACAGTTAACACAATATTTTTGGACGCTTTTCCCAGGGTCCCCACTATTTTCATGTCCGCGATGACATGTTCAGCATGTTTTTTAGTTGGGCTAGTGTACGTAACACCGGTAAGTTTATTTTTCTGTGCTCACTACTTTTTCGTTCATCGTAGGTAGAGCTTCTGCAACCTACGGTTGCAGAAGTATTATACCATACTTAATGCTATAATACTCAAATGCACATTCAGCACATTCAGACTCAAAAAACAACAACTTTATTTTTAATTACATAGATGGATAACAATTAAAATAACACATCTGAATTGTCTAAATTCTGAAATTGTCTGGTTTGATAAGGCAATAGACAACTGTAGTGCTGTTGTTTTTGAAAATCACTAGTATTCGTCATACACGGCTTATAAAAGCATGAAATTTCTATATAATAAAAGTTTACATTTTGAATAGAAATTAAGTTGTATGACTATTTCCTGTTACAGGGCGGGCAGTACATTCTGGAATTAGTAGATTTCTACGGCGGAACCTTCGTGAGATTATTTGCTGCATTAGTTGAAATAACGGGTGTATTCTATATTTACGGTAAATGATAAAATTATACCATGGAGTTAATAAAGGGGGAGTATGGTTAAAATCCCCTTTCAAGCCAGCAAGAGCGCATAATTTTAGCAAAGCTAAAAATTACGTAGGTCTGGGTACTTGGACTAAAAGTAAGCTCTATACGAGTAGTAGGGTTTGTAAAAAGCGCACAAAATTACTTAACTTTTTAATTTAAAATGCATGCATGCATAAATACTTATTTAAACCTATAAAGGACCATGCAAAACAATATATGGGCCCTGTCCCCACCCAGTCACCCACTAACAGACGTGGCACTAATTTCATTATAATTATGATCCCCTATTAAGACCAATAACCTTTTTTTTTAAGACAAAAATCGACGGAGTTTTTAATAAAAATACAAAAGAACTATTTAGAATAACTGTTTAGAATGTTTTTTTTTTAACAAAAATAACTTGGTATTTTGTTACTTAAAAATAACATTTTCAAACAAAAGTACAAATTACATCAGTTACTTATCAATATTTTATCCACTCACAAGTAACATTCCTAACCGGTATACAATTAAGTCCCTGAACAATTAAAAATTGTAGTTCGTTCTTTAATTAAATACCTTTTTTTATAGTTCCTCCTATGTTCTTTTTTATTACTTATAATTAACTTTGTCAAAAAAGTCACTGAAAAATAAATAATTAATAAAATTCGATTTGCATGAAAACCCTATATCTACGGCGGATGTCGTCACAGTAAAGAATCATCAGCCTGCCAAGATGTGATGATGATACATTTGAAATCTGTTGGTGGATGGGGACGATTTTTTGCATGGTTCTTTGACTAATAGGTAACCTGAGTCTAGGCATCTATGCATTTAATAGAACTGTAGCACGGACTACGGAACACGGGAACACTGCTGCTACGCTACTACGTTGCTACGCTACTACGCTGCTACGGTGCTACACTGCGCGTAGTCTAACACCCCGCCCGTCGGTTTTTTGAGAAGAGAAGAATGTTGGTGTATCTACTTTATTATAACTGCATTAACATTTCAGGATTGGAAAACATGTGTCTGGACATTGAATTCATGTTGGGCTTGAAGAGTTCGTTTTACTGGCGCATGTGTTGGGGCATTATTACGCCGCTCATGATGGCGGTCGTATTCTTTTATTCTTTGATTACAACAGAACAACTGTTATTCGGCGGAACGTATGAATATCCGCCGGGAGCTTATAGTACGTATTGTAACGTTTTTGTGTAGGTATTGTGAGTACTTAGGTCTTAGGTACGATTTGGATGTCAACAACTTTTATTTATTTTTCAGTTGCTGGTGATATACTTCAATATTTTGGAATTGCATTGATTCCTATATTCATGCTAGCTACATTCTGGAAATACAAATCTGATAATTTCATTGAGGTATGTAGATCTATCTACTTGATGAGTATAGGGAACAACCTACTCTATAATAATATTATGTCACTTATATGGTAACATTATACACAATATGACCCATTACAGCAAGGAAACGTGTAAAAAGAAGAGAGAGAAGAGGGATGACTCCCTCTTCATAGGAACTACCTCAGATCATAGCTATGGTTTTATGAACTTTAATCATCACTTAAGGGAGCTCTCAGAATTTTGTCTCCTCGCTCGCTCGCACAGAACCATTTTTAAGAATGTTGAAGGAAAACATACATTTTTGAAAAATGTAATCTGATAGTGAACTACAAAATAATATTAATTTTACAGGTAAATAATTAAAACACATTTCGACTGTGATATCTAATAAAAAAACAATTATGATCTGTTTTTGAGGTTTGTTTAACTCGTGTGTTTTTAAATAATTAAATTTGAGTTTATAATATTATAATTAATATAATTTTGTAGTTCGCTATCAGATTACATTTTTCAAAAATGCATCTTTTCATTTAACATTCTTAAAATTGGTTATGTGTGAGCGAGAGAGGTGCCGAATGCGAGAGCCCTCTTAAGATAAGCTAAAACTGTGAACTTAATAATGGTTCAAAATATGTTCGTACCTTGTTGGCACACTTTTTTCTAATTTTAGATATTATTGTAGGTAGGTAAGTTAGGATATAAGATATTTTAAAAACAACCGAGATATTTAAAATTAACAAAATTGAAAATTATACATTTTATAGATGGTGATATCGTATCAATTTCCTTCTAACTGCAAAATTATAAGCATTGCATTGGAGTCTGTACCTATTAGTTTCCGATAGATGTCACCAACACTCATGAGGCGTATTCAAAGATAGGTTACAAATTTCGACTGACGCGGGTAAGATGCGATAGCTCAGAATAATTAGAGCGACGCCACGGTGGGGCAGAGATCGCGGGAACATGTCCCGCCCGCGTCGTTTATTTTAGAAATTTCTTATATATCCCCCTTACTTATATACGCCTCTTAATTTAACCACTGAATAAATAAACATATCCTTATCATTTCTAAGCGAATGAATAGAGATGCCAATTGACTTAAAAGCTGTTTAATTTATAAAATATATTTTATTTAGATGTTATATAATTCAATCGTTTAGATGTGAAATAAAATAAGTAAAATCCTGATCACAAGAAAACACTAGGTATACCTACTTATACCTAATGTTAATAATAATTATGTTTATTTACAGACTGTTAAACGTTCATTTAGGGCAAAGAAAACCTATGGCCCCAGTATCCCACAGAAGCGCGAAGAGTGGCAAGAGTTCCGCCGTAATGCCAAGTACGAACAAGATATCAAACGCAAAAATTGGTTCCACCATATAGGATTAAGTTTGGTAGGAGGCTACCGACGAGGGCGCAAATAAATTTATATTTTCTTCATTTAGTATCTCATTATTTATTTATTTACTTTTAATAAAAAAAAATGTGTAAAATAAAGATATAATAAGTACTTATTTTATTCTAGTCTCTTCTACCTACCTGTCATCGCTTGGCTAATAGACCCCTACCTATTCAAGTTACACCAATAACACCTAATATAGTAGGTACTTAGGGCCAAGTTCATCGACAAGATAAGATAACAGTCCGTTAAATTGAAAACGGCTGTTTATTAGGTAGGTACTTATATATTTTTCTACATAGACAAAAACTCGTGGTAAACGGCCGTTTTCAATTTATCGGCCTTTTATCTTGTCGGTGAACCTTAGTGGGTAGCAGGTAAGTTAAGGTAAGTCTGACCTTCTGTGCTACTTTGGATAACGGAGTATATACAGTCTTAATGGAGTAGTTCTTCAGTACTGTTCCAACTTTGTCCGTTATTCTTTTCACGTACGGAAAAAACACTGGCTGTTGGCTGACATCGAAGTCCGTCTTCTTCCTTTGGTATCTACGCCTAGGTTGCCTCCTGCCCACTTCATAGCCGTTGCGTTTCAGTACCTCCTGAACATGTGACAACTCAGACGGTAGAATATGTTCAGGGTCACAAAGATCATAGGCTCGGTCTACTAAAGACCTAACGACAGACCGTAAATGGCGGGGGTGGTGATGTGACGAGGCATCTAGATACCTGTCAGTGTGTGTTGGTTTCCTGTAAACCAGGGTAGTTCGAGACAGCACCCGCCGCTCAAGACGATGATACCCACACACTTCAGTCTTCTCGTGACCACGGTCAATGTAACTTGATCGAAACGTCGAGGTTAGTCAAAATTCTTATATTTTGATTAAGTTTGTGCGCGAAAAGTCCCGATATAATTGAAAACATGTGTACAATTCGCGAAGGGTACTTATTCCTTAAAATGACATAGAACTATTTAAATTGTCGAATAAAATTAAATAAGCCTGGAGTGTGATTCCAATATGATATCTGCACTAGCAATGACTAAGAATAATTATTGTAATAATGATACTTAATGGATTATTGAGGGTAGGTACATATTTTTTTTAACGCAAGAATCGCATTACTGACGCTGTTAACAGAGCCTAAACGATTAAACCGACACCTACATAACTAAGTATTTGCCTTTATTATTTTATCAGGCACTTTTCCTTGGGATAATTTAAATAATTGCTACATCCTATAATTAACATATGTTTGAAGTTGCAACTAAATTAGATAAATGAAGTAAATATGTAGCAATTATTGACGCAATACATTTCGGGAAACGCTGCGTGCTTGACTTAACTAGGAGGTGACCAGCCAACCAAACGTCAGGATGGCTGGTCAAAAAAAATATTTTATTTCTTAATATACCTACATGCTATAGAACTGTTTTGCATTAAAACAAAACAGATATTATGTGAATGAAAAACACACAGCGTTGGTTGAAGAAGCTGTCCTTAGATTTCGCCTTTTTTCATTAAATAAATGAAATAACTTACCAAATGTTCAGTCTATATGTACTTATCTTCTTTCACTATAGCAGTAGCTCGCAGTATCTGTGGTTCTGGCGAGCTGTCATCTGTCACTCATAGAAGTCTTCAAAACTCACCAGCAAGTACCTTGCTCCAACGCTGTGTGTTTTTCATTCACATAATATCTGTTTTGTTTTAATGCAAAACAGTTCTATTATGTGTCCTTCAAAACACACAGCGTTGGTTGAAGACCTGTTTGATATCTGCTGGTGAAAGAATACCTGAAGGATTTAGACGCTATGTGATTTAATTAATTAACCATTTATTATCTTCAAATGATATTTTCTATCTATTTATTTATAATCTCATTTATCAATTTAAAGAATTATTAGTTAACTTTCACATGAAATTCAATCATCATCTATTGAGAAAAGAAATAGAAGCACAAATCTTCATTATTACTGTTATCATTCCTGATCTTGTAATTGTACCTACTATAATAGTAACTATTAACTATGGGTACTAAATCTAGGTCAATGGGTACTAAAGATTTTCGGCTGGGTCTCTTTGTGGATTAGTTCATTTCCTTTCAATCCTTTGGAATCCACTTCAGAACTGACACTCCCCAGAGCTGCTACTTGGTTTATATAGCTTTGAATATTGTAGGTTTAACTTCCCCAATAATGTTGCTGTTACAGAAAGTGCTGCTTTTTATAGATAAAAATAACAAAAATTCAGGATTGACGTCACATCACTGATATAAGCTTTTTAATCAGTTGTTTGATATTATATTATGTCTATACATACATATATGTATAATATAGGGAGATAAAATTAATGTTTTAATGTTTTTCAATGGAGATAAAGCTAATGTATTTTACTGGACATAAAATTAATGTTTTGAGAGTCAATACATAAGTTTTTGAAATAAACTTAGGTCTTAGCATTCCCTTGTTATTTTTTTTATTTACAGTTATTTTTATATATTCAATCAGGTACACATTCTTCAACTTGATACTAAAAGTAATATTATTAAGTACCTGTATCGATCATCTTGAGATATTAATTAAAATAAAAGGTAATTTATGCATGTTGAATAACACATTTACTTAACAATTTTGTTTCCACTTTAGTGGAAGTAATATAAAATGAGGCTTATTTTATAACAATGGTTTGCATAAGAAATTTTCTTTGATTTGTAATTTATGTTTGATGCAGAAACACAAAGATATTATTAATTTGTGTTACATTGTATTATGAACAAACTTTTCTTTTAAATTAATTTTGACAGAAACTTAGCTATGTCTCTGCTATCTGAGATTTTGTGGTGTATGTTACCGGTAACATATAGGTATACCTATGCAAAACCGATGTTGCAAAATGAAGTCCGAAATTCCAAATGTAAGTATTCATTGTAGTGCTGTCTACTACTGCTCAATATGTTTGACCACTTCCAATTTTCCAAGTTTAGAGGGTCATTTCTGTGGATTGGTCAGTACGGGGCTTCCGCAGATCCCTTAACCATATCGGATTTATTCAGCTTTCGATTGGAGGTTAGTTAGCCAGAAACGCTGATCCAGAATGTGGTATTAGAATGTATGTTTGCCTGGCACTGTCGAAATATGTCAGCATCTTAAGAATTAAGTTGGGTGCAGGAATCACCCATTTCCACTGAAAGATCCAGTTTAGACTGACGACAATAATTGCATTATCAAATTTAGAATCTATACATTTGCATGTATGTAGGTATGTAATTGTATTGAATTCCAAGTTACTCAAGAGGAACTATGGCTGTTTCTTTTAGAGTTGAGTACAATCATGTATAAATCATCAATATTTAGTGATGGCGTACAGTACAATATACCTATATAAAATAAGTCTGGTGCAGAAATTATCACTCTGGTACAGGACCTTCCCTTGAGACGGTCCAGTGTGGGGCTTACAATATAGTTATGTATTATCTACAGAGTTCAGACAGAGCACTCTTAGATTTAAAAACATGCCAGTTATAATGGCCATTTTCGACTGATGTGAAATGAATGTGACTGAAGCTTGCCAAGCCATCGTTTGAGAGCCAAGTAACGCATAGTCGCACATTGCCAACTAGAACCAAGGTCCACATCTGTGGGACACCCCATACTGCAAGGCCTCTGAGGCCTGGGGTAATAAGCGCCGTTCCGGCACAGGCCTGTTCTTTGATAGGCGTAAAGCTAAGCTGGTGTATCTTTCCGAAAGGCACACGCTACAGATAAAATAATATTAAGTTCCAGTCTGACAGCTCTAATAGTTCGTTAGTTTAATTTAGGAGCACCACTTTCGACTGAATGTGGCGCAAAAGCTTACCAAACCATCGTCCGAGTCCCAAGTGACGTGTAGCCGCAGAACTGCCGACTAGGACCAAGGTCCACGTCTGTGGGACACCCCAAGGCCTCCGAGGCCTGGGGTAATAAGCGCCATTCCGGCACAGGACTGTTATGCGATAGATGTAAGGCTAAGCTGTTTGACAACTCCAACAGTCCATTTGTTTAAATTTAGGAGTGTCAGGGAGCGTGAACTGCTCCCGTTAAGGTACCTACTAGGCAATGTTGTGCTGTCAGTCTGAAATTGAATATGTACACACAGAACGCTTGCTTATTTATGCACATGTATCTGCTTACCCCCCCCCCCCCTTCCAACTGTGGAAAGGAAGTGAAATGACTGCTTTCCGTGAAGAAAAAATTTTTGTTCATTGCAAAGTACAGGGGGCAGAGGAAGCCAAATGTAGGTACTATGATTTTTATGAGTTGTTTCTAATAGATTTCTACAATCCAATTGGTCATTGTTGCGAATGTACAAGGACCGAGAACAAAGCATAGGCAAGGGCTGTTAGTTGTAATATTTGTTTGCCCTATTTTATTTGCAGGTAATGACTGCAGGTCTCCTTTATGCTCCATGTGCTTATGGTGACTACTGACCCTGGATTTAGTGAGGTCTGCTATATCTAAACACAAACTAAAAACGAGTTGGCAGAGATTTATTTTTATCAGTAGGTACTTATTTTGCAAGAAGTGATTTAAATTATTACACCACCGAGAGATCAGTTGGTAATGTTTTGTTGACTCTTTTCAGTCTTTTATCTCAAAAATTAGGCCTGTGTAACCATCTCGGTTACAAATAAAATCAATTTACAATTAATTTTAATAAAGGTTTTATAAGTAAATATATTAATTATTAATTCTATCAATAAGTAGGTATTATTAAATGTAAGAGAGGTTTTGTTTTCAAAGATGTACATACAAAATGCATACTTTAGGCAACAACCGAAAGGGGTGTCCCCTTGAATGCCTTATTGTAACTCACTGTCAGTTATTTTATTGCATGTAGTGTCTGAGCACCAGAGTGTGTAAATGACTGTATTCATTTATTTGTAGTGAAAATTATTTAATATTTTCCTATTTTTGGGAGCTTGGTTAGATGAATAAACAATTATTATTACATACAAAACTATTTTGATTGAACCAGAGTAATATCACTCATTCCCATAACAGTATAGTCACCTCTATTACAATACATTGTTTATTTCTCATATACTATCTGTACCTATGCAGATAATGTATTTCTTTTTTTATGACATAAACTACAGGTATCTTGTAACATTTCATTACTAGCAAGAGTATTTAGATTTTAATTCAGATTTATTAGGGGCCTAATTAATTTTATTCTTATTATAGACCTTTTAAGGGTTGATGGCTATCTAAAATGGTATTGCATTTGATAAAACATAACTCCTGATGTTTAATGTAGTATTATAACAAACTTTTTTCTTTTCAAATTTCATGATTTTTACATAATACTTAGGTACTTTCCTTTTACATAGGTCTTGGATTTTTACTTTATTGTTAGTAGTAGCAGTGGGTATTTAGCAGTTTTAAGTATATATTCATTACAGCATGTACCAATATGAAGTGTTTATGCCGTCCAATCAGAAACAACTAAGTTGATTGCATAAAACACCAAACAGGGCTAAATAATCTTTGGTTTTATTTAAATGACATAACTCCTCATTTACTTTTAACTCTACAAATATTGATTTCATCTCTACAAACACTGATTAATCAGCTTTAATATATAAATATTTCATTTTGGAAACCAACCACTGTCATTTCCTACCTTGATGCTGGCAAAATCATCGTC
This sequence comes from Thalpophila matura, assembly GCA_948465475.1. Taxonomy (NCBI): domain Eukaryota; kingdom Metazoa; phylum Arthropoda; class Insecta; order Lepidoptera; family Noctuidae; genus Thalpophila; species Thalpophila matura. The sequence continues at coordinate 9,385,440 of OX419185.1, read as the reverse complement.
AAACAACGATGGAGCCGTAATTAGAAAAACAGAACTGAACTTAACTCTACAAATCCTGGTAAAGCTATGCATGATCGCAAAGCTGCTTTGTTTTAACGAATTCCTTTTCATGTTGAAATATCAAACTTCTGAAGTCGAGGAATAATGAGGTAATTGGGTTAAATAACCCGTTAAAAAGCTTACCTACTTGGTTTGTTAGACTTTCAATGCGTGGATCCGCAAAGAATTATCTTGTAATGTACCGCCTTGACCGCTTTTTCGGCGGTGGAGAGGTGTCCTCCGAGGATGAAGAGCTTTTCTTCTCGCTTTGATAAGTGAAGGGCCTAGCGGCCTCACTATTTCCCGCTGACCGGTCTCCATCCGAAGCACCGGCAGGGGTAGCGGTATTGAGACGAGTGCTTTCGCCCTCAATTTCACTATTTTGCTTACTTATCGTAATAATACGCTGAAAAACTTTGACACGAGTAATAATACTACGGTTTATGTACATTTAACCGAGTTAAGAGCAAATTTTCGGATATTTTTTACGTGAGAAAAACTTTTTCCGTCTAATGGCGGCAAAATCTTTAGACGCTATGAGTGACAGATGACAGCTCGCCAGAACCACAGATACTGCGAGCTACTGCTATAGTGAAAGAAGATAAGTACATATAGACTGAACATTTGGTAAGTTATTTCATTTATTTAATGAAAAAAGGCGAAATCTAAGGACAGCTTCTTCAACCAACGCTGTGTGTTTTGAAGGACACATAATGTAGCAATTTTTGAATCAACTCTCATTGACCAACGCCACAGACAACCAGCCATTCTGGATGGACACAGGAACTGCGCTTATAATCAGTGTGTTTTAGGTATGTAGTATGTGCAATAAAAACTAAATGCAGCTTATACTCTTAATTAAGGTTATTTAATAAGAATAAGAATAAAAAAAATAAGAATGTTATCAAAATCCTCATAATTTTTTTGCCGGTATGTCTGTCGTACTGGCTAATCTTCGAAACTGCTCAAACGATTTCGACGTGACATTATTTTATGGACAGACTTTGCAACCTGTGATCTAGGTTACTTTTTATTCAGGATTTTTTACGGTACCTACATAGTTAAAAAAAACTTAAAATTAGGGGCAAATATAGTCTGGCAAACGAAAGCTGATCCTGAAAAAGCATGGGTATCATAGGTATCACTAAGAACACTAGGAATAAATTGTGTTGATACTTGACAACAAATAATATGTTAAGGGCGGATTTTTCAATTGGTTGAAAAATAAATGGGGTGGTTGGTTTGACATATTTTCTACACAAAAGATGCCAAACAACCACATCTATTCCTCAGAAAAAGTTAACTGACGATTGAAAAATCAAACGTAAGTAAAAAAGTACGTAATTATGTTTTAATTTTACGTAGATTAATTTGTTATAAAGATTCTATTATATTATATAAACCATTTATTACATAATTATGCGAATAAAGTAAATATGACAATTTGAAATATTTATTAAGTTTAAGTATCAAAACTATCTATGGTAAAATAACCCTATAAAGAATGTTGCCATGTAAACAGTTTCGATTAAATCTCAGGCTCAGCTTTCGTTTGCCAGACTATAACGCAGATGGAGTCGGGGGAAATAGAGTAATAATTAAAAACCAAAATAAGAATGATGAATTTAATTGTTGAGAATTTAATTACTACATAAGTTCTTTAAAAATAGCAGACATCCATAAAAAGCTTAACTTATGCATTTAAACAGAAAAACACCAGATATTTGTTTACATGTACGGTACGTAAGTAAAATAATGAACAAAAAAACTGTATTACACATACGAGTAAAGAAAATAAAGCTTTACTTGTGTTTGGATTTCTTCTTCTTCTTACTAGATTTCTTCTTATGCTTACGTTTCTTTTTCTTTTTCTTATGATCGTCTGAGCTAGACTCAGACTCGCTGTCGCTTTCGCTTGCAGCTCGTTTTTTCTTTTTCTTGCTGCGTTTCTTTTTTTTCTTGCGTTTGCGAGCATCTGATGACGACGATGATGAGGAATATTCAGAGTCACTTGTAGATTCACTCTCAGAATCAGGTTTCTTTTTGACGTTGGTTAGATCCAGTTTTATAGTTTCGTTGTCAAGTTTAGCTTTTTTAGTTTCATTTAACCCGGTGGGTGATGCAGAACGTTCACGTTTTTTTACATTTTCTTCCTTATTTTCATGATCAGATTCTACAGTTTCATCATAATCGGGCTCAAAATGTGCTTCGTCCAAAGTTGATTTCTTTCTCTCACGATCCGTATGTGTGCTTTTTGCATCACCTGGCACATTTTTCTCTTGACCTCGATCACGCGCGGCGTTGTTTTCGTAATTGTTCGATTTTTTCTCTTCTTTAATATGCTTTTCAATATATTTCTTTTCATTGGGACTCCGTGCACGATGTTTTTCACCAGTCTTTACAGCTTCAGACATCACCCGCCTATCGCTCTTAGAAGTTTCAGCTCTAATGGTATCTTGTTTTCGGCCCCTTTCTTTTTCCACAGTTACGCGTCTATAAGGTTGTTCGCGCTTTGGAGTTTTTGATCTAGATTTAACACGTTCTACGGTACTCTGAACAACTCGCGCCTCTCTGCCTCTACGTGCCTCTTCCACTTTCCCACCAAGTCGATCTTTAACAGACAACCGTGGTGGTGGTGTTTTAGAGTATCTCTTTTTTCTTTCGTTAATTTCAATTGACCTCGGTTCAGAATCAATTACTGGAACCGTGATTTGAATATTATTCATAGAAGGCTTTGGCACTTCATCACCGTAAAGTTTCAGACGATCACTGCTGATTTTCTTTATTTCTATAGGCCTCAGTGAATTTATTGCTTTAGCGAATATGGCATTTTCAGCTCGTTTAATGACATCTGATGTAACTTTACTACCGTCTTCTTCTTCTTCTGGAGAAGTAATCTCTCCTGGTTCCTTGGCCTTCTCTGCATTATCCTCATCTACTTCCCACTTAGATAATTCAGGCAAAGTTGCCAACATTTCCTTATTAGTAGGATTACTTACTTCTATCTCAGCTTTTAAATCTAATTCATCGGTATTAGCCTGAAGCTCGATACCGTCAAACGGTTCTTCTTTAGAATTGTTTATATTCTCTGAAGTTTTAGCTTCCGTGAGTATGTCTTTGTCCTCGGTTTTAATATAATTTTCTATAATTTCTTTATCTACAGCTCCCAATGCTTCATCGCCATACAAATCATCAGTAGGTTTCTCTGGGGATTCTATCGTAGGGGAGATCTCTTTCTTTATAGAAACTACTTCAGTGTTTATATTTTCTATTTTAACCATAACTTGTTTTTCAGTTTCTATTTTATCTGTTTCTTTTTCATCATTTTTAATTTCTTCCTTTTGAGGTTCCTCATCCTCCTTTTTAATATGATCCTTATCTTTCTTATCTTTTTTCTCACGTTTCTTTTTCTTTTCAGTATCTTTTTCTTTTTCTCTCTTCTTTTTCTTTCGATCTTTCAATTTCTTTTCTTTTTCTTTGTGATCTCTACTTCTATCAGCAGATGACTTCTCTCGAGCTCTTTCCTCTTTCTTTTCCCGTCTACTATCTCTGTCACGAGAGCGACCTCTAGATTCACTACGTTTTTTCTCTCGCGCTTCTCTATTACGTTTCGGTGAGGTACGAACTTTTTTATCCGGCGTCGTCTTATCATGCTCACGTTCCTTGTCATAATCGCGGGTTCTTTCATAATCTCTTGGACGATCTTCGCGACCTTCTCGCGTATCCCGATTTTTGTCATATCCTGTTCGTCTGTCAGAATCTCGAGTCCTTTCCGCTTTATCTATTACCTCTCGGTTATCATTATATCTCTCCCTATCTCCACGGCCCTCTCTTTCTCTGTGTCTATCGTGTTCAATATTGGCATTGCGTCTTGGCCCACCTCTGTTACGAACGTTGGTTCTATATCCAGGCCGAGAATGATCCCGCGGTGCAGCACTTTCATCTCTGTAATTATCACGAAAGTTTGGATCATGATAGTTAGGTGGTACTGTCTCTCGTGGATCTGCACTAGGTGGCCTAAAGGGAACACCTGGATCACGAAAACTATTATGGGGTAGGTTGTCACGGAACCCGCCATCCCTGTAAGGTACGTTTCTGTAAGAATTATCACGAAATGGAGGTGGTCCCCCTCTGAAGTTGGGGTCACGATAAGGCCCAGGTGGCCCAGGTTCTCGATATGGTTGTCCATCTCTAAACGGCATAGGTCCTTGGTCACGATAATGACTCGGTCTAAAATTATCCCTATACCGCGACGGTTGCTCTCCTACATGAACAGGAATCTCGTTTTGGACAGGAGGTGGTAACGACAAGTCCCTATAATTATTAGGTCCTTCACCATACGGCGGTGGTCTATATGGATCCCTATAATTAGGAGGTGGCAAACGATCGCGATCAATTGGACCGGACGAACCAAATGGTGGCTTTTCGAAAGGTGACGGCTCAAATCCGGGGACAGGTGGTTCAACACCAGGAGGAATATCTTCAAATGGAGGAGCGTCATAGCGACCGCGATATCCCGGTGGCTGTTCAGGTTGCACAGGTATGTTACCCATTGGGGGCATCTGTTTAACACCCATCGGAGGGTATCCAGGTGGTGGTGCACTGCTTCTAGGTCCATATCTGAAAATAAACATGTTTGATTTTCTTATTTAGAAAAAAAACATTACAAAAGGCAATTCACGTTGAACCAAAATATTAAGGGCTTTTAAATATCAAGAGTAATTGCTTATGCACACGGGTATGCTCTGCATGTGTTGGGCAGACAGCGGTGCGGGGTGGGTCAGTCTATTTTGGCGCGAACGATAGAACTTTTGGAATACTTTATAGCATGGTTTCTCTTAGGGGTTCGCCATTTGGTAGGGGTTTCGCGACAAGATTTACGATATGGCGGCTTGCTGTCAAGTGTGTGCGACACACATGATAACATGCGCGCGAATGGAAATGTGGATTCAAAGGGGTTCGCAGTCATCTGGAAATTTTAACGGGGGTACGTGGGGCCATAAATTTGAAAAACCCTGCTTTATAGCAATACATACGAAGGACAAAACGCCGCGCCGCCAGGGCTATGGCTTCGCGGTCAAAATTACCACCGTCTGCCAAGCGCCTTAATCTCATTTTAAAGAAACCCCACGTCCCTCGTGTTGGTACTTGGTATCACGTTTTAAGCCTCTGTCCCATTGCAGTGCACAGACACGCTACGCACCGATGTATGGTCTGAAAACACCATTAACAGACGCGTGACTGGCTCGATGGGCAGCCCACGCAACACAGCTACGCAGGCGTAGCTACATAACATGTTTGCGAGTGAGTGGTACGGGTGGGGAAGCGACATTGTCGTGTACTGTGCATAACCGCGGGTCACAAAATCCATAAGCACCTTGTGCTGTAGTCGAAAGGCAGAAACACAGTCACACACAGCTAACGTGCGTAGATTCTCCATGCATATGCTACGCATATGAAACAGCGCCTATATAATAAAAAAAGTATAAAAATGTGCAATGCGACCACCACGAAGCGACCCACGTGTGTGAGCAGATACGTATGACCAAAACTAAAAACAATTAATATATTTTGAACATTTTTTAATTAGAAGCCAAGGATCATGATTTTAATTATGCTAAAGAATAATTTGTTTGTATTTGTCTTAAAATTCTGATTATTTATACGTAAAAGTATCTTGATCTTACTGCAATAATAGGCGCGGCTTTATCAAAGTTCTAAAATCGTAAAATATTGGAAATTGGGCCAGTACCACTCAATAAAGCTTTCTAATTGAAGTACCTAAGTAGTAGATAACTTTTGTAGATTGGATAGCTAATAATATTAAATAAACAGTCCCATCTCAAAAACTTGTTTTGTACAAAATATAAAAAACTACTTTCAAATCCAATAGCAGCTTAAATAGGCACTAAGCACCTTAAAGCTATCATAGTTCAAAATGCAATAATTTTTGGACACTACAAAGTGTACACGATAGAGCTCGAGAACTCGGAGATGAATTAACCATAGACTTTAATAAACTATAATAGTGGGTAATAGTTCTAGCTATTAATGGTATCGTAATTTTGCTGACGAAGTAGTTTGCTCCAAGAAAGCCGCATAACGTGTTCGCGGTCGTTGCGTTTAGCCATTATTCGTGTCGGCCATATAATAAAAAAAATTTCTAAAATATACATAAGAACTGTAATAAAAACATAGCTTGTGCAACTCTTAGATTGAACATTTGCCACGCGAACCGAACCTGCAATAGGAAAAACTGCTTAAACACGTCATATTTTATTAATCTACACGTTATACTTACACATACTTTAATAAACTATCTAAGGTAGGTACAGATTAAATAGATAGATCTATCGGGAAGTATTATTGTGTGTGCCTTAAATTAACTTTCTGAGGCGCAGATAATTACAAAATAAATTAATGGTCATGTATTAAAACTGCTTGTAAGGCATTTTAGAAAAATGATTTTGTTTTGTGCTAAAATCCATAAAAAAAATATAGCAAAAACAAAATCTCCTGCTTATAAAGATCAAAAACTTGTATGGATACATATTTGAAAAGAGCTACATGGATGAAAAACAACATTTTTATTTTGTATGCATGTCGTAACTTGCGCAATAAACGAGTATTATCGTTATTTAAACCAAACAAAATGAATCACCCAAATTATGTTGCATTGGTTACATACAATATTGCTGTTTGCGAAATGATTTCGGTTTAGAGCTTGGAAACCAGTGATTTTTATTATTAACAGGGTTAGCTTCTGCTGAACTGTATGGGTAAACCAGAATCTCATGGCAAAAAAATAAAAAATAAATAAATAGGTAATATTTTTTTGGCATGGCAATGCATAAATAGTTACTTTTCAAATGAAGTGCGAGTTCTGTAAAATTCTGAAAATTGCTAATGCCAGCAAGTGCACTCTTTTATCCATTCACTCTAGTGCTGGTAGCAACAAATCTTAATCTCTACTTTTGCCATCAGATTCTGGTTGTCCTATACTTAGTAGTCTCATAATCATTAGACGTACCTACCTACACAACAATGACTTAAAACAATTGCCTAGAAAGAAGAGCACTGTCCGTAGTCAACTGCCTATACGTAAATGAAAGTAAATGAGTAAATGAATGTGAATGAATGCCTATACGTAAATTTCGAAATGGTTACAGTTTGGAGCTTGACTGCCATAGTAAATTTTGTTTGTATGGAAGCTCTCTACCTAAATGTAAGGTAGGTAATGGTCTCGTTTGTGCGCAATGATTTATTAAAAGGCACCAACACCGCCCATTTGATTGTCCTTTCTCGACACATTTTAAGCAGGGTTACGCTTATCTGGCACACACAACACTTTACTCGTTCTTACAGTAGATCTTTAATTAAATAATTGAATATTTAAACTGTTTAAAGTAAACAGTGCCAAACGGCCAAACAAAGTTTGCCGTTGGTAGATTCAAATTTTTTAAATCTCAATATGAACAAATAAACTGAAAGTGTGAATAATCTTCTTGCCAAAATAGCAACCTAGACCTAGAGAAAATACTTGATATTGGTAAAACTTAAAAGGGTGATATTTCTGACAACAGACTACAATCGTACAACAGAAAGTTCAATTAAGGCAAGCCTTATTAATTTGTACACTATGTTGAAAAAAATCGAGCATTTTCTTCATTGTTGAAAGAAATTGCATGTTGTTTAAGGATTTATTGATTGAAATTATGTTGCAAGCATCTTTGTTGACCAGACATCTAAGAAAGTGTTCTAAATTCACCTTTTTTACCCGATTACGGCAAAGCCAAAAGGAAGGGTTATGATTTTAGCTGTCTTTGTAGTACACTCGACGCCATTTACGGTCGACCACTTTTCACCCTTATGTTCTTAGTAATAAGGGCGAAAAGTGGTCGACCGTAAATGGCGTCGAGTGTACATATATTATGTATGTATTTAAGTATGTTCCACCGTAGCGCCTAAACTACTCGTCCGATTTTGATGAATGAGGTATCAATCGATTCGTTATTATGGTCCGGGTGACATGGACTAAGCATTATGAAAAAAACCAACATGGTGGATTTTAGAAACCCGACTGAGCTTTGCACTGAGTCTTGTTCTGTGTTAATAAAACATCAACAGCATGATGTGAAACGTTTAGCTGTTCAGTGGTCCTCTGGCAGCGAGTTCAGAATGATGCTCCTGCCGGCCTAGCATGACCACGATAGAAACGGGTTTTGTCTACATAGAAATAGACAAAGTGACAGATTGTAGAAACATTTCTACCGTTTCATTCATAAAACGTAGAAATGTTTCTACAATCTGTCACTTTGTCTATTTCTATGTAGACAAAACCCGTTTCTATCGTGCTAGGCCGGCTGTTAGAAGGAAACAAGGTTCTGGAAAAAACCAGTGCACCGGGCTTCGACACGTCCGATTTTTAGTGAACCAGGCGCTAAGAAACCATAACGTTTAATAAATGGGCTTAAAAAGAACCTTGAGAAAGCGGGAAGTTTGGAATTAGCATAATATATTAATTTATGGAAGGTGAAAGCTTTTTGCTGCTAATACACGCAATTACGGGTAAGATAAGGTCCCATAATAACTGCGTAATACCCGGACGGACAAAGTGTGGACTAAAAAAGTGCGCTATGGAGCCTTGTAGACAATAAAACATTTTCTTTAAAAAAAACAGAATTTTAATTTGGAATAAACTTAGGGCGGGTTGCTTCAAACCATCTGTATCCGTAAGTCAGTACGTAATCGTTAAGTCAGTATGAAATTGTCGTACAAGCCGCCATATTTGACGGTTACAGATACGTAACTGTAAGATGAAACAACATGGCCTTAGATGTTTGGCCTACCCTTTCGATTCTTGCCAGATAATTATTACAATTAATAAAACCTTTACAAACTGCAATTTCCTTCAACGATTAAGAAAAGTAGGTAGGTACGGAATTTAATTTTTTAAAAGTATATGTATATTATTTTAAAAATTATCACTTTACCCTTAGTGTTGAAAATTAATTTTAAAACACGATGATATTACACTAGGTGTCCTAGGTTTCTCCGTTTTTCTCGATGTTGCCTAAATGGGTATTACGGAGTAATAATCAAACACACGAGTGAGCGGAAGGAGTCTGTTACTAGAACATTACAAAGGTAAAAAAATCCAATTGGTCACATGCGGAATATTTCTGCTATCATCGCATGACCACTCTTATTTGTTTACTACTCCATAGCCTCCTTTAAGTTCACTTTAAAAAATCACACTTTAAAAATTGACAGGCGACCTAATCGTAGCTGAAAAATATCAAGTCTCCACACGAGCGAACAGACCATCATGAGCACGAACCACGAACATATCCCCCTTACCTATAGACAATGATTAAATTAAACAGCTCTTATGTCAATAATGAGGATGGCTCACTCAATCAAATCTTAGACTTTCAAGCACTGTGCCGTGTTCAGTGGAAAATATAGATAATTTTTGTTTTTTGGATGACGAATATCCATTCAGAAATGACGAAGTTATAGCGTGTTTTATAAGCTGGTTTTGCAAAACGGTCGGCCGGCCATACAACTTCGTCAGTGACGTCAGGTGTCACGTTGCCTCCCGCGATGGCACGATTTCCCATACATTTTTCGCGCCCAAAAGTTAAATACCGTTCGGGAATGTGATACAATATTCAAACCTAGATTGTTTACGATATAATTATTAAATCATAAGATGTACTATGAAGTACTTACAGTTTAGGTACCGCCGTGATAAGAAATCACATCAAAATCACCGAGTAAAACATTATTTTGCTAAAACCATCCAATCGGGACCTCCGTTTTGTATGAAGCTGTGAAGCAATGAGGTCAAGCTGTATCTTGGGCTTTACTCGACCGATTGAGGTGGCACATACCTTAAATTTTGTGGTAAGCTATAAGCAATACAACAATGAAATGTATATTAAAATATTTTTAGCCGTTTTTGTTGTGTTCGCCTCGCACCGCCTATGTATAAAATTAACTACATTAACATAAATATTCTTTATTATCTCCTTTAATTTACGGCCAAATCGAATGCTGTAAAGGGCAAATTTTGTCACCAGTAAATACTCAAAATGATGAAATTATTTATATTGGTATGGAATAATATTGTATTGCTATAAATTCACCTAAATGTTGCTTAATATTATTTAATGTTTTTTTGAAACATAAATGTAGGTATTATATTAAGTTTTAGGTATATGATGTCGCGAACTTTTTTGTAGAACTATAAATTGGCATCAATTTCACCATACATTGTATTCACTTATATCAAACGGTTTCGGCACCGCACGCGAATTTATACCTTTCAAGCAGTTATTTATTAAGTACATCTTTCTTTACATAAATCGAGATAGTTCAGTTAGTATAAACAAAAGGTTTATAAATTATCTACATAAAGCTTCCCCGACCATTAATCTGTCCTGTAATGAAAACTGATATAAAATCCGTTCAGAACTTTTGGAAACAATCGCATCTATAGGGATAGGCGCGTACTATGAAATACTACGGCGCGGCGTCGAATGTGGCACCTGACGTCAGCAGTGGTCTAGCGGCCTTTCTGAATCGTTTTTCAAAACGCTCTTTTCAAATCGCTGTAGCGTCGTCGTTTCTTATCCGATTTCAATAATTGTTTCACAACATTTAATAAAATCGTACCTACAGATAATAAAAAAAAATGGGAGCCTTCCTCATTGTCATCTCTATTCATTGTCATACAAATGACAAGGATAGTTGTATATTTAATCAGTGCTTTAAAGTTAAAAGGCGTCTATAAGTAAGAGAAGCCATGTTTAATATTAACTGAAGAAGGCAATTTTTTGTATACAGTGTGGCAGTTTAGACAGTGGAAATATTTTAAGGGATCATTGTACTCATCATTATGAACAACTTTTATTATGGGACCAATCCTGAAATCGCGAAAAAAAAAATGAGTACAATGACCCCTTAAAATATTTCCACTGTCTAACCTGCCACCCTGTATAACATTGGTAAGTTGCAAATTTGCTGGGAGTTCAGCTGCATTATGTTGGAAATAGGCATACGCGATGCTTTAAAGCTGCTGTAATTTGGCATAATAACTACTCGTTTACATTGAATACATTCCTGTATAATTATATAACACACAACATTTCTTTCCATATTGAGATTTAGTTTACCCGCAATATGGTGTTGCAGCCATCCCTGGCCTGTGGACGAATTCTTTCAGCATCATGGAGTGACAAGTCATCTTCTTCACTAGAAAAGCATTTCAGACGAAGCTGCCTTAAAATAGCAAAGTAACAATTTAAAAGTTCTGAACCATTAAAATTAATTAATAATGATTGTATTATGAGATAATTTTCTTACACATTTTAAAAACAAAGGTTTATAAAAAAACTGAACAAAAGATTATACTAAATAGGATCTAAGCATGGTTGACACTTAATCCTTGTTAGGAACAACTGAGTCACTGGATTAAAACATCAATACAATAAATTATACAATATTATGCCTTTCATAATTCATTTACAAAGTAAATTGACATAGCAGCAGGCTCATTAACTCATTATACCTATATAGGTACTTTAGAAAATACATTTATACAGAGCAATCATGCTGGTTGCGAAATGACTTATAACGAGGTTTAAGGCCTGTTTCACAGTATCCGGATACGCATTAATAAGTTAAATTCAAATTTGGAATAGAATTTGTAAGTTGTCTCCCAGATAAATGAACCAGTTATCCAGAATTGGAGAAACAGAACATAAAACTGTCATCCTAAAAAGAGTGACATTAGTTAAGCGTATTATCCATAATGTGGTAATTACGCTAGAAAACTGTGATATGACATCAAAATTCTACACATTGTGATTGTGATGATGGTACACTCCTTTGTGGATTGCATTAAATGTTGTATAGGTAATGAGTATTATGACGTTATTTTGATAAATCTAAATAGAGCTCTACATGAAATTAGCACCACGTGGACGATACGCTTAAATACAGGTTGTTGATTTAGTCCCCTGCATCTAAGGGCCTTATCATACTAGCGGTTTGGGAGCGGCTGTGTGGCGGAGCGGACGCGCAGCGGATGCGTCGCGAACACGCCGCGGCTGCGCAGCGAGGACGTCGCGGACGCGTGGCAAATACGTTACGTTTTCGTCGCGTATTTCTTGCAAATTATCGACGTACAATACACTCGGCAACAAAATGGATTCCGGCGAGGAAACACTGCTGTTGGCTTTATTACTTCGAAGACGCCGGAGACGAAAACGAAAGCATCGACGAATTTGGGAAGATCCATTGTCAGTTAATCAAATGGAGGAGAGCGACTACTTTGTGTCGTTTTGCAAACGAATAAAAAATAATCCAAAGCAATTTCGTTCCTACCTGCGAATGTCAAGACCTACATTTTATGAGTTGTTGCATCTGATACAAACTGACATAAGACATAAAGACACACATTTGAGATTATCAGTATCACCTGAAGAAAGGCTCGTTAATTACTATAGGTATGTTTTTAACATAACATTAACGGTCTAATGTGAGGCGGGGCGGACGGGCTGGCGTTTGTACGAGACAGTGCAAAATGGCGTCCACTTTGCTGTTCGCGGCGATCCCGTTGCGCGTCCGCAACGAATTCGCTGCGTATGCGCGGCGTGTTCGTTGTGTGTCCGTAACGTATTCGTTGCGCTCCCGCTCCGCTTTGAGGACGTTCGCAATCCGCTAGTATGATAAGGCCCTAAAGGGGATGATTGGTTGACATAAATGAAAACAGCTAATCAAATTACTTGACAAGAGGTTAACAGCAAATTAAATATAAATAGGCTATCAGAAACTGGGGGTTAGTCAACAGGCTCTTTATTAAACTTTTGACTACCACATCGGAAGCGGTGTGGGCAAAATTTATAGTGGGTGGTGCCTTTTCAAAAGTCGTTGCGCACTTTAGACACCACAACATTGGTGTAGAAAACATACACACAAAAGGATAAACAAAATAAGACAGTTAAGTTCTAAAGATCTAATATTTTTACCTTAACATTTTACCGACCTTATTCGAGGAACTAGAATAATAAATAATAATTATGCTGTTCACAATAATTATATTATAGATATTGTTGTACATTTAGGTAAACTAAATTGAAAACAATCACAGAATTATATAAGTATATAGTAAAATGGTTATATTTACAATACTAGATATGTTTGCTAATAAATACATTGAAAAATTAAGTATAATAAAATACTTCTTATAAATTGTTCCTGCTTACTTAATATTGTACACAACATGTACAGTCACAATAAGAAAACGTTCGTTATCTTAAGGTCTGTTTTATGTGCTCAGTGCACGATAGAATTTGCTTAACCCGACTCTAATAAATACTGCGTCATATTGAACAGATTAGGCCAGGCTATCAAAAAGGTTGATGTCAATTTACTCAACTAGAAATACTCGTTGCATGACGACGATAGAAACTGGTTTTGTCTATAGAAGAATAGGCAAATATATTGATCATTGAGATAATGATCGATAACACGATTTTTCGACTTAATTACTTTTCGCTCTACGGGGACGATATTGTAGAAAGATTTCTACTGTTTTATGCATACAATGAAGAGAAGAAATGTTTCTATTCTTCAGTAGACAAAATTCTGATACGCCAAGCACGGGTCGCCGCGTGCTCGGGCAGAAGAGATAACAATTTGGATACAAAGAACTTTATTATAAGTATTCTTTGGTAGAATAGAGATAGAATTAATTGGTTATGCTAAGCGTGCTGAGGTGTATGCTATTTTTGACCTATGTTATCAAGCCATAAGATATAGTTTTTACGCAGTAGTCTGCCCAGTGCCGTAGCTTCAGAAGGTTCTATGTGTGCTGACTTCATAAAGGAAAGAATTTGAAAACTGACGAAGGTTTTCGTACCGTGACTGTACCTTCACAAACTTGCAACACAATTTCTTATTTAGTTGAATAACTTTGTTTTACATTGACCTAAAAGCTACTTTTTTTCCCAGATTTACTCTGTCATAGCTAAACAAATAACTTTATCGATTACATGCGCTTCTTATTCAACCAAAAATGTAAAAAAAATAACTCTAAGAATTTCATGAGGTTACTCCTTATCGAAAATATTTTTTTTGTGCAATCTTAATTTTTGTTTATTGAATACTAGCTTCCGCCCGCGGCTTCACCCGCTTTTTTAGGATAAAAAGTAGCCTATGTGTTATTCTGATGTATAAGCTACATTATTGTAAAGTTTCATAAATAAACCGTTCAGTAGTTTTGCGTGCGTGAAAGAGTTACAAACATCCTTACATCCATACATACACTTTCGCATTTATAATACACACATCAAAAGTGTCTAGGGATCAAGCATTTTTATGCGGATTTCTTGAGATTGAGATGTGGCTTTGTAATAAATTTATGATTTTATAAATTTATATGAATCCTTTTTGGTGCATTTCATAATTTGAATCAGGAACTCTCAATCAAATTCGACTAAAAGATGAAAATAAGCTGTCAATATTTTCCCTATAAAAACATACAACGCATTGAAGACATTATTAGTGCTACTGTTTCCCTACTACTGATTAAAACCAACGTTATTATGGAGCGGCGACGTCATTTAAGCAGGGAAGAAATGCTCAGAGCCGTGGGAATGATAGAAGCTGGTTCCCGGCAACGTACTGTAGCTTTAGCTCTGAATACAAGTCAGAGTGTTATCAGTCGACTTTGGACACGTTACCGAAGCACTGGTACCGTGGCTGAGCGCCATGGAGGACGGTATCGCTGCACCACACGGAGACAAGACCGATACATTCAAATCTTAACTCGAAGAGCTCCAACAATAACCGCCATGATGTTAGCCGTGAGGCTTCATCACTCTTCAGGGAACTTAATTAGCGACCAAACAGTCAGAAACCGCTTGCATGAAGTGAACCTTCATTCCCGAAGACCGCTACGGGTACCACCTATAGCAATGCACAATCGTAGGATTCGATATCAATGGGCTCTTGAACACAGAAATTGGGCAGAAGAACAATGGCGTTTCGTGTGCTTTTCTGATGAGTCTCGTTTTGGTATGAGACCGGATACAAGACGTATACGACACTGGAGAACCCCTGGACGCCAACAGCGATTAAAATCCTGCCAGGAAGTCCATCCTTATAGTGGTGGAACCATCATGGTATGGGCGGGTATTTGGATCGGCGGAAGAACTGAGTTGATTTGGATCAGAGGCAACCTCAACGCTCAAATTTATGCTGAGACGATTGTATCAGACGTCATCGTTCCTCTACAAGTGCAAATCGGTCCCTTATTTCAGTTAATGCATGATAATGCACGACCGCACACCGCAAGAGTTGTAAGACAGACTCTCGCCGCAGCTAACATCAATGTCCTGCCCTGGCCTGCTCAGTCGCCAGACTTGAACCCGATTGAGCATGCATGGGATATGCTACAGAGAAGAGCTCTGCCGAATATGGAGGGTATCCAGTCGCAAGAAGACCTTTTTTTGTTGTTGCAACGAACATGGGCGGCCATTCCACAGCGTGATTTGGATGAACTCATTTTGAGTATGCCAAACCGATGTTCTTGTGTTGTTAGTGTTCGCGGTAGAAACACGGATTATTAATTGTTTAAGTTACCCAATAAAATTTTAAAGAAAACTGTTATTTCAGTCTTTTTTTCGAACTTTAATGTTAGTGGTTCAAATGTCAAAAATCCCTTTATTAGGAAAATGGCAAATTTCTTTATTAATGCAAAGGTGACTTGGTTTATCGTTACTGTGACAAACGAAAACACTTTATTTGATGAATCCTTAAAGAAAATTTTAATTAATATCAATCAGGAGAAAAGTTATTGCAAAAATATATGTTGATCCCTAGATACTTTTGATGTGTGTATTAGTAGGAAGTAGGATTTTAGGAGAAAATATTTTAATTTTTGTTGTTTTAAAAAGTAAGGTCTTTGACGAGTCATCCATAACACAAGTAACAGAAAAAATCCGAAAATCGTTAATTTGTAATTATATCCCATAGGTAGGTAGCTTATTTTTTTATTCCATTTTGTACGGAACCCTCAGGGTTTTTTTTCTTGTAATATGTGATGGAAAATTAGACTCAGCAGTCTGTTTTAATTCCTTATACGAGGGGCGTGGCTGGTGGGCCGCGCGGCCGGTCGCCTAAGGTCGGGGGCCTAAGTACGATGTACCTACAGTACGCATATTGAATTTTTGCGTAATAAAAATGATTGCCTATCTATGGAACGGATACTTAGTTGATTTTTTTTTTCTTAGTGATTTTTTTTTAAATGTAATTTTAAACAACTCTTTAAATATCTTAGAGTTAATTTTTAACACATTTTAAACATAGATTGAATATATTAATTTATAATAATGATAAAAATTTTATTTTACGGCTCAATAAATACATGAAGACGAAAAATGCGTGAGTAAAAAATAAGTTATTCTTATAACAAGAAATAAAAAACAATAGTATGTCAATACATTTTTTATTCAAGTTTATCACAGTTATTTATCGTTCAGTCGGACATTATTCAATCGAATACAACTTAAGTTTAAATTAAAAACAACATAAGGTGAACTGTGTTTACCTGGAGGAAACATTGTTAAGGCAGAATCTTTAACACGTGGATCTAACATTCGCACCCCACACGCAAAATCTTGTAAGTTTATGGGCCTTTTCATTGCCATGCGTGTTTGCGCCCGCGTGCAGGCCAGGCACGCATGCTTGTTGCAGGCCGCACGCTGAGCAGATTATTTTGTATGTGCCCGCGTGCGTGTGGCGCGCATGACAATAAAAAACATGTATGATATAGCGATGTGCGATTATAAGATATACTAATGGAATCATTCGATTATGAAGATGTCTTGAGATATCTCGATTATACAGATTAGTAAATGCTAATCCGTTAGTACTACTAATGCGTTGTTCGAGCGAATGACGTTAGTAGTAGCACTAGTAACTACTAATCCGTTAGTACTACTAATGCGTTGTTCGAGCGAATGACGTTAGTAGTAGCACTAGTAACTACTAATCCGTTAGTACTACTAATGCTTTGTTCGAGCGAATGACGTTAGTAGTAACACCAGTAACTACTAATCCGTTAGTATTACTAATGCGTCGTTCGAGCGAATGACGTTAGTAGTAACACTATAGTCTGTTTTTTTTAACAAATAAGTACTGAGTATGTCTCTCGCACATTTCCGATATTGATAGAGTGAGATGGGTCATGGGTGGGGGTGGGGCCAACGCCTTTGTTCTTGCTTTGAAATTGTTAAGGCACGTTCATATTGAATAGGTGCTTCTAAAATTTACTGTAGAGAAAATTAAATATTTTTTTTGTTTTAAATTTGCATACTTACTTAGTATATTTGTAACAAAATTTTCTGTTCGCGTTATATGACATTTTCATAATAAATAACAATAAAACAATATTGTAATAGTACCTATATAGATCCTCTTTGCTTTATACATAAAATATTATAAAATGAGTTATGTCAATGTGACATTAATTTATCTATTTAATATAATAAATAATTTACAATGTTTAGATCTTTTGAAATCATTGGTTTAGATACATAATTTTCAAAATGCCAAAAGTGGGTAAGCAAAATAAATGTTTACCTTGTACACTCACTAAAACACGTGCGACGCGCAGGTAGGTAGTCGATGGCTTACATGTAACTACAGCGTTTGTGTGGAACGGACTTTATGTTGATTACGTGGACCAATAGAAACGCAGTCAACATTTTCAGTACTCGTTTGTTAAAAAAAACAGACTACTATTACTAATGCGTTGTTAGATAGAATGACGTTAGTAGTAACACTAGTAACTACTAATCCGTTAGTACTACTAATGCGTTTTTCGAGTGAATGACGTTAGTAGTAACACTAGTAACTAGTCTCGCATTACTAAGTTAGTAACAACTAATCCGTTGGTTTTACTAATACGTTGTTCGTTTGAATGACGGTAGTAGTAACTAGTCTCGCAAAGCCGCGGATTACTAAGTAACTACTAATTTCGTTGTATTACTAATGCAATAATACGTTGTTCGAGTGAATTGTATGAAACACGGTATTATTTTTATTAATTAGTCTAGCAAAGGCGCGGGGATTGGCACGCGCTCCTGATTAGACACACGCGGTACGCTTCTGATGTATAAAAGTATGAATAAGCATTATTTTGTTTTTTTTCTTTTATTGTAAAATATTACTTTTATAGGCAGGTCTGTTATTTTAATTTCAGGGAAGTGTATGTTCATTATAGCGTTTAGATTAAAGTATTAGAGAATACAAATAATGATATACAGATTGTTGAAAGTTAAGTATTTTCGCATACCTACTTTATTTTTATGCAAAAATATAAAGTATAGGTATTTGTCGAAAATAAAGTACGATACGTTATTATAAAATATGGTTGGCAACCCTACCCGTTCTACTGAATGAATAACGAACGAATGAATATTAAAGGCCGAGATAAATAGACGTTACTTAGTACGTACTTTGGCTAAGCAGTATCGTTGTCACTGTCGCGCAACTTGCAAGCAAGACAGAGACGGGAACATAGCTTAGCCAAAGCACGTGCTAAGTAACGTCTATTTATCTCGGCCTAAGATTAGTAATAACCAATTAGTAGTAACCATAATCGATTATGAAAATATGAGGTTTATGCTCAGATCATAGAAACAAGGAGATGTGCCAAGGCGCTATCAAGCTTGATGCCCGGTCTTGAGCAAATTGCTCATATTAAAAACGTACGCGCTGGCGACGAACCGAACACGATCGATGGTATAAATACAGTGTTTTAGTTTAGTGCTAGTGTTGAGTGACGATTAACAGTGTTAGATTGAGGGTGATTGTTCAATGCGTGGGAGATCTTTTTATTCACAAGGAGCGCTTAATTATGCGCGTAATTGTGTCGAAAAACCGGCCAAGTGCGAGTCGTACTCGCGCACCGAGGGTTCCGTATCATTTTTGAACGTATAAAGTGAAAAAATCCGGACCGCATAACTAAGTTTGTTTGTGAAGGAATTTTGATGATTTTGAAAAAACTGTACTAGTTAGGAACATCGTTTTATTTTTGGTGCCATATTTGGATCAATTCCTATCAACTCTAATTATTTCAGATTTTTCGCCCCGCAAACTTCGGAGATAAGGGGGGGGGGAATGGTATTTTTTTGGACATTTTTCATCATATGTCAAAAACTGTGAGACATAAAATAAAATAAAAATATATTTTGAAATGTGCAAATCAAGCCCTTTCATATGATATGTCATTTGACCTAGTAACCCCACTTTGAAATTTCGGACCCCCACTCCGGCCCCTTTTGCAATAAAAATAAAAATATTTTTGGACTTTTTTCATTTGCAATAAAGTTGAACAAGCATTTTTTATAACTGTTCCAAATTTCAAGTCTATAGCATAAGTAGTTACTGAAATAAGCAGGTGTGACAGACAGACAGACAGACAGACGAAGTCGCACCATAAGGGTTCCTTTTTTACCATTTTGGTACGGAACCCTAAAAATGTACTAAAAGTGGCATCAGTTGTTCCCGTACTAATTTATTATGATGGCATTTATCTCCTTGTTTCTATGATCTGAGGGTTTATGATTACTTTATTTCTCACAAGAATACTTATTCACTTAAAAAATATTCGCGATAATATTCGCGAAAAAAAAATCAGCTGGTCCATACATTTATGTTCATATAACTCAACAAAATGTATGGAACAGCTGATTTTTTTTTCGCGATCAGGGTTGGTCCCATAGTAAAAGTTGTTCATAATTATGAGAACAATGACCCCTTAAAATATTTCCACTGTTTAACCTGCCACCCTGTAACTTTGTACACACTCCGTAGAAGATTTACTGTTGAACGAGTTCGTGAAAGTAATCTAACACGGGATAAAGAACTAAAAAGGGAAATATAAAAAACTTTTTTAACAAAAAATAACCGACTTCAAAAATCCACTACAAAGAAAATAATAATTTTGGTTTCGGAAGTCGGTGGCAAAAAAAAGCAAACAAAAACCAATGCCACCGACTTCCGAAACCAAAATTATTATTTTCTTTGTAGTGGATTTTGGAAGTCGGTTATTTTTTGTTAAAAAAGTTTTTTGACTAACGAAAACGCACCGCACCGTTCCGTTCCGTTCCACTACCGCTCGAGCCTACTGAGTTAAGCGCTATGGCTGTAACTTCATAATCGATTATGTGGATTAGTAGTTAGTAGATGTTTCGATTATGACAATCATTCATATCTAGTATGATACGATAGGTCTAGTATGATGCGGGCAGCACGCATGCGCGGCTGTCCTGAAAATCTCAAAATGGCTCAAAAGCTCAATGAAAAGGCCCTAACAAAAGTGGTGGTGTTTTTTATATAACTGCTTGATTTTTGCTTCTTTAAATAGGATATAGAATTGCGATGTACAAAAAACAATAATAGAAGCAAAGTCTAGCATGTGGAGAACAACAGAGGCCCGATCACGAGTTTTTTTGACGTTAAGCATATTTTGAATTGAAAATATATGTTTGCTACACAATATTTATATAAATTAGATACTTAATTAATTTCTCTGTATTTTTTAAAATGTGCAAATTGTATATAATTTTAACAAAATGTTTTAGGACTGTTGTATTTTAGATTCAAATAATGCTTACATTAACGAAACTATACGTCAAAAAAACTCATGATCGGGGTACAGTTCAGTTCATCAGTTGAGTATTTACAAAGAAATAAACAAACATTATTATTTTTATGCAACTAGCTATTCCCCGGGGTTTCACCCCGTTGCTCGGCTCCTAAGGGTCGTAGCATGATGTTAAATCGTAGCACGATGTTAAATAGCCTATACTATTCCTCATGAATCTGGGTATTATACATATACAAAAATATTTTTTTGAAATCCGACTAGTAGTAGATTAGCGCATTCAAACAAACAAACTCTTCAGTTTTTTAATATTATATTATGCTGTAAATAAATCGGTTCTATCTCCTAAATTAATTACGAGCCTCATCAGGCGATCATTAATATTGTGGGACTAATTTACATTAAAGAACATTTAGCAGTATTAAATATACTAAAACGCCCTCTATTGTTCAATAGCTATACCACTGCTTTAGTTTACTCAATAATTATGACTCTAGCGTGCGATAGCGGAAATCTGTTTCATGTATTTGAATATTTGTTCTTGCTAGATTCAAAGCTAGATAGCGTTACTGACGCTATAGAAAGAAATTAATAAAATATTTTTATTTACAGTAAGCATTGTAGGTAGGTCGCGGGCAAAATGCTAATATTATATATTTAGTAAATATATATTAAAGTACCTTTTCAGTATTCAGAAGCTACAAAGAATTTGTTAATGTTTAAAACGTGTTACAACTTACATAGTTATTTTTGATTATGACGATTTATCTACGTTTTCGATAGATGGCGTTGTGCAGATAACGTATTTTTCTGAATCGCGGTGTTAAGATTTTTCTCGCAATAATGACCCTCGCAGAATTATTACCAATTAATTTCGTCGATCTCGTTAGTCTGTAACACCGTGTCGCGGGTTCGATTCCGGCACGGAATACGTAATTTGTATCGGGTTTGAGTGTTTGTATATGTATTAAAGTGTTACGAATACGATGAAATCAGAAGAAAATAGAAATCCTATTGTCCGCTTAAACTAAAAATCCCTACAAGTTTGTACGGAACCCTCAGTGCGCGAGTCAGACTCACACTTGGCCGGTTTTTTTAATAGTAGTCAACTACCCTATTATTGGCCCCTGTCCCAAACTATGAGTTAATTTAAGAATTTTGATTGTCCAACACTAAATATCAAGCAGGTAATGCCTCGTTGGTCTAGGAGTCGCAAGCGCGACGTGAGAGGGTTTAGGCAGGCAGTGTTATTGAGTGTGTCTAAGAGGCAGCTCAGTAGCATCCCCCGCCGCCCGTTGTTTAGATTAGTGACCAGTTAATGGGCCACCCCCTATTACCTGGGTTTTTGTAACCAAGAGCGGATACAGCCTTCCAGTCAGGGGAGGGGGGATCATTACGTTTATTTTACTACAATTTTTTTTTTTTAGATTAGAAATATTATCAGTAGTCGACCTAGGTCCAGCCCAGAGTCATGACCCCTATGACCTCCCGCAGGATCCGCCATTGCTCGTAACTGCATTCGATAAAAGTAAAACTTTCAGAGTTAACCACACAGAAAAAAATCCTCCTCATAAACTGTATCCCCCTTCATAGGCCAGAAATAGTAATAAAATCATTCTTATTTCGTGCCTAAAACTTAGTCTCCAAATTCCATATTTCTAACATTAGTATTTTCAGTCGACATTGATGAGTGAGTCAGTCAGGATTTCCCTTTGGCCACAGAAATCTAAAAAGTCAATATAAATGTTATCTACTACATTTTACTCCCAGACAGACGCGTGTCGCAGTCAATGTGAAAGCATCCAATGCATTATAATTTAAACTTAATTCCGTTCACATTTTTAAACGCGCGTTCTCGATGGAGTGGTGTCCGTTTACAAATCACCTGCCTTACATAATTTTCTCGAAAGCGGCGACAAGGTCACGCGCCTTTGCGACTTCTATTGATGTTATTTAGATTTCTGTGGTCGTGGCTCGTGGCCCAAATTAAAAATGTTTAGGAATCTAAGTAAAACTAAACGATTACAAACTCTCAAGTATAATAAATCGATCGCTCTTAAATCGGTTTTTGTAGCAAACGATTTTTTTGGTTTCCATCCCTACAAACAGCAACTGTCAAATCAGACCTATTGTCGTGCGTGTAGTACTGTAATAGATTATTCAACTCGCGCTAAATACAGCTTGATGCAAGTGAAAACACCGAGGATGCTTTATGGCTACCCATTTTTTATTTTTTACAATCGTTGCCATTTAATAATTTATCTGATTCAATAATACTTTAGTGATACGCCTCCTTTACGGCTCGTGTACGAGCGGTGTCGCAGCGGCGTCCTGCATATAAAAATCCATGGATGTCACACGACGCCGCACGACGCGCTCCGGCGCCGCGCCGCACGCACACCGGACGAGCTACCCGCGAGACGAGGCGGGGAGCGGTGTATGCGTTGCGACGCCAGAGCAGCACCGCTCAGTTGTTTAAGTGGCATAAGGCAGAGAACACTGTATTCAGAACCCGTAGCAACGCCGCGACACCGCACCGTCTGTGTGCCCACCAATGCGGAGAAACCTCAGGATCATAGAAACAAGGGAGATGTGCCAAGGCGCTATTGAGCTTGATACTTTAGTTTGGTCATATTGTGCGTGATACAAAAGTGCACGCTGGCGACGAACCAAACACGATCAATGATATAAATACAGTGTTTTGGTTTAGTGCTAGTGTTGAGTGACGATTAACAGTGTTAGATTGAGGGTATGCGGAATTTTTAATGTGTGGGACATCTATTTATTCACACGGAGCGCTTGTAATTGTGTCGAAAAATGTACTAAAAGTGGGAACAGTTGTTCCCGTACTTATTTGCTATGATGGCATATCTCCTTGTTTCTATGATCTGAGGGCGAAACCTTGCCGCGCCGCCGCCGCAATGCACCGTGTGCATAGGCTCTAACAATAATATAGCGGCGGCGGCAACGGCATCGTCTACAAAGGTACGCGGCGCGGCGGCGGTGTCGTCAACACGAGCACTTAGAATTTCTAGTAAAAAAATCTAACATAAAAAGAAACACCACATTTTCTCTCTCGTGTCCTAGATTCTCATGCAAAACGAATGGTTTTAATAGAAAATAATTTTATCCCGTTTAAAACATTGTCATGTTTAGTCAATTTTTGCATGAAAATCCATAATAATGGGACGAGTGAATCATGCAAAATTACAAAATAAATAAATAATAATACCTAGCTATCAGAAGCCTAATTCTCGTTAGTAAAAATGTTCAAAATATAGTTCCGAGTTGGTTCCGATCTAGTCTCTATGTCATTTATGTCACTCACAAAATAATGGTTTCTCTCTTCCGTTTGACGTTGTCATTTATGAGAACACCATTTATGTCATTTACATTGAGATTATAACGGAACCAAATGGGAACTATTATTTCGAACATTTTTATTTACAATTATTGGGCTTCAGATTTGGTGCTTTTGGTATTATAGAGAAGGCAGAACTGACGTACATAACTTATAGTAGCTCGGACTTGGTAACAGTACTACCGGCGCAAGTAGAATGTGCTTTTATGCTGTTTAAATGTTCAAAGAAATCAAAACAATGACATACTACATCTACGTTTGGCTTCTTTAAACATGCACAATGCATATGCAGTCAGTTTTTGAGATGAGGGAGAAATTGAAACAGAAATAAAGAAAAGTTTTTAAAGGAGTCCTGAGCTAGGTTTTGAAAATAACAAATTCTGCATTTTCTTAATCACTTTTCTGTATTTCTCATAGTTTCCATTTTAGTCACATCTCAAAAATCACACTGTATAAAATCGTCAAACATAATTTATTATAAAACAGTTTAAATTGTATAATACTTAAATCAATAAGTTTAAATTGTATAATGTACCTACTTTTGTTAAATTACTTACATAATGAAATGTTTCACATATACTTATCACCAATCCAGCATCAACATTTCTCCACACAAGCTCCGTATCCGTTTACTTTTTTATACTTAATTTAGATAGGACTCTGTGCGCAGTGTCAGTTTGATGATGCTGAGCTAGGCGCAGTCCTAATGGAAAGCGGTTACGCAACTATCTCTACAGTTATCAAAATCTAAAAAGTACCGTTTGACAATTGTCAAATTTATTAGACTAGGCATAGGAATCAAAAAACCGGTACCTACATTATGCGATTCTTAAGAGATCGATATTAATCCTTTAGAGTTGGTAATCGATTACACTTTTATCTACATTAACGCCAGAATAAATTAGAACAGGATAACTGAAAACACGAAATTTTCTGCTAATTTCTCGAGAGCCAGAACTAAATAAAGACTAGATTGTGCAAACAAGTTTATTTAATTACTTTCACTGCAACTACTTGAGGTATCGTCGTCATCATCGTCGTTTAAATTAATTATTATTATTATTTCGTTGTCAGTAATGCTCTCGAAATGTATGTCTCTTTCGAAATGGTTTTCGAATTCGTATTTATGAATTTGAATCATCGCAACACTATGGTAAAGGACCTAACGACATAACATTGAAACAACGTCAAAAACAAATGAGAATCAGGTTTTTTGCTTTGTTTGACAGATTCGAATTTAAATTTTGAATTTGAATCGTGTAAGTACGCTTGTACAAAGTTACTGCGGGATGACGAATGTGAAACGTCAAACGGTACTTTTTAGATTTTGTTCACTGTAATTCTCAGAACTTTAGTCGAGCTAATGTTGAGCAATGCGAGCTAATCATGACTAAAATTGCATATCTAGCGATGAGTACGTATTTGTTTTTATTGGGACAACATAGGGATCAATTTTATAGTTTTACGTGTGAGATGTAATAAATATACAGAATCTTATTTTTCTACATTTAATAGCTACTATCACTATGCAGTTACATATTGTAGATAAACAGGCGATTTCAAACAGCATGTACTAACTTTGTCTTAGGATATTATCATTATAAGTATGATAAAATTCTAAGACGACATGACGATATTGTGACTAGGTACATAAATTAGATATGTGACTGTTTAACGAAATGAATCAAAAATCTAACATATGTTCACAAATTGATGCATACTGTAATGCTTGAAATCGTGTTGTACAATTAACATTAACAAAACCTTAAATTACTTTATCACAGCTTCGGAGATAAACTGCCGTCAAAGACACTCGTCTGCGTTAACAACATTTAGTTATTAACTATTGCATAATAGTACTTACCTACCACAGCTCGATTATGAGAAATCGATTTACATCACACTTATATTTTTTTCAGATAATATACCTCTTTTATTTGCTTAATGAAAATGTCATACATTAAACAAGTAATAACATTTCAACAGCTTACGCTAACACAATTTAAAATATGTAGCGCGATATCCGGTTTCATTCAAGTTTATACACTGAAACGCGAACACAGGTTCAATCCGCTTAGCAATTTCATAACATCAACGAACAAACGCATTCTCTTAGGTGTCGGCAAAGGGCGCATGAAGACACTATTTAGACTGTTACAATCGTACCTGGCTCCGTAGGGCGGCTCAACAGTACGTCGGGGCGGAGACAACAGTTCGTCGTAAACACCAGCATATCTGTCAACAAAAAAGAAGTTCATTAGTTTGTTCCTCACCTATGCGTTCGCGTATCGTTCAGCCGGTTCAACTATGTAGTGGTGTGCGCGCCCGCAAAGGCTTCCGACGAAAAAAAACGCATTGCAACGCATGCCACATACCACAGCTAGAAGTAGCGTCCGGAGCATCCTGGGCAATCAACACTACCAAACTGCTGTCTGACTAATCGTTAGAAGAGATTTTGATCTCTCTCGGTACACTTTGTTCTATACGATATTGTCAGAATTTTCTTTTGATATAAAAATGGATAAAATAAACTAACCGATGTGGGGAAATATTGCGTGGCGGCGGCGGCGAGCGCATGGGTGGACGAAGTGGCGAACGCAGAGGCGAGCGCGGCGGCGAGCGCAGCGGAGATCGCACCGGCGAGCGCAGCGGCGAGCGCAGCGGCGAACGCAGCGGCGAGCGGAGCGGCGACCGCAACGGCGTGCGGTAACGCATCGGCGAGCGGTGCCGGCGCCGCGGAGACGGCGATCTGATTTACAAAAAAATTAAGAAATTAAACCAAACCACTTTTGGGGAATAGGTAGGTACATTATATAAAAACGAGTCACCCAAATAACACATTACCTGAAAATAATTCAAGCAATTTATTACAAGCATAAACAGTCTACTGCAAGACTTCAGCAGTGCCAATGTACTCTAATTTCTTAATCTACTTCCTTATGTCAGTGTCCACATTTATTTGAATACGAGGGTGGATTGAAAAGTTCGTAGCCTGACCCAGAAATACGTGTAGTATCAAAATAAAATACTGATTTCAGTTTTCTCTATTTTCGCACATGTATAGCAGATTAGTAACTTCAAAAAGGATAAAGGGCACAAATGTATTGACCTTGGTCCAAATGCCCCCAGGGTTGACACTACTGCCGATTGACACAATACGTTTACAGCTCTCCATATAATAAGTCTCATTGAATTCTATCCCGTAGTTGCTGAGATATTTTGTATTACATTATTGATTTCTATTAGGTTCGTCAAACTTAGTTTTACATTTTTTAATTGTGTTTTGTGTTCTTAACTAGTATCATGAGTTAAAACTAACATTAAACTATCGAAGCTCATGCTATGCAGTGATTAAAATAAGGAAGTGAGTCCGCGACCGCCGCCGTGACCTGAATTTGCAGCCGCCGCCGGTTGATAAATTGGCAGCCGGCGCTGACATTGGAAAAAAGCGGGAAATGGGGTTGGCAATTCGGCATAATTAAAAAAACATTTCATGTTTCATTTGAGTAACATACCTAACTAGGGTCCAAGAGCGAGCGATGCGAGCTCGGGAACTTGGACACCCCGACACGGACAATTTAGGTTCGAAGGGGTTGACGGGGGCTTCAGTGAGCGAGCAAAGCGAGCGAACGAAGCCCCCGTCAACCCCTTCGTGTTAGGTTACTTTTAACCTTGCAGACAGAAATAGGAGCCCCGCTAGCGGGGCTACGTCGACCACCTCCCTCCCCCTTGTAAGTCCAAAAAAGTTGTATTTTGTTTTACATTGACACTGTAATTTAAAAGTCAGTCTAAGGTAGATAATTCAACTTAAAACACGGCAACATTAATCTGCTGCTACGGTAGTTTGCAATTATTTTCGTCTGGTATCACTGCTACTCCAAGGCTACTCCGGTTCCCAACGGCGTTATTTACGGGAGCCGCCGCCGGCTGCGGAGGCGCTCCCTTCAAAAAAATAATTTTAGGATTTTGGAAGAGAACATTAAAAATGCAAGGGCTTTGTTTTATATGAGCTATGTTATGCAATAACATGTCAACCCCACAAACCTTTTACTGTGAGTAATAATAAGTTGAATATTATTCTCAACTATAAAATTATAGCCAGTTTATTTCGCAATCTGTTTCTGTTAATTATCTCGTATTATATGTATTATTCTCGTATTATTATGTTAACAGAAACAGATTGCGAAATAAACTGGTTATAATTTTATAGTTGAGAATAATATTCAACTTATTATTACTCACAGTAAAAGGTTTGTGGGGTTGACATGTTATTGCATAACATAGCTCATATTATGTTAGGTACTGTTAAAGCCCGTATATTTGTAACTCTTAGGCTTTACTAATAAATGTGTCTTAGGCTTTACTAATAATACATGTCTTGGCAAATGTAAGATTTAATATAAAACTAGATTTTGCCCGCGACTCCGTCCACGTGGACTACAACTGATCATTTCACAATGATCAGTTTAAATGACCTCCGCAGTGTAGAGTGGCTAGTACTACCAAGAGGTCAAGCTGTATCTCTGGTTCCTCCCATCAGAATTAGATGAACCGTGGCTTAGATTTTAAGTTGGACCCTAAGCTATCGAAATGTGAAAACCACATCAAAATCCGTTCAGTACTTTTTGCGTGATGCGCGCACAAACAGACAAACAGATAAACAGACAAACAGACAAAAAATCTAAAAAAAATGTTTTTGGGTATAGTTACGTCCCAGTACCCTAACCCGACTGCTTTTTCTGGAATATCTTCAATGTACAGACACAGCTTGTTTACAATGTTATAATTATAGGCTCTTGAATGACTTGCGTGTCGTCATCATGAGTAAGCAAAAACGGCACATTCGTTTTCATACTACACTCATGGGCACAATTAACCGTCCACCTAGTTTTCCTTGATTTTTAAAGATACTGTTTAATATTATGCTAAGTTGATATAAGATTTATTTTATGCTATATTTTATCATACTTTAGCGACGAAAACAAATGTCACAACTTCTTGGAAATTGGATTAATTTGTTTTTCTCACAAAAACACGTTCTTATTGAAATTTTACAAAATCAAACATTTTTATTTTTGTCACGGTATTTAATTACCTTAATTTTTTTAATAATGTGTGTTACCTCTTCAGGCTCTAATGACTTCCTGGAGCCTGTTTGGAAGTCCACCCATGGTGTCTTTAATATCCGTTTCGGGGATTTTGTGCCGTTTAGTGCATTTTTAATTTTACACTAATTAAATCACATTATACTTACTTTTAGAAAATATGTACGCACAAACCTATTAACTAGTAACTATTTATAATACGCGATCTATAATTCGCGCTGTACACAAAGCAGTTTTATTTTACTGTTAGACAAATAATAATCGCTTTCGGCACGCTCGGCACTCGTATGTCGGGAGAGGGATCCAGCAGAATACCAGCGTCAGGTATCCTGCCTGGCACATGCTGAGCTGGATACCCATTTGGAGCAATCTTGAGACACGCCTTCGATGACATAAAATTTTATAATCACACGATAACGTCTACTACCCTCTACAGTTGTTGTTTTATTTTTTTATCTATGTCTGCATCATACTATTGGTTCTTTTTTTAATTTTATTAATTGTTTGAAATCCGCTGAGGTTAGCATTATTTTGTTAGCATATTTTGTAAGGGAAATAATTTCCATACATGTCTCAAAATGCTCTAAATAAACTTTTTTTCTTTCTTTCTTCTTTCTTTCTCTTCTATTTATCTAACACAGATGTCCTGAGCTCTCCTATGGTTGTTAGTGCTAGTACTCTTGCCCGAACCCGTCATTTATGATTGTCCCACATGTATTCTATAGGATTGAGGTCAGGACTGCAAGCCGGCCATGGGAAAATTTTAATACCGACCTCGTCAAGACACTGAATAGCGGATTTAACGACATAACAATGTGCATTATCGTTCATTAAGATAAAATGTTACCCAATAAATGGCAAGAACAGTATGACATGATCTTGGAGAACTTTTTCCTCGTATTTCTGAACTATCACACTGCTTCTTTCGAGGACAATAAGTTCGGTACGAGCTTCACAAGTGATACTGCCCCATATCATTATTGTCCTCTCTAGTAACCCTCTGTTTCCACTATGGTGCATGGAGTAAACCTCTTGTTTGGTCATCTATACGCTTGCTAAGGCCAATCTGGACCTTATGAGGCTACTTTGCTTTCGTCTGAGAACAGTACATTCTTCCACTGCTCAATAGTCCAGTTAGCATATTCTAGCGCAAAATGAAGTTTAGCTCTACGGTGCTGTGGAAGAAGTTCAAGTCTCGAGCCAGGCGAAATATTTAAGGTTTCTTTCTGGCAGTCTTCTCCTTATCGAACGTTCACTTACAGTAACATTTCTCACCTCAAATAGACGAGTACGAGCTTTAGTAGCTGTACAAACGCGATCTCTTAAAACATTGTTGATAATAAAACGGTTGTCTCGAGCTGAAGTGCATCGATTTCGGCCTTGACCTGGCCTCTATGTGTAAGAACCAGTTTCCTGAATTCGTCTGATGGAATCCCGGACAGTGGTTCAAGGTACACCAAGGGTGCAAGCGATACAACGTTGGCTGTAAGCAGCATCAGCTAAAGCTACAGCCCCAGATGCTTCAATTGCGTCTAATGGCATTTTTTGTGATAATAACCAATAGAAGATAGTCAAGAATTCAAAATAAACAGTTTGGAATGACCAGAAACAAAGAGAACGGGAATTCGAGTTACCATTAGTAAAACCGCTAATAATGACAATGTACGACGAAATCATAAAAATGCTTCGGGAACACAAATCAGAAAAGCAATGAGAGTAATAAGTGTTTAATTTATTGCTATAGTAGCTAGGTACTTAAGAAGTAACATTCATCATGATATGCATTATTTATCTTAAACAAACGTGGTGACACTAAACATAGGTGGCCGGTTAATTGTGCCTCTGAGTGTAATTAAGGAGCATGCGGTATCTAGCCTGGTCTATATCTCTGTTAGATTCGATTACTTTGGCGCGGCGCGGATAGGTGTTCAAGGCTTTAAGAAAATTCGGTTCGATCAGCTCCTTCAACTCGCGCGTTCGGCTCGGATAAATGGGCATTCCACTTTAGTAATAAAATATGTGACAAACTATTCCAAATTCAAATAAATATAAAATTTTAAAAACAAAAAAGTTTGTTTTCAATAATATAGGTACCTACCTAATAATATTCGAAATTCAACTTTGTCTGCTCTTGAATATTTCAATCAAAAAGTTTCATTACTTACCTTGCTTTTCTTCGAAAATTCTACTATCCTACTTCCTACTATATCCTACTAATATTATAAATGCGAAAGTTTGTGAGGATGTATGGATAAAGTTGTTACTCTTTCACGCAAAAACTGAACAGAATCTGATGAAACTTTACAATAATATAGCTTATACATCAGAATAACACATAGGCTACCTTTTATCCTGAAAAACGCGGGCGAGGCCGCGGGCGAAAGCTAGTATCAGTATAAAATTATTTTGATACTACACGTATTTGTGGGTCAGGCTACGTACTTTTCAATCCACCCTCGTATTTTGTATCACAATCACAAGTTTATAACTTTCGTGAAAAAAAATATATTCACGGTTTTACTAATATCTTGAATTGATTACGGTTTAAACTTTAAAGTTTGGCAATCAAGTTAACTTTTATTTGTAGGGATGCCCATTATTAGAAGGTAGGAGTCTTATCATTAAGTTCAAAACGATGGCACTCTCTATTGTAGTTTGATAATAAGTAAATCTTGAAATCATAGGGTCGTATTACAGAACCTAATTCAAGGCTTTAGCATTACTTGCGACTATGTAGTTTCAAACCATTTCATTGGTTGAAACTGGTCTCAAGTCTTGAGTTAGGTCCTGGAATACAACCTTAAATCACTTATATCTCGAAAAGGTTACGGTTCAGATTTTTAGAACTAAGCAATCATTTATTATTAGGGTTCCGTATTTTTTGTTTGGTTGTGGACTCGATAATGCGAAATGACTTTTAGAAGGCGCCATTCTTCTATGGATTTTGCCCCATATTGTTTTGCGGATGTTTTCAAAACGAGTTTTACTGTTCCTCTTAGGATTTAGAATTGCCTGATACTGTCCTTATTAATGACACACTGAATTATTTTAAGCAAAAAAATCATGTTTGGTTAAGAGTAATCCAGACATTTTGAAGACTACCACGGTGGTAGTCTTGATTAGTCATGTAATTCTTCTAGAATCTAGATTCTAGGTAATAGTACCACCCAATTCCAGTGCTAATCAAGTGTCTGATTAGTAAATCTACTGTAAAACATGAAGCTTTTGTAATTGGCTGACTGAAATAGAAATAAATCTGAAATAATTAGAGTTGATAGAAGTTTACCTAAGTATTGCACCAAAAATACGACGATGTTCGTATCTAGCACAGTTTTTTAGAAATCATCAAAATTCCTTCATAAACAAATTTAGTTATGCGGTCCGGTATTTTTTACTTTTATACGTCCAAGAACGGTACGGAACCCTTGGTGCGCGATTACGACTCGCACTTGACCGGCTTTTTTTAGCATCGATTTAAGGCTTGGTACTTTAAACAATTTGTTATTTTAATAAACATAATTATTATCACGCCTGTATTTTTTATAACTGCTCTAAATTTCAAATTGATAGCATTAGCAGTTGCTAAAATAAACAGCCGTGACAGAAAGACAAACGGACGAAGTCGCACCATAAGGGTTCCTTTTTACCATTTTGGTACGGAACCCTAATTACAATTTTTGAGTTTTGTGACATTTGAGCTACACTTTCAACGTGATGCTGTGGTGCTAGGTGTTAGCCAACTGAAATCTGTAGGGAAGCTATGAACTTGAGTAGTTTTTACATGAGATTTGACAACAAATGCTTTAAATAGTCTTTCAGAAACTGAGGGTACGTTAGACATGGTACTGACCTAGTAAGCGACAATGTCCTTTCGCGAGTGCGGCGACGTCGCGGCGACCAAGGCGACCGCCGCAGCCGGCCCCGAGATATGGAACGCGACCTGTAATATCAAATCATAATATAGTGAGATTACACCCCATCAAAATAATCACGAAAGTTGAAAAAAAACTCATTTCTATTAATGTTGTTTCTCAATAGATTATTGAACTTTATGGGCTAGTTTCGGTCTCGGGATTAGCACTATCGTATCGAGTAGTGGTCTGACATAAATTGTATGAAATTATCTGCCAAATAAGTCAAACGACACTTATCCAGAGGTGGTGATATCGGTTCGGACCCCCAATTAACATTGCGCACAACATAGAACGAGCTCCCACTAATGCGCGACAACAACAAGGCACATTTTCCTTTAAGGCGACTATAAAGGCTAGCGACCTTCAGTGAATCGTCATCGTCATAATCATCATCATCATCATCATATCATCATCAAATCATCATCATCATCATCATATCATCATCATATCATCATCATCATCATCGTCGTCGTCGCCGTCATCATCATCATCATCATCATCGTCGTCGTCATCATCATGATCATCATTATTATCATATCATCATCATATCATATCATCATCATATACCTACCGTAAATTACCGTGTTTCGCACATTTGTGTAAGATTTGGGGGGTGGGGTCATGACCCCCACATCCGGACCACCACATCACATCATCATAGTAAAACTATGACAACATAGTAAAACTAAGACAACAGTAATAGCAAATTAGCAATAAGGTATTTTTGAATCTCTAATCCGGACTGTCCCTATTACGATGTCGTATGGTAAACCTACACCGCAATTTTAGCGCGAAACTTAAAAATAATTAAATCATTATGTGCTTGCTCCGAGCGACAGCGTCTACCCGTGACATTGGTCACCGATGCTCTGTCGCGCGCGCCCGCTATGAGCCCCTCTCCTCTTCGCGCACAAGTTTTGACGAAAAAACCAAACCCGGATGTTATTCTTTCATTTTTTTTTAAACATTAACTAAAAGATAGATAACTAGATAACTAAAAGATGGTAAGTTTCATAAAAATACGCTCAATAGTTTTTGCGTGATCTTCACTTCTTTGTCCGCGTTAGACCTAACTTAACAAATTAATTACACTACATAATATAAACAAAATCAAAAATGTACTCTAAACAAATTATTAAGAAAATGCTCTAGTGTACCTACCATATATTTTTTTCAAATCTTGATCTTTAAACTGAAGATCTTGATCTTCAGTTTAAAGTCTTTAAAAGTCGTATATCTGCGCCTTAATGCTCCGTGTCAATATATTTTTATTATGCATTGAAGTATACACTAGAGCAAACACTGAACAAACATCATGTTCAAACACCGTGTGAATCCGTGTGATACGTCACAATAGAATAGATGCGATGCGACATTATGTGCGTGAAGTGCGGCTGTTTAACCGCAGTTGATTGGGACAGCGCCGTCTAATGTGTCTTCTCTAGTGTCAATGTCATTATGTATTTTTTAAACGTACGGAAATTAACAAAATATAGAAATGTGCTGAATAACCATTAAAGTTTATTTGTTTAACGGTCGGTTGCAGAAAGATAATTAAATTTTATTATTTTATTTTATTTTTTTATTTTATTTGTTGCTTTGCACATTTCTGTTTTGGTAATTTGAAAACGGCAGTTTATTTAGCCTAGCTTTTTGCTTTAAATAACAACTTACAAAATATTCCTGAAGTATTTATTCAAAAAAGATTAATCTTGATATTTAAGGCTATCACTTAAACGGGCAGCTAATTAAATAATAATTTTGGCAAACTTTAATATTAATTTTGATTTGCTGATTATTCTGTCTGCAAGGTTTATAGTAACCTAACACGAAGAGGTTGACGGGGGTCATCCCCTTCGAACCTAACCTGTCCGTGTCGGGTTACCCCAAGTTCCCAAGCTCGCTTCGCTCGCTTTTGGACCTTAGTCTGGTGTTATGCTAACCGTTTGTATAATCCTGCTGACCGGATAATAATTTTGTATTAAGACTATTTATTTTGCAAATATAATTAGGGTGACTAGTAATTAGTGACTGATACTTAAACATATGGTTGTACTCATGATAACAAACAACGTTCCCAAAGATAACAAAAAATATTGGCGACGGTAGGTACGTGTTACATGAAACATAGCGGGGTCAAGCGACTAAGAGCCTTTTTACTGTCATGCGTGTTTGCGCCCGCGTGCAGGCCAGCCACGCATGCGTGCTGCCCGCAACCTATCATACATGTTTTTATTGTCATGCGCGCCACACGCACGCGGGCACGTACAAAATAATCTGCTCAGCGTGCGACCCGCAACAAGCATGCGTGCCTGGCCTGCACGCGGGCTCAAACACGCATGCATGACAATAAAAAGGCCCTAACAACTGATAGTGCAAAGACATGCGCGCGGTGCGTATGCGTATGCTACTAACTTATTTTCTGCTGATCCTTGATTTAGTTGTTAACCATGTACAATAGTATATTATGCAATTAGTGAATAAAGGACGGATTTAAAGCGAGGGCCATAGATGAATCACGAGCTAGTGAAGGATTCTAACGATTGAATCACGACCGTAGGGAGTGATTCATGATGATTGAATCACGAGCGTAGCGAGTGATTCAAGTGTTAGAATCCTGAGCGACGCGAGCGATTCATGGCCCTCGATATAAATCCGTTTTATTCAAGAGTTGCATACTATACTTTATACCATGACTACGAGAAAAAGAAAGATTTAAGTGAAAATATACATATAATGAAGAAAAAGTAAAGTTAAATTGGCTTTGATGTAAACCAGCCGTGATTTTTTGGGTAGCAAGCTTTCCACCTTTCCACTATATCGGCCGCCCTCTCTTTCACAAACTCAGGTGTTAACACATCTTCATCACTAGAATGCATTTTTAATCGATTAGAACAACACTAAACAAACACAAAATTAAAGATTAAAGTAACACTAAACTTTGTGTTCGTACAACTTACAGTTTTCAAAATAGCGCCAATTTACTAAGGACAGCAAAGAACACAAAACAGTTTTTATTCTAATGCTAAACTCCTTGTCGAAAATGTCGACCAATCAAATTGAATTTAGAACACATCAATATAGGTCGAATACACAGATTACACTTACACTAGATACGGCAAGCCACGACCAAGCGTGCCCTGCATGTTCGACTGTTCGTACTAAAAAAAGTCTGTTAGCTCAGTGACGCTTAGTGATTGAAACAATTCTGTTTACTCTGAGCACATCACTAAATGGCTGGGGTGAAGTTATCGTAGGTATAAAAAAGATGACACGTTCGGTTTTCATACAATCTAATAACGTGCCGCATCTAGCATAGGTTCTTTAAATCTGTGGTCGAATACATTGGTGTGTTCAATTTTCAAACATCAAAACAGTGAGTAAAAGTGCTTTTTATTCACTGTTTTCAGTGAATAAAATAAGCTTTTTAGAGGGGGAATGGTATAAAACATATTATGCTGTCATCATAATTATTTTGCGGATGAAAAAACTATTTGTTTACGTGCTATATTTGAATAATATATTATTCTAAGTTGTTAAAAGTCGGTGCATTTTGGTAGAGGAATTCCAAGCAATTTTGTTTGTTTGGCACTTTCGCTCCCTACTAGTTATAGGTATTATTATTTCGCAATTGTGTTCCAAAATGTTCGCATTACTAATTGACTATGAAGAATGTAGTCTTTTCAAAAGCCATTGCGCACATATACGATAACACTACCTACCTAAAATTGGGTAGAAGAGATATCTATAAACAAAATGCCACCTAGTCTCCAAGCTCTCAATTGCGAGATAAAGCAGATGATAATGTTAAAGGATTTACCTACATAAAAATAAAATACATCATATTAATTTCGTACTTATATTTGTACATTTGCTGTTCTGTACATTGTCTTTATTTGATGGGGCTGAAATGTCCTTTCCACTTCTCTTAGCAATTGATGCGCACTATTAATGGATACAATACACATCACATATGGTCAAAAATAATTGACAAATACATCAATATTTACAGCCAGACATCCTAAATTACATGTAAGATCAGCCATCAACATAGAATTTCGACACAATGTGTTATTATTACTCTTTGCCGTCAACGATTTGATACGAATATTTTGAAATTGGAGTAGCCCGAGGGAACAATAACACGCGACTACGAAGACTGCACAACAACAAAATGCATTACAAGATAAGCAAACTCATGCATAAAAATATGAAGCCAAGACGATGAACAAACATAAACCAAAATTTTATTCATGTAGAACATGCAAAAATGAGGACTATCAACGAACCTAGAGTATCGGAGACGGCTGGAGCCTCGACTACGGGGTCGGAGGCGCGGCGAGCGCGGTGAACGTGGCGAGCGCGGCGAGCGTTGTGAGCGAGGTGACCGCGGCAGGCGCGGCGAGCGAGAAGAGCGGGGCGGGCGCGGAGAGCGCGGCGAGCGGGCCGAGCGTGGTGAGCGCGGGGAACGCGGCGACCGCTGCGAGCGGGGCGAGCGCGGCGTGCGCGACCGCGTGCTGCGCGAGCCGGATTGCGCTCGTCTACGCTCCTCCTCACGTCGCTTCGCCCGCATCTCCTTCTCGCGAATCATTCGGTTGAAAGCTTCGAGAGGATCCTCGCCGTGCCTACGACAATATAATATTGCAACGGTCCTTAGCCGAACAATGTAGCCCGAAATGATTTTCAAGCGGGTTTTATCCATCGAGAGAGACGACCGTCAACTTTTATTAACTAGGAAATCAAAATTGAAATCGCAATATCAACTCTATGTAAATTAACTTTTACGACGAAAACATTTTACGGAGTTCAAGCAATGCATTGAAATTAAGTAAAATACCAGTCGGGCTAACATGTGCGCCGCGACAAATTTTGTCGACTGTTTTGTCTCGCTCTTACTCGTGCGAATACGAGACAAATGCACGATAAAAGTGTCGACAAAATTTTGTCGCGGCGCGCATGTTAGGCGCTCAGGATAAAAATGACAAACCAAAGTAGAAATAACGAGTAGTCTCCGATTCGATGTTAAAACCACAAGAGCAAACGTAATTTATAATTATATACTGTACCCGTTAGTGGGCGAGTCTTTAATGCCAGGCGGAGGGGGCTGGTAAGGTTCCGGAGGATAACGCTCGCTAAACGGCCGCGGTCTCCCGGGTCCCGTTCTGCCGAATGGTGAACTGGTAAAAATACGCGATATAAATTTATTATAATATAAAAATACATTGTGCCCAATAATAAGTAGGTATGTATGTACAAAATTTATCTTACTTATAACGCCGTGACGGTGGTGGGACACCCGGTATGAATGGTGGAGGTCCGCGATTGAACACAACCTGCAAATACAACCAAAAATTTTCCTAAAAATAAGACCTATTATAACGGACTTGAAAAAACCGGGCAAGAGCGTGTCGAACCACGCACAGTCTAGGGTTTCGTAGGAAGAAGTATTTCAGTCTTCCAACTGCAAACATAAGTTTGTATTTCCTACTATTATAATGAAATACAAAGTTATTTTTGCGGTCAAAACTGAAAATAGTGAATATTTCAAAAGTTATTAACGTATCTTGTTCAAACCAATTTTAATCGAGAGTGTTTATTAGATTCCATTAGCTTGAATTTTTTCAGATTTTTTGATAACGCGATTGGAAAATGTGTCGGGGCCCTGTAATTTTCCAAAAAAATGACTTTGTAAACGACTTTCGGAGCTCCTAGTTCACTTAAAATGCACTTAAATAAAAAAAGTCATTTAGGAACCTTTCATGTTATTTTCAAAGACCTATCCAACGATACTCCACATGAAGGGGAGCGTGAAAATATTTTTCTTCATCCCTCAG
The DNA here is from genome assembly GCA_948465475.1 of Thalpophila matura. NCBI lineage: Eukaryota > Metazoa > Arthropoda > Insecta > Lepidoptera > Noctuidae > Thalpophila > Thalpophila matura. Next base: position 9,346,501 of record OX419185.1, on the reverse strand, counting down.
TTTCAATATGTGAAGGGGCCCCTCCCCCTAATTATTTTATTCTTGTTCAAACCAATTTTAATCGTATTTATTAGATGCTATTAGCTTGATTTTTTTCAGATTTTTTGATAACGCGGTTGGAAAATTACAGGGGGGGGACAAATTGTTAACGACTTTCGAAGCTTCTAGTTCACCAAATATGCACTTAAATAAAGAAGTAATTTGGAAACTTTGATCTTATTTTCAAAGACCTATCCAACGATACCCCACATGAAGGGGTGCGCAAAAATATTTTTTTTCATCCTTCAGTTTCATGTATGCCCCCCCCCCCTTGTTTTATTTTTCATAATTTCGCTACAGGTTTTTATACCGGCTTACAGAAGACATCTACCTGTGAAGTTTCATACATATTGGTTATGAACTGTAGATTTTACGAGGGTGTGACAGACGGACAGACGGAAATGACGAAACTATAAGGATTCCTAGTTTCACTACGGAACCCTAAAAAAGGAGGTTATCAATTCGAAACGTATGTTTGTAATATTATTGGTAATTCGTTATACTCACATTATGATAATCTATTAGGGCTTTCAAACAAATGTACATTTTTTTATAGGTGTATGTATGTCTGCCCATGCATTTCTCCATAACTATTAATCGGATTGATTGTGACCATTTTTAACCGACTGAGCCAGGAGGGTTATGTTTTTTTACTGGCTTACATGTATTTCAACTTAAGGCGCATTTCCATTAGGCAAGTCTTGCATGCAAGTATGACGTCACACTTGTGTGCAAGTGATTTGAATTGAACATTTCAGTTGCAACTTGTTTGCAAGCTGTGGTTTCCACTATACAAATTGCATGCAACTTTTATGCAAGTCATTTGCATACTGGAAACGCGCCTTTAGGGAACAGTGCAAGTTTCTTCAAAATTGGTTCGGTAGTTTTCAAGTATGGTTTACTTGCAAGGAAGTACGTGTAAGTGTGACGGCTTGGCTCATTGATAATGCATCTACAAACAACAGCATATAATAGTGGAGAGCCGTACCTCTCTGCTATAGTCCGCATAGTCTGCTCCTTTTATTTGTCGTAGTGTTAAATTTTAATATGTTACAAATAAACTTGAATATAAGTGTGCGGTCGATAACCCCCGTCAGGAATGAAGTTCCCCGTCTTCGCATAGCGCGCAGATAAAGTTTATAATATCATGTTATCTCATATACTATGCGTCTAAATAACATAAAATATACGGCAAAAATCATCTCTATTAAATACTTGTGACGATGGAACTACTTATTTTGATAAGGATTACTATTTTATTGATAAATGTGTCCAGTTAAACATAGGTACCCAATTATTATTGTTATTTTTAAAACATTAATACAGCTTTTATGGCTTAAATATAAATGTTAGATTGCTGTCGTGGACTTTTTTATAGAACTACTAGCTTTTGCCCGCGGCTTCGCTCTCCTACAAATGGTACCCTATGACCTTTTCTGTATCTGTGACAACGTATATGCAAAATTTCATGATGATCGGTTCAACAAATAGGCGTGAAAGCGTAACAAACAAACAGACAGACAGATTTACTTTCGTATTTATAATATTGTTAGGATTTAAGGCCAACGTTTTTGTCATACATTGTTTTCACATACATACCTATATCAAACGGCTTAGGCAGCGCACGCGCAAACAGTCCTTTGAAACCGATGTTTTTTCTGACTTCCTTGATAATAAAAATAGTGACAGCTCGGCATAACACATTTATTAATTACTAGCTTCCGCCTGCGCCTTCAGCCGCGTTTTTCGGGATAAAAGGTAGCCTATGTGTTATTCTGATGTATAAGCTATATTACCGTAAAGTTAAATCAGAATCCGTTTAGTACCTAGCTTTTGCGTGAAAGAGTAACAAACATCCATACATACATACATCCATCCATCCTCACAAACTTTCGCATTTATAATATTAGTAGGATATACAAAAATCTCCCTCGGGAATCTGTCCTTCCGTTAGTGAAAAAGTATCCGTTCATTCGTTTTTGAGTTTAAGATATAGACAGACGCGGTGCATCTGAACCGCGCTATTGAACCGGTACAAAATCGAAATGGCAGAAATCGTCATTGCGTCGTCGCGGTGACGAGTTCTCTGTTATGGAAATTCGTTCAAAAATTTAAAAAAACCGGACAAGTAGGACGAGTAGGGCTCGCGTCCTGAGAGTTCGTACAAACTTATTTATGTACCTATGTAAATATATTATATACTAGCTGTGCCCGCGACTCCGTCCGCGTCGAAGTCGGAAAATAATATTAGGTCGTTATTTCGTTTGATAAACAAAAAAAAATATGCGAACCACCACACAGTAGGTATCAATCAGTAGTATCAGTACCAATATTACCCTTAATTTTTCACAACACCATCTATCTGATATCATCTATCACACGTAACACCTACCACCAGATACCCGTTACCAACTATCTATTAATAAGTAATCAACTATAATTACCTAAATTCGGAAAACAATATCATTTTGAGACATTAAATTAATCTAGACCCCTGCTTTCTACGGGATTGCGTTCAATTGGGAGGTCGAGTATCTATCTACTCATCAAGTAACTATCTGTATCTCAAGAGGACTTATTTTATTTTTCTACCACTTTTGCGGGCGCGAGGTGATTTGGCCATATGAAAACTAAGACATACGCGACAGCTGTCATTTTGTATTTTGAAAATGGTTAATTGTCTAGTTTCCTCTTGTAAAAGGCGGTCTGCTGCTTCACATTGCGAAACCATGGAATTTCCTATCACATGGTAAGTATAAATTATGCACCTACATGGTTTTATTTAAGTACAATCTGTAAGCCTGTATCTGTGTGTGCTTGTCGAATTTTCGTTGAGTGCTATACGTGTTCACCTCGCCCCCCGCAAGAAGTGGTAGAAAATGTTATTCGGTGATTCACCGCTATACGTCTCCAGGGCTATATGCTCTAAGGACTTTTCTTGATTTGAAATCAAGGAGGTTACATTTATTTTACATCAAAAAGTTCTATCTATTTTTACAACAACGCATAGATTAAATTATGATTAGTCTCTGTTGCTAACAATAACAATTTGGACTTACGTCATTTGCAAAATGATTGTGTTTTATGATTTATAGCAATGATAAATAAACAATAATATATTTTATATAATACGTCATTGATGTAAAGTAAAAAATTATTACATATCTAACATTTCATCATTTATTAGTAAGACCACATTAATTTATTTTAACAGTTGTCCAATGACGTTTCAGTTGTCACCATTTCTTGATTTGAAAGTTTGAAATACTCGTGGCGCCACTGACCACGTAATGCCGGGTCCACATATGTATTATTTTGCCCGATCCGACTTTAATCGGACAAAAACCGACTCGAGATGGAACGGGCCGTATCGCGTATCGTATCAGAGCGGCGTATAGAGACCGCGTATCATGATTACGTATCACTACTCGCATGATACACGTCGGCGATACGGATACGGTGATTGGTTTGAACAAATACCTACATATGCAGAGCCGGTTTAATACATGTGAGCAAAGTTACTTGTGTGACTGTTAGACTTTTTGTAATAACTTTTGATAGAGTGGACCGATTTTAATGAAATAAAGGCTAAATGTTACCTCAAGATATTGCCTATAAATTTCTTGCTAACTCCTCAAAATCAATTCAGTAGTATTGATTTGATGCGTGTTCAAACACACAGACAAACAGACAGACAAACCGACAGACAAACAGACAGACAAACAGACAGACATTAATTCTAAAAATGATAGAATTTTGCTTTATTGCTTATTCTTAGTCCCCCATATTATTTTTATGCAAATATATGCAATGTACAGACACGTGGAATTTACATTCTTATTATAAGTATAGATAAAATAAAATATTTCACTAGAAATATGCAATAGCGCCGTCTATGAGCAAGATGACGCTATTATAATACTTCTTCTAGTAGCTCCACATCTGATGCAGATGCCTCGGACTTGTTACGGACGGACAGACGGACGACAATTTAGACAATATAGACGGCGCTATTGCATATTTCTAGTAGAATATTTTTATGTATCACTGAGTGACACATAAAAATATTCATCAACATTCATCATTCAATTTGAAACTATATTTTTTACTTTTTATGGGATGGTTTTATGAGTCGGTTTTTTTTTTTTTTTTTTTTAATCTGAAAGCACACTTTGCTGTCGAATGATTTTACTGGCTATTATCATCTCGGCCAATTAATCACAGCAGTTTAGATAAGTCATTAAATTAAAAAGAGTTTTTTAAAAAATCGAATGTCGCGAGCGGGATTTGAACCCGCGACCTCTGGCGAACCGTGCCATTGCTCTGAAAACCATCGCCCCGGTTCAAATCCCGCTCGCGAAATTCGATTATTGAGAAATCTCTTAAATATTTGATAACTTAAGAGAAGCTTATCATGGCTTTGACATGTTTCAAATTCACAAAAATATACATTTATAAGTTTAGATGAGATTTAACACATATAAATAACTGATATTATTGTGTGAAATTGTTGAATTTAATCAATTTCTATTGGCTTTAGTCAACATAGCATAATCAGCCTATAATGTTCCCACCACTGGGACACAGGCCTCCTCTGTGAGAGGGAGTGGGCCCTAGTCCACCACGCGGGCCCAGTGCGGGTTGGTGGACGTCACATGTTTTCGAATTTTTGGTTTTAGGACATGTCGGTTTCCTCACGATGTTTTCCTTCACCGTTAAAGCAAGTGATAATTAATTTCTAATGCGCACATGACCTCGAAAAGTCAGCGGTGCGTGCCTCGGAATCGAACTCGAACCATTCGCCGTGGGAGGCACATGGTTAAACCACTAGGCTATCACTGCTTTCTAGTCAACATACTCAACATGAATGTATGCAACTTTGAATTCTTAATCTTAACTCATAAATATAATACCTGGGAAGACATGGGATCCCTTCTTTCATCAATAGTTGGCGTACTGGCTCTCTGCTCATCAATCCTCGGCATCTAAAATGTTTGTGTCAGTTCATAACCTCACCATTTATCATGAACATCGTTCTTGACTAAAAAAAAATGACTAATAACTTACATTCATAGAAACATTTGGTGGAGCTTCTATGCCAGGAGGCTTTAAACCGGGTGGTGGCCCTGGAACAAGTAAGAAAAATAATTAAATAACGTGCACTTCACTATAATTATTCTTATATTCATTAAAATATGTAACATTATTAGGTGCGCATATTCCGAGGACTGTTTATTTACATCATGACATTTTGACAATTTATTAAAAATAATTAAAGTTTCTGATAATATTTTGAGAAGTCGTTTGTTGAAGTTACCTAATAAAATATTTATAACACCCCCTCTAAGGACATATTTAATATTTTAATCCTCTCACTCTTACGTCTGTGACTCTTTAATATTAAAAATCTAAAGTATAAAGCAAGTATTAGTGTGTTCCGACGGAATTATATTGAACGGAAACATAAAACAAAATGATCTATATTTTTGTTATATACTTTTTTTAACCGGCTGCCCTTCCTAAAACTGCACCTGATTATGTTACACCTATCCAAAAGTATTTTTACGTAGCTGGGTCACACAAGCACATAATTTTAGTTTCATTCAACACCTACTATAGTCTAGAACCGAATGAATCAAGCAGAAGTTCAATGTTACTAGCTGTGTTAGTAAAAACATATGATACAACCAAACAACAAACATAAACGATCCAATATGGGTCTTACCAGGGACTTTTAGGCATTTACCATTCGATGATTAACTGACTAATAAATTTTACTATAACAGCGTTTCAGTACTTCACTAAACCACGCGTAGTTGTGTGGTGCTAAGCGGCGTGCCCGCACAAATCTCTATTGAACTTTGACTCCACTAAGTCACGCGTTACCGGCGTCGCCGGTAACTCGTGACTTAGTGGAGTTGAGTTTTAAGCTCGGAAACTAAGCTGCTCTAAATTAATGTCGGTGGTAGGGCCCCATAAAAGCATGCAGATCAGTCTGACGGACATGCGAGAACGGCGATTTGTACCGTATCGCGGATGTCGATGGTGATCGGAGTGCATTGGCTGCGGGGGCGCGGGTGCCCGGTGTGCCGCCGGCAACGTCAGCGTGATGTTGTCGTCAGCAGACCCATCCGACTCCTCTCCCGCCGCACCGCCGGGAGCGCCAGTCACCCCGCTCGCCCCGACCCGACCTTCTTTAATAGAGAAGCCAACGCAAAACTAAATCAGATGGCAACACCTTTGTACTAGCAAAACACTACCAATCAATAACTATGAGTTTTGAAATGCCAAAAATATTTGAACCTACCAAGTTGCATTGGATGAAAATACAATGTGTAACATAATAAATGCACACCCTAAAAGTACTTTGTTCAGAATCGGTTATTGAATCGATTTCGGCCATTTTAAAACTGAGTAATAATAATTAAAATTGAGTTCATTACAGTCACCTCTTCACTGAACAGTCGAAACACTTTTTAAAATACGATACGATGATACCTTATGCACCCGGCACCTAGGCCTGCGTCGGTGGCGGCGATCAAAGTCAACTTCAATATAAACAAACTTAGTCACGCGTCGGCATTATCAGCAAGAGTGCTTAGTGTGTTTGCAAAATTGATTTTTAAAGGGCAATTCCATTTTGACGTTCGTGGTCATGAAGTGGGTAATGGGTTGTGGTCATGAAATGACATTAAAATTTCACAAGATGGCGGCTGGCGTTAGTTCCGATTTTAGCCACTTGCCAAAAGATCCTTCTCGCATTATAGAAGAGGGAGGCACACCCAGTTTCTGAAAGCTTGTTCAATATAATTGGTTGTCAAATCTTATGTCAAGTGATATGATTGGTCGAAAAAATAGTCTCAAATAGTTTTATACATTTAATTAATTATTTCGCGAAGATAAATGCGATATCTAGCTTATGCGTATCTTTCCCGACACCACTACCCCCACTTCTTACAGTATCTACCTCTTTTGACTTACATAATTTAAACGCGACTTTGTTTAATTTTGTATTGTCACCACTAATCTATCAGCAGTTCTATAATAAATAGCTTATAATTTTGTTACGAAATGCCTGTTGACATTATTTCATACTAGCTGTGCCCGCAACTTCCTCCTCGTAGAATTTAGATGGAATGGGTTTTAATTTTTTGCAAACTAAAAGTAGCCTAAGTTAATCTTTATGACATCAGCTATCTGCCAGTAAAAGTTCTCTCAAAATCGGGCCCAGGTCCCCTTTTCACAAAAGTGGAGAAATTTTCAAAAAAAAAAAAACCGGCCAAGTGCGAGTCGTACTCGTGCACCGAGGGTTCCGTATCATTTTTGGACGTATAAAGTGAAAAAATCCGGACCGCATAACTAAGTTTGTTTGTGAAGGAATTTTGATGATTTTGAAAAAACTGTACTAGTTAGGAACATCGTTTTATTTTTGGTGCCATATTTGGGTCAATTCCTATCAACTCTACTTATTTCAGATTTTTCGCCCCGCAAACTTCGGAGATAAGGGGGGGGAATGGTATTTTTTTGGACATTTTTCATCATATGTCGAAAACTGTGAGACATAAAATAAAATAAAAATATATTTTGAAATGTGCAGATCGAGCCCTTTCATATATGATATGTCACTTGACCTAGTAACCCCACTTTAAAATTTCGGACCCCCACTCCGGCCCCTTTTGCAATGAAAATAAAAATATGTTTGGACTTTTTTCATTTGCAATAAAGTTGAACAAGCATTCTTTATAATTGTTCCAAATTTCAAGTCGATAGCGTAAGTAGTTGCTGAAATAAGCAGGTGTGACAGACAGACAGACAGACAGACAGACGAAGTCGCACCATAAGGGTTCCTTTTTTACCATTTTGGTACGGAACCCTAAAAACAACTTAAAACAAGTTAAAATCGCTTTATGTACTAGACTGTACGTGTGTGACTGTGTGCGTGCGTAGGTTTGTAACGTGAACACACTAACCGCCCACAATGAGTGATTTAAGAACTAGCTTCCGCCCGCGGCTTCACCCGCGTTTTTGGAATAAAAAGTAGCCTATGTGTTATTCTGATGTCTAAGCTATATTACTGTAAAGTTTCATCAAAATCCGTTCAGTAGATTTTGCGTGAAAGAGTAACAAACATCCATACATCCATCCATCATCCTCACAAACTTTCACGTTTATAATACTAGTAGGAATTAATTAATTTCTGTGTAATTAAACCATGTGTCACGTATACGATTGTACCTATTACGATTATACAGGGTCATTGGAAAAACACTAACAACCTCTCAAGAGTATATTACTAACATCATATACATCAACGTTTGTTCCATGATTTTTAATAATTCATCTTACTTTCATACAAAACTAATAATACTATCTGGCTTTTGTTCAGAAAACGCGGAAAGTCGTAGTGTATGTACTTACTTCCAATTATCATTATGACTGACAGCGTACGGGGACGTCAAGTAGTTATTTACTACAAAATACAGACCTAAAACGTGTCCGATAGGTGGTACAACAAAAACTTGAAAGTCTATTTTTAACCGACTTCAAAAAAAAGGAGGAGGTTCTCAATTCGTCGGAATCTTTTTTTTTTTGGTAGATGTTTTACGTTTTGTCAAAAGTCATACAACAAAATTTGCTGGTTATGATATTAGTAATACAGTACTGCAAGGTTGTTAGTGTTTTACCAATAACCCTGTATAACAAAATAATACTATTTTAATTCTGTTGCATGTTGTATAATGACTGTCTTAAATAAAACAAAGCACCTCCACGTAGAGATCACTATGATAGACCAACCGCGTACCATAACTCCATAAGGACGGAGAGATCCTTCCTCACCGCTGTCCAATTTTGCTGTGCCCAACGGAGTCGACAATGATACTTTTGTGAAAACCTACCACCACCTAAGGGCACGAGGTCGATTCGTTTTTTTGACGAATCGTCTTTTTTCACTTCGCGTTTTTTTACGGCGGCAATACTTTTTAAATACCCGTGTTCACGCGCATCACCAATCGTAAAATATGACGAAGACGTCTCAAATCACATCGTCTTTTAAAAACTACGTTCGTTAAAAGACACGCATCATGATTTTTTGTGACGGATTTGCTGATGTGCTCGCGCCATCGTGATCGGTAATTCATCCAAGACTGATCTCTGAATCACAAAACGAATGTGAACATCAATTCGGATATTTTGCCGAATCGTGATAACACAATTTCGTATGCAATGTGAACGTCCATCCGTCATGGCGACACCTACGTGTTTTTTGACGAATCGTCAATGATGGATCCCGTATGAATGAGCCGCAAGATACATTGTGAAACGCAATAAACATTGAACCACTTGTTACTAACGTATAATTTTAAAACAATGCATAGACAATAAAATTATAAAAAACCGGACAAGTGCGAGTACAGCTCGCGCCCTAAAGGTTCCGAAATATGCAATAGCGCCATCTATGCCGCTATTACATCATAGTAGATCATTATATCATATCTTCATCATAAATAGCGCTACTGCATACTTTTAGTGGCGCCATCTATGAGCAGATGGCTCAACTTATGGTCCGGCGACAGGACAACAAAGTGATCCTATACAGCTGGACTTTCGAGGCTAGCGGCCGATGCGACAGACGCACGCGTCTGACGCGTGCGTCTGTCGCATGCGGCCGACGACACACCCGGCTTTCGTGGTACGCGTCAGTCGGGCGCCGTGCAGTCAGTGTTGTTCGTTCGTCACTTCCAATTGTGTCGTGATTAGTCAGTAAAATAAAAAAAAATGGCTTTATCGGACTGTTATTAATATTTTATTATTATTTTACACTAATTCCCACGCTATATCGCGCTTAAAATATTTTTTGTACCCCGGTAAAATTAAATCATATAAAAAAGAGTTCTCGGCAACTAAATTAATTAAATATTCATCTTCTTGCGAAGAAAATAAAACATTACTATCTCTAACAAACGTCTTAACTTCGCGCGGCGTGCAGCCATACTAAGGCCGCGCGCGTCAGCCGCATGCGTCAGCCACTAGCCTCGAAAGGGGCGCCATAGGGGAGGGCTTGTATTTATGCTTTTGCGGTTGCACAACGACACGCTTTGCTTACGCTCTGCTTGGTAGTATAGATGCAGGCCTACCTTACTGCCTCCCTCAGAGGCGGTAAGGTGGCGGGGTCTTGAGGGGGAGCGCTACAGTCGTGCAGATCCTCAAGGCAAGTCTGGTGGGCTCACCTTCCCGTGGTTGCCGCCCTGTTCTTGGTCTAATTCCTTAAGAAATAGACGTAACTAAAACCACCAGGCGCTTTTTAACCGAACCATGACCCTCCGTGACCGAGTGGGCGTGGGCTCGGCTGCCACTAAACCCAGCTGGCGCTGAGTAGGTAAATTTGGTCACCTGCGCTAGGGCCTGCGCAGTTGAGCGCCGTGAGCGGGGATGAAGGAGTCCTGGAGGGTTGAGCCGAGCGACGCTGGCGGTAATGCGCTCGTGACGCAACACGCCCTCTTTGGTCTGGATTTCAAGCGAAACGGTAGCCCTACCCAATAGCCAGGGGTAGGGAAATGGTTACAGTGTCCCGTCAGAGGGTCACGGCGAGGGGCGGGAGGTCCGCGGAGGTCATCCTCGGATGGCCGAAGCGGTTGGCGAAGGTCATGCTGAAGGTGTAAGGGAGGGATTGATTGGTCGTCAACCTAACCGAGCGCCCGATGTCGCACTGTAAGCCAGCCTCACGCCCCTATATCTCGAAGGTAGTCCTAACGGTCAAGCTAGCTTGTAGCGAGACGTTCCCAGGTGCGGGCTCCGTGGAAGGTGGGAAGCCGGAGAGATGAAGATTAATACACTTGCAAAATGGACAAACAAAAACCCAACATTACCACACACACACCACACACACACACAACAACCACACAAACTCACACACCGAAAACACACTCACACACACACACTGCACACAAACACACCGGAGAGGAGGCGAAAGCCAAGAACTCTCCCAAGAGGGGCGCTTGTAGCACCCCTCAAGCCCCCGGATCCTCTGCTGCTAACGCAGCGAGCTCCAGCGCGGGCACTGGTCCGGCAGTGGCGAACACCGCTGCCTCGACCAAAACCAAGTCCCATGATAAACGGAGGAGGACGGCGCTGCTCGGGACCAGTACCGCTCCTCCCTCTCTTTCAGGTATGGAGCCCGCCACGAAGGTTAACTCCTCTGGCCGGGCTCCCCTCATACATCCTCCCCCGCCTACTGCTCCCCCCCCGGTGGCCGTCACAGGCCATCAGGTGGAGACCAGCACCGCAGGTGACGTGTTCGCACTCACCTGGCAGGTGCAGAGGAGCAAGCACAAGGGCAGGAGGGAGGAACAGAGGAAGCACCCTGGCGCGGTAACCCCAGCGCTGGCTGCCCCGGCCCCCCCGACGGCTAATCCGAAGAGGAGGAATAGGCCGTCCAAGAGACAGCGACAGACACTGTGGAAGGGTAAGTCTCCACAAGTTAATAAGACTGCCGCCGGCCGGGTAGAACCGACCAGCGACATCGTAAACTTCTCCGCAGGCAAGCGGTCGCAGGACGAGGCCGGCACCAGCCGACCAGGACCCAGCCAACCGGCAGCCAGCGGCGAGTGTGGGCGAGCCACCCAAAACAAACAGCGACCCGTTCGGAAGGATCAGGCCGCGGCCAAGCGAGCTCTCAACGAGACCTCATCACCTCGAGGAGAGCACAAGCGACCGCGTCTTGATAAATCCAAACGGGACTCAACTAAAAGCTACGCCCAGGCTGCCTGCTCCGACCTGGATGTCGCAGTCACCTGCGACCGGACGGGGCAGATCAACAAAGCCACGTCGAGCCAGGTACTCACGGCTATCCAGAAGAGGATAATTGTCGAGGCCTCTACACCCAACCAGGACTCACCTGCACCTGCCTTCAACGCAAGGCCGGTGTTTAGCAGCGGGGTCCTCAAGCTGTGGTGCGGCAACGACCACACCCTAAACTGGCTCAAGAAGCTGGTCTCCGAACTGCCTCCAGTCGCCGGCTCTGCGCTGGTGGTCAAGAGGCAGTCGGACATCGGGCGCCGGGTCAGGTGCGGAATCTCCATCCCCGACGAGCAGGAGATTTTCACAGAGGCGTCCACCATTGGGCGCACTCTGTGCTACCAAAACCCCTCCGCTGGTGTGAGGGAATGGACGATGCTGGGCGCTGGGCTACAAGCAGGTCGCGGCATGGTTTTTGGTGGTCGGAGTCCCTGAGGACCAGATTCCGACCCTGATGAAAGCTGGACGCCGTCTCTCATTTGGAGCAGGGACGGTGTACATAAAATTCCAGGGTCCGAACGGCAAATTTGTCGAAGTCCCTCAGGGATATCCTGCCGCTGAAGCCAGCGCCAGCACACAGGCGACGGAGGCTGCTCCACCGCCAACGAGCACCGCGGAACCATCCGCGGTAGAGCCTGCAGCAGCAGAGACGGCCGTATCTGGGGCCGCCAGCGTGGGCGCCGACCTCTCGGGGGAGGAGCTCGAGGACACCATCCTGTCCTCGGCCTCTGACCCGGAGGGGGATGGCTTCGACGCTGGCGACCTGTTCGCCGGACTGCGCCTGGCAGGTGACGAGGAAGGAGCGTCCAGCGATGGCGTCCCCCTCGGAGACCTGTAAGGTCCTGCAGGCCAACCTCCACCACAGCCAGACCGCGACGGCTCAGCTGCGGAAGTGGCTGGAGGCTCAGCACACGGCCATTGCCTTGATCCAAGAGCCGTGGATCAGGGCCGGCCAAATTCAAGGACTCTCCAACCTCGGTGGTAAGCTCCTATTTAGTACGGATCACGACAAGCCCAGATCGTGCATCTATGTGACACGTAACATCAAAACACAGCCACTAACAGATTTCTGTTGCAGAGATGTCTCTGCAGCCAGGCTACTGATACAGCGGGGGGACACAGTGGCAGCTGTGGTCTTCGCCTCTGCGTACATGCCCGAGGAAGAGGAGCCGCCGCCGCACGACCTCGCCCGCCTCGTGACTTATTGCGAGAGCTCAGGGCTAGAAGTAGTCATAGGCGCTGACACGAACGCTCATCATCCCCTGTGGGGCATGGACACACAAAATGCAAGAGGTAAGGCTCTCGTAGATTATTTATTTACCACAAACCTAACTCTACTGAACACAGGTTCTGAACCAACCTTCGTAAACAGACGCAGCAAAACAATCATAGACCTCACCCTGGCATCGGAGGGAACAACGGCCATTACCACTGGCTGGCAGGTTTCCAATGAGGCCTCCTGCTCGGACCACAGGTGGATCCGGTTTGACATCCAGGTCTGTGTAACGCCAATACTGCCACGACGAAATCCGCGTAACACGGACCGTGCTGCATACACACGCGCTCTCGAAATCAAACTTGCGCAAACAAACTACGGGATGACATACAAGGACACGCCGCAAATCGACGAGCGAGTAAGTCATCTCACTAAATCTATGCTAGACAGCTACCACTCATCCTGCCCGGAGACCTCTCCGCCCACAACACCAGGGAAGCAACCATGGTGGGGAGCGGATCTGGAACGCAAGCGCAGGAAGGTAAGGTCAGCTCTAAACAGAGCCATGAACACCTGTGCTGATAGTGACTGGGACGCGTATTACGCGGCTAAAAAGCGCTATAAAAAATGTATCAGACACAGGAGCTCCACGGGATGGCGAAAATACTGTGGCAGCATCGAATCCTGCCAACAAGCTAACAGGGTAAGGAAGATCCTGGCCCAGCAGAAAACGACTGGTCCTGCAGTTCTCCGCAAACCCGACAACACACTTACCACCTCACCAGAAGAGGCGATGCGCATCCTAACAGAAACCCACTTCCCAGGCTGCGCCTTCACGCCGACTATCGACTGGACAGAGGTAACACAAACACCGACAGAAAATGACTGGCGCTACGCACACAAAGTCATAACGCTGGAAAAACTCCAATGGGCGATCCGATGCTTCCATCCTTTCAAGGCGGCCGGTCTAGACGGGATCTTTCCTGCCTTACTGCAGTGGGGCGGGCCCTCGGTCGCCAGCAGACTGGTGCCCATTATGAGAGCTAGTCTGGCATTCAGGTACGTTCCGAAAGGATGGAGGGAAGTGAAAGTCATATTTATTCCTAAGCCAGGTAAGAGTGACTATACAAACGCCAAATCCCACCGGGCAATCAGCCTAACCTCCTTTCTCCTAAAAACTATGGAGAGAATGTGTGAGAGAGAGCTGAGGGACGGCGCCTTGAAAACTATCCCACTCCATAATAACCAACACGCATACAGCTCGGGTAAGTCTACGGAATCCGCCCTCCATCTAGTGGTCGGCCGGATAGAGGAGGCGATCCATCAGAAGGGCACCTGTCTGGGCACTTTCATAGACATCGAGGGAGCCTTCGACAAAACAAACTTTTCCAGCATAAACAGCGCGCTCTCTCGTCACGGAGTAGAACAGGTACTGATAGACTGGATCACTAATATGCTTAGCAAACGAGTGGTTCGACTTGAAGGGGAGAGGCAGATGGCCATGATAGCCAGAGGCTGCCCCCAAGGTGGCGTATTATCCCCGCTACTTTGGAATTTGGTTATAAATGACCTCATCACAAAACTCAACTCGAATCACTTCTACACTATAGGGTATGCCGACGACCTCGCTATCCTCATTTCGGGGAAAGTGACGGGAACAATCTGCGACCTCACTCAACAGGCACTACGCATCGTTGAACGATGGTGCAGAGAGTTCGATCTCTCAGTGAACCCCACGAAAACTGAACTAGTTATGTTTACCCAAAAACGTATACTAGGCCATTATCGCCTACCCAAACTTTTCGACACTGAACTCCATTTAGCCAATGAGGTCAAATATCTGGGAGTTACCCTAGACAGTAAGTTAAACTGGAGCAGCCACTTAGACAATAAAATAAACAGGGCCTGCATTACCTTCTGGCAATGCAAAAGGATGATAGGTAAGAGGTGGGGCTTATCCCCAAAAATAATACTCTGGTTATACTGTGCGGTGATCCGACCTATGATCACGTATGGGGCAGTGGTCTGGTGGTCCCGCACCAAACTAACGACAGCCTCCATTAAGCTACAACGCTTGCAAAGACTAGCCTGCATGGCGATCACTGGCTGCATGAGGACTACTCCAACTACTGCCCTGGAGGCCATGTTGGGACTCCCACCGCTCCACCTGTTCATACAGCAGGAAGCGACAATGACCGCTGCACGCCTTAAAACACTTCAACTCTGGGGTAAGAGAGATACACAGCACACCACGGTACTAGAGGGACTCTATAACGAGTTCCCCCTGGCGAAAGCAATAAACGATCGGATACCAAAACAATTTGTATTCGATAAGAAATACAAAATCCAGCTCCATGAGGACCACCGCTGCGAGGGACTTAACCCGGCGGAACTACAGATCTTCACAGATGGATCTAAAACAGGTATGGGCACAGGTGCTGGAGTCTTCTCGGAGGACCTCAACATCCACATAGCCGTACCTTTGGGGGCCCACAACACGGTATTTCAAGCAGAATGCATGGGCATCTGCCTGGCCGCATCTGCCATCTTAGCTAGGAAGGTTGTGGACCACTCAATTCGTATACTCTCTGACAGCATGGCTGTACTGTTAGCACTGAACAACCACTCAGTGAACTCTGGGTTAATACACGAGTGTCACCAACGCCTAAATCAGGTGGGTAATCTCAATAATATAACCATCCAATGGATCAAAGGACACAGCGACTCACGTGGCAATGATGCGGCGGATGAACTCGCTAGAAGGGGATCGAGCATGGCAGCGGTGGGGCCAGAACCTATCGTACCACTCCCTTTCGGATACATACGCACACTGGTAAGGAAACGAACTAGCGTACAACACCACAAGCTGTGGCTGGACCATGGCGAGTGTAGGCAGGCCAAGGAAGCACTTCCTGATATCGACGGCCGCTTCACCAAACGCGCGCTGCGGCTGACTAAACCACAGCTGCGCACAGTTACAGCTGCCGTCACCGGACACGGCTCGTTTAATAAACACCTCTTTGTCTTAGGAGTCACGGACAGCCCCCTGTGTCGTGCCTGCATGGAGGTAGAAGAGACAGCAGCCCACGTGCTCCTGCACTGCCCGGCGGTTGCAACATACAGGGCAAAGTACTTTGGCAACCCAGGTACTCTCCGCGAGATAGTCAGCAACATTGGGGCGCTGCTGGCCTTTCTCGGGGAATTGGGATGGGTCGAATAGTCTCCCACCCGTTCCCACCCGCACGCAAAATACGCGCTTTGACGTGGAGTTGCGGACACCAGCCCGTTATACAATACAATACAAATACAATAAGGGGCGCCATACATTTTCATTATGTTTAGTATTGTCGCATCGGCCGCAAGCCGTGAGCCGCATGCGTCAGACGCGTCGGCCGCGAAAGTCCACTTTAAGGGTTCCGTTTTTCCTTTTGAGGTACGGAACCCTAAAAAACAAGTGTATGGTTATTTCTGTAGTATTTAATTCACTAGCTAACCCAACCCAGCTTCACATTGGTGGCTTTAAACCGTGTCAGCTCGTACAACACATAAATATGTCGCACCCTTAGTATTAATATAAGAGCACAACACGATTTTTTTGTGTTCTTGAGTTTTTGTGCTAGATGGGCTCTACAGTTGATATTGAGCCCATCTAGCACAAAAAGTCAAGAACAAAAATTTCGAGTTGTGCCCTTATATTACTAAGGGTGCGATTTATTGTTTATTCAGGGTGGCAGGTTAGACAGTGGAAATATTTTAAGGGGTCATTGTACCCAACATTATGAACAACTTTTACTATGGGACCAACCCTGAAATCGCAAAAAAGAAATCAGCTGTTCCATACATTTATGTTCACAAAACTCAGCAAAATGTATGGAACAGCTGATTTTTGTTTCGCGATGACAGCATTATTGAAGTTAAGAGCTTTCAAACACCCGCTCCCCCGCCACCTGCACCTCTCCGAGAAATCATTGCAAAAACGTTTGTTATGCAGAGAACGCTAAGGTGGGTAAGGTGGGTCCACCGGTCCGCTTTATTTTCATACATTTTACAAAAACTGGTAGGTATCGAAATGTATGAAAAAAAAAACGGTCTATAAAAAAACGTGTTGGAAGCGGATAAGTGCACAAACGCAGGGCCGTCTTAACCATATTGGGCGCCGGGGTGCGAAAATCAACCTGCGCCCCCCTTGGCAACAGAAAAAAAAAAAAATTGCTTAGGCGTCATAAAAACTGCCCCGCACATCGCGCGTGCCCAGGCGTGGTTTTTCGGAGCCCTATGTGGTGCAGTGATCACGAGGCCAAGCGCGAGGGGCGACTTCATAAAAGATAGGTAACGATTATGAAAGGCGCCCAGAGATGAGCGCGAGAGGTGGCTTCATAAAAGATAGGTGACGACGATGAAAGGCGCCCAGAGATGAGCGCAAAGGGCGACTTCATAAAATATAGGTAACGAATAAAAAAGGCGCCCAGAGGCGGCTTCATAAAAGATAGGTGACGATGATGAAATGTGCCCGAGATGAACGCGAGGAGCGACTTCATAAAAGATAGGTGACGACGATGAAAGGCGCCCAGAGATGAGCGCAAAGGGCGACTTCATAAAATATAGGTAACGAATAAAAAAGGCGCCCAGAGATGAGCACGAGAGGCGGCTTCATAAAAGATAGGTGACGATGATGAAATGCGCCCAGAGATGAACGCGAGGGGCGACTTCATAAAAGATAGGTAGCGATTATGAAAGGCGCCCAGAGATGAGCGCGAGGGGCGACATCATAAAAGACAAAAGAGGGGTGGCTTCGCCGCCCCTTGCAGGCTGCCGCCCCGGGCCATGGCCCCCATGGCGCGGGCGCTAGGGTAAATACGCCACTGGCTCCACGGCAGTGTCTACGACGCCTAAGGCGATCGGTTGCGCCCCCTAGGTCTTTGCGCCCGGGTGCCACGCACCCCTTGCACCCCCGGGTAAAGACGGCCCTGCACAAACGCCCTATATCTACCATTGACGACCGACAATAACAAAATTAGGTATGTGTATTTGTGTATGATGTATGTACGCATGACTTATTATGCTCGTGACTAAACATGTTAAATATTTAAAAAAAGTAACAAACCATCATCATGCACTCGGAGTCAAGTCTCACATTTTGTTGTTATTAACTCCGAATATCACTTACTCGAAAACATTCATTCATATTTCAAAGACACGTGAAACAAAATTACAACAAAGCTATTATAAAATTGAAATATTTAATAATGATGATCTTAATAACGGTTTACAAGTTTTCGGTTTAGTAAAATTCGGTGAAAAACAACATATCAAAAATCCGATTCACTGCCCATTCAAAATTAGTTTACAAAAAAAAGCAAGTTAAACTAACAATAAAGTATACTAACCACCGCTGCTCGAACCAGGCTGCATCGGACCGCTCGGCGGGGCCAGGACTTGTGCAGGAGGAGGTTCTACAAAAAACGAAAAATAGTTTAGATTCATTTGGCATACTGTGCTAATCAATCCTACTAATATTATAAATGTGAAAGTTTGTGAGGATCTCAGATCATAGAAACAAGGAGATGTGCCAAGGCGCTATCGAGCTTGATGCCTGATCTTGAGCAAATTGCTCATATTAAAAACGTACGCGCTGGCGACGAACCGAACCCGATCGATGGTATAAATACAGTGTTTTAGTTTAGTGCTAGTGTTGAGTGACGATTAACAGTGTTAGATTGAGGGTGTGCGGAATGTTCAATGCGTGGGAGATCTTTTTATTCACAAGGAGCGCTTAATTATGCGCGTAATTGTGTCGTAAAATGTACTAAAAGTGGCATTAGTTGTCCCCGTACTAATTTGCTATGATGGCATATCTCCTTGTTTCTATGATCTGAGGTGAGGATGATGTATGGATGTATGTATGGATGTTTGTTACTCTTTCACGCAAAAACTACTGAACGGATTTTGATGAAACTTTACAGAAATATTGCTCATACATCAGATTAACACATGGCTACCTTTTATCCCGAAAAACGCGGACGAAGCCTCGGGCGGAAGTTAGTTATAAGTATAACACACTGTGTAAATCAGATTGTTACGAATTATTAACAATCTGATTACACAGTGTGTTATACTTATATGTATAACTAACTTCCGCCGGTGGCTTCGCCCGCGTTTTTATCTACAGGGTGGCAGGTTAAACAGTGGAAATATTTTAAGGGGTCATTGTACTCATCATTATGAACAACTTTTACTATGGGACCAACCCTGAAATCGCGAAAAAAAAATCAGCTGTTCCATACATTTATGTTCACATAACTCAACAAAATGTATGGAACAGCTGATATGTTTCGCGATTTCAGAGTTGGTCCCACAGTAAAAGTACGTACTTCACATACGTGAAGGTGAACATCGAAAATTTAAGTACGCTTTTAACCGAATAATCACGAAAAAAAATATCTGTTGTTCCATACTGCAGCTGACTTTTTTTTTGCGATTTCAGTGTTGGTCCCATAGTAAAAGTTGTTCATACTGATGAGTATAATGACCCCTTTTAAGATCCAACAGGGTTTTTGTTACATGCTGCATATTTCTCCGAAGTAGTAAGAAAAAAAAGCACTCTGTGCGAAAACCATGTTAAGAATGAACATTCCATCATTTTTCGATGCAGTCTGCGCACTGAATTTCTGCGATATTTTACAGCGCGATTCTAAAATCGTGTCGTAAAAAATAATATCGTGGTGCGCGCTAGACTTTCGATGTAAGTATAGCCAACCCATTAGATGCTTGCAACATATTTCTCTCAACAAAATCTTAACGAAGATGCAATCCTTTAACAATGAAAAAAACACAATTGCTGAACCAACAGTGTACCTATAAAATACCATTGATTACCTAAGATGGGCGGGTGGTGCTGAATGGGGGCTGCGGCAGGACGATGTGGCATTCGTCGGCTATAGCCCGTTTGATTACGGAAAGATGACACCGAATTCCTTAAAAACCTAAACAAAAACACACAAATAAAATTAGTAATATGAATAACAAGAAAACTAAGGTCAAGGTCCTGTCTAACATCGACCTTAACCCATCTGTTTTCCTAATGATAATAAATGTATATTTTATCAAAGATTAGTATTTATTAGCGAGGATCAAGCTCGCAATGCATTTTTTTAACCGACTTCAAAATGGAGGAGGTTCTTAATTCGGTAGTATTTTTTTTATGTTTGTTACCTCAGAACTCCGTCATTTATAAACCAATTTGAAAAAATCTTTTATTCGAAAGGATATACTTTCAGATTTGTCCCATTTTAATTTCGTAAAGATCTGATGGTGAGTTTCGGAGACAGACAACGGAACTTCAAAAAATGCCAGCAAATCAACCGCGATTGCTGCTATCGCATATCTATGCATTTTTAACGCAATCGCGCAACATAACATCACGCCATTTTCCCCTATCATATACAAATATTTAAGAGGGCTATTATATTTTGTCACCTGTCTCGCTCGCACAAAACCGGATTATTAAAAATGTTAAATTAAAAGATGCATTTTTGAAAAATGTATTCTTATGTTTTAAATAATACTATTAATTTAACAGGTAAATAATAAAAACACATTTCTACTGGGTCATTTAATCAATTTAGGAGCAGTTATATAGGATAATACTTCTGCTCCTAAATTGATTATATAGATAGCCCTCTTAAATAAAAGACTTCTCTTATTCTATACAAATATTTACCTGTTAGGAATTAACGTTGTTGGGGCGATTTCTTTTTCACGACAGTCTGGACATTCATGATCTTCAGATTCCAAGAGTGCCCCTCGTATACCTGAAGTTTGAAATAGGCGATACAAATAAATTCTCTATAAATATCATGGTAATTTAGGAAACACGAGTTTTCCTCTGAGGTACACCGAATAAAACCAGTGCTCCCCTTCTCGTACACTAGCACGGTAATACTCACATTCATCACAGAACGAGTTGCCACAGCATGGTATCATAACAGCGTCAGTGAGTAAATCCCGACACAGGCTGCAGATCAGTTCGTCGGGTATGATCGGTTCGGGCGCGGCGGGCGCGTTTGTCGGCGTGTCCGCACCACCAGCGTTTTCGGAAGCCAAGTATGCATCACTAAAAAATAAACATTCTAATAAAATCTGGAAAATTTGCAGTAGTAGAACATTTCGTGAAAAAGCTCTTCCGGAGACTCTCACCATCCCATTTCTACCGCTAAGTAGCATTGCCATGTTTCGATTTTAAGGGTATGAGTACCGGCGTAATTACAGGCACATGAGACATTTTAACTTTGTTCCTAGGGTAGATAACGCATCTGCGATGCCCCGGTTTATAATGTAGATAGCCATAAGCGGCGTGGCGGTGACCATTTACGATCAGGTGAGCCGCTCGGTTCCCAGTCAATAAAATAAACAAAACAAAATTTTCGGTTCATTTACAAGTTATTCTCAACTAGCGACCAACTCCGGCTTCGCACGGGTGCTATAAACCTTCCTCTTGAATAAGTCTATCTATTAAAAAAAAACCGGCCAAGTGCGAGTCGTACTCGCGCACCGAGGGTTCCGTATCATTTTTGGACGTATAAAGTGAAAAAATCCGGACCGCATAACTAAGTTTGTTTGTGAAGGAATTTTGATGATTTTGAAATAACTGTACTAGTTAGGAACATCGTTGTATTTTTGGTGCCATATTTGGGTCAATTCCTATCAACTCTATTATATTATCTATTATTTATTATTATCTATTTTGAAATGTGCAGATTAAGCCCTTTCATATGATATGTCACTTAACGTAGTAACCAAACTTTGAAATTTCGGACCCCCGCTCCGGCCCCTTTTGCAATGAAAATAAAAATATTATTGGACTTTTTTCATTTGCAATAAAGTTGAACAAGCATTCTTTATAACTGTTCCAAATTTCAAGTCGATAGCATAATTAGTTGCTGAAATAAGCAGGTGTGACAGACAGACAGACCGACAAACAGACAGACGAAGTCGCACCATAAGGGTTCCTTTTTTACCATTTTGGTACGGAACCCTAAAAATCCAAATATTTTTTCATTGCAGAAGATTTTACGAGGGTGTGAAGCTGGCGGACAGAGACGGAGATGACAAAACTTTAGGAGTTCCTAATGATTGTCGTTTTCTAAATAGCATTTTTTTAGTCGTTTCACACTTACCGATCAACAGCTGGAACAGCAAACGTTCCACTCGGAGTCATCATGGCGCCAGGAGCTTTTGGACCTTCGACAGGTACCATGAAACTTCGAGGGATTCCAGTGCTCCGCCTTATCTCTATTGGATCACCCTTGAAGAAAATAAACACAAGAAAAATAATAATATATTGTCGGCGCAATCGCTCAAAATATAAATATACCTACATACATAACTTCATGCTAATCTATACTATTATAAAATTGTAAACAAGCTGTGTCTGTACATTGAAGATATTCCAGAAAAAACAGTCGGGATAGGGTACTGGGACGTAACTATATCCAAAAAGATTTTTTATTTATTTTTTGTCTGTTTGTCTGTTGGTCTGTTTATCTGTTTAAAATATAATATAATTATATCATTAAGAAAAGGTCGTTAAGGAAAACATTTGTTATTATTATGACTAGTGCTATTGGGGTAGGCAGATATTATGTCGTCAGTACGACTATCAAAAAATATTTTTATTTAAACAGGCAACTGGAGGCCAATGTTTAAAAGTGGACGTTTATAGGTTTCTAAGATGATTTTTATAACATTCTTCATTCATAACAGATTAATTGACAAAATACAAAATTATGATATTATTAAGTTGTCACATTTAGGAGGCCATAACTCCTAACGGACTTACAATTGAGAGAAGTCGTTTTAATAACAAGTATTCACCTTAAACAGCTCTATCCATTGGTATATTATCTTCATGCTATTGGTAGTTAAGGCAGATTTGCTCATTCTCCTTTAATTATTAAAAACACATGAGTTAAACAAACCTCAAAAACAGATCATAACTGTTTTTTAAGTTTGTTTATTAGATATCACAGTAGAAATGTGTTTTAATTATTTACCTGTAAAATTTATATTATTTTGTAGTTCACTATCAGATAACATTTTTCAAAAATGCATCTTTTCATTCAACATTCTTAAAAATGGTTCTGTGCGAGCGAGAGAGGAGACAAAATTCTGAGAGCGCCAAGCTCTTATGGCCGCCGCGTCTAGATTGTGAGTCGAGTCAAATCCTTTGATTATATTTGAATGGGTCAAGTCAAGTCTAGTACGTTTTTTGAAACAATTGAGAATAATTTTGGGCCATGGGGAATAGTCATGTAGTGACACAGCCATAATAAAAATAGGTATACTTACCGAAACTGCAGCTGGGCAATCTTTAATCCAGTGTCCACGTTTTTGACACTTATAACAGATATAATTATTAGGAACAAGACCTCTCTGATTTTGCCCTCTAATTTTCTGGTAACTAAAAAAGAAAACGGCTATTTTATACATTAAAATGAATTTAGTTGTTGTATTGCGTCAATAGCACAGTTTTAAAATCCATAGTAGAGGTGCCACGAATATTCGGCTACTATTCTTATTACTTTATTCCAAATCATTAAAAAAAACGCAAATATTACACAAAAAATACAAAAATGTATCTATTTTAAACACAAATTATTTCTTCGCCACGCATTCTACCCGCGACTTCGTCCACATGAGAATGGACGAAAGAAAAGTAGCCTATGTCTCCAGATCCCAGGCTACCTTTTAGCCAAATTTTATCCAAATCCGTTCAGCCGTTTCAGCGTGAAGAAGTAACAAAAATACACACACACACACCCAAACTTCCGCATTTTTAATATTAAATTAAATATTAGTAGGATAGTAGGAAGTAGGATTACTTAAAATCTAACAGTGGTAAGTGAGTGAAAACGATTTTTGCAGCATTTGTTGGTAGCATTGATTGATTAGTAACACAATGTGATGTAATAGTGAACACACAACAATATTGAACAATGCGTGTCGCGACACGATCTACCGCTCCCTTTGCTCGTTCGGCTCGTGAGTGGTGAGGTCATTCCAACCTAACCTTCAATAATAATCTTCTTGTTTTTCAGCAACTAGAAGTTTCGAAGAAGGGGTTCGGGTACCTATAGGTACCTAATAGTTAATGTGTTTGTCTTTCAAATTTTGTGTTAAAATTGATTTCTATCCAATAATATTATTAAAGCTGGTTCTTATAATGCGTTAAATAAGGTTTTTTTTTTGTCTGAACATACACGCTGAAATTTTAGTGGTTGTTTTCCCGCAGCAGAACGATTTGCCATCAGGGGGCCGACCACAATCTCTTAAAAGAGTATTACTATCATCTTACTGTGACTTTTCATACCATGACGACCTTAAAATAAGCTTTTTATGTCGAAATGGTCCATCATAATTTTCTTTGTCTTGTCCACCATTGTGGCTTAGTCAACAGTCATCCACCAAAGCCGGAAATTATAAAAAGTTAAGTGTTATAATTTATAAAATATAAAGTTAAGTGTTATAATTAATATTTTATAATTTATAAAATATAAAGTTTCGATTATTAAAATATTTTAACCGATTATTCGTATAAGCATGAATTTGAATCATCGCAACACTATGGCAAAGGACCTAACGACATAACATTGAAACAACGTCAAAAACAAATGAGAATCAGTTTTTTTTGCTTTGTTTGACTCGAATTTAAATTTTGAATTTGAATCGTGTAAGTACGCTTGTACAAAGTTACTGCGGGATGACAAATGTGAAACGTCAAGCGGTACTTTTTAGATTTTGTTCACTGTAAATGTTCGCCAGCCCCCTAACTATTAGTAATAGGGTCCCGTTTTACCCTTTGGGTACGGCACCCTAAAAATGTAGTTGCACATACAAAATTAGGTGGGAAGGTGCGTCTTCCCACTTATTTTGTTATATTCATTTTAAACCCTACATGCGAGTTCCATCAGGCGCGGTCCCAGGGGGGGGTCATGGGGGTCATGGACTCATGGCCCCTCTCCAAAATCGTACAAAAATGCGCCAAACACGGTAATTCACGGTATATCACATCGGCATTAATCGGTATGACCCCCCCCCTAAAGTCTTCAGTTGCGGTATGACCCCCCAAAATCGTCGGCTGTGACCGCGCCTGAGTTCCATTCCCGCACAGGACAATCGCACCCACGAGGCCACGATACAGTAGAAATTCCTAATATGTGGAATCGCTCTTTAAGCCTATATAGGTAGCTCAGATCGCTGTTCATGATTTAGTACCTAGTACCATGGCCCATACATTCATTGAACGTCTCCTTTCAAGTCGACAGCATTAGTAGTTGCTGAAATAAGCAGCTGTGACAGACGGACGGACAGACAAAGTCGCGCCATAAGTTCTTTTTTAACATTTTGGTACAAAACCCTAAAATTAGGTGCTTCCAAACCAAATCTGCACTAAAATATTAGCCACAAATAATATGTCGAACAACTATCTAACCATGGTAATAATGATTAACTCAGGTATTATTACATTTATTTACGTATACCTTTCTGTTTCTAATTAGTTGACTTGCATGCCGCATCGTAAAAAAAACTCATTTTCTCATAATTGACATTAAGGGCCGTACCACAAAAAAGATAAACACGTGTTCAACACGAATGCTACCAAAAATAATAGGCACTTGTTTTAGCACTAACTTGTCTAATGCCCGGTTCCTATATTCAACGGATCGTCATGGTATAAAAGCTACTATCCGTTTTTCTAGAACCGACTACGAGTCGTAAATACCGTTCCACAATTTACTTTCTATACCTGCTATTGACGAACATCTGTTGGTTATTAAAATACCGAGTCCTCTTCACTCACGTTTCGTTTTAGGTAAAATTAAAATTTAATAATACAAAAATCAAGACAAAATATGTTAGATTTACATACGAATAGTTCTATAAGTTTTGTAAGATATGTGTAAATAACTATACGATCGCAGGCATCTGCGTGTTATTTTTTAATTTTCTTACCAAATACAATAGAATGCAGCGTACACAACAAGAACGGAACGTTATAAGTTCAGCGCGCGAACTGACATTTGGCATCAAAAATGTTTTATATGTGGATAAATTTCAAGAAGTAACTGTTCAGTAGATTCTTTATCGAGTCGAAATCTTACTTGAAATTCGTAAGAATCCAGCGTTGCTAAATAATCTACTCATTCTTTATATATTCTAACGCGCCTATTATCTTCTTCTGAATCAGTCTCACTGGAGTTTGATATAATATCGAACACTTCTCTATCACTATCTGAACTCGACATTTCAAAATTAAAAAGCGAAAACAGTGAAATACATTAGAAACTTTGCTCCTAACCACACTCTAACCGACCGAAATTGACGGGTAACCAAATGACATTACGAATAGTAATCTTGACAGTTTACTGACGTTTAAAATATTTATAGGAACACTCCAAACACTCATCTCCGTACAATACGCTTACCGTCCGTTACCGGTAACCCTCCCATCCGTTAGTAGCAAGCCGTCAGTAAGTTGCATAACGAGTCGTTTTTTATAGGAACGGTTTTAGTTTACGGCTCGTCTAAAAAACTACTATTCGTAACTAAAACGGATCGTTTCTCAAATATAGGAACCGGGCATAAAACATGTGTGTATTATTTTTAGTAGCATTCGCGTTTAACACGTGTTTATCTTTTTTGTGGTAAGTGTGAATTCTAACTGCGTAACTTTGATATCTCTATATTTTATATATGTATAAAATTGCTTGTCCTGACTGATTCATCACCGCAGAGCCCAAACCGCTGAACATAGAGATTTGAAATTTAGACAGTGGGTTTCTTTTATGATGTAGACATCCGCTAAGAAAGGATTTTTGTAAATTCTACCCCTAAAGGGGTGAAAAGGGGGATGTAAGTTTGTATGGAAGTCCGTTAGTTTTGAAGTTACAGTCATGAGAATTGGTATTTAACATTTTCTTTTCAAACAAAGAAACACGTATTTCAGGGTTTTTCAAAATTCGCCTCCAAAAGGGGTACAAAGGGGGATGAAAGTTTGTACGGAAGTACCGTTAGTTTTGAAGTTAGAGTAATATAAATTGGTATTTAGGCTTTTCTTTTCAAACAAAGAAATACGTGTTTCAGGGTTTTTGAAAATTCGTCCCCAAAAGGGGTGCAAAGGGGGATGAAAGTTTGTATGCAAGTACCGTTAGTTTTGAAGATAGAGTCATGGAAATTGGTATTTAGGCTTTTCTTTTCAAACAAAGAAACACGTATTTCAGGGTTTTTGAAAATTCACCCCCAAAAGGGGTACAAAAGGGAATGAAAGTTTGTACAGAAGTACCGTTACTTTAAAAGTTAGAGTAATCGAAATTGGTATTTAGGTTTTTCTTTTCAAACAAAGAAATACCTGTGTTTCAGGGTTTTTCAAAATTCGCCCCCAAAAGGGGTACAAAGGGGGATGAAAGTTTGTACGGAAGTACCGTTAGTTTTGAAGTTAGAGTAATAGAAATTGGTATTTAGGCTTTTCTTTTCAAACAAAGAAATACGTGTTTCAGGGTTTTTGAAAATTCGTCCCCAAAAGGGGTGCAAAGGGGGATGAAAGTTTGTATGAATGGAAATTGGTATTTAGGCTTTTCTTTTTGAATAAAGAATACGTGTTTCAGGGTTTTTGAAAACACATAGGAAGCTGATTATTCCTCAGTACTATTCCCGTGGGTCACGCGGACGAAGTCGCTGGCATAGTGCTAGTATTCTATAAGTACACTCATTAATTCTGTATAGATGCAAGTGCAATTTAATATTAATTTTTGCAAACAATAAATAACTTGTCTCCTAAAATTTTGACAATTCTGGGAAACAAAAACTTAAATTGAATTAAATTACTTTACTGTGTTAATAACATATTTTTTTAATATATTTAAGTACTGTCCCGAAAAAAATGTTGTCGTAAGGAAGTCTCCGCTTTTTGTCTCTGTTCCGCGAAGTTTAGGTAAATTAGGACCGTTCATTCCGATCACTGATATAACACAATATAAGTTTTAGTATATTCGTCACTACTATAGTTTCATCAAAGATTTTTCTTGTGTAACACGTCACAGGTAGGTACATTAATTTTGTGTAAAATTGCCACAGCTTTTTTTTATTTAAAAAGTCTTTGAAAAGTACAGCCAACAAAAAAAGGTAGCTCTTTATAAAATAGATAAATATCTTTACATCTTTTTAATAACCTAAGGACTCAATATTTGAAATTCTTTCAAATACATAATGCAAGCACATAATTTTATTTGTATCTCAAAATTATCATCTTGTAATAATTCAATATCTTGCTAGACAATTCAGTAAAACTGCATTTTTTTACCGAATTATTATTGTAAAGCCAATCTACATTCCTAGTACAGTCAGGGAAAGGGATTCTTTAGCTTAGCAAGTACACTATCATTCATATTTGGTCGTATATTCAAACTTCGAAGCAATTCGGATTCGGATTGCTTCTAGTTAGGGGGCTGGCGAACATTTAAGTACCTATATGATTTGCTCGTACTTCATATTGATAGGCATTAAAGTTCGGATCAATACCGCAAAATTTTCTTAATGAATTAAGGTCGTATGTTACTGCGTTTTTTAGCTACAGGGCTTTAAATCTGTAAAAAAAAAAATCGGTACTAAATCATTTGCTCGTGTCTGCCTCTGGGGTTAATGGTCAATACCATTTTGATAACGAAGAAAATCTATGAGGCAGACATCCAGGGCTCTGCATAATCACAGGAGGTAGATGTAAAAATGTAAAAAAAAAATCTCAACTAAATCATTTGCTCGTAGCTTTAATAAGGTCCTTTCGATTTATTAGAACTCCCTGAGTACAAAGAAAAATGGCAGACATTTTACTGACTTTAACCATTACAGCTCTTTGAAGTCTCCAATTACTCCAAAACTTTAAATACTCCAATTATTCCAAAACTCCTAATGAGGATTTTGGAGCACGTGTACCATTGTGTATTAAGCCATAAGAGCCTTGAAGAATGGTTTATAAAGGTGCCAGAAAGGGAAATAACGGTAGCGCGCATGTGCGTGCGTGCGTGTGTACATTATTTACTTAGACTAATATTTTGTAATAATAGACCTGTTGATTGAATGCTTGACCCAAGCGTCGATTAAAAAAAAAATCTAATGGTCTGCTTTCGGAATATCAGTGGCCTGGGTGTCTCATTCATGTTCTTTTTTTTATAAGCAATAAGAACAACGGTCAAAGAGGCAGACACGAGCAAATGATATAGCAGTTTTTTTTTCGACATTTCTGAAGCGCTGTTAATTGAAAACGCAGCGCTACGATGGTGGCAGACTATTTTTCTGCGGTTTATAAAATAGTATATTATGCAATTAGTGAATAAAGGACGGATTTAAAGCGAGGGCCATAGATGAATCACGAGCTAGTGAAGGATTCTAACGATTGAATCACGACCGTAGGGAGTGATTCATGATGATTGACTCACGAGCGTAGCAAATGATTCAAGTGTTAGAATCCTGAGCGACGCG
Organism: Thalpophila matura; assembly: GCA_948465475.1. Classification (NCBI taxonomy): domain Eukaryota; kingdom Metazoa; phylum Arthropoda; class Insecta; order Lepidoptera; family Noctuidae; genus Thalpophila; species Thalpophila matura. The sequence continues at coordinate 9,316,917 of OX419185.1, read as the reverse complement.
AGCGATTCATGGCCCTCGATATAAATCCGTTTTATTCAAGAGTTGCATACTATACTTTATACCATGACTACGAGAAAAAGAAAGATTTAAGTGAAAATATACATATAATGAAGAAAAAGTAAAGTTAAATTGGCTTTGATGTAAACCAGCCGTGATTTTTTGGGTAGCAAGCTTTCCACCTTTCCACTATATCGGCCGCCCTCTCTTTCACAAACTCAGGTGTTAACACATCTTCATCACTAGAATGCATTTTTAATCGATTAGAATAACACTAAACAAACACAAAATTAAAGATTAAAGTAACACTAAACTTTGTGTTCGTACAACTTACAGTATTCAAAATAGCGCCAATTTACTAAGGACAGCAAAGAACACAAAACAGTTTTTATTCTAATGCTAAACTCCTTGTCGAAAATGTCGACCAATCAAATTGAATTTAGAACACATCAATATAGGTCGAATACACAGATTACACTTACACTAGATACGGCAAGCCACGACCAAGCGTGCCCTGCATGTTCGACTGTTCGTACTAAAAAAAGTCTGTTAGCTCAGTGACGCTTAGTGATTGAAACAATTCTGTTTACTCTGAGCACATCACTAAATGGCTGGGGTGAAGTTATCGTAGGTATAAAAAAGATGACACGTTCGGTTTTCATACAATCTAATAACGTGCCGCATCTAGCATAGGTTCTTTAAATCTGTGGTCGAATACATTGGTGTGTTCCATTTTCAAACATCAAAACAGTGAGTAAAAGTGCTTTTTATTCACTGTTTTCAGTGAATAAAATAAGCTTTTTAGAGGGGGAATGGTATAAAAAACTTTAAAATATAGAAAATTAAAATTTTTATAAAAACCCGACCGCGGTTTGCCCTTTGTCGCATCTGGTGTTATAGAACCACCAAAAAGAAAAGGTAAACAAGACATTGCAGTCGGGACCCATTATATGACTATTACCCGGGAACACTGGGTTCCGAGTGCAATGTCTTGTTTACCTTTTCTTTTTGGTGGTTCTATAACACCAGATGCGCCATAGGGCAAACCGCGGTCGGGTATTTATAAAATTTTTAATTTTCTATTTTTATTTTTCACTTTTTAGTTTTTGATGTCCATGACATATAATAAATATTTTCGTAATCGTCTTTTTAAGCCCTTCATTTTGATACCCCACATGATATAACAAGAAAATAAAAATCATTCTGTTTTTTTAGATAAAAATTATTTTAATGTATCAGATATACCTATATATTTTCGTAATCTAAACTAAAAATCTAAACCTTTAAGCCTTTCATTTTGATGAGGTATTCCATGAAGCACACCCAAACGAAGCACACCCAGACGAATTACACCATACTTTAGGTGTGCTTCGTCTGGGTGTGCTTCGTTTGGGTGTGCTTCGTGGAATACCTCAGGTGAAACACTATACCCTCCTTTTGGGCTTCGCCGCAGTCGGGTAAAAATTCATAACTTCAAAAGTCAGAGTCCTAGATGTCTGCCTTTTCGATGATTTTCATTTTGATAAGGTGTCTAAACATCAGCCTTAGAGGCAGACACGAGCAAATGATATTGTATACCTGTTTTTTTTACATTTTTAAGGGGCTGTCAATTGACAACGCAGCGCTACCATGGTGGCAGTCGCGGTCCTTAATATTTTTTATCATATAATTATCGCTATTAATAAAGTCTGCCACATGAGCAAATCATATAGATTTTTTGCTCGCCAGCCCCCTAGCTATTCGAAGTTTGAATATATGACCAAATTATGAATTATAGTGTACCCGCTAAAGGATCCCTTTCCCTGACTGCACCTTAGCATAATTATTGCATTCAAATACATTCTCCTGTTAGATTATCTTCTTCATGATTATGTTCAATTTCAATTTTCAATTTCAATGTATTTATTTCCAAGAACATGTACATTATAGTTCTCCTAGTACTTTTGCCATTCTATTCATAATCTCATCATTCTGAGTGGCACAATGCTGTCAAAGTACTGTACTACTACTAGCAATCTAATTTCCCAGTAGCTAAGTACTTAAAAAAGGGAACTATATTTTCTGTCATCTAAGTTTAGATTGGTCACCAATCTGCGATACCCTAATTAATATAATATCTATTCCTAAGAAATATATTAGTCATCAAAACGGTCTCTAAGTATGAATCATCAAATTAATGTAAATATGTAACTTAAATGATAGTTTGATCACTTTTTTCTACAGCCTAAATATAAGTTCTGTGCTCAAAAAAATCGTTCTATCATCAAAATGATAGATCTGTCACCTAATAAATAGATGTATCACCTAATAAATAGATCAGTTCCATAATTTTATTAAAATATGCCTAATAGGGATTGGATTGGATTGAGAAAATCGGTTAGCATAAAAATAACATTAGGATCCAAGAGCGAGCGAAGCTAGCTCGTCAACTTGGGGCACCCCGACACGGACAGGTTAGGTTCGAAGGGGTTGAGTGTTTCGTGTTAAGTTACTTTTAACCTTGCATACAGAAAACGGAGCCCCGCTACGCGGGGCTCCGTCGACCACTTTCCTTCCCTATTGCTGTAGATTCCAATTTCAGGTGAATTATTTAATAATTTATAAGAATATTATTTTCCAGTGATTATAATTATTTTTAAGGTAAACATGTTTGTCTTGTTTGGTAATTCTATTTTGGTAACACTTCTATTATTTTTGATACTCAATACCTACAATATTATTTGATGATTGATATTGGGTCACTATTTATTCGCATAAAATTGAATGTCATAATTTAGCATGGCATACTGTTACTTATCATAATGATCCGTTACGCATAATATAATTTTGCATAAAATGTTTAGGCATAAGTTTTTATCCATAATTACTATTAGCATAACGTTTAGAAGCATATTATTCTAAAGCATAATATTACAAACGCATAACGATACTTAGGCATAATGTTCATCGGCATACAAATAATACCTACGCCTGAATTAACTCCTTACGTGCTAAGACACCTAAGACAACTAATGCGCATTGTTAAATTAATATTTTTTCACACAATGATTTGAGACCTGCTGCTATAGCAGCAAATAATAAACATAAAAAGAGCTTTCCGATGATATACAATTTGTTTCTATTGGTCTCCGGGACAATTTGCCAATCCTCCTTTACTGTAAGCGCTGAGTGAAAGAACGTTCATATGTAAAATAAATAGTATTAGTATAAATAGTTCGCGGCTTAGGGGTGGCCCTTAGGCCACCCCGCCGCACCTTAACCTACTGAAAATGTAGTACCCAAATTATATTGGGCATAATAGATACCTACTTCTTTATTTTGCAGATTCAAAAATTCCTCAAAATAAAAAAATACTGGTCAAGTGCGTGTCGGACCACTTACACTGTAGGGTTCTAAAGCAAGGAATAGGTATTTAAATTTGCAACCGCAAATATTGTACGTTGTATTGTATCGTGTGTATTTCATAATATTATTATATCTTAATATTATTATTTCATAAAATTATTATGAAATTGAAATACATGTTATGCAGTCGGTATTTCAGTTTCTGAATTACGAAACCTCAAAAATTACGCTAACTTTCAGCATATAATAGTAACTACATCCAATTATGCCTATTTATATCTAATAACTATTAGAGGAATAAATATTATGCCTCATAACTTTATGCAAATCAAAATTAGACCGAATAAATATAACCCAAATGATAATTATGCCTGTTTAAACATTATGCTAAAAAATATTTTACTAAAGTATTATTATGTCATTCAAAGTTATGCCTAACTTGTTATGCCAGAGTATATTAGGAATTAAGCAATTATACTAATAAATGGTATCCCATTGATATTATTTCCCAGTAATTCTTAATTAATATTTAGGTAAACGTTTTGATATTATTTGGTGATACAATTTAGGTGACAGATCTATTATTCTAGGAACAAACATGATTTATTCGATCACTGTAAATGCAGTAACTGATTAAATCATACCCCTTAACAATTCTTAATTGTTTTGATAAAAATAAATCTGATCTGAATCTGAAAAGAAAACTGAATTTTTCAACCCTGATTTGTAACCTAATATTGATATCTACTAAAGAGATGTTTTATTGATCGAACGATTTTGTGGCAGTCTGTACAAAAAATAGATGTTTATATATGTAGGTATCCATATATGTACCTGTGACAAACTTACACAAAAATAGAATTAAATAAAGTACCTACCTGTGACCATTTCATGTACGATGTATGGAGTTTTAAAAACTTTGACGATAACACACTGACCAAACTACAAAAACCCGATTTTATAAGAATATAATAATTATATACATGTAGGTATAATACACTCAGAGGCACAGTTAACCGGCCACCTATGTTTAGTGTCAACACGTTTGTTTAAGTTAAATAATGCATATCATGATAAATGTTACTTCATTTGAGCTACTATAGCAATACATTAAACACTTATTACTCTCATTGCTTTTCTGATTTGTGTTCCCGAAGCATTTTCATAAGTAGCTACTATAGCAATACATTAAACACTTATTACTCTCATTGCTTTTCTGATTTGTGTTCCCGAAGCATTTTCATGATTTCGTCGTACATTGTCATTATTAGAGGTTTTACTAAATGTAACTCGAATTCCCGTTCTCTTTGTTTCTGTTTATTTTTAATTATTGAATATTGACTATCTAGTCAATAATTAAAAATAAACAGTTTGGAATGGAACGGCATTTTTTGTGATAATAACCAATAGAAGATTCTATTGGTTATTATCACAAAAAATGCCATTAGACGCAACTGAAGCAGCTGGGGCTGTAGCTTTAGCTGATGCTGATTACAGCCAACGTTGTATCGCTTGCACCCTTGGTGTACCTTGAACCACTGTCCGGGATGCCATCAGACGAATTCAGGAAACTGGTTCTTACACATAGAGGCCAGGTCAAGGCCGAAATCGATGCACTTCAGCTTGAGACAACCGTTTTATTGTCAACAATGTTTTAAGAGATCGCGTTTGTAACAGCTACTGAAGCTCGTACTCGTCTATTTGAGGTGAGAAATGTTACTTGTAAGTGAACGTTCGATAAGAAGAAGACTGCCAGAAAGAAACCTTAAACATTTCGCCTGGCTCGGGCCTTGAACTTCTCCCACAGCACCGTAGAGATAAACTTCATTTTGCGCAAGAATATGCTGACTGGACTATTGAGCAGTGGAAGAATGTACTGTTCTCAGACGAGAGCAAAGTAGCCTCATAAGGTCCAGATTGGCCTTAGCAAGTGTATAGATGATGACCAAACGAGAGGTTTGCTCCATGCACCATAGTGGAAACAGAGGGTTACTAGAGAGGTCAATAATGATATGGGGCAGTATCACTCGTGAAGCTCGTACCGAACTTGTTGTCCTCGATAGAAGCAGTGTGATAGTTCAGAGATACGAGGAAAAAGTTCTCCAAGATCATGTCATACTGTTCGTGCCATTTATTGGGTAACATTTTATCTTAATGAACGATTATGCACATTGTTATGTCGTTAAATCCGCTATTCAGTGTCTTGACGAGGTCGGTATTAAAATTTTCCCATGGCCGGCTTGCAGTCCTGACCTCAATCCTATAGAATACATGTGGGACAATCATAAATGACGGGTTCGGGCAAGAGTACCAGCACCAACAACCATAGGAGAGCTCAGGACATCTGTGTTAGATAAATGGCACAATATCCCCGAAACGGATATTAAAGACACCATGGGTGGACTTCCAAACAGGCTCCAGGAAGTCATTAGAGCCTGAAGAGGTACACACATTATTAAAAACATTAAGGTAGGTAATTAAATAACGTGACAAAAATAAAAATGTTTCATTTTGTAAAATTTCAATAAAAACGTGTTTTTGTGGGAAAAACAAACTAATCCAATTTCCAAGAAGTTGTGACATTTGTTTTCATCGCTAAAGTATGATAAAATATAGCATAAAATAAATCTTATATCAACTTAGCATAATATTAAACAGTATCTTTAAAAATCAAGTAAAACTAGGTGGACGGTTAATTGTGCCCATGAGTGTATGTACTTTAAACAAAAAGCAATGCTGCAGAAAAAAACCTGTTTCATCTTACTTGCTAGGGTCGTAGTCAAAAGTGGATTGTGAAATCATAGCATTTATTTTATCCTGTTCGCTACCTTCCATGCGAGACAGATCAGCCAATCCTTTGTTAGGAGCGACATCTTTGTGTAGTGACGATTGGTTACTGTTAGATCCTTCCCACTGTTTTTTAGGTTGTTGAGAGAGTGGCACTCTAGCAACAAGTAGTGACGTATTCTTTGGTATTAGAGTGTTGTCGTCCACATAAACTGCAAAACAGAAAAATAATACCTCTAAACCAACCTTTTTAATCACCCAGGTCACCTAGAGACACGACACATGGTCTGAATCAGCGTACAAAGTAGCGTTTCGACCGCGCGGCCAGGGCCACTTTTTGTTTTGGACTGATTTCGTCTGTATAACTAAACTTTAGTAGTATTCATTGCTTACGTTAGTTTTGACAAATTAATACCTTTCTTATTGTACTGTATTGTATTAAGAACTGCACGATTGCGCGGCCATAACTTTCAAGGTGAATATTTCGTGAAATATTGATCTAGAGCTTATAATTATGTTTTCGTCAATTTTTGACAATTTCAGTCTTCAATTGACAAAAAGAATTAGATCTCTAACCCAAGTAGTTGCTGGATCTCCATGGCCGCGCAATCGTGCACATTACGTTCGCGCGGCCAACTTAAAACCCTCATAACTTCTTAATTTCTACTTCGACAATTTTTTTATTTGTAGGTACCCTTCAGATTTGACAAATTTCGAAATTTTTTGAGCAAAGTATTTTTCTGTTCAGATAACTTGGCGGAGCAATCGTGTCGTACATATAAAAGCTTAACCAAAAATAAAAATATATTTTCATTGTTCTTTGCCTAATTTATCTTAGAGATTAAGAATTGGAATCAAAAATCGAAATAAATAAGAAATAAAATAATTATACCGTTGACATTTTGAAAAAAACTAGCCAAGTGCGAGTAGTACTCGCGCACCGAGGGTTCCGTATCATTTTTGGACGTATAAAGTGAAAAAAACCGGACCGCATAAGTAAGTTTGTGAAGGAATTTTGATGATTTTGAAAAAACTGTACAAGTTAGGAACATCGTTTTATTTTTGTTGCAATATTTGGGTCAATTCCTATCAGCTCTAATTATTTCAGATTTTTCGCTCCGCAAACTTCGGAGATAAGGGGGCAATGGTATTTTTTCAGACATTTTTCATCATATGTCGAAAACTGAGAGACATAAAATAAAATGAATTATATATTTTGAAATGTGCAGATCCAAGCCCTTTCATATGATATGCCACTTGACCTAGTAACCCCACTTTAAAATTTCGGACCCCCACTCCGGCCCCTTTTGCAATGAAAATAAAAATATTTTTTGACTTTTTTCATTTGAAATAAAGTTGAACAAGCATTCTTTATAACTGTTCCAAATTTCAAGTCGATAGCATTAGTAGTTGCTGAAATAAGCAGGTGTGACAGACAGACAGACGAAGTCGCACCATAAGGGTTCCTTTTTTACCATTTTGGTACGAAACCCTAAAAATACAATCCAAGTTCGCGAACATGGTAAATTAAAGTCTTTTGAGGATCCTTAATGCTTAATGTACATTTCAAAGAGCAGCCCTCCAGCCGCAAAACCAACATTTACCAACCGTAATTGGATGTACCAAACTGTAACAGTAACGGTCGGTTGCAGAAAGATAATTAAATTTTAATGGAGGCATTAACCATACAATTTCTATCGTTAAAGTCTCCTTTAAAACTTAATGACCTGTTCTGCATAAATCCCGTAAAATTTTCTCTTTTTTATAAAATTCATACATTTACCAATTCGGTATTTGACTCATTTTGGGAAATGGTTTATATTAATCTTCATTATATTATAAGCACACTACATTGATATTTCAGGGAGATCTACTGTATTTATCAATAAAAATCAGTGATAAAGTATAAATTTCCAAAACCGCTCCAAAAACGCTGTTTCTGCGGAAGTGACGTAACACGCTAGTAAACGAGCTTTGTCAACAAGACAGACGGTGCAGCTGAAATTAATTTCATCAATAAATCATTTTTATTGGCTATAATGGCGTATATAAATGGTGTGTAGTTCCACAATGTACAAATACGTCTTTAAGCAGTCCATCATGATTCATGACACGAAAGAATTTATAGGTAATGTTTCTAAGTTTTTATCAACATAACCTAAAATGAGATTTCACAAAACTTCTGATTTATTATACAAAAGATTTGTAAATAAATATGTGGCAGGTAGGTACTTACACTGCTGTTTTTACATTTTTAAATTCCGCAGCATAATAATCAGCGTTAGGTATTCTTAAAGAAAAGTGCAACCATAAATGCGTCTATCTTAGGTAGGTTGTATCAGCTTGCACAAAATTTGACTCCATTTTGAGATTCGATATGAATATTTATGCCACTAGATAGAAGATTTCTATGAAAACAGCTTCAGAAATAGCTCTAAGATCAAATATAGCACCCAGAAAACATAAAACGCAAACTACAATCTGTCAAAGCCGTGCTTACTCCAGTGTTGCCAAGCTAGATTTTCATTTTACCCCAATGCCTGATTTATTTTACTCTAAAATCATAACTACACACATCAAAAGTATCTAGGGATCAACATATATTTTTGCAATAACTTTTCTCCTGATTGATATTAATTAAAATTTTCTTTAAGGATTCATCAAATAAAGTGTTTTCGTTTGTCACAGTAACGATAAACCAAGTCACCTTTGCATTAATAAAGAAATTTGCCATTTTCCTAATAAAGGGATTTTTGACATTTGAACCACTAACATTAAAGTTCGAAAAAAAGACTGAAATAACAGTTTTCTTTAAAATTTTATTGAGTAACTTAAACAATTAATAATCCGTGTTTCTACCGCGAACACTAACAACACAAGAACATCGGTTTGGCATACTCAAAATGAGTTCATCCAAATCACGCTGTGGAATGGCCGCCCATGTTCGTTGCAACAACAAAAAAAGGTCTTCTTGCGACTGGATACCCTCCATATTCGGCAGAGCTCTTCTCTGTAGCATATCCCATGCATGCTCAATCGGGTTCAAGTCTGGCGACTGAGCAGGCCAGGGCAGGACATTGATGTTAGCTGCGGCGAGAGTCTGTCTTACAACTCTTGCGGTGTGCGGTCGTGCATTATCATGCATTAACTGAAATAAGGGACCGATTTGCACTTGTAGAGGAACGATGACGTCTGATACAATCGTCTCAGCATAAATTTGAGCGTTGAGGTTGCCTCTGATCCAAATCAACTCAGTTCTTCCGCCGATCCAAATACCCGCCCATACCATGATGGTTACACCACTATAAGGATGGACTTCCTGGCAGGATTTTAATCGCTGTTGGCGTCCAGGGGTTCTCCAGTGTCGTATACGTCTTGTATCCGGTCTCATACCAAAACGAGACTCATCAGAAAAGCACACGAAACGCCATTGTTCTTCTGCCCAATTTCTGTGTTCAAGAGCCCATTGATATCGAATCCTACGATTGTGCATTGCTATAGGTGGTACCCGTAGCGGTCTTCGGGAATGAAGGTTCACTTCATGCAAGCGGTTTCTGACTGTTTGGTCGCTAATTAAGTTCCCTGAAGAGTGATGAAGCCTCACGGCTAACATCATGGCGGTTATTGTTGGAGCTCTTCGAGTTAAGATTTGAATGTATCGGTCTTGTCTCCGTGTGGTGCAGCGATACCGTCCTCCATGGCGCTCAGCCACGGTACCAGTGCTTCGGTAACGTGTCCAAAGTCGACTGATAACACTCTGACTTGTATTCAGAGCTAAAGCTACAGTACGTTGCCGGGAACCAGCTTCTATCATTCCCACGGCTCTGAGCATTTCTTCCCTGCTTAAATGACGTCGCCGCTCCATAATAACGTTGGTTTTAATCAGTAGTAGGGAAACAGTAGCACTAATAATGTCTTCAATGCGTTGTATGTTTTTATAGGGAAAATATTGACAGCTTATTTTCATCTTTTACTCGAATTTGATTGAGAGTTCCTGATTCAAATTATGAAATGCACCAAAAAGGATCCATATAAATTTATAAAATCATAAATTTATTACAAAGCCACATCTCAATCTCAAGAAATCCGCATAAAAATGCTTGATCCCTAGACACTTTTGATGTGTGTATTTATACAAAAATACCTGGCTAAAGTTTTGGTTTTAGATATACAATAAAACAAGTTCTTTCTTAATCAATGGTCATGTTTCACAATAAAATATGCTGAATTTGTTTGTTTAACTCAAATTCAATTCAAATACTTAGGTACCTACATGTATTGCTTACCAAAAAGCCCATAAACTTTAGTAATCATAACAACAATACGAAATCTAACTTTAAAATTTTGGAAGTGACTCCGCGACCGCCGCCGTGACCTTCAGGTCACGGCGGCGGCTGGTGGCTTCAGAATAGCCAAGTTATCAAACAATATACACAACATAAACGAACAGCAGAAACACCCCGGAACGCAGAAACGAACGGAATTGAACGGAATCAAAACAAACAATAACATAATTTTGTCATTTATCAGTGATGTGCAAAGATAACACTAAGTGGAAATTACTTTTTAGTAAATTAATCGATTAGGTAACATTTGTTACTAATGTCACAGTTTCAACTGCAGATTAACAGAAAAATAGTTGTGTTTGTAGTTATTTTAATCATTACTTTAAAAAATATGATTTTAAGTATTAGAATTATACACAATTGCGATCAGTAAACGTTGAAATAAATAATTACTAAAAATAGTAACTTATTCAATAATCGAGAAATAAATCGAGATACATTTCGTCATGCTTGCACGTGCTTATGCAATGTTGCCATATGATTTAATTGTGTTACAAGTTTTTTAAACTTTTAATTACTTATTAAATGGTTTATAGTGAATTATTGAATAAAATACAGTGATATTCTAATTCCTCTATTTTTTCTTTACGATTTGATGCACGTGTACCTTGCGGTACAAGTTTAGCCAAAATTGTTTGGAAGATTGGTGACCTCCTTTACCCTAAAGAATTCTTTACCCTAAAAATAAGTTGGCAACACTGGCTTACTAGCGTGTGACATCAACAGAGTACAACAGGCCGTTCTTGTGACAGCTACAATAACAAAAAATATTGCATTTTATTTTCGTGTAATTTGCAAAAACTATACATATTTTAGTTAAAAATCAAGTGAAATAAGTTTATTTACGCTATGAACTGATAGGATGACCACAATCTGTAGCATATTTTCAATGTTGTCAAGTACCGAATTCATGTTAGGAAATCCTGATTGACTAATAAAACCTAAGATTTCGGGCTAAGTAAAATATATTGAAGTATTTTTAGGATTAAATAAGATATAAGATGATTTTTAAAATTCATCCTTTATTATACCTACTCGACAAATCGCAACTCAGATTAACCTAGAAGCAGACATCAACCCAGAACTTTGATAGACACTACAGTGAAAGACCTGCGTCCAGACTTTGATTCATTTACGACAAAACTTATCAGATAGTCAGATACCTACTTTTGTAAGTTCTGTAAAAATAAATGATTTGATTTCTGATTCTGTATCTGTATACACAACACACGAGCCGAGCGAGCGAAAACTTTCAGCGATTTCATCCAGGTACTGATTATGTAATTGGTAGATCGTACAGTCTGGTCATTAAACAGTAGATTTTAGGTCAAATCAAGTTGGCCACCCCTGTTCTAGACCTTTATACATAAAAATGCAGGGTGGCTCATTTAGGTGTCCAGGAGTGTAATAATTACCCCTTTATTTCTGTGGAAGGCACAAATCAGTAAAAATTTTCCCCATTCTACACTTTGTTTAAATAATGTCTCTTAGTTATGAGTACCTACTGCCCCCCTATTCACAACCATTCGATATGCTTCCGTGTCGGAAATTACACTTTTCGGTTATCTACTTTCGCAACCGATGGACTCGTAGAACGCTAATTAGCGTTTAAAACGCTAAATTTAGGAGTCCATCGGTTCGGAAAGCAGTCGAAAAAGTGCCATTTCCGACACGGAAGCATATCGAATGGTTGTGAATAGCTGCTATGCTGGAAAAATTCGGATACATATTTACCTAAAGTTAATTTTTGGCTAAGAAATTACGGAAGCTTCCTAAATTTTTTTTTTTATAAAATCCCGGTATGCCACTTAATCTGGGTATACGTACATAACCAAATTTCACTAAGCACAATATTGAATAATTTGTTTCAATAGGTAGGAATTGTATGATGTACTTGTATGAATTATTCAAAAAAGTATTAATATCTTTTAACTTATCCTGACGTTGTTTTACCTACTTTAAAACATTAGGTAGATAGATAATTATAGGATCCGATTCTACATAATTACCAAAAAAACATAAAATATGTCGATTCCGGAATCCAGGGATTTTTTTACGATCAATAATAAAGTGCATTCAATATTAACCAACACTTGAACGTAAGTACATATACCTACATCCAATTTTATAATCAGAACGCTAATTTAATCGATCCCAGAATCCCGGGATTTTTTCGGTACAAAAGTGCATTCCATAATAGCTAACACCTCAAGTTTAGGTAAATATCTAAATAGGGTAATTGTGCCTGTTTTCGACCAATTAGTGGAGTTGTCAAATTCAAAATTCGAAAAAAAATATTTCTGCTAACAATTACAAAAAATAATAGGGAGCGCCTCCGCAGCCGGCGGCGGCTCCTAAAAATAACGCCGTTGGGAACCGGAGTAGCCTTGGAGTAGCAGTGATACCAGACGAAAATAATTGCAAACTACCATAGCAGCAGATTAATGTTGCCGTGTTTTAAGTTGAATTATCTACCTTAGATTGATTTTTAAATTACAGTGTCAATGTAAAACAAAATACAACTTTTTTGGACTTACAAGGGGGAGGGAGGTGGTCGACGTAGCCCCGCTACGCGAGGCTCCTATTTCTGTCTGCAAGGTTACAAGTAACCTTTTTTTTTTTTTTTTCGATTAAATCCTCATGGATGTCCCCCGCCCTGGGGTGGGCGAGGGGGTCTGTCAGACTCTTACTGACTAAAACCACCCCGGTGTTCCTCCAATTACCTTACGCCGGGGGCACGGGAGTCACTCACGCATTCGTCCGCACCCCCGGCAGGTATTGGCCCGCCAGAAAAAAGGCGGGCCCCGTCACCCTATACGGCCGCAATTCCTCTGGAGAGGCGCGCGCGGAACACGTCGTGCCACCGTCTCGGGCCTGTTTCCGTTCGGGCGACGGACGCCCCAAGTCCGCCGCCCGCAGGCCGCACCCTATGGTGGCCGGAGATCGTTGGCCGCCGAGAGGACACCGCCTCCCTTTCCCTTTCCGCCGCCTCCTTGGCGTCCATCACCTCCTCGCAGAAGGAGGCGACGGCGTTCCAAGCGCTCTCGCTGCCGGCCATGGCCTCAACCACGGCCGGGAGCGAGAGGCCACCCGCAGCACCGACCGCCGCGACGAGGTCACGGCGCTGCACTGCCCAAGCTGGGCACTCCTCCAGTGTGTGCTGCGCCGTGTCGTCGGGGCAGTCACCGCAATGGTGGCAACCGGGCGTCGACTCCCGGCCTATACGGCACAGGTACTTTCCGAAGCACCCGTGTCCAGAAAGCACCTGTGTAAGCCGGAAGCTAAGGGCGCCATGCCGTCTCCCGAGCCACTCCCTCATCACGGGCCTTACCGCCGCTATTGCGGCGTGCCCGGAGGTTACAAGTAACCTAACACGAAGGGGTCAACCCCTTCGAACCTAACCTGTCCGTGTCGGGGTGCCGCAAGTTCCCGAGCTCGCTTCGCACGCTCTTGGACCCTAGTTAGGTATGTTGCTCAAATGAAACATGAAATGTTTTTTTAATTATGCCAAATTGCCAACCCCGTTTCCCGCTTTTTTTCAAAAGTCAGCGCCGGCTGCCAATTTAGCAACCGCCGCCGGCTGCAAATTCAGGTCACGGCGGCAGTCGCGGAGTCACTTCCAAAATAATATTATGTAACGTATTCCTAATATAAGAATATATTGAAACTTGAATGAAACTAGAAAGTTTCATTCAAGTTAAAGTCTTAGTTAATTTAGAATGCTGGTTATTTTTAAAATAGTTAAATGTCTCAAAATGCCGTTTTTCCCAGTTTTCGAACACCTAGCAGTGGCGCAGACTCGATACAATACGGTTCCTACCGGCTTCCCTTTGAAAAACGGCACAGGCACACACACTACAGGTATAAAATGCACCAACATATTAAAACATTACAAAAACGCCTACCTTTATTTTTTCTTTCAATTACTACAAAAATAATTATTGCTAAATTATATCTTAAACTAAGAAGTTTTAATGTCATGCCGTCACATCAAGTCATGTAGCACCGCTACGCAAAGGGCCTCGGGAAGCCGGTATCTGGCGGATTATGACAGAGATAGAAATAGAAAAAACCGGGCAAGAGCGGTTCGGACCACGCACAGTCTAGTCACGGTTCCGTAGCAAGAAGTATTTCACCTTCTGCAGCAAATACTTATTATAAGTTTGTATATCAAAATATTATTATGAAAATTTTATTTTAGTGGTTGGCAAACTTAAAACTGAAATGAAAATAGCGAATATTTCAGAAACTAATTGTCGTATCTTATTCAGACCAATTTTAATCGAAAGTATTTATTAGATGCTACAAGCTTGATTTTTTTCAGATTTTTTGATCACGCGGATAGAAAATTACAGGGGGGGGGGACACATTTTTTACGACTTTCGGAGCTTCTAGTTCACAAAGTATGCACATAAATAAGAAAGTCATTTAGAAACCTCCATTTTATTTTCAAAGACCTATCCAACGATACCCCACATGAAGGGGTGCGCGAAAATACTTTATTTCATCCCTCAGTTTTATGTATGGGGTCCCTCGGCCCTCCCACTAATTATTTTATTCTTGCTCAAACAAATTTTAATCGTAATTATTTGTACAAGCTTGATTTTTTTAAGATTTTTTGAAAACGCGGTTGGAAAATTACAGGGGGGGGACACATTGTTAACGACTTTCGAAGCTTCTAGTTCACTAAATATGCACCTAAAAAAAAAAAAATTTAGAAACCTTTATGTTATTTGCAAAGGAGATGTTTCATTCAAGACATTCATTCTGGTATACGTACCAACATAGAAAAATAGGAAAGAAATAGGGGATTTACATAAAAATATTATTAAATTCATTTGAAGAAGAGTACAATTGTAAGAGAATTATTTGAGATAAAGTTTTTCGCTATGATATCCCTATTTTTAGGGCGGCCATGACAGTTGAGTTTGACAGTTTTGTTTTATGACGTGACGTTTGAGTCGTTGTGCGCACGCGTGGTGGATTGACTCATCATTATGAACAACTTTTACTATGGGACCAGCCCTGAAATCGCGAAAAAAAATATGCTGTTCCATACATTTATGTTCACATAACAAAATGTATGGAACAGCTGAATTTTTTTTCGCGATTTCCGGTTTGGTGCCATAGTAAAAGTTGTTCATAATGATGAGTACAATGACCCCTTAAAATATTTCCACTGTCTAACCTGCCACCCTGTATAAATGAAGCAGTATAAACGGGACAGTTGCAAACTAAAAAGTGCTAGAAACCATTACAAACTTACCTAGGTACTATGAATGTTACGACGCGCACTATTTTTTCTTAGTAAACGACCCGTGCTACGTGCTAGCTAGCTACGTGCATGCCGTCAAATGGTCGAAAATAGGCGGTGGTCGGCAAACTGGCGCACCTACTCTATGTATCTGAATTTCCGACCAGTAGTTATGAGTGCCTATTAGGTATGAGGACTATTACATTTTGTCACCTGTCTCGCTCGCACAAAACCGTATTTTTAAGAATGTTAAATGAAAAAATGCATTTCATTGAAAAGTGAATTCTTATGTTTTAGATAATAATATTAATTTAACAGGCAAAATAATAAAAACACATTTCTACTGGGTCATCTAATAAATTTAGGAGCAGTTGTATAGAATAATACTTCTGCTCCTAAATTGATTAGATCACACAGTTATGTATTTTTATTATTTACCTGTTAAATTAATATTATTATTTATTATCTAAAACATTACCTATATGATACATTTTTCAAAAATGCATCTTTTCATTTAACATTCTTAAAAATACGGTTCTGTGCGAGCAAGACAGGTTGAAAATGTAATAGCCCTTTTAAGATAGCCTCTATCCAGTCACAATAATCACCACTTCACTAAAACATTGAATATGTTAAGAATAAGCTAAAATTAACCGTTTTCTTTGCCACAAATAGGTCTGTATCTAATAGGGATGTACCGACTAGTTGGTAAAGCCGAATATCCAGCCACTTTTATAGTCGGCGACTAGTCGGCAAAAACGCCGACTAGTCGGCCATTACTTTAAAGAACATAAATTAACATAATATCCTAACCTAACCACCTATTTATTATTTATTTAAGAATTGCATTTATATTAAATAGAATCGAATTTGTTTTATATAAAAAAAAAACCGGCCAAGTGCGAGTCGTACTGGCGCACCGATAGTTCCGAATCATTTTTGGACATATAAAGTGAATAAATCCGGACCGCATAACTAAGTTTGTTTGTGAAAGAATTTTAATGATTTTGAAAAAACTGTACTAGTTAGGAACATTTTATTTTAGGATTATTTTTGGTGCCATATTTGGGTCAATTCCTATCAACTCTAATTATTTCAGATTTTTCGCCCCGCAAACTTCGGAGATAAGGGAATGATAATTTTTCGGACATTTTTCATCGTATGTCGAAAACCTAGAGACATAAAATAAAATAAAAATATATTTTAAAATGTACAGATTAAGCCCTTTCATATGATATGTCACTTGACCTAGTAACCCCACTTTAAAATTTCAGACCCCCACTCCGGCCCCTTTTGCAATGATAATAAAAATATTTTTGGACTTTTTTCACTTGCAATAAAGTTGAACAAGCATTCTTAATAACTGTTCCAAAGGAGGTCAACAATATTTGGCTAAATGAAGTACCGAGGTACACTCAGTTGAATAAAATACCCTAAATTATACTGAATAATGTTGTGTTTTTATTTTTTTTTTATCGTCACCTGGAGACGAGAAAAAAATACTTTTAATTTCAATAAAAAGCACTCCAACCAATATGGCGCTCAAGTGCTCTATCAGTCAACTACCTAATGCCGTATCCACACTTAGGTCAAACCATAGACATAGAATACTATAGACATAGCCTAAGAGATAAAGCCGCTGGCCGTTTTGTGTGCGGTTCTGAATTTGTATTAGTGTGCGTGACGAGTTGACTGGTTGACGCTTCAGTGACGTCACTGTATCAAACCATTGCGCCAATGCGCGGTGAACTTTACAGTGACGTCACTGTATTACTGTCAACGAGAAATGACAGGCTTCACACAGTATACAGACATGGTTAGACTAACTCCAGTATATTCTTCCTCCAAGGGTCAAACCTTGACAAACCCACGGACATCTAATATTATTAGACAAAACAACTGCCTGGCTTGGCTTGCGTGGGTTTGCCGTTTATGGTTTTGTACACAAATCAAAAGAAGCTTGCAATAAACGCTTGCGCCACACGTTCAGTCCATTTGTCGAGATTTGTAGTTTACGGCAAATGTCAAGTGTGTGAAACCGGCATAACACAATTTTAAAACAAACAATAATGTTAATAGATTATCTATGGTTATGTTATTTTGTCATTATAATAGTGATGTGCAAAGATAACACTGAGTGGAAAGGACTTTTTAGTAACTTAATCGATTAGGTAACATTTGTTACTAATGTCAACATTTTCAACTGCAGATTAACAGAAAAATAGTTGTGTTTGTAGTTATTTAATCATTACTTTAAAAAATACGATTTTTAGTAATAAATAGTAATACAATTGCGATCAGTAAACATTAAATTAAATAATTACTAAAAATAGTAACGCAGTAAATAATCGAGAGCTAAATCGAGATGCACTTCACCATGCTTGCACGTGCTTATGCAATGTTGCCATATGATTTAATTGTGTTACAAGTTTTTTAAATTTTAAATTACTTATTAAATGGTATATAGTGAATTATTTAATAAAGTACAGTGATATTCTAATTCCTCTATTTTTTCTCTATGTTTTGGTGCATGTTTACCTTGCGGTACAAGTTTAGCCAAAATTGTTTGGAAGATTGGTGACCTCCTTTCAAGTCGATAGCATAAGTAGTTGCTGAAATAAGCAGGTGTGACAGACAGACAGACAGACAGACGAAGTCGCACCATAAGGGTTCCTTTTTTACCATATTGGTACGGAACCTTAAAAAACACTAAGTAACGGCGATCGAATGTGAGTGGCGAACATTACCGATTCCATCAGAACACCGTCGAAAGCAATGATCGGCTTGACCGACAAGTCGGCCGACTAATCGGCCTTTTTCCAGCCGCCGACTAGTCGGCTAGTCGCCTATTCGGCTAATCGGCCAATCTCATAGTCGGCCCATCACTAGTATCTGGGGCGGAGTGTAGGAGTTGGAGTATACGCTTAGGGGCTCTATGAAAGGCATAATCATACATACCACATCAATATAGGTATGCAAAATACTTAGAACTACAATGTGAATAGTTAAAAATACAGTTCATTCGGCTTTTTACATGGCAATAGGTATTGTACTAGTTGCATCTTTATTAGTTATTTGAAATAATTGTCTCTTAACAAGAAATTACAATTTAACAAATACTAACCTTCTTTTGTTTGAGCATTAGTTATTTGGAGATCAAAATCTGATGTCTTTCCAATTCGTTTCTGCTGCGATATAGCAGATTTCAAATCCCCTACTGATATATGTAACCCATCAAAAGTAACTGTGTCGTAATCCAACGCACTTTTGAACTTGTAATGCACAGACATTTCAGTTTTTCAAATAGTATTAGCAACATGACAATTGACAACACATGGAATCACGGTAGAGAGTAAGATTTCACTTCCACAGTTCACTTTTAGGAATTGCAAACGAAAGTAACGAGCAGGTTACTATTTAAAGCTTCTACAGTTCAATTAATTCACTTGTATTATATTTTTATTCCATCAAAGTGTTTGAAATCTAATGAAATCAAATCAGTCCAATGCAATCCGTTCATGCCGAAATTCTCGAGGAATGGCCGCTGGGCTGGGCGTGGGCGCCATATTGAAGATTTGTGGTCATAGATTATACAGTATAGACTGAGATAGATGCGTCACTCAAGGGTTTTAAAAATTAACTGGCGCCTCCGTCCGATAGATGGCGCGCATTTCATTTATACATTTTGGTTCCAAAATAAACCGGCAGAGGGCGGTAAATGCGTACTGAATGAATTTTATTCATTTATTTTCAATGGTATTATGAATTAATAGATTAAAAGCGCTTTTTAAATTCTACATATTTACTGTATTACAATAAGTAAAAAGCGCTTCTAATCGATTAATTCATAATACTACATTATACAAAACTGTAGGTAGGTATATTGGTATTAAATAAAATAAAAAAAGTTCAATATACATTTTATTTCATGTTACCTGAATTACATGTTATTTACTAACAACATTATTTTATTCTTCAATTATTTGAATAGGCGTAGGCGTGTCAAACACCACTTGTTACTTGTTTATTCGACAGACATTTATTTTATTTATTATGAGTAAAAGGAAAGGTTCAAGCAGGCTATTTTGGTAGAAATCATTTCGATTATATATCATGTGATGTAATTAAACAAATAGCGATAGGCAGTAATATAATAACTTATCCAAGTCTAAATAAATAAACTTCGGGTATCTTTGAATGCGAAGAATTGAATAAGGTAATTTGTTTTAATTTTTAACACTCTCCCAACTGATATACCTACTTGTTATGTAAATTTATTGATTTAAGGTCTGCTAACAGTTATTACATTCATACCTAAGCTTAACAACATAACATAAATGTAATTTAACAAATACATGACCACTTAAAAGCAAACACCACATTCGCTGATAAGTTTAATACACTCTAAAACAAAAAAGATAGATTTTTAATTATTTCAACAGTTGTGCTTATTTGAGAGATATTGTTTTACATTATTATGGAAATTATATAATGAGATACAATTCATATTTGTTATTTTTTAAGTCCCTTTTCAATTCTTCGCTTTCAATGTTACAAAGAATTCAAAGTTGCCTACCTACTTACTCAAAGTGGCCGTATGTATACACCGTGAGCCCGAGGTACCCGAAAGATTTTAAATATCGATTCTGATGCCTAATTGGAGAATCTTACTAATATTATAAATGCGAAAGTTTGTGAGGCCATCCTCACAAACTTTCGCGAGAACAAACATCCATACATCCATATGTATGGATGGATGTATGAATGTTTGTTACTCTTTCACGCAACAAGTACTGAACGGATTTTGATGAAACTTTACAGTAATACAGCTAATACATCAGAATAACACATAGGCTACTTTTTATCCCAAAAACGCGGGCGAAGCCGCGGGCGGAAGCTAGTGTAGTATATATCCTACTAATATTATAAACGTGAAAGTTTGTGAGGATGTAAAGGTATGGATGTAAAGATGTATGGATGTATGGATGTTTGTTACTCTTTCACGCAAAAACTACTGAACAGATTTTGATGAAACTTTACAGTAATATAGCTTATACATCAGAATAACACATAGGTTACTTTTTATCCCAAAAACGCGGGCGAAGCCGCTGGCGGAAGCTAGTAGTTGGATAAAGCCGAATTTTCGAGATATTCTTTTAAATCTTCTTCAGTCTCTTTAATAATTTTACCACTTGCGGTTGACGTTTTTGTGAGGTAGAACCTGAAAAAATATAATGTTGATATTATTCTCATTGTTTAGGATAAATAGTTAAGAAGGGAATGTCACAAGTCACAACATACCATCCTACTAATATTATTTATAAACGTGAAAGTTTGTGAGGATGTAAAGATGTATGGATGTTTGTTACTCTTTCAGGCAACAACTACTGAACAGATTTTGATGAAACTTTACAGTAATATAGCTCATACATCAGAATAACACATAGCCTACTTTTTATCCCAAAAACGCGGGCAAAGCCGCGGGCGGAAGCTAGTCATGTAAAATGTTATTGTTAGTAACACAGATTTTTTGTTTGATCAACATTGTTAGCGTTAAAACAGTATTTATTTTAAAACTAATACCTAAGCTTATGAAGTTATGAGCGAGAACAGTACAGTACAGTTCTCGTTTTTATCATGCATCTTCCACCATCACCAAAAGTGCAAATTATGGAATGAACTTGTTGTTGAAATGAAGGCTCTCCAATAGGGAGAAGCAATGAAATGGCATGTCAATATCATTCCTGATAATTATAGGCCATTGTGAGTATGGTGACATACTATCAGGCAGGCCATTGATTGTTTTACCTTCCATATCCAATTACAAAAAAAAATCTTTACCTTCTGGATGTTTTGAAGCTATAGAAGTTTTATGGCAGCCTGACGTTGATGATTGCGTTGTTGGTGAGACATCAGTTACCCACATCAGAGGTAGTATTTAGTATTATGAAGTAATGTTGTTTATCTGTTTATAATTTCATTCTTAATGAAGCCAACTTCATAAAATTTTAAATAAAATATATCTTTTATGATAAGTTTGTTTTCACTGTCGGGCGGAACATTAATAGGCAGCAGGATTATGGTTCACTTTGTGGCTTCAGTTCAGCTTACAAGTTTACAACTCATTACATATCTGTAATGGGGCAACGGGGAAACGGTAAAAAAGAATGTCGGTGGACAGGCTAATAAACTGCCATTATCATACTGAATGGAGATCATCAAAAGAATAAGATAATTTGTACTTACGATCATGCGCACATCCAAAATAACACTATAAACGTGATTTGTTAGGCATTTTGATCAAAATCCAAATCGCAATGCATAATCAAAAGTCCGTGTAAACGCCAAGTCTATCCTGTTGGAAGGATAGGTGTCAAAAATCAGGCCATGTGGGGTCCGAATCGTTCAGGGACCTCAAAATCCGTGAGAATAGTTTAAAGACGATAAAATAACATAATATCCTTAAAAAAAAGTCAGTTTGAAAACTTTTTCCCCATTGTCCTGACATGTTTTAATGTTGCTATACGAAAAAATATAGTTTTACAAACAATTAAAGACAAATAATGATCAAATAATCTTTATTTTCATGGTCTATTAATACGCAATAAATCATGTTTTATATATTTTATGTAAATAATGTATTTTTTAATAAAAATATAATATTGGAATGAATGCTGATTATTGCTGATGTATTTAGCGACATCTAGTAGCATATTATAGAAAACTTACTTTAAAAACTAACGCCTCCGTACGCTAGATGGCACTACATTCTTAGAAAAATATGAAGTAAGCGACTTTCACCCCCCTGTTTGTGGTTGTGGTTGTGAATCTATATATAAAAGTACTCTGTGTTGTGAATAGTCTATGGTTGTGAACTTGTGAGTTGTGACTCAAGGAATATAATACTCTCTGTTCTCTGTTGTGACTTGTTGCCAGTGTTGTGTTGCCAACTTTTTTTGGACAATCCGCAATAATTAACTTTTCAAACCATCAGCCAGAATCATAAATTATCATAATTTACATGATAAAAAAATAAAGCCTCGATTATTTACTCGACATTCGAATGTTTGATTGGTTATTACCTAGCATAAAAATATATACAAATCACACAGATTTATATAAAAAATATTAATAACTATACACAACACGACAGGCACGCTTGCCCGTCTAAACTAGTAGGCAGGGGAATCTCCGAACTTCTGAGTATAATTGTAGTTTTGGCATGTTTATTTACTACCTACGTCGTATTGATTATCTACGTCTAATAAGTTGGAACTAGGTACTCATTGCAAACGTAACATTATTATTTTCGAGAATCTCTGAATGGTATTTTCTACATCATAATATCGAAACCCCCTTGTGTCATCGGGCCTTTTCATAACAAAAAACAGTTTAGGTTTTAGTGGTTAAATGTCTTGCATACCATTATCTGTTGTGAACTCAACAACTAACAAAAACCACCAGCCACTAAAAATTCTTTCGCTGAAAGAGGGGTCTTAACCACCAGTTTTAGAGGAAAATTCATTGAGTTGGCAACATTGGTTGTGGCTATTTTATTTCTTTGCCGGTTTAGAGCCTCGGACCAATAATCCTACGGACAGAGTACCTATTTAAGGGTCGCGTCCACTAGAGAGCCGAGTCGAATCGAATTAATTCGCCTGCTATAATTTACTATGACAGTGCGTCCACTATAGTGCGCCGCGGTGCGCCGAATCGAATCTCCCGGGCGCATCGGTCGTGACTTCGTGAGGCGAATTTCTTCGCCAGCGCGTTTCAACTCGACGCGGCACGTCTCAGTGGAGTGGACGCGGGGTAGCGGATGCGCTTCAACGCGTTTACGTTTTAAAACATACATTTTTTCGTAGGTTTTCGTTATAACATAAATATAGAAGGAAATAATGAATTAATGCGGGATTAATGAATTCAACTCGTAGTTTATTTATTATCATAAAGCATAGGTACAGTTTTACAAATAAGTAGACCGTACATAAAAATAAATCATTATTATACCTACCTACTATGCAATCACCTACCTACGTTATTTATTTTCACTTTATTTAATTGTTCTTTGCCTAATTTATCTTAGAGATTAAGAATTGAAATAAAAAATCGAAATAAAATGATTATGCCGTTGACATTCTGAAAAAACCAATAAAACAAAAACGGGTGCATGCTCCACAGAATATCGAATATCATGTCGACAGCAACTAAAACCTTTGAATTGAGAACTCATTAGTCGGGCTGTACTTCATTGGACCTCCACAGAATATCATGTCAACAGCAACTAAAACCTTTGAATTGAGAACTCATTAGTCGGGCTGTACCAAAGAGTATAGTAACTATACCAGCTGTACTTCATTAGATCATTCACAGCATACATAACCTCACTGTCACAAATACGAAGATTTCTCTTTAACCCAATTACGTACAAAAACCAATAAAAAATGTAAATATGACAATTCGAAATATTTAATAAGTATAAGTATCAAAACTTCATCTGGTAAAATTACACTATAAAGAATGTTGCCATGTAAAAAGTTTCGATTAAATCTCAGGCTCAGCTTTCGTTTGCCAGACTATACTCTTGAAATACTCGATCACACCAAACTAATTTCATATCTGTACCGACATACACAATCTGAAGCCCAGCGTTCTATGGGCGTCTGCCAGTGTCCTTTTCAATAAGTAGACCTGTACAAAACGTCACAATATGGAGCATGGTCAGTCCTATTCTACAGTGCGGCCGCCACCGACCGACCGGCCGACATGTACTACTATTAAACTGCATTATGACTATCATAATGTGTATAACCATAAAAAAAAACCTTTTATTACTTTTTGAATTTGAGTGCGTACGGAATTTATAATTATGACGAAAGGATGACATTAGTGTGCTTTCCAGAAAACAACTGCAGATTTGAGGTTTTAAACTAAAAACTGAGATGTCTTGTGAAAAATTGTAAATCTACAGTTAAAACTGTAGAGTTGGTAACACTGCACGATAGAGATGGGTAGTTCGCGAACGAAAGATAAAAATTAACTAGTTTAACGGGTATAAATCACACACAATTTATAGTTAAAAACAAAATATTTACTG
Source organism: Thalpophila matura (assembly GCA_948465475.1). Taxonomy (NCBI): domain Eukaryota; kingdom Metazoa; phylum Arthropoda; class Insecta; order Lepidoptera; family Noctuidae; genus Thalpophila; species Thalpophila matura. The sequence goes on along the minus strand of OX419185.1, from coordinate 9,292,091 downwards.
TCTTCGCACACGTGATACAAAGGGGTAACAGAAACAACAACAGTTCACAGTAATTACACAAATAGTGGCGTCTCGCCCCGAGATTCGCGGAGGATTACTAAATTATGTACGTCCGTCATCCGTCGGCGTTCGGGCGGCTCTCTCTCTCGCATCGCTGGCCAGCGGACCCGACTCGCGAGCCGTTGGCGAGCGGGTTGCGGCGGGGGGGTGGTGCGGTATTGCGCGGGACGTACTAAATGCGGCAAGCGCGAGACGCCGCGCCGCATAGCAACAACATTTAATAATAATATATCGTGAAATCCCGCGTTACACTCTCCCCCTCTAGCCTAACTAAGGGTCCCCACAGTTGGGCTAGTCTAAATACCTACGCGGCCTTCCGCGTTTTCGCTTCTCCCTAACAGGAGGCTGTACTTGGCCGGAGAAGGGCGTGAGATGCGAAACGTGATATTTCCCCACGTCTCCACCGGTCTGTATATTCTTCAGCCTATAAGTGGTCGGGCTAACGATCTTCCCGATTTCGTATGGGCCGTCACGGCGTGGGATAAACTTCGCGGACTGTCCGCGCCCTGCGTCGTTCGGTCCCTGCGTTTTAAGCAAGACGAGGTCGCCTACCTTATACTCTGGCGGAGTCCTCCGCTTCTGGTCGGCGTTCCCCTTCTGGATGGCTTGCGCCTTCTCATGGGTGTCCCTGGCCTCATCCAGGGTTGCAGCCATCTTCTTTAGATAAGGCGTGATGCTGGGCACGAAGTTATCGTGCTCTACGATAGCCCTCATGTCTGTCGCAGAGTCGGAAGGAGCGCGCAGCTCTCTCCCGAAGGTTAGGTATGCCGGCGAAAACCCTGTGCTACTGGTGTTCGCTGAGTTCATAGCAAACCTAATCGCAGCGAGGTGTAAGTCCCAGGTGGTATGCTCGTGACCTACAAGCATGGCTAACTGAGGTTTGAGGTCTCTGTTCTTACGCTCTATGGGATTGGCCTCAGGATGGTAGTAAGGCGTGAGTGACTGGCTGATCCCCAAAACGTGGCAGACCTGCTGCATTACTTCACTCACGAACTGCACGCCGTTATCGCTAATGAGGCGGCGTGGTACTCCATACCTAAGAAAAACCTCATTCGCCAGAGTCTGAGCACATTCTACGCTGGTGGCATTCTCTAGTGGAAACAATTCCACCCAGCGCGAGCATACATCTTCTACGATCAATACCCACCTGTTCTTCCTAGGTGTCTCTACAAGAGGACCAAACAGGTCCACAGAGACTACCTCGAATCGTCTTGACACAGCGGGAGTTTGCAGCAACCCTGCTGGTTTGCGGTTGTCCGCCTTATACCTCTGGCAAGGCACGCACTCTTTAATGTAGTTCGTAATAAACGTGCGCATACCTGGCCAATAGTATCTAGCGCGAACACGGCTCAACGTGCGCTCCACACCGAAATGGCCAGCTGTAGGCGCATCGTGGAGGTCGGCCATGATCTGCCTGCGCTCTTGCTCAGGTACAACTAAGCAACAGTCCTCACCGTCGTCTGACTCTAAGCTGTACCTGTAAAGGATACCGTCGGATATAGTATATCCGCGGTCGGACCAAGGTCTCCCCCTAGAGGGTTCGTCGGACTCCATGTCCTCAATGATTTTGCGAACCTCTGTGTCCAATAATTGATTGCCGCGGATATCGCCACTGTTCCTCTTCGGCATATCAACAACTGTCATGCATAATTCACACTCGTCCTGGTCCTGAGAACAAACGGGTCGCGACAGCGTATCTGCAACCACGTTCGAGCGACCGGGTGTGTATTCGATGCTGAGGTCGAACTCTTGTAATGTTAAGGCCCACCTAGCCAGGCGACCGCTGGGTGATCTTTGACTCATCAGCCATCGCAAGGGCTGGTGGTCCGTCCTAACAGTGACCTTCGCAGTCTCTACGTAACCGCGGAACTTACCAAGTGCCCACACGACGGCGAGAGCTTCTCGCTCGGTCGTGGAGTAGTTTCTCTCGGCGCTGGTGAGGAGTCGACTCGCGTACTCGATGGGTCTCTCATCGTGTCCCTCCCCCTGCATTAGAACAGCCCCAAGGCAATATGCGCTACTGTCAGTGCAGAGAACGAAAGGCTTCGACTCATCTGCCTGAGACAGGATAGGAGCAGATACTAGGAGAGACTTAATGCGCTCAAACGCCTCCTGTTGCTCGGCGTCCCATCGCCAAGTACTCGACTTCTTCAGGAGGTTCGTAAGAGGTCTCGCGACCTCTGCGTAATTATTAATAAAGCGTCGGAACCAACTCGACGTCTGTAAGAAACACTTAAGGTGTTTTACATTTTGAGGGGCGGCCATGTTGTCAATGGCCGCAGTCTTGTCGGGATCTACTTGTATCCCGCCTGGCACGATGACGTGACCTAGGAATTTGACGGACTCCCTCGCAAAGGTACTCTTTTCCCTATTGACCCGCAGCTTAAACATGGCCAGGCGATCGAAGACTGCCTCCAGGTCAGCCAGGTGCCTCTCGAAGGGTCCTGGCGACAGCAATATGAGATCGTCAAGATAAGCCAGGAGTTCCACCTCCTTCAGGTTAGAACGGAACCGGTCCATCAGCCTTTGAAAAGTGGCTCCAGAATTCCGCAGTCCCATCGGCATCCGCTTGAATCTGAAGGTACCAAGTGGCGTTGTAAACGCCGTCTTGTCTTGGTCCTCGGTGCAGACACTGACCTGATGGTAGCCTGAGCGAAGGTCCAGGGTGGTCATATACTCACTGGTTTTGGCTGCGTGCAGGATGTCCTCAATGCGCGGGAGCGGGTACCGGTCTGGCTCGGTGACAGCGTTAAGTTTCCGGTAATCAATGCAGAGCCGTAAACTCCCATCCTTCTTACCCACAAGTACAACGTTGGAGGCCCAAGGGGACTCGCACTCTTCAATCACGTCGTCTCGCAGGAGCTTGTCAAGCTCCTCCCGCAAGGCCTCTTTCCTACGTTGTGAGATCCGGTACGGCGGACAAGCGATAGGTTCTTGCTGTGCGCTCACCTTTATACGGTGCGTGGCAAATTCTGTGGCCGGTCCGTCGCGTGCGAATTGTGGCGCTCGGTCCTCAATAAAATTATTGAGTGTATGTCGTTGCTCGGGGGTTAACTTAGATCCTTCATCTGAGCGCAACGCTAACTCTGTAGAAGCGGCACGCATTAGGTCCGAGTCATTCGGGCTAAGCGTGTAATTATAGACAAAATTGTATAAGTGTCCGGGACTATCCGAGAATGTCCAAGCGCGCCGGGCGACGTCTATTACCATGCCGGCCCGGGTTAAGAAATCTATACCTAAAAGAGTTTTAGTGTCACCACCGGGCAACACTAACAATGGTAATATTATCTTACGGCCTTGAATAGTGATACCTACCTCGGCTGTCAACAGTTCCCTCCAACCTTGGGTTCCATCGGCCAGGTGTATAAACCGTTTAGTATCACTAAACTGAACTCCTGAGTCCAATAAGACTCGGTATAATAGAGGGCTCGCTAGGCTATGTGTAGCGCCGGTATCTACAATCGCCACACCGTTACGGCCCATAACACAAATATTTACCATCGGGTAGGATTCGCGCGCGCTCATGTTTGTTATTGTTACTGGCGAGTCGCACGAAGTCCCACTCGTATCACTCGAAGTACTACAACTATTACTACGACAATTATTTAATTCGACGTTATTGAATAACGTTTTTACACAAACATCACATTTCGACCTCACTACCCCGGGTTTACCGCAACCATAACATCTCACATTTTTTGGTGGTCCGTCACTAATCGACCCCTTACTAGAGTTACTATCGGTCGCTTTTTCGCGACTGCGACACTCATCACTAACATGACCAAATAACTTGCAATAACTACAACGCGGTCTATTCTTGTTGTTGCTACGCAACGCGGTCGAACTCGATCGAGTAGGCGAACTCGATCGCGTGAGATTGCGGTCGGTGGTAGGCGCCGCAAATGTTTTCGATTGCGATTGCGCATTCTTATTATTACTGATAACGGAAGGGGTTACCTTAAGCTCCTTGTAAGTATCCTCCGCGATCCTCGTTTTGTACATCAAGTCGTCTAAACTACGAACATTATCGCGGGGCACTCTTTTTACGATTCGCTTATGTAATAACCCGTAACACATATCTAACTGCACTATTTCGTCGAGTTTATACGGTAATTTAGCTATTAACGCGCGCACTTTACATATAAACGTTTCGGCGCGTTCGTCTTCTTGTTGCTCGGCGGCGTAGATTTGGCGCAGAATACGATGCGCGGGTTGCGCCACGCCGTACGTCGCGCGGAGGCGCGCGATCGCGTCCGGCCATGTGGTCGCCGACGCCTTGACGCCGCGCCACCATACCGCCGCTTCGCCTTCGAGCAACATCGGCAATCCTCGGACGGCATGCTCATCAGTTACGGCTGCACATTCCTTATAGATCTCGACGGCGTCCAGGAATGCTTCCAGGACTTCAGCGTCCTGGGATGACCCGGAGAACCTCGCCGTACATTTCGTGAAATTAGCGCCGGCGCTGGCGCTAGCGGCGACAGCGGCACTCCCGCTGCTTGCGTTCACCGTTGGAGAGACCCCGACTGGGGTGGACGCTCTGAATTCGCTGGTTGATGCCATCAGCGAGTGTATCAGGTTTCTGTTAGCTTCCGCTTGCGCACGCGTAACGGTCTCGATCAGCGTGGACAGGAACTGTTCCGTGGGGAGTTGAAACTCCGGTTGTTGGGTCGGCCTCGAGCCGGCGCTCACGGGTTCCTCAGCATGGCCTTGCTCGACCACGCTATCCTCCGCCTCAGTGAACGTGACGTCATCCTCGCCCTCTTCCTGTTGTCGACGGATCGCTCCTCCTCTCGTCGTTATCGGCATCTTCACGTGAGTGGTGATAACGCAAGGCGAATGTCCGTGCTTCTTCCCAGCAAGGTAGGTAGGTACGGGTGGTCACGTACGCGCTGGGTCACAGTTCGTTATTACGCAATAAGTACATACGCGGTTCGAGCCACAAGTATGGGCGCCAGTTTAACGGGTATAAATCACACACAATTTATAGTTAAAAACAAAATATTTACTGTCTTCGCACACGTGATACAAAGGGGTAACAGAAACAACAACAGTTCACAGTAATTACACAAATAGTGGCGTCTCGCCCCGAGATTCGCGGAGGATTACTAAATTATGTACGTCCGTCATCCGTCGGCGTTCGGGCGGCTCTCTCTCTCGCATCGCTGGCCAGCGGACCCGACTCGCGAGCCGTTGGCGAGCGGGTTGCGGCGGGGGGGTGGTGCGGTATTGCGCGGGACGTACTAAATGCGGCAAGCGCGAGACGCCGCGCCGCATAGCAACAACATTTAATAATAATATATCGTGAAATCCCGCGTTACACTAGTTCTAGATTGTATACTCTTTGTAGTTCACTAGCTATCTATCTCTCTATCACTCGTTCAAGCTGTCTTCAGACTACGCTATACTATATAGTATAGCGCATGCTATATAGTATAGCGCGCCCTACAAAGCCATACAATATAGTATAGTACAGTGTGAACACAATTATGCGGTTAAGGTAAAAGACAATTTGAAATATTTAATGTTTAAGTATCAAAACTATATCTGGTAAAATAACCCTATAAAGAATGTTGCCATGTAAAAGTTTCGATTAAATCTCAGGCTCAGCTTTCGTTTGCCAGACTCTACCTCCAGTATATTATTCCTCCAAGCGGAGCACTTTTGTATGGAACCGCGTCCGCGCCCGCTTAACGCAGTTTCAAGCCTAATATGCTCTTAGAAGCCAGCACGTGTAAATGCTTGACTCAACCATCAAACATTGTAAACGGTCAACATACTTGGCTCAAGCCAAAATCTACGTGCTTGCCGTCAAGCCACTTGACCGTCTCGGACACAGATTACTATAAACCTAGTCTCGGAACCTCTTTACATAATTCGAATGGCAAGCCAAAAAATATCAACATGGCAGCATTTAACCGGAAATAATCATAAAATATATTAATTGCATTTAAAAGTATTATAAATTATAAACGTAATTTATTGAATTAAATTAGAAAAAAAATGATTTTTATTATGGAATTTAGAATTGATAGTATCTAAGATATTGAGCCGTTTTTAATCTAAAGTATCAAGTACTTGTTTCTCTACATATTTGGCAAATTGCCATGAACTTCCGGTTTCAGATAAAGACACACGCGGATCTATTGAGAAAAAAACGCGATTAAATCATAAAAGTAACTTGAAAGGAAAGACTTATTTAGTAAATTTACACTGTCTGTTTATAATATGTCCAATAACGGTGCTCCGGACTCTTGGGAAAGTCAAGCTGATGTCATAAGTGAACAAGGTGCAAATGATTCGGACGATGTGTCTGCAAAATTTTCCACGTTGAACGTGAATGCCGTGGAGTTCGTGCCTTCTTTTTGTAAGCCTTCACAGGCTTCCGACGATTCCGAATCCCCCACTACTCCACTAAAATCAGAAAGTGGTTCAACAAAATCTGTGGGGAGTCCTGTCTTGAACGGTAAGTCAGATGTCTTGTCATAACTATCTGCATTGAAGCTTTTTGTGTTTTAAATTTGTTAGAATTCATTGTTATTACAAAGCAATTACCTTCACGGTACCAGTACACCAACTGAAAATCAAACGGTTACTAAAGCGGAACATACGTTCGATGACTTAATTTTTTTTCTGAATCCAGTTCTAACGGGTTATTTCTCGACACGCGGCGGGCGACTTTATCTTTATACCGTATATATTCGCTATTTCATAACTTTCTCTTGGATAATAATATAAATTTATTAGAATTCTGCAAAAGAAGATAATGGATAAAGGTGTGTATAATTTCGTATCAGTCTTTGGATAATTCCTTAATAATTTCTATAGTGAATCATAATAATTATTGTACATTTAACTTGCATTTGGATCGATTTCCCATTTTATGACAGTCATAATTTAACTTTGTTCAAAAGTATATTTCTAATGTAAGTATTTCAAAAGTGCATCAAATATTGTCTACAATGTGGGTTTTCCAGAATACACATCATCAGTCTGTTTTTACAATACTTGAGGATGAATTCCTTTATTTTCTTAGATTCTGTGTCTCCTATGTACATAGTTTAAAATATAATAGAAGAATGACAAATTAATGTATTTATTCACATATTTATGTCTGTTTTACATGGTACACTTTACTAAATAATATTATATTTATAACCTACTGGTAAGTAATTAAAATAATTAATCCCTATATTATGATTTTCTGTAAAAAAAGGATAAATTTCTTCCAGTTTTATGTGTTCAACTAAGAATATGTTTTTATAACCTATTATCATTTCATTTTATAAATATCATATTTAATTGATATATTTAAATTAAATATTTATAAAATAATTGAACCATGTGGCAAAAACATTACCTACTTCTTTATTCTTTTAGGTACTTTTTAGGTACTAAATTGAGGTTAGAACTCAATGAGTAAACCAGTTTAGTTAGTTTTGATTAATTTACATTAAGTTATAAGTAGGTATAACCTTAATAATAGAAACATGCAAAATCACCGAATCAGATATGTATTTGCTTATCAGCTAAATAGTTGATGTTTTGATTGGTTAAGCAAAACAGTTGTTCATCATTATGGTCATTGGTCAGATCATTATATTATACCTATTAGTGTTGCAATGATTACGATTAATCGTAATCAACGATTATTGGCATTTAGCGATTAATCGTAATCGTCGATTATTGTTGCGATTATTTAACGATTATTCGAATTACGTATTTTTTCTAATTTAATCATGTATTTGTCTCAACCTATACTCTGAAATAAATCTAAACGAAACATATTTTTCAGTGGCATTGGTTCTTCCGACAAAAATTTGAAGTTCTACAAAAATGTATTTTGGTACGCATTCAGGAGTATTAGTTTGATTCATGTTGGAAGCATTACCTACATATTAGTTGCATGCCAAATTTAGCAAAAAAAGACTTGACAGCTATTTACCCAACTATTTTTTAAGGAGCGTAATGTTTTTCGAGTATATGTATGTTCATCTGTTCTTTTGTAGCCTCCTGTAGCCTATATGATGAAAAAAAATTATATCAGTCATTTTTGGTCACAAACACTAATACTTTGATAAATAAAAAAACCACTTGATTTTTAATAATTTTTAATTTTTAATAAGTCTCAAAACATTCATTGTAATTTATTGTTAACACGACACAAACTTAAATCGGTTATTGGAATTATAAGTGACTTTAATTTTAAAATGCTACAAACCTGATTAAGTCACTGAATATTACATTATAAATCGGAAGAAAACAATCGCAAAGCTGAATTGGTTGTTTCCAAACTAAAAATCGAAAGAGAACTTACCAATTGATTCGGAATGAAAACGACCAAATAAGCTTTGGGTTACTACCAGACTGATTGCACGATGTTCAGCCCTTAGCGATGCAGACACAACTCTTACTGCGTCGTTTTCCCTCAAATGCACGTTTGCATTTTGCCGCGTAAAGCCTGCAATACATGTTGGCCGAGCGTTGTCGAGTGAAGGCCAAATCCAAGTACCAACATGTAGACGGTATATTTGCCTTATCTTGCTATCGCTCGGTGTCACTTGCCTAGTTGGTTGAGTATAGACAAGCGCCAACGTGTATAGACCTCATTTGACGTCGCTTGCCTCAACTTGCAGTCGCTCGCGATCACTTGCCTCACTTCGGAGCGGTGTCGGTTTTTCTGCGCAAATCAAAGGCGCTCGCGCGCGCTCGGACAATAGTGTTCACATGTTTGTCTAGACGTTCGGCAAGTTTGACTTCAACCGCATAATAGCGCGCGGACAAACAGTGATCGCGACAACAAGTGATCGCGAGCGACTGCAAGTTGTGGCAAGCTACGTCAAATGAGGTCTATACACGTTGGCGCTTGTCTATACTCAACCAACTAGGCAATTGACACCGAGCGACAGCAAGACAAGGCAAATATACCGTCTACATGTTGGTATTGGCCTTCACTCGACAACGCTCAGCCAACATGTATTGCAGGCTTAACAGTTTTGTCCTGTTCCCGCTCCAATATGGCTACGTTTGAACTATTGTTGCATAAAGAATTTTGTTTTAAGTCTTTTTATGACGATAACTCAATTTTCGATTTTTTTGAATTGTGTCGATATCGTTCTAAGGCAGCCGTTACACGCTCAATCCAGATCACGATCCAAGCAAGGTGACGGACGATTATGACCTTTATAATTATGACCACCTTGCTTGGATCGTGTTGGATCGTGATCTGGATTGAGCGTGTAACGGCTGCCTATAGGTGCGATATATTTTACCTTATACAGGGTGGCAGGTTAGACAGTAGAAATATTCAAAGGGGTCATTGTACTCATCATTATGATAAATTTTTACTATGGGACCAATCTTGAAATCGCGAAAAAAAATACAGCTTCTGTTCCATACATTTATCTAAACTAATATTATAAAGAGGAAAGATTTGATTGTTTGTATGTTCTATTGTAATGGATAAACTCGAAAACTACTGGGGGGTGATTCTCGCGGGTTCGATATTGATATCGCCTTCGATATATATTGCATCAACTGTCAAAATCCCTACCATTTTGACATTTGTTGCGATATATATCGAATTCGATATCAATATATCACCCGCGAGAATCACCCCCCTGGGGGGTGATCGATATCAATATATCACCCGCGAGAATCACCCTCCTGAACCGATTCTAAAAATTCTTTCACCTACATAGTACATACAGAAGCTACATTATCGTGTGACAGACAGACAGACAGACAGATGAAGTCGCACCATAAGGGTTCCTGTTTTACCATTTTGGTACGGAACCCTAAAAACACGTATTTTATTATTTTCATCAGATCATAATATGTAAAGGATGGTGATTAAAAAGTCAGGCTGATTATTATATTGTATTGTAATATGTATTTTCTATGGGCCTTGATGCCTGAATTAAATAAAAAAATAAATAAATAATAAACTATAAATTCATTTTCACACCACCTGCTCGAAAATGTCAAATTATATGTCATGTAACTCTCACCTAAAGTAGGTCATTAAAGCCCATGGGCAATTATATTGTACTGAATTTCATTATAACCCTCGGTTAATAATGTGATTTGAATTTGGAACCTCAACTTTCGTATGAACACTTTCACCACAGAGGCCTGCACCAAAAAGAACTTGTTCGAAAATCAAACTGGTCAGCACGCGTAGAATACAAAAAAGGCGCGAATATTACAAATCACTGTATTCCAAACGACAAATTCTATAAAAAAATTCAAGTGACGACAGTGATATATGACTCCAGAGTCGATAAAAAAAACTATTGGAATTATTAACAATAAAGAAAAACCTCCATGGTACGGTCAGCTTGACATTGGTCTATAGTGTACAGTGTACACGCTGGTAATATAGTTAGCTAGTGGAGAAACTAATAGATCCTACACTACTGTAATTAAAACTTTATTAGAACACTATTGCTTTTTATTTTCTCGCAGGTGTGAAAAGTAGAGTATACTCCTCGGGGATAAAACGTGTCTTTGTCTAGGGCGAGCTTATATCCCTTGTTTCACTCAGGATTCTAGTTTTAACTCCCTCGCTTCGCTCGGGAGTTAACCCTAGAATCCTTCGTAGTACTCGGGCTTCAATATGACGCCCATGACATGAGACACTGCTTTATCCCCTTGGTGCATAATCTACTATTATAACGACAGGTTGTGGAGATGGCGGTGGAGAAAGTTGTGACGGTGGCGCTGCATCAGCCTCGCCCCGGGTGGAAGAACCGCCTCCCGTGCCTCCCGCCGCTGGCAGCCCCGCCGTTGTGTCGCCGGTCATTGGCACACCCGCCTCCGGCACACCAGCCGATGGCACTTCTGCTGTTGGCACGCCTGACACTACCCTTGCACCCTCAGCCCCTATGGTCCCATTACCTGTACCAACTGATGTCTCCCCCACTGCTGACAGCTGGGAAGCTGAAGCAGACGATGCCCTACTTACCCCTGAAGACAACAACGACCCTGAGGATGAAGAAATTGAACAACAGGTGAGTTGACGATCATCCCACGTAGGTACCTATTATACAGGGTAAAATTAAAACCAGTGCGGATATTTTAGGAGGTGAAAGTACTCATGAATATGATCAACTTTTATCATGGGACCGACACTGAAATATGAAAAAAAAAATCAGCTGTTCCATACATTTTGATCGTGTTGTAGTGCATTTTTGTAGGGAACAGCTGATTTTTGTTTTCATATTTCAGTGTTTGGGCTTTGCCACCCGGATCCCCTGACGGTTTCTGGTCCCTCCCTTTGATACCGTGTGGGATGTCTTGGTATTGTATATTCGCACCTGAGTGCAGTCTAGCTACAGTTCTTAAAATCAGCGGCAACTACTTATCAGTGGCGTGCCTAGAGGGCAAGCCCGACGCTTTTTTCTCGTTTTAGAGAGTATTTATTTATGTCAATTTTTCATGAATATAAGTGATTTTTAATGTACGTATTGCCTTAATAACGATATAAACTCGCCTGCCTCTTAACACAAAACTGACGATACGAGTTTAGGATCATTTTTCTTGATTTATTGACATAATCTTGTTTCTTTAAAAATTGCCTAGGTAAGCAGATATAGTCATCTCAAAACGATACAAAAAATAATTACGAAAATGTTACAAATAATCTCAGAAAAATAAATAAAAAGTCCCGTCTACTTTTTCACGTATTTTGCTAATAGACATGAACCTTAATGGGTGGCATTAAGGTTTATTTTACTTGTCTTGATTTATTGTACAAAAAATTCTAATAAAATGAAAGTCCACATTGTGAGCGTTGTGAGTGGACCCTGTGTCGCTTGTAAGCAGCAGCTTGCAAATTAGTTTACTTACTTATTATTCCCGCAACTATCTACCGTATTTGTGCGTTTGAGCCGTGTCAATATAGTGGTGCGGTCTATTTTGTAAACGCACCCTTAAACTGGCTTTATGTTACTAAAATCACATAAATGCATAATAGTGTTGCATGCCAAATTTAGCAAAAAACGACGTGGCAGTTATTTACCCGACTATTTCTTTAAAAAATGCCAGCAAATACCCTCATGTACCTCATGTAAGGCTTCTATTCCACTTACACAACGCACCACATAATTTCCGAGACGGTAAAAAAAGAAATCTAAACTAATAAAAGATTTGGTTGTTTGTTTTTATAACCCGCACCAATAAAGAAGCGAATCGAAAATGGCGACTGGTACTTGTAATTTGTAATAGTTGTAATGACAGGTTGGACCGTCAGCAAACCAGTGTTGCCAGATAGGTGATATATTTTTATATTCTAGATCTTTGTTGTTTAAAAATAAAAACCCTAAAAAGTAGTAAGCAAGATATTTAAAAAAGCCGACCAAGTGCTAATCGGGCTCACGAACTGTGGCTTCCGTACTTACCTAGAACGTATAAAATAACTTCCAACTTCTGAGAACATAAGTAATTAAAATAGAATATTTTAGTGAATAGTGGTTGAAATCCTTTGCGTGAGTCGGACTGACACTTGGTCGGTTTTTAGTAGGTATATTTTGTAATTATCATTACTCCCCTGTATTGTTTGCGCGCTGTACCGACGTGTGTTAGTAAAGACAGCAATAATGTGCGAGTGAGAGGGAATGATTAGTGCCGCCATTTATAATTCGTTTCTTTATTAGCGCGGGTTATAATGAATAAACTCAAAAACTACTAGACCGATTTTAAAAATTCTTTCACCAGTAGAAAACTACATTATTACCAAGTAACATAGGTTACACTAAGTAACATAGGTTACACTAAGTAACATAGGTTACACTAAGTAACATAGGTTACACTAAGTAACATAGGTTACTTTTTATCCCGAAAAATATCACAGTTTCTGTGGGTCACGTGGACGAAGCCGCGGGCAAAGTGCTAGTCCAAAATAAAATGATTGTTTAATCATTTTAATATAATTGTTTTACAGGAGGATGGTGAAGCAACAAAGAAAATCCCCAAGAAAAAGCCGCCACGCGTGGAAGATACTTGTAGCAAAAAGGAACACGTAAACGTTGTATTTATTGGACATGTAGGTACGTGAAGTAATGGTCCATTGCATAATAACTTTCATTTAATGTAATAAAAGGTTCTTACTGATAGTATTTTTTTTTTAATAGATGCTGGAAAGTCTACTATTGGTGGTCAAATTATGTCACTAACAGGAATGGTGGACAAGAGAACACTGGAAAAGTACGAAAGAGAGGCGCGAGAGAAATCTAGGGAGTCTTGGTACTTATCGTGGGCACTCGATACTAATCAAGAAGGTATGTAACATAAATGTATTTTATCAATTGAACTGATACTTATTTTTAATGTACCAAACATTGTAAATGATAAATGTTTCTTTCTAATTCAGAACGTGACAAGGGTAAAACTGTTGAAGTTGGTAGGGCATACTTTGAGACTGATAAGAAGCATTTCACAATTCTTGACGCTCCTGGCCATAAGAGCTTCGTGCCGAATATGATTGGTGGCGCGGCCCAGGCTGACCTAGCTGTCCTGGTAAGTTAATATAATTATTCAATAAATTCTTAAATACATTGTCATTGTGTAGTTATAACCACTTATTTACCTAAATAAAGAGGCACTTAGGGGGCGTCCATTAATTACTTCAGTTGTTTTTCTTATAATTTGGACATCTCCCACCCCCTCCCGTGAGATTTACCCTATATACTTTTTAGGGTTCCGTACCAAAATGGTAAAAAGGAACCCTTATGGTGCGACTTCGTCTGTCTGTCACACCTGCTTATTTCAGCAACTACTTATGCTATCGACTTGAAATTTAGAACAGTTATAAAGAATAATTGTTCAACTTTATTGCAAATGAAAAAAATCCAAAAATATTTTTATTTTCATTGCAAAAGGGGCCGGAGTGGGGGTCCAAAATTTTAACGTGGGGTTACTAGGTCAAGTGACATATCATATGAAAGGGCTTGATCTGCACATTTCAAAATATATTTTCATTTTATTTTATGTCTCACAGTTTTCGACATATGATGAAAAATGTCCAAAAAAATACCATTCCCCCCCTTATCTCCGAAGTTTGCGGGGCGAAAAATCTGAAATAATTAGGGTTGATAGGAATTGACCCAAATATGGCACCAAAAATAAAACGATGTTCCTAACTAGTACAGTTTTTTCAAAATCATCAAAATTCTTTCACAAACAAACTTAGTTATGCGGTCCGGATTTTTTCACTTTATACGTCCAAATATGATACGGAACCCTCGGTGCGTGAGTACGACTCGCACTTGGCCGGTTTCTTTTTTATTCTTGAATCAACAAAAAAATCAGTAGCCATGAATCTTTTTTTTTTACGGGCAAAATGGAATACCCCAAAAAAGTAAAATTAAATATACATATTCAAATTCAACCTATCATACCTTACAGTCTCAATTCGTTTTGAAGAATCCTAGGCTTAACTGTTATTTTAATTTCATAAAATGTATTTGTCATCCAGGTAATCTCTGCTCGTAAAGGTGAATTTGAAACTGGCTTTGACAGAGGGGGCCAAACTCGAGAGCATGCTATGTTGGCCAAAACTGCTGGGGTCAAACATTTAGTTGCACTTGTTAACAAGATGGATGACCCAACTGTAAACTGGGATGAAAAAAGGTAGGTACCTTGTAATCATTATTTACCACCATCGCTCTATCGGATAGAGCGATGTATTTAATATTACTGCTATTTTTACGTTGATATAATTATGTCTGTTAGTCTTTAAGGTATTTATGTTAGGGATCATTGTTACCCAAAATAAATGATATTATTTACTCTATAAGATATACAAATCATTAGCACCGGACCTAGGCACGTTCTGGGCCATTACCTTTGGCAGGTAGGTGTCTCTTATGTGAATCTCCATACAAGGGTGTAATTAAATTACGAAACATAAATGTTTTTAAGGTGGCTCACCAACACACCATACCTATACATGTAAATGATCCACTATTTTCATTTAGCCGACTACAATAACTTTGTAGGTACTTCATACAGGGTGGCAGGTTAGACAGTGGAAATATTTTAAGAGGTCATTGTACTCATCATTATGAACAACTTTTACTATGGGATCAACCCTGAAATCGCGAAAAAAAAAAACAGCTGTTCCATACATGTATGTTCACTTAGCTCGACAAAATGTATGGAACAGCTGATTTTTATTTCGCGATTTCAGGTTTGGTTCCATAGTAAAAGTTGTTCATAATGATGAGTACAATGATCCCTTAAAATATTTCCACTGTCTAACCTGCCACCCTGTATAATATCACTAGCTGTGCCCCGCGATTTTTTCTTTTTGCTCTGCTCCTAAGCGAAATAGCGTGATGTTAAATAGCCTATTTCAGCGTTTCCCATTTGGTGGGCCGCGACCTGGTACCGGGCCATCAAAATAAAATACCGGCTCGCAGCACTCCCGCCTTGTTTTAAAATAATACTATCGTACCCGCTGGATTGCGGGATCCCGCTTTGCTGGATTGCAATCTATATGATACGGAACACGGCCGGATCTTTTCTCTAAAACGGAGTAGTTATTCTAAAAATATATGTACATATATAATTTATACATATATTTTTAGAATAACTACTCCGTTTAGAATAGGAAGGACAGGAAGATAAAGACATGATACTATTACTGCTATTACGAGGGTTTATTAAGTTTTTAGTCTTGTCAATTATGTCATATTATGTGTATTAATAACTATTCGATGATTTACGGCACGTTACTTCCTAGGTTTCATCTTTTCACTATTCTTTTTAGGGTTGCGTACCAAAAAACGTGGTATAAAATCTTAAAAAAACCGGCCAAGTGCGAATCGTACTCGCGCACCGAGGATT
The DNA here is from genome assembly GCA_948465475.1 of Thalpophila matura. Classification (NCBI taxonomy): domain Eukaryota; kingdom Metazoa; phylum Arthropoda; class Insecta; order Lepidoptera; family Noctuidae; genus Thalpophila; species Thalpophila matura. The sequence continues at coordinate 9,276,182 of OX419185.1, read as the reverse complement.
CTGTATCATTTTTGGACATATAAAGTGAAAAAAATCGAAACGCATAATTAAGTTTGTTTGTAAAGGAATGTTGATGATTTTGAAAAAACTGTAGGTACTAGTTAGGAACATCGTTATATTTTTGGTGCAATATTTGGATCAATTCCTATCAACTTTAATTATTTCAGATTTTTCGCTCCGTAAACTTCGGAGATAAGGGGGGGGGGGGGTGGTATTTTTACAGACATTTTTCATCATATTATTATGTAGAAAGCTGTGAGACAGAATAAAATGAAAATATATTTAGAAATGTGCAGATTAAGCCCTTTCATATTATATGCCACTTGACGACCTAGTGCCCCTTTTGCAATGAAAATAAAAATATTTTTGACTTTTTCATCTGCAATAAAGTTGAGCAAGCATTTTTTATAACTGTTCCAAATTTCAAGTCGATAGCATTAGTAGTTGCTGAAATAAGCAGCCGTGACAGACAGACAGACGAAGTCGCACCATAAGGGTTCCTTTTTTACCATTTTGGTACGGAACCCTAAAAAGAACCCTTATGGTGCGATTTCGTCTGTCTGTCTGGCCTCGGAAAATACATTAATTCTTATAGAGATAATACTGTCACCAAAATGTAGTACATTGTTAATGTAATTAATGGATGGCATCAGATTATCTTTCAAAGCCGGGAAATAATAGATATACGTCTTCAAAATTATAACATATGCTTGAAACAAAACGCAGGATAAAATATAAATTTATTTATTTATGAACGCATCTACATTTATTTACGTCCCTAGAGACGTCCATACTTTTTCTAAAATCTAAATCGATTTTATTTCTGAAACTAAATTAAATCCCAGGCTGTATTCAACTTGGATAAAATCATGATAATTATTTAACTTAGTTAAACCAATAACAGAATTTGGTTTTATTTAGAGGTAAATGATGTTATTAAAGCCAAGTTAAGAATTAAAAACGAATGATTTTATATAAATAAAATCGACACTGCCGTAAATCGATCGATTATAAATATTATAATACCTACGTAGCCTCCCTATCTTCATTCTTTTCTTTTTTTTTTGTTTCTGACGGAACAGGCTAAGGTCTGAGACCATGCTGCCTTGTCATCAGTTAGCATTTTTCTTGAGTAGGCAATTCATCAGTATGTAAATCCATAGGGAAGTCCAATAAAATTCATTAGTTTTATATTTATCCATAAATAAGTAGGTAATTCCAGTTTAAGTCATTAGTACTCCCTATTTTCAATCAAGTAAACAACAGATTGTCATTTTTCTATGCTGACCGTGTTTCGTAGTTTTGGCGGCAATTCTGTGTTCTGTGCGATCTTAAGTTTTCCTGATTTTCTGGTTTTTTTACATTGCTTACGGACTCCAAATGAATCTTGGACTTGAAATTGCATCACGTTTTATATCTGATAGTGGATGTGGCAAAATGTCTTCACACATTCTGTGTGTTAACTGTGGATTATGAGTAAATCGCATTGCGCGACACACTGTCCTAGAGCAACATACAAGAGTGATATATTTTATTGCTGAAAAAATTTCCCCTCGTATAGTAAGTTTTTGGTTAATTTTCTTGAAGCTAAACTAGAGCACAGCTCATTTTAGCTTCGGTACTTACCTACCTACCTACTTTCTTACTTCAATTTCATTTCAGTACTTATGTCGTTATTATGTTATTTAGACTGCCGTTACATATTTGTTTTGTTTTTGGTGTCATAATGTGAAAAACCTCTCAATCCAAGATTAATAAATATACCGCATAACCTCAAAAAACATTAAACGTAATTTCTCGACTCTCCGTGCTTTAATAAATATATTGAATGCCGAACGTAGTTATATATAAATAGGCAAATAAAATGACTAATGTTTCATCGTTATAACTTTTATAAGATTTTCCTAGTCCAAGCATGTTAGGAGAGGGGCCATTCTTCTTTAGAAAGTTATAAAAAATGCACAGTTATATAGAAATCATCAAAATTTTCTCTTTTATACATCTAAAACGATAGGGAATCCTCGGTGCGCGAATACGACTTGCACTAGGCCGGTTTTATTTTGCCCAGATGGTGTTAGACATGTTTAAAAAAAAATTTTTTTTTTTTTATTTCAGATATAATGAATGTCGAGACAAGATCATGCCTTACCTCAAAAAGTTAGGCTTCAACCCAGCGAAGGATTTGTCTTTCCTACCTGTGTCTGGCCAAACTGGACAAGGTTTGCTTCTAAGAGTAAGCATATTATAACTTGCCGTCATCTTCTCCTTAAGTAACTGTTTATTCTTTACTGTTAAACTAATATCAGACGTGTATTCAATCAGGTAACAGAAGAAATTTGTCCGTGGTATCGTGGTCCATCTTTTATACAACTGATTGACGAACTTCCATCGCTCAACCGCAAGATGGACGGACCCTTCATTATGCCAGTAGTCGACAAATACAAAGATATGGGTACTGTACTCATGGGGAAGGTGGAAGCAGGAGTTACTCGTAAGGGTGCTGCCCTATTCCTTATGCCTAATAGGGTAAGAAATTGCGTTACAGTTACAATCTGTTCAGGTTTCTCTTTTACCAGATTTTCTCAGTATAATTATATTTTTTTATAATACTTAGGCATTTTCTCATTCTATATCTATATAAAATAAGCTCTATTTACCTACATCAGTTAAATTAATACAGTGTTTAACATGTAATTAATTTGTTTAAAAGATTTTTGTTATTTTAAGATTCAAGAAGGATTTATCCAGCAACAATGTATGTTCTGAATGCAGGTACAAGTTACTGTAGACCAGTTATGGTCCGACGACATCGAAGTTACGTCGATTGGGCCTGGCGAAAATGTGAAAGTCAAGCTTAAAGGAATTGAGGAAGAAGATGTATCTCCCGGCTTCGTTCTTTGTGACACTGCTGAACCTATCACCACTGGAAGGGTAGGGTATAATTTATTCAGTTAGAATAACTATGTATTATGTATACAATTATTTTAATTATGATGGCTCAGGCATAATCAACCAACATCTTGCACTTTGATTTAGACCAAAATAGAAAAATAAAAACTTAAGAAAAACATAACCCTCCTTCTGGCGCAATCGGGTAAAAAAGTTAAAACCACCTTCAAAAAGATGAAAATTATATAGTGTGAAACAGTTTTAGCAGTTGGTGCCGCATCAAACCCAAGCAAAAATCAACATTAACACATTATTTTGATTTTTTAGGGTTCCGTAGTAAAACTAGGAACCCTTATAGTTTCGTCATGTCCGTCTGTCTGTCTGTCCGACTGTCACACCCTCGTAAAATCTACAGTTCATAACCAATATGAATGAAACTTCGCAGGTAGATGTCTTCTGTAAGCCGCTATAAAAACCTGTAGCGAAATTAAAAATATTTTCACGCACCCCTTCATGTGGGGTATCCTTGGATAGGTCTTTGAAAATAACATAAAGGTCTCTAAATTACTTTTTTATTTAAGTGCATATTTAGAGAACTCGGAGCTCCGAAAATCGTTTACAATGTGTCCCCCCACCCTGTAATTTTCCAATCGCGTTATCAAAAATTCTGGAAAAATACAAAGTTATGGAATCTAATAAACACTCTCTATTAAAATTAGTTTGAACAAGATACGTTAATAACTTTTTGAAATATTCACTATTTTCAGTTTTGACAGCAAAGGTAACTTTGTATTTCATTATAATTTTAGGAAATACAAACTTATGTTTGCAGTTGGAAGACTGAAATACTTCTTCCTACGGAACCCTCGACTGTGCGTGGTTCGACACGCTCTTGCCCGATTTTTTTTGAAGGCAGTTTTTTTTTTTTTTTTTTTTTAATAATCATAATAAAACAAACTTATGTTTGCAGTTGGATGACTGAAATACTTCTTCCTACGGAACCCTAGACTGAGCGTGGTTCGACACGCTCTTGCCCGGTTTTTTTTTAAGGCAGTTTAGATTTTTTTTTTTTTAATAATCATAATAATTCATAATATATAGTTCAAGGAACTAATGCGAAAAAGTTGTTTTATAATTCGTTTAATCCACATTCAGTTTGAGAACAGTACACAAAATAATAGACATAACTGTAATTGAAGTACCATACAATATTGACATGTTGCATTTTGTTTAAAACTGTTGAAGACCGTCATTTTAAGCAATTTAGCACTGTTTAAAAAGTCATATCAATTTACAGGTGTTCGACGCTCAAGTCGTGATCCTTGAACACAAATCAATCATTTGTGCGGGTTACTCGGCAGTGATGCATATACATTGCGCAGCAGAAGAAATCACTGTGAAGGTAAATGAGTATCATTTTCTTTGTTAATATATGGGGGTTTGTTTTGATTGACATTGATGTAACAACTATGTATACCTATATTCGCAATAAATGATTGAATTGAATTGAATTTGTCTAGCTCATAGCAAAGATGCATTCAAATTGTATTTTATTGCATTTATCAGCGGGGGTTTGAAATTTTGAAGTGGGGTTACTAGGTCAAATGACATTATCATATTTATATGAAAGGGCTTTATCTGCATATTTCAAAATATATTTTCGTTTTCTATGCCATAAATAGTTTTTGACATAATTAAGATGAAATATTATGTCTAAAAAATAACATTCCCCCCACTTATCTCCGAAGTTTGCAAAGCGAAAAATCTGAAATAATTAGGAATGAGTTGGTACAAAGGACAATGCCAGCCTATGTATGGCGCTCCGTACCAAACTCAAAAGTCTGCGGTTCCAGCATTGATTTGTTTTTTTTTTGGTTGTAGAAGTTTTAATAGGTAGTCAATTGGTTTATTTATGGCGCAGTCAAATAATAATTAGTGATACAGTAGTTTCAATAATATAATAATAATAAAACATGTACATTTTGTTTTTCTTTACGTGCAATTAAATATTCCCCTAATACTGTATTACTCTTACCATAACGTATCGACTGTTGTGGTGCATGCTGACATATGCGTGTCCAGCTAAAGGCTTCGGCAGCCAAGTGATACTGCGTGCGGTGCACTGTGCCAGACCGCTTCGCTACTTACTGTAAACTTTAACAGTCAGTGTCAGTACTGCAGCTCAAACGTTAAGCAGCACTATACTGCCATTTATTTCTTAAAAATAGTTATTTTCCGTATTTGCAGGCGCTCATCTGTTTGGTGGACAAAAAGACTGGTGACAAGTCAAAGACGCGGCCGCGCTTCGTGAAACAAGATCAAGTGGCTATCATGAGGATAGAGTGCGCGGGAATTATATGTTTAGAACCATTCAAAAAGTTTGCTCAAATGGGCAGATTCACATTAAGAGACGAGAGTGAGTATAAGTCGTATTATGTGCATCTTTTTTTTGGGGTTTCGTAGTATTACTAGTAATCCTTATAGTTCGTCATGTCCGTCTGTCACACCCAGGGACTGAATTACCCAAAAAATAGTGATGAAACGATTATCGCTTAGCGATTACGATTATTGCCCGAAATAATCGTCGATAACGATTACGATTATTACAAAAAAAATGTAAAATATTTATTTTTCATCGTATTATGATTGGGGAGTTAATTAAAGATATTTTTATTATATAACGTGTATCGTAATAAACGCAAGATCTCATACACCCCAACTAGAATATTAAATTATAAGACTAAAATAACATTTATAATTTAATTTAGTTAAACCACACCTAGTAATTTTTTATAAAATAGTTATCCTGACTAAACGATAAACGTTTGGGCATACTACTCTATCTCTACACACACACACATAGCGCGAGCGCACACTCGTTCTCGTGCGCCTGTCTGCTGGCTAGGTTCTACAAGCGTACCTACGCACTAGAGTTCAATGACCGAATATTACGTACAGATCAAAAGTTATTTGATATTACCTAGTTAATGTTAATAAAACTATCACAACTAAGTAGAATCTACTAGTTTACGAATAATATTCGATGTAGTTAAATCTATAAAAAGTTAATAGAAACTCCGCAGAAAATGATTTGAATCAACTGCAAATAGGTATAACTTTTTAGTTTAAATTGCATATTACTCTGATCAGAGTCTAGGCATCTAGTCTAGTCTAGTCTACTCTCCACTGTTTACGGATTTCTGCACTGCGCATGGTCTCTAACACGCACTGTTCGGTTTTTATGTGTAAGAAGTCGAAAACAGGCCAGCAACTAGGTACCTGATCGAATACTGATAACTTACATCTATTTAAAAAAAATCTTAACACTGACTGACAGATGACGCAGTATAAACCGGTGGCTTTAGAGTGTATCTACACCTACCGGGACCCACGCCCTAACCGAGCGCGGGTGGTTCAGGGAATTAGTTCTATGTTTGTTCTATTAGTACCAACCTGAAATTTAATTTGTTCTGCGTTATTTCTTGTAATAATTGCCTTTGATGTCGACCTCCGGCTAGCAGACTACTTTTTTAATACGCGCCTGACAGTCTTCAGATTAGTCTCAAACTTTAGTTCTACTAATATGCTTTTCATTTTACTATTAATCTATCTAATAATACACTTAGTTTCTTAAATATTAGAGTAAAACATAACTTCCGGCTAGCGGACTACTTTTTTAATTGGCGCCTGATACTCCTCAGATTAGTCTCAAATATTTTTATTATTACGCTTAGTTTCTTAAATATTGGAGCAAAACATAACCTCCAGCCAAAGAACTCATTATGTATTACAGTTTATGTTTTGCTCCAATATTTTAGAAACTTAAGCGTAATAATAAAAAGATTTATATTGAAATGAAAAGCATACAAGTAAAACTAAAGTTTGAGACTAATCTGAGAAGTATCAGGCGCCTATTAAAAAAGTAGTCAGCTAGCCGGAGGTTATGTTTTATTCCAATATTTAAGAAAGTAAGCCTAATAATAGATAGCTTTATAGTAAAACGAAAAGAACTAAAGTTTGAGACTAATCTGAAGATTGTCAGGCGCCTATTAAAAAAGTAGTCCGCTAGCCGGAGGTCGACATCAAAGGCATTTATTACAAGAAATAACGCGGAACAAATTAAATTTCAGGTTAGTACCAATAGAACAAACATAGAACTAATTCCGTAAACCACCCGCGCTCGGTTAGGGCGTGGGTCCCGCTAGGTGTAGACACACGGCTTTAGAAGCATGAAATTCGGTGCAGGCGTTCCATAAAAATAACGTATGTACGGTACCTAGCGGCAGCAGTTATGAGCACAAACGTCACCTGCGCATTTGCTGATTTTTCGGTCTCTTTGGCGGAATGAAGAAGACGGGGGGCGCCGAGGCTGCACGCGATTGGTTCGTCAGTCAATGCTCGTCGTCTAATTGGACCATTCTCTATTACGTATTGTCAAGTGTCTATTGTCTATGGGGCCGTAAATGTGCATATCCGTGATCTGTGTCCATAATTCCTGCCGGTACCTATACCTAAGTGAGCAATAAGAAAGACTGAAAATAAAACCCCTAAGGGCGTCGAGCATACGGCTAGATAATAATAAAGGACGATGGCAGTTTTGGGCTTGATCTGGTACAGTAATAAAAGCTTAACCAAAAACAACAATATATTTTAATTGTTCTTTGCCTAATTTATCATAAGAGATTAAGAATTGGAATCGAAAAACGAAATAAAATGATTACGCCGTTGACATTTTGAAAAAACCAATAAAACAAAAACGGGCGCATGCTGGCTGGCGCGTGCCTCCATAGAATATCATGTCGACAGCAACTAAAACCTTTGAATTGAGAACTCATTAGTCGGGCTGTACTTCATTGGGTCATTGACTGTCTCACCATTTAGTCGGATAATGCCTAATTCGCAAAATGGCACCCGAGTCGCAAAAGGGCCAATTCGCGAATGGACTAGTTCTCGAAAGGACCAATTCGTAAAAGGACTAATTCGCCAAATGGCCAACTTTTACCAACTTACACCATAGGTTAAATGTCATGAAAAAACCAAGTTAATTTTTAGGTTACGTTATGTTTTATACGAAATGCAAACAACAACTTAGTAAAAACATTTTTTTTATTAAAATAAAACAATTATAGATCGATTATTATGGTGATGCTCAAAAGGAAAAACGGAACTCTTATAAGATCACTTTTTTGTCCGCCGGATTAATATTGCGCCATCTATGAGAACATAGTTAACCATTGTTCTCACAAGAACAGGTGGAGGTAGATATGAAATACTAAGGTCTACAGTCTCTTGGAGGTGTAAAAATTTCAAACTTCGTCCATGCAATCAAACCACTCACGGGTCCATGGATAGAAATCCAACCACGAGCGAAACTGCGAAAAAAAAATCCATCAGCGACGAGTGCGACGACCGGGCGTCTTGTATTGCCATCTATTTTCAAAATTTGGTACAATTTTTAGTTAGCTAGGTGATTAAATATTACATCGAATAATCAATAGATGGCGGTATAAAATATATGTTTAATTAATACCTATCGTAAAGTTAATTAGGTACCGCTTAAACCAACCGAATAATTACGTATTTGACAGACAGACATTAAATTATAGTTATCTAAGAACGGGACAAAGCAATTAGATATATTCGTAATGTACAATTTGTTACCTAAAGAACCTAGAGATAACAAGTTGTATAAACTTCTATGTAGTAGGTACTATACAAAATAATAATATTTACTGATAATTAGAAAGAATACAAACATCTTAAATAAAATTATAAAAGAACATTTAGCAGTATTAAATATACTAAAACGCCCTCTATTGTTCAATAGCTATACCACTGCTTTAGTTTACTCAATAATTATGACTCTAGCGTGCGATAGCGGAAATCTGTTTCATGTATTTGAATATTTGTTCTTGCTAGATTCAAAGCTAGATAGCGTTACTGACGCTATAGAAAGAAATTAATAAAATATTTTATTTACAGTAAGCATTGTAGGTAGGTCGCGGGCAAAATGCTAATATTATATATTTAGTAGATATATATTAAAGTACCTTTTCAGTATTCAGAAGCTACAAAGAATTTGTTATAGTTTAAAACGTGTTATTACAACTTACATAGTTATTTTTGATTATGACGATTTATCTACGTTTTCGATAGATGGCGTTGTACACATAACGTCTTTTTCTGAATCGCGGTGTTAAGATTTTTCTCGCAATAATGACCCTCGCTGAATTATTACCAATCAATTTCGTCGATCTCGTTAGTCAGTAGCACAGTGTCGCGGGTTCGATTCCGGCACGGAATACATAATTTGTTTCGGGTTTGAGTCAGTGTCTCCAACTAACTGTGACAAATTTACGGTGTTTCCATTCTAAAAATACGGTAGATGATAGAAAATTGCGGTAGATTTACTTTTTTTAAAGCTAAACTAGAATAACCCATTTTGATACTTATCTAAAAAGTTCTAAACGATTGCAAATACTGCCAAAAAGGTACAATGACTATCGACAAAGATAAGCTGGTAAAACAGAGTATGGCGTACTACTATCACTCCAATAGTACACGAAAGTAAAAACTTATTACTTTTGTGTTGTAATTTACACAAATAACGATGATTCTAGTAAGAGATTGCAAGAGACGAAATTACGGTAGAAAGTGTTACCGTAATGACATGTCTACGGTAGGTGGTAGATTTATAAAAAATACGGTATGTCTACCGTAATTACGGTGTAGTTATAGACACTGATTTGAGTGTTTGTAATGGGTGATTCATTCGGAGTTACTTATTGCAAAACTAAAAAAAATATGAATAAAACAAATTTATCGGGTAATCTTAATTATAATACAAAAGAACCATTCCTTACATTTACTTTTTAAAGATTATTTCTTTCAAATGTTGTCCGTAACTGCGATTAAGGTGGTCGTAACGTTTTTCCAAGGTCAAAGTAACCTCAAAAACATAAAAAAACATTGTAAATCCTAAACCTACGAACGAATTTCATTTTTTTTTTGTATTTTGTTTCTTGTTAGGGTTACTTACGATTTTCGTAGAAAAAAAGGGAGGTATCAAAGTAACCCCAATCATAGTTTAAGATTGATCACTGACATTTTATTTTTTTTCTCCAAAAATAATAAGAAAAATATAATTTTTATTCAAGAAATAGACAGAATAAACAAAACCGATACTTGCATTTTTATTTTATTTTTTTTGCCCTCATATTTCAGGAGAAGAATGCTTTTTAATTTTAAAGTTGATCAAAGTCACCCCATTCCACGGTATTTGTAAATGCACTTTTCGTACAATACTTAATACTTATACATATATTATTTTATATTGATGCGAGTAAACTATAAATGACTGTTTTATTTTCTCTTTTCAGATAAAACGATTGCGATCGGTAAAGTCCTAAAGGTGATCGAGTAATTTGGCACTACAATTTGTAATTTAGCTAGGATAGGCCTTTCCAAAACCTATATCAACAGAGAATGCATGCAATATGTAATCCTGAATTTTGGGATCTGTATCCTGTGAGAGCTCGAGTGTATTGCTTCACCATGATCATTAAATAAATCATTTCCCATTTTCTCAATATTATAGAACAGCTAGGCTTTATATAAGAATACAGTCACAGCCTTAAAGCGACACTTATACTGAATTCCTCACGATGCTCTTACGCTTTTTAATGTTTCTTATCATTCAAGTGAATTTTGCTTTAATGTTTAAGCTCTAACTTATATGTACAAGATTTTTGTTGCAATCAATGTACAAGTCGCAAAATTTTTTTAGTTACACCAGCTTCTGTTTATTCCAAGGCCATATTTTAAGAATGTATAACTTTTATTGCAATTATGTATTGTGTGCATGTTCAATAATTTTGTAACGTCCTGCCTCGGTTTTATTTATGAAACCTACTTATTATTCGTCCATTCCCGTCGAGCATCGCGTAGAATTTTAGTATTCAGACGCTTGAACAACGTTTGTAAGTCATTACGAAATGCTATATTATAATTTGTCTATGAAAAAGCCGCAATTGTTATTTTACTATAACACTTCTATTATCTTAAAGAGCGATGTAGTTTGCGATGGAAAAGGCTCTCATGTAAATTGTTAAAATGATCATCCACTTAGCATTGCAAAAGTGTCGTAAAAATTTCGTTAGTTCTTTTTACTACCTACTGAATTTATTAATCCAAATATTATTTAATTACAACTTGATATTTACGCTAGGTTTGCTTTCGATGTGGTGATCACTCTATCACATATTTACTCTATCGATTGTAATATTTTCACATATTATGGATATAATGGTTATTATAATACTGTTTACTATTTTAAAACAAAATTATGTTTTATTTTAAATAGTTTGCTATAAATAATTACAGTACCTACATGGTTTATGTTATATTTGTTTCAGTTTCACCTGAACTTTTTATTTGTGTATAAACAACGTTTAGTTTGACTCATATCTGTTTTAATGTTACTTATTATAATCTGCAATATTTATATCTAATTACGATTATAATAGATAATAATTTATTGCTTTAACGGCCGATGCTAATGCGAAAAAAATAAATCTATTTTCGGCACAGTGATAACAGCAATATTTTATTATTACGATAATTACTGCCGTGCCGATGTTTAGAACAAATGGGCTATTCTTCATTGGCCTACCGACATCAATGCCGATGGACTCGAAATAAACTTAGGACGCGAGTAACGCGACCACACTCGCCGACGACGATGTCGTTGCCAGATCTTCCTGTTGACAGTTCCGACCCCAGAACGTTGTCTGTGTTGCATAAATATGTGGAAATTCCCATGCGTGTGTGCCTGCCTCGATAGATCATGGCAACTGAATAACTGGGTGCACCCAAAAGCGCCTATTTTATAAATATAAAAGATACAATTTGTTAATTACTGCCATCTCAATATCGCTAAGCAGTCGGTACCGGCGATGTGTTCTGTCATTGACACTAGGTATCGGCCAATAAAGAACCGCCCAATGTAGCCGATTTCCCGCAAACTAAATAGACAACATTATATACAATACGCGCAATTTATCTTGACTGGGTCGATTCCAGACTCCATAATTTCGCGCATGTACTGGTGTTGAAATAAGTTTCAAAATATGTACAAGAAAACAGATACCTACCTACTGCGAGCCTGCCACGCCATTCGCACGAACTTCCCAGTCAAGTTATATTGCGCGTATTGTTGGAATTGATATTGGACGTCTCCTAATAGCGATATACGCTACAGACTTGGTCAATATATGGAAACGCCTGCAATCTTACTCGTACATAAAGTATTAACGTAGAAACGTAATGAGAGTACTTATGGAAAGCTACGTAAAGGGGTTTGCTTTACGAATATTATTTCTTAAAACGTCGGCCCAAACACCGAATCGTTATGAAAATGTATATTATGAATTTATAAAGCGTCAGCTTTTTTAATATAATCAGATTTACATTTAAGGGCGTTTGTATGTCATATTTTGTGTATATCAGGACAAGATGTGAGGCGCACGTGGTCCCCCGAGCCGGTTCACCTCATGCTTTTATTTTTGTCGACATGCTTCAGTAGAGGGAAGTAGGGCGCGGAGAGGCCGCGGGCTGCCCCCGGGCCGCGTCGTAGTGCCTTGAGTTGCTGCGGGGGGCCGCGTGTGCCTCCACACCGACCGAGCACTGGCAGGCTGCGGCTATATTATTTTGTTTAAAATAAAATTTTATTAATACTACTGCACATACTTTTTTCACATGACACCTGTTCTCACACAAATAAACCGAAATTGATTAGAGAATATTACTGGGAATCCAATCCATCAACTACACACCAGCTAGCTACTATTATATTAATCTGTGATTATCTGTGCTACACATCTACCTATACAGAAATCGCGAAAAAAAATCAGCTGTTCCATACATTTTGTTGAGTTATGAACATAAAAATGTATGGAACAGCAGATTTTTTTTTATAATAAAACAAGTTTAAACGGATTAAATCGCGTATATTACAGATTTTTACAGAGTTTTCCTGACGTTTCGAACACTTTGCAGCGTTCGTGGTCGCAGAACGACTCGTCCTGCGACCACGAACGCTGCAAAGTGTAATAATCTCTATACAGGGTTACAGGGAAAGTCGTACTGAATATTAAAGGATGTTATTATTCAGGTCATTTCCGATGAATTTCATTCTGAAATAAAATGTCCGAAACTTAACCGTTATGGAGATATTAAATTTCAAAGATTATTTTTAAAAATCCTTTATTTTTTGGCTTTTTGTCGTTTTCTTTGGGATTAGAGCTCCTAGAGTCGGTTTTTTTATGTATCTAGTTAGAGGACATGTCCATTAATAAAACCGGCCAAGTGCGAGTCGTACTCGCGCACCGAGGGTTCCGTATAATTTTTGGACGTATAAAGTGAAAAAATCCGGACCGCATAACTAAGTTTGCTTGTGAAGGAATTTTGATGATTTTAAAAAAACTGTACTAGTTAGGAACATCGTTTTATTTTTGGTGCCATATTTGGGTCAATTCCTATCAACTCTAATTATTTCAGATTTTTCGCCCCTCAAACTTCGGAGATAAGGGGGGGGGGAATGGTATTTTTTTGGACATTTTTCATCATATGTCGAAAACTGTGAGACATAAAATAAAATAAAAATATATTTTGAAATGTGCAGATCAAGCCCTTTCATATGATATGTCACTTGACCTAGTAACCCCACTTTGAAATTTCGGACCCCCACTCCGGCCCCTTTTGCAATGAAAATAAAAATATTTTTGGACTTTTTTCATTTGTAATAAAGTTGAACAAGCATTCTTTATAACTGTTCCAAATTTCAAGTCGATAGCATAAGTAGTTGCTGAAATAAACAGGTGTGACAGACAGACAGACGAAGTCGCACCATAAGGGTTCCTTTTTTACCATTTTGGTACGGAACCCTAAAAATGATCAACAGAAACTGAACCTACTACTAACAGCTTAAAAAACTGCTCGACAACGGTTAGCATTATGAATTTTCTAATAGAGTGTTCTTAACTTTAACAGGCTTTTAATAAAAAAAATTGTATGGAACTTATACTGCAAATAATTTTATAAAGTTCTACGTCTCTTTAGCTATTCAAAAAGGTATAACACTTGCTATTAAACAGGCAAAACATTGCCCAAATAACAGTTAAGTTAGGAGAGGGTACATTTTTAGTTTGAGCTAAAAGTAGCTAAAATACGTAAAAAAAAAGACATTTTAGCAATATTTTTATAATTCATGTTCTAACTAGATACATAAAAAAAACCGACTCTAGGAGCTCTAATCCCAAAGAAAACGACTAAAAGCCAAAAAATAAAGGATTTTTAAAAATAATCTTTAAAATTTAATATCTCCATAACGGTTAAGTTTCGGACATTTTATTTCAGAATCGAAATCATCAGAAATGACCTGAATAATAACCTCCTTTAATATTCAGTACGACTTTCCCTGTAACCCTGTATAATAATTCTAATGTGTAATAATCGCGAAAACCTAAGACATGATTTTTTTTCCGCGATTTCAGAGTTGGTCCCATAGTAAAAGTTGTTCATAATGATGAGTATAATGACCCCTTAAAATATTTCCACTGTCTAACCTGCCACCCTGTATAGACCGATAGATTTATAACATTTGCTTTGCTGCACAGAATGAATTTTCTCAACTAGGGGGTCGTCCATTTTAATCACGTGATGTTTTTTTAGCAACTTTTTGATCTCCCCCCCCCCCTGGTGATACGTGGTGAGGTTTTGAACTAACCCCTCCCCCCCCTACCAGTCTTGGGCAAAATTCAATATTTTTTTTAATTGTAGGATAAAACAAAAATTTAATTGCAATTAAATCAATTGCAACTAACAATTAAAATAATCAATTGTAATTGCAAGTAACCACAATTAACAATTAATAAATTGTAAGGATCCCACCTCCACGTCATCTTGTCTGCCCTACCCCTAGAGTGTTTTTATAAACCTGGAGATTTGTTACGCAACACAGTGTGATAAGAACCCGATTTTTGTTGCTAAACTATCGATTACTGGAATAAAAACATGATGACACAAAAATCGGGTTCATAACACACTAAAAACTAAACGAGAGTTGAACTTTAGTTCAACTCTCGCTTTGCTACGACTTGTAGATTATTTTTTAAAAAATGTCAGTTTCGTAATATTCGCGTCATGAAAAATGAAAAAAAAAAAATCTTATTTAAAAAACGGAACCACGTATTCCACTTTCTATGTATTCCATTAATTGTACGTACAATAACCTACCCTTCCACCATTTTATATTTTATATTGCTTTAGCATTAATGGGACGCGGGATATGATGTTTTTTCTCATTTTTAGTTTTTATTTTTTTATTCACCTATAACACCGTATTAGTTCGTGATTTCTACATCAAACTATAGCTTATACATTCTATTGTGTATAGTGTTAAAACCACAACCTAATTCCTTGTTGTGCTGGACTTATTGCAAATTTTAGTAAAATCCGAAATATCCGCACTTAGGGCTGTCACTTCAACTAAAATGTAAATATTTTTTTTATTATTTAATATTTTTGTTTATTTATCACGTCGATGACTAGATATCGTTACGTTGTCGCTTGTTGTTGTTAGTTGGCCAACATTGGCTAATATTGTGTCAATGTTAAAAGAAAAATTAAAAAACCGGACAAGCGCGAGTAAAATATTAGATAGTTCATCTATCCCGGGAATTGACTCTCAACGATTTTTGCCTTTCAGAATCCGATATTCAAGTTAAAATATTTTGTATAAATTCGTATTCGGTATAATAAATATAATTTCTTACTTATTTAATTCATTTGGGAATTATATTATTACTATTTATCACGCTATGCGAATTAGCAACGCCGAATCACCGATTGAGTTCGCTAAATCAAAGATCAGTGCCTCAGTGGTAGACCGTGGACCCTAGCCAAGTTACATTTCTGTTAGCGTTAACGCCAAACGCTGCGGATAAAATGTATGGAAGTGACTTTTGTGATTCACGTGACTTTTCCGCAGGTAATGTCATTGCCAGACATTTTGTGGTTATCGTTTGGCGTAAACGCTAACAGAAAAGCTACTTGTCTAGGGTCTCTGCGCCGATATGCTTATAGCAGTGGTGTTCTGTCAGCGTGAGTTTTTTAAATAGAACGAGGTACGAGGTAGGACGTATGCCGATACACCTTACTACAAGCTGGAATAGCTAGTGATATTGTAAAAAACTACTCGATCACCGCGCGAGTTTCCTCAAAAAAGATTCACATAAATCGAAATCGCTCATAAATCACAGAGAAATTTGTCTACATACATGGAAAAAAAACCGAATGCATAACTTCCTCCTTTTATTGAAGTCGATTAAAAACTGCTATGTTCTGAGGAGAGTCGTTAAGTCACGGAGAATTTTAACACCACGATTCAGAAAAAGTGAGTATTTGGGGTAAATAAAAAATTGAAATTCAAATATCTCGAAAACGGTGCATCCTAGGCAAAAAATAACCAAAATTTTACCACCCTTTATAAAACCCCTTCCACGCAAGCAGTACTCCGACATCGTTATTTTATTTTTATTTCGATTTTTGTCTGGATTTAAAAAAAAAAGTATTTAAAATATCTCGAAAACTATGCATCCTAGAAAAAATTAACCAAATTTTTTATTACTCTTTATACCCCCCCCCTTCCCTCACGCAAGCAGCACTCCAAGTACTTTTCTTTTATTTCGATTTTCTGTTTTTTCTCATGGTTTTTCGACTAGAGAAATATTTAAATATAATTTCTATTATCTTATTTAAGGGTGAATGTTTCAATCGCCATGAAAAGTTAGCCCTAATTATGATAACTATATGGATTAATAATAATAATATGTATGTTTCACTCTAACACCTATTGTTTTATGAGATCGATATAGTTTTTCCTAGGAATAAATTTATCTGCCGGCCTAGCAGGACCACGATAGAAACGGGTTTTGTTTACAGAAGAATAAACAAGGTGACAGATTTTAGAAATATTTCTACCGTTTTATGCATACAATGAAGAGAAGAAGTGCCTCTATTCTTCAGTAGACAAAATTCTGATAAGCCAAGCACGGGTCGCCACGTGCTCGGGCAGAAGAGATAACGAGTTGGATAGAAAGAACTTTGTCTATTCTTTGGTCATGCTAAGCCGGCTGGTGGTTGGAAAAATCAGCCCTAAATAAAATAAAATATTCCACTACAAATATGCAATAGCGCCATCTATGAGCAAGATGTTACTACTATAAACAAGATTACATAGTTCTAGTGGCGATATAATTCTAGGTCGACTTCTTCCACGACTGCTCAACGGCTACTGGCCCTTTTTGGATATGTGCGAAGGAAATGGTATCATGTTGGGCTGGTACACCTTCTTGGGCAACTGTCAATAAATTCTCATCCGAAGGACATAAATATGTTGTAGCTAATATATCTATACTATTAAAAAGCTGAAGTTTGTTTGTAGTACATACATACATAGTACAGTTTGTAGTAGTACAGTAGAAATGTGTTTCAATTATTTATCTGTAAAATTAATATTATCTAAAACATTAATAAAAATAAATTTTTCAAAACACCTTTGAAGAATACATTTGTGACAAAAATGTAATAGCCCTCTTAATAAAATAAAAACCGGGCAAGAGCGTGTCGGACTTACGTCCAGTCTAGGGTTCCGTAGCAAGAAGTATTTCAGACTTCCGACCGCGTATTTTTTAATATTTTTTTAATAATTTCATAATATTACTATGAAATATATTTGGTTATGTAGGTACCTATACCCGGATTTCCTGGCATTCCGGGATTTATTTAAAAAAATATATATTTTAAGAAGCCACTTCCATAATTTCTTAGCCAAAAATTAACTTTAGGTAAATATGCATCCGATTATCCGATCTATAGTTATAACACAGTTAACTACTTGGTATAAATTCGAAAGAAATTGTTTTTTTGTCAGATAAAATATTTATTATAGTTAATTTATTTCGGATACGCGTAAGTGACAGCCCTGAAGAAAATATAAAATTAATAACTGCAGCATAACACGGAATTAGATTGTGGTTTTAATACTATACATAAAAGAAAGTATAAGCTATAGTTTGATGTAGAAATCACGAACTAATACGGTTTTATAGATGAATAAAAAAATAAAAACGAAAAATGAGAAAAAAAATCATATCCCGCGTCCCATTCATAGGTACTAAAGCAATAAAAAATGGTGGAAGGGTAGGTTATTGTACGTACAACTGGAATACGTAGTTCCGTTTTTTAAATAAGATTTTTTTTTCATTTTTCATGACGCGGATATTACGAAACTTTGACATTTTTTAAAAAATAATCTACAAGTCGTAGCGAAGCGGGAGTTGAACTCTAGTACTAGAAATGATTAAACTATCGATTACTTGAATAAAAACATGTTGACACAAAAATCGAGTTCTTAACACACTGTGCGCAAGGGCGGAGGGGCTGCACTTCCCGCAGCGCCGGAGACGTGTAAAATGCAAGTGGCACCGAAAACGAGGATGGAACTCGCAAAATATTAGTTTCCGCAGCCCCAAAACTAACATTTACCAACCATCACTGGTAAAACCTAGGATGTACCAAACTCTAATGCTAAAAGCCCGAAAAATGATCTCCTTTTTATAAAATCCTTACATTTACCAACTCATGCTGGTAAATCCTAAGATTTACCGGTAAAACCTAGGATTTACCACTATTCGGGCTTTTACAGTAGGTAACATATAAATCTTCACTTTTTAACGATTCTCTAAATAAAAATCTCAATAAATAACGATAAAATCCTTGTCAAAGACTTACGTATGAAATTATAATTTCGGGACTTCGAAGCCACCTTTCGTTGATCTTGATGAACAGTTCAATGCCACATAGATAGAGTCTGGCAAACGAAAGCTGGTCCTGAAAAAGCGCGGCAAATTAAAAAAAACATTATGGTATCACTAAGAACAGTAGGAATAAATTGTGTTGATACTTGACAACAAATAATATGTTAGGGGCGGATTTTTCAATTTTTTGAAAAATAAATGCGGTGGTTGGTTTGACATATTTTCTACACAAAAGATGCCAAACAACCACATCTATTCCTCAGAAAAAGTTAACTGACGATTGAAAAATCAAACGTAAGTAAAATAGGTAGGTACGTAATTATGTTTTAATTGATTTTATGTGTGTATTTTACGTAGATCAGCTTTCGTTTGCCAGACTCTACGACATGTCTTTAATAAATGAACGTAAATGTAGCCATAGCACTGTAATGAAATAATAATAATTATGCATTTTTATACAACCACACCGTAATATTTTGATACACTGAGTGTGTCACTGTCAACAAGAAACGGCCAACCTTTACACAGTACGCGGACACGGATACATACACGGACTTTAGTAATACTTCCTTTATGAGTCAGCTAGTACCTAAATAAAACCATGTTGGTGCTTATTATACTTACATGTGATAGAAAATTCCATGTTTTCGCAGATATGAAGTAGCAGACCGCCCGTTTATACAAGTGACTAAACTAGTTTTTATTTTACTTTGAGAGAGGGGTTCGTTCACCCGGCTTTGCCAATAGATCTAGAACCACTAGGCGACACCATGTCAATTATGGCATTTTATGTGCCAAAGTAAACAGACGAAACTTCAATAATTATTTTTCTTAATTTCGTGGTATTTCCTGTTTTTCGTATGATCAAAAAAGAAACAGCTCCAATGTATGTTACGAAAATAGAAAATAGGTACTTGGAATACTGTAATAATGTTATGACGAACGACAGTCAGTCTTGCCAACTTAACGGATTTACCGTCAGATCTAATGGATTAGGGTCAGGTATTATCGGGAGAAAAAATATATTGACGGCTAGAGTGCGGGCAAGATAAGTCTGCGAACGACTGAGGGCGCTGCTTGCTAACAAAAGCTCAAAATATACTTGTTACCAATAGTGGACCCCGATTAGTTCCGATTCTGGCCACGCGCAGAGTTATCTTGCGCGCACTCTAACGGATTTACTAACGGAAATAGTATTATCTAAAAGAGTCATAAATGCTTATTTTTTCTTCATGTTGGAGGCATTCAAATGGGACTTTCCGAATAACGCCCGGTTATAAATCATTTACCTACTAAATATTTATAAGAGTCTAAGCAAGCATATTCTATATGTTTGAGACGATTTGATATCTTGATCTTTAATTTGATTGGCATTTTGTATTTTATTATTTTAAATCTTAATTTTATGAAAAATAAAACTAACATAAAATTATGTATTATATTTTTATCTTTTGTTCGACGGATTTTATTGACGGAAAAATATTTTATCTTGTCGGATTTTCGACGGAAAATACCAACCTACTGAGCGGAATTTTGAAATTGTTGTTGGCAACATTCGACAGAACGATGAGTGCATCTTCAAATCAGAGATTCATTCGTTCTTTATGATTGTCAGATCGATCTGAAAAATTCATAACAGGAAAAAATAGGACTGTGTGTGACGTTCATTGATTTAATATGGGACTAGCTTACGCCCGCGGCTTCGCCCGCGTTTTTCGGGATAAAAGGTAGCCTATGTGTTATTCCAGACTGTAATCTACACAGAACAATATTACTCTAGCGAGAAGAATATCAACTTCATAGTAAAAATGTGAGACGAATTTGCACGCCATCTAGTGGTATCCCAGTAAATCCAGTGAAAAAAATTATATGCCCACCTAGAATAGATATTATTTTATTGACAGTTTAAGACAATAAAATAATATCTATTCATAAAGGTGGGCATATAATACAAATTAATACATCTTGAGAAGCTGTAAATCCACAATTGACGCAGTTACCTATGTTTAACTTTAATTAATTGCGAAACAATTCTCGTTCTCACAAAGAAATCTCGAAAGAGTCACTATCTCACTTAACACAACACTTTTTCACTCAACGTTATGATGGAAAAATCAGAAACAGTTTATCGTTTTATAGCACAACAAATAAACAGAAACAGAAAAAACTACCAACCGTAACAGCTGCAGACATTTATCTTGTAGTGTTGCCAGAGCAAACTACCAGAGTCCATTTTTTTAATTCAAATTTATTTCTAAAGATATAATTATTTTTCCAAATTTCGTTTAGAATTCATAATTTTAATTATATAACCGAAATTTACATAAATAACATTAAATTAATCATGTTTAAGTCATAATTTTTTACACGATATTTCATTTTATTTTACTTGGTAACATTGCATTGTAATTAGCCTGTAAGACAGAGTCGTCGATATCGCTATCTTTTTCATGAACTGGAACCCGCCTTAAGTCCAAGGTCCAAAACACAGTTGACCGAGCCTGGTGTGATGACTGATGAGCCCAGGCCCCAGTGTTGCCAATTCCGTTAAAGAGGTTGGTATTTTCCGTCAAAAATCCGTCAGGATTAAATATTTTTCCGTCAATAAAATTCGTCAAACAATATATGCAATAGATACCTACATCATTTTAAATTAGTTTTTAGTAATAAAATTATGGTAAAATTATTTTATTACCTGGCTTAACTGGTGATTACTTACGGATTACTTCAAGGATAGGATGGTGAAATAGCCCCTTAGTGTAGGTCATTTGGTGTAGGTATCAAAACATTGCGGTGTGGTTGTATAAAAATGCAAAATATGAATTAAATAAAGTGCTTTGGCTAGATAAGTTCATAAAATAAAGACATGTCGTGTGTGGCTGTGAACTGTTTGTTTATCAAGATCAACGTAACAAGTTTAAACGGATTAAATCGCGTAGGTATATTACAGATTTTTCCTGAAGTTTCGAACACTTTGCAGCGTTCGTGGTCGCAGGACGACGAACGCTGCAAAGTGTTCGAAACGTCAGGAAAAATCGGTTATTTTTGCATACAAAAAATAACCGGTTAATTTAATTCCAAAACCGGTTATTTCGAGTTTTCGGTTATTTGGCTTTCTTGCTAACACGTGAAACGAAAATATGCACCGCCATTTTGATTTCTTCAGTACACTTTCGCATTCATCGCACCTGTTTATGGTTATTTAACGAGCAGGTAAGTAAAACACGCTTATGACTTTGTTTTTAAGGTGAATTTTGTGGTTTTCTAACATTAACGACACCGCAAGCAGCACACCTCACTGCGCAACTGCGTTATTTACGTCGGATTTAAACCATCGAGCTCTCTACCCAGAAACCAATATTACGGTAGCGAGATTCTTCTCTAACATCTTCCCCGCCTCGTCTATCAACACTATTAGCCTGTATACCAGAAGTGAGTCCTGGGACCATCCCGCCTTTTGCAGCAGCATGAACCGGCCCATTTTCCAGGATTTAGGGTCAAGCAAGCATCGAACAGTACTCTGGCGCAATTCTCCATTATGTCTAGCGTCAGAGTTAACACTTTAACGTGCACAATGTCAGGTCCTGGAGCAGTGTTTTTAGAGCGGACGCGTAAAATGGCCTCATCTATCTCTGCATCTGCGATAGGTAGAAGTGTAGAACACTCTTTGTCACCTCTCTAGCGCTTTCCAAATTAGTTATGATCGGGGATATGTGCTCCATTCTATCAGAAAACAGCGTTTCTAACACCTGGATAAGGAACCGAGGCTGTAGGGTCTCCGTCAATGGAGGACCCTAAATATCACGCGCGGCACGGGTGGCCCCAGGGATCGCGGTTGAGCCCATCTAGCATCTCACTCTGTAGGGTCTCCCGGGAGACTTGGTAGGAGTCATGTAATCGATTCTTTTGCTCTTCATCGCACTAGCGAAACCGATGGGCTTGTAAGTAGTGTCTCCGGGCGCCCACGCAAACATCTCGCAGGTATGCTAATTCCTGGATTTTCCTCTTTGAAGGGGTCGTTGTCTCGTACGATGCATGACCGCATAGCAGACAGTAGTAATAGCATCGCAAAAGCGGCCAGCACTGATATCAACCCCTTTAACTGAAGGTGGTGAAAACAACCACGATTGGACAATCTGACTGGACAAGCTGCTTCTACTAGTAAGTCATCGAGGCTTCTCACGACCCACCGAGGAATCCGTTGAGTAGCAGGGCATCGAACCACCCTAGGACCTTGTGAATGGGACAGGTCTCCACATCCGTAAACCCCCGAGTCATTACGGCGATAGTAGGGGTAGCAAACGAAAGGTCTACTATTGAACAAGTTGAGCTAGGTGGCTAGTAGACGAGAGTGCAGCAGAAGGCAATGCACACAACAAACCTCAACTCAGCCTCACAGTACAGCAGCTTTTAGAGGTAGTTTCCATTATGCGGCATCTAAAGTGTGGAATAACCTACCACCACCTATTAGAACAATCAACACAATTTTATTAAACCTTTAGAAGACGCTTACGGCAATATCTGATAGATGCGCAACGGAAACTAGACATGATCAACATAAATATGTCAATTATACAACCTGACTTTTTTATCACCATCCAATTTTTTTTTAGGCATTAGGTATAAATCAAAGACCCCATTTTTGCAAAAAAATAGGTATGTAAAATTTTCAAAATAATATTTTTTTCCCAAAGAATTATTATTCTGCATGGTTACCGAGTCAACGCATGTGGTAGGCATCTCGGCGGCGCGTGCGGTGGCGGGGCGGGGGTAGGTACCCGCGGTAGGGAGCACTATAGGCCGACCGTCTAACTGAGACCTCTCCTGCGCGGTACAGGGGCGCGGGGGTATGACGACCAAGGGGACTGAGACAGGTGCGGGCGGTGGGGGCGCTTAGTAAGATACATACGAGATGAAATGCGCCCACCGCCCGCACCTGTCTCAGTCCCCCGATCGTCATACCCCCGCGCCCCTGTACCGCGCAGGCGAGGACTCAGTTAAACGGTCGGCCTATAGCACTCAGATCCACCAGTCAGCCCCGCGCACCGCTACGAGACGCTAGCGTGTTTCCACGTTCCGTTCCCGACGCCCCGCCGCTGTCCTGGCGCCGCGATCCGCGATCGTTTGTTTATTACAATGTTCCCACATCGCCAGTATTACGAAATGGTTCGATGTTACAGTGGTGAGAGTTTAAACGGAGCCCAGAGACTACGAAACAAAAAGTATTCCACGACTTCGCAACATAGGATTTGTAAACGCAGTAACACCAAACCTTTAAATGATTTTGACTGTTTGGTGATACGCCACGAAAACGCCATGTGTATGTGGAAGAGGCCCAAAGCCTCGCAGACTTAAAAGTGCAAATTGTGCGTGCGTTTGACGAAGTGCGAAGTGACACAGTAGTGCTAACAAAATTAAAAAACAATGTGCAAAAACGTGCAACGGTGCAAGACTGTTTGGAGAGAAATGGTATGCACTTTGAACCACCGTATTAATTGTTAAGTTGTTTTCGATTAATTATGAAGGTAAAAAAGCTGAAAGTATGAAGGGAAAATTTGTAACCTATTACAGTCCGTTCGCTCATTTGTGTCGCCGTTCAAACGCGCCGTCAAATGCCAATTTGTGCACTTACTCGTATAATTTACGATTCAGTTTTTTTTCACACAATAAAAAACTGATACTTATCGAATGTATGTAAAATGGTTCGTAAAAATACGAATACGAATTGAAAACGGATAAATTCACAAACGCTCAAAGGCGTTTTGAATTTGAAAGGTGACACAAACTCAGCGAACGGACTTTACCGTTATCAATGGAAGGGGCGCGCGGTGGAGGACAGGCGGTGCGCGCCGCGCAGGCGCCTAGCTCGTATGGCGCTCGGTGTCCACATACGTAAATTTTTTTTAGAC
Source organism: Thalpophila matura (assembly GCA_948465475.1). Classification (NCBI taxonomy): domain Eukaryota; kingdom Metazoa; phylum Arthropoda; class Insecta; order Lepidoptera; family Noctuidae; genus Thalpophila; species Thalpophila matura. The sequence goes on along the minus strand of OX419185.1, from coordinate 9,251,506 downwards.
AACTTTGTGAAGCCATAACTTAATATTTTAGTACTGAGTGGTACTAAAACAAAAAACACGTATTTTATTGTTTTCATCAAAGATTCTTCTTCTTTCGTGTCAATGGTTCAATTTAGATATAATTGGAGTAAAAAGTGGCCATCAGTAGTACAGCACTAGGTGTGGCCACATTGAGATCGTCTCTTGTGCAGGTGGTTGGGCACAGTGGACAAACCAGAAGGTGCGACATCGACTGGTATTCGTCACCGCAGTCACATTCGGTACGGTCGGGATCCCTAAACCCCCATCTGCACATGTTAAGCCTGCAGCGACCAACCTGTGTGTGGAGTCTGTTTAGCGACTTCCACACTGGCCAAGGCAGATCGTATCCTGGTGCGAGCTGGTCTTTTGGCTCGACAAAATTAGGTGGTGGGGGGTTCCTCTCCATCCACAATCTCTTTCTGGTGGTGGCAGCTGATAGCCTGGGTAGTGCGCAGAAAACTTTGGCGACTTTTGAGGCTAGCTTGAGGCATTCTGTGATCGTGTAACGGATGTCTGCTGTCACACTCTTGTTTTTGTTTTTCGGTGGAACACGCTATGTCTCGTCGAACCCCAGGTGGTGGTATACCTGCTAAAGGGTAGATCATATTCAGAGGAGTAGGTCTGAGACATCCAGTTATCATGCGGCAGGTCTCATTCAGCGCAACATCCACCAGTTTTGAATGTGCGGACCGGTGCCACACTGGACAAGCGTATTCTCCTGCGGAGAAGCATAGGGCCATAGCAGTCGTGCGGAGAACATCTGGGTTCGCACCCCATTTAGTCGATGTCAGGCGGCGAAGTAAATTGTTGCGTGCTCCCACTTTCATTTTGGTTTGTTGGCAGTGTGGTTTGAAGGTGAGTGACCGGTCCAGCGTTACTCCAAGATATTTTGGATAGGAGCAGTGTGCGATGTCGATTCCTCGCCAGTTGATGTTGAGAACCCGGTTTGCTTGTCGATTGCGAAGATGGAAGACGCAGGTCTGAGTTTTGGATGGGTTGGGCCTGAGACCGTTTGCGTCATAGTATGATTCCAGTTCGTTTAGAGCCACCGATAGATTTTGTTCAGCCTCTTCAAAGGTAGGTGTCTGAGTTGTAAGCGCTAAATCGTCCGCGTATAGGAAACGTGTTGTAGCCGGGCTAGTGGGTTGGTCATTCGTGTATATTAGGTCTTTACCTATGAAATTGCCGTTCTGCAGTACTGGCCATTTCAAATCAAAATAATTTTTGTTTGGCTAAGAATTCTAATTTCAAATTAATTTTATTTTAAAAACATGGATTTTTTTTTCCAAAAGTAGTCATTTGTTTATTGATTAGTGTTACATTTTCATCGCATTTCAATCTTTTTCGTCATCATGGATACGTTAAAAATTCGAGTAATTATGGAATACGAGTACCGTCGTAGCAGCAACGCGGCACAAGCGGCACGCAACATCAACGACGCTTACGTAGCTAACACTACAAACCAACGCACCACCTGTTATTGGTTTGCTCGCTTCCGTTCTGGAAATTTCGACCTGAAAAATGAACCTCGCGGTCGTCCGAAGACTTTGGTCCACAATGACGAATTAAAGGCGATTGTGGAAGCTGATGATACACAATCTACGGCTGAATTAGCAGCAGCTTTCGACGTTAGCGTCAAAACAATATTGGTCCATTTGCGTCAAATTGGCAAGGTTAAAAAGCTTGACAAATGGTTGCCCCACGAACTCAATGATCGCCAGCGCGAAGTACGCGTCGAGACGTGCCTTGCACTGCTCAACAGACACACAAATGAAGGAATTTTGAACCGCATTGTTACCTGCGATGAGAAATGGATTCTGTTTGATAACCGCAAGCGCTCAGCAAGTTGGTTGGATCCTGGTTCAGCACCTAAACAATGCCCTAAACGAAAACTTACCCCTAGAAAAGTGATGGTCACTGTTTGGTGGTCTAGCGCCGGTGTGATTCATCACAGCTTCTTACCAAACGGGGTGAGCATTACTGCAGATGTGTACTGTGAAGAACTGAACACAATTATGAAGAAGCTGGCACATCTCCAACCAGCATTGGTCAATCGCTCGTCTCCGCTGCTCCTGCACGACAACGCACGACCTGATACTGCACAGCAGACGGTCTCCAAGTTGCAAGAACTGGGGTGGGAAGCTCTCCGTCATCCGCCCTACTCACCAGACCTTGCGCCTACAGACTACTACTTTTTCCAGAATTTGGATAACTTCTTGGCGGGAAAAAAATTCAATATCTGAGAGGCAGTACAAAATGCTTTTGAAGCTTTTGTTGCCTCCCGTCCAGCTGATTTCTTTAAGAAGGGCATCCATAAACTGCCACTGCATTGGCAAAGATGCATTGATTGCATGGGTGATTACTTCGATTAATACAAATAAAAAATACATGAAATAAAATCGTTTAAATTTTTTCATACAAAACGGCAATTTCATAGCTAAAGACCTATTATATTGAAGAGACTTGGTGCAAGCACGCTCCCTTGAGGAAGACCATTTTTTAAACAGCGCCATCTACTCATTTCGGATAAAAAGTGAACTTGGAAACGACGGTTGCAATCAAAAATCATAATACGTAAAGGACGTTGGTAGTTTTGGGCTTGATATGGTACAGTAATAAAAGCTTAACCAAAAATAAAAATATCTTTTAATTGTTCTTAGCCTAATTTATATTAGAGATTAAGAATTGGAATCAAAAATCGAAATAAATAAAAAATAAAATGATTGTGCCGTTGACATTTTGAAAAAAACCTATATAACAAAAACAGGTGCATGCTGGCTGGCGCGTGCTTCCACAGAATATCATGGTGACAGCACCTAAAACCTTTGAATTGAGAACTCATTAGTCGGGCTGTACTTCATTGGATCATTCACACCATACTTAACCTCACTGTCAGAAATACGAATATTTCTCTTTAACCCAATTACGTACAAAACAAATAAAAAATGAATTTAAATACTCTTGAAATACTCGATCACACCAAACTAATTTCATATCTGTACCGACATACACAATCTGAAGCCCAGCGTTCTATGGGCGTCTGCCGTGTCCTTTGGATGGTGATTAAAAAGTCAGGCTGTATAATGTAGGTGCCTTGTCTGTAAATATCACAAAACATTGCAACATAATGTAAAATATATACTTACATAGTACACACAAATACCCATAGTTAAACTTCATGTATCTAGTTATTACATTAAATAATATGTTTTTTATTTTATGCTTTACAATCATTATATTATTTTCTTGCTTTAAATGAATATCTTTATTATACCTACTTTGTTATTTCTACATTTAAATGTCATAAGTATTTTATTTTTATTTTTTTATAAATTTAATATTATTTATTTTATCAATTCAAGCACGGTGTTTATCTATTTAGAACTGGTTTACATAGGTTCAGTGGAAAACCAGCGTCAGGCACTAGTGGTCTGACATTTATGCTGAACTCACAGATTAATATAAACCTAGCTGAACTGAACCTATTTGGCACAGCCGCTAGACACACAGCGACTTTAGTAACTTTGTTCTTTTTTTTTTATATTTATAAATTTTGTCTGTGTCAAATTTTGCCAAATTGTCAAGTTTTCGTGCCAAATTTCTTTCTTTCTTTCTCCTTGAGCCAAATACACGTATTTGCGAAGTAGGCCCGCGGCTGTCACCCACTCTTCGATCACCTCTACTTGGACATCACTTCTACGGGAGCCCCATGCTTTGAACTTTGCATTAAAATTCCCCACAACCAAGATGTGGCTCGGTGCCATCTGAACTGAGACGCCCAGATAGTCGAGGAAGATAATAAAGTAGGTCTCACTAATTTGTAATTAAAACCCTCAACCAAAAATCAATTATAAATTCTATACATTATTAAGAAGTTTAATTTTGGTCGATTTTAAAAACAGCATACCTACTGTTTAGGAAGTAATTGTCAATAATAAAAGGCTATTGATTCATTTCAATCATTTCATTGTTGTCTTTTTATACATTACCCTTTTTACCCTTTTAATTCATTGAATGGTATTGTTCTGATTCAACTTTTTGTGATTTAAAATACGAAAAAGTATTTTTTTTTAAACTTAATACTTATTAATAACCCATGTTGAAATGTTGTTAATTTGTAATTTTGCAGCATTAATTAAATTATCGCCCCATATTTTTTTTCTTTGAAAGCCGGTTAATAACCGGAATAACCGGTTCTAAAAAAAATCTCATAACCGAATAAATAACCGGTTTTCATTTTGGCCCGGTTTGTGTGCGTTACCCCAGCAGGAAAGTAGCTCTTAGGGAGATATGAGTGGGACGAATAATTAGTGCCTAATCTGCTGTAAATGTGCGCCAAATAAATAATTTGTGCGCCTTGTAGTTTTGTAGAAAAACAGAAAATACGATTCCTGCTGGGGTAACGTTGTTCCAGCAGGAAAATTCTAAACGAATGATCGGAGAGAGAAATATTGTGCATGGGCAGATAGTTTGTATTTGTGCATAAATGTGCGCCAAAAATATAATTTGTGCGTCTTCAGGTTTTCGAGATATTCCATTTCCTGCTGGGGTAACGTTTTGCAGAATCGTGTTTCTCTAAAACCATTGTACCTATGTGCGCTTGTAGAATAAACACACACGAGTAGCTCTTAATTTGTGCGTATTTGTGACAGAATTAGATTTCAGAAAATATTTATAATTTTCAAGTAAACGCGTTTTTTCGAAAACCCGAAAAAATATTGCAGCGCCTAAATGAGAAAACGTAGAAGGTCGCTGAAAACTGTATTCGGTCCTTCTTGACGCAAAATAACCATAAAAAGTTTCAATAGTGTACATGCATGCGTTATTGAATAATATTGCTGAAAATCAAAACGACGGTGTCATAACTTTGACGAAAAAATACAAGAAACCGGCTCAACCTAAGACGTGTAAGTGTGAACCAAAAATTAGTGCGTTTAATCAAAAATATATAGTAAAAATATTCAGCTTGGAATGTTTCGCATTATGTAGATTTAAACAAAAAATTAAATACCTACGTAAACAACGGCTGGTTATCCGACCAAATTCGAATGACTACAAAAAAGCGACGGATTCATACATATCGATGACCTTCTTAACTTTACTCACGAACCGGTGGCAACGTGTTGTGCCCGAGTACACTGAAGTAGAAAAGATGGAAAAAATATACTTGTTAATAATACAAAAAAAATTGCGTGTAACGAAGAGTAGAATTTGTACTCCTATTTGCAATGCATTATAGATTGAAATAAATAGAATAATCATATTATTTTAAATAAACATTCTTTGTAATTTTTTTTTTTTTTGTAGGTGGACATTTAAAATAATTATATGTAGGTAGGTAATAATAGTATGCCGTGCTGGCTGAGAGCTTCTAGACTGAGCGTGAGCACTTGGGCAAAGGTAAAATGGATACTTTTATAACAATAACTACAACACTTTACTGTACATAACTACTAGTTTTGTTAATTTCGCAGGATTCCGGTTAGACTAAGTAAAGGTAATACTATTATTGTGATCTTATTTTATTTGATTTTATGCAGATACATATGATAGGTATTATAGAGATATACCTAGAGAAAACAATAGTATTTTTTTGTTCCCTTTTAATATATTTTTGTACCTATTTTTTAGCACACACTAACAATTTTTGGGTGTCTTTGAAAATTTCAAGGGTAGTTTTACAATCGAAAGGAGATCAACAATATTTGGCTAAATGAAGTACCGAGGTACACTCAGTTGAATAAAATACCCTAAATTATACTGAATAATGCTGTGTTTTTATTTCTTTTTTATCGTCACCTGAAGACGAGAAAAAAATACTTTTTTAATTCAATAAGAAAAAGCACTCCAATATGGCGCTCAGGCGCTCTATCCATGGGCGTAGCCAGCCGTAGGCTCAGGGTAGGGCAGCAGACTAAAATAATATGTAACTATAGCAAACTATACCCGCGGTCTTACCCGGTAAATTTTTTCGTACAAAAAGATTACACCCTATAGCACCCTGTATCTGTATGTATGTATAATTCGAATTCGAATCGCATTTTTTTGTCGACTGTCGAGAGTGAACTTTCTTACGGATATTATATTAAGTATTGTAGTTAGTACCTAGATAATATAATTTTTCAGGTTTGGTTAGGTACCTTACAGGTCAGGCCAGGGTGGGGCTAGCGCCCCACCCTGCCCCACCGTGGCTACGCCCATGGCTCTATCTGTCAACTATTTAATGCCATATCCACACTTAGGTAAAACCTTGACAAAACTACAGACATCTAATATTACTAAACAAACTAAACATGGGTTTGCCGTTTACGGTTTTGTGCACAAATCAAAAGAAGCTTGCAGAAAACGCTTGCAATGAATCCACACGTTCAGTGCATTTGTCGAGATTTGTAGTTTACGGCAAATGTCAAGTGTGTGAAACCGGCATTACACAATTTGAAAACATTCGCCGCGAGTTCTTTGTGCTTTCGTTATTGACATTGCAAGAGATACTTAACAGTGGCTTTTATTAAAGCTGTTTAGACTACGCCACTATATACACTATACACATAATGATGCACACATACACATACATACATCGAGTTGAAACAAAAGTCCAGAGAGAATACCCAAGTTTTTGGGATCACTCGTCAAAAACAAAATCGTGAGGATGCAAACGTAATACCAGAAAGAATAGCCAAGTTATCAAACAATATACACAGCATAAACGAACAGCAGAAACACCCCGGAACGCAGAAACGAACGGAATTGAACGGAATCAAAACAAACAATAACATTATTTTGTCATTTATCAGTGATGTGCAAAGATCTAAGTGCAAATGACTTTTTAGTAAATTAATCGATTAGGTAACATTTGTTACTAATGTCACAGTTTCAACTGCAGAAAAATAGTTGTGTTTGTAGTTATTTTAATCATTACTTTAAAAAATATGATTTTTAGTAATAAAATTATACACAATTGCGATCAGTAAACGTTGAATTAAATAATTACTAAAAATAGTAACACATTCAATAATCGAGAACTAAATCGAGATACATTTCACCATGCTTAAGCACGTGCCTATGCAATGTTGCCATATGATTTAATTGTTACAAGTTTTTTAAACTATAAATTACTTATTAAATGGTTTATAGTGAATTATTGAATAAAATACAGTGATATTCTAATTCCTCTATTTTTTCTCTACGATTTGATGCACGTGTACCTTGCGGTACAAGTTTAGCCAAAATTGTTTGAAAGATTGGTGACCTCCTTTAGATTTAAATAAATAAATAACTCGTATTTTAATGAATTTAAGGACGATCTATTTAATAAATAATGGCATAGTTGTATGCAAAAGTATAAAGTATACCTATTTTATCGAAAATAAAGTAGGTTAATATGGTTGACAACAATATGAAGGTCATTGGAGGTAGATTGCTGGCGGTCGTGTATCCGTGTCTGTATATTGTGTGAAGGTTGGCCTTTTCTTGTTGACAATGATACACTTAGTGTATCAAAACATTGCGTTGTGGTTGTAAAATGCAAATTATTAAATAATTGTAGCGGTATGGTAAGTGCTTAAAATTAAATCATGTCGTATGTGGCTGTGAACTGTTCATCAAGATCAACGAAAGAGGGCTTAGAAGTCCCGGAATTAACATTTTACACGTAAGTTTTTGACACCGATTTTATCGTTAATTACTGAGATTTTTATTTGGAAAATCAATAAACATTGAAGATTTACACATTGTGGGTAAGATTGTCTTACATCTATGAGCAGATGGCTCCACTTATGGTCATGACAGACGGACAACAAAGTGATCCTATATGGGTTCCGTTTTTTCTTTTGAGGTATGGAACCCTAAAAACCGGCCAAGTTCGAGTTAAACTCGCGCACCGAGGGTTCCGTACCTTCCTTGAGCGTATAAAAACATGATGACCCAATTGCGCCATCTATGAGAAAGAATAATAATATAAATAAAACATAAAAAAATATAATTTCCACATCAACAAGCTCTTTCATTTCATAATAATATGGTCACAAAATATATTAAAGGCACCTTAATTTAATATATTTTTTAATTAGCCCCCAAAATTAGGTCATATATAATTTCCAACAAACGTCTGAACGCGACTGTACGGACAACGGCTTAATACGTCCAATAAAGAAGGTCATCGATATGTATGAATCCGTCGCTTTTTTGTAGTCATTCGAATTTGGTCGGATAACCAGCCGTTGTTTACGTATTTAATTTTTTGTTTATATCTACATAATGCGAAACATTCCAAGCTGAATATTTTTACTATATATTTTTGATTAAACGCACTAATTTTTGGTTCACACTTACACGTCTTAGGTTGAGCCGGTTTCTTGTATTTTTTCGTCAAAGTTATGACACCGTCGTTTTGATTTTCAGCAATATTATTCAATAACGCATGCATGTACACTATTGAAACTTTTTATGGTTATTATAAGCGTCAAGAAGGACCGAATACAGTTTTCAGCGATCTTCTAAGTTTTCTCATTTAGGCGCTGCAATATTTTTTCGGGTTTTCGAAAAAACGCGATTACTTGAAAATTATAAATATTTTCTGAAATATAATTCTGTCACAAATACGCACAAATTAAGAGCTACTCGTGTGTGTTTATTCTACAAGCGCACATACAATGGTCTTAGAGAAACACGATTCTGCAAAACGTTACCCCAGCAGGAAATGGAATATCTCGAAAACCTGAAGACGCACAAATTATATTTTTGGCGCACATTTATGCACAAATATAAACTATATGCCCATGCACAATATTTCTCTCTCCGATCATTCGTTTAGAATTTTCCTGCTGGAACAACGTTACCCCAGCAGGAATCGTATTTTCTGTTTTTCTACAAAACTACAAGGCGCACAAATTATTTATTTGGCGCACATTTACAGCAGATTAGGCACTAATTATTAGTCCCACTCATATCTCCCTAGGAGCTACTTTCCTGCTGGGGTATAACGCACACGCCCGGTTTTGCATTCCCTATATTGTCGTACAGCCTCGACAGAAATGAAGTATTAGTAAAATAATACACCAGCCGGCCTAGCATGACCACGATAGAAACGGGTTTTGTCTACATAGAAATAGACAAAGTGACAGATTGTAGAAACATTTCTACGTTTTATGAATGAAATCTGTCACTTTGTCTATTTCTATGTAGACAAAACCCGTTTCTATCGTGGTCATGCTAGGCCGGCAGCATGGCTAACATGCGCGCCGCGACAAAATTTGTCGACTGTTTTGTCTCGCTCTTACTCATGCGAATACGAGACAAATGCACGATAAAAGCGTCGACAAAATTTTATCGACGCTTTTATCGTGCATTTGTCTCATTCATAATCGCACGAGTATGTAAGAGCAAGACAAAATAGTCGACAAAATTTGTCGCGGCACGCATGTTAGCCCTACTGGTGGTGTTTTGTTGCAGTGGGTATTTTGTAAGTATTTGACTAGGTATTCACTCTGCTCTTCACAGATGATATTTTAATATCTAATTATATTACTTATTTAGTTTTATTTAATGATCTACATATAAATACGCGTTATATCTACTTTTAAGAAGTAGGTAACAATTTATATTTAGGTAGGTACTTTCACATTATAATATAATAATTAGATATTAAAATATCATTATGTGAAGAGCAGATCAGCAGAGTGCACTATTTGGGCAGTTTTTGAGACTAACCAAGCCTTTGACACTTGATTATACCAAAATAAAACTTAGAGACTTCTGCAACATTTGCTGTGATAATATCTCCTAAAAGAATACTCCTAAAATTATTTTAATCACTTTGCTAATAAATTAATACTAGGTATAGTTATGCACCATTCCTCTTGGATTTCCCAAGTTCTTTTTTTGTCAGACCACTAATATTATTAATCTACATAAATGAAACTTCTTCACTAACATTATTCTATTATTTTTCAGGCAATAATTAGTTTGTGCAAGATTATGACTCAAAGTAGCAATGACGAAAGGTAAACGAAAAATAGAAATATAGAGTATTAATTAAAGAAATAAAAGGTACCTATGATGTAACTAAGAACAATATTTACACAATTTTTTGTCTAATTCCATACCTGGAATGTTAAATAATTTTAAAAAATAAACCTAAAGATAAACATTCATAAAATATAAAAGTACTTTATGTACATTTTTAAATCTCACAATATGTACCTACGCAATTTTGTTTAGTACGTAGTACTAATAATACATTCATTTACCTTATTAACACTTAACTTCACCAGAGATACAAGACTAACATCATTGAACATTAATTATCAGATTATCAGTCTCAATATCTTAATTAAGTACCTACAGAAGCTAAAATTTGGCAATGGACTTTAATCATGTGTTTTGATATCATTCCTCTTGACATTTTGATTCATTTGATCATTTTCATACTCCACAAAATCATCAAAGAGACTTGGCCAAGCCTCTGTATCATCATAGCTGCTGAGATCATCCCCAATGAATTCACAGAAATTTAAAAACATATACCAAGTGTCTTTTGGAATGCCTCTTATGTGTGGATTCTTTTCTAAATACAACAACCACCTGTCTAAAATAGGAGGTTCATTGTTAGTGAAGACTAGACGCCACAATAGGATAGCAATATCTGTTGGCAATATCCTCTGGCCGGTGCTCACGTCTAAACCAAATTTAAAAGTAAATCTATACAAATCCTTAAAGTGGTCAGTATCTCTCTTGAGTTCACTTGTTATTTCATTTAATTTGTGTTGTATACCCTTAATTGATTCTGTTTTCATATTCTTCAAGCCCTGTATAAATTCAAATTTTGTAAACCTACACATTTGACTAGCATTCAATTTCCATGCCAATACCAAAACTTTAAAGTCATCAGGGTTTAACTGTAGATCATTACAAAGGTTTTCTATTCCTTCAGCCAAAATAGCATCTTCTAAGGAGTCCTTATATTGGTCAAAAAGCTGATTAATTTTAGATTCAGAAATGCGTGAGTCATTTGCACCCAAAGATGACATAGTCCGGGGTATGGTTGGCAGCTTTTGATAGAATGGTTTAGGGATTCTTTCTGAAACTAAATTTGGTTTCTGTGTATTAAGTAACTCTACAGGGCTTTGTTCCCCAGGTCTCGTGCTTGATACTTGAGAAGTAGTTGTGTTTCGCAAGTTATTAATGCTATTTTGATTGTCATGAAGGAGCGGTTCTTGTTGTGGATAAACAGAAACTGTGACTGCTATTTCTGTCATCTCTGAAATAGAAATAGCAAATACTATAAAATTATTTAAGAATACTCAATGAAATTTTACTATTCATGGGATAGTATGTTGCTTACCATCATTTTTTCTGTGAGAAGGGGTAATATCTGCATTAGCTTGGTTTTTGAAACAGCTTAGACAATGGCCCATTGGACAAATTCTGCTCCAATATCTTGAAAGTCATATAACTCTTAGTTAGCACAGAAACAGACTTTACAGGTTTTTCATCATAAATGCAATAAAACATAATGATAAAAAACAGTCTGTTGATGTGTCCTCTTATGATGTTTAGTCGAAAACCTGAGATAAACAATACCTAATTAATTGTAAGAAAACTAAAATAAAAACATATCTGCCCTTTGATTTGCTTACCTACCAGAAATTCATATCCTTTTTAGTGTATCTGCAATCAGGCACGAATTAAATAATTCGGCAACAAAAGCCTTTTGCATGACAGCGTATTAATTGAACTTTTATTTGGATACAGATTATTAGGAATTCCTCGTTTTTATCAAATACATTTTCTATTCAGAACTATTCACAAATTCACAATCTTCCATAATTCCAATTTCCATTGACAATATTTGTCATTTTGACATAAACAATTTGACATTAGTTATGGAATGTCAAAAAATTGTCGATAAAGAAAATAATCGATTCACTTTTATTATACAGAATGTTGAATAAAGTCACCTATTCTATAATAATATTCTTGCCTGTAACTTTTAAGCCACAGACTACTAAGACTTAGAGATACTACGTATTTATAAGGGGGTGATTTTACCCGTCATACTATACAACTTTCTCTATGAGACCCATAGGTATCCGATTCGTAAAAAAAAATCAGTCAGATGTTCGGCAAAATAATACAAAAGTAGCCAGAATGTATGAAAAGTTGTTTAATTTTTTTCACGAATCGGATATTGGTCTCATAGGGAAAGGTGTTCAGTATGATGGGTAGAATCACCCCCTTAAAAGTTGCAGGTGACTAAAGCAACATACCTACAGGAGGTATTATTTAAACATAAATGCGATATAGTAAGTTTGTTTGTTTTTATGTACCATGGTATGCTATCTTAGAACAAATGTAGTGGTCTTCTAAAAAAAAACGTTTGTCGGTTGTTAACGAGATGGCGCTATTCTAAATTATTGCTATGAACAATGCTTTTTGAAAAGACATGACTTTGGAATCAAGTCTTTTTGCTTCAGATAAATAAATTTGATCAGTGCTGCCATATTAAAATGAATATGGTAGGGTAGTAGAATAATAAACTACTGTTTATATACAAAAACTGAAGCTTGCGCTATCATTAAATTATTGTTTCAGATTATTTTAGGTTTAAAACTCAGTTTTTTTAAGCTATATGAATATTTTTATAAAGAAAACAATTTTGCCATTTTTTGGCTTGGTACGTTAGTTCAATTTTCACTAGCAACATTGAGTTGTGATGTAGGGATGCAGGAAGTGCCAAAAAGTATCGATATATATCGTATCGATGTTTTAAAAATATATCAATATGGGTTTCGATATATCGAAAAAAAATATCGATATATCGGTGAAATTTTCAAAAAATATTAGTAGGTAGGTATTTTACGAAATTCTATTGTGTTTGTTTTTAACCGACTTCTTACAAGTTTATTTCAATAAATCTGTCAGTATTATTACTATTCATAAAAGTGGTGTGCGTTTCACTAAGAATTCCTTTCGGCGCTGAATTTCATTAAGTTACAACCTTTTCAACCTTAGATCATAGAAACAAGGGAGATGTGCCACGTGCCACGTGCCAAGGCGCTATTGAGCTTGATACATTAGTTTGGTCAATTTTTAATATGTAGGAGATCTTTTTATTCACAAGAAGCGCTTGTAATCGTGTCGAAAAATGTACTAAAAGTGGGAACAATTAGGTATTTGACTGATTTTGGGAAATGGTTTATATTAATCTTCATTATATTATAAGCACACTACATTGATATTTCAGGGAGATCTACTGTCTTTATCAATAAAAATCAGTGATAAAGTATAAATTTCCAAAACCGCTCCAAAAACGCTGTTTCTGCGGAAGTGACGTAACACGCTAGTAAACGAGCTTTGTCAACAAGGCAGACGGTGCAGCTGAAATTAATTTCATCAATAAATCATTTTTATTGACTATAATGGCGTATATAAATGGTGTGTAGTTCCACAATGTACAAATACGTCTTTAAGCAGTCCATCATGATTCATGACACAAAAGAATTTATAGGTAATGTTTCTAAGTTTTTATCAACATAACCTAAAATGAGATTTCACAAAACTTCTGAATGATTATACAAAAGATTTGTAAATAAATATGTGGCAGGTAGGTACTTACACTGCTGTTTTTACATTTTTAAGTTCCGCAGCATAATAATCAGCGTTAGGTATTCTTAAAGAAAAGTGCAACCATAAATGCATCTATCTTAGGTAGGTTGTATCAGCTTGCACAAAATTTGACTCCATTTTGAGATTCGATATGAATATTTAAGCCACTAGATAGAAGATTTATATGAAAACAGCTTCAGAAATAGCTCTAAGATCAAATATAGCACCCAGAAAACATAAAACGCAAACTACAATCTGTCAAAGCCGTGCTTACTCCAGTGTTGCCAAGCTAGATTTTCATTTTACCCCAATGCCTAATTAATTTTACTCTAAAATCATAACTATTTATACAAAAATACCTGGCTAAAGTTTTGGTTTTAGATATACAATAAAACAAGTTCTTTCTTAATCAATGGTCATCTTTCACAATAAAAATATGCTGAATTTGTTTAACTCAAATTCAATTCAAATACTTAGGTACCTACATGTATTGCTTACCAAAAAGCCCATAAACTATAGTAATCATAACAACAATACGAAATCTAACCTTAAAATTTTGGAAGTGACTCCGCGACCGCCGCCGTGACCTGAATTTGCAGCCGGCACTGGTTGCTAAATTGGCAGCCGGCGCTGACTTTTGTAAAAAAAGCGGGAAAGGGAGTTGGCAATTTGTCATAATTAAAAAAACATTTCATGTTTCATTTGAGTAACATACCTAATTAGGGTCCAAGAGCGAGCGAAGCGAGCTCGGGAACTTGGACACCCCGACACGGACAGGTTAGGTTCGAAGGGGTTGACGGGGGCTTCAGTGAGCGACCGAACGAAGCCCCCGTCAACCCCTTCGTGTTATGTTACTTTTAACCTTGCAGATAGAAATAGGAGCTCCGCGTACCGGGGCTCCGTCGACCACCGCCATCCCCCTTGTAAGTCCAAAAAAGTTGTATTTTGTTTTACATTAACACTGTTATTTAAAAGTCAGTCTAAGGTATTTAATTCAACTTAAAACACGGCAACATTAATCTGCTGCTACGGTAGTTTGCAATTATTTTCGTCTGGTATCACTGCTACTTCAAGGCTACTCCGGTTCCTAACGGCATTATTTTTGGGAGCCTAGTCGGCGCCGGCTGCGGAGGCGCTCCCTAAAATTTTACCCTCAAATTTACCCTAAAGAATTCTTTACCCTAAAAATAAGTTGGCAACACTGGCTTACTAGCGTGTGACGTCAACAGAGTGCGACAGGCCGTTCTTGTGACAGCTACAATAACAAAAAATATTGCATTTTATTTTCGTGTAATTTGCAAAATATATACATATTTTAGTTAAAAATCAAGTGAAATAAGTTTATTTACGCTATGAACTGATAGGATGACCACAATCTGTAGCATATTTTCAATGTTGTCAAGAACCGAATTGTTCCCGTACTAACTTGCTATGATGGCATATATCCTTTTTTCTATGATCTGAGTTTTTAACGATGTTAGATGTGTTCTTTCAGCATCTATTCTCGTTCACTGCTTTTAGTGTCTCTGACATTACTTTATCACTTAAATCTAAAAAAACTGTGACATTTTAATCAATGGCGACTATGGTCTTGCTACTGAAAAAGTGAAAATATATCGTTTTTGATACGTTTTCGATACTTGATATTTTATATCGATATATCGATACATCGATATTTTTCTGCAAGCCTATTGTGATGCGCGCGCCGGTCTGTACCTGCCATATTGTTTTGAATTTTTCACTCACTGGAAATCTGCGAACTTTACTTGTTTTATCTGTTTTGAACAAGTAGAATTTGCTTAAAGTGTGTAATTTGAAAGTGCTTCATAATCTCGTTGAGAAGAGCAATAGTTCGTCCGAGTTAGTGTCAAGTTTCTATAAATATACACTGTGTTTTGGTGAGATATAGGACTCCAGTTTTGTTTGAGATAAGACTCCAATTTTGCTTGAGATAAGACTCCAAAGTGTTTTGTGTTGTGTTGTTGTGACTTAAAAACTTGAAATACCTACCTAAAACTTGAAATACATGTGAAATTAAAAACTTGAAATACCTAGCTATATAGAGGTATGGTTATACCTAGCTATACCTAGGTATATAGTTATAGCTAGGTATGTTGTACCATTGAAATCATTTGTCGGTTGAGAACTAGATGGAGCCACTTTAACGGTACCAAAAAAAACGCCGAGTTAGCAGTCTATTTCCTATATACATATTAGTCTATGTATGTACCTACCTTTTCCCACCTAAACCACTGGACCGATCATCATGAAAGCATAAACGTTATCAGGGATACAGAAAAGGACATAGCGACCTTTCATCCAGAAAAAAGTAGGTACCTACTGCATCTGAATATATCTGATGAACGGAAAACTAAAGGAAAGTGTTGAATTTTCACAAAATACTTAGGTACTAAATTATTTCTCAAAACGCTTTTCAAAACTCGACAACCGTCATTCAAGCCAGATTTTTTGCCGATAACTCTATCACCTCGTGTTCGCAATTAAATAGCGCTTTATTTTTTTATGTAAGATTTAAACAGATATGGGTGAAAATAACGGGTCACTATTTATTCGCATAAAAGGGCACTGGCAGACGCCCATAGAACGCTGGGCTTTAGATTGTGTAAGTCTGTACAGATATGAAATTAGTTTGGTGTGATCGAGTATTTCAAGAGTACTTATTTAAATTCATTTTTTATTTGTTTTTGTACGTAATTGGGTTAAAGAGAAATATTCGTATTTCTGACAGTGAGGTTAAGTATGGTGTGAATGATCCAGTGAAGTACAGCCCGACTAATGAGTTCTCAATTCAAAGGTTTTAGTTGCTGTCACCATGATATTCTGTGGAAGCACGCGCCAGCCAGCATGCACCTATTTTTGTTTTAGTGGTTTTTTCAAAATGTCAATGGCATAATCATTTTATTTCTTATTTATTTCGATTTTTAATTCCAATTCTTAACCTCTAAGATAAATTAGGCAAAGAACAATTAAAATATATTTTTATTTTTGGTTAAGCTTTTATTACTGTACCATATCAAGCCCAAAACTGCCGACGTCCTTTAATGTCATAATTTAGCATGGCATAGGTACTGTTACTTATCATAATGATCGTTAAGCATAATATAATTTTTCATAAAATGTTTAGGCATAAGTTTTTATCCATAATTACCATTAGCATACCTAAAGTTTAGAAGCATAATTTATTCTAAAGCAAATCTAATATAAGCAAAGCTAATATAACAAAAGCATAACGATACTTAGGCATAATGTTCATCGGCATACAAATAATACCTACGCTCGAATAATTAACTCCTTACGTGTGAGACATAAGACAACTAGTGCACATTGTTAAATTGTTATTTTTTTGACACAATGATTTGAGACCTGCTGCTACAATGAACATAAAAAGAGCTTTCCGATGATATACAATTTGTTAGAAACAAATTGTATAATATCGGAAAGCTCTTATTTGGAATTTTTTATTTTGTTTTGGTCATTGGGACAATTTACCAATCCTCCTTTATAATGTAATCGCTGAGTGAAATAACTTTCATATTATGTAAAATAAATAGTTCGCGGCTTAAGGGTGGCCCAAGGGCCACCCCCGCCGCACCTTAAACTACTGACAATGTAGTACCCAAATTATATTGGCCATAATAGGTAAGTACCTACTTCTTTATTTTGCAGATTCAAAAAGTCCTCAACAAATTAAAAAAAAACGACTAAGTGCGAGTCGGACTACTTACACTGTAAGTAGTCCGACTCGCACTTAGTCGGTTTTTTTTAATTTGTTGAGGACTTTTTGAATTCTTGTTATGTAATGTTCCGTAGCAAGGAATAGGTATTTTAATTTGCAACCGCAAATATAAGTTTGTACCTATTTCATAATATTATCTATACTATTATAAAATTGTAAACAAACTGTATCTGTACATTGAAGATATTCCAGAAAAAACAGTCGGGATAGGGTACTGGGACGTAACTATATACCCAAAAAGATTTTTTTTTGATTTTTTGTCTGTTTGTCTGTTTGTGCGCGCATCACGCAAAAAGTACTGAACGGATTTTGATGTGGTTTTCACAAGTCGATAGCTTGGGGTCAAACTTAAAATCTAAGCCACGTTTCATCTTATTCTGATGGGAGGAACCAGAGATACAGCTTGACCTCTTGGTAGTACTAGCCACTCTACACTGCGGAGGTCATTTAAACTGGTCACTTCACTGTAGTCCACGCGGACGGAGTCGCGGGCAAAATATAGTTATTGCATAAAATTATTATGAAATACTAAGTTATGTAGTCGGCATTTCAGTTTCTGAATTACGAAACCCTTTAAATTACACTAACTTTCAACATAAAATAGTGACTACATACAATTATGCCTATTTATATCTAATGACTATTAGAGGAATAAATATTATGCCTCATAACTTTATGTGACTCAAAATTAGACCGAATAAATATAGCCCAAATGATAGCTATGCCTATTAAAATATTATGCCAAAAAATATTATGCCAAAGTATTATTATGGCATTCAAAGTTATGCCAGAGTATATTAGGAATTAAGAAATTATGCGAATAAATGGTATCCCGAAAATAACCAGTATCGACTTAAGGCGGGTCTCATGCGCCAAATTTTGAACCAAACATTGTTGTACGAACATGTTCTCGAACTTCATTCATTCACCCGTCTCCTGCGATGTTCGATGTTTTTGTTTTTCTAAACAAAAACACTCGACCACGTGACGGAAAACATGTTCGATGTTCAATTGAACACGAAAACACGTCGCATGAGACCCGGCTTTACCCATGGAGGAAAAATTACTGGAGAGAAGTCCGTGTATCCGTGTCAGTATACTGTGTGAAGGTTGGTCATTTCTTATTGACAGTCATGGTCAGTGATACACCACAGTGTATCAAAACATTGCGGTGTGGTTGTAGGTTGTACATAATAAATCATCATCATCATCATCATCAGCCCGTATTAGTCCACTGCTGGACATAGGCCTCTCCAATTGCACGCCATTTAACTCGATCCTCGGCCACTCTCATCCAGCTGCCACCAGCCACATGATCATTCCGGGACTTCTTAGCCCCCTTTCGTTGATCTTGATGAACAGTTCACGGCCACACACGACATGTTTTAATTTTAAGAACTTTTTAGCCAACACGAACCCCTTCGTGTTAGGGCGATTGTGCACTACTCCGTTTCCAGCACGTTTTTTCACGGACCGTTTCTTTTTAGCCAAAAAGCCTGCAGAACGATCCCCACCACTTTTTAAAATGTATGAAAAAAAAACGGTCCGTGAAATAACATGCTGGAAAGTACCGTGAAACCTGCTTACTTTGCCACTTTTTCATGTGTCAAAAAGTTTTATTCGCTTTAAAAAAATATAATTATATGAAAACATAATGAGTAACCTACTCCTAGACGTAGGAAATTTCATGGAAATTTATATTATTAAATATCTATTTTATTTTTGTAAATTAATATATTTTAGGCCTAAAAACAAATATGGCAAAGTCAGCTGTCACTTCTGGTAAATTTGCCATATGAAATTTTAAATGAAATTTTTGGAGTCCATGAGCTTAAAAAGTAATATATTTGCACTCTTCCTTTAGCCAGTAAAATAAAGTGAAAACTTTATCTTATTTAGCACTGGTAATTTAATTTTCTTTGAAAGTGGCAAATTCACCAACTTTTTCAAAATTTTTCATACTTTGAAGAAGTAAGGGTTAGGGTTGTCGAATAAAAATGTTTTCATAGTATAAAAAAATTATAAAAGTAAAAGAACATAATAACTTCTAATGAGATCAACATGCATTATTAATGTATTATTAATCGTCGTGACTATTAATTAACATAGGTTGATAAGTAGGTAGGTACCTGCTTACCATCATATTTAACTTCTAATTAGTTTCATAACTTGAACTGTTTATACATAAAAAAAAAACAAAAAAAAAATACGTAGCCAAAGTAGGTGTTTAAAATTTTTAGTTATTTAAATAAAGCAACATGTAAACAATAATATTTCAAAACATCTAACATAGGCAGCTTAGCATAATCAGTCTCTAATGTTTAACGACAACACGCACCATCAATGTTAAACAATGTCTAGTCAAATAATTTTTGACCATTTACGGGCACTTGTGAATAGAAAGTAGGTATTCTGAAATTGCAACGCTATACAGTATTTGCGCAAATAACTAAATCACTTAACATAGGTTAGGTATTTAATTTTAACTGACCCAAATTGCCCGCCACCCCGTTACCTTTTATAAAGCAACCTTCATTTAAGCACATGCACTGTGTATTTTATATCTGGGTACCTACTTATATTATAACTAGGTAGGCAGGTACTTACAACGACAATTTAATTAAAATATTCATAAGGAATTTTGTGGCAGCCCTAACCTCCAACAAAACATGGCAAGGTCACTATCACGGACGTTGTGATTGGGGTTGTTGAATTTGCCAACACCAATTGCGAGCTTTATGTAGCTTGTAGCACAGTAAATCAGCTTTTATTTAGATAAAGAACATTATGCTAACATAATATCAATAATGTACTTACGTAGACAATGCCTTTCCCGTTTATTTTTGTAGAAGTTCCGGAGCACAAAATTTTACGCCACCAACACTCGAAAAAAGTAACCGCCGAAAATGACATTTCAGAAACAAGCTGGGTTGCCACATCTCATTCGGTGCTGCCATATAACTAATAAATTTTACTATAAAGGCATCCACACATGACAAAAAACTACCATTAAGATGTAATTAGACTTTTTCCCTCAGAAGTCGGCTATGGCAAACTCAGCAACCGTTGGCAAAGTTAGCAGGTTTCACGGTAGTATGTCGGAGTAGTGCACAATCGCCCTTAGGTTATTTTTAACCTTGCAGACATAGGAGCCCCGCGTAGCGGCGCTCCGTCGACCACCTCCCTGCCCCTTGTAGGTAAGTCCAAAAAGGTTGTATTTTGACACTGTAATTTAAAACTCAGTCTAAGGTAGGTAATTCAACTTCGAAGTTGAACCGGAGTAGCAGTGTTACCACACAGCTACTCCGGTTCCCAACGTTACGTCGTTATTTTTTGGAGCCAGCGCTGGCTAGATTGGCTACTCTTTGGCGCTGGCTGTGGAGTCACTCCCTAAAATGTACATATTTTAATTTATATTTTTGGTTAAGCTTTTATTACTGTACAGTACTAGAACAAGCCCAAAACTCCCAATGTCCTTTAAGCTAAATAGCGTTTTACAAGTTCATCGGTTCGGAAAGCAGATAGTCGAACAAGTGTCATTTCAGACACGGAACGAATGGTTGTGAATAGAATAGGTCTAACCCGAGGACCACGAAAACGACGCGACGCTCCAAGCTAATTCGCCTTGTGCTGAAAGCGTCAAAAAAAAAAGTAGGGAAATTCGCTGCTGCTTGCAGCGTCTATTTCCGTGACCATATAGAACATTACACATACATTTGTTTTTGACGCTCGACGCTGACACTTGCAGAGCAAGGCGAATTCGCTTGGAGCGTCGATCGCCGAGCCATAAATATGGTCTAAAGGAATCCAACAGATTCGTATCTATGCACGAGCCTATTCATGAGATCGAGAATCATCGCCGCGTAGCGCGGGAGTGCGTGATCTTACGTTGTTTGCAAGAAGTAGGTACTTACCTGTGTTCGTATAGAAAACACGCGTAGTGCAACACACTGAAAACGCCTCCGCGCGGGCCTTTGTTCCGTCCGTCGCCACGCACCCCGCTGCGTGATGCGGTGCAGTGTGCGAATCGTTTAACTCTATTATGTACGGAATCCTAATGAGAGATAACGAGTATTATATTCAATATTAGTTTTATCTAACAATCACCCTAATAATTAAGTAACATCTCTAAAATTTCAGCGAAGTAGGTAGTAGGTATCGTCGGCTTTGCCGGAAATGCCGAAGTCTTCGCGAATATTTCGTGCTACACTTGTGGCCACACACATCGTGCTAGCGCGGAATAAATACGCGCCAGCACGATGAGTCACGGCCACAGGCGCGGTCCGAGGGGGCAGGGTCGTGGGGGTCATGACCCCCCCCCAAATCGTACAAAAATGTGCCAAACACGGTAATTCACAATCACGTTATAGTACGTCAGCATTAATCGATATGACCACCCCAGTCTTCGGTTGCGGTATGACGTGGGTATGACATCCCCCCAAAATCGTCAGCTGCGACCGCGCCTGTGCGGCCACACCATGATAGATAGGGTTTGGAAATAAAGACAGTCGCGTAAAATATATTTTTTATTAACCATATAAAATACATTATTATATAAAATTAATTTGTAACAAAAATAAATACAATTCCACGTTTGAGGTATTACATAGGCATCACATTCACACACATTTGATGCAACACCAACATTTCCGAAATTAGTAGGTACCTATACCTACATTGTAATCCTGCTTTGAACAGAACTTATCAAGAGTCATTCTGTAAATGCAGTGCTGTCTTAAGGTACCTACATGTGGTCCTTTAATTAACATAATACTAGGTATTACATATTCTCTCTCTAAATAAGTGTGCAAAAGCACACTGAAACCTTTTGTTAGGTACTTAAATATATTGAATTTCAACTCCCCGCAGTAGAGTAATCATTTAGTAACTCTTTGTTCACTTTGAAAGACATTGGTACTGATTCTGTTGAACATCGCGCTAAACTAATTTTAATCACACTAACGGTCGGTTGCAGAAAGATAATTAAATTTTAACGGAGGCATTACCTACCCATACAAATTCTATCGTTAAAGTCTCCTTTAAAACTTAATGACCTTTTCTGCAACTCAGCGTATATCTCTTACAAATTATTATAATTGAAAAAGGACAAAACATATTATTTAGAACTGTCATATTAGTCTACGCCCTTGTCATTTACGGGAAAATAGTCATGACCTTTTGCGATTTCGACTAAATTGACATTAAAACTATTCAAGTGGACTAATTTGACAGGATTAAATATCTGCCATCCCTCTCTCATGTTTTTTTTATTAGAAAGAGACATAACAAAACTAAACTAATTTAGTCCTATTATGTCTCTTTCTAATAAAAAAACGTGGGGTCGGGGGACCCCCGTCAGGAACGAAGTTCCAAAAATTTCCGAGAACTAGTAGAATTTTAGATAACCAAAGGTTTATCCTAAAGAATCGAGTCACGCAAAGTTTGCTCAGGTATGAAGCAATGTCACAAAATTATTAAATTACTCCGTCGCGCGTTGATTACATCGTGTTATCTCTGAAACTATTTATAATAATAAAATACTTTAAACTCCAAAAAAATCATCTCTATTAAATACTTGTGACGATGAAACTACTTATCTGGATAAGGATTAATATTTTATTGATAAATGTGTCTACTTAAATATTGCCTAATTTTATTGTTATTTTTAAAACATAAAAACAGATTTTGTGGCTTAAATATAAAAGTTAGATATATAATAGCCGGATTTTTTTTATAGAGCTATTTAAGGCCAACGTTTTTGTCATACATTGTTTTCACATATATCAAACGACTTGGGCAGTGCACGCGCAAATAGCCATTTTTTCAGACTTCCTTGATAAAAACCGTGACAGCTCGTCTAATATATATAACATACTTACCTAGGGTACTTATAAATTATATAACAAAAACCTTCCTCGGAAATGTGTCCTTCCATTGGTGAAAACCGTATAAAAATCCGTTCAGTAGTTTTTGAGGTAATTGATATAGATCGAAGCCGTGCGTGCTATTTTGTTGAATAGGTATAAAAGCGAAATGGCAGAAAACGTCATCGCGTCATCGCTTAAAACTCCAAATTCACTCGTACAGTAAGCTGCGTAAAGGAACTCCGTTCCAAAAAAATTAGAGAGGGATAGCAGATATTTAATCCCGTCAAATTAGTCCACTTGAATAGTTTTAATGTCAATTTAGTCGTAATCGCAAAAGGTCAACTCCCGACTATTTTCCCGTACCGACAAGGGCGTAGACTAATTTGACAGTTCTAAATATTTTCTGTCCTTTTTCAATGATATTTGTAAGAAAGAGATGTAGTGTGATTAAAATTAGTTTAGTGCGATGATTCAACAGAATCAACACCATTGTTGTCCATTAATCATCTTAAGAAGTAAAAATTTTAAATTATCTATCATGTAGGTATTTCTTGTGCGATGAAACCCCAAATTCAGATCTTATTCAAAACACAGAAATAATGAGATTTAAAAGTTAATCATTAACATGCTCACAGGTCCAATTAATGCATATTTAAATCACATCATTGTATTTCTGGCAAACGTATCATACAGACAAAAGGGCGTTTTAGTTTAAATTGTATTCAGAGCGCCTAGTGGGAGTTTTTATAACTTATTCGATCGAGTGAACGTTAACGAAGGTAGTCAATGACTAATCGAACACGAACATAGGTTCGCGCTCGAAAGTGAAGACGCTAACGCACGTGACTAATTTACTTCAAGAGATGTTTACTCGATTAACGCGATGGTTTGCAACTCGCACTCAGCACTCTGTATGTTGTACAAGCAACATAATTATGTATATACTTATACCTACTACTTATTAAATAGAACCATTAACTTTAAAGATATGTTAATTTTTTTAAGAAATTATTAGGTACTTTTAGGCGAATCACACACCGCCCCGCGCTACGCTGCGGGGTGCGTGGCGACGGAACAAAAATCCCGCGCGTGAATGCGTTTTCAGTGTGTTGCACCATGCGTGATTTCTATACAAATCCAGGTACTTGCAAACAACGGAACATCACGCACCCCCACGCTACGCTGCGTGATGCGAGGCAGTGTGCGAATCGCCTTATAATATAAAAAATAGATTTTTTATTTCTACAAGCTGTTGCCCACGGTTTTACTCGCATGCTAGGGGAACTACTTTGAATGTAAAGTAAGTATTTCTTATCTCTCTTCCCGAAGTTAAAACTATACCTATACTTATACAAAATTGGTTCAACTGTTTAACCGTGAAACCGTAACAGACAAGAGTTACTTTCAAATTTGTAAGCACATAATGATTTTATGGAGTCCAAAAAAAATGTAGGTACACTAATCAATCATAAGAGGTTCTGCATCACTTGTAAGGAATTAAAATCCAGAATGTTATAAGAAATCAAACAACGTTGGATCTGAAATATTGCGGATAAGTCAAACTAAGTAAGATTTAATTAAGATTCTGAGTGGTAATCGATTATGCTGGACGCCCATTCATCCGAGCCGAACACGCCGAAAGAGCCAACCGAACCGAATAGGGAATAATTATGCATTATAATTCAAAACTGTATGATTTTTTTTTATACAGGTTGTCCCACTACCTACCTATCCACCCATCTAGCTTTCTATCAGGGGCGTAGCTACCGCCGTATCTCGGGGGCCCCCGACGCATAGTATGCGAAATGGCCCAAAAAACGGTCATCCCCTTTTTAACCGACTTCCAAAAAGGAGGAGGTTCTGCATTCGGTTGGTTTTTTTTTTTTTTCATGTACTTATGTACACCGATTACTCCGTGGTGTATAAGCCGATTTACGTGATTCTTTTTTCATATGGTAGAAGAACCTCGCGCGGTGGTCCCATATAAATTTTATTAACTTTGGTTGAGTAGATTTTTAACCAGGTGTAATAAATGGTATTTTTGGTGTATCTCGATGACATCATGACGATGATGAAAAAGTGATATTATGTAGGTACATGAATTCCTGAACGCAATCGATCTCGATATTATGCATACATAACGTCACGCCAATATTTTCCGCAAGGTTAGACAGAGGTGTATAGTAAACACAATTTTTTTATGCTTAAGTCGCATTTGATAGAAGGCTAGGAAGCGAGCCTATTGCTATTACAAACTGAAATTAAAAACACTGTTTTTGTTTACTGAAATGCCCTTATCCACCAACATCTATGAATGTATGAATGAATATAAGTACCTATTTAAATTCGTGGAAGTAATCGATCTCGGTAAAAGTACATACAAAATGTGTGGCAAAGGCAGTACATAAATGATTAAAGTCGCTCGGTCCATGATTTTATGGTACTTTATTGTAATTATTAACAACAACAAGAATGGTTACACTACACTAAAAAGATAAAAATAAAAACAGGTTTAAAAAAAACCGACTTCCAAAAACTACACTAAAACTATGAAATACAAATGTTAAACTTGCATAAATAAAAATCTAAATGTATATTGAAGTCGGCGGAGCCTAGCATAAAAATAAGCAACATTATAGATTAAGGAGGAATGAAAGGAAATGTTAATTTGTCAAAGCGCAAAGCAAGCTGCACGTCGTGTGCACAACTGCACACACTGCGCACGTTCTTCCTGTTCAAAGGCAAGGGTAAAAACCTGCAGAGGAGGCCCCGCCGACTTCAATATACATTTAGATTTTTATTTATACAAGTTTAACATTTTTATTTCATAGTTTTTAGTGTAGTTTTTGGAAGTCGGTTTTTTTTTAAACCTGTTTTTTATTTCTATAATCGATAGAATAAATGTTTTCAAATGCATGAGTAGAACTCCCGAAGATCAAATGTACTTAGATCCATTGATAAATTTCGAATATTTTTTATAAAGGATTCGAAATATATTGTTTAAAAAAAATGTTTTTGTAAATCTACTAGTATCCTCATATGAGGGTTCAACGTAAGCATATAATGTATGAAATTATCATAATGTTACTCCAATAGCATGACAGCTATTTAAGAAAAATATGATTTTTATTTTTTGATTGCCATATTTTGCCGTTGTAGGATTCAAAATCTTGATTAATATTATTGTTTAACATTGTGTTAGTGATACAAAAAAAACCGGCCAAGTGCGAGTCGTACTCGCTCACCGAGGGTTCCGTATCGGTTTTGGACGTATAAAGTGAAAAAAAAAACCGGACCGCATAACTAAGTTTGTTTGTGAAGGGATTTTGATGATTTTGAAAAAACTGCACTAGTTAGGAACATCGTTATATTTTTGGTGCAATATTTGGGTCAATTCCTATCAGCTCTAATTATTTCAGATTTTTCGCTCTGCAAACTTCGGAGATAAGGGGGGGGGGAATGGTATTTTTTTTAGTCATTTTTCATCATAATTATGTCGAAAACTTTGAGACATAAAATTAAATAAAAATATATTTTGAAATGTGCAGATCAAGCCCTTTCATATGATATGCCACTTGACCTAGTAACCCCACTTTAATATTTTGGACCCCCACTCCGGCCCCTTTTGCAATTAAAATAAAAATATTTATGACTTTTTTCATTTGCAATAAAGTTGGACAAGCATTCTTTATAATTGTTCCAAATTTCAAGTCGATAGCATTAGTAGTTGCTGAAATAACCAGGTGTGACAGACAGACGAAGTCGCACCATAAGGGTTCCTTTTTTACCATTTTGGTACGGAACCCTAAAAAGATTAAATCCTAATCATGAAGTATTTCGGAGTTATAAGCTTCTAAATGTTTTCTAATTTCTATGGTTTTAATAAAATTTAGTTTTCTCAATCGCGTAATTTACGAATGCTTTCTAACCAGGCGTGGTCGCAGCTGAAGACTTTGGAGGGCCTCATACCGCAACCGAAGCTTTAGTCATACCGATTAATGCCGACATACTATATCGTGAATTACCGGGTTTTTTTCACATTTTTGTACGATTTGGGGGGGAGCATGATACGGAGGGAGTCGTAGCCCCCTCCCCCCCCTCGAACCGCTAGTTTCTAAACTATTCATATTGTATTAGAATTATTATGGTAAGTTGTACAAATTTAAAAAAAAAAAGATTAGAAAAAACAAGAAATTAGAAAAAACTTTAGAAGCTCCTAAATACTTAAATACTCCGAAATACTTCAAGATAAGAATTTATTATTTTTTTGTATCACTAACACGATGTCAAACAATATATTAATCAAGATTTTGAATCCTACTACGGCAAGAATAAATACATATAATAAATACGGCAATAAAAAAATAAAAATAAAAATCGTGTTTTTCTTAAATAGCTTTCATGCTATTGGAGTAACATTATGATAATTTCATACATTTTATGCTTACGTAGAACCCTCATATGAGGATAGTAGTAGATTTACAAAAATATTTTTTTAAACAATTAATTTCGAATATTTTATCATAATCGCAAAAAATATTAAACATTTTTTATCTATGGATCTAAGTACATTTGAACTTCGGGAGTTCTACTCATGCATTTGAAAACATTTACTCTATCGAATAAATAAATAAAAAGGGGATGACCGTTTTTTAGGTCATTTTGCATACTGTGCGACGTGCGAAGTTTGATCCTCGCAAGTTCAATCTCCGAAGTTTTTCAAAATTAAACCTGTTATAAAATTACCGAAGAACTTCGATGGGACATGAACGCCTGTCAAACCTGTCACTATTGTCCATAGAGGCAGAAACTTTAGAAAAACTAAAGTCATCATCAGCTATAAACTATAAATGATCAGTTTACCGAAAAAAAGGCAAGGAGAGTGTATATTTAATTTGAATTGTTTGTAAAAAAATTGGAAAAAGTGACATAGATAATAATATGATGAATAAATATTTATTTTAATTTTATGCAAAATTTTTTTTTTTCCTTTAGTGAGAAATTGTTACCCTTCATAAGGGCCCCCAAACAAATTTTTATACGGGGCCAAGGCACGCTACGCCACTGATTTCTATTTACGCATATCCATCATTCGGATTGTGAATTATGGCCAGAAAAATCCCATAGAAAAAAGTACTTTCAGTTTTTCCGATATTTATAGAAAAATCCCATAGAAAAAAACACTTTCAGTTTTTCCGGTATTTTCCAATTTTATGGGCAACTTTTCCAATATCTTTTTAATGTAGTCCTGACAATCAAAACCAAACACAACAAAAAAAAACCAAATCGGTCAAGATGTTTTAGCCGGCCTATAACATATCATTGAAAATAAGCTACATTGAGTCCGGTCAGTCTTTGGATGAATGGGTGACTGTGGGTGGCATTTACAAGTGAGCACTTCCATGGACCATGGGTCACATTACGGGGCTAGTTACAACACAACATTCACGACAAGGAAGAAATGGGTATGATTCCGGGGTATATTTTGTAGTAAGGAATAATATGTGCTCCTAAACATACCCTGCTGCTGGCTGGGTACATTCAGTAGTAAGGAATAATCAAAAGCGCGGTCCTAACCATACCCTGCTAAAACACTCGAATTCGGGTATGTTTAGGAGCTGCAATATCTCGCGACCGTCCTAATTATACCCGACCACAACTCTGTGGGGACTTTCTACAAGGTATATTTAGGATAGACGCGGAAAGTACTTTAAATTTTGTAAATAGGAAGTTTTGCTTCATGGAGACTTCACTTTATTTTTAAAATAAAGTAATACTGCTTACAAAGATTTTAAAAAAGTTGCTCGTGTCATCTGGGAATCGAACCAACCAAATGTGAAAAAAAGCACATCCTGTATTTTTATGATTTCGAACGAAAGGGTTAATAATAAGCATTAATTAGGTACTTGTAAGTAAAATGGTATCTTAAATTAAAGGAACACCACAACATTTTTTTTTCAAATTCGCCTACTGTCTACCTCAGAGCAAAGATGCATTCAAATAGTATTTTATTGCACTTATAAGGAAAACAGTGTAAAAAAAAGTACTTATTAGTAAATAATCAAAGCAATCTATTAAAATCGACGCGAAAAGTTATTGTAATTAATTCTTTTCCAATTAAATGTTAAATTCACCATGTTATTTTAATTTAAGATACTATATGTTACAGCAGCATAATACAGAATTGGCAGAGCATGGCAGTTGACCAGACATAGGTCACGAGCGAGAATATGCGACGCAACTGTATGACACAGATACACGCATTCCGTCCTAGCAGTTGTCAGTTGACGAGCAAAATGAGGTCAGTCTGATTCTGAAATAAAAGAGTTGTTGTTACTTTACTGTCAAAGCGTTAAATTTTGCCGTCATCGCTGCCGCCTGTGTCAGTTGTTTTTTAAATGACATGTCATAACTATTTAATAAAGTTTTTTTCACACCACCTGCTCGAAAATGTCAAATTATATGTCATGTAACTCTAACCTAAAGTAGGTCATTAAAGCCCATGGGCAATAATATTGTACTGAATTTCATTATAACCCTTGGTCAATAATGTGATTTGAATTTGGAACCTCAATTAAAAATTCGTATGAACACGTTTACCACAGAGGCCTATATACCCAAAAGAACTTGTTCGAAATTCGAACTGGCCATGGCCGTCGCGATTATAAAACAAAAGAAAATAAAATATAGTGTACACGCTGGTGAGCCAGGCGTAGTCGTGCTAGAGGCGTACATATCGGAATGATACATAAGTCTAGGTAAGTACTGGTGTTATAGTGAGCCAGTGTAATTACCCCTAATAGAAACTAATAGATCCTACACTACTGTAATTAAAACTCTATTAGAATACTTTTTAAAATACCTTGATTCTAGTACTATTGCTTTTTATTTTCTCACAGAAGGTGTGAAAAGTAGAGTATTCTCCTCGGGGATAAAAGCGTGTCTACGTCTTGGGCGAGCTTGAATCCCTCGCTGCACTCAGGATGCTAGTTTTAACTCCCTCGCTTCGCTCGGGAGTTAACTTTGATTGATTCGGGAGTTAATATTGCGCCCATGACATAAGACACTGCTTTATCCCCTTGGTGAATAATATACTATAATATTTTGTTCCAATTTAGAATCCTCTAGGTAGATACTAATCCATGATATCGTGACGTATCACGAGCAAGTAGGTTAGTTTTCTGCAATATAATCAGAATAATAAAGATCTTACTACTATTATAAATGCGAAAGTTTGGATGGATGGATGGATGTTTATTACTTAATCACGCCAGAACAGAACGACTGAACGGATGTGGATGAAGTTAGGCACAGAGATAAGATTATAGTCTGGAATAGCACGTAGTCTATCCTAGTTCTTATCCCGGAAAATGTACGGATCCTGTAGGATAGATACAGTGCCGGTCCTATCAAACTTTTTAGGCGGTGCGAGATCTAAACGTGGCGACCCTCAAAATAAAAAAAAAAATTGTTAAAGCCCGTCACAAACGTAGCTATAATATATATTAATATATCGGTATAATGTATTGGTGACGTCATAGAAATATATAGCTGCGTGTGTGGTCACTCGAAAATTTATATAGAAAATATGTCGTAATATGCCTTGCTATGATTCATATTAATATACAGGGTGTAAGGCAAACGCTTCCGAAAACGAAGACAGGTGATAGAGCTAGTGATTCTCGATACGATACCACCAAAAAATCGGGAAAAAAAAAATTACAATTTTACCATTTTTTTTTACATTTTTCGTACACTATGCTGTGAGAACAGGTAACTAAAACCAATAATTCCGATTAAATAATTTTTTTTTCTTTGCAACATTAACACGCCATGTACTCGTAAATAATATCAGCTGACGCTCGCGCATAACCTCGAGTTCAAAGTACACGCGCTCGCCGACAGCCGCGCGGCCGACGACCCCAGCTCCGCGCGCGCTTTGTGGCTAGCGTGTCAGTGACCTCACGCTTTGCACGGTTTTCATTGCGTGTTTACGAAATATGAAGTCTTGAAAAGAATCAATTTAAAGCGAAAGGTTATTGGTATCCGTTTGCATTTAGGTTGTATATAATCTACGTTCTGGCTTCGGAAGCGTTCTCCTTACACCCTGTATATTATAGCTACGTCTGTGACGGGCTTTAAGCAGTTGCTTTATTTCCCGTGAGTCGCGCGACGTGCGCGCTCGACCGATCATCACCGTCGCGATGGTGATGATCGGTCGAACGTCGTTTGTTTCAAGTTTTGGTTGATTTCGGCGCACCACCCTAGGACCGGCCCTGGATAGATAATAGATTTGTAAATTCTACACGAACGAAGTCGCGGGCAACAGCTTGTATAAAGATAAATAATAAGAGCGGACGCGTATGTTTTTAGTTAAATGTAAAACTATCACAATCATGCAGGTTTATCCTATATTATTATCAGTAATACATCACGAGGTTGGACGGGATTACACGAACATTTATATCATTTATCAAAGCTAACCTACATATAATTGATATAACTGATACGGATTACGCATTGCAGGATCGTTATTTACGGTATGCCAAGTTAGAAGTGTAGTACCATGGGCGTACGTAGCTAGGGCAAGGGTAGGCGATGCCCACCATACAAAACTCACTGTCCACCCTATAGAAATCGTCAGTATTGAAGAAATATACTGTTGTCGTTGTTAAACCTGCGGTGGCTAAACAGCTGGACAGCTGTCCCAAGGAATGGGGATAAATTCTTAGCTATGCCAATGTGTAGTACAGTTAAGTCTCGATTTTTTTTTTAGTACAGCCTGCCTGAGCCAATTGACATTGTGATGATAAAGAACATGGAAAATGTAAGATTATGGTAAAAGCACAAGGCTTAGCCAGTCCTCTAATAGCGTGCCTAAATTACTTATGATATTTTTAGTTTACCATTCAATCCTTCTGATGTTTCATTCATTGGTAAAGATTCCTTACTGGATTTATAAGATTTTTGCGGAAGCTCTTGAATTTTTGCAGACTTGGGTCTTCTGGATTTTTCAGGTATTAGCATAGCTCCTAATGCGATGAAGTGAAGGGAGTAGTAAAATTTCCTGAAAAAACAAAAGGACATTTTATTACATCTATCTATCTACTTTTGATCAATGTAATGATGAGATGAATAGAGCTGTGATGGGTTCCTGGTTTGACTATTTTACTGCGATAGACTTTGCGTAATGCCGGCGCCTCACATTGGATTATGATTTCGGTCCAAGCTTGGCTAAGAATTGAATGGCCAATTATTGTACCCAAGGTCACACATTCGCTGCAATACGTTTTGGCAAACACACTAGCCAAGGGCATTGGAAAGTTGGTCCGTTGAAAGTTCGAGCAGGTTTCTTTGCGAGCAGCAGTCAAGTCAGTCATTTTTAGGGTTCCGTACCAAAATGGTTAAAAAGGAACCCTTATGGTGCGACTTCGTCTGTCTGTCTGTCTGTCTGTCACACCTGCTTATTTCAGCAACTACTAATTCTATCGACTTGAAAGGACATTGGCAGTTTTGGGCTTGATATAGTACAGTAATAAAAGCTTAACCAAAAATAACAATATATTTTAATTGTTCTCTGCCTAATTTATCTTAGAGATTAAGAATTGAAATCAAAAATCAAAATAAATAAGAAATAAAATGATTATGCCGTTGACATTTTGAAAAAACCAATAAAACAAAAACGGGTGCATGCTGGCTGGCGCGTGCCTCCAAAGAATATCATGTCGACAGTAACTAAAACCTTTGAATTGAGAACTCATTAGTCGCGCTGTACTTCATTGGATGATTCACACCATACTTAACCTCACTGTCACAAATACGATAATTTCTCTTTAATCCAATTACGTACAAAAACAAATAAAAAACGAATTTAAATACTCTTGAAATACTCGATCACAACAAACTAATTTCATATCTGTACCGACATACACAATCTGAAGCCCAGCGTTCTATGGGCGTCTGCCGTGTCCTTTGGGACAGTTATAAAAAATGCTAGCCAAACTTTATAGAAAATGAAAAAAGTCAAAAAATGTTTTTATTTTCATTGCAAAAGGGGCCGGAGTGGGGGACCGAAATTTCAAGGTGGGGTTACTAGGTCAAGTGACATATCATATGAAAGGGCTTGATTTGCACATTTCGAAATATATTTTCATTTTATTTTATGTCTCACAGTTTTCGACATATGATGAAAAATGTCTGAAAAAATACCATTCCCCCCCCCCCCCCCCTATCTCCGAAGTTTGCGGAGCGAAAAATCTGAAATAATTAGAGTTGATAGGAATTGACCCAAATATTGCACCAAAAATAAAACGATGTTCCTAACTAGTGCAATTTTTTCAAAATCATCAAAATTCCTTCACAAACAAACTTAGTTATGCGGTCCGGTTTTTTTCACTTTATACGTCCAAAATCTCCTTTTTTTTTGAAGTCGGTTAAAAATGATACGGAACCCTCGGTGCGCGAGTACAACTCGAACTTGGCCGGTTTTTTTTTGTCTTAGGATGAACGTGGTATCAAAATGGTAGGTATTTTAAATATCTTAAATGTACAAACCCATAAAAAGCGAGGCTAGGCGCGAGATGAAGGAGTACAAATGGCACCGTGGCGTATGTCATCGCAACTCTTGTGGTGACGAATGATAGGAAATCGTAGAATAGCTTCTTGGGTGGACTGTCTAAAAACATTGGACGAGCTGCATACCTAATCTGTAACACATTTTAACCTTTTATAGTGCATTAACTGTGCTTGCGACTCCGACCGCGTGGAAGTCGAAAAACAATACTGGTGCTATTCTGTTGTACATCGCACTAAACTTATTTTAATCCCACTATATCTCTTTCTTACAAATATTAGTGAAAAAGGGCAGAAAATATTAAGAACTGTCAAATTAGTCTACGCCCTATCATTTACGGGAAAATAGTCGTGACCTTTTGCGATGACTTCTAAGTTGACATTAAAACTATTCAAGCGGACTAATTTGACAGGATTAAATATCTTGTATCCCTTTCTCATGTTAATGAAAGAGTTAATTAGTTCGTAAATAACAGAATCGGCCTACTGTCCTTATTTCATAAAATAAATATCTTGTAGGTAGGTATATTTTATTTTATGAAACAAGGACAGTGGTGCCGATTCTGTTGTATGTTGTTGTCTGCTACTCCATCCTCATGAAAGTAGGTAAACTACATGCATGCATGACTTTATGTGCTACAACAAACTTTCTGATGACACCTTTAAAAAGTCAGATGGTCCCAGGGAGAGGGCGTTTCTAACGACTTCGATGCAAATTTTTTATCAAATATACAACTATTATAATAAAGTCCACTTCACATTTAGCAGAGTAGTTGTATGTGGTAGTC
Source organism: Thalpophila matura (assembly GCA_948465475.1). Taxonomy (NCBI): domain Eukaryota; kingdom Metazoa; phylum Arthropoda; class Insecta; order Lepidoptera; family Noctuidae; genus Thalpophila; species Thalpophila matura. The sequence goes on along the minus strand of OX419185.1, from coordinate 9,216,896 downwards.
TGCATTAATATGTTAATGATCATTGCAGTTCGTGCGTCAAGCAAAACAATATTGTACTCCTCTTTAGTCAATTACAAACACGTAACCGTAAGATGTTGCTGGCCCTTAGGCTGTGCTTCAATAGGCAAACTGTGAGCGGCCGACTGAGTTTGCGGCGTATCGGTTTAGTACGCCCTTCCATATATTTGAAATGGAGTGTCCACAGTTTGCTAGTTTGCGCTAACAGTTTACTACTGCAATTTGTTAGCGCAAACTCAGTCGGCCGCTCACAGTTTGCCTATTGGGGACACAGCCTTATACAGGGTGGCAGGTTAGACAGCGGAAATATTTAAAGGGGTCATTATACTCATCATTATGAACAACTTTTACTATGCGCTCAACCCTGAAATCGCGAAAAAAAAATCTGCTGTTCCATACATTTATGTTCACATAACTCAACAAAATGTATGGACCAGCAGATTTTTTTTTCGCGATTTTAGGGTTGGTCCCATAGTAAAAGTTGTTCGTAATAATGAGTACAGTGACCCCTTTAAATATTTCCACTGTCTAACCTGCCACCCTGTAGATTGTAATATTGGCAGTGCCAAAATCTGTTTAGTCGGATAATGCCTAATTCGCAAAATGGCACCCGAGTCTCAAAAGAGCCAATTCGCGAATGGACTAGTTCTCGAAAGGACTTATTCGCGAAAAGGCTAATTCTCAAATGGACTAAATAGTAAAATGCCTAATTCGCGAAAGGACTCATTCGTGAAAGGACTAATTCGTAAAAGGACAAATTGCAAAATGGCCAACTTTTACCAGCTTACGCCATGAGTTAAATGACATGAAAAAACCAAGTTCAGTTCCAGGTTATGTTGTGTTTTATACGAAATTATTATAAATGACATAAATATTGTAAGATGCGTTGTTGATTTAAGACTTTTTCACCATAATAATCGATCTATGATTGTTTTATTTTAATAAAAAAATGTTTTCTCTAAGTTGTTGTTTGCATTTCGTATAAAACATAACATAACGTAAAAATTAACTTGGTTTTTTGATGTCATTTAACTTATGGCGTAAGTTGGTAAAAGTTGGCCATATGGCGAATTAGTCCTTTTACGAATTAGTCCTTTCACGAATTAGGCATTTTACTATTTAGTCCTTTTGAGGAATTAGCCTTTTCGCGAATAAGTCCTTTCGAGAACTAGTCCATTTGCGAATTGGCCCTTTTGAGACTCGGGTGCCATTTTGCGAATTAGGCATTATCCGACTAAACGATTTTGGCGTTTAGTCGGATAATGCAAAGAACAACTTAGTAAAAAACATATTTTTATTAAAAAATACTAAAATACAGAACCTCCTTTTTTGAAGTCGGTTAAAAAGTCTTAAATCAACAAAGCATCTTACAATGTGTCATACAATATTTATGTCATATAATAATTTCATATAAAACACAACATAACCTAGAAATGAACTTGGTTTTTTCATGTCATTTAACTCATGGCGTAAGGGCTCCCACACAAAATCGCGAATTCGCATCGCATCGCAAATATCTGCGAATTCTTAAAGGAGTGCTAGGGAAATCATTGGAGCAAAGACGTAAATAAAAATTCGCATCGCATAGCATCGCAGTTTTGTGTGGGAGCCCTAAGTTGGCCATTTTGCGAATTAGTCCTTTTACGAATTAGTCCTTTCACAAATGAGTCCTTTTACGAATTAGGCATTTTACTATTTAGTCCTTTTGAGAATTAGCCTTTTCGCAAATAAGTCCTTTTGAGAATTAGTCCATTTGCGAATTGGCCCTTTTGAGACTCGGGTGCCATTTTGCGAATTAGGCATTATCCGACTAAACGCCAAAATCAGTGATAGAATGTTTATTTACCTTCCTAGCTGCAACAGTGAAGATGCCGCCGGCGAAAAAGGTTAAGTAGTAGCCGGGGTGGAAGCCGTGCCACACGGCGGACAGCGCGTACACGCGCGCCGTGCGCCACGCCGCGCCGCCGCGCTCGTACGCCGCGGCGCGCAGCCACGCGTTCGTGTTCTTGTTCCAACTGGCGATCGCTATGCGAAAGTTTTGTGCAAACTGAAAATTAATAGTACATTATGGTACAAGTGTGTAATGCTGGTGATTACCGCTGAGGCGCCATTGAGAGAGCGTCTCTTAAGAGATCCGAAGACGGTAATCACACGTGTATCATACGACGTTTTTCAACACACTTGTGAATAAAATAATACTCGCGCGCCGGAGGAACAGCGCGCGCGCCCAGTTCATAACTCACTAGTGAGTAATAGCAATAAAAAGTCACAGTTTGATTACAGGTGTCATTACGTGCCTAATTACGGTGAAATTAGAGCCATTTTATGAGCAAGTGTGTTGAAAAATAATTATGCAAACGTTAAGTATTCCTATTTTAGGCTTCATTGAATTAACAGCAGGCGCGGTCCGAGGCGGGGAGGTCGTCGCCCAAAATCGTACAGAAATGCGACAAACATTTTAGACAGATTACATCTAACAGTCTTACCTATGCAGTTTCAACTGTAGCTAATGTGAATTTTAAACAGCAGTAAATTAATTAACAAAAGAAAATAGGCTTATTTGTTCCGGATGTCCCACCTAAAAAAACTCCCAAAGATTCTCAGACGGACATGTGTTTTCGACAGCCGGAATTCGAATATTATTTTATTCTATTCGATCTGGACTGACGAATACTTTTAGTATTTATTCTGTTCACATAGGTACTGATTTTAATTATTATACAAACCTTGCAAGTTATCGTTCATCTTATCTAACCATAACGCTACTTCAAACCGGCTGACCTACTAAACGGACTGATCGTATGCAGGCAGACTGGCACCATTCCCATCATAGGGCTCTACACCCCGCCAATATTGAATCAGCCTTAAAAACGGTTGGAATAGTTACCAAAAGTAGGTACTGCTATCTCTTGGAATATAATTCGTCGTAGCGTAGCTTTTTGCGCAGCTATGAAATATGAAAAATATCTTTATAAAAAATTACCTCAAAACCAAATATATCGATGTTAGACATCTTGTCCCATTTAGGCGTGCCGTCGTTGTTGTAGCCATTGAAGCCCATTCCACAGTTGTTGCAAATTGCCTCGGATAGTAGCCACGCGTGATAGTATTTGCACCGCACAACTAGGGTCGATAAGTACGCGTACCATAGCAAGTACAACGCTGACCATGATCGAGATACTTCTGACGCAGGATCGGTTAGTTCTGTGATTATAAATAATATCAAATACAATTATCAGTCTGTGCTTCGTTCTGCAAGAAAATCAATTTCACCATATGAGGGAAACAAACTTTGATCATCGCACCAGCGCTTGCTCATTGAGTTCACAGATTTGTGGGTGTAAATGATAATATTCATAATTGATTAATTTGGCATTCTCGATTCTTGCATGGTTATTTTTGATCGCTTGTATCTTTGTAACAAAGGTAATTTATTATAATAAAAAAAAACAAATGAAGGCCAAAATATTATAGCTACCATGTTGCGTATTCATGAGATTCCTTTTGACCACGTGATATGCCACTGATATAGTGAAGCTGCAGTGTTAAATATTTCTTGTTTTTTTACGGTTCCGTAGTCAAACTAGGAACTCTTATAGCTCCATGTCCGTCTGCCACACCCACGCAAAATCTACAGTTCTTAACCACTAATATGACACTGGAAGTGTCATATTAATGCGTGCATATAGATATAGGGCGTTCAATAGAATCAAAATTACTGAATTGATTTCTCAGTTTTGTTTTTGTCAGTTAATGAGTTCTTGCAGTAAGCCGACGTTTCCTAATGAAAACACCCAATAACACTGCCCGACTCGAGTATTGCACCCAGGAGTCTACGCTAAATAGTCGTGCTTGCTACTACAAGACCAACGAGGCACTCCAATTCATAATTATTAATATGAACATTCAAGAATGAATTAAATAATTCAATATTAATTACCTTCTAAAACAGTCAAGGGATATTTCTTAGCTAAAGTTAAATATAATAAAGCAGCAGCCAAAGAACCACCAACTTTGTAGAACACAGCTCGACGGGGCGATGGTTCCTTCGCATTTTTCGTCTTCTCAAACTGAAATTTAGAAAAATATATAACACTAACTTCCGCCAGCGGCTTTGCCCGAGTAAAAGGAAAAAAAAAGGAAATCATTCATTTTGGGTAAAGCATGAAAGTGCTAAACAAAAATTGCGTTATTTCCAATAGAATATGTTATTCTCTTTATTTTTACAATGGGAGGAAAGCTTTTAGATTTAGACATTTCGATTTTTACAGACAGGGAAAAAATTCAAACCGCCCGTTTTTTTTACCGACTAGGTACGACAAAGCCAAAAGTTATTTGATTTGTTTATTGTTTGATTTGTATTTGTTTTTGTTATTTGATTGATAGCAAAAGAGCTTATTACGAAGAAAGTTTTAAAGCGAAGGGGGATCGCAAACGCGTAGAGGTCACGTGCTACCATGCACCACGAGCGTACCTATTGAGGGAAATACAACGGTATTTTCCCTAGCCTAGGTAGGACGTGCCCACGCCCTCGGTAAACGAGATTTTGACGGAAAACTGATAACGGGCCAAAAGGATATTCCATTGCATTGCATCCCAGAAGACTAGAAGCCTGTGCAATTCCTGATTTTTGGTAGTACAATAACAGTCGTTTTTACAATTAACTAGTCAAGGCTATTTGTTGAAGAAGTTATGCCACGCATATCTAATGTGCACGAGTTTTCCCGAATTTGAGGTCCTAATTCGATGATTCATGATCGATGTGATCATGATCCATCACAACGTGAGACACAGACGCAATGGTGCTGATTCTGTTGAACGTCGCACTAAACTAATTTTAATCACACTACATCTCTTTCTTACAAATAACATTGAAAAAGGACAGAAAATATTTAGAACTGTCAAATTAGTCTACGCCCTTGTCATTTAGGGGAAATAGTCGTGACCTTCGGCGATTACAACTAAATTGACAACAAAACTATTCAAGTGGACTAATTTGACAGGATTAAATATCTTCTATCCTTTTCTCATGTTTTTTATTAGAAAGAGACGTAATGAGACTAAATTAGTTTAGTTGGTAAACAACAGAATCGGCACCAATGTAAATTGTTATTGAATAAATGATTGATTGAAAAAATAAATTCCTCGTGTGTCTCCTTATTGTAATGGTACTGCTTGTCTTGTTGCAGTAATAATTGCTTCACCTATTAAGGCAGACGCACACCTGGCCGCATCCAATCAAGCACGCAGTCGCCGCATCTGAATTCTTTGTATGAAGTTTTATGCAACCTCGCACACCCATTCGAGCCGCACACGCCGCAGTACTCGAGCAGCCGAATTCCCCCTTCCGCAGCTGATGACGTCATCACCATCGGTGCGTTCAATGTACCCGCGGCAGACGCTGTAAGCGGTGCGACGCGGATAACATCACCGGCTGGCCGATTCGGATGTTTGTCTCTTGTTCGTATTTCATTTTGTTCTTCCTCCAATAATAAGCAACTGATAACAAAATTTTCGTCAAGTTCGATACCTTAATACACTTCCACTCCTGATAAAATAAGAAACTTAATGAAAGCAATCCGATGCGTTGCGTGCGGCGACTGCAGCGACGGCACGGACGGGTATGCAAGGCCGTCAGCAAACGCGATGACTGCGGCGACTGCGGTACGTACCTACGGTGCGGCAAGTGTGCGTTCACCTTTAATGTTTTTAGGGTTCCGAACCTCAAATGAAAAACGGAACCCTTATAAGATCACTTTGTAGTCCGTCTGTCACCGGACCCCTACAAACATAATATTATGTTAAGCGCCATCTATGAGAATATAGCTTGCTGCTGCTGGTTGATGCTGTTCAATTATATTCTCCTATATGGCGCTATTGTACCATCATATTTTTATACGCCGGAAGAAGGTACTGAACCCTCTGAACGCGAGTGCGACTCGCACTTGGCCAGTCTTCTTTTACACCGAACAACTTTATTGCCTTGACTGACGAATTTTTTATATAAGTGCCAAATTCAATTGTGGCACTTATATTAAAAATTCGTCGGATATCACACTAATCCTATTGAAAGAATCAAAAATAATAATAAGAATCAAAATGACTGACGCGAAAATATTGACAAGAATCAATCATCTCGCTTTGATACAATTCCCTATAAAACATGGAAAACCTCAAAATATCATTCACAAAGTGGCCAGCACCTGATAACAAGACTGTTCTATTGTTATTTATCATTATAAAAGAAAGGCAAAGCACTCAAAAGGGTTAAAGCAAGATTTTTAAAGACGACCGTCCACTAGGCCGGTCAGTTAGTTCATTACTGAAGAGAATATGAAAATAGTCGAGAAAATTGTTTTTGAAGACGCATCTATAACAATGAAAATGTTAGCAGAAGTGATTCAACTAAGGGCGCCTTCAAATTAGAGGCGTGACGTGCCGCCACTGCCGCGCCACTACAAAATTTTCATACAATTTCTAGATGCGCAGTTGTTTCACGGTAGTGGCGCAGCTAGAAATTGTATGAAAATTAGTAGTGGCGCGGCAGTGGCGCCACTTCACACTTCTAATTTGAAGGTGCCCTAAGTATCTGTTGACATGCTATCCTTTATTATAGCCATCTGAACCTTTTAGTTGTCATTGCAAGTTGGGTTCCGAGAATCCTTTCTGCGCCGCAGAAACACCTGCGAGTCCAGCTAGAAGCGCTATAAGGACTACTGGAGTATTTAGAGGTCTGTATTGAAAATTCATCAACTGTTTTCGACCAGATCGGACCAACAATGCAACGTGAGTTCATCACCATGTCCTTGAAATCGAACACGGGTCCATGCAGTGGCATAAAAAACGTACAGGGCTCCTAGAGAAGTGGCCCCACTAGCCCCATTGGCTGAAAAAATTATAGCCAAACAAGGTTTCGAGCGTCAAAGGAAATTTCACGGATTGAATATGCAAAAAATAAGTGTTTGGACCCTTTATCGATTATAGTATGGGCGCCTTCAAATTAGAGGCGTGAGTAAGTGCTGCTGTGGCGCCACTGCCGCGCCACTACTAATTTTCATACAATTTTATTCCTAGCAGCGCCACTACCATGACACAACTTCGCTTCTAGAAATTGTATTATAGTAGATTGTAGCACCGAGCGCAAAGTGTATTATTCACTCACTTTAGCAAGGTTTAATCTACTTTTCTTTCAACTACCTACCTACCGTGATAAAATATACCTACTCAAAATAAAAACTCAAGTTAATAAAAACAAAGGTTTTTTGACCAAGTCGGTTTTATTCAATAGTCAATAGTTGTCAGTCAGTTTGTACGTTACTTGAAGTTAGTTGACCGTTTCAAAACCGAGATCTATTCCTAATAACAAAACAGTGCATTAATGTAAAAACAGTGCAATAATGAGATTTCATATAACATTACTGCACTGTTTTCGTTCTAAGCAGAAATGACGTCCTTTGTGATCAGTTTTGTAGTGATTAATGATAACATTACTGCATAGTAGGAAGAAAAAACTATTAGTGGCGCCACTGCAGCGCTTACTCACGCCTCTAATTTGAAGGCGCCCATAGCCTGTTGATTAGATATATCGCACATCGGCAAGAAAGGTGTCACAACACAAAATAATACGAAATTGAGTTATGTATGCCATCTGAAAGGCAATTACAAACTTGATCTGTTAAAAAAAAAACATAATTATGTGTGATTCCTCGCTGAGAGATGGCATTTAATATAGAATTTTTTTTAAGGAATTCTAGGATCTAAAAAAAAGAAAATCGTGATTTCCCAAAAACTACATTTATTGTGTTGTGACACTCTTCTTGCCGATGTGCGATATTATATAAGTAATAAAATGATAATTATGTATTTCTTACCTCATCGACTCGGGCACCTTCAATAAATTTTATATAGTCAGAATAAAATACTACTGGACCACACATTAATGTTTGGAATGCTAATGTGAATGCAAAATATTCAAGCGGTGAGGGTATTTTCTCTAGTTTCGCCAGTTCAGCATTAGCAGCGGTTTGGTTCACTGACGTAGGTCTTATATCTTTTACAGTTAAACTATCCTGTAGTGAGTAAGCTAATGAAGTTACCCTTTGAGTAATCACCATTAACGGACCTAAAAATAATATCGTCTGATGAGTATGAGAGCTATTGTAAAAAATAATAGAATCCTTTTTGGACTAACATATTTTAACGCACCTGTTATATCTAAAGTGTAGTCAGCTGTGTGATAAATCTGTCGATGTAAATGGAGACATGATAGATATACCATAGAAACCGCCAAGATAACGCTGAAAATAAATAATAAGTTACTTTAGGATTAGTCGGAAATATATTCTACTCAGAATGGAACACTGGTAACAAAGATTTTTAATCGGGGTAGGTATGGTTAAGTTACGTAGCGGGAGCAAAGTAAAAATGCCAAAGGGACGAATACCTAAACGAGTAAAAATCTGAAATAGTTTAAGCTTACTTACTTGCCCATCATTTGGTGTTGAACGCTCTTAAGCATAGTGTAAGTTAACATAGGCAGCACCGATAAATGGATTGCTTGTCTGAAAATTACAAAAATAATTCTATTAGTCAGCTAATTTAAGTGTTCCTCTTTAAAGCTTGCACACATAGCATGACCAATTCCATCTTTAATCTACCAAGAATAGACTAAGTTATTTCTATCCAACTCGTTATCTCCTTTGAGTGATTCCGAGTTGCACTCACCGCGTTAATCGAGTCAACTTCTCTCGAAGTGAATGAAACAACCAATCACGTGCGTTAAGCCGGGTCTCTTGCGCCCTGTTTTTGTGTTCGACGAACATCGAACAGTGAACAGTGAACGATAAAGGGGCGTGGTCTACGTGTTTTGAGTGTTTTTATTCGTCAAAACACCTAGACCACGCCCCTTTATCGTTCACTGTTCACTGTTCGATGTTCGTCGAACACAAAAACAGGGCGCAGGAGACACGCCTTTAGCGTCTTCACTTCCGAGCGCGAACCGGTGTTTGATTGGTGGTTGACTATGACCTTTGTTAACGTTCTCAAGATCGGGTTTGTTAGAAAAACTCGCATGGCACTCTGCCCGAGCACGCGGCGACCCGTGCTTGGCGTTGCAGTGCAGACTTTTGTCGACTGAAGAATAGAAACATTTCTTCTCTTCATTTTTAACATCGAAGCTAAGAAAAATTTCTACAATCTATCATTTTGTCTACGCTTCCGTCGACAAAACCCGTTTCTATAGGTGGCCATGCTACGCGTACAAAATCTAAAATATATATTCTTAGGTCACTCTGCCTGACTATGGCCGGGGAGGTGCGGGATATCTTCGAAATTTGTTTTTTAAAACGTTGCTCTGAACTCCGCAATAGGATAAGTAGTGTGTGTAGGTATCATGGTTGCCTCTGACACAAAACGAAACCTTTAAAATTCTAGATAAGTAATGCTGACTGCATTATCGGACAAACATTGTGTTGGGTTGTCACGATAAATTAAAACTTCGTGTTGCGTAACGTATTAGCGTCCAACTAAATCGCATTCCACGTCTGCGGCTGAGATAGGAACCGATCGGGCTTTTTTTTAATTGGTAGATATCTTGTAGTTGACTTCGAACAGCTGCTTAACCGCATTTCTGGTGAGGACTTACAAATGCCTCCAACCAGGCTTAAAATTAAGATAAACTTACAAATTAAGCGACCACACGCTAAGGACATCCCCTACTGGTACGAGCCTCGGCTTAGGGCGTAGCTGGGGAGAGGGCAACTAGAGGGAGGGACTACTAGCTGGATCAGTTCGATATGATTTAGGGACGAATTTAAATCTACAGGTTCAGCGCGGGCTGGCTCGAGCATGGTAGGTTCGGGGACTGAGTCATACTCAGCGGCGGACTCGTGTCATTACGGGGTCTTCGCGACGGGCCTCGTTGGCGAGGTCGGAATGACGGCGGTCTCTATCTGTATTTGCGAACTCTATGCAGAGTGCTAGCCTCCCTGGAGCTCTCTTCTTGCAGTAGGGTGATAGCAACATCGGGTGTACCGTGTATCTAAAGCATGCCTCGGATGACGGCTTATGACATAAATTTTAAGCCTGTCCAATATCACGTTACTTGCTGATCAATTTAGTATTTTTGCCGACCCGAAGCAGCTCAATTCACTTTGCTGGCAAAATATATTTTGGAGCTCACCAAAACCTCTTTAACTAGCGGTCCGTTTAAATGATAGTATAGCGGATGTGCATACACCAAAACTCCCTAGTCGCATAGGCCGAGGTAATGCGCCTAAACGTTATTCACCTTAGCGTGTTTCCGAACGCAATTTCGTTCAGCGCCTTGCGCCGTCCAATGAGAGCCGACGCAAGGCTAGCCACTGATTGGCTGTTGAGATTCATAGAAGTAGTATAAAAAATATGGCGGATCTTGTTCAAGTTTTGTAATGTTCGTGTGTGTCTTTTATGTTAAAATATAGTTTATGCCAAGTAACAAAGCTCTTTCCATTGCACCTGACCCACCCCGACTATATCTTGGCGCTCCAACGTGTGTTTTCTATTAAACAAGGGGTCGGAGTCTTGTTACTACGTGGATCAAACTTTTTCGTTGGCTGCGAGTTCGTTCGTCAAAAAGTTTTCGTGAAACGACCGACAAGTGCGTAAAAACTGTGTATCTACAGTGACATTGCCGTTGTTTTGTGTTTACTTGCGAGTTTTGCTGGCTAGTACAGCCAGGAACCGTACTTACTTGCCGACAAGTAAGTACTTGTTTGCAAAATGCCGCGAAAACGCAAGTCGCTTCCCACCAGAGACGAATCGATTCTGGAAGAATCTGAACAATCCAGCAACATTACTATGACACAAGACGTCCTTACCAATTTGATAACAACAATTCAACAATCGCAAGCAGAATTTTGCAATCAACTCTTACGCGAAGTTCGTTCGTCGACGCCACAAACATCGATCGATGTAAGTACGTCTGCCGCCACCGCCAGCGCCGCCGCCGCGGCCATCGCGAAGTCTACAGCAAACTTCTCGAAGTGTTCATCCAAGTTCAGCGGCAATCCTGAGGAATCCGTGGAAAACTTCATCGATGCCATCGAAGTTTACAAGTCATGCCTAAACATAAGCGATGCGAACGCTCTATTAGGTATGTCCATGCTGCTCACTTCTTCGGCAGGAACCTGGTGGCAGGGCGTCAAAGGCACTACAAAGACTTGGGATGAAGCGGTAACTAGACTTCGAAGTGCGTATGGCGAGCGTCGCCCGCCGTTTCGTATATACGTCGAGTTGTTCTCCCTAGTACAAGGCAAGGAAAATACGGACTTATTCATTGCTAAAGTCCGAGCCTTATTAGCGAAGCTGCCACAGGAAGATTTATGCGAACGCGTCGAGTTGGACATGACCTTCGGATTGCTGGATCGCCGCATCCGTAAGCGTATCGACAGAGCTGAAGTTTCGACGTTCGACGAGTTACTGAAAAAGGCGCGAGCTGTAGAAGACTCACTGAATGAGTCACAACACGGCCGTCTAGCTCAAAAACCGTCTAAATGTGAAGAAGAATCACGCGCCGCCTCCACCGCCGTCGAGCCTGCGCGTGCTACGGTCAAAGACTCGCGTACTACCACGAGTTCTGCTTCCCGCTCTACGAAGTCGTTCTGCGTTTACTGCAAGTCCACCGGTCATAGTAAGGAAAAGTGCGAAAAGTTAGTAAATAATAGTAAAAATAACTCTAATAAAAATGAACACTCAAAAGACATTAAGTGTTACGGCTGTGGTGCCGCGAATACAATAAAGTCAAAGTGCGCGAAGTGTAACGCGGATAAAAAGATTAGTGAACATTCAGGGTTCTATTCCCTAAATTCGGCTAGTGAATCACCTGTGCACGCTACTAGCATTGAGTCGCATCGCACGCGCTCTGTGCACGGCGACAAATGCTACGCGATCAACGCGCCGCCACCGCAAGCGCCCACCCCGCCGCCGCGAGGTAGCGTGATGTTTGCCGGTGCGGGCGCGCTCTCGCCCTCTAGCGTCGAGAAATGCATGTCTCACGAAGTGCGAGGTAACCCTGCGACTGTCGCTGGGGATTTTGTTACTAAATCTAGCTGTGTTACTAGTGTTCCTAATTCTAATGTAATCACTATGGATACTTACTATTGTGATAATAGTGTTCCTTATAGTAAATGTTTACATGATAAAGTTTCTTGTAAAAGTTGTGTTTTACAGAGTAAGAGATGTTCTAAGAATGATCATTTTAGTTCACAAAAGATGTTTCGCTATGATAGCAATGTTATTATTAATTCTGTGACTTCAAATGATAATTTTGATAATTGTTTTTGTGTTGATGATAATCGTTATTCTAGTGTAAACGGGAAAGATGTTTGTTTTTGTACTAAAACTAAAACGTGTGTTTGTACTAAAACTAAAATGTGTGTTTGTAATACTTGCGACCAGGGGGAGTTCGCGTCGCCGTTACAGGTTAATGATAGTACGTCGCGCTCGCGGTCGGTAATGTTCAATGGTTGTCAATCTTATTCTGGTAATTTCGACGGATCAAAATCTTGCGCTCGCGATTTTATGCCAATTTCCAGTGATTATAAACCATTTTGTGACAGTACCGGCGACTCTCAACATTTTTCCGGAAAGACAAGTGGTTGTCAACATTTTTCCGAGAACGCAAGTAATTGTCAACATTTTATCGAGAACGCAAGTGGTTCTCAACATTTTCCCAAAAATAAAATTAATGCTAAGAATACGAACAGTTGTCAACAGTTGTGCGAAATTACCAGTGGTTCTCAACCTTTTTTCGGTAAACGTACTGATGGTCGATCTTTTCTTCGGCCGGTGCTAAATATTAGTATTTTAGGTGTAAACGGTACCGCGTTAGTAGATTCGGCAGCTAAAAGCTGTGTAGCTGGCCATACGCTGTACGCTCTCCTAAAGGCCAAAGATCATCCTATGTCCTCGCGTATGGAAAATGTAAAACTGGCAGATGGTATCAGTAGGTCAATGAACGTACTTACTACCGAGGTGAATGTAACTCTTGAGGGTAGAACCAGACTCGTAAGTTTTTTGATCTTTCCAAACGCGGACAATAATGAGAGTCTATTAGGTATAGATTTTTTGGTTAATTTTAATATTAGTGTTGATTTCGGTAACGCTAAATGGCACTTTGCTGACAGTGTTGAGCAGTTCGATCTTCTCTTTGAAAAAGCACACCACGTTGAGAGTGTGCCTATTAGTAGTGTACTTAGGGACGAGGAGGCGTCACGTCTTAGTGACGAGCAGCGCACGGTTCTTGCCAATTTCCTTTCTGAAAACAAGGACGTATTTGAGTTGAAGGGCGAACCGACGACATTTGCAGAGCACGTCATTGACACCGGCGACCACGCTCCAGTCGCAGTCCCTCCGTATCGGCTAACTCCTGCTAAAAAAGAGATCATGCAGTCGGAAATAGAAAAGATGCTGGCTGATGATATTATAGAAGAGTGCGAATCGGCATGGGGCTCTCCGGCATTGTTAGTGCCTAAAAAGAACGGTCAAGTTCGATTTTGCGTAGATTACCGAAAACTTAATGCGATATCAAAAACCGATGTGTACCCGATGCCGCTTATAGACGAGCTCGTGCAGTCTACTAAGCGTAATTGCATCATGAGTACTTTGGACATGAGAAGCGGATTTTGGAATGTCTCTGTCCGCGAGTGTGATAGAGACAAAACGGCCTTTTTGACGCCTTTCGGTACATACCGTTTTAAAAGGATGCCGTTCGGTCTGAAAAACGCTCCGTCCACCTTCCAACGGCTCATAGATAGGTTGCGCTCCGGCGCGTCACTAAAGAATGTGACTCTGTTAGCCTATCAAGACGATTTGCTCGTAATATCGGAAGGATTCGATCAGCATGTCGCTGATTTACGTGCAGTTTTTGAGAGGTTGCGCATGTTCAATCTTCGCGCTAATCGCGAAAAGTGTGTTTTCGCGCGTGAAGAGGTGAAATACTTAGGTCACGTCATCACTCAGGATGGGGTTTCACCTGATCATGACAAAGTTCGCGCTGTGGCGGACATGAAAGCACCAAGTTCGCTACGTCACCTCAAAACGTTTCTTCAGACCTGTTCGTGGTTCAGGAAGTTTATTTTAAACTTTTCCGATGTGGCTGAACCTTTAACGCGTCTGTTAAAAAAGAATCAGACATGGGTATGGGGCTCTGAGCAAAATCAGGCGTTTCAGGAGCTAAAGAATCGCTTAACGTCTGCGCCCATACTTGTCCAAGCTGATTACAGCAAACCATTTGTCTTGCGTACAGATGCAAGCAATTACGCTCTGGGTGCAGTGTTGCTGCAGGGTGAAGGAAAAGACGAACGGCCGATTGAATACGCGAGCCGCCTTCTAAACCCCGCCGAGCGTAATTATAGCACTACCGAGAGGGAAGCTCTTGCGGTAGTATGGTCGGTTGAACGATTCAGAGGATATATTGAAGGTCAACAAGTTGTTGTAGGTAGCGACCATCAGCCTCTGAAATGGTTGCTGAGTTTGAAGTCGCCGTCAGGTAGATTAGTTCGGTGGGCACTGAAGTTACAGGAGTTCAATATTCAGTTTGAGTACACTCCAGGCAGAGCCAATGTTGTCGCCGACACGCTGAGTCGTCCTACCTGCGAAGAAGATAGTAAGGGTCAGTGTGGTATTTGTTCCGTCGTTGTTGACTTACCCACGAGAAGTCCTGCCGATCTTCGACTTGCTCAGTTAGATGACCCGGAACTGAAAAAGATAATCAATGGTCTTGAAAGTAATGATGCAGTAGAAGAAAAACGTTGGTCCGAACGTGGATACTTCATGCAGCAAGGTGTTCTTTATAGGTACAACCCTGATGTCGATGTTGAGGAACCACAGCTTGTGCTTCCTGTGAGCTTACGACTCGATATCTTGAGGGAATGCCATGACACTCCTATTGCTGGACATCAAGGTATTGATAGGACCTTGCATAAGCTTTCACAACGGTTTTTCTTCCCTGGAATGAGAAGATTTGTCGTCGACTTTATTAAGTCTTGCGCGACATGCCAGCGGTACAAGTCATCGAACTTAAAGCCTTCAGGCCTTTTACAGACCCCAGTTTTGAATCAAAGGGGAGAGGTCTTGGCGATTGACTTGTTTGGCCCGCTCCCTTCTGGAGAGAAGGGGGAGAAATATATTTTACTGGTAGAAGATACAGCTACTCGGTGGGTCGAGCTTTTTGCCCTAGTGGACGCCACCTCAGTAGCCTGTGCTCGTACATTAATTGAAGAGTACTTCCTAAGGTATGGACTGCCGCGCCGTATTATATCTGATAATGGCGTACAGTTTGTGTCTTCTGTCATGCAACAGTGTATGTACATATTGGGGATAAAACAGGACTTGTTACCATTATATCACCCTGAAGCAAATCCGGCAGAGCGAAAAAATAGAGATCTGAAGGTACAGCTAGCCCAGTTGGTGGACACACAGCATTCGTCGTGGCCTAATCACTTGCCTTCTGTTCGGTTCGCAATGAACTCAGCTTTATGCCAAACAACAGGTGTGTCTCCGGCTTTTCTCACCTTAGCTAGAGATCTCCGTTCGCCCGTAGACGCTCATTATGATATCAGGGCCGTCCTGAAAAAGGATAATTTTGTTCCACAAATTACACCCTACCTGAAGAAATTTCTAGATTCTTTAGTCTGTATTAGGGACAAAGTAGAAAAAGAACAGGACCAGCGGAAAAATTACGCTGACAAAGCTCGTAAAAATGAAAGTTTTGATGTCGGTGACCAAGTTTTAGTTAAATCGCACGTGTTAAGTAACGCTGCTAAAGGACTATCGGCTAAGTTTGTACCTAAAAGGGATGGTCCCTACATGGTCGTTAAAAAAGCTAGTCCCACCACTTACCTAGTTTCGAAAATTGATGCTCCCGACGATATTTTAGGCAGGTTTCACGCGTCCCAACTCACGTCTTTTATTAATAGGGATGATGAGCTTATTTGTCCAGTTATGCCAAAGCGGAACCGAGGCCGACCTCGTCATACTCCTGAGATTATTGAGCCTGGTTCTGCCATCATTGAGCGGGTTCCTGAGCGAGGACGCCTTCATGAACCCGAGGGGGAGTGTATAGCGGATGTGCATACACCAAAACTCCCTAGTCGCATAGGCCGAGGTAATGCGCCTAAACGTTATTCACCTTAGCGTGTTTCCGAACGCAATTTCGTTCAGCGCCTTGCGCCGTCCAATGAGAGCCGACGCAAGGCTAGCCACTGATTGGCTGTTGAGATTCATAGAAGTAGTATAAAAAATATGGCGGATCTTGTTCAAGTTTTGTAATGTTCGTGTGTGTCTTTTATGTTAAAATATAGTTTATGCCAAGTAACAAAGCTCTTTCCATTGCACCTGACCCACCCCGACTATAATAGGCATTAAAAAGCATGCTTAAAATAAGGTTTATTTAGTTCTATCTAGCAATAAGTATCTATGCTAATTTTAAGCACTCTTAAATAAGCGTGATACTACGTGACGTGAACGTGACCGTGTGTTTAAAAGACATTCATGACTCCGATGTTTTCACACATATATGCTACTATTGTTAAATATTAGCATGTTATGTGCTACTTATCCCTTCGTCTGTCGCAAAAACACAATTGATTTTGACCTCCAGAAGGCTTCTCGACAGATAAACGTTTATGAGCATGTGTGTCAGTGTCAGTACCTTAATTACTTAAAATAATACGGTCTCGGCGACGAGTACCCGCGACGGGGCCCGTCGCGTTTCCACGGAGCGCGCCCGCGTGGCCATGCACGCGCGTAGATCGCGACGGGCGCCCGCGTAACGCAGTTTCAAGCCTAACAATTGGCATAACCGCCATATTAATCTCAGTTAAAGAAACTCAACCTGTTTATATGACATTTTAAGGATGTGTCCACATCTGGCAAATGCGCCGCTAGCGACCCGCTCGCGAGCTGCGTGCGTGCATTTCAATTTCGCGCGCCGTTCCTGCGGTCGCGCACTGTACTTGTACCTACTTCCTCTCAATCGCTCACCCGCAGTTCGTTTCTGATTTCCGAAGATATACAATATGAAAGCGAACGGAACTGCGCGCGCGCATCTCGCGCGCATGCAGTGCGCCGCGCGGTCCCACTGTGCAAACCTTGCGTGAGCTGCGTTAAAGAGGTCCACCAAACAATTGCAGTAAGTGCATGCGTGCAGCGCACGAGCCACTCGCGAGCGGCGCATTCGTGGCAAATTCGCCATTATGTAGACTTATGTAGACCCTAACATAACTGCAACATAGACCAGAATCCAGACACAGAGACACAGTTGAAAAATTATAGTTAAATCATTCGAGTTCGAATTTATTTGGCCTTACCCAAACCTAATAAAACGGAAATAGAAATCGCAAATTATGCATAAATGAAACAGAAAATAAAGAATTACCTTCCAAAGCAGAAATACCCCATTGTTAAACCTATAACAAGGCACACAGAATGTCGAAATTCCGGCGAAGCATATCTCAATGGTTTTCGAAACAGTCTTGCCAGGCATAGTGCAGCTACTTGTGCGATCAAAAAATTTACCTATTAAAAAAAAACTAATGAATAAGGTGCAACACGTAAAAGAAAATAGTGTAGGTATACATACATAAGCAACAACATAACTAGGTACCTACAATAAATTAATTATAATAGCGATATTTAGGGGCAACGCAGACGACAGACTTTTTGTGCGATCGAGTCTGCAGCGTTCGAATAATCTGTGCAGCGCTCGAACAATCTGTGCACTAAGTTTCGCAGATTGTTCGAGAGCTGTAGACTCGATCGCACAAAAAGTCTGTTGTCTGCGTTGCCCCTTAAGTCTACTATAATGCCTGCCAACTACATTAAATTAGTAACTTGCCAAACACAGTAATAAAAACTCCCAGACCTCTTATTAGTCTGAGTAAAAACAATTTGTAGCTAGAAAGGCTTGCGAAAAAGTAACAGCCGTGCTGAAAATTACAAGGCAATAGAAATTGAGTAGTATTAATATTGTTTTTTTTTTTATTATGACTCAGTTTTGCTCAGATATGATTACACTATCTGGGCTCCAATTCTGCTATTGCAATTGTGTAAGAATGGCAGTCATTGGCTTAGAGTAAGGCCCGTATTACAGAATGACGCTCGAGCACAGATCTCTGCTTGAGCATAGATTTAAAGCCATTTGATTGGTTGAAACTAGTTACAATCTATGCTCAAGCAGAGATCTGTACTCGAGTATCGTTCTGTAATACGGGCCTAAAACTATCTCTTTCATCATTGGTCAAAACGATGTCATTGAGAGACCATTCTGACACGATTATGGCAATTGCATTAGCAGACTTGGGGCCGTTGTCCGATATGCACTTGATGTTTTATAAAATATGTTCATTCATGTCAGCTAAATGGCACATTTGTTGCTTTTACAAGACTTAAATTAGGTATGCTAGTACATACAAAATAAATACTACTTAAACTACACTCATGTAAATAATTTGAAACATCTATTCTTACAAACAAACAATTATTATGGAAGGGCAAGGTTGTTGGTATATGTATACCTACTATAAATATTAATAGGTGTTTAAAATAAAAAAATATTTTATCTACATGGTGTTTTTCTGTAGCTGTAATGAACTTACTTAAGATTTGCTCTAGCTAATTTAGATTCTATGAGATTTTACAACCCATTTGCTTCGGACATTTCTGTTCAGCAAGATAGCTTTATGAGTTAACTCACCCACCGCAGCAAAAAGGTTAATTGTTATTAAACTCAAACTAAAACAAAACTAAACATCATCGGACACTGTTGCAAAAACCATTGAGAGCGGACATTTTGAGTAAAGCTTAGCAAGTGATCCGTCATAATATTCTAAACGCCAGAGTAGAACTCCCGAGAGACAAATATGTATGGTTGCTGAGAAAAAAAATCCGAAAGATTGTCAACTTTAGATATTCCAAAAGTACAAAAACTATATTTTCTCAAAAAAAAAAAAATGTAACTACAAAGCATCTTTACTCAAAATATATAAGTACCTGACATCATTTTGAAGGCTATAAAAATATTTCGGGTATATATTTTGAGTTATGTAATATTTGTAAGTTTCTTACAAAAATGCGAGTCTCTAAATATCTCCTCAAAAGTGAACAGCAAACTTACCCCTGCGTGTTGCCCTTAAAAAATGTCAGGCGACTAGGATTTTATAACTTTAAAAACGATTATCTCAGAAGTCCCGTGGGATATGAAGTTGATTTTTTTTGTACTAATAAAATACATAGCATATTATATTAATCAACTCACTTTGGGTGTTATCGATGTGGAATAGTTGAGAAAAAAAATAAAAACCATTTGAATGAAATTTTGCATATACTCATGTTAGGATTTTTTTTTTTTTTTGGATGTGAAATCATCAAATTACTTCTTCCGCTCTGGGTGGAGCGGAAGGGCGTGTCAGACTTTTACTGCCTAAAACCCACCCGTGTTCCTCCAGTTGCCTTGCCAGGGCCAACTTTGTCGGATGAATACAAACTGGAATGTGGTGTGAGACAAGGCGGGTTAAGCTCGCCCCTATTGTTTAATTTGTATATTAATCAGCTGATTGAGGGGCTTAGTAGCACTCATGTCGGTTGTTTTATTGACGATAAATGTATGAACAACATAAGTTATGCAGATGACATGGTGCTGCTGAGCCCCACAATCAGCGGATTGAGGAAATTGTTAATTAAGTGCATATGCAGTGTCACATGGCTTACAATACAACTCAAAAAAGAGTGAAGTACTTGTTTTTAAAGCAGGCAATTACCTTCCTCCGCATGTGCCACCTGTAAGCCTTAACGGTACAGCCTTACATTTGGTTGACCGATTTAAATACCTGGGACACATAGTAACAAGTGACCTAAAGGATGATGATGATATAGAGAGAGAGCGCAGGGCTTTGGCGGTGAGAGGCAACATGCTCGCTCGCAGGTTTGCTCGTTGTAGCAGTGAAGTGAAAATAACACTCTTCAAGGCCTTCTGCCAATCATTCTACTCGAGCGGCCCATGGGTGAAGCATACGCAACGAGCCTACATAGCCCTACCCAGTATAATAATGCTTTTAGGATGTTGCTGGGGCTGCCGTGGCGCTGCAGTGCCTCAGGTATGTTTGCGGAGGCTCGTACTGATTGCTTTCAAGCTATCATGCGCAAGAAAACCGCCTCCCTGCTGCAGCGCTTGCGTAGTAGTGGCAACAGCATCCTTAAAGTAATTGCTGCTCGTTTTGACTGTCCCTTTCAGAAGCACTGGATAAGGGTAGCACTAGGATTAGTTTAATTTAATGTGTTACAGTTAGTTTTAAGTATATCCTAGTTTATAAAAATATTGTGCAACCTATGGACCCTGGTCTGATAATAAAGATTCATTCATTCATTCATTGGCCCTAGTGGACCCCTTCGCGCCGTCGACCCGGGCCTGGTCCTTACCGGACGGCGAGCTACCCATTGCTCACCGTCCGCAAGCCCGCGCCTACGGTGGCCGGGAATCGGCTGTCGATTCCCGCCGCCCAGGGCGTCTCCTGCGGCGGCTAGGGGCGTGAGGGCGCAAAGATTGCCTCTCCCTCACCTCCTCTTTCGCAAGCATTACTGCTTCGCAGAAGGAGGTGACGGCCTCCCATGCTCTCTCGCTCCGTACCATGGCCTGGACTAGGGCCGGACGCGAGAGATCGCCGCTTCCGATCGCCTCCGCAAGGACATGGCGGGACTCATGTTAGGCTTGGGTTTCGGAAATGCAATAAAGCTAATTATGTACTGTTTTAACTGCTTATTATGATGATGCTTTGAAATTTGTAGTTACATTTATTTTTTTCGAGAAAATATAGTTTTTGCACTTTTGGAATAACTAAATTTGACAATCTTTCGGTTTTTTTTTCTCAGCCACCATACTTAATTGGCACTCGGGAGTTCTACTCTGGCTTTTAGAATATTATGATGGATCACTTGCTAAGCTTCACTCAAAATGTCCACTCTCAAGGGTTTTTGCAACAGTGTGCATCATCAAAAAATTGACAACTTAATTATCCATCTAAATAATCACTGACATCATGTAATCATTATGTTATCACTGCAGTCCCCACAATGAATAGAGGTTCTTATTCTTCAAATGTATAAATGACTTTTTAAGTAATAATAATACATAAAAAAAACTTTTGTACAATTGAGCAGCTAACTGAGGAAATAGCATTGAGGAGATATAACACTAGAGCAAACACTCTGAACAAACATCATGTTCCAAACGCTATGTGACAGCTAACAAAAAAACAATAGAATAGATGCAACATTTACTACGTGAAGTGCGGCTGTTTTATCGCATTTGATTAGGACAGCACTGTCTAATGTGGTGTCTTCTCTAGTGTATACCTCAATGGGAAATGGGTAATAAATATTGCCAGGTGATGAAAACTGTACTTTTGCAAAATAAATATGAAATAGAATAAATTTATGCCTTACAACAATGTTAATTTCTATTATGATTATCTGACAGGTAATGAACTAATGATCCAGGTTTTTTTTACTATTACTGTAAACACTTACTAGATCTAGGGGAAGACCAATTCTGCTTGATAAGAACAGGAATATTCTACTGCCATCATAGTAATCATAATACGTCATTGTTATTCCGAGTTGTTGACTGTAAACAAACGTATCATATTGTGTACAAAAATATTACATAGAGCACCACCAGTTACAAGCCACACGTTCACAATACAATGGAACTATATTTCCTAACCTTTAGTTAGTAAAATATCTCCTTAGAGCCACGCTTAGAGCTCGTTTAGTAACAGTAATTTTATTTCTTGAACTTGAAACACTTTATGGCTTTATTGTTTGCCAGTTATCATCAACGACATAACACCATTCTATTGAATAAAGCATAAACCACAATCAGCATAAATTACCACAACTATGTGACTATCAATTCAATATAGTAGGTATCAATTCTCGTCAACTTTACACTACCTAACGTATGTATAGAGATTGTTAACAATTTAACAATTGTATTTTTCAATTTCGTAAAGTTGTGTTGTGTGTCGATTACAAACGTCATTCGTGCGTCATTCATTTTTTTTTTTTATATATTTTTATTCATGACCATAGATACAAGTCTTTCAGTCGCATACATAAATGGGTTTTAACTTAAAATGTAACATTGAAATATATTATAAAGTATAGTTGTACATAAAATTACATTACTAAAGCCGCGTCTCGTGCGCCCTTGGGTGCGCCTTGGTGCGCCAAGGGGTTGACGGGGGCTTCGTTCGCTCGCTTTGCTAGCTCACTGATACATATTAGTCTATGGCTCACTGAAGCCTTTTTTTTTTTTTTTTTTCGATGTGGAAATCCTCATGGATGTCCCCCGCCCTGGGGAGGGCGGAGGGGTCTGTCAGACTCTTACTGACTTAAATCACCCCGGTGTTCCTCCAACTACCTTACGCCGGGGGCACGGGAGTCGCTTGCACATTCGTCCGCACCCCCGGCAGGTATTGAAAACTTTGAAGCTAATCATCTGAGCATTTCTCTTTTTTTTTGCCAATATACATTTGTTGAATGTCCCACAAGATTGCAGATTAATAACATTTGTGTAATGTGTATGTTATTGATTCTGTTTTGTTGAGGGGCACATTTTTTATTAAAATTCACAGAAATCATTAAAAAATATCATAAAAATATAATATTTAATTAAAAAAATAAATAAATACAAACTACCAAAAAATTGCAATGTATGAAAATTCGTATGTCCCAGTCTACCATCCGTTACTTAAAACTCAATTATTTTAATAAGGTTCAAAGAAACTATACTGAGATTTTGTTTTTAAACCATTCTAAGAGGTAAAAAGATCTACTTACATTGCTTTTTTGGTATTTTTTTTTAATTTTGTCAGATATAAATGAATTTTAAACTTGTCCCAGAAAAAGTTCCAAAAATAGATTTCAGTTTTTGTTACCCATTTTTTATGTGTTATAGTTAAAAAACTTCCATTTCGATACACAATTTTAAATTGGCAATACTACAGGTACCATTTAATGCCGCCATATTGATTTAGGTGTCAGTGCTGTTCCGACGTTAAATGTGAAACATGTATTCCAGTTCGAAAATCGAATCTCATTCCAGTATTTGTTACAGCTGTTTCAAAGTAAGTTGATAATATTGACTACTTTCTTTTATCATGTCACAATAGTTAACAACTTGCACTAAATTTGAGTGAATTATATTAGACATACTCCAATTTTAACTACTATTATTAATATTTTGTAAAAACTAAACAAGTGTTTCGTTACTATTTTTTTTGTTACTTCGGCACAGTAACGTATAAGCGGAAAATTTTAGTAACAAAAAAGGAATTATAAAGCTACGTTTGCATTCAGCAGCGCAAGAATTATTTTTACTCCCAAATAATATCCTAAAAATGTTTAGATATAATTAGCTATTATGGTGAAAACTCCAAGGTAGCCCGCGAAATTCAAATTTTCATAAGTTTTTTGCATTTTGCAGGTTAGTATCATGAAATTGAATCGCAGCCGTAACAAATGTGGTTTTACCGAGTCATCGATATAATACCCTCTAATCTTATATTTCAATTGAATGACTTATTCATGAAAAAGCCATTCATTTGAAATATTTGAACAGAGAAATCGCAAAAAAAACCTTACGAAAATTTGAATTTTACGGGCTACCTTGAGCATTCCCTTCAAGAATGAAACACGAAAGATTTGATTATATTACGATATTAAATGTTGCTCATACACTAATCCGTCTAAAGTATAAATATAAAATATCTAAAAAATATCTAAAGTTATCTAAAGTAATTTAAAGTTGTTTTCTTTGACTGTAAAATTTGAACAGTAAATAGTTTGTGTTATCTATCTTTAATCCTAATCACTAAAACGTCTACAACGCCTAGTACATTGTAGACGTTGCCTTATATTTTTTATTTTGTTACCTAATATTCTTTTTTTGTTACTGTCCCAGAAAAAATCTGATCTCTTTTTATGTTTTATGTATTTTATTTTTAATATAAAACAATGAATCTCATGAAGATACTCAAGGATACTTAACATTATAATAAAAAGCACGTAAAATCGGTAAATTTTGTTTATTTTTCATATTATCAAAACTTTAAATTTTATTTAGGTGAAAGGTAACAAAAAAATAAATAAACACTTAATTTGAAAATTTTCTTTTACTTTTGTTGGTATTTCTTTGCAATGATATTATTAAGTTTATCATGAAGTATCAAGAAAACTATTTTTTTGGATATAACAATACGGTATTTGCCTCATTTTGGGAAATGCGTTTATATTAATCTTCATTATATTATAAGCACACTACATTGATATTTCAGGGAGATCTACTGTATTTATCAATAAAAATCAGTGATAAAGTATAAATTTCCTAAACCGCTCCAAAAACGCTGTTTCTGACGGAAGTGACGTAACACGCTAGTAATAGTAAACGAGCTTTGTCTAGGGATGCAGGAAGTGCCAAAAAGTATCGATATATATCGTATCGATATTTTTAAAAAATATCAATATCGGTTTCGATATATCGAAAAAAAAATATCAAGTATCGAAAACGTATCAAAAACGATATATTTTCAGTAGCAAGACCATAGTCACCATTGATTAAAATGTCACAGTTTTTAGATTTAAGTGATAAAGTAATGTCAGGGACACTAATGCGCCTGCCACACACTCGACGAATGGCATGGGAAGTAGCAAGGAAAGGAGGCAGAGACATAGTGTGGCAACATTACTCGTCATGCCACACGTCATGCTCCTCGTCCTCTCTCTCTCTCTCTCTCGTCTCGTCCGGCAGAGAGGGCAACATCGCGGCAAAGCACGGCAGCGCGAGGAGCATAGCGATGAGCAGCGCAAGGAGCATAGTCTGGCAGGCGCATAAAAGTTGAGAATGAAAATAGGTGCTGAAAGAACACTGTCTTCTAACATCGTTAAAAATTCAGATCATAGAAACAAGGAGATATGGCATCATAGCAAATTAGTACGGGAACAACTGTCGCCACTTTTAGTACATTTTTCAACACAATTACAAGCGCTACTTGTTAATAAAAAGATCTCCCACATATTGAAATTCCGCACACCCTCAATCTAACACTGTTAATCGTCACTCAACACTAGCACTAAAGACTAAACTAAAACACTGTATTTATATCATCGATCGTGTTCGGTTCGTCGCCAGCGTGTACTTTTGTACTACGCTTAAAATGACCAAACTTAAGTAAGTACCTACCTATCAAACTCAATAGCGCCTTGGCACATCTCCCTTGTTTCTATGTTGTTTCTATGATCTACGGTTAGAAACGTTGCAACTTAATGAAATTCAGCGCCGAAAGGAATACTTAGTGAAACGCACACTACATACTTTTATGAATAGTAATAATACTGACAGATTTATTGAAATAGACTTGTAAAAGCAAACACAATAGAATTTCGTAAAGTACTAATATTTTTTGAAAATTTCACCGATATATCGATATATCGATATTTTTTTTTCGATATATCGAAACCGACATTGATATTTTTTTTATATCGATACGATATATATCGATACATTTTGGCACTTCTTGCATCCCTAGCTTATGCTTACTCCAGTGTTGCCAAGCTAGATTTTCATTTTACCCCAATGCCTGATTAATTTTACTCTAAAATCATAACTATTTATACAAAAATACCTGGCTAAAGTTTTGGTTTTAGATATACAATAAAACAAGTTCTTTCTTAATCAATGGTCATGTTTCACAATAAAAATATGCTGAATTTGTTTAACTCAAATTCAATTCAAATACTTAGGTACCTACATGTATTGCTTACCAAAAAGCCCATAAACTTTAGTAATCATAACAACAATACGAAATCTAACCTTAAAATTTTGGAAGTGACTCCGCGACCGCCGCCGTGTCCTGAATTTTCAGCCAGCACCGGTTGCTAAATTGGCAGCGGGCGCTGACTTTGGAAAAAAAAGCGGGAAAAGGAGTTGGCAATTTGGCATTTTTGCAACATTTCATGTTTCATTTGAGTAACATACCTAATTAGGGTCCAAGAGCGAGCGAAGCGAGCTCGGGAACTTGGACACCCCGACACGGACAGGTTAGGTTCGAAGGGGTTAACGGGGGCTTCAGTGAGCGAGCGAACGAAGCCCCTGTCCACCCATTCGTGTTAGGTTACTTTTAACCTTGCAGATAGAAATAGGCGCTCCGCGTACTGGGGCTCCGTCGACCACCTCCCTCCCCCTTATAAGTCCAAAAAAGTTGTATTTTGTTTTACATTGACACTAATTTAAAAGTCAATCTAAGGTATTTAATTCAACTTAAAACACGGCAACATTAATCTGCTGCTACGGTAGTTTGCAATTATTTTCGTCTGGTATCACTGCTACTCCAAGGCTACTCCGGTTCCTAACGGCATTATTTTTGGGAGCCTAGTCGGCGCCGGCTGCGGAGGCGCTCCCTAAAATTTTACCCTCAAATTTACCCTGAAGAATTCTTTACCCTAAAAATAAGTTGGCAACACTGGCTTACTAGCGTGTGACGTCACCAGAGTGCAACAGGCCGTTCTTGTCACAGCTACAATAACAAAAAATATTGCATTTTAATTTCGTGTAATTTGTAAAAAATATACATATTTTTGTTGAAAATCAAGTGAAATAAGTTTATTTACGCTATGAACTGATAGGATGACCACAATCTGTAGCATATTTTCAATGTTGGCAAGAATCCAATTGCTACTTCAAAGTTTTTTTTAACAATTAAAAAGTAACAAAATAAGAACATGTAATTTACCTTCATTTAGTTTTTAATACATTTTCCACAAAATTCATAAATAAAATAGATTTTCTTATAAAAATCCAAATGTTAAAGTAAACTACCTGATTTCATGAAAAAAAACGATTTATATATATATTTTTATTTTTAGCGATTTTTTGAAACTATGGCAAAAAAAAAGAGAAATGCTCATCTAACAAACACAGATAAAAACTTACAATTCAACAAACCGGGAAACAGGTATCGTAGTTACAACACTGCACGAAAGAGCTGGCAACATTATTTTATTTGTAAATCTAACACACAGAACAATATTACTCTAGCGAGAAGAATATCAACTTCATAGTAAAAATGTGAGACGAATTTGCACGCCATCTAGTGGGATCCTACTAAATCCAATGAAAAAAATTATATGCCCACCTAGAATAGATATTATTTTATTGACAGTAAGACAATAAAATAATATCTATTCATTAAGGTGGGCATATAATACAAATTAATACATCTTGAAAAGCTGGAAATCTACAATTGACGCACTTTCCTATGTTTTACTTTGATTAATTGCGAAACAATTCTCGTTCTCACAAAGAAATCTCGAAAGAATCACTATCTCACTCAACACAACACTTTTTCACCGCAACGGCGTAACAGTATGCCGACTCAACGTTATGATGGAAAAATCAGAAACAGTTTATCGTTTTAAAGCACAACAAATAAACAGAAACAAGAAAAAACGACCAACCATAACAGCAGACATTTATCATATGGTGTTGCCAGAGCAAACTACCAGAGTCCATTTTTTTAATTCAAATTTATTTCTAAAGATACCTATAATTATTTTTCCAAATTTCGTTTAGAGTTCATAATTTTAATTATATAACCGTAAAAAATAGGTGTTAGTTATTAAGCTACATTTTAAATTAAATTAATCATGTTTAGGTCATAATTTGTTACACGATATTTCATTTTATTTTACTTGGTAACATTTCATTGTAATCAGCCTGTTAGACAGAGTCCTCGATATCGCTATTCTTATCATGAACTGGAACCCACCTTGTGTCCAAAGTCACCCATACACAGTTGACCGAGCCTGATCTAACATTGGCATCATTGCATGTGTCAATTTATAAAAAAAAAAGATATTTTATTTGCTGTGTCATTGTTGTTAAACCTATTCTTTGTTGTGTACAATTTTACAATCACAATTTATAGCAAAAGTAGTGCTGCAAGTGCTTTGATAATCGTAATCGCTTGTGCTCTTGTCGTGTTGCATTCGAAGCAATTCGAAGTCCTCTAAACCTACTTGAATTTCATCAAAGTTAAAACATGTCTATAGGTTCAGTTTACGAAACCGCTTATAGAGGAGACTTTAATCAAGTTAAAGTGAAAGTTGATGATGATATTGCTTTGTTAAAAACACCAGATTCAGTAAGCTTACATTTTATTTCCTTGATTCCTGGCTAATCTAATAATAAGCATAATATATTTTAATTAGTAGCCTTAGATTGACTAGATTCCGCACTACCTAAAAACCAGGGATGTTACGGAGCTTCGACTCCGACTCCGATAAGTCGGAACTTCCGATTGATATTACACCTCCGGTTCCGACTTCGGCTCCGACACTTTTAAGTCGGAGGTTTTAATCGGAGGTCGAAGCATAGCTGATAGCGGTGGCCGCGCGCGGCGGCATTAATTTCAAATATTTTTTAATTGAAATTCAAGAGGCTAACTGAATAATGTTCAAGTACTACTTATTTTATTAGGCCTGCCCTTAACACATCTCTCTTCTGCCACCACCTCCGACTCCGCCTTCGACTTCGATTCCGACTCCGACTCCGGTTCCGACTCCGACAAACCAAATTTAAAAACTCCGACTCCGACTTTGATTCCGATAAACCACCTCCGTCCGTAACATCCCTGCTAAAAACAATGGCTCCTTGAATGCGGCAATAGGCTTGCAGAAAAAATATCGGTTGGAGAGTAGCAAAGGGTGTGCAAGGCGATTTATTTTAGATTTAGAAAAAATTTCGAGTTGGAGTGTAGCAAAGGGTGTGCAAGGTGATTGGGACTTAGAAAAATTTTCACAAAAAAAAAAAAACTTGTTTTCCCAGGAAACTATTATTTATGTAATCTATAGCTCATAATATAATGTTTTCATTCTGGAACTTTTTTCCTCTGACCAATAGTTAAGCGGGAAATGGGACTGAAAGTTATAGAGGTACTCCGCATAGCAATGCGGAGTCACCGTGCAAGGTACGGGGCGGGGGTGCGGGGGTGGCGAAGCCCCCCGTAAAGAAAAAAAAATCCGGTAGCTGTAGAAAATTGACGGGGGACAGGGAATTGAATTTGAAGGGGTTGACAGGGGCTTCGTTCGCTCGCTTTGCTCGCTCACTGAAGTCCCCGTCAACCCCTTCGAACCTAAATTGTCCGTGTTGGGGTGTCGCAAGTTCCCGAGCTCGCTTCGCTCGCTCTTGGACCCTAGTTAAGTATGTTGCTCAAATGAAACATGAAATGATTTTTTAATTGCCAACTTGCCAAATTGCCAACCCCATTTCCCGCTTTTTTCCAATGTCAGCGCCGGCTGCCAATTTAGCAACCGGCGGCGGCTGCAAATTCAGGTCGCGGAGTCACTTCCTTAAATATACATATTATTTCGATACATCGATATATTGATATAAAATATCAAGTATCGAAAACGTATCAAAAACGATATATTTTCAGTAGCAAGACCGTAGTCGCACTGATTAAAATTTCACAGTTTTTCAGATTTAAGTGTTATAGTAATGTCAGGGACAAAAAATTGTGAACGTGAATAGGTGCTGAAAGAACACTTCTAACATCGTTAAAAACATTGAACTTAATGAAATTCAGCGCCGAAAGGAATTCTTTGTGAAACCAGTAAAACGCACACTACTTTTATGAATAGTGATAATACTCACAGATTTATTGAAATAAACTTATAAAAACAAACACGATAGAATTTCGTAAAGTACAAATATTTTTTGAAAACACCAATATATCTATATTTTTTTTCCATATATCAGAACCAATATAAATATATTTTTTAAATATTGATACGATATACATATATCAATACTTTTTGGCACTTCCTGCATCCCTAGCGGCAACTCGCTATCGCGTGTGTACTAGGGATGTACCGACTAGTGGCCGACTAGTTGGAAAAGCCGACTATCCGGCCATATTTGTAGTTGGCGACTAGTCGGCAAAAAGTACCGACTATTCGGCCATTACTTTATTCATATTACACTTCACTTTCAGTTCATCAAAGAAAGTCCACACACGCGATGTCTTCTTCAACATGACTCTATTGTGTAGGTTCACTAGCAAATCTCTGAATTATGTTTGATTTTTTAAAAAATACTAAGTACCTACTTAATATAGACTGTACATTAGGGTTGCCGAGTGCCAACCATCTTATTTTCCCAAGACATGTTCTGGTTTTACAGGTGGCCTGGGATGTCCTGGATAGTTTTTAAGTAGCATTCTGGGTTTTTTTAAATGTGATAGGGTCCAGTGTTTTAAGATTCACTCGCTACCACTACAGACTTTACATTTTATCGGTCATCTTCACGTCTCGCGTGTGGTCGCATGACTTTTTGAAAACTGAAGGTTCGAGGTGTCGTGCTGTGGATCCGATCCGATCCGGATCGGCTTTACAGATCAGTAGACAACCGATCTGTAAAGCCGATCCGGACGAGTCCCGACAGCATGTTAATAGTAGCTCAACTTATGAATGATAGAGTACCTGCTAAAGGATCCCTTTCTCTGACTGTACTTTGCATAATTTAATTATTTTTTTCTATTGTTTTATTTTATTTGTTTCATTATCATGTTTCAGAATCAACGTCTTCTTATTCATTGGGCTTCACTGGGGGGAAACGAAAACTTAGTGGATTTCTTGATAGACTTAGGAAGTCCTGTTGACCCATTGGATGACACAAATTCAACTCCTTTGATACTATCCTCTTCAGCTGGAAGATTAGAAGTAGTAAAACTACTACTAAGCAGAGGAGCTGATGTCAATAAAAAGACAATTCGAGGACAGTCATCTTTACATTATGCTTGCTCAAAAGGGCATTTGGAGGTGATTATGAATCCATTTATCTAATATAATATCGTGTTATCCCTTAAATTAAACTAAACTAGACGTCCAAAATAGTCCAAATAAAATGATAAAATACAATAAACGCCAAAAATCATCTTCATTAAATACTTGTACCTATACAGTGTTCGAAAGAAGAATGGCCACTCTCCTAACATGCGTGGACTAGGAAAATCTTATAAAAGTTATAAACGATGAAACATTTGTCATTTTATTTGCCGTATTTATATACACGGCGAAATGTTAGTGGTTGTTTTCCCGTAGCGAAATGATTTTGTCTTGGCAGTACATTCAATTGATAAATGAATTGAATAAAGAATTGAATGTTTTTTCCGAGGCCAAAATGGCCATTCTTCTTTCGGCTCCAGTCTCAGTTTCAGCCGAAATGGAAACTTCTATAAGTACATCTAAGGTCATGTTTTTAGTTGTACTTTTTGCTGTAGGGAATTATGCATTATTATAGTAGATTTTTGCCCGCGACTCCATCCGCGTGGACTAGAATGAAATGATTCAAGCTGTATCTCTGGTTTATCCCAGCGGAATTAGATGAAACGTAGCTTAGATTTTAAGTTGGACCCCAATCTATCAAACTGTGAAAAGCACATCAAAATCCATTCAGTACTTTTTGCGTGATGCGCGCACAGACAAAAAATAAAAAAAAAACTTTGGGTATGGTTACGTCCCAGTACCCTATGCCAATTGTTTTTTCTGGAATATCTTCAATGTACAGACACGGCGTTTTTACAATTTTATAATAGTATAGAAAATTATCATAATTATTATTTATTTGGAAACTCTGCGTCTATAAAATATATTTCACTCGTATAAAAAAAAACCGGACAAGCTTGAGTAGGACTCGCGCCCTGAGGGTTCCGTACAAACTTAATTATGTATGTATATTATATAAAATAAAATATTTCATTCGAAATATGCAATAGCGCCATCTATGAGCAAGATGGCGCTATTACATACTTCTTCTAGTGGCGGAACTAGAACTAGAACTTCTTCTACGGAACCCTAAAAAATGAACCCCAAAATTAATATAGTGTTCGCGCGCTAACATGGCAATACAAATTATTCACACCTTCCTACCAATGTACCTACTACGTACTCACTACGTACTCGTATTTCCTAGAGCGATACTTCTTTTTGTTCCGCGTATCACTACTTGATTATTTTGACGTCTACTTATTTATTGTGTTATTCAAGTATTCTGAAAAAACGAGACCCTGGAGCACCTTCAAGTAGAGCTTGGAATACCATTATTTTCAAGACCCGGTTCAAGTGACCTTGATAAGATAGATACTTACCGGTAGAAATGCATACCGGTAAAAAAATATAACGGTACCTACTCTAGCAACCTATTGATAAATACCGGTAGGTACAAACCGTTATGATATCGGTATTTCAACCGCAAATATAAGCTTGTATTTCATAATAATACTATGAAATAATAGTTATTTTTGCGGTTGGTAAGGCTTGAAATACCAGTGTCGTAACGGTTTGTACAGGTTCCCCTTGCCCCCCATAAATATTTTTACTTTATTTTCAGGTATCAAAGTTATTAATAAACTTTGACGCAAATGTCAATGATACAGATATTTTGAGCGCAACACCTCTGCATCGTGCTGCTGCTCAAGGCAGAAGTAATATTGTTGAACTTCTTCTAACCTCACCACAGATAAAAGTAGATGTGTGTGATTCCACTGGCTCAACACCTTTGTGAGTATTTTGCGTGATTGTTTTAAAACTATTATGGGCCCGTTTCAGTGTCCGAATAGGCGATATTTATCAAGTTAACCGAATATACGGAGGTGGCGAAACTAGACTCTTAATTTATTTTTTTCACAACTACCTACGCTCATATATTATGGGACTTAAACACAACATGAATTTGCGAAATGTGGGTGTACCACCTCTCACACCTCTGCCTAATCCTTCGGGGAATACAGGAGTGATGTTATGTTGTTCATTAGTTTTTAATCGACTTCAAAAAGGAGGATGTTATTAATTCGGTGTTTCTTACCTCATTAATTTATAAACCGATTTAGAAAAAAACTTTTTTTAATTGAAAGGATAATACTTACCTACTTTCAGATGTGTTCCCATTATACAGGGTGCCAGGTAATTCGACCTATTCCTTGAAAGGGGTTATACTAGAGCTCATTTGCAACAAATTCGGACCCGTAAACTTGGGGTCGAAACTGGGTGGTGTCCGAGTTATTGCACTTTTTAAATTTTCCTCCTCTAGACCAAAACCTGCTAATTTTAAAAAAATCACTGCACCCTGGGCACTCCATTGATACTTTTCTAATAGCTAATGAACTAATGAATCTTTTGAAAATCAATCTGTCCCAAAAATACCGATAACTTTGGAAAAAAAGCTTTCTACAGATAGCTACTTTCCAAGGATTATTGCTCAAAATAAATGAATGACACTTGGCGTACAAACTACAGAAAAAAGTTCCTTGTTGTCTAAGGTTTCTAAAATGGTATAATACTGGTGAACTTTCTCACAGGCTTGAATAAAAAATACATATTCCAGAGTAGACAGTGTTTTGATTGCTCTTGGTAATACAGATTTTTACCCGACTGCGCGACGCAAAGGAGGGTAATGTGTTTATCAGTCTATGTATGTATGTATGTATGTTTGTTTCTATGTGGCGTTCTAGAGACCAAATGCGTTGGCCAATTTTGATAATTCTTACGTCAATCGATTCGTCTTAACCTTGCGAGTGTCACTAAAGACATAACAGTAATCAAAGTTCACCACAGCGACAACCAGACGCCATATTGTCAAAATGAAAAAAAAAAAGTTGATGAACTATGTCAAGTGGGGTGTCGTAGAATAGGTATTTTAAAATCATCTTTAGGTTCCTTTTATCATTTTTCATTTTAAATAATAGTTTAGGATATATAACGATTTAAAGTTGTTTAACAAAGCAATCATTCTCGCTAATTCTTACTTATTGATTTAAGTTTTTATTTCAAGTATTAACGATATACAAACAAAAAAACAGTATAACTAAAAAGTATAAAATAAAAAATAATAATTTAAAGAAAAACAAAAAACCCGACTGCGTAAAAACTAATTTTAAACAATACGTGAAAGAATTAACTTAAATAAAAACTAAAAAGAAAGAAACAAGCCCAGTAGTTTAGAATTCTGTTAAGTAATACTAAATAACTACACAATTGAAATAGTTTTATAATCGATACACACATAATACAAATCATAAATTCTAATGCAGAACAGAACGACTCACAGTCGGGGCCCATTTAATTTTACCAATCAAATCTTCCCAAGGCCCCGACTGTGAGTCGTTCTGTTCTTTATTTAAGTTAATTCTTTCACGTATTGTTTAAAATTAGTTTTTACGCAGTCGGGTTTTTTGTTTTTCTTTAAATTATTATTTTTTAATTGCACTTTTAGTCTGATGCGGGTTTTCTTGTTACTGGTGCACGAAGTAGCAGTACGACGTAAGACGCAGTAAGACTTACTGCGATAGATCCTGGTTGATAGATCAGGCAAGATCTGTCTCTGGGAGCCATATTGCTACTTATGCTGGTAAACTATACATTTCTTGGCATCGAGAGTCCCTGAGGCTCTAGACAAGTTGCTTTTCTGTTAGCGTTCACGCCAAACGATAAGCACAAAATGTATGGCAATGACATTACCTGCGGAAAAGTCACGTGACTCACAAATGTCATTTCCATACATTTTATCCGTAGCGTTTGACGCTAACGCTAACAGAAAAGTAACTTGTCTAGGGCCTCTGCTGGACCACCACCATCATTTTAGAAACCATAAAAAACAAGAAACTTTTTTCTGTAGTTTGTAAGCCAAGTGTCATTCATTTTTTTTAGGGTTCCGTACCAAAATGGTAAAAAGGAACCCTTATGGTGCGACTTCGTCTGTCTGTCTGTCTGTCTGTCTGTCGGTCGGTCTGTCTGTCTGTCTGTCACAGCTGCTTATTTCAGCAACTACTAATGCTATCGACTCGAAATTTGGAACATTTATAAAAAATGCTTACCCAACTTTAGTTAAAACAAAAAAAGTCAAAAAATGTTTTTATTTTCATTGCAAAAGGGGCCGGAGTGGGAGTCCGAAATTTCAAAGTGGGGTTACTAGGTCAAGTGACATATCATATGAAAGGGCTTGATTTGCACATTTCAAAATATATTTTTATTTTATTTTATGTTTCACAGTTTCCAACATATGATGAAAAATGTCTAAAAAAATACCATTCCCCCCCCCTTATCTCCGAAGTTTGCGAAGCGAAAAATCTGAAATAATTAGAGTTGATAGGAACTGACCCAAATATTGCACCAAAAATAAAACGATGTTCCTAACTAGTGCAGTTTTTTCAAAATCATCAAAATTTCTTCACAAACAAACTTAGTTATGCGGTCCGGTTTTTTTCACTTTATACGTCCAAAACCGATACGGAACCCTCGGTGCGCGAGTACGACTCGCACTTGGCCGGTTTTTTGAGCAATAATCCTTAGGAAGTAGGAGAAGCTTTTAAAAATTTTCATAACATGATCTGTAGAAAGCTTTTTTTCCAAAGTTGTCGGTATTTTTGGGACAGATTGTTTTTCAAAAGATTCATTAGTTCATTAGCTATTAGAAAAGTATCAATTGAGTGCCCCTGCCCAGGGTGCAGTATTTTTTTTACAATTAGCAAGTTTTGTTTGTTTTTCAAAAAAACTTAAAAAGTGCAATAACTCGGAAACCACCCAGTTTCGACCTCAAGTTTACGGGTTATTCCCAACGGACCACGTGGTCTGTTTTTGAGACCTCTAAAAATACTAAAAAACAAGACGATATTGCAGTCGGGACCCATTCTTATAATAATATATTTAATTATTTTTTTTATGTCTTATTATTTTTAGAGGTCTCAAAAACCGACCACGTGGTCCGTTGGGAATAACCCAAGATAACGCCTTTCAAGGAATAGGTTTCAATTTTTTTTTTCAATTTCAAAACTAGTTCAGTGCCTAGTCATTTGATGAAATCTACATGGGACCAATCTGAAAGTAAAGGTAGGTATAGTAGGTATCCTTTAAACTTAAAAAAAACGGTTTATATGATGGAGTTCTGAGGTTAAAAACATAAAATAAAAACAAGTGAGAACCTCCTTCTTCTTGAAGTCGGTTAAAAAGGGAATGCTTATTGTCTACTATATGACAAATAATTTATGACAATCCGAAAGCATTCTGGACAAGAATGTTAAAGTACCTAGGTATTTAATCTTCTTGATTCTGAACGACAGAATGCTTTCGGATTGTCATAAATTACTTAATTTAACTTTAATAAGCTTTCTTTTTCTTTTGCAGACATATAGCTTGTGAGGAAGACAGGGAAGCTGTGGCTTGTATGTTGGTCAAAGCTGGAGCTAGCTTAGAATTAGCTAATAAAGATAAAAAGTCACCACTTGATTTGACTTCTGTTAAGTTGAGAAATATTCTAAGTGCTATAGTAAAATAAAATAAAATTTTATTTGAGTGGAGTTATATTAACTTAGTTACCATAGTACCTTCCTATGTTACGCCTCCCCCACATTGGGCGTGCGCGTTCCTCCAGCGTGTGAACGACGCGAACGCCGCGTGCGTGAACGTTCGCGTCATTCACACGCCGGAGGAAGTGGAGGAACACGCACGCCCAATGTGGGGGAGGCGTTATATTCATTCTAGAATTCTAGATTATTTAGGGGCTCCAGCGGGGCCCCTAAATATATAGGTACAATTACCTAACCTAAAATATACAGGGTGTCCCAGAAAGAATGGATAATCCTGAAAGACCCATTGACCTCTATGTTAACTAAACAAGCAATTCCGAACAAAAATCATGTCCCACACGCGAGGATAGAGGGGCGCTGGGCGGGGGTTCTGTTATCAAAGAGTAGTCAGTAGAAAATCAGATGCGCCATTCTCATTCCGCCAATGCCGCCACCAAAGATCTAAGAAATCTCAAGATAGAGTCGTCCTAAACAATTGCGACGAATTAAGTGAAGCCGAACTTCGGCTATGTTTGCGTACACATACATACACAGCGCTCACAGTAGTCGCAGTGTAGGCATACAGAGAATAATGTTGCAAACATTATGCAACGAGTCCCCAGTATCGCCGGCTCCACACGTTGGCCCCAACGCCACTCGCCCAACGTGTGGATCTATAAAATAGCATTCGCCCCAACGTTGGCCAATACTATTTTCTAGATCCACACGTTGGGCGAGTGGCGTTGGGGCCAACGTGTGGAGCCGGTGTATGTCTAATACCAGGGTAAAATTAAAACCAGTGCGGATATTTCAGGAGGTGAAAGTACTCATGAATATGATCAACTTTTATTATGGGACCGACACTGAAATATGAAAAAAAAAGCTGTTCCATACATTTTAATCATCAGCAGCTCATTTTTAGGGTTCCGTACCAAAATGGTAAAAAGGAACCCTTATGGTGCGACTTCGTCTGTCTGTCTGTGTCACACCTGCTTATTTCAGCAACTACTTATGCTATCGACTTGAAATTTGGAATAGTTATAAAGAATGCTTATTCAACTGTATTGCAAATGAAATAAATACAAAAATATTTTTATTTTCATTGCAAAAGGGGCCGGAGTGGGTGTCCAAATTTTAAATTGGGGTTACTAGGTCAAGTGACATATCATATGAAAGGGCTTGATCTGCACATTTCAAAATATATTTTCATTTTATTTTATGTCTCACAGTTTTCGACATTTATGATGAAAAATATCCAAAAAAATACCATTCCCCCCCCTTATCTCCGAAGTTTGCAGGGCGAAAAATCTGAAATAATTAGGGTTGATAGGAATTGACCCAAATATGGCACCAAAAATAAAACAATGTTCCTAACTATACCCTATCCGTTTTACCAAAAAATAAAATGTAAACAAACCATAAAAAGGGTTGTTTGGATGTCGCATTTACAATGATAAAGTTAATATTAACATTACTATAGCAAAATTTAATTATTTATTTCAAATATCACCTTAAACTCTTTACATTTATAAAAAAACATAAAATCTTAGATTTTACAATTATTATTGATACCAATATTAATACGTATAAAATTTTTATTAATACAAAATAATACGATTAATTAACTAACTTACCTTATAAAGAAACTAAAATGGCAAGGTTTC
The DNA here is from genome assembly GCA_948465475.1 of Thalpophila matura. NCBI lineage: Eukaryota > Metazoa > Arthropoda > Insecta > Lepidoptera > Noctuidae > Thalpophila > Thalpophila matura. Next base: position 9,178,783 of record OX419185.1, on the reverse strand, counting down.
CTAATCTGTATTTCATTTTATACGCTGGTAATTTCAAGTGTACTTTATAACTGACTATTTTACATTGGAACGAGTGTTTCTTAATTCGGTCGGATTATAACCGCCATGTTTTGTTTACAGCTGTGATTGAACTCGTTGATGCCACCGTGTTATTATTCGATATTTCGTTGTGTTTTCGTTATTATTCATTAAGTTATTGATTTTGTTGAGTTTGTCTTCTTTGTTACTCTTATTTTTATTGTTTTTTTTTTTGTAATATGAGTGAACCTGGGCCGAGCAATATTTGCACTTCTTCATCACCGAAAAAAAAAGCGGTCCAAGAGGACAGTGATGGGTTCAGTGGATAAGGAGATCCTTATCAACGTCTACAAGCATGTAGAAGAGATGGGCCTAAGGATTCCTATGCTTACAAGTACGACATAGCCGATAAAACTGCGGAGATCATGGGGATATCTCGAAGCTATTTGAGAACCATTGGTTTGTTTGTTTACATTTTATTTTTTGGTAAAACGGATAGGGTATAGTACAGTTTTTTCAAAATCATCAAAATTCCTTCACAAACAAACACTTATGCGGTCCGATTTTTTTCACTTTATACGTCCAAATATGATACGGAACCCTCGGTGCGCGAGTCCGACTCGCACTTGGCCGGTTTTTTTTTTCATATTTCAGTGTCGGTCCCATAATAAAAGTTGATCATATTTTTACGTAGGTACTTTTAAAATCAAATACACCTTGGAGGAAGAATATACTGGTACTCTAACCGTGTCTGTATTACTGTGTGAAGACTGTCATTTCTCGTTGACAGTGATACAGTGACGTTACTGTAAAGTACACGGAGTACCTACACCGCGCACTGGCGCAATGTTTTGATACAGTGACGTCACTGAAGCGTCAACCAGTCAACTCTTCCCTAGTCACGCACACTAATACAAATCCGAACGGCACACAAACAAAAACGGCCAGCGGCTTTATGTCCTTAGGCTCAGTCTATAGATTATATGTCTATGAAATACACACTAGGTGACTAGGCATAGACAAATTATCTATGGTTTAAAGTGTCATTCATCTGTTGCATGTTACATCTGTTGTCATGTCACCATTGTCATATATATCATTGTCAATTTGTCATTTGTCTTGTCATTGTGTCATTGTCATGTTCCGATGTGTATTTTGAAATGTACTATGTAGGTAATTTTGTAAACAATGAAATAAAATTATCGATTTTCTTTGCTTTGATAATTCAATCTTTTGTTTTTACTAATTAAACGTTCTAAATTGATCTGTACCGTTGGTTGGGTAGCCACATATTCAAAATGGAAGCCTTTTTGAATTTGAATGATATTCTATTTTGCAATCACTATGTCCTAGTAGGCGGTGTATTTCTCGTTTATTTGATGTATAGAATTCTTCATTCTCTTTTTTCTGATAATAATTACATGCGGACACGATATAAAATCCGAGGTCATACTTGGAGAAGCATTCAGTGTAACAAATCGGTACCTTACAATACATATGTAAGTTTAATAGATTAGTTTTACTAGAGTATTTACTTTTCTTCCAGCAGCATTTCCTCTATAGTATACCCAGAATACCACAATGCTTGTACATGCTGAACATTGCTTTTTATCACCCATTAAGCCAGATCTTATACTTGATAACAAGTAGGTATGCTGAATTTAGATTAACATAATAGTAAGTTTTATATTGATTACAGTGCACAAATTGTGGTAAACTCATGTTGCCAATAGTGGGTCTTTTCTGTGAATGTTGTGCTGTGAGTGCATGCAAAAGGTGCCACAGAGCTATTGATAAGAAGTTGAGATGTAAACCGGTCACATGGCCTGGAGATAAACCTTTCTACCACCATTGGGTTTATGGTATGTTTTCTCATAATTATATGTATATTTGTGACCAAAGTGAATACTATGTACTCTTACTTTGCTTTAACAAAATATGTTTTTAAAGTGGGAACAAGTCAAACTGAGGGTGTGGATCAGCATGAAGAAGGCCTTAAGAAATACTTCTGTACATGGTGTCAAAGGACGAAATTGTGGGCTCATGCACCTGCCAGTGATGATGAGGTAAATGAAGTAATATAATATTTAGATAATAAATACCTATACTCGGACTTTTAATTGTTTGCAGTAACTTGACAGTTCGAAGCAAAATAATGATACCATATTTACGTTGGGGCACTGAACGAATTTGCGAAAAGAACGAATTATAAAAATAGCTGAATTAAGTAAATCATAACAAATCTATATTTTTGTGAATTTTAAACATGTGAAAGCCATGGTTATGGATATACTTTACTTATAGTCCGTCGTCACCGTCACCGGTGTTCTATCCAACCGATTTGCTTGTTTTTTTTTTTAAATGAATAGTATTGATGCACAGATTTGTTATCAAGCATTAGAATGCTGCGGAGCAGCACGGGTCCTCTAGTATGTTACTAAAATGATCTATTATTGAATTATTGAATAACATTTTGCAGCAATGTGACTTTCAAAAGTACAGGAATATAATAATTCCACCTGCATGTGTACAGTTAGAAAAAGGAGTTGTTTCTAACATAAAGCATCCAGGTGTCACTGACTGGGAACCTTTCATAATTTTAGGTATGTTTCCATCCTGAATAAAACAGTATTTTCAAGTTATTTTGGAATTACCTAGTGGCCTCTAAAACTTCTTATTCTGACTGTGTTGTAAATTTGTATTCATAAGGAATAACTGTCATCTATCTATGAATGAAATATGTTTATTTGTACTTAATTCTAATGAATATGGTAATCTAATCTATAGAATAACGTAAAAAACATAATATAAATATAAAATGTTTATTTACTGTTAACTTCCTTTTCAATGAGTAGAGTAGGTATCTACCTACAACAAAATATATTTATCAGTTTTTATAATATTTAATTTTATTCACAATCTTTCAGCTAATCCAAAGTCTGGAAGCAATAGGAGTGATGAAGTACTTTCTTTGTTTAGAGGCCTGCTAAATCCTATTCAAGTAAGTACTTTTATTATCTATTCATAATTTTGTATCAACAAAGGTATTGTACATACATATAACTTTGCGTATAACCTTATGTTTCCATAAATTCAAGTCTAATTAGTAATAAACACTGTTTTAAACTTTCACGGTTTTTTACTTCACTAAACAATTTACTTACGGGATAACTTCCGTGATTTTTGTATGTATTGAGTTCCCGATATTTCGACGCTGTTGCAAGCGCCATGATCGCGGGTAAACTGGAGAATACGGGTGGATGAACACTTAAAATAAAATAATTGTTAGGAGCAGACAAATCTGTCTACCCTCTTTCTTAGTCTTTTGCTACGCTCACTACTGGAACTCACACTCGATTGAAAGTCACGGCAAAACACACTCACGGTATCAATAAGTTTTTCGGAGTCTTTGTTACGAGGTTTTATATTGCGTTTTAGTTGACATAACACTGGATTCCATACACTAGACAATTTGAAACCACCTTCCCTATTGAAATTCTTGTGTTTGGCGATTTCAATTGCTTCTTTTGTGAGCCTTGGAATGTAATGCCGGTCCGTCGATAGGATTTGCGGCTTGTGAAGCTCAATCCAGTGATTCGGGCCTGCCTCCAGTAGATGTTCAGCTATGGCAGATTTTTGAATGTCATTGTTTTTGACTGCCTTAATGTGTAATAATTAGTAATAATTTACATTAGGTGGTGGATATCAGCTCAACTTCCCCAGAGAGCGTGGTGCGGTGGTTGCCACCGAGATGTCGCATCCTCGTCGCTGGTGGAGACGGCACCGTAGCGTGGGTCATGAACACATTGTTCTCTTTCCCACAAGTTAAGGTAGAGTTATGTTAACATTTACAGTCTTTAGAATATAAGTAACTACTTAAATATTAAATACATAGAAATTAAGATGGAACCAAAGTGAAGATAAATACTTAGGTATAGTGTATGACTGAAGTTGATCCGTCCATACATAACATCACGCCGCTATTACTCGTAAAGTTAGGCAGAGGTGTACACACACACATTATGCAAGCATGTTTAGGTAAATCCCATGTGATAGAAGGTTAAGGGGCGAGCATATTGCCATTAAGTGGACACAAATCCAGACTCCGGGCTAAAATGTTTTTTAAATATTTTTTATTTATTACATAGGTAGTTTTTAGGGGTTATGCACATTTCGTCCTATTCGCACTTCGTCACGCGTTCGCAAATCGTCCCATTCGCAGTTGGTCCCATTCGCAATTGGTCCCATTCGCAGTTAGTTCCATTCGCAGTTCGTCTTATTCGCAGTTCGTCCCGTGGAGTTAGTTGGTAAGGAAAAGGTCTAAAATCCAAAACCTTATTTTAAAAAATCTTTTTTATCGTAAAGAAGGAAAAACAGAAAGTTCTTGATGTAATGTTATACATATATTTGTGCATATCTTATATTAAGAAATATGTATAATATGTATCTATATCATTATATTATTTATATATGTATTATATTTTTGTGTACCTTATTTGTTTATTCCACAATTTTCGAAATTGCACCTACCACTGTTTATATATATCATTATATTATTTATATATGTATTATATTTTTGTGTATCTTATTTGTTTATTCCACAATTTTCGAAATTGCACCTACCACTGTTTGTCTCTGCATCACCCAAAGGTCGACTGGTAGAAAATGCCTAAGGCATTAAGTCCGCCTCTGTTCATTTGTGTGCTTGAAGAATGAAATAAATACCTAAATGTTATTAAACATATAAGATATTTCAAAAACAACTGACACAGGCGGACCTTGAACCCATGACCTCTGCCATACCGTGGCAAGCGCTCTAACCAACTGAGCATAACATTGCTATAGCATGTTTAAAATTTGCAAAAAATATACATTTATGACTTGATGTTTTTTGATTTGAAATATAGGAGGAGAAGAGATACAAGAGGAGAAGAGATGTGTTTTAAACAACCAATAGAATTTATTTAGTTATTCACACACCTCGTCTTCCCCAGCTTTAGTGCATACCACTGATCGGAGATGTATATATATTTGTGTGGCGCGATCGAAGCAGAGGTGTCAGGTGTGCCTCGCAAGCTGGCGACGGCGCGCAGCGGAGACGAGAATAGATGTGAGCGGCATGCAGTGAACAGTGAATCACCATACAACGCTCGCACGCAGTTCAGTTCCGCTCTAGCCAGCACACATCTCCGCTCCACTCTCCAGTCTAGCCAGTACACAATATCTCCGCACAGCTTCGGTGGAAACACCCTAGCTGAAAAACATCTCTTTTCGTCTCCGCTTCGGACATCTCCGCTTTGGTGGAGTCTAGGCTTTACTGTTACTAGTTGATAGAAAATTAGAGAAGTACAGTTTATATTTAAATTGTTGCTTATTAAAAATACAAATGAATCGAATTGGGATGTTTTATTACAATTTTATTGTTTTACTGTCCATTTTGGACCTCTCGCTTGCAAACTAATTCCACGGGACGAACTGCGAATAGGACGAACTGCGAATGGGACTAACTGCGAATGTGACCAATTGCGAATGGGACCAACTGCGAATGGGACCAATTGCGAATGAGACCAACTGCGAATGGGACGATTTGCGAACGCGTGATGAAGTGCGAATGGGACGAAGTGCGCATAACCCGTTTTTAATGTTTATTTTGTGTAGTTTTTGGAAGTCTTTTAAAATACGGGCCCATGTTATTCAAAAACTTTAATCAATATATTTAGGTATAGGTACCGGCATTAAAGATGATCACAGATCGCGCATGTACATTTACCGTCCAATAGACAATAGACAGTTGACAATACGTAATAGAGAATGGTCCAATTAGACGACGAGCATCGACTGACGAACCAATCGTCTGCAGCCTTGGCGCCCCCCGTCTTCTTCATTCCGCCAAAGAGACCGAAAATCAGCTAGTGCGCACGTGACGTTTGTGATCAAGACTGACGCCGGACTTATACTAAGTATTTATTTTTGTTTAGGCTGCTGTTGCGATTTTACCTACGGGTACCGGCAATGATCTGTCTCGTGTGCTGGGCTGGGGTGCAGGCGGCCACACTACTTTGGATGCGCATAACATCATCAATGCAGTAAAACATGCCAATCATCAACCACTAGACAGGTATAAATATCTCAGATTAGATAGGTATTTAGATTTGATAATTCTGTTCTATTTCGTACAAAGTTGGTGAGTACAGACATCACACATACAGAATCTGCAAGTTTTTTCAAATTTCAGCACAGCAAAGTAGGTAGGCACTCACAAAATTCGTCTAGAATGTCTAGAGTTAGACAGATTGTAGAAAGATTTCTACCGTTTTATGCATACAATGAAGAGAGAAATGTTTCTATCCTTCAGTAGATAAAACTCTGATAAGCCAAGCACGGGGCAGAAGAGAACGAGTTGGATAGAAAGAACTTAGTCTATTCTTTGGTAGAATAGAGATAGAATTGGTTATGCTACGCATGCAGCAATATTTCCAGCGATACTCTTTCTATATAATACAAGTTTACTGTGCATGTTGCACAGTAAACTTGTTGCATAGCAGAGTATTTTCTAGCAAGGTATTGCTGAGTAGGTCATTGAGTTAGTACACGTGCGGCAATTTGTGGCTATAGAACTGAGCAAGTGATAAACAAGTGTGTGTTACTGTAGCATTTATAGTTGTCATCATTTAATTTATTGCAATATTCCCGAGCCATACTGCACGATTGTGGCAAGTATTGTATAGAGTTTCGTGCAACTCTGTACAATACAATTTTGCAGTTATAAATACCCTCAAAACTAGCTCTTTTATGAACGGCATAGGTAATAGACGCAATACGATAATGTGGCGTGTTTGTGTTAACAGATGGAAGGTCACGATAAATCCTAAGCGCAGTAGACTGGCTCGGTATTGGCAGCCGCGCGTGTTGTACGCGTACAACTACGCGAGTATCGGAGTGGACGCGCAAGTGGCCCTGGACTTCCATCACGCGCGGGCGCAGTTTCTCTATAGATACGCCAGTCGGACGCTCAATTATGTAAGTTGGGCTATAAGACGCACTTATAAAATTTTCATACTCCTTCTATGTGAATGACGGTCACGACACGGTGCCCTCAGCGACCGTCCAAGGCCAAACGCTTCATCTACAGTGACTCCATAATAACGCTATAGTAGGCTCCGAATTAGTGTAAATTTTTCAGATTTTTAAATTAAGCCGATTTTGCATGGTTTTATCTGTTTCAGTAATAATATTTTATATCACCCAATATAGCTTTTAGTCTAGATTCTAGATAATCTGTGCTTTGGCAGGATTTGTCTTTTAAGAGAGAAATCGACCCAGCAATGCGACAGTGAATTTGTTGTTAGATGGCGTACGCGTTCCTGGGCGTGGGTCGCGCGCTGGACGACGGCGGGTGCGGCGGGCTGGAGCGGCGCCTGCGCGTGCGCGTGGGCGGCGCGCGGGAGCCGCTGCCGCTGCCGCCGCTGCAGGCACTCGTCGCGCTCAACATCCCCTCCTGGGGCGCCGGCGTCGATCTGTGGAGTGAGTAGCCGTACGTTGTCATGGCTGCCAGCATGGTCGTAGCCAGGTACAGGCAGGGGGCTGGGGGGCAGCTGCCCCTCCCTCTAGCATCATTTTAGTAATTTTTAGGGTTCCGTACCTCAAAAAGAAAAACGGAACCCTTATAAGATCACTTTGTCGTCCGTCTGTCACCGGACCCCTTCAAACATAATATTAAGTTAAGCGCCATCTATGAAAATATAGCTTGCTGCAGTTGGTTGATGTTGTTCAACTATATTCTCATAGATGGCGCTACAGTGCCATCATGTTTTTATACGCCCGAGGAAGGTACGGAACCCTCGATGCGCGAGTCCGACTCGCACTTAGCCGGTTTTTTTCAGCAGCGTCAAGTTGAATATCGTTTAAACTACGAGCATTATCCTTGATTATCCGTAAGAATATCATCTCGTACTGTTCGTACACCTTTCCTCTATGTAGGTATGTTTTCCTTGCCTGCCTCTCGCCTGAACTAAATCCTGGCTACGCCCTTGACTGCCAGTGCGCGTGGCTCTAGCTTGGCCGCCGCTGCAGATGCTTGTCACATTCGACATAAATTATCTCCTCTCTCGGGGCGCAGGCGTCGATCAGTGAGCTCAAATGACGATATTTAACTAGGTACGCCTGCTCGAAGGTCGTACAGCTTTTGTTGATAGGTACGTGAGTAGTCTGTGCATAGGTATTATGACTGCCGTGTTGGTCTAGTTATGGTAAGCGTGACTACTGAGTGTGTATTCCTGGATTCGATTGCCGGGTTTTTCCATTACAAAATTCTCAACGGGCAGCTAGGAATCGGAATCGGTTAGTAGCAATCGGCTCGGCCTCTATTACATAGAATAACGAATCTTACGAAATAAACCCTTCGCGGATAATTTTTATTTAGGTACAAGCTTTTCAACTAACTTTCGCCGCGTATAAGCATAAGATTTTTCAACCGTGAGGCTGGCCATAATGAAACTAGGTAGTGGCCAAGTCCTAAGTCACTTTAGGTATATTTTTCCGTATTGCGCGAGTCTTTTGAATAAACTTAACCTTCCTAGGTTAACTCGCTAGCTTCGCCAAGCCCAGCCCCGGATCTAGGGGGGGGCTAGCCGGGCCCATGCCCCGGGCGGCAAATTCAGAGGGCGGCAAATTCAAGCTTACACTGAGTGGTGTATTCGTCTACCAAGTGTAGTAATCGCAAAGAGCAGCGCTAGACCTGTCATTCTTTGGAGGAGGCCTATGTCCATCAGCATCAGTGGGCGTGTTATGGCTGAAATTATGATGATAATGAGAAAAATATTGTCGGGCGGGGGCGGCATTTTTCAGTTTTTGCCCCGCCTCCAAATAATTCAAGATCCGGGGCTGGCCAAGCCGAAATACAGACCTTGTAAATAGAACGCTTAGGTAGCGTAGCTGTAAAATATACCCTAATTGGAAAACATCTATATTATATTTACATAATTATATTGCAGGTATGGGCAGTGAAGAAAACGTGGACGAACAGAGCATTCACGACGGAAAAATTGAAGTAGGTACAAAACAAAGTTAACCACATTCTTTGTCTTCTGGTATTTTATACCAATCAATGCAAAGATTATTATTGATATATTGATTTATCTTTGAAAGATAAAACCTATTTTTACCACGTTTCTAGGGTTCCGTAGTAAAACTAGGAACCCTTATAGTTTCGTCATGCCCATCTGTCTGTCTGTCTGTCACACCCTCGTCAAATCTACAGTTCATAACTAATTTGTATGAAACTTTGCAGTTAGATGTCTTCTGTGAGCCGCCATAAAGGCCTGTAGTGAAATTACGAAAAATAACATTGAGCGTCCACATACATAAAACTGAGGGACGAAAAAAATTTTTTTCGCGCATCATTTCATGTGGGGTATCGTTGGATAGGTCTTTGAAAATAACATAAGGGGTTCTAAATCACTTTTAGGATTCCGTAGTAAAACTAGGAACCCTTATAGTTTGGTCACGTCCGTCCTGTCCGTCTGTCACACCCTCGTCAAATCTACAGTTTACAACCAATCTGTATGAAATTCGTAGGTAGATGTCTTCTACAAGCCGCCTTCTATAAGCAGGAGTTCCAGAATATTATTAAAAAAAAACCGGCCAAGTGCGAGTCGAACTCGCGCACCGAGGGTTCTGTATCATTTTTGGACGTATAAAGTGAAAAAAACCGGACCGCATAACTAAGTTTGTTTGTGAAGGAATTTTGATGATTTTGAAAAAACTGTACTAGTTAGGAACATCGTTTTATTTTTGGTGGCATATTTGGGTCAATTCCTATCAACTCTAATTATTTCAGATTTTTCGCCCCGCAAACTTCGGAGATAAGGGTCGGGGGGAATGTATTTTCTTGGACATTTTTCATCATATGTCGAAAACTGTGACACATAAAATAAAATAAAAATATATTTTGAAATGTGCAGATCGAGCACTTTCATATGATATGTCACTTGACCTAGTAACCCCACTTTAAAATTTCGGACCCCCACTCCGGCCCCTTTTGCAATGAAAATTAAAATATTTTTGGACTTTTTTCATTTGCAATAAAGTTGAACAAGCATTCTTTATAATTGTTCCAAATTTCAAGTCGATAGCATAAGTAGTTGCTGAAATAAGCAGGTGTGACAGACAGACAGACAGACGAAGTCGCACCATAAGGGTTCCTTTTTTACCATTTTGGTACGGAACCCTAAAAATAGGAGTTAGGTACACAATTAAGTTACCTACCTAATATTTATGACATCAATTTCATTTTTGTGATACTCTGAAAACAATTGCAGGTAGTTGGAATTTCGTCATCTTTCCACATTGCAAGATTGCAGTGTGGGTTGGCTGAACCTTACCGTTTCGCCCAGGCTTCCAGCCTTAAGGTAAATATAAGTTAATTAGCTTCCGCCCGCGGCTTCGCCCGCGTTTTTGGTATAAAAAGTAGCATATGTGTTATTCTACTGTAAAGTTTCTTCAAAATCCGTTCAGTAGTTTTTGCGTGAAAGAGTAACAATCATCCATCCATCCTCACAAACTTTCGCTTATAATATTAGTAGGATAGTGTAACCCCCGTATTCAGAAACATTACTATGAGGTCTCGAAAGCGCAGTGTACAGAAAACTCATACGAATATGAACATTAAGCCTGCAATACACGTTGGCCGAGCGTTGTCGAGTGAAGGCCAATACCAACATGTAGACCGTATATTTGCCTTGTCTTGCTATCGCTCGTTGTCACTTGCCTAGTTGGTTGAGTATATACAAGCGCCAACGTGTATAGACCTCATTTGACGTAGCTTGCCACAACTTGCAGTCGCTCGCGATCACTTGCCTCACTTCGGAGCGGTGTCGGTTTTCCTGCGCAAATCAAAGGCGCTCGCGCGCGCTCGGACAATAGTGTTCACATGTTTGTCCGCACGCTATTATGCGGTTGACGTCAAACTTGCCGAACGTCTAGACAGTAGCGCTTGCCATGTGTCAATTTGTCTAGGCTCGCGTTGGTCTAAGCTCGGCCAACATGTATAGCAGGCTTTACATATCTATACTAATATTATAAAGCTGAAGAGTTTGTTTGTTTGTTTGAACACGCTAATCTCTGGAACTACCAGTTGGATTCGGAAAATTCTTTTTTTATAATTATGATAGTCAAATTCAAGAGGAATAGTATAGGCTATTTAACATCACGCTACGACGTTTAGGAGTCGAGCAACGGGGGTGAAACCGTGGGGAACAGCTAGTATAAAAATAAGGTTCATATTCATTTAAGCGAATATAAACAAGCGCTTCATACGAATATGAACCTTAAATTAATACAAACAATGTTTATATTTGAATGATTTTTTTGTGTACTTTGCTTTGGGTCCTCATGGTAATGTTTGTGAATACGGGGGTAAGGGTATATTAGCTACATACCTATGTTCGAGATTATCGAGTATTCGATAAAAGCATCATCGAGTCAAAATTTTAGTACATACTTGCTTGACATATTAATTTATGCATATTTTAGATTGAATTAGAGGGATCATGTGCTATGCAAGTGGACGGCGAGCCTTGGATGCAAGGCCCTGCGACGATATCGATCGAGCCGGCCGGCCAGAGCCTCATGCTACAAGCCTGCGGGAAGCAGCGCAGGAATGAATGATCTAATATACAAATAAGAAGACACAACGTAGTAGACAAGCAGTATTTTGAACAATGAACCTCATTTGGCTTTACAACCACTTTATTATAGAATAAAACGTATGGTGTTAGTTCAGTATCTAACAATTATTTGACTGATAATTTAATTATTTTAAATGACATCCCACCACTACTTTTAGTGCCAATAAATGAATGCACTGGTTATCAATGACGAGTCATACCTACAATAAATGATTATGATATTTAAGACATGTGGAGTTTTTTTATGTAAGTAACCATAGAGTACCCAAAATCCAAAATGATCATGTAAAGCTAGTGGGGCTGCGCTGGTCTTGGGCGTCTTTAAAAGTTATTATCAGGCGAAATATAAAGTAGGTACTACATCTATTCTGTACCGACACGCCGCGTGATATCACGCCAATTTCTTCGCGAACGTTCGAGGGAGAATGTCACGGTGAGATTCTCTCGAACGTTCGCTAACTAATTAGCAATTATCGCGGTGATATCACGCGGCGTGTCGGTACAGAGGCTCTAGACAAGTTGCTTTTCTGTTAGCGTTCACGCCAAACGATAAGCACAAAATGTATGGCAATGACATTACCTGCGGAAAAGTCACGTGACTCACAAATGTCATTTCCATACATTTTATCCGTAGCGTTTGACGCTAACGCTAACAGAAAAGTAACTTGCTAGGGCCTCAGAATAGACAGGCAGACTGCCGGATCGACAAATCTAGATCTGCGGATATGGATATAATGTTTACTTTAGTGCTACTTACAGTTGGTACGTGATCTAACCAGTTTCAAAAGTGCCTGACTTTCAAGCGTTCAAGGTTACCTATTTGTAATTTTTTCATACTTATTGGGCTTCTCATGTTGGTATCGGGTGTACAAGTCTTACATGCACAAACATCCAGACACGGAATAATATTTTTTCTGTGCAGGATCAGAACCCGCGACACGCAGCAACCGATCGCTTGGCCAGAGTTTCAAAGTGAGGTCCATGGGCCCCATAGAGGGCTGTGACATGAGTGCAAGGGCGGCCCACAGCCACTCATTTCACTCTTAACATATTTATTAGGAATACTATGCAGTAATTCAGGCATCATTTGTTAGACCACTCGTTCGTATCAAAAATATGCTTTCTTTTCTTTTTTTTATCTTCGACAGGGGTCCGTGGAATTTTTGAAATTCGAAAGGTGTCCGGTGGCTACACTGCTACCTACATGTTTGTTTATACTTGCATAATGAAATGCTTTATAAGGCCCCTCCTTTATAAAGACCTTTATAAGGACCACGGTTTGGCAATTAGCTTTGATTCAATGTGTCCCTTCGTCCAGCATACTCACCATGGAATCCTGATATTTCATGAATGTCAAAAAACTGTTCTGAAATAGTGCTAAATAGTGCCCAAAGGAAAAAAATAGTGCTCTTGTACTTGCGAAGTTATAGCCATAGTTCGATGAGTATGCTGGACGAAGGTTTCGCCCAGCATACTCACCTCCGTCCGGAGAATCTGTATACGCTTCAAACATAATTCATACTTCAAAAAATAGTTCCCAAATAGTGCCAAACGGTGCCCAAAAAGAAAAAACAGTGCTCGAATAACTTCGGAGTTATAGGCTTCGTTCAGTGAGTATGCTGGGCGTAGGTTCTACGCCCAGCATACTCACCTCAGTGCGCGAATATCGAACGAGCTATAGGTACAATTTACGTCTCAAAAAATTGTGCTTGAAATAGTGCCCAATATCAGTCCAATTTTTGCTTGACTTTTGACTTAGAAAACCATTAAATTTTAATGTAAACTTCTACATACTAACGTAAAATGGGGTACAGTCGTCGACACATGTTTTTGGACAAAAATATTAAACTTTCTAATTGTAGACTTCATGTTATTGGAAATAATTATGGTATTTTCTCACATGTCAAAAACTTTCGATTAAATGCATTATTATATATTTTATAAATAATAATAAATGAATGAAACTTTAAGCGTAAATGAAGTCTATTACTTCATTGCATTGTGTGTTTGTCTGAATAAAAACAGTCATTTGCAGCCAATAAAATTAATATCTTGAAAAATTGTAAAAAGGAAATTATACAGTTTCTTTTTGTATATATGTTGCAGGCAAAACTTATAACCAGTCAAAACTAGTACTGTGACATAGTTATACAAATTTTTAAAACTCTTTCCAATAGTTTCATCAATGAAAGGTTTAGCAATAAAATAGTAGATTGTTATACAAGGGTGGAAAGAAATCAATTCCCATACGAGGTATTTAGACGCACGAGCGAAGCGAGGGCGGCTATAGTCCGAGTGGGAATTGATGACTTTCACCCGTGTTAAACACTCTACTTTTCATTTCAAATATAAGGAATGTAAAAAATAGTAGTTTTTAATCAAATAATTTCGGTACAGAGTTAGTATCCCGCCAAATTATACATAAATAGTCTTTTTTAATTTAAATTTCAAATATGGAACACACCGCCCGCGTCACCGCCGCGGGCCATCCCACTTTAATAGGTATTTTTTTTAATTCACATTGGCCGTATACACTCACAAGACCGCAGCATTTTTTTTTTAATCGATATTTTTCTTAATGATGTAAAAAAAATTATAGCCGACTAAATAACCAATTTTAGTTCTATTTTTAAAATTCATTCCCGCCCTAGGGAGGGAAGGAATACTATGAGTCTTTCCCGCCCAAGGGAGGGAAGCATCGTTTTCGACCCGCTGCTCTGATCAAACAAACACTACTTTCCGAGTATGAGAAATGAAATAGTAGATTGTTATACAAGGGTGGAAAGAAATCAATTCCCATACGAGGCATTTAGACGCACGAGCGAAGCGAGGGCGGCTATAGTCCGAGTGGGAATTGATGACTTTCACCCGTGTTAAACACTCTACTTTTCATTTCAAATATAAGGAAAGTAAAAAATAGTAGTTTTCTTTAACGGAATTGGGGGTCGACATTTCAGAATCGCTTGAACTCATTTTTAATCAAATAATTTCGGTACAGAGTTAGTATCCCGCCAAATTATACATAAATAGTCTTTTTTAATTTAAATTTCAAATATGGAACACACCGCCCGCGTCACCGCCGCGGGCCATCCCACTTTAATAGGTATTTTTTTTAATTCACATTGGCCGTATACACTCACAAGACCGCAGCATTTTTTTTTATCGATATTTTTCTTAATTATGTAAAAAAAATTATAGCCGACTAAATAACCAATTTTAGTTCTATTTTTAAAATTAATTCCCGCCCTAGGGAGGGAAGCAATTACTATGAGTCTTTCCCGCCCAAGGGAGGGAAGCATCGTTTTCGACCCGCTGCTCTGATCAAACAAACACTACTTTCCGAGTATGAGAAATGAAAAACATTTTTAATTACTTACGTTATTTATTACTATTTAAAGGGCCAAAGTAATCAGAATTCTAGTTAACTAGTTCACAGCTTTTGTTAACATTCATAATATAATCAATGTAAATAGAAAAAATTGTAGTTTTAATATTGTATATAATATACATATAAAAAAATGTTTAGCCAAATATTGGTAAAACTTTCTAAAATATAACACGTAGGTACTTGTACTTTGTTTTACTGCTACAACGTTTTAATCACAATAAAATTATCTTACAAATAAGTATAAATTGAGCAATCACAGTTTATAATCACGTTTTTTTTATTAATATTAAATACCCTATAGTAATTACAAATTAACAATCACAGTTTATAATCACATTTCTGTAAGTTATTAATAAAATAACTTTAACAAGAACAAAAAAAAAACAAACAAACAATAACAAAATAGGAACTAACAAGTTAGGACCGATCTTCATCTTACATTCGCGTATAAATAATGCAGTGTGGTACAGTATATTGGGAATTACTACAAACTTTTTTACTAAGGTCATCATAGCAGTTCCAAGTTCTCTTTAGCAATCGATAGCACTTTGACTTGTAATGCCCCATGCGTCCTGATTCACCATTTGTAAAATCTATTACCGACAGAATTTTAAAGGTGTCACCGTTTATTATGATCTCTTTAGGAATTTCATCAATTTCTATTTCAATTGAAGTATTAATTTCAATAAATACGAAGTCTAGTACTTCATATTTGTATGCGTTTTTACCGTTACATAATTGGTATTTACATTTCCTTTCAGTATCATTTAGGTACTAATAGAGCTTCATTAAGGGCTCCAATACCTTGAGTCGTCAATATGTTTACATTTATTGGAATCCAACTACATTTTGTGCCAGAACCTTTATTGATTTCACAGTTCTGGTTTGTACAATTTAAGTATCTATTAGCACTATAAAAACCATAACTTTGTATGTTATCTATTATAAAAGTTACATTACACTCACAATTTTTGCAACTACTAAAATCGGATTCCACAGTATCATATATTTTAGCCAATACCTTAGAACGAGTAGTGTAAATATCTTTTGGTTTTCTAGCCTTCTTAGTGATTTTCTTTAGATTGTCATACGTGATCAAACTTCTGGTCAGTTGTGAAAGATCGTTTTTTTTATCATTGATATATTTTCTAATATTAGGTCTATCTAAATATGCAATTGAAAAACTTTGGACCACGGAATCAAAAGCACACGTATTAATAAACGTGAATCTGTATGTTCCTGAAGTAGAAACACTGCCGTTTTGTAAAATATGTAATTTTGTACGACGATTGATTCGTTTTTTATTTTTCTTCTGTTTAGACACCAGTCCCCGCCAGTCTTCAATATAATTTGGTTCGCTCCTAAAAATTGAGTTTTCATAAAATGATTCATCATTGACGAGAGTATTTATTTGTGGTGTGTTATGGTCACTTATTTCATTTTTTTCATCGACAATATTTTCAGTTCCTTCTTGAACATCAATCAAGTCACTTTTGGCTAAGCGTATGGAACCGGTTATCAAAGGCTCGTGTTTAATAATAAACTCATCTACGCGGTACTTATTTGAATTTGTTTTAAAAAATAACTTTTTTACGTCTTTCATATAACTTTCTACATTTGAACTGGTTGGAGTACAATAATTACTGTTAAAATAAGTCATCATTATATTTCCCCATAGTGGAAGTTTTTTAAGAATCCTAATCAAAGTGTCCTTTATTTCCGGCAAGTAATAAATATTTTCGATTTCAGTTTCTTGATCACACAATTGTTTAATTAAATCTTCTTTCTCCTCAAGATCTTTATACATTTTCAGAAGCGGGTTTTCTTCTTTATCTAATCCCTCCCATAAAGAATGTTTAATTGGAACGTGATTTTCCGAATCTACATTTTGTATTTCACATTCCTGCAAATTAGTTTTGATCCGGTTTTTTAATTCTAAAATCGCCGTTTCACACCGTGTTAAATTTCCATTTCTACTGCCGCGGTGTTTATTATTTGCTATAATATAAACATTTTCTATAATTTTCTTTACCTCTCCGTATGAAACACATTTTTTAATCAGAATCATACAATCAACAAAAAATTTTGTTACTCTAGTGTCTATATTTTTGAAAATACTTTGATTGTACAATGTTTTTATGAAATGCGAAGTATCAAGGCGAACATAACAGGTTGGAATTTTTTTGGTTCTATTTTCTAAAATATTAAAACATGTATTTAAGTAGTCAGAGGTGGATTTATAACCACAAAATACTTTTACCACCGCACCTACTAAAGCTGCGGAATCATCAGTTACTACTTCATTTGGAGGTTTTCCATTAGCCAACCAAGATTGTAACCAGCTAGCAATAGTATCTAAAGAGTGACTTTCTGATATACACTGTGAAATTGGCACGCTACTTTTAACGGTTGTATCTGTCATCATAACATACAAAAATATAGGACTTTGCGACTCTTGAGATAGTTGTGTGTGTTCATTGACGACAGGCCGAAGATTTTTATTAAATATAGAACCTGTTGCGTCTATAGAAACTCTAATATAATTAAACTCTTTTTGGCATTTTTTATAATAATTCTTTTGATCGTCCGTCCAGTAAAATGTATAAAATGGAAAAGCAGAAACATATCTAACACATTTATCAAAAGGTGGTGAAACACACATACAAGTAAGTGACAATATTGGGTTGGGATGGAAAACATCAACTTTTTTATTTTCATGTTTAATTCGATGTAGTGTTTGTAATTTTGGCAATACTGGAGGTTCCTTGTCATTTTTCTTCATTAAAGTTGAGGCTAATTTATATCTTATAGAAGCTGCTGCTTCGTGTTGTAATTTTTCACCTAATTCCCTTATTTGGTAATACCGTAATCGGTTTTTTTTACTGGTGTTATGAGAGTACTTTTTATTTTCATTAATTATGCAACATTCTAGTTTAATTAAATTTTCCGTTTCTAAGTTAGTTGTTATAATTATTTTTGCGTGACATTGATTACAATATCCTGTGCATTTGATTTCGTAATTGTCTTTCACAATATTATTTTTAAAACACCAAGTGCATAAAGATCTTATTTCTTTCCATAGATGCATTTGAATTACATTAGTCCATTGGTTTGGTTTTAATTTACGTCTGACATTATACAGACTACCAGGGGCGATTTTGCTATTTCGGTGATAAAAATACCTTTGAGGCTTAATACTATCCCAAGTTATTGTATCCATATAAAATGTATGCGTACTGGTGTTCTCCGAAACACTATTAATGCTTTCGTTTGATGACGATGTAGACTTTTGATTTATCAAATTAGAATCATTATTACGAATTATTTCTTTTTTATCAACACCAAAAAAGTATTCGTAATTTCGTTTTATGCTTAATATGATTGATTTAATACTCATTTTGTAATTTAACCGTGTTTGAATTTGTTTATAAATTGAGTCATTTGCGGAAGGAATATTTTTAAAAAAGTCATCTTTGAATTCTGAAATTACTAATTTTTGCGTTTCTAATGAAACCTTTGGTTTAGGCCCTCGTTTTCCTTGCTGATCCATGTCGTTAGATTCACAAGAATTATCACAAATTATTATGCCATTTGTTTTCAATATTAACATAATATGAAATAACAACTAACTAACTAACATATAAATCAACATCAATAACATTATGAACACTTGTGTACTTATACTACCTATATTACCTGAAAATACCAACTATAGATGTAAAAAACATAACGGGCCCCACCGCTCACGCAGTACGAGTCAGAAAAAGTTGTCTTCTAACGTGGTAAACATTGTGTCTTCAAGATAATCTGAAAATAACACGTATTTAAATAATTTAATATAGGTATGACAGGCTCCAGCCTTCCTCTAAAGGTACTTAAGCACTTACGTGTTTTCCATTATTTTAGCGTGATTTCTATTATAAATAGCGAAGGGGCAAAACACGAGGCTGAAGACGATTTCCCGAAGTCACAACTCCCATAGAAAATGTGATGAATAGGTTGACGACACTTAAAAGTTTAAGTGCATTCGCCGGATGACAATCGGTAATAGTCTTCACTTCACGTCATATTATCTAAAAAATACATCTGTGTTAATTCTATAGTTACGTTTATACTTACTACCGACGCTCGCGCTGACTGATTCTACCTATTTCGATATTGAAATGTAACTAACGTGAACTTAAGACGAGAACAGATCCTGACGGGTAACGAGGACAAGCTTGTAATAAAAAAATTGAAGAAAAGTAAATTATATCCTAGCAAATAAGACAGTGTTTCATTTCCAGTAGAATTGGAGGATAAAACCAGGCCTCCGCAGAAGTAGGTATATAAATAGGTATTTGAGATCCAATTAGATAAACAAACAAGTTACATTACGTTATTATGTGTGTACCTACCTACATCAAACCTTTAAAAAAGTAACTAAGTAGGTACCCATTTTTAAAACTTCTTAAGCATGTCCTTAATTTTAAGTGTACAGTGTCATATTCAACGAAAAAATGAACGTGTTTTTGTAAAAAACAACTCGCTTGCTACCTAGATTTACAGTGCAATTAATGAATGAGTGTAAAATCAATTTAGTTAAATGCCACTATTATAAATTGAAATATACTTACTGATTTGGGTGCAGCTCCTATATTGATTACGTACTAGATACACAATTTTATATAGGTAAATAATGACATCACCAACACATTGTTTGGTTTTGCAACCCACTATGTAGTCAAACTCAAAAGCCGGCGTTATTATAATGATGTGCGACGAAGTAAACAAACAAAGAAACTGAGAAGCGCTTGTTCGTTTCGATTGCTTTGTGACACAAAATGGACCCTTATCACCTTCAAAATACAGATCAGTCTTGTCTAATAATCGTAAGATGTTAGGGCAGCGCCATCTAGTATTTAAACATAAACATATTCATTTGCGTCGCGGGCGCCGCGCGTCGCTTTGTGACACAAAATGGACCCTTATCACCTTCAAAATACAGATCAGTCTTGTCTAATAATCGTAAGATGTTAGGGCAGCGCCATCTAGTATTTAAACATAAACATATTCATTTGCGTCGCGGGCGCCGCGCGTCGTAAGCCCCATACCTATTGACCGTACGTGCATCCATTACTGCCACACTATATTGAACTTTATCACATGAGGAATACAGGTCAATTCCGTAAACGTTGTGGTACCGTCCTTGATCCGGAAAATGATTATTTTGAATAATTTTGTCAGTTGTAATGTAAGCATTAATAACAGCAACTTTATTTTTCATGCATGATTTACTTCATTTGATATCTTAATCCTTCAAGCGCCGTGATCTAGACAAAATATATAAAATCATTGTTCCTAGCTACCGGGGTCCCATGCGACGCGCGAAGGCTTAATCATATTATTATAAAGTATTATTAAAATAATGTGTAATTAATAATATTGCGATTCTAAAGTAAATACTCCCTTACATAGACAATTAATAATTTACACAAGACAAAAATTGTTAGAAAGAAAGTTAATAATATTGTATTCGACTGTACTCAATGTAATGTATGTAGAAGTTTACAATCAAATTTAATGGTTTTCTAGGTCAAAAGTCAAGCAAAAATTGGACTGATATTGGGCACTATTTCAAGCACAATTTTTTGAGACGTAAATTGTACCTATAGCTCGTTCGATATTCGCGCACTGAGGTGAGTATGCTGGGCGTAGAACCTACGCCCAGCATACTCACTGAACGAAGCCTATAACTCCGAAGTTATTCGAGCACTGTTTTTTCTTTTTGGGCACCGTTTGGCACTATTTGGGAACTATTTTTTGAAGTATGAATTATGTTTGAAGCGTATACAGATTCTCCGGACGGAGGTGAGTATGCTGGGCGAAACCTTCGTCCAGCATACTCATCGAACTATGGCTATAACTTCGCAAGTACAAGAGCACTATTTTTTTCCTTTGGGCACTATTTAGCACTATTTCAGAACAGTTTTTTGACATTCATGAAATATCAGGATTCCATGGTGAGTATGCTGGACGAAGGGACACGATTCAATGAGGTTATAATGGGGTTCAGTTCAGAGTCAGGTCAGAATAATATCTATCTTACAAAAAAACATATTGTTGAATAACAAGAATTTTAATACATAACCACAATATTGGAATTCTGATAGTGTTCGTTTATACAATTAGTCCTATTTGACTATTTGGACATATTTATTTATTTCGCTAAATTATTTTATGTGTTTAATTTCCCTTCACAGTATACAACACTTTGTAACATATTAATAAATATACTTACATAAAAATAAATTCACACAACACTTACTTAATGATTACCAATTATGACTTGAACACTACGAGTCATAAAGTTGTACCTATCGTCGCATTTCTTTCTCAACCTCGTATCTGTCAAATCGTAGTTTTGCAGGAACAAGCAAAATTATCTAAAATTCTTATTAATCATTCATTGTTTATGTAAAGAAAAATAACATATTCATCCAATCCTTATTTAAGTTATTTAATAATAATTTTATTGAATTAAAAAACAATTTCGACATAAAATACAGTTTTTTTTTCGTTCCTGTAAAACTAAGATTTTACGAGGTTGAGAAAGAAATGCGACGCTATGTTATCATTTTTTAGAGAAACTATTTACTAAGTTTAATGTCAAACATTAATACCTTGGGTACTAAGAACCTACTCGTATTATAATTTGTATAATATAATAATTTACAATACAAGGCTATAACAGGTAAGTAAGTCAACATTTAAAAAATAACAATTACTTATCTATAGTTTTTAGCTAGGATATGTAACCGAACCGGTTACTTTTTTAGGACACTTGAATGGAAGCGTAACACTATGTAGGTAAATTATATTCTTGATAAATAATAATCATATGCCATCTTTATCATACAGCATACCTACAGCTGTAGTTAATGTATTCTTGCAAAACGTGCCGAACTGGCTATGCGTGTTAAACACACAGTGTGTAGATAGTATAGGTACCTAAATACTACCTACCCCCTTATAAACGATGATTAAATTAAATAGCTCTTAAGTCAATTGCCATCTCTATTTATTGGCATAGAAATGACAAGGTTAGTTGTATAATTAATCAGTGGATAAATTAAGAGGCGTTTATAAGTATGTACCTAAGGGGGTTAATGTATAAATTATACACGAGTTACAGTCATCACAAGTACGTATATATAACAACATGAGATACTTTACCTCGTTGACAATAGGGATGATCTGTTCTATCCATGATATTGAATAGGTACTGCTTATCTTAGACAGACGCTTTTCATATTTATCATGGCTCTTAGACTTTAATTTAAGCATTCGCCTCTGGAATGTCACAAAGTGTATATAAGAGCCATAGTTGATTGCTATGTCTAATGCTCTAACAAGATAATACCATGACTAAAACAGTTCATGTGAACAATATACAACATGTAGGTCACAAATATATGGAATACGTAAATAACAGTACCTATAATTATATATTTGAATACTGTTAAAGACAATAATTTTGAGGAATGTATGCATCTCAAATCATCAAAAAAATACATCCAAAAATAAATTCTAAAAAATATTTAGGTGGTATAGGTACCACTGTCGTATTTTAATGGAATAGTGTTTTAAAAACAATAAAACTCCTATGTTAAGTTAAAATTTTGGCACATTATAAACATAACAGATATTTTTTAAACACAGCCTCGAATATAACGCATCTAAAAAGTAATAAAATCTCGTGTATTGACCCTTAAGCTGTCTTCAGACTACGCTATACTATATAGCATATAGCTCATACGCTATACTATATAGCTCATAGCACGACAATATCGCGCACCATACATTGTTATGGACACGTTCACACTGTGCTATATACTATATCGGGTGTAAAAAGACCCTTAACGAAAACTGAAACCACATATTCCACCCATACGATGATTTTCTTGTACCGGACCAATACCTGGGAAACGACTGGTTATGGAGATATTGAAGGTTAAAGTCTCGATATATTTTTTACGTTATTCACGAAAACGGCACCGAGCGGCAACGGCGGGGTTCGGGGACCGGGGGCATGCCTGTACTCCACCTCCCCCGTCCCGTACAAATGAATACACCCATAGGCATAGTCAGTAGCACGTAATTACAAAAACAGCTGTTTTTTATACCTAAAAATAGTCGTATCCCAGCAATTATTTTTGCTCAATGTTACTTAGTTACACGTACAGAACGAGTAGGTGTCGGCTTGGTGATGTGTCTTTTTACACCCTGTATAGTATAGCGTAGTCTGGAGACAGCTTTATAGGGTTTGATATTACAAATTTAACAAAATATTGACAATCATCAAGATCGTTTGCCATCGGTACTTAAATTATAACAGGTCATAAACACATCATGGTTTTCTAGTTTTACATGTAAGTAGGTACTATGTAACTGATGCGATTTTTTTAATTCACGTAGTTGAAGTTGTAATTATTTATCTGTTGGAAAACGGTCGTATAATTATTATTTAACTACTAGCTTCCGCCCTCGGCTTTGCCCGCGTTTTTCGGGATAAAAGGTAGCCTATGTGTTATTCCTGACTAATCTATCTGTGTGCCATATTTCATCCAAATCTGTCCAGCCGTTTCAGCGTGAAGAAGTAACAAACATACACACAAACCTATACAAACACACACGCACAAACTTTCGCATTTATAGTATTAGTGTGAAGACATAGTAAACAGCATTTTAATATAATATATAACTTAGTTCATATTACGTGCCTTTCGAAGATTTATAATAAACTAGGGTTGAATTCATCGAGATTTTCCTGAATTTGTCTTTATAAAGTCCGAACCGTGTTTTACCTAGTCTGGGTATAATACCCGGAAAGTCGGATCAAAGTAAACAAAAGGTATCTATACATTTAAAACTCGCATTTGAATATTAAACAGTGCAATAAAAACTCGAGTTTTACTGGGGGAAAGACAGGGATGCCGATATGGTCGCCCTCATTACATAGGACGAACATTATTATCATCAATGGCGACCGGCATCTAAGTAAAGGCGAATCATCTCTGTGTACCTCATCGGAAAATAAACTAACATAACGTAACCCGATATTATTTATAAATATCTCAAAAATAAATTATTTGTAAAATATTAAAAACTATAAAAAAGTATCCGAAAAATGGTAACTATCAAAACTCTCACGTGAATATATTATAATACATACCTACACTATTTAGAGTCTTTAGTCCTGACTGTTTTAGTTCAATCCTAAGGCTGACAAAACGATCACAGAATATTGGGGAAGTTTTTAGCAAACCTTTTTATATTAAAAATTAGGGGAAATTGTAAAAAAACCGGCCAAGTGCGAGTCGTACTCGCGCACCGAGGGTTCGGTATCATATTTGGACGTATAAAGTGAAAAAATCCGGACCGCATAACTAAGTTTGTTTGTGAAGGAATTTTGATGATTTTGAAAAAACTGTACTAGTTATAACATCGTTTTATTTTTGGTGCCATATTTGGGTCAATTCCTATCAACCCTAATTATTTCAGATTTTTCGCCCCGCAAACTTCGGAGATAAGGGGGGGGGGGGGAATGGTATTTTTTTGAATATTTTTCATCATATGTCGAAAACTGTGAGACATAAAATAAAGTGAAAATATATTTTGAAATGTGAAGATCAAGCCCTTTCATATGATATGTCACTTGACCTAGTAACCCCACTTTAAAATTTTGGACCCCCACTCCGGCCCCTTTTACAATGAAAATAAAAATATTTTTGGATTTTTTTCATTTGCAATAACGTTGAACAAGCATTCTTTATAACTGTTCCAAATTTCAAGTCGATAGCATAAGTAGTTGCTGAAATAAGCAGGTGTGACAGACAGACAGACAGACGAAGTCGCACCATAAGGGTTCCTTTTTTACCATTTTGGTACGGAACCCTAAAAAGTGCCATTTTCTATGATTTTCCATAATAACTCCTTATAAAATTGGATCCATAACATAACACTTTCGACTGGTGCAGGACGGTATTATTTTTCCAATGATAGGTACGATTCTTGGCTAAACCAATGCACTTTCAAATACCTGGAATATGCAGATTTAGTTTTTTTCCGAAAACAAGTTCATGAATGATGATCTTTTCTCAAAGCTTCGGCTTTTGTGTCCTATCTCAAAAATTGACTGTGTTTATTACGAATATTATCGAATCTTGTTTTATTATTTACGTAGATTTATTGGCAGGTAGTCGTGATAAAAGCACAGTATAAAAACTTTTTCATGGTTTGTTAAACCATGAAAACGTCTGGGACGGATACTTTTTTGGTCATAGTGGAAATACATATAAGTATCCAACATCTCTCACTTTCCGGATCTTTGCTCCGAATCTTTGAAAAATCTTTTTTGGAATTCAGCAAGTCCTGCTTACCTATCCTTAACTATTATCTATCCTATCCTTAGGATTAACCAAACAGTCACAACAAAATGTTTCTTGTTAGTCATCAAGTCACGACATAACAGACCTCATCCTATGGATAGACCAGACGAGCGTAGCACCAACCACGCAATGGTATTTGACTATAACATCTACGCAAGCATCTACATTATTTCTGTTGTATAATTAAATGGTCAACTTCCTTATCTTGAAAACTAAATGCATCTAAAAAGGTCTAGTCAAGTAGGTACAACACAATGTCTAAAACCATTCTACAAAAAAAGGAGTTGTCCTACAGTAACATTTTCTAAATAGTTAATATTTGACAAAAAAAGGAGTTGTCCTACAGTAACATTTTCTAAATAGTTAATATTTGATCGCACCATAATGCATTCTAAGTTGTTCTAAAAATACGAATGTCAATATAGTATGAGGCGCAAGCCTAACAAACGCTGGAATGTATCCTTTAAAGAATGCAAGGGGCCCTTCCCTTGCCGTACTGGTGATAAGATGGAATAAGCTTTTAAATTCGCCGGGCTTTGCGTTCATTGCACGGGTTTTGAGGACGTCCACCGGTTGTGTCATAGTTGTTGCTACGCCTCCCTGGAAATAATAATAACGAATTAAAAAAAGTAAAAGTAATTTCAACTTTCTATAATTATATTTGTTGCATTTTACAAGAGTGTATAACTCTGTCCCTCAACTTTACGTCGTTCTTAATTTTGGCAGTATAGTTCATGGACCATAACCATTATTGACCACAAATGACTGTTCCTAAATTACCCCAGGCTGATATATCCTATATTCGTTTTTCCTATATTGACATAAATTGACATTATAAGTCCAACTTCCATAGGAGAAGGGACAGTGCCCCTCCAATACTGCACTATCCTGTAGAACGCGTCCCTGATTGGTCACTCTTCCACCGATTTACAAGTGTCCTACCCAGAACCAGCCTTAAAAACATAAGACTAAGGACAGGGAGAGGTGTGAGTGATATATGAAGGATAGCAGGAGTTAATATTCTATTATTGACTCACGAGGAGCAAACGATAGAACACTACAGGGTTGTGACTAGAGTTTGGAAGGAAGAGAGCAAGAGAGGGCCTAAACCAAATCGAAACGTAACGAAATAATTCAAGATCCGGGGCTGGGCAAGCGTGTAACCTGTACGCTCACAGTAGGGAGATTACGTAGGTAATATAAAAAAACATTTAACCTAGGATTCTGAGTTTTGTTCCTGACATAAGAAGAGTAGGTATAATCGAAATAAGTCGTCACATAATCCACTAAAATAGTAGATTGTATCATAAGGGAGCAAAATAATATTTTTACGGCGAGGGCGCTTTTTAGAATCCAGAGCTAAGTGAGGGATTCTAAAGTAGAATCCCGAACGACGTACTTTGAATCCCTCGTTACGAGGGATTCAAAGTACGTCGCCCGAGCCAAAAATATTTTGCGCCCAAGTGATACACTCTACCTTTCATCACCCTCTATGAGAAAATAAAAGGCGCCTCATATTTTTCACTGTCACTTGAAGAATTCATTTTTCGTTCGTTCATTCGTTCGCTCACTTTGCTGGCTCACTGAAGCCCCCGTCAACCTCATCGTGTTTAGTTTACTTTTAACCAAGCAGACAGGCGGGGCTACGTCGACCATTGCCCTCCCCCAGCTCCCCTTACCCCCAAGTCCCTTAGTCCCCATAGTCCCCGTTGTCCCCATTGTCCCAATAGTACCCATAGTCTCCTTAGCCTTATAGTCCCCTTAGTCCCAGTCCCCTTAGCCCCCTTTCCTCCTTACAAAAACACTACAGTTCATTGGTTATTAGTCAGATTCAATAAGTGCGCGGAAAAGATCTCTTCCGCGCACTTATTGAATTTGGAACATCTAAAGAGGATTAAAGACTCATTTCTGTCCGCTAAAAGTTTCTTATAGAAAACACTTAAAGGCGAACCAAGTCGTCCTTTTCGAATAGATGGGATGAAAAGTAAATTATTGTCAATCGAAAGTCAGTAATAATAATAATATTGTGTCCACTACTGTCCACTTGTATGCGAGTCTATATTGTAAACTAAATGCATAATAAAAAATAAAAAAAAAAAACCAACCGAATGCAGAACCTGCTCCTTTTTGGAAGTCGGTTAACAAAAGGCACGAAATTAGATGTGGTTGGTATAAAGGGTGTCACAGACGACGAAGATGCTATAGCTATAATATTTCATGTTAGATGAAATATAATAAAATGTTAACATGAAATATAATAGCATCTTCGTCGTCTGTGATGCCCATAATATAATTACAATTGAAAAAGCAATTAAAATCTTACTGCTAATAAACTGGATGTGACATGGGTTACGACATTGTCGTTGAAATATGGAGTGGTAAGAAGCAATATCTTGATCTGATCATAAAAGGCTAGTTGTCCTATTGTCATGAGGGCTGCACGGCTGCACGTCATAGTAGCTCCTGCCCAAAGTCGTAGCACACCTTCAGTTGTTGCTACTCGCCATAAACCGTGTACAGCATTTTTATAGCTGAAAAAAATTAAAAACTGTTAACCTTTTTTCCAAGTTTGTTTGATTTGGATTTCAGTCTAAATTAGTGATAGATATCTTTTCTCATTTCATTTTCATACAAATAATTAGGTGTTTGGCTTTTGGAGAACTTACTTCTACTTTTGATGTTGACAACACAGTCATTAGACGTATTCATGGTTTTTTAAAGGTTAGGTTAAGGCCCAGACTCCACCAAAGTGGAAATGTGCGAAAAGGAGACGAGAAATGATGTTTTTCAGCCAGGGTATAGCGGGTAGGGTAGAGCGGAGATGATTATTTGCTGGCGAAAGCCGAGATGTGTGCTGGCTAGAACAGAACTGAGCTGCGTCCGGCGAGCGTTGAATGTTAACTCACTGCTCTGTGCATGCCGCTCACATCTCTTCTCGTCTCCGCTGCGCGCCGTCGCCTGCTTGCGAGGCACAGCTGCATCTCCGCTGTGTACCGCCGCTCAGCTCAATCTCGGCGAGGCACAGCTCAAATCTCCGCTACAATCGTGCTATGCAAAGATACATCTCCACTCAGTGGTACGTATCCACTGAAGCTAAGTGGAGACAAGAAGCATCTCCTTTCCTCTCGTCTCATCTCCGCATTGGTGGAGTCCGGGCCTTAAAGTAATTTGGTTTATTTTTTTAACATTATTAAAAATAGTGATGTCTTTTGGTAATGTAAATAAATAACATTTTTATTTTACATACTTTCTTCTTTGCTCAGGTGGCAGTTTTACATCATTTTGCATTCGCACATTGACTAAATCTGCAGGATTTCCTACAAATCCTCCAGCAAATCCACCCAGTCCAGCTATAAATGCCGACATATAAAATGCTATAGGGCGACCCTGAAAAAATAAACAAGATAGGTATATAAACAAGATAAAACTAACAGAAACCTACAATTTATTCTCAATTTCAATTCAGCCTAGCACAGTCCATTGCTGTACATTAGCCTCTCCTGATGTATGACAATTTTCAGTTATATAAGTACATAAATACATCAGTGGCATGCAGTGCATATAGGCAAGTAGGCAGTGCCTACCTCATATGATTCAATAAAACTATTTTAACTCTTACTACATAAATAAAATATATCAATCATGACTAATTATTGATATATAATTATGTATATTGATGTACTAATAGTTAAAATGGTTTTATTGAACCTTAAGAGGTAGTCACTGCCTACTTGCCTATATGCACTGCACGCGCCTGAAATACATATACTTATTCCGAATCAGCGAATCGAGCACAATTCGAATAAGTATAATTATATTATACTAGCACTATGCCCGCACGACGGATCATTGTCACTAGTACCATTAATTTTTAATTAATTAATTGTTTCTTTTAAAATGTAACTAGTGATTACAAAAAACAACAGTAGTTCCATAACTACTGTTGTTTTTTGTAATCACTAGTTCTATTTTAAAAGAATTTGAAAACAATGGAACTAATGTTGAATTTTGTTTATCACTAGTTCCACATTATTATTTTTAGGCACTTGTCAAATTTTGTAAGGGCGGAAACACTAGAGTTAAAAACACTTAATAATGTAGCTTTCTATTAGTGAAAGAATTTTTAAAATCGGTCCAGTAGTTTCGGAGCCTATTCGGTACAAACAGACATAAAAAATATTTCCTCTTTAT
Organism: Thalpophila matura; assembly: GCA_948465475.1. Lineage (NCBI taxonomy): Eukaryota > Metazoa > Arthropoda > Insecta > Lepidoptera > Noctuidae > Thalpophila > Thalpophila matura. The sequence continues at coordinate 9,149,069 of OX419185.1, read as the reverse complement.
AATATTAGTACAGTATAGATAACTCGAAATCATCCAAAAATCGAGTAATTGTATTCTGCTTCAGCGCGGCAGCGTATAGGTATATATTTGAGGTGGTTTTAGCATGTATTTTATTACCTACCACGTTTTTATTAACTTGCTTTTTTGTCTGTTTGGTACAAATTGCAATCAATTTTTCAAGCATTCGCTCGCATCGGAGTAAGCTGTGGTATACCTATGTAATTTGGATGGCAATGTAATAATATGATAAAAATAATAATTTAATAAGTATTTGAAAAAAAAAAAAATTTTTTCTACTTAACATTATCATGTTTTTAAAATGGAATTAAAGTATAAAATAATTTCGAATGAAATGAAAAACGTGGGGCGCATGCAATAGATAATAGTCATAATAAGATGCGCCCCACGTTTTTCATTACATTAGAAATTATTTATACTTTTCCATTTTAAAAACATGATTAAAAAAATAAAATAAAAATTAGTTTGAGGCTTAGGCCGCGGCCGCACCGGTAAGGCGATTGCGGCGCGACGGTGATTTCGTGAAATCAAACTCATATAAACATCCACCTACATAAATGTTTATATGAGTTTGTTTTTACGAAATCGCCGTAATCGCCTTACCGGTGAGGCCGTGGCCTTATAGTATTAATAGTAAATACTCACATCTTTAGGAGTAAGTTGTTGTTTAGCCATCTCATATATTCCGAATCTTGCTGTTGAGTATGTTAGCTGTCTTAGCAATGAAGCTGATATACCATTGTAAAGACCTGTGATACCTAAAAAAAGACATTTTAGTATTCTTTTTGATTATATCATTAAAGAGAGCTGGCATCGGCTTGGCTTTAACATCAGGGATCAGAGTATCAATATTATTTAGAGGTCCATGTCTTAGATATGTAATAATTATTTTTTATAGATATACTTATAATACAATAGGCTTAATATGGGTATATATACGGGGATATATATGGGGATATACAATAGGCTTGATATTATCTTTGTAAGGCATTGTCTCAAATTTTTACCATGTCTTTGTTATCTTGCCTACAACCTACAAGTATAAAAATATTTTGACAGTAACTTCCAGAGTTCTAGTATAAACCATATTATTAAGATATAAAAAGCTGAAGAAATTGTTTGTTGGTTTGAACACTCTAATCTCTGGAACTGCCAGTCAGATTAGAAAAAATCTTATAGTATATGATAGCCAGATTTATGAGGAATATTATAGACTATATAACATCACGCTACGACCCTTAGGAGCCGAGCAACGGGGGTGAAACCGCAGGGCACATCTAGTAATTAATGTAAACACTTCAGAACATTTACCTTGATTTTTAACAACTATTCCTACAAGTTGCACCATAGAAATGTTCTTTCCCTTCTGGGTTTGCATCTGGACTTTCAGTAAATCCAATGGGTGAGTGACACATGCAGCTCCAGCTGATGAAAATCCTCCAAAATACCACTTTGATACTCTTACTTCCTTCGACAATGCCTCCTTTTGTATACTCATTGTGTGAACTAAAAACCGATGTAGTTGTTTACAAACTCTACAGTTCATGAGTGCAAGTCAAAATAAACAAAATATAAACAAGGAACATCGTGTTTCTTTCGGAGTAAGAAACAAAAAATTTGAAATCCAGTGACGTGACGTCACGTGACGTCTATCCTTAATAGACCAGCTGATTCTGACATTTCTGACAATTCTGACTGCTAGTGCTGCTAGTTAATTGCACTATCTATAGGATCGATACTATCGACTACTTCTTACTATCGATAGTATCGATCACAGATTAATATAAACCTAGTATCGATAGCTCGGATCGTGATAATAATAATTATTGATGGAGGCAATACTATCTATACTTCTATAGTATCGATACTATTGTTAGTACCAAACAATCGATACTATCGATAGTCAAAAAAATGGCAAAAATGAATAAATCGAACTGGATGGGTGTATCAATTTTACCCCTTCAAAATTATAAAAAAAAAAACTTTAATAGGTTTACCAACAAATGTTTACACAGATTTTTACTATATAATGCATGCATAAACTAGGAATGTAGTGCAACAATTCTCTATAGGTAAATAACACATTTATGCGTAATAAAATAATCCAGAAAGTTATGTAATGCTAAATTAATTTAATTTAAAAGTTTTTTTTTATAATATTTAAACGATTGAGGATGGCTTCCTGTTTAGCAAGTGAGTCTAAATGGAGATCAGTAACATCACTACTAAGTTCGGTAGCTATTTATAAAAACGTTGACGTTACGAAAGTCACGGACAAATAAAAATATGTTAGGTAATGTTTCCGTTTTTTTTTTATATTCAATTGATTTGTATAATAAATAGGTACCTACTCAATAGAAAATAATATATTTATGGGGCTATTTCACCAACCTATCAATAAAGGAATCTGTCAATTAAGTTTAAATTTTTGACAGATTTTGTATAGAAAATCAAAAATCTTATCTTTATATTGATAGGTTGATGAAAATACTACAAAAATAAATTAATCAAGTCTTTTTATTTTATATCTATATTACCTATCTACCTACTTATAATATGAGTTGTAATTCGTTAGCAAAATATTTGGCAGTTTTTCAAAAAAGTTTAGCAGATTCTAGCAGTTTTTGGCCGAGCAGTATGATCGTCAATTTAAATCTAGTCACACTGGTCATAGCACGTCACATTTGACAAAAAGTATTACAAATATGACAAAAAAAATTGACGTTAGACGTAACAGATTGTCGTTCGTAACCTAACAAAATAACCTGCAAAAAACCTGCAAAAAGTGTAATGTGTAAAATAAAATTATAAATCTTGGTTTATGTAACCTTCAAAACGGTCATATAATTTTCAAGGTTGTTTCGCGTTTGGTGTACTATAATTATATTCGCAGATTTCCCTGTATTCCGTCTCCTCATGAACATAATTTAATATTCAAAATATCGGTACTTGAATAATTTTAAAGGTACTTACTTTTCTTCTTTCTTCTTATGTAGATTAAGCGTTTTCTGTATGATTTATTAAATTATTCAATAGTTAAATTGGCACTGGGGGCACCTATTACTTTAATGATTACTGTGTACATTCATATCAAAATTCTGCCGAGTAATGATAACACCGGTAAACTAGCGAGCACCCAGTGGCTAAGGTCGCGCGGAGCTTGCCTTTCACATGAACACGCGGCCAGCGGCTTAAGACACTCGGTAATGACTGCGTCAGCGTTACGCTTATCGCTCACTACAGAGGGCTGTAGTGGAACTGAAGTCATAATCTCTTGTTAAATTTATTTCATACTACCTAAGAGTAGTATGAATTCAGTTGTGTTTCTTGTTATTTTGGGAGTTGTGCAGTTAATCGTTGATTTTGTTTCAGAATGTCATCAGATATAGTAACTTTGCTACAGCTGGATAAAGTACTATCTAGTAGAGTAGTTGTTGTGAAAGAATTAAATGGATGTGACAGTTCATTTATCACAAGTTGTCTTTTAAACCATTGCATCAAGAATAAGACTGCTGTTATAATAGTGTCAACACACAACTCTTTACAACATTACCAAAATGTGGGTCTCAAAATGAATTACAACTTGCAAAGATACGTGGAAACAGGACTTGTAGACTATTTTAACATAGGAGAATATTGTATAAATAGTTTACTCTGTGACAATAACTTACCACAATTGTTTCTTATAGTGAAAGAAAAAGTGTTATCAATGCGTCAAAAGCAAGATGCAGTTAATGTTATATTGGATGGCATTTCACACTTGTTTGATTTGAATTACACACTCAGAGAAGTTAATATGTTTTGTAAAGAGTTGATCCAATTTGTTACTAATTACAGTAATTCATTTATTCTTTGCCACTGTAATGGGGCAAATGAGGATGATGTTTCATGTGTAATGTCAAATCTTTTATCACATAAAGCTCACACAGTGTTGGAAGTTGAGAATCTACCTTCAGGCTGGAGTACAGATGTGTCAGGACATCTGACAATTAAGTATCCAGGTTTAAAATATGATAATGAACATTTGTACATTATGGATATTAAACCATCCAGATACCTTTTCAAATTATTTGATAGGGGTGTTAAACTGTTTGCCCCAGGAACTGTTTAAATGTTTAGGTACCTAAATATTATTTGTATATTTTTTTAATAAATATGTACACAATACAAGTTATTTATTATTTCTACATCATGCTGTCATGAGCATGAAAGAAAATAGATTAATATAAGCAGTGGCGGATCCAGAAAATATTTTTGGGGAGGGGTGAGGGGGCTGTGGACTCACCCAGATATACTATTTTGAAGAGGGTGCTAAGAGTTAGGAATCACAACTTTATAAAGTAAGTATCACTAGATAATCTATTCACACTAGATAAATCTGTCAAACCAGGAGGAGTTTTGAGGGAAGCTTCAGCTCTAGCCAGGCCCGCCGCTACGTGTTTGAGCGCCCGTGTGCAATAGCGATTTTGCCGCCCCCTGTTATAACGACGCTGACCTTTTTTTTTTTACCCGACTGCGCGACGCATAGGAGGGTAATGTGTTTATCAGTCTATGTATGTATGTTTGTTTCTATGTGGCGTTCTAGAGACCAAATGCGTAGGCCGATTTTGATAATTCTTATGTCAATCGATTCGTCTTAACCTTGCGAGTGTCACTAAAGACATAACAGTAATCAAAATTCACCACAGCGGCAACCAGACGCCATATTGTCAAAATTAAAAAAAAAAAAGTTGATGAACTATGTCAAGTGGGGTGTCGTTGAATAGGTATTTTAAAATCATCTTTAGGTTCCTTTTATCATTTTTCATTTTAAATAATAGTTTAGGATATATAACGATTTAAAGTTGTTTAACAAAGCAATCATTCTCACCACGATATTAACTCCCTCAATGGAATGACTAGATTGCGAAATTTACCATCTTATAACGAAGTCAATAAATCGTAACTAAAAAGTATAAAATAAAAAATAATAATTTAAAGAAAAACAAAAAACCCGACTGCGTAAAAACTAATTTTAAAAAATACGTGAAAGAATTAACTTAAATAAAAACTAAAAAGAAAGAAGCCCAGTAGTTTAGAATTCTGTTAAGTAATACTAAATAACTACACAATTTAAATAGTTTTATAATCGATACACACATAAAACAAATCATAAATTCTAATGCAGAACAGAACGACTCACAGTCGGGGCCCCTTGGGAAGATTTGATTGGTAAAATTTAAATGGGCCCCGACTGTGAGTCGTTCTGTTCTGCATTAGAATTTATGATTTATTTTATGTGTGTATCGATTATAAAACTAGCCCCTCCCCATGTCTGCTATTGAAGTTCTAAGCTCGAGTTTTAAACTACTAATATTATTGTCACACCTGTTTATTTCAGCAACTACTAATGCTATCGACTTGAAATTTGGAACAGTTATAAATAATGCTTGTCCAACTTTATTGCAAACTAGCTTTTGCCCGTGACTTCGTCCGCGTTTCCGTCGTTTTTCGTAAAAAAGTAGCGTACCTATGTCCTTCCTCAGCGTATGTTCAATGGTTTTGATGTAACAGACAGATTAACTTTCGTATTTTAGTAGGGAAATATAATATGTCAATCCACAATACTGTTAAAAAATATCGCATTAAGGAACCGCAGAATATTATTATTAATAGCTGTACCCGCGACTCCATCAGCGTGTAACTCCTTGTGTGTAATACAATCAGAAAGCTCCGAACTGCTAAGCTATCGGGAGTTACACGTGTTCTTGTGAGTCAACCATAAAAGATAGACATATGCTGTTGTGGGATATTTTTTAGATAATTGTATGTAGAGCATTTGCGTCATACATGATTTCTATGTAGCTTTAACCATTAAGGCTGCACACGCGACGGAAGCTTAAAAAATGGAGTAACTTCTCCCGTTTTCCCAACATTTCCCTTCACTGCTCTGCTCCTATTGATTGTAGCGTGATGAAAAGTATACTATAACCTGCCCAGGAGTATGAAGAATAATTGTACCAAGTTTCGTTAAAATCCATCGAGTAGTTTTTCTTTCTATAAGGAACATACAGACAGACAGACAAAAATTTTACTGATTGCATTTTTGGCATCAGTATCGATCACTAATCACCCCCTGATAGTTATTTTGAAAATATATTTCATGTACAGAATTGACCTCTCTACAGATTTATTATAAGTAGGTATAGATGAAAAAAATCCAAAAATATTTTTATTTTCATTGCAAGTGGGGGTCCAAAATTTCAAAGTGGGGTTACTAGGTCACGTGACATATCATATGAAAGGGCTTGATCTGCACATTTCAAAATATATTTTTATTTAATTTTACGTCCCACAGTTTTCGACATATGATGAAAAATGTCTGAAAAAATACCATTCCCCCCCCCTTATCTCCGAAATTTGCGGAGCGAAAAATCTGAAATAATTAGAGTTGATAGGAATTGATCCAAATATTGCACCAAAAATAAAACGATGTTCCTAACTAGTACAGTGTTTTCAAAATCATCAAAATTCCTTCACAAACAAACTTAGTTATGCGGTCCGGTTTTTTTCACTTTATACGTCCAAAACTGATACGGAACCCTCGGTGCGCGAGTAGGTACGACTCGCACTTGGCCGGTTTTTTTTTAAGATGCTTTGTACCCAAAAAATACACATGATTTCGGGCAGGGGGGGAGGGTTAGGCTAAAACCTCACAACGTACCAGGGGGGAGGGAGGGGTTAAAAAGTTGCTAAAAACGTCACGTGATTTATGGACAATCCCTTTCCTTGGTGGTCAATCCACCAAGGAAATAATAAAGAAGGCTTCCGTTAGGAAAAATTTATTTTATTTTTGCTTATCGATACGAAGGTAAGTAATATTTTAATTGTGACGATCAAATATGGAACCGTATGACGAATATGTCATATTCAACCGTATCTGGTCAGACTGGAGATCGTCCCCCAAATTGTTGGAAAAGAGCTAAGTAGACAGATGATGTGTGATGTGATGATGAAAAAAATAATGTCGAGGCGCATCCTTTGTTTCGTAGCATTTCGGCAAGAAGGATGCTGTAGTCAGTGCCGTAACTAGGGCGGTGCCAGCGGTGCCCAGGCACAGGGCGCAGACCCTGGAGAGGCGCAGAAATAACCAGACCAGGAACCGCAGTTATGGAAGCTCGCACCGGGCGCACAAAAGGCTAGGCTAGGCACTGAGTATCGTACCCCTATATTTCGCCAGTAGAGGGCGAGCCCTATTTTATTAACTAATTACATACATATGTTAAGTAATGACAAAATCACAAATACCTACCTGCAACCTGGGCAGCCGCTGAAAGTTAGGAATCGAACCCCTCGCGCTCGGCAGCCATGATGGCACTACACTATATCTACGAAAGTATGAGGTAAGTAAATCAAAAGTAAATATTTAGGTAGGTAGGTATATGTAGTAGATACATATTACTTTGGAAATAAATCACCCGTGGCGTAAACATTGCTCAATCTCAACAAGGGACAGTAAAAAAAGAATTGTGGCATTTAGGGTCCCGTAGAACGTATTAGATAAATGGCGTAGTTCCCAATGAAGTTTATATACTTAATTAATAACAGCCTACATGATGGCGCATTAAACTTTTATTTGTGATGATTATCTGTTGCCACAGCGACCGCCCAAAGTGAAGGCTGTATTTTGACCAGCGTTCAGTCCACGTGAAGCGACGCGGGCGGAGAACGTTTGACTTCGCTCCCTATGAATATATGTACTTACCCTTAAAAATAATTACGTATTTCCTTGTTATTCATATTACTCGTATAATTGCTAGATTATCATTCTTAATTATTATATAACCGGGCTGATTATTTACAATGTGCTATATATTTTTGGGATAACTCTCTAAGTGCAATTAGTTAAGCATAGCAGTGCAGCGTTGTGCTTGGATGCGTGTAGGTCAGCGAAGTGATGCCATGACTCAGAGCACTCTGGCTGCCTCTGACAGAACACACGGCAGCATCCGCACTGTTTCCGAAGAGAAACTGATGGTAAATAGAATACTAAATACCACCTATGCACATTACATACCTACCTTGGTACCACAATTTAACATGACATTCTAAGTAGGTAATAAGTACATAATATGGATGGACGTATATCTGATGTGATCGTTTTATCTACCTGAGCCATTTTAAATTTTGTCACCTCTCTCGCTCGCACAGAACCTTATTTTTAAGAATGTTAAATGAAAAGATGCATTTTTGAAAAATGTAATTCATTAATGTTTTACAAAATAACATTAACTAGCTTTTAAAACTCAAATTGAATTATTAAAAACTCATGAGTTTAACTATCTCAAAAACAAATCCTAATAGTTATTGAGCTAAATTGATTAGATAACACAATAGAAATGTGTTTTTAAATATTTACCTGTTAAATTCATTATTATTATAAAGAACATTAATGAATTACATTTTTCGAAAATGCATTTTTTCTTCTTATTTTATTCTTAAAAATATGGTTTTGTGCGAGCGAGAGAGGTGACAAAACGTAAAATGGCTCTTAAGTTATCTTTCATAACTATCTAAGTTTAAAATACTTACATAAACCGCAATTTGTTAACTATAGGTACGTGTACCTAATCTAAGTTTGCTTAGCATAGGTTAAATCCTATAAGTAGATGTACAGTCAGTTAAGTCTTACGGCTCAAATACATCAAATTCGTACGATGACGGATTTGGTGTATTCGAGCCGTTAGGTTACTCTACGTTTTCAGTGCAACTTTTCTTTGCCCGTTCATATTTTTTTAAAGTTCTGACTTACTAGCGGGCTCAGAACGCGTCATGGCTTTTCTTCATTGCCACGACGCGATGTGGTCGAATAACATGATAGTCACGACACGAATTTCGCTATATGATGGTCTATGGTCTTTCTCTGTTTGCCACAACGCGTTATGAGCGTTTTTATAAGAGCCATAACGCGAATTTCGCCTTGTGGATATTTTACAGTGACCACAACGCATAATGAGCAATTTTTTCGCTCAATGAGCGTTTTCGGTCTTTGAGCTTAAACCTATGCTGAAAAGCAGTGTACCTACAGCATAATTTTGTGTCAATTTACCTAGATGAAGTAGAACTGTTGAAGTGTTAACCATAATATTGTCATAATAGTCTCTTACTACTAGGTAGGTACTTAATTATTATAGCATAAGCATAGCATAATCGGCCTATAATGTTCCCACTGCTGGGACACAGGCCTCCTCTCTGTGAGAGGGAGTGGGCCGTGTAGTCCACCACGCGGGCCCAGTGCGGGTTGGCGGACGTCACATGTCTTCGAATTTTTGGTTCTAGGACATGCCGGTTTCCTCACGATGTTTTCCTTCACCGTTAAGGCAAGTGATAATTAATTAATTAATTTCTAATACGCACATGACTTCGAAAAGTCAACGGTGCGTGCCTAGGGATCGTACTCGAACCATTCGCCGTGGGAGGCACATGGTTAAACCAGTAGGCTAGGCTATCACTGCTTAATTACTACAGGTGGAAAAAAGAGGCGGTCTGTGGAGAGAAAGTTTCCTACTTATATAAACATTCATTTATATTTGATAATAAGCATTAGATAGGTATTTTGAAACATTTTTTTTTTTGTCACAGCCGGGATTCAAACCGACAGGATTGGTGAAAACTTTTCATGTTTATGGCATTATATTATGGCAGTAGAATATAACAAACTTTACTTTCCAATCGAGCTCAACACGGTTATTGTCTTATAGTTATTACTCAGTTATCTACAATCTATAGCTCCAATTTGTCCTATGTTATTAGATCGTTTATAAAATGGTGGGTACGTGCACCGTAATCAGCGATCATGACCTCTGTAGTGACATTGGAGAGGTACTCATTGGATAGACTTAAATTATATCTACTTGTATGGCATTCATTCTCATTACTAAGTATAGTTAACAGCATAAATTATTATTGTTGTGAAAACTTTTTAAACAAGTCTATTGCTGTGTTACCATGAACCTGGCGTTCCTCATTGATCTGTCTTCTGTATCCAATACCTAAGTGTACCTACCTACTTAGGGTACGGTCTACATTTTTACACTTAAAAAAATTGTTGCTCTTACATATCACTGCACCTTTAAAAAATGCTAACGAGCTGTCGCGCGGTCTAGTATCTACATAAATATAGTCTTCACATATTATTATATTTATTACTGTCTCTAACTTTCAACACGATCGCAGCCGTCGATCCTATATAGAAGGTAAGCTGTACCTACCAACTCAGTTTGTAATCCCAGTATTGCTTGGTGTATTTGCAACAGGTGGCGGTGCGCGTGCGGCCGCTGCGAGCAGATGAAGGTCCCCGGATCGTGCACGTGGTCAGCGATAAGGTTACTTGCATTACCTATTATTATTATACCCAGTCCCATACGTCTATCTCACTAGTTAATATGAGTTAATAGATATTTAAAGGCACTTGCAATAAACTATAACTGCCTAACCCTAGCATTTAACCTATGGATAATAATCAGCGAATAACCGAATAACATTTTCTGCCACTTTTTGCGAGGAGCGAGGTGAACACGTATAGTACGCTACGGAGACAACCACACACAGATACCTACGCATGCTTACAGATAAAACCATGTTGGTGCATAATTTATATGAGTTTCTTGCCCGTTGTTCTCCATAGGAATCTCCCCTTGGGTACGGGGATCGAGCTTCATTTTTATGACACTCCTTGACAATTCAAAAGTAACTGTAATTGGTCTAATAAATTGAAATTAATGCTTTGACTTTGACTTTGTTAGGTATAGGAAATTCCATGGTTTTGCAGATTTGCAGCTTGGCAAACCGCTCTTTACAAGAGGAAACTACACAAATTAACAGTTTAATAAAAAAAAATGTATATACAAATGACAACTGTCGTGGATGAATTTGTTTTATATGGTCAAATCCTATCTAATCGGTCAAATGGCCAGTGTAGGTAGGTACTTTGGCAGAGGGGTGCGTGCGCCCGGCTTTCAACTCCACCATAGGTTAAATGCTCTAAGATCTAAACAATGGGTAACCTATACCTACCTACGAAATAAAAATAAAATTGAAAATTTTAAAAAACCCCCGACACAAAAAACTCTAAAAAGTAATAAAATAAAATTGATGAGCGTCGGCGTCGCCGCGTCGTGGGACTGCTATGTTAAAACGTATTGAGTTAAACGGATACCTACTTAGAAACGGCTGAACCAATTTTGATACAAAATGTCTAAGAACCATCGCCAGAAAACCTGCTTTCAAATAAAAAAAAACCGCATTCAAATCGGTTCACCTGTTTGAGAGCTACAGTGCCACAGACAGACATACAGACATACAAACACACAGACACACAGACAGACACACAGCGGTCAAACTTATAACACCCCTCTTTTTGGTCGGGGGTTAAAAACAACGGATAATAAAAAAGATTTTTGTATTAAGTATACATATTACCTAAGCATTCACTTACCAAAGGTGTATCTCATAAACATAAAGGACTGTTGTTGGTCAGTCCTGTTGTCTTTCAATGTTTAGGTACCTACTGATGATCTCCTTTTATGGGATGAGTTCATTGGCCTGTTAAACTATTTTTAACCGACTTCAAAAAAGGAGGTTCTGTATTCGTCCCGTATGTATGTATATATGTATGTATGTATGTTTGTATGTGCGCGATTTTCTCAAAAACTACTGATTCGATTTGGATGGGGTTTTCACTAACGTAATCCACATACTTTCAGGAAGGTTTTAATATATAATACATTATGTAATCATTCCTATGTACAAAGTTATAGGCATAAATGTACACACTCCGTAGAAGATTTACTGTTGAACGAATTCGTGAAAGTAATCTCACACGGGATAAAGAACTAAAAAGGGAAAAATTAAAACTTTTTTAACAAAAAATAACCGACTTCAAAAATCCACTACAAAGAAAATAATAATTTTGGTTTCGGAAGTCGGTGGCAAAAAAAGCAAACAAAAACCAAAGCCACCGACTTCCGAAACCAAAATTATTATTTTCTTTGTAGTGGATTTTTGAAGTCGGTTATTTTTTGTTAAAAAAGTTTTAATAATTTAGTACCTATTTCTTTAAGTACCTACCTAAGTAGCACTGATACCAAAACCAATAGGCACACACAACCCAAGTAAAGATGTTGCGTGTTTGATACAGAGCGAGTTCACAATTACTACGCCAAAGTGTTTTCATAATAAGGCGCATGCACCAAGTTTATTTTTAACAATGCTGAAATTAAATTGCCTTTTCACAAACATAATTTATTCGCCTTTCATTACGGCCCCTCTTGGAGGAATAAAACCAGTACGTTTTATGATGAGAAAACTACTCGAAACTCGAAAATGTTAAACGAAAACATAAAAGTTATTTCACATTAAAGCCTACATAAGTAAGCTTTAACTGAGGTATAGATGAACCATGCTGATATGTAGTTAATTCTTCAATAAGAACAAACAGTTTTTAGCTGTGCCGAAAACTACTGAACCGATTTTGATGAAATTTGCTGTTCCCTAAGTTGAAGTAAATATACTTAAGCCAATAAAAGAAAAATAGTCACAATCTGATTAATAGTATCAGAGAAATACGCGGACAAACATACCTACCTACCTACACCTATTAATTTTTTTACCTAGGTATATTTGTTTGGTAACCGTAATAGATTATCATAATAGTATGTGAATATAATATTGCAGTTCCAATAATATTACATAGGTACTTACATTACGTGTCCAATTGATAACCTCCTTTTTTTAAGTCGGAAAAAAATAAATTGATATGTTATTAAAGGTATCATACATTCATACCTACATACATAATAATATCCCACTCATTGTTTGAACTACTAATTAGTTATTTATTTATAATCGTAAAAAAAAACTAACTAATATGAAGAAATATTAGTTAGATAATGTTTTACGATTGAACGACGATAATGAAGTATAAAATATGAAGTTCTTGAACATTATTGGAACATATTTTCTGCCTTACCTACCTATATAATAATATCAAAATAATGAACAAAATATTTAAAGCTAGGTACGGGCCAAAAGCTACAAAATATTTATAGGTAGGTATACTTCTCCTCATATCGATCCACATGTTATAACCATTACCTGTGTGTGTGTGTTATCTATTTTTCATTTCTCATTTAAGAGATAACGTGTTTTATCAGATGCTGGTGCTGGAGGAGGAGGCGGACAGCCGTCGTGATGTGCTGCGTCAGCGGCGGCTCAATGACAAACACTATGTGTACGATCGCGTTTTTGGCGAAGGCAGCACTCAAGTGCGTAACGTTTACTGATATCTGTCAATTCTGTCATAGTATCTACCATATTCTGGTGCAGCAGGAACCGAACAACTGCTGCGATGTGATGGTGGCTCCACACCCACACCAAACAGTTATCACTGTTATGCTCATCATTAGGAATATTTTTTTTGCGATTTCGGGGTTGTGTCATACAAAATATTGTTCATAATGATGAGTATACTGGCCCCCTTTGGGATCGAACAGGGTTTTTGTTACATGCTGTATAATAGAATACGGGTGGCAACCCTAACTGTGAGTGCGATATGTGGCTGTCGTCTCAACACATTCACCACACACAGTTTACATGTAAATAAATAAATAGTTTTGTGGCCCAGTGCCAACTTCACGCGTTCCATCTAAAATTCTAAACCCGAAGAGTATTATAGACTATTCTTCTTCTTTTCTTGTCGATGACCTTATCAGCCCTACTAAACGTATTTTTTTCACTATCAAATATTTTTATACAAGTTATTAAATATATAAGTGATTCTCAAAAATCATATGACCCGAGCGGGATTTGAACCCGCGACCTCTGCCGTACCGACTACCGTGGCTAGTGCTCTGAACCAACTGAGCTACCGGGTCTCGCCCGACCCATCTGAAATTTGAGACCCCTTTACATTGAACTTGGAACTGAAATAGTGCTTTGGCATTAGCGCTAGCACTTACTCTCTCTATACATATTTAAAATGAATAGGTACCTATATGGACTTAAATCTACTCATAAAATGCTTATATCAGTATTATATTATCTGTGCTTATATTATCTTATTGTTACTAAAATATACAGGGTAAAATTAAAACCAGTGCGGATATTTTAGGAGGTGAAAGTACTGATGAATATGATCGATGATCAACTTTAATTATGGGACCGACACTGAAATATGAAAAAAAAAAATCAGCTGTTCCCTACAAAAATGCACTACAACCCGATGAAAATGTATGGAACAGCTGTTTTTTTTTTGGAAAGTTGATCATATTCATGAGTAGGACTTTCACCTCCTAAAATATCCGCACTGGTTTTAATTTTACCCTGTATAGGAGACTTAAAAACAACTGACACGGGCGGGATTTTGAACACGTGACCCGTGACATGACACGTGACACGTAGCTGAGCTACCGTGTCCCACTCGCATTAGTTGAAATTTTAAAACTGTTTGGATTCCTCTCTTAAGGCTGCGGCCGCACCGGTACGGCGATTGCCGCTCGGTGCACGGCCGCACTGCTGCAGTGCGGCCATCGACAATATGTTTATATGAGTTTGTTCGCCGTCGCGTCGCAATCGCCGTACCGGTGCGGCCGCGGCCTAATAGCGTTGGTGACATCTCTTAAATGTATAATTTACTTTACTATGCGCTTAATGAGAAGCACCTATGACTTTCTTCCGTTTTTTTTCTTCACTTCCGGAGCCATTATTTACTTAATGTACTCGACATCAGCGGCATCAGGTCAGATGTGCACATCCGCCCAAACTCACTTTTTGACACAGAGCTCATAAGGTTTCGTTTCTCTTTCGACTGACCCACTGACTCTGGTTTTCCTATCTCTATCCACTAAGGAAATACGTAAGTTTATAAAGTCAGATCTGAAGGCTTTCTCATACAAAACTGATTTTTATTTTTGCTCTTCTGAAAACGTTGAGTTTCGTAGATACGACCTGCATCTAAGGTCGAGGTATAATTACGCATCTATCCATCTAATAAACCTTTTTCTGTGCCTTAGGAAGACGTGTACGATGCCGTGTGTGCCCCCCTCGTGGGCGACACGTTGAAAGGTTTCGCTGGGGCTGTGTTCGCGTACGGGGCTACCGGTGCCGGCAAGACATACACCATGACCGGCCTTATGTCCCGGGCTCTTAGCCATCTATTCGCCAGCATCGCTGAGAGCGAACAGCCTATGTCCTACGAGGTAAGTGGCTTGAGTTTTTATTGCAGTATTCCAAAAATCAAGAAGGAACTGGATGAATACTACCTACTTTAAGTATCTTAAGTACCTAGGTACTTAGCTGTCTTAAACATATGATTAGCTACATCATACCAAAATTTAAAACTGTTTGGAAACTGAAATATACAATGTTGGTAACATTTTGCTGTAACGTGTAGATCTCAGATCATAGAAACAAGGAGATATGCCATCGTATCAAATTAGTACGGGAACAACTGATGCCACTTTTAGTACATTTTTCGACACAATTACGCGCATAATTAAGCGCTCCTTGTGAATAAAAAGATCTCCCACGCATTAATCATTCCGCACACCTTCAATCTAACACTGTTAATCGTCACTCAACACTAGCACTAAATTTAAACACTGTATTTATACCATCGATCGTGTTCGGTTCGTCACCAGCGCGTACGTTTTTAGTATGAGCAATTTGCTCAAAATCAGGCATCAAGCTCGATAGCGCCTTGGCACATCTCCCTTGTTTCTATGATCTGAGGTGTAGATACATAGGTACCTCTACCTATACACTATAGTAGATACCTATCAGTAAGCGACTATCTCACCAATTCACCGTGACGTTAACTTGGTAGTAGGTACATATTTATCTAGATCCATGTCGGATGCACTTAAGTTTATATTGTTTTTTACGTATTTTTAGTAGGTACAACACTGAAAGGTTTAGCTGAAGGAGCTTTCCGTGAATAGTGTTGAAAAGACACGTCATTAGTCCCCTTTACTAAGACACTTTCAAGGTCAGATCGCACCATCATTGTGGGTTTAGTAGTGAAATTGGAGCGTCGCCGTCGTCGCCAGGGTCGTCTTACGAACCTCTATTACGGATTCTTTTGTTATTTTCGTATGCATCAGCTTTTGTTTTGTTATGGGTTTTCTACAATCACTCTCCTTTATTGTTCCGTTGAAGAGTAAATAGGTACAGTTAGTGCCTCACATTGTCTGACCCCTCTTAGAAATAGTAAGATTCTAAGAGGGGTCAGACAATTTGGGGCACTGACTTGCTTATAAAATACTGTACATCTGTTCATCTGTTGTTTATGTGTAGGCTAGATACTAATTTAATTTGCCAAAGTTATTTAGTCAAAATGGAAGAAACTATTAGTGGTTTTAGCTTTAAAAGCATATAGTATAAGTATATTATGTGTAAATCACTCAAATAAATGAGGTGATTTTTGTACACAGCAAATAGCATACCTAGTGTATGTGCTTAAGTAGTTAGTGTAGTTACTTACCTATACTAAGACCCACGACACCAGTTGTGCAAATATCTAGAGAATGTGTCTCTGATATGATATTATTGGAAGATTACCTAATATCCTACCTACCTACCTACAAAATATTTTGGAACGCTATTTGTCATGCGTTATTTATGTTAATTTCTTGGCACTACATACTCTTCGCGATTTTTGTTACATAAGCGACTAGAGAACGAAACGGTGTGGGATTTTAACCCAACAAAAAAATAATGTGAAAAAAAGGGGCTAAGTTGAGTACAAACGATGTTCGGGGTGGTCGGTGCGGGCGTCGCTGATCAGAGTTGAGGTCTAATGGGTGCCAAGTTCCACATAGCACTGCTATGTTCCTTTATTCATAGCTAGAGGAATGTACGACGTTCTTCAATTAGTTTAAAAGAAAATTTGTTGAGAATGAATTATAATTAATTATATATATAACTTCAGTTAAATTTAAGGCTTGTATTTAAATATCATAACGTTAACTCAAGAATTAGAATAAAAGGTTTAGATTTCGTGTTTGATTTGATATGCAGACCTACAAATTTTTGAGTTATGGGGGTCGAAAGTGGCTTGGAATGGTTTGTTTAAAATATAGACTGCTGGTCGGTGCGACGACGCCCTTTTCTTTTCCGAACTTGGCTGCCACCCTGCCGTGTGTCTAGATCACAGAGGAATTACAGAGGTCTAGATCATAAAAACGAATATAAATATTATTATGTACTTACTTATCATATTTTTTATAATAGCTGCGGAATCAGCGTGAAAAATAAAAACGGGATGAAAAACATCCATCAGTACTTGACCATGTGACTTCGCAGGAACACCTGCCGGCGGACATGAAATACAGTGGCCTATATTATTATAGAAAGCATTAAATCGCTTATTAGGCCACTGCGAATATAATTCGGCAAAATGGGGTACCTATCAGCAGTATCAGCATACGCACGAGTGCAATGTGTAAGGCAATAAGTCCGCCGATGTACACTCGACGTCATTGACGGTCGACCACTTTTCACCCTTGTGTTCTTAGTAATAAGGGTGAAAAGTGGTCGACCGTCAATGGCGTCCAGTGTACATTTGTTGCATGAAGCTTAAATAAATAAGGGCTTATGTTTAACTTACCACCAGATATAGTAACAAATAGCAGACAAAAGTAGTAAATGATCACCAAAATGAAACTCGCATTTTAATGTAAAATTATAACCAAAGTTTTAACCCTTCGAACCTAAATTGTCCGTGTCGGGGTGTCCAAGTTCCCGAGCTCGCTTCGCTCGCTCTTGGACCCTAGTTAGGTATATTACTCAAATGAAACATGTGTGTGTGTGTGTGTTTGTTACTTCTTCACGCTGAAACGGCTGGACGGATTTGGATGAAATTTGGCACACAGATAGATTATAGTCTGGAATAACACATAGGCTACCTTTTATCCCGAAAAACGCGGGCAAGGCCGCGGGCGGAAGCTAGTTTGGTAATAAGTCTAAATTTTATGTCCATTATAGTGGTTTATTTAGGCAGAAATAGCGCATTAATTTGCTCGCTAAGAGTTGGTGATCATTTACTACATTTGGTGTTCGAATACAATTTGAAGTGCAGTCGTGACTAAAATAGCTAGTAGGTACTATTGTAATTTTAGACTTTATTTTTCTGGTGTTAAGTAGATATTTTTGGTTACAAAACTAAGGGTATCAAAGTATTTTATGGTGGTCATTATATTTATGCATTTATAAGTGTGATGTTTCGAATCAGACCATGAATCATTTATTGAGTGTTCTAGGTGCCCAATCGTTAATCTGAGGACCAAACATTTGCACGTTAGAAGATCTTACAAAGCCACTGATGCTGTAATTCATTTGGCTAGGTATAGGTACTTACTGGGCCCAAACATGCTCAAACAAAATGAGCTATATCATCGACACGAAAAGAAGAAACGTAAAAAGAAAATCGGGAAGTTGTTAACGACTATGGAAAAATTCGACGGACTCTATCGATAGTACCTACACAACACTACAGATGTTATCTAATTAGTTAAACTAACATCAAATAAATAGCATTAAATGGCGTAATGTTTCAGACCTTGTGTTACATTGTTCAATCATATCGAACGAACTGCATTTGTATTATTATTGTGCTAAGTAGCTTGTTTTTACATCGTTACGCACTTAGCATGCATTAGGTATAGGTACTTACATCGACTCTACATAATTTGTAATAAATATTTGAATGACAGTCGCTTTTATTTGTCTTATTTATTAAATTAATTACCTCTGTACTTAGGTACTTTGTCACACTGACACGACACCATGCGTGGATAAATCGAGTGCCAAATAAACCGTGATGATTGGCAATTGATTTCTAGTCTTTTTATGGGCGTACCTATAGGTACTCTATAGTAGAAGTATACTTGTAGGAGTATCTATACTATAGCATTTACTTACAAGGCTAGCTACTTACAAACTAGCAGCACGCGTAGCATGCATGACCAATTTTATCTCTATTCTACGCAAAGAATAGACAAAGTTCTTTCTATCCAACTTGTTATCTCTTCTGACCCGTGCTTGGCCTAACAGAGTTTTATTGTCTACTGAAGAATAGAAACATATCTTCTCTTCATTGTATGCATAAAACGGTAGAAATCTTTCTACAATCTGTCATTTTGTTTATTCTTGCGTCGACTAAACCTGTTTCTATCGTGGTCATGCTAGTGCAGATAGTTGGACACCTAATAAATAATAAGCGATCTTATATGTAGTCTCGGATACGACCTATTAGTAAGATAATGATTAAGTTAATCGTTCTCGTAGAGGTCGTGCATACGTGTTTAACTGTTTACTTACAGTTCACACTGTTCACCTTATTATATAATGTTTCAATTATAAGATTAGCTAAAGTAAAGAGGGTATAGGTAGTAAGTATGTAAATGTAGGGAGCTGACCGCAAGCCGGCGCCGGCAACCTTGACCAAACGGAAGTTCTTTACTGTTTTTTATGCATATTTACGAACCCCGCTGAAATTGCACGAGCGATGAAATACATGGTTGAATTTCTTTTTTATTTATTCGTTGGTACGTAGATGTGTAGTATAGTTTATAGTGTAGTATAGTATTTGTGATAGTAGTTATGTAATATATAGTTACGCCATAGACAACCCCATATCGTGTCCACTCCAGATCACTTGGTGTCCATACTGTCCATCCTGTAGTTGTCTAAAAGGCCACCCATTGTATGTTTTAGAATGAGAATGTTCCGTTATATTGTCTTATTTGTTGTAAAATCGTGTAAATATTACACCTATTAGGTAATAACGTAGGTAGTAGTAGGTACCTACTTTACTAGGTATGTAAATTTACGAAAACGGCTTGTTTGAAAAAATTACCAGCGTTTATGAGTTTATGTAAATGATTTTACCTCCGTGTTTTCACCTGAGCTATTGATCCATATTAGCGCTAGTCACATATTATTATAGCGCATTTTCCCCAGATGCAGTTAAAGAAGTGATATAAAAGGCGGAATATTATTTTTCATTTCTCATACTCGGAAAGTAGTGTTTGTTTGATCAGAGCAGCGTGTCGAAAACGATGCTTCCCTCCCTTGGGCGGGAAAGACTCATAGTAATTGCTTCCCTCCCTAGGGCGGGAATGAATTTTAAAAATAGAACTAAAATTGGTTATTTAGTCGGCTATAATTTTTTTTACATAATTAAGAAAAATATCGATTAAAAAAAAAATGCTGCGGTCTTGTGAGTGTATACGGCCAATGTGAATTAAAAAAAATACCTATTAAAGTGGGATGGCCCGCGGCGGTGACGCGGGCGGTGTGTTCCATATTTGAAATTTAAATTAAAAAAGACTATTTATGTATAATTTGGCGGGATACTAACTCTGTACCGAAATTATTTGATTAAAAATGAGTTCAAGCGATTCTGAAATGTCGACCCCCAATTCCGTTACAGAAAACTACTATTTTTTACTTTCCTTATATTTGAAATGAAAAGTAGAGTGTTTAACACGGGTGAAAGTCATCAATTCCCACTCGGACTATAGCCGCCCTCGC
Organism: Thalpophila matura; assembly: GCA_948465475.1. Taxonomy (NCBI): domain Eukaryota; kingdom Metazoa; phylum Arthropoda; class Insecta; order Lepidoptera; family Noctuidae; genus Thalpophila; species Thalpophila matura. Next base: position 9,128,480 of record OX419185.1, on the reverse strand, counting down.
TTCGCTCGTGCGTCTAAATACCTCGTATGGGAATTGATTTCTTTCCACCCTTGTATAACAATCTACTATTCCTTATAGGTATAGGTAGTATGACTAAATTATAGGAGTTTATGACTTACGACTAAATTACATTAAATTAATTTTAATTTTGTGGTTGATCAACAATATACTGAACATCCTTATCACTATCACTACATTATATAAAACCGGTCAAGTGCGCATCGTACTCGTGCACCGAGGGTTCCGTACCGTTTTTGGACGTATAAAAGTAAAAATATACTGGACCGCATAACTAAGTTTGTTTGTGAAGGAATTTTAATGATTTCTAAAAAAACTGTGCTTGATATGAACATGGTTTTATTTTTGATGCAATATTTAGATAAACTTCTATGAACTCTTATTGTTTTCTTTGCAAACTTCGGAGATAAGAGGGGAGGTATGGTATTTTATAGATTTTTTTCATGGTTTATATGTCAAAAGCTAAACCTAAGGCCGTAAGGCGTAAAACAAAACAAAATGATACTTTGCAATGTGCCACTTGATCTAGTTAACCCCGCTTAAAAATTTTGAACCCCCACTTCGGCGCCATTTGCAATGAAAATAAAAATATTTTTTAACTTTTTTCATTTGCAATAAAGATAGGCAAGCATTCTTTTTAACTGTTCCTTCAAGTCGGTTCCAAAATAAGCAGCCGTGACAGACAGACGAAGTCGCACCATAAGGGTTCCTTTGTACCATTTTGGTACGGAACCTTAAAAACAAAGTCCCCCCCCCCCCCGGTATGTCTGTCTGAACGTGATAAACTCAAAAACTACTGAACGGATTTTCTTACGATTCTCAGATTCTCACTAACAGACGGAGTAATTCATGAGGAAGGTTTAGGCGTGTAATATATAAGGTTTTGTGTAAATTGGCTGGAATATAATTATGATCATGATTGTTTGTTTGTCTACTTATTTGTAAATAATAATGCAAATAGGTATCTACTTATTATACTAATTAAAACTCTACTATAAATAAGTAAATCAAATAGGTTTAACATTTAGTAAATGATAATTTTATTTGTATAACTAGGTATTTCTGGGCTTCCGTACCTCAAAAGGAAAAAAGGAACCCTTAAAGGATCACTTCGATATCCGTCTATCTGCCCTTTTTCTCAGGAACGTGTGGAGGTATCAGGTTGAAAAATATCAAATATCTACCTACTACGTCTACAGTCCCTTGGAAAAAGAGAGAAAAAAAGATACGGCCATTTATGCCACAAAACATGGTTGTTTAATATTTGGCTTAAAAATATTATACTTCCTACCTACTGATAGTTTTGGATACTGTCCGATTCTATTTTGAGAGCAAGTCCACATAGACTTGCTCTATAATCATTTCGATTCAGTACATTGTAACATTTTCAGTAGGTTTCATTACACCATTACAGTTATGCAATCTCTGAAATAATACCTACCTACGTCGCGTCGCCTCTTGAGACAAACCAAACATGGCATGTACGTGTTTTATCGATTAATCTACAGATAAGCAGATAGGGGGTTCTAGCTAAATGACATTTACCATCAAATATACGTTAGTGGTGTAAAGTAGGCGGTAGCCCTGTAGGCCACGGCCTGCAAGGTCAGTGTCGACGGAGCGGGGCGCCCGTGCCTCGACTCGCGTGATTGAAACCGCGGCAACCATTAACCTAGCTATAACGATGCTTTCTTCAATACACTTATATGCTTAATACCTATCTATACACGTGTTACCATAGGTATGTGTCATTTGGTACAAATTACTATACTCATAATTTACTTCTTTCGATGTACCATATCATTGAAATATCGGCCAAGGAGAGTTTTGAATTTTTTGTAAGTAGGTAGGTACGCTTAGCATTTACAGACACTTAAATGGTAATTAATTATACTTTAGTACTAGGTTCCGAATGGTCGGGTATCAAGAAGAGCTTGGAAGAAACTATTGTTAGGGACATATCCATTTAATTATAATTATATTGCCAGTCTACTTTAGTTAGTAATACACGAGATCATCAATTGACTACTATGTCACGAAAACCAAATAGTATTCTGCGAATAATATTGTGTATTTATCTAATGCCGCTCGTCTATTTATGGCCGCCGCTCTATCTTTCTCTGTCGAGCGAGATGGCGATGGCGTGGCATAAGTCAAGTTCACTCGCTGGCCATGAAATTAGCTTACGTCACTCGTCAGTAGGAGCCAACAGAAGAAAGCAGTGTTAAAATATTCAGGGGTGACGGCAGACGAGGCATTCTATTAACCTGAGCACGCTAGCGTGACCACTGGAGAGTGATAATAACCATCAGGTATCCCCATAACTAATGATTGTAAGCGACCCTCATTCAACAATGTTATTGATCTATATAATTTTCAAATACACAATTCTAGCGTTTCACATTAAAACATTTTTAAGGGTTGGCCTCAATTAACACAGTTTTTAATAAGGTTTGCTATTTGTGGGCCGACATTCTAGGACAAGCCAGACTGCGTGGCCTTTACCTAGTTAGGTGAGTTGGTTAGCGGAAATGTTGTTTCATGAATAGCACTAATGAACTAATAAATATTGATTTAGCGAGAAAATTAATCTGACCCTAGATTTTGGGTAAGTGGTAACGCCTTCTGACGTCAACAGATAAGACAAATTATTCACGCTTTTTTCGCGGCTGATGAAGCACTGACTATGAAAAAGATCGTCATTATTGACATTTTCATTAGAGGTTAGTACTACTATACTAGACTAGCCCCTGAATTACTTGAGACCCCTGAAATATCTACATGATAGATATTAGATTTGCGTTGGTTTTTTGAGTTTACAGCATAACCAAGTGACTGTTCAGTGTTCATATTTATATCCACCTTAGTATGTTTAAGTTAGGTACTTACTTTCATTCCATGTGTGGCGTTCCATTTTCCACCCTGTAACCAGCAACATGAAAAATGCTGACTCAAATATGACAGTGCATTACAAATAAATACAAATATGCCATATCCAAGGTCCCATAAATATGCCATAAAAAAACATTTTTACTCAACGAAAGTCATGTGAAGTTTAGCAAAAGCGCCCAAGCGCGTGTTCAGCCACGCATAGTGTATGATTTCGTAACATGGGCTAAATGTAGCATTCGTTCGTTTAAATATTTTAAAGCTTTAACAAGATTAACAACATAGATCTCGTACAATTTTTATTGAAAATGTCTATTATGTTTTTTTTTTTTCACGTTTTGATGACACCTTTGGTATGTTAAGGGCGCTCTCGGAATTTTGTCTCCTGTCACGCTCGCACAGAACCATTTTTAAGAGTGTTGAATGAAAAGATGCATTTTTGAAAAATGTAATCTGATAGTGAACTACAAAATAGTAATTAATTTTTGAGGTAAATAATTAAAACACATTTCTACTGTGATATCTAATAAGCAAACATAAAAAACAATTATGATCTGTTTCTGAGGTTTGTTTAACTCATGTGTTAGTAATAATTAAATTTGAGTTTATAATATTATAATTAATATCATTTTGTAGTTCGCTATCAGATAACATTTTTCAAAAGTGCATCTTTTCATTTAACTTTCTTAAAACATATGGTTCTGTGCGAGCGAGAGAGGTGTCGAATGCGAGAGCCCTCTTAAGGTGAGTATAGACTAGAGCATTTTCTCGAGCATTTCTGTGTTACGAATAACGTTCTTACGAATGGTACAATACAGGTAAAAGCTCAGTTATCAAAGCATTTCCATGTACTTAATGTAACGTTCCTGCGAATGCTCAGCGTAATGCTCACTGCGAGTGTGCATTTACCCGTAACATTTCGTTGTACCTTGCGTTCATTCTTCCTTGAAATGTCGGACCTACAAGTTCGCGCAAAGGCTCGACGAAATGTTACACCAATACGCTCGTTGGTTTGTACAATAAATTATTGTTGTAACAAAACGGCGAGCGTGCTCGACGTCTGGTTCGTGAAGGGTGATACATTAGAACATAATCATGGAGCGGCTCGTTGTTCTGTTACAAGTAGGTAAATGCTCTAGTCTATACTCACCTTTCTGAACTCATTATCCATCTCACCAACTAACCAAATATGTAGTGTACTTAAAAACAAAAAAACACCTTAATAAAAAAAACACCTAGGAGCCTTCTTAAGTCATGTTTCAAGATCTATCCGCAGATGATGGCGCACTGGACGTGATGCTTAAATTTTTATGTCGTTATTTCACTACATTTTATGCAGAAGACACCAAAACACCTGCAAAGTTTCATTCAAAAAATCTGTACAGTTTTTAATTTGTCACTGTCGGATGGATAGCCAGACGGATATGACGTAATTATAGGGTTCCTTGTTCGACTTATTTACAATAAATATTAACTTTAATTGACTTCGTAAAACTTTGTTTTTTTGCCCCATCGCGATGAAGTGCTTAGATAACTAGCGATCGTCTGATATAACTAAACGTAGTAAAGGCTGCAAGTGAAGCAATGAGGCAGTTTTGCGCTTTAGTAAAACGTTTGGTTTGCTTTGTGTGTTTCATCTGATAACAATACGCTGCATTAATGTTTATTTCCTGCCGCATTGTAGTTACACTAGTGGTCGAACTCATTTCCGCGGCGATTGTGCAACTGCCGAAGAAATTGGGCGAATTATTTTGAAATGTACTAAGTACTTATTACTTTATTTTTATATTGGGATTTTAATATTCTATTCCGAACCCATAACTGTGGTGTTCGATCATTTTGTTCAAGCAAATAATTGTTCACAGGTAGAACTGATGGTTTAGTCTAGAAAGCTATAATGATTAATTATATTGTAGAGTATCCTTAAATAATCGTTATGTCTAGGTACTATGCGTGAAGAAATATTGTTGTTTGTTACTCATGTTTTACATGAATGGTAGTATTGATTGATTTGTTGACTCATAGCTCTGAAGCAATTAGTTTAATTTATCCTTATATGCACGGGCATATATTTTATAAGGATAAATAATATGTAAAATTTCTCAATAATTCATCACTTTATTGGCGCATGCAGTATTAGGTAAAATATACCTCTCTAAGGAAACTACTTGTGGTTATGCCATACTTGTCATCGTTGGTTTAATACAAAGAAGGCATTATTTAATAAACAGGAATTACTGTTCTGATTAACAAAGGAAAATATACTAGAATAGCTTCATAAACCGTGTTATTCAGTACTCACAGGCGATGCATTAATATTTCCCAAAATAATACGGAAATAATACGGTTTTGATGTCGTGCGTCACGTGAAATACCTACCAAATAATGCAATAGTTATTAGGTGGTATACATACACAATGATTATTATTGAAGCCTCGTTATGAAGGGCACTAAGGGCTACACGTTCTTGTCAATTATTGATTGTATATGAACTTTAGTAATCGTGGCTATGAAGTCATGATCCTATTTCGAGTTCAAATACATCGGTTCGTCATCAACGTTTGAGGCAATTAATAATACTGCCAGCTGCCATTATACAGCTGTAAAATTACACTACGTTTATGCATAGGAGATTCTGCCAGCATGTGCCTGCTGTTTTGCTTAACTTCTCAAAGCTCACTTTACCCGCGACTTCGTTCGTGTGACAAAAAGCTTATAGCACTCAAGGATAATGTAGCTTTTCATTAATGAAAGAATTTTCAGAATCGGATCAGTAGTTCTGGAGATTACCCTCCACATAATATACACAAAGTCACAAAATTCGCACTCTCTCTTTATAATATTAGGGGCCGTCCATTAATCACGTGAGGCTCGAAAGGAGGGGGAGGGGGTTCATAAAAAATCACGAAATATCACAAGGGGGCGGGGGGGGGGTTTGTAGTGAGATATCACGTGTATTTATTTTTTCGTTGGACGCGCGATTTCTAAACCGAAAAAAAAAATTCCTATTTAAAGATAAGATTCTGAAAAAAAAACGTAATAGCCTTTTATAACTAAGAATAGTGTCCATTTGCACTTTTATAAAGTCCATTGCCACTTTCTTAGAGTCTGATACATAAATTAATAATAAACACTTTGTTCATGTGTTATATGTATAGTAGGCATTGTCACTATTATTCACTACACTAACTCGAAGGGTTTAGTTCTTTTTAGTCTACGCACTATGTCCGTGTTGTCGAGCAGCTGGATTGCCTCAATATTCACATGTCGGTGAAGTCTGAGTTCGTAGGCCGAGGCAAATTTTTGGGTGATGGTGGTGATTATACTTCCATTTTAAGATCGCGATGGAGGTTGTCGTTTCTTATATGTACCAAAAAATACACGTGATCTTGGGTAGGGGGGGAGGGGTTAGTTAAAAACCTCACCATGTATCACCAGGGGGGAGGGGGGGGTCAAAAAGTTGCTAAAAAAACATCACGTGATTAATGGACGTGCACTTACTATAGATACAAATAAAAACCGGACAAGTGCGAGTCAACTCGCGCACGAAGAATTCCGTACACAACATTATTAGACACTATTAAGATCGAGAAAAAACAGCAAAAAGCTCACGTTTGTTGTATGTACCTTAAATATATTATCTGATTTTAGCTCAGATCATAGAAACAAGGAGATATGCCATCATAGCAAATTAGTACGGGAACAACAGACTGTTCCCACTTTTAGTACATTTTTCGACACAATTACAAGCGCGCCTTGTGAATAAACAGATCTCCCACACATTAAAAATTCCGCACATCCTCAATCTAACACTGTTAATCGTCATTCAACACTAGCACTAAACTAAAACACTGTATTTATATCATCGATCGTGTTCGGTTCGTCGCCAGCGTGTACTTTTGTATCACGCTCAATATTACCGAACTGTATCCGAACTGTATCAAGCTCAATAGCGCCTTGGCACATCTCCCTTTTTTCTATAATCTGAGGTTTTTAGTATTTGTTGTTATAGCGGCAACAGAAATACATCATCTGTGAAAATTTCAACTGTCTAACTATCACGGTTCATGAGATACAGCCTGGTCACAGACGGACAGACAGACGGATGGACAGCGTAGTCTTAGTAATAGGGTCCGGTTTTACCCTTTGGGTACGGAACCCTAAAAATGAAATTTGAATTATTAGTCACTCATGGGAGGGCCACGGAAATAGGCAGTAATGGAAATTATGATCTTTGTCACATTTACGTTTCATATTTTGTTTTTGGGAATTAAGTTTGCGTAGCTTGATTTCGTAGCATTCGTAGCCCGTGCTCGTAGCATTCAAAATTACTACAAGCCTCCGTACACGTAGCCAAGAACTAAGCAATGTTTTAGGTGTCCATTAGACGCTCAATCAAAACTATCAATCATGATTGATGGTAGCATGATGAACATATCAAAGTATCCAGATTTTCGTCACGCAAACGTCAATCATCAATCCATCACATTACACGGCAGGTTATCCGTCAGTCACACCTTGACTGTGGTTAAACTGACAGCAAAACATACCGTGTAATGGACGCCTTAGATAATTTATTTGCGCAGCTGAATTTTTTTTTTTGGCAATTAAATTGCGTAGCTGGATTTCGTAGCATTCGTAGCCCGTGCTCGTAGCATTCAAAATCATTACAACTACGAAGCCTCCGTAGCCAAGAATTAAGCAATATTTTAGATATAGGTATTTTATTTGCGCAGCTGAATATTGTTGCATTTCTGACCCTTACCCAGGTTAGCCCAGGTATCAATCAAAAACCGTGTGAACTAGTCGTTAGAGGAATTTCCTGTGTTGTAAATTTTTAAGAATTTAATTTACGTAGCTGGAATTCGTCGTAGCATTCGTAGCCCTTATCCGTAGCACAGAACTTTATTTAAACATTCACTTAATTAAAGGTTGCCTATAGATTGTGGTTGTGTTTTAGGTAGGAGGATTTGAATCGGCGGGAGTAGGAGCCCAATTTGAGGAATATTGCTTTACAAAGCAAATCCAAAAATACCTACCTGTCGTTCTTGCAATTTAAAATTATTTATTCATGAATTGTACATATTTGACCTACAATTTAATATCGATTTTATCGTCGATGATAGTAGGAAATATTGTTTGCTAGGTACACTGTGTACATTTCGTAGATATTTGATATTCATAAAGACCAAAATAAATGTTTGGTGAACATCGAAGCATGGAATCAATAGGGGTGGGTGGCGTAGGTACACCGAACTGTAGACTAATGATCCCATAATGGGTGAGGAGCAAACAGTTCCGCAACGTTACTGTTTCAATGAAATAAATATTAGACACAAATGAGTTATACGGTTAGCGGCAAAAGTCAATTAATATTTCAGAATTTTTGAATTGAATAGAATTGGGCGTAATCACTCACACTCGTTTACGATACAAATCTATAATATGTCTGCTCTATAATCATTTTATATACTTATGGTTTAAGAATTTTATTTCCTCATAAGAATTAACAATAATTCACTTACTGAGAAACAAGATTTACAATTCATGTTTTAATAACAAGCGTACAGAAAAAGTAATTTTTATACTTAAGTACTTAATTATGATAATTAATAATCATAAAAATACTTGAATAATTAATTAAAACTTCAGTAGGTCAGAATATTATTATAATAATGATATTCTTATCCATTTCGTGTATATACTCACTTGTTTAGCTGGTTTATTTATCAATTTACCGGTAATTTTGATGGCAGCGGTAATTGACACGGTGGCTTTCAATTAACAACATTACGAGTAATTGAGATGATTACTACCATTTTGCGGGCGCTCAGCTACCTATACTAAATTGTTGACTTTGTGTTTGTATAATACTCGTATGTTTGTATAAAGAGCGGGTTAGGTATATGCCACCTTATTGTTTTTTAAATATGTCTTTATTTATTTCTTTCGACAGCAAAAGTTTACTACAGTTGGCAATTTGGCATACATATAGAATCTACAACTGTTTGAGTCCCATTTACTCGCCATTTACTCGAATTCTAGAGAAGCATCTAGTTTTCTAGCAGCATAGCAACATTTTTATGTATAATTGATATGTACCGGAAAATATCTACCGGAAAATATTTATAAAATGTGCACATATTTATAAACAAATAACTATCCTGATATTGTTTGGATCAGGTAAAAATGTCGTACATCGAAATATACAACGAGATCATCCGGGACCTGCTGAACCCGAGCGCTGGGCCTCTGGAGCTCCGTGACGAGGGGGGCAGCGGGGCTCCCGTAGTGGCCGGCCTTTGTGAACTAAGGGCCAACAGCGCTGCTCACGTCGCAGAGCTGCTCGCGAGAGGCGACCGATCCCGTACTGCTGAGCCCACGCATGCAAACCAACACTCGTCCAGGGGACACGCCCTTCTCAGGTATTTTAAACACCCTACTACCCGAGATTGGATAAAACTGACAACTGTGATTTAATGCTATTTTTAAGTCATGCAGCATGTAGGTATACTCTCTTTTTTATTAAAATCGTTCTATGGCGATGTTTCCTGATTATTGGCAGTAGGTATTCTCGGCAGACTCTTTCTGTGAGACACGCTAAAACGACCTTAGCATTTCAAATAGTACCTAAATCTAAGTACCTAACCTAAGCCTAAGTGGCCTCCAATTAACTGGGTTTATGTTATTAGGCTGTCAAGTAACTCCACAATTTGATATTTGCTAGGGCCTTGTCGGTGGTAGATAAATGTTTATGCCTAAATTTCTTTTGAGCACCATCTGTTTTGCAGTGTGACGGTAAGCCAGCAAGTGGAGAAAGGCACTCAGCGCGGTCGGTTGTTCCTCATCGATTTGGCCGGCTCCGAGCGTGCTGGATTACGTTCCCGACGACTAGAGGGCGCGCATATCAATCGATCACTTCTAGCTCTTGGAAACTGCATCATGGCTCTCTCTGGCGGGGCTAGGTAAGAGTTCACTATAATAATGTTGTTAGATACCTACGAGGTTTTGTGGTAGTATGGTATTTGTATTGTAGGTATACTTTTTATCGAAGTAGGGAGAGCTGTTGATAGTTGATAGCACTTGATAGTGAAGGCGCCCAGGACTATTGTGATTGCAATAAGTCGCACAATATCAGTAAATACAGTCTTATAGTAAGATTTGCGACCGCGCGTGCAGTTCAGAAAGTATGTTTAGGTACCGTACTTAGAATTTCGAGACTAAAAAATTATGATGATCGTTTTTATGAGCATCCTTGATCTCGATCCCCGTACTTGTACACCTACACGGTATTGTGCGAATTTCCTGAAAATCTTTCAATGCACAATCACATGGTTGTGTAATTGTGTTATGAAGTTGCTATATCATCGTTTGTAGGAACCATTTCTTACCTCTGAGGCTCTGACTAAAATTTGTAGCTCTTTCTTTTTGCAAAAATAAGTTTAGCAGTAACAGCTAATTAATTTTGATGGCAATTTATTTGTACTTATTTAAACATAGATCTATTCAATAACTAACCTAGAAGGTGTGCTTGCATGTTCTACAAAATTCGCGAGAGCTGAATTTCGAGCATCAGCTAATTTGATATGTATGAACGCGAAAGTTTGAGGATAGCTGATTAATTAGCTGATTAGGATAGATGTATGAATGGAAGTATGGATGTTTGTTACTCTTTCACGCACAAACTACTGAACGAATTTTGATAAAACTTTACATTAATAATACAGCTTACACATCAGAATAACACATAGGCTACTTTTTACCCCAAAAACGCGGGCGTAGGCGCGGGCGGAATCTAGTAATATCATACATGACGTGTGACAGATACGTGAACTATCGTGACTCGAAGCTAACGCGGCTGCTGCGTGAAGTGCTGGGCGGGCGCTGCCGCACGGCCATGGTGGCACACGTGGCGCCCGGCGCGGCGCTCCGCGACACCACCCGCTCCACGCTGCACTATGCACAGAAAGCGTCTTCTATCACCAACAAGGTGTGTATCAGTGGCGAAGAGTTAATAATTTTAATAGATAAGAGGTAAGCCGAGCAAAAATTGCTTGCCTTTGACAAGCGTGACTGTGACGCATGCAGTCCAGTAATTTTATAACTGTGGCTGAATTCCTAGCTTCAGAGTCTTGTAGTATTAAGAACCGTTTCTACTTTCTACGTACTTTATGCACAAGTAAAAAAATACTCCACAAAAATTTACTTTTCTAGAACTATAATATTATTTGGAAATAGTAAACACCATGCCGTGCCATTTTTCAATGGGAAATCGGTAGGAATCGAGTTGTATGGAGCCTTCGCCACTGGTGTGTATATTGTTCGCATAATAAATTAGGACTAAAAGGAGGCACTGGTATTTATATCATAGGTATAATAATGAAGATGCAGATGCACCTCCCTGAAATATCATGCCGGTGCCCATGGTAGGTTATGTCATATGCCTGTCTAGCAAGGCTACTCTTGCAAGGCAAAGGCAGACTAGACTGATTTATCTTTGGAATATAAAGCTGTGTCGACGTCACAATTTTTGACTATACCTAACGTCGAAATATTATTTCAGGTGGAAAGAGAATTGGTTGAAACTCCGGTGCCTCTGTCGCAGTATCGGACAGTCATCAGTGAGCTGCGCGAGGAAATCGCTCGACTGAAACTTAAAATGAAGGACGATCGAACAATGTAGGTTTTTTGCTGAATGATGTTATGTGTTAAAAAGCGGGCGCGCGGTCATCAGAACGGTACTCGCAGTTTTTATTTATCACCACCACTTTCGATTTGAGTGGTAGTTCCAGAAAAGACACAGCCTGCAATCGGATATTATGTTTACTCTTAAATCATGTGTGCTCCACAAATACCCTAGCCAAGAATTGAAGTGAAGAAAATCATGTGTGACTGCTTGGACCAAATAGGTACCCCGTGACTGTTATTTTTTTTAACACAATATTATTACATTTTACGTTTAGCAGTAAACCAAAAGAGTTCGCAAGGGTCGAGGAAGAAGAGGTTAGCAAAGAGGATGCAGCGGAGAACGCAGCGCATCTAAAGTCTTTACGCGAAGCTATCGTGTCCACATTTAAGCAACAGATGCGCCTGCGAAGAAGGCTGATGGAGCTGGACAGCCACCTGCTAGGCTTAGCCTTGGACGCTGAGCGTCAACACGCAGCTATCTCGCATTGGGAAGCGAGGTTTAACCGTCTCTACAAACCTATCAACATTCCTAGCTCCAGACTGAGCACGCAGCAAAGTTACAGGTACAATATAATGAGAAATATTATTTTAAAATTTAGGCGGTTAGCATCGACAGATTGAGTTGAGTATCATTTACCTTTGTACATGTCTTAGAACCCTATAGCTTTAATTTGCGAGATTATGAGTATACGTGTATCAGGGGCGGCACTGGGATGTCATCGAGTAGCAGTGAGCGTGCAGAAGCTGAGGTGGCTGTAGAACAAGCGTGGGCCGAGCTAGCGGCCGTCGAGAGGGAGCAGGAGTCCGCGCGCACGGAGAGGGAACGCGTTGAGAGGCAATTGGAGCAGGTCCGCCTGAGAGGAGCTCAGCTGGAACAGGTATCCCACAATTTTGTAAAACTTCAAATAACTTAAGTATCGGAGAGTCTCCTGGGGATTAATAACGAGGGATCCATATAAAGTTAGAATGCAGGAATGAACTCCCGTAAAAATTATAAGTACACGACAAGCTGTTGTTGACAGTTTTTCCTTTGAAGTGGAAAATAACAACCAATAAGAAAACACGTATTTTTTGTAGGAGTTGCCAGCCACCATCAGCAGTGGTCCAGAACGAGAAGTTCTGGCGTTAGTGTGTCGTGTGCACGAACTAGAGGCCGACAAATTGGCACTGCAGGGAGAGCGGGCAGCTCGGGCTCATGAACTGCGAAGACGAGATCTTGCTCTACAGCGGCGAGACGCGCAAAGAAGACTCTCCGATGAGATCATCACTAGACAGAGGCGCGCACTTCAAGGTATATTGGAATAAATATTATTAAAGCAAGTTTCTATATTATGAGTAGTTTACACAGCGGGCATAGGGTTATAATTTTATTGCTACTAAGTAAGTATATAAGCTATTCACCAGTTTCTAAAAACCTGATCAATCCCGTGCTAGCAGAAGATTAAGTTTTCCTTTTCTCGTTTTTCTCCTATTTAATAGGATAATTATTAACCAAATCGTTCCTAACAGACGTAGGTGTGAGCGTGCCTCCCGAGCTGGCCCAACTGTACGAGTTGTACCAGCAAGAGATCCACGCGTCCACCTACACGGAGAGTAACGACGTCTACACGCCGCCCCACCGCCTGCCACCCATCTCTACCAGGTAAGCTATAAGAAACATTCAGAAACTTCTGCGTTTGAAACATAAGGCCCGAGGCCGAAAAATCATACTCATTTCTACCTGCCCACTTAATGAAGTTATAGGCTTTAATGGACATTCACAAACTATTTATGGGCCCTTTTCTCTTTAGCGCCTCAGTCTCACATCTTGCCAGGGTCCATCAGAATAATTGGAACTATGATGTTCTGAATTTAATGCCTTTGCATTCACAGTAATATTTTTTAACCGTTAATTATGAAGGTACACGGCGGAACATGATATTTTAGGAAGGTAAGTAGGTCCCAGTAGCTTGGACATTTTCTGCGCACGTACGCTTTCATGCTTTTGCGCAGTCAAGGTCAATGTTCAAGTTATATGCCGTGAGTTATAATTGTTATAAAGGACTAATGAGTATTTCTGCATTACAGCTTGTCAGAGCTGGCGTGGTCGGAGAGCTCGAGCGGGTCCGGGCGCGGATCCAGCTCGGGCTCGGGCGGCACGCTCATGTATGACTACCGTCTGCCGCGACTCGCGCCTACGCCTCGCCCCAGGACCAGATATAGGTGAGCTTTGTGGGTGACAATTAAGCCATGTTATAATATTATAGTTTTTATATTGGCACGTGTTTCAACTCTCCAATCGCTGTTTCAACCGCCTCTGGAATGGGGACGGTCGAATTTCTTGTTTTATTTTATCTTTAACTAAAAAAATTAAAACGCCGGGTACCTACTAGTGCCCATTAATATACTGAAAGACGGTCTTGTATACAATAATTATCTAACATAATCTCCACCATCGCATCCCTTGGTTTATTAATGGCAATGCTATGGACGAAATCAGCAAAATTATTTCAACCGCACTCAGTCTAACCTACAGCTCATTCCAGAATAAGTGACATACCTAACTATTGTATTTATGATATAATTTTAAAGTAATCAGAGAAGTACCAGGAACATCGTCAGCTGCTCTTTTCGGCCTTATTTGTCTTTGTTGTACTTATCAACCTTAGTTGTTTCTTAGTACTTCTCACTACTTGCTACTTTCAAGTTACGTTGCGTAAAATTCAAATTAGATATTTGATATAACTGTGTGCGTAATAATGAGGGGGAGGGCGAGAGATAACTACGGAAATCGGTAAAGAAAAGACATACCTAGTACTGCTAGTACATATTAAGTACCTACTAATGTTAATCTACGCGGCAACGAGAAGCGTTGCCCCATAGCCTTGAGAGCCGTGGCTCTCTATGGCTTTATTGCCTCGCAATGCATTTGCAAACCGTACTCGGCCCAATTCCAATAATAATGTTATTTATATTTTATCGTTTTCAGTCAAGCAAGTGCGTCGGCTCTGAAGCGTTACGCGAGTGACGACAGCCTGGTGACTGCTGCACACCGCGAGGACGACGAGCCCGCGCCCTGACTTCGAACTCGCTCAACCTGGTCTAGTTACGCGTGGTCTTGCCAGAACTAATGGCACTATTCATTAGGCATTTATCTAAAGCCAAATTTGACTTTTTGGGCTAAGGCATGCAGTCGATGGTAAAGATGTCAAACCACACATGGGTTTTCTATAACTTGTCCACAAGTTATTTATCGATAGCAATGGTTTCGTCGCTAGTAAGTTTGAGCCCTCACTTAATTTTGGCTTTGTGTGAAGGTGATTGCCACATTTACTTATTACAAGTATTTAGCTAGACATTAGTGAATGGAACACGTGGAAAGTACACAAGTTATGTTTCGTTTACACTTTAGTGGTGTGGTGGATTGTTGTGTCAGTTAACTCCCTTTGCCTCGCGTGTCAAGCAAGATATTGTGAATTTGTTTTGTAAAATATCCAATAAATATATAATAGCCACTTGCCTGGCATAGAACTGTGACGTTTTTTTATACACGGTGTCAAATATTTGCCTGTGACCTACATGAATGGTCTAAGCCTACATCATATAGTGCGTTTCACAAGTTTATTTCGAAGTTTCGACGCTATGTTGGATCTCTTGAATGTTCCAACCTTTTTAACCGACTTCAAAAAAAGGAGGAGGTTCTCAATTCGTTTTTTTTTTATGTATGTTCAGCTACTCCGTCAATTGGGAACTGATTTTGAAAATTCTTTTTTTGATTCAAAGGGGGTCCCATTGTCAACAATTCAGGATCTGATGAGGCGATCTCATGGAAATCGAAAGAACTCCTCAAATTTTATATGTACAATGTGTTTTCTTTCATTGAGAAGTGGATACTTCAGAAGTAATACCACAAAATTTTGTAAAGATCTGATGATGGGATCCATGTCAAAATAACGGAACTCATCAATTCTCAGGAGCACGTACCTAAATGATACTCGGGCAAATCACTGAGGGTATTGGGATATTTGATTTACCGTGAAGTCTTCATGGTAAAGTAAACGTGGTAGTGGAACTTGGTGATGAGCAATGGAACTCTTCAACGGCTTACAGTATGGGGATGTTTTATGGAAGGATGTGTAACAGATTGTAATCAAATTGCAATGAGCTTATGTTTATCGCGATATGAGGCAAAGAAAATGAAATGAAGTTGTACAGTCAGCGTTAAAATGGAATTTAATTCACTTCGCCTATGTTGGCGTTGTTAATCCATACAGTAAAAAGTGTGTAGGTTTGGTTAGTGGTAATGTATTCTGGCTACTGCTGTAATCGAGTGTGTTTATGTCATTCAAAATAGAAAAACAAAAAACTTTTACAAATAATAAAATCTATTGAGTAATAATTTAGGAACTAATAACGCTACATCAATTTCAAATTGAGATTGAGAGAGAACAAAAATCCTTGCCTAATTGCTAGCTGTAGGTGCCTATAGTACCTATAATAATTATAATGCGCATTAATGTAGGTGCATGCAGTTTAATCAAAGCTAACATGCAGTTTAATCGGCTTGGCACCGACTGCAAAAAGTGTTGAATTTATTTTAAAAGTATTTGTATGGCAGTAATTAATGAATATCGTATTTTAAGCTTTTTAGTGACAAAACCAACAGTAAGTTCCATTTTGTTTATTATTGTATTGAAACTAATGCTCTCATGGCGTCTACACGGTGTCTACTGAGCATCTACGCAGTGTCTACGCAGCGCCTACGCCTACCCTGTGGACCAAACGCCCAGCCGGCCTAGCATGACCACGATAGAAACGGGTTTTGTCTACATAGAAATAGACAAAGTGACAGATTTCATTCATAAAACGTAGAAATGTTTCTACAATCTGTCACTTTGTCCATTTCTATGTAGACAAAACCCGTTTCTATCGTGGTCATGCTAGGCCGGCAGTGTGAAGACATTTTTTATTCATTATAATATAAGCGATCGTCTGCGGATAAGATAATTTTAATTGTATCTACTTTTGCCTCGTTGATGAGATTTATTTCTTGCTCCGTCTTGAGGTTTAGGTGTTTTGACCAAACATGTATAAATATAAGTATAATACACTACACTAAGTAGGTATTACTTCGAGTTATTAAGGTAAAATAAATCCACGTGTGCATAACATCTTGTTGAGGGTGATGTCCGGAGAATAGCAACAGACGGCACGGCGGATGAATAATAACGAGGTGAATAACCATCTACATTTACCTCGTAAGGGAAAATAAACATTAAACATAATGCAAGTAAGCAATATAAACACAATAACGATGCTTGGAGTTTATATTGTTGAGATTACAAACAGTATCTACTTATCTAATATGCAGACAAGTTTTCTTACTCTATCTAAAATAATCTCTTGAAGGCACTTTATTAGTTATGAAAATTAAGTAAAACAAATCATTAACCTAGGTATTTACCTACGTATTTATGCATAATATATGTACAATGTGACGTCTATGACGTATTCTAACAATTTCAACCTAATAATATAACAACTCCCCCTCTAAATAGTAAGAATAATTTACAAATAATTTATTTTAAGTGGGTAGGTACTTGCAGTCATATTTATTGTTTTATTCGTAAACAGACCGTTAAAAATTCGTACCGTAACAAGATAACAATAGTGTAATTTAGCTTGATCATGACAGATCATGACCCTTAGCGGGTGCTCGCACGCTCAACTAAAGTAGGTATAAATTACAACTTACATTAATTATTTATTATTCTCTTACAATAATAGTTTGACTAAAGTCGACTTAATCTCATTTGATATATTTTTATATAAATGCGAATCATAAATATAATTCTTGTTATAACTTATTTTATGTTACCTACGTTAACATTTAAATCTCTCAGTTTTACAAAATGTCTTTGATATTTGTAAGCAAGTAAAAATTATCTAAGTTCTTAAATACCTAATTGTTCCCTTAGATTCGAACTGACCAAGTTTGCCATACCTACTATTTTCACACTCACTCAAAGCACATAAGTACAAATAGCGACGCGCACCATCTACCACCACACAATGTAAGAGGGTCGCGAATTGTACTTTAAACATATACATAATAATTGTTGCAATAAATATTCCATTGCCGCGTCTCATCTTTTCGAATAAGTACTTCATTGAGGTATCACCATCTGTGAATAATATTACCAAAGGGGTACCTACCTCATTTAAAGAATAACAGATAGGTAATAAATAGACTTAGTACAACCTCGCGCAACTAGAATATTAATAGGCAAGTTTCCGCGGATTGGCAATAGACGTAGTAAGCTTTTCTTAATTTGATCATCATTTAATAATAAAAATATTATGGCCACGAAGTTAAGTAAGTAGGTACTAAGAAAATGTTTTGCCCCTGCAACCGCAAAACATGTATTGTTTCCTTTTGAGAAGTGGTGTTTCCAGATGAAACATCAGTAATTTTCATAGTAATTTGTCGACTAATTATGTAAATATTTTATAGCCGCAAGTAACTGATGTATCGAAACCCTGTTAGACAATGTACATTTGCACTATCATAGGCAGTAGACGAAAGTCCAGTAAATAATGTTGAAGAGGATGAACATGAGTGGGAACAGTATGCGGGAACGTTTGTCGATCCACGTGGCGATCTCCTGCGGCGTCATGGTGGTCCAGTTGTGCTTGGGGGGCTCGTCGGAGCCCTCGCTGCCGCGGCCGCGCTGCTGCTTGCCGCCCTGCCCGATGAGCTCGTCGAAGCTCTGCGTCGTGATCGTCGGCAGGTTCATCGCAGATGGGAAGCTCTGAAATATAATATAGCCGACATTTAATACTGTGCATTTTGTATCTTTCTATATTCTCTACTTTATGGGGCCTACCCAAATTATGTCCTTTCTGTCTGATGATTACCATCAGAAAGGACATTTGGGAGGCCCCGTTCGTCAAGTCGTTAAGCTCCCTAAGTCTGGGTTGAGCTACTACGATACTCGAATCGGCACATGCGTGCACAGTCACTCAGGACAGATTCACTCAAATCTGTGTGGTAAGTGTGGTTCTTTCCTCTAAAGGCCATTGCAGACTAACCTGCATGGTTCTTACATAGTTCAATTTTTGATTGTCTAGACTTCAAAAGAGACCCTGACCTTTGAGTTTGTTTCGGTTTGTTTGAGTGTGCTTCTTCTCAAAAGTAGTCAGATAGGAAACACCGACCTTTAATTATTTTTTTTACGTGTAAAAGTGTTAGGTACTTGTAACCTAAGTATATTTACAGAATAAATAGAATTTCATTTCATTTTATTTCTTCGTCGATAATCATGAATGTCGGCGATTGTGGTAACGTATTAGGCCTAAGGCAGGTCGGTCTAAAGACGACTCGGTTCCACAATGTAACCGCACAGGTGGATAAAATATCTGCAACAGGAAGAATGTTCCGTCTTCCGCATACTGGGGTTTTTAGTCATAGGAATGGCATAGGTTGACTGTTTTCATTCAATATTATGTAGCCTTATGTAACTTCTATTGATTGAATCATGTTGCATGTGCTATACTAATAGGTATGTACCTAACCATTATTTGTATAGGTACCTTTGATAACGATTATTTACCTTGTCGCACTATTGTGGTATAATTACGAAGCAAATTTAATGTTGACTAAGTCACAGGCATGTTACAAGTAGGTACGGTCTAATATTTTTTTCCGAAATAAGAATGTACTAAGTATGTAGAGTAGAGGTAGAGTAACAATCCTATCGCCAACGATATTAGATCATGTTTGTTTCCGATAAGATAGTACTGATTATCTATTGGCATCAGTATCCTTCTCTCGATTGAAAGGGGATCCGTCATGGTAGTCTGCAAAATTTTAAATTTCTCACGTTTTTTGTAAATTGCAGCGCTGTATCACGTTAAATCGTGAACAAAATTCATTATGCGCCAATTTAATAATGATTAATCTATACTAGTCGTAGAACTGACAACCGTTGGAGTAGACGTGTTCTCGAGTGGAGACCGCGAATCGGCAAACGTAGGGTAGGGCGCCCTCAGGCTAGGTGGAGCGACGATCTTCGCAGAGTAGCTGGTGGCAGCTGGATGAGAGTGGCCGAGGATCGAGTTCAATGGCGTGCAATTGGAGAGGCCTATGTCCAGCAGTGGACTAATACGGGCTGATGATGATGATGATGAAGAATATTATAAAGCTGAAGAGTTTATTTGTTTGAACGCGCTAATCTCTGGAACTACCAGTCGGATTTGAAAAATTCTTTTTGTATATGATATCCATGAGAAATACTTAGTATAGGCTATTTAACATCACGCTATGACCCTTGAGCCAAGCAACGGCGGTGACACCTCGGGGAACAGCTCGTATGAGTCATTAATCATTGAAATTCGTCCATTTGTTCATCACCTCGCTGGTCTAGTGGTCGCAAGCGCACTGCTCCTAGTCGGCTGCTCCTGGGCTAGATCCCCGGGTCGGGCAAAGTGATATTGGGTTTTTCCTTTGCGAAATAGATATTTAGACTCCGGACTGCTTCTAAGTATCTACTTAGTAGCAGTCTCATTACATGGCCTGGCCTACATGGGAGTTAAAAATACCTAACTGGCGAAAATCGATATAAATAAGTATTATGTAAAAACCCTTCGGTAATGTTATACAGGGTTATTGGAAACCTCTTAGAACTATATTACTAATATCATAAACAACAACTTTTGTTCTACTTAAGACTTAATCTTACTTTAAAGAAATGATGCAGTTGGTGGCAATTATTTGTGTTAAATCTTAGATTTTATGCCACCAACTGCATCAGACTGCTTGAAAAGTGCTCTTGTTTTGAACTTTTTAGTTGTTTTTTGGCAGTCGGGTTTTTTTTATTTTTAATTTACTATTTTTATTTTTCACTTTTTAGTTTTTAATGTATGTTTTCGTAATCTTCTTTTTTGTTTGTATATCGTTAATACTTGAAATAAAAACTTAAATCATTAAGTAAGAATTAGCGAGAATGATTGCTTTGTTAAACAACTTTAAATCGTTATATATCCTAAACTATTATTTAAAATTAAAAATGATAAAAGGAACCTAAAGCCTAAAACCTGATTTTAAAATACCTATTCAACGACACCCCACTTGGCATAGTTCATCAACTTTTTTTTTTTTCATTTTGACAATATGGCGTCTGGTTGTCGCTGTGGTGAATTTTGATTACTGTTATGTCTTTAGTGACACTCGCAAGGTTAAGACGAATCGATTGACGTAAGAATTATCAAAATCGGCCTACGCATTTGGTCTCTAGAACGCCACATAGAAACAAACATACATACATACATACATAGACTGATAAACACATTACCCTCCTTTGCGTCTCGCAGTCGGGTAAAAAATCACGTTGTGGAGGCTCCCTTCTTGAGGAGGCCTCGGGGCCTCCACCTGTTGCCGTGCCCTAAATCCGGCCCTGCGCGCGTAGGTACGTATGTACAAAAGGTTAATAGGTATAACCGATTCCCATAATTATTACCGTGTTTATTAGTTATGGGAGATCCGTCAAGAGTCAATGTAACCCGCAAAATTCAAAATTTCTTAGGTTTTTTTTGCAAATTGCAGTGCTGTTTTACCTTGTTTTAATAACACTCGATAATTTTGAATAACATACTCGATGTTAATCAAAATTCAATAGGTACGCGATAATATCTAATGATAATATAGTTAAATATCTACCCATTAAAATCATTATGGCTCTCGAAATTATTAATTATAAGTACCTACCTAGGTACCTACTCGTATATTTGAGAAAAATTATGATGTTTTCACGAAGTAGGTAGTCGTATTTTCCTCAAATATAAAATTTCGAGAGCTAGGTACTTATATTGATGATTTTACATTAGGTACAAAACAGGGTTATCGGTAAACACTAACAACCTTGCAGGATTGTATTACTAACATCATAAATCATAACATTCATAACCAACAAATTATGTTTTATGACTTTTTAATACTTATATATTTACCAAAAAAACTTTCAACTTTCAAACGTTCAACTAAGTACTTATGGGACACGTTTTAGATGATCTGCATTTTTAGTACCTAAATAAATACGTAACGTTTGCCTTGCGCTGTTATTCATAAAAATAATTCGAAGTAAGTACCAACACAACAAGTTTCCTCGCTTCCTACGCAAAAGCCTGATAATGTTTTTAATTTTGTATGAAAGTAAGATTAAGTCTTAAGTAGAACAAAAGTTGTTGTTTATGATATTAGTAATATAGTTCTAAGAGGTTTCCAATAACCCTGTATAACATTACCGAAGGGTTTTTACATAATACTTATTTATATCGATTTTCGCCAGTTAGGTATTTTTAACTCCCATGTAGGCCAGGCCATGTAATGAGACTCCGGACTGCTACTAAGTATCTACTTAGTAGCAGTCCGGAGTCTCATTACATGGCCTGGCCTACATGGGGGTTAGGTATTTTTAACTCCCATGTAGGCCATGTAGACTCCGGACTGCTACTAAGTAGATACTTAGTAGCAGTCCGGAGTCTCATTACATGGCCTGGCCTACATGGGGGTTAGGTATTTTTAACTCCCATGTAGGCCATGTAGACTCCGGACTGCTACTAAGTAGATACTTAGTAGCAGTCCGGAGTCTCATTACATGGCCTGGCCTACATGGGAGTTAAAAATACCTAACTGGCGAAAATCGATATAAATAAGTATTATGTAAAAACCCTTCGGTAATGTTATACAGGGTTATTGGAAACCTCTTAGAACTATATTACTAATATCATAAACAACAACTTTTGTTCTACTTAAGACTTAATCTTACTTTCATACAAAATTAAAAACATTATCAGGCTTTTGCGTAGGAAGCGAGGAAACTTGTTGTGTTGGTACTTACTTCGAATTATTTTTATGAATAACAGCGCAAGGCAAACGTTACGTATTTATTTAGGTACTAAAAATGCAGATCATCTAAAACGTGTCCCATAAGTACTTAGTTGAACGTTTGAAAGTTGAAAGTTTTTTTGGTAAATATATAAGTATTAAAAAGTCATAAAACATAATTTGTTGGTTATGAATGTTATGATTTATGATGTTAGTAATACAATCCTGCAAGGTTGTTAGTGTTTACCGATAACCCTGTTTTGTACCTAATGTAAAATCATCAATATAAGTACCTAGCTCTCGAAATTTTATATTTGAGGAAAATACGACTACCTAGGTACTTCGTGAAAACATCATAATTTTTCTCAAATATACGAGTAGGTACCTAGGTAGGTACTTATAATTAATAATTTCGAGAGCCATAATGATTTTAATGGGTAGATATTTAACTATATTATCATTAGATATTATCGCGTACCTATTGAATTTTGATTAACATCGAGTATGTTATTCAAAATTATCGAGTGTTATTAAAACAAGGTAAAACAGCACTGCAATTTGCAAAAAAACCTAAGAAATTTTGAATTTTGCGGGTTACATTGACTCTTGACGGATCTCCCATAACTAATAAACACGGTAATAATTATGGGAATCGGTTATACCTATTAACCTTTTGTACATACGTACCTACGCGCGCAGGGCCGGATTTAGGGCACGGCAACAGGTGGAGGCCCCGAGGCCTCCTCAAGAAGGGAGCCTCCACAACGTGATTTTTTACCCGACTGCGAGACGCAAAGGAGGGTAATGTGTTTATCAGTCTATGTATGTATGTATGTATGTATGTTTGTTTCTATGTGGCGTTCTAGAGACCAAATGCGTAGGCCGATTTTGATAATTCTTACGTCAATCGATTCGTCTTAACCTTGCGAGTGTCACTAAAGACATAACAGTAATCAAAATTCACCACAGCGACAACCAGACGCCATATTGTCAAAATGAAAAAAAAAAAAAGTTGATGAGCTATGCCAAGTGGGGTGTCGTTGAATAGGTATTTTAAAATCAGGTTTTAGGCTTTAGGTTCCTTTTATCATTTTTAATTTTAAATAATAGTTTAGGATATATAACGATCTAAAGTTGTTTAACAAAGCAATCATTCTCGCTAATTCTTACTTAATGATTTAAGTTTTTATTTCAAGTATTAACGATATACAAACAAAAAAGAAGATTACGAAAACATACATTAAAAACTAAAAAGTGAAAAATAAAAATAGTAAATTAAAAATAAAAAAAACCCGACTGCCAAAAAACAACTAAAAAGTTCAAAACAAGAGCACTTTTCAAGCAGTCTGATGCAGTTGGTGGCATAAAATCTAAGATTTAACACAAATAATTGCCACCAACTGCATCAGACTGCTTGAAAAGTGCTCTTGTTTTGAACTTTTTAGTTGTTTTTGGCAGTCGGGTTTTTTTAATTTTTAATTTACTATTTTTATTTTAGTTAAGAACAGTAAAATCTGTCTGTCAAAGGTCAAAGAGAAACAAGTTCACATTCACATGGTATTATTTTGAAAAACCTTTCTAAGCCTAAGTATTCCTATGAAAATTAATTGGATTATGCAAAACATGAACTATGTATTTGTTTCATTCGGCTCGTTATGAGCATGTTTTTTTTATTCCAATAAATTGGTACCTAGTACCTACTAGGAATTGAAAAACTGTGAAATTTTTGTTTCGTCTGACTTTTTTTTGTCTAATTCCACAATTTTTCGGGGTCTCTAATTTTTGGTTGCCCTAGGCCCTAGGGCCTCCTCACACTTTTAAATCCAACCCTGCTGTACGTACGGAATCTGTAAATGCCTATTCTGGTTCAAAAAATAAACAATAACTTACGTGTACGGTCAAGTAGTTGTTGTATCCAGGCCCCGCGGGGTCGGTGCTCGTCTCCTGATTGAGCGACGAACACGAGCGCGACTTGCTGAGCTGTGGCGACGATTCCTGCAACTCCTTTTGTAACTCTTTGCGAGCAAGCCGCGGGGTCAACGTACTCTTCAATATATATTTGCTGTTCACCTTCTTCAAGCTTACAGCTTTCCTGTAAAAAAAAAATTGTTGATATAACACATTAAATTACTTACATAATTATTAGCATTGTGATTAGTTCTATACAAAATCTACGTACTTTCTACGCCAAATAGTGTTGACGAAAGCGAATTCGACTAATGCAGAGAAGATAAAACCGATGCAGCCTAGGAACCATATTTCACTGGCTTTAATATAGGACACCTTCGGTAACGTCTTCGCCTGAGAGGACGCCAATGTGATGAACGACAGCATAGTGCTAGTACCTGGAATAAGAATGAGGAGACAAGGTAAACATAACATATTTCTTATCCAATCATTTATTAAAGTTTCATTCCTTTTTTGTGTGTTTTAAGACGTACCTAGCGTTATCCTAGGAGCTGAAGCGTCTGCTTGCAGCCAAAATGTGACCCATGACATGGCGACTATCATCATAGAAGGAATAAAATAATCCATTAGATAGTAACCGACTTCACGCCCTAGTTTGAACGTGAATTTGAGGGCGCTGTAATTTCCCGCTGCAAAACAATATGTAAACAATTAACTAATGGTTAGAGTAATGACTAATTAAATTATAGTGACGCCACAGACAGAAAAACGACATTACATCTACCTCCACCGTGACGCATATTGTCAATGTCCCCACGTACAACTGACTCATTTGTCCAAAAATCCAGCAGTGAGTATTCTGTGAGATGCAGTTCCGACGATAACCGAACTGGATTCTCCTTTTCCCACATCAACCGTAAGATGGATGCATTGTATTTCCCTAAAAAATATTTAGAAGGAAAATTTTTATTATCCGCGGCATTAAAGTAGATACCTACCTACATTTTGCAGATTTTGTGACTCACGCATAAGGAGGATAAAAGATTATAAATAAGCATTATTAAATAAGAGTCTTAGATAAATGTTATTTACAAATAAATATAGATAATAACCTCGTATTCGTTATTAGAGATCAAATAAAGCTTTACTTACAGCTTTCCAAGTTCATTGAGCACGTTTGCTCGTCAAATGGGAATTTTTGTAGATTCATCCAGCAGTAAAGCACAGCTTGCATACGTCGACTGAAGAGCACCTCACCTTCGGGTCCTATCGATATTAACACGTCTTTGCTGTCAGTGCCCATCAAGCTAGAGGACTGTTCGTTTGACATGTATAAATGTGGAACCCATATCCGTTCTCTCAAATCACTTTCACCGATAATCTTCGATCTCTCTGGCGAATACAATTGATATGCTAACCGTGGATCAACCCATCGCAGTTGAAGGAGGAAGTGCAGTTTGAAGTTCTGAAATCATGACATTTTGTCTAGTTAAAGTTTATGCAATACAATCTTGAATACCTACGCATAAGCACCAGACATTATCACTACATAGTATAAAACAAAGTCGCTTCCCGCTGTCTGTCTCTCTGTCTGTCCCTATGTATGTAATGCTTTAATCTTTAAAACTACGCAACGGATTTTGATGCGGTTTTTTTTAATAGATAGAGTGATTCAAGAGGAAGGTTTATATGTATATATAATACATGCATGATATAGTAGAGAAACACTGATAATTTTAGAGATTTATAATGTGATGTCGTAAATAAACACATTTTTTTGCGCTTACATTGCAAACGCTGGCTGAACCCTACAAGATAGATCAAAATAATGTACTACAGTAATAATTGTACACCTTAAAAAGGTCTACAAAAAAGTCCGCGACTGCATATGTCTATATTTTAAGGTTGACTCACAATAACCATTTTTATGATTTTAAAATTTGGTCTAAAAGAATGCTTTATTTGCGAAGGTGTTTTTACTAACATGGTATTAATCCTTATCTAAATAAATTAGTCATCTCAAGTATTTAATTTAGACTAAAATTGCCCTTGAAACCATTTAATTTGAATGAATAGCTAAGGAAATATCACAGAATTAAAATAACTCGCGCAACAAAATAATATCACGCCGACGACGGACGAACTTCAGGAGCCTGGCAGGCCGGTCCACTTAGATTGCACGTACTGTAGGTACTTAGTGCTACCCGTGCGAAGCCGGGGCGGGTCGCTAGTTTACTAAATAGGTAGGTAGGTACATTATTATATAAGTATTATTGTAATATTAAAATTAATGAAAATCACTAAGTATTTCTCCAACTCAGTTCCTAATGCAGGAACATAATTTGATTTCCATGACTTACTTACATACGAATATCGACTACTGTACACTATGTTATACATATAACATATAAACATAGTCCCTATATATATATATTATAGGGACTAGCTGACCCGCCCCAGCTTCGCACGGGTAAAGTTTAGTTTATACAAATATTGGAATGCGGGGGTTTTAATATTTTTGCGCGGAACCTTAATTATTTTTCTAAAATATAAGTTACTCCTTATAACATCAGCTATCTGCCAGTAAAAGTCCCGTCAAAATTGGTCCAGTCGTCTTGGAGATAAGCCGGAACAAACAGTCAGACAGACAAAAATTTAAAAAATGTTTATTTTTTAAATGAACCGTAAAATTATAAATGTACTTTCTAAGCATTTAGTAAAAAGCTGTTATTTTGACATTACAAAAAGACACTTCAATTTTATTTATTTGTATAGATTTGTGAAAATGTACCAATGCAGGAGTTACTCACCAGATCGTGGGCCTCAGCGGGCTGTATGAAGTAGACATAGGCGCTAGCATGCACATACACTACGGCTTTGGTATCGTAGTTAGGCAGCAGCAACCGATCGTAGCGGCAGGGGTGGGACAGGCGGGATAGGAACTCTGACTGCGTGTAACTGTCGCCCTTGTCCAGGCTCGGACAATCAGCTACATTTTGTCTGCAAAAAAAAAACAGTGATGTTATGAGTATGATAGTTTGGCTGGTTTGACAACAATAAGAGGATCATTCGTCTTCTCCTCACGTAGCGGCACGTCCACTTGTGCAGACTGTTAAATCACGCACGCTATTAGCGGCCTTATTCGAGGGCACCACGCAAAAATGTTATCATTGATTTTTAAGCAAGCGCAATGGTTTTCCTTATCCCGATTCCTGGTCTATTGATTAATTAATACGTGCAATACCTAGAGGTCGCGGGTAAAAGTGTCTATTAGTGCTAATGTGCGACAACTCATCAATAATTCATGTCTAATCGTTGAACCTGCATGTCACGTGACCCGTGAGTACAGTTTGAGTAGCACCAAGTTAATAAAAACAAACATAGCAGCTGATATTCCTATTGGTCTTCTTAACGTAAATATCTATGCAGCTTAGTAGTCAGTAACAAATTATAATGCTGCTATCAGTTTATTTTTATAGTCATCAAGGGTAGGTACCTATACTTAGGTACCTAGCTACCCTTGATGACATAAACTGAAAGTAATCAAAAATACTTGATTAAGGGCGGGTTGCTTCAAACCATCTGTATTCGTAAGTCAGTATGAAATTGTCATATACAAGCCGCCATATTTGACGGTTACAGATACGTAACTGTAAGTTGAAACAACATGGCCTAACTGATGTAAAATTTTGTGGAAACACAAAAAATTCTGTAAGTAGGTAAGATCACGAGTTAGGATTAAACGATGTGTGGTATTTGAGTAGGTAGGTATATAAAACGAATTTCTAATTGTTTAATGAATGGTCTCAAATGAGGTCGTCGGCGTCGTCCGCAATCTAGTTGATCCTCTTAGGGCCAAGTTCACCGACAAGATAACAGTCCGACAAATTGAAAACGGCCGAAAAACATGACTTTTTATGCATAAAAAGTCATGTCAAACGGCTGTTTTGAATTTATCGGACTGTTATCTTCTCGATGAACTTGGTCCTTAATAGATCATAAAAGTTATGATTCATAAGTATTCATAACTATAATAAAAGTAAGAAAATTACAAATGATAGACAGTCTATCACTCGTTTGAATACTAGGTAACACTCTTTTTGAGCCAAACGATAGGTAGGTATGCTACAAGTTCTTGTGGTTGAAAATGTTTAACTCTAAAGCCATCCGGGCATCCGACTATAATAAATGCTACAGTTAAAGAAATGGATAGTATAATTATCCTGTTTAAGTGAACAATAAGGAAGCATTACATCGTAATGAAGGCCATAATAGATTTTCATTGTTAAAATTAAGCTACCGGTCTCAGCGAAATTCATAGCCTGTCATCATCAGTCATGTTAACAAAAGATATAAGTATAATTTATAAAACGCTATCCATAATTATATTAATCACTGTTTTGGTTCCCTCTATACTCATTCAGTCATTCGTACCGTCCATGCATTTGATAATATTCTGCACATAGATGAGTTCTGCTCCTTTACATACCTACCTAATTATTTATAGATAAGTATCTTGCGTCCCGATTCCGAGCGAAGTTTCTCTGGCCTAGTAAGAGTTGGGATATAGAACATGTCTCTGATGTCTCTCTTTTTAGTGTTCCTTGCCCAAATTGGCACTTATTTTGTGGGACAGACCAAGTTGTAGTTACCTTTTATGCCTATAAAATGATCTACAGTTGCCACAAATAACTTTGCCCTAAACGCACTTTTAGCAAGAAAATTGGTGTTCTGTTTAAATTTAATTATGTACGTGCAGAACAGTCATTTCAATTTTAACATTTTATATTTTCTTTGCAACTGATACGATGCAACGATTCCACAAACAACAACACGTTAAGTGATTGTAAATTGTTTACCTAGGTATCTGAACGTGTGCCTTTATTTTAGAGGAAACAAAGTACTAGCGTAACCTTACGGCGTTATGTATTTCATTATTATTTTATCTATGCTCGATCACGTCTAGTCTACACGCTGTGACAGTAATTGCGCGTTGAACAAACTCTCTTTTCAATAACAATACCTAATTGTTTACTGAAAGACGTTCTAGTATCAGTTTAATATATGGATTCATGGTGCGGCAAGGTCGGAGTGGGAGCTGGTAACGACAACAAAGCTAATATTTGTGGTGCCTGATAACATTATGAACCAATTCTGAGAGATATCAACAAGATTTACTCTTAGATTACGGCTAAGCCGCACGCTACGTGTACCTACGTTAAATATGTTTTACATTCTTATGCAGACTGGAAGTATGTAGGTTTAGAATTATTCCAATAAGGGTATATCTAATTACCTATGTAAAAAGTAAGTATCTACATATTTAAATAAGAAACTATAATAAGTGTTTAGAATTACAGTAATCAGATACTCAAAGTCCTAAATCGTAAGAGCACTTGTCCGATCTGGCTTCGATATAAGTACCTAGGTTTTTCGGTTCAATGTAGAACTCTAAGATTTAACTAACAC
The DNA here is from genome assembly GCA_948465475.1 of Thalpophila matura. NCBI lineage: Eukaryota > Metazoa > Arthropoda > Insecta > Lepidoptera > Noctuidae > Thalpophila > Thalpophila matura. The sequence continues at coordinate 9,098,644 of OX419185.1, read as the reverse complement.
GTAGGGTGTCGGAGCTGTGCACAAGCATAGATCTAGACTAACTAAAACTATAAACACAACGCTACTTGGTTCAAGTAGGTCTGACCCTTTTCCTTTTTAATCCCGTTTTTTATTTACCCTCTTTAGCTAACGTAACTACGTTAACAAATTTGTTCAGCGGCACTTTAAGTTAATCTGAGTACACACTATACTATCTAAGAATTTACGCAACTAATATAAATTTTGTTCTGATAAAAGATAACAGTAGGTAGGTACAACAGAGACTTTTTTGGTAAAAGGATAAAAGCTTTGTGTTTGTAGTTTTACTTACAAATAATTAAGTTAATGTCATCTATGAACTTTTAGCTAGCAGAGACGATGCAATTGTTTTTCTAGACTTGATGAATAATACTACAAATGTTAGCTGACATCATTCACCTGGCAACCATAAAGTTGTAAGAATTAGCTGAATTATGGATTTTAAATGGCTGCGACATATCAGTTACTGCTGCTAGTTACATTTTATGTCCCGCTACTAGAGTTTGCTTATTTAAATGTTCAGCCATCTACGGAAATTACTGTAATTATGTACCTACAATTGTTTATCAATAGTCGTTAATTAAAATACTAAGATATTTTAAAGAAAAATGTTTAACAAGCTTACATTTTTAGGGTTCCGTACCTCAAAAGGAAAAACGGAACCCATAAAGGATCACTTTGTTGTCCGCCGTCAGTCACCGGACCATAAGTGGAGCCATCTGCTCATAGATGGCGCCATTGGAAGTATGCAGTAGCGCCATCTATGATCATATTTCGGAACCCTTAGGGCGCGAGGCATACTCGCACTTGTCCAGCATCCGTCACAACGTCAACGCACTAAAACAATGCCTGCATTTAATTTAATTTCTCGCTCTGTACGTCACTAAACGATATCATCAAACTTATTTTATTAATTATAGGCATTAATAGGTAGTGCTGTCTATTTCATTAGTCATGGCAAAATGAAATAAATAATTGAATTCTTACAAACTTACGTAGGTACCCTTTCTACAATTAATTATGAATATTCGTATCGTGCGTTAGTTTTTGCATAATGCTAATGCATTTACTAATGGTAGATACCTAATAAGTTGTAAGAAATTAAACAAATAAAACTATCACGAATAACAACAAAGTGTTATACAAAGATAATTAAGGTTTTATCAGAGACTACTGTGTACTAACAAACGCAGTGTATTAGTCAAAGTAAATAAGATATACACCTAAGAGTGCATCTAATGCAAGGTACCTACTAAGATGTTTTCTAAGAAAAGACTTTCTAAGAAAAGACTTTTATAAACTGGTGTTAGTTTTGGCTTAGATACACACTTATTATGGTGTATTTAGATACATTTACTTCGTACAACTTATTATAAAAACCTAAGCTGCCATTGCACCACGAATATACCTAGTAGATTTATAGTTGTTGCTCGCGACTTTATCGCTTACTTGATCCCCCCATTATACGGCATACCGCATAGAGGTGCACTTCACACGCTTTGCAGACTGTACGTTGCCCGTCAGTCAGCCATGAAACTGATTTACATGTAGTGTAGGTATATACATTAAACACGTGTTCAACGTCTGTCTAACTTTTTGTGGTAAGACTGATAGGGCCAATGTAACTAAAAGCTCCGCCTGATTGAGCTTTTGCACTATTACCGCCTTGAGTATGAGGTCAGAAGAGGAAAGTAACTAGTGTAACTACAAAGAATCAATTAAGTATTATTTACTAAGAAATAATGATATCAGGCATTCTACCGAAATGTTTAGTAGGTACCTACTGATGTCGATAGCATGCAGGCAGTGAGCATAAACATATTACCTACTAACTAGGTAATAGTGTCTGTGGTTGTGACTGTGAGTCATCATGATACCTACCTAGCTAAATAATATTATGACCATTTTGGGATATTCCTATTTCAATTAACCACAGATACCTACTTTTAACAATTCTTAACATTATATTTTTGAATGTGTAATGGTATAAGTATAAATTTTACATGTGACCTTTTCTCATAATTACCCAATTAATAAACAACAATCTATCTTCACTTGTTTGAAAAACAAATTGACGTTGTTATCGCGGTTGGTAACCTCGGAAACTCCAATAGTACCTACCTACCTATGTGCCTCTAAAAAGCAGGCATATAAATTAGCTGTCTAGTGTCCAATAGAGATGTACGTAACGCGAGTCATTAATTTATCGTTGTCAGCTGTTTGAACACGAAAAAGGAAACACGTTTTAAAACTTTGCTGGAATAAAATTGAGGAAATTTCTAAAAAATCTAATATCTATTACTAGTTAATCTAATGCTCCACAAACACCTATTATAGTGAGGAAGTCATTATCTCGCCTACCTTTACGTAGACGTACCTAACAGTTACGAATCTTACACTAATCATAGCACGAATAATAATTTAGTGCCTGCGTCACCTGCGTGTGCCATTATTTCCTGTTTGTGCGCAAATAATTATCGATAATATAATTCGCAAATAATACACAATAAACTAGCCAAGAGTCACGCTCGATTAGTCACGAAAAAGGTTATATATTAACTCTCATATTAACATAATTAGCAGTTCATTACGATACGGAATAGACAAATTTGAGAATATGACAATCTGCTAATCGGACGATTTGCGAATCCTTTTTTTTTTTCCTCACCGGACGTTTTCCGAATCGGACGTTCTGCGGTCGCCGATATAAACCGTCTATCTAAAGCTCACCCCTCACCGCTAATGTTTTTTTACTAACGCTGCGTGGAAGGGAATCAAACACTCTTTTAGTCCTCATACTAGCTTCCGCCCGCGGTTGTGTTGTGTTATTCTGATGTTATATGTGTTATTCTGAAGTTTAAGCTATATTACTGTAAAGTTTCATCAAAATCCGTTAAGTAGTTTTTGCGTGAAAGAGTCACAAACATCCATCCATACATCCATCCTCACAAACTTTCGCATTTATAATATTAGTAGGATAGGATATTTATGTACCTACTTATAATAAATATCTGAATATAAGTACCTAGTATACCTACTAAATAAAAAAAATAAAACGTGACCGCAGAATTATTGTTTTTTTTTAAATAAAACCTAATTTAGCGTAAGTATTAAAATTTATACAAATAATATTCCTCAGGAAGCTAATGGTGAATAACTAAATTAAGATGTCAACTAGTCGTAAGACTGGTTCTTACTCAAAACTGAACACATAATACCTACTTACCATACATCTTCTTATTATGCCTTATTTACTTTGTAGCCTGAAAAGCGTTTTTAGGTATTTTTTCTTTCAAATAGCCTAATCTTAAGACACTCTTACGCTAAAGAAGAAACTAGGTAACAGGTTCAGTATTATTTGAGTTACGATTTATAAATAAACTGGGTCAACTCTTTCTTTGCTGCATGTATATTTCGGGTTTGCCCGACTCGTTACGAACTCTTACGGAGCTTTTACTTATACTTATACCTTATAAGCTCAACACGCGATGAGACTGCTCATTTTTCATTATTTTTTTTTAGAATGCAGGTATGTTTGTTCGATCGTAGCTATAAAACTACAAAACAAAAAACAAATTAGGCATTAATATTGATCATCAATTACTGGGCCCAGAACGAATAATTTTGTCGTAGGTACTGTAGGTATACATAGTACTTATTGCTAAACATACTTAAGCATATTTTGAATTATCCGTATATAATTATACGTTTTCTACACAATATTTATATAAATTAAATAGTTTATTTATACAATATCTGTAGGTATTTATCAAAATGTTTTAGGACTGTTGTAATTTTAGATTTAAAATTCGCTTACGTTTACGATACCATTACGTCAAAATTATTCGTGCTAGGCAGCTAGGCCCACTGTCTTTAGCGTAATTTATTAGCAGAAGACAAGCAAGTTAAAAAAAAAAAAAAAATTAAAGAAAAACAAAAAACCCGACTGCGTCAAAACTAATTTTAAAAAATACGTGAAAGAAAACTAAAAAGAAAGAAACAAGCCCAGTAGTTTAGAATTCTGTTAAGTAATACTAAATAACTACACAATTGAAATAGTTTTATAATCGATACACACATAAAACAAATCATAAATTCTAATGCAGAACAGAACGACTCACAGTCGGGGCCCATTTAAATTTTACCAATCAAATCTTCCCAAGAGGCCCCGACTGTGAGTCGTTCTGTTCTGCATTAGAATTTCTCGAACTCGAACCATGCGCCTCCCACGGCGAATGGTTCGAGTTCGATCCCGAGGCACGCACCGCTGACTTTTCGCAGTCATGTGCGTATTAAAAATTAATTATCACTTGCTTTAACGGTGAAGGAAAACATCGTGAGGAAACCTGCATGCCTGAGAGTTCTCCATAAAGTTCTTGAAGGTGTGTGAAGTCTGCCAACCCGCATTTGGCCAGCGTGGTGGACTATGGCCTATCCTCTCTCATTCTGAGAGGAGGCCCGTGCCCAGTAATGGGACAGTTTCTATACAGGGCTGATATTATTATTTTTATTTTTAACTAAACTAAAACATTAAAAGAGTACATTTTTTTAATAGCATCTTTTCATTTAACATTTTTAAAAATATTGTTCTGTGCGATCGAAATAGGTGACAAAATGTAATAGGCCTCTTCCGTATCCGGCCCTCTATCACAGAAGTTTTTCTCGAAAACTAAATAGATCATTCTAAAAATATTTTTTTTAACAATTTAAATTTCAGTGTTAGTAGATTTTAAAATTTTAAGTCATAAATCACAGGAAAACTGCAGGTTTTTTCGACATGTAGGTAATAGATACTTACGAAAAAAAACAGGATTTTTTAATAAAAGTAGGCAGAAACTTACGATGGCTTTTATATTATGTCATCATGATTGATACATGATGACATAATATAAAAGCCGTCGTAAGTTTCTGCCTACTTTTACCTTATCTAATAAAAAAACGTTTATGTCGTACGGAAACAGCCTGACTCGCTCTTGACCGGTTTTTCTTTATTTGGATTGGTTGTTAGATGATCCGTGGAGCACATTTTTACCTCAACCATAAGGTTACGGATACAATAGAGGAAATTTGATTCGGAAATAGGTTCGCGTTCATTTATTTACATTTCATGTAGTCAGATAACAATGCTGTAGTGAGGGTTTGCGGCGCGTCAGCGGGCGTAAGGTCGGTCTAGCGAGGCGCCGCCAGTTGCGGCGGCGCACGCGCATCCATCTGCATCAGAATAGCTACACTTCGCTACGGTCATTGTCAAGTAACATCTGTTAATAATAATAAATGATACTGTAGCTTCCTCTCGTCATTAATATTCAGTAGCCACGTTATGAGTCGTGAGTTAAAATCACGAAAATGTAGTGCACATCACAGTTTTCTTTTGAATTGATGTAACTAATATTAAGTGATGTGACACGCTTACTAAAATCACATGCAATAAAGTGTTTCTTAAATATACCTACTTTTATTATAAAGCGTAAAATATTATCTTATATTTTTTCAGAAACGCATTTAAAACTTGTTATGTCTAATGAATTAGTATCTGATGATTTAATGGTAGGTTAGGTAAAATATGGTAATATCAGGCAATAGAATTATATTGTTTTCGGCAAGTGTTTGGCGATGGTCGGTCTGCCTTGAATCTAAGTCATGTGACTAACGACCAAGATCGCGTCACTATCTACTTTGCTTCCCGTTCAATGAGTAGGTAACTTATCCTTTCGAATATATCTACCTACAGCTATTTCATTTATACTAAAAACTAGTTAGTTCGTCCTAGCTTCGCATATTGATAAGATCATCGATCGATAACCAGTGTGTAAAGGAGGAAAACATTGGCATAACCAGCATTAGATATTTATTACGAGGGCCATGTCGACAAAATAAACTTTGGCGTCTTCTAAAATTTACACAATATCAGTAATCACGTTTTACACAAAAAATGTCAACAGATGCTAAATGCTAAATCATAAGTTTATATAACAAATGTTACAATCAATATCACACTTCTGAATCCGGAACTTGCTTCAAAATCAATTGCTAGAACTGCCGTCTCTTTGTCACAAATCGGTGAACCTTATAAGCGATCTTATATAATATTATGCGTTCGGTTGACGTTAATTAAAGAAAGCTAGTTTAACAAACTTCAACACAGTAAAACTTTCGAGGCTACGGCTATAGCAATATTGCCACAGAGCTTATAAAAGCAGGGTTTAGTTATGAATGAGCCAGGGCCTATTTTATATCGCCAATGAATACTGAAAACACAATAACGGAGGCATAAAATGAAAAGGTTAAGAAAGAAAGCACGCTGCACATGTATATCCCGAAGAGGTATGCAAAGTTGTAGGTATTACATATTAGGTACAATTAGCCAGATGTGTTTCATTTCATATAAAACGTTGCGAGGCCATTGTTATTATTCGGCATAGATCAAGTCTCCGGGCTGATGCTTAGAATTTCTCAAAGTTTGAAACAAATCGTGTCACAGAGAAACCTGCCTTTTATGTAGGTAAGCTACAGCACCGTGAACTATATAATTTGTAGTCGACGGATTAAATGGATTGTACCCAAGAGAAAAGACCAAGGACTAAATTAATTTCGAGGGCTTCAAGAAATCTTTCAGCTTTATTACATTTCAGGCTTTCTGGTTTTTACAGCGATGTCGCAAATTCAACGTCACGGAACGATTTTAGATTCGGAACCACAAAGGTGTCATGTCCCTGCGTTTCAGGAAGTTTTGGTACAAAACAGGTCAATTAGATAAGTAAGGACATGTCGAGGCTTCGATAATGTCGTGTTATTTGCCGATAAGATTCGTACATAATCTGGAGGAACTACAGTTTACGAGCTTGCAAATCAAGGGGCTAAAGTGAAATATAATAAATTATGCTTGCTAAGTTTGTCGATTATTCTCCACTTGGTGTGCATTGGCTGATTTGATTTATTTTTACTTGTTACTCGACCAATCTATAGTACAACCGGTTTGCTTCAAATTAAATAATTGAACAAAGGTAAACAATTAGCAGACCAGTAACGGATTTAAATAAATAATTAAGTACCCATCTGAAGTAAATATCAGACATATTCCTACAGTTTCTTTTGCCTGCGTTTTCGCTTTTATTGAAAAGGATACATTATAATATAATATAAGATATGAACAGTAGTAGGCTTGTAAAGTTAACCTACCGTTCAAAACGGAATTTGAGTAATAACATGTAGTTAAGTAAACCAAAAAATCGAAAACTGAGTAAGTACCTATAGTCAATCAGTCGAAAATCCATTGACTATAAACACAAATTTGAGGTAGGTATAAACATAATTGATTGAATAATATGACATAGACGTTTATTCAGTACTTACTTGCTTTAGGTACTCCAATAAGAATTTACATAACATATAGATAAATGAACATATATGTTGCTAAAACAAAGGTAGGTAGGTACATTCATTAGTCTAGATATAAAATTATTTAGAGGCATAATATCGTATCCACTGCTATTAACACCTATTATTAAAACAGCTACAACTATGAACATATTATAATAAAAGGTCAGTGTCATTAAGGTCCATAAACATACAAGGGTTGTGCAAGTAAGGTTAGGCGACATAATGGCGTATAATCACCAGTAATAATCTGATGTATGGACACACATATTTTGCATAATACGTTGTTTGACATTGTACTTCTAGTTATCCTACTAATTCACGGACTAGATTTATAGTTACAGCACACTGAAACATCACAGGAAGTACGTAGGTACATAGATATTCGTTAAGGGAAGGAAAATATTTGTTAACCCAGTTAAAATGTGTAAATAAATACAATAAAGTAATTAACAATTTTAGGATGTAGTAAACTCATAGATGATATCTGTATCAGCAATAGTTAGGTACCTACTTACTGATTTTCAACAAAATGATTCAAAAGTGAAAACGCCGTCGGCACCGCCACGGCAATCCCGAATCGTCTTCAAAGACACAGGTTTAAAATCCCTTTTAAAATCGTTATGATAATGTATCAGTAGCTGATCCAGGAATTATTTTTGGGGCGGCTTCAGTCCCTTAGCTCTACCCTGAATTGCTACTGTAATGTACTGAATAAAGTAAATTAATGAGACAACCCGTATTAGTCAGGTAGGTAAGTAGGTACACTCGATGCCATTTACGGTCGACCACTTTTCACCCTTATGTTCTTAGTAATAAGGGCGAAAAGTGGTCGACCGTAAATGGCGTCGAGTGTACCTATACTGTTTGTATTGAAACGATTCAAGTGATCATGACTTAGCAGACTTTAACGTTGTGGTTATTCTACCGTGAACTCAGTAAAATATGCGCTTTAAATCCTCAAAATTCTATACTGTTTTAATTAACTGCTACTGACGCGACATTTTTTTAGTAAAATAGTTACTTTTTAACATTTAAGCTGGCCTGCTATTATTGGATGTGGCAGTATTTGATGGATAACAGTGTTTTACTATAGTGATCCATTAAATCGGCGCCTTGAGCGACAAAAAACTTGGAAAAGGTCAATTTACCGCTTCCTCGCTCTATCATGACAATTAGTTGGGTTGTGATTGTTTTTATCACCCATAAAAACTATTATTGACTTAAATACGTGAAAGTGTATGGTTTTCATTAAAAAAGAGAACGGCTAAAACCTGTCTAAGTATCTGTAAGTATAGGTAGATACCTATATCGTTTTATTTCATATACCTACGTCACAGATAATATAATACTTACGTACAGATGCCTCATCTCATACAAAGAAATGTGACCGATTTAGCGCGGGCTATCTTCGGGCTATACATTTTTCCGTGCATAAAGCATTTTTCAAAATTTGAACAAATATTTTTCATGGTGTATTTTTTCATGTTCTCAATTTTACACAAACTTCAATAACAAATCGATACATATAACGCCATCTATTATGAGTTATTTCAACAAATGTTACTTTGTTCCTGATGAGACCTCGTGCCTTCGTATGGTTTTAATTACCATAAATAATAGGATTGAGTACGAAAGTTATACTAATATAATATTTGATTATTATATTTTTAAAATTGAAATGGCAGATAAAACCGTAACAGTCGTATCCAGGATAGTTTGAAGTACCTACCTAGGTTGTTTGAACCATTAATAGGCCATGTTGTTTCAACTTACAGTTACGTATCTGTAACCGTCAAATATGGCGGCTTGTACGACAATTTCATACTAACTTAAGGATTACGTACTGACTTACGAATACAGATGGTTTGAAGCAACCCGCCCTTAGTAACATAATTTGTACATAACTATAGCTTCCGCCTTCGGTTTCACCCGCGTTTTTGGGATATAAAGTACCCTATGTATTATTCTGATGTATAAGCTATATTACCTACCTACTGTAAAGTTTCATCAAAATCCGTTCAGTAGTTTTTGCGTGAAAGAGTAACAAACATCCATATATCTTTACATCCTCACAAGCTTTTACGTTTATAATATTAGGAGGATGTAGAGCTCTACTAATTTTATAAATGCGAAAATAACTCTGTTTGTTACGTTTTCACTGTTAGATAAACCGTTGAACCGATTTCAATGAATTTTGGTATGGAGATACCTTACCTAAACATCCATACATTATGAAGGAGGTAGGCACATGAAGAAGTTTTATTGGGTCCGTGACTTAGGCCCCCAGTGGTCGAGGTACCTGTGGCCGACGCCCCCGATTCGAAAAATTTAATTAAATGTAATTTTTGATCAAATGTACAGTCAGGCACAAAAATTATAAATGTATATTGATTGTAAGTATTATGTATAATAATAAATCATAATTTTATTATATTTATAACACAGAAATGCTTTAAGTAGGATGCGAGTGCAACCGCGGGCAACAGCTAGTTAAGCATAATGTCCGAAGGTGGTACCTATTCCCATCTAGTCTAACAAAGATGGTGTTACTATTTAGTCTAAAATCAGCTCCTCGCGAGACTGCTTGTAAAATTGAGGTACCACCTATGCGCTACTACTATTCCCAGAAACAATGATGTTTGGAAATCAATGCAATCAAAACGAAGTTGGATTGTTTGAGTAAAATGGCTAATTATATTTGAGCTTTACGAAACAGAAAGAAATATAGGGCTTCATCTTGGCCTGTGTTTAAAAGAAATGCGAATAAAGACAAATGGATTCTACATAATTATCTAGAGAGAAAAATACAACAGTAGGTACTTACTGTAATTAATAAATATAGATAGGTATAGGTACTTATTCATATTAAATGAATAATAAAGGCTCTCCACAGTAGGTAAAGTAATATTTGTTTAGGAAGTATTTATATTTATAACAATAGAGTAGGTAACCTGTTATATTTTATCTAAACACGGAATTTATAGACAATGTCTAACGCGCGGTCACGGTCAATTATCGAACCGTGTCATAGAGACGTTCTTGTAACTTACTGTAACTTTTTATCAAGCAAATAATAATAATCAAAATATCTTTGAGTTAGAGTAAATAAGTCTGGGTATTGTTAGTTTGCTCTTCTTTAATGTAGCGATGACGCTCTTGGAATTCACATGACCAAATCGATGCGGTGTAAGTAGTGCGGGTAATCCGAAGTCCAAACTGGCCGGATATTATATGCATTATGAATATGATAATTTATTGTAATTTTTCAGTGTGGGTCCGCGTAAAACATAATATGCCAAATGCCAACAGTTTTGTTATTCTAAAAGGCGACTAAGGTATTATGCTAAAAGTATGGACCTGCAGTCTCAACGTTCTCCTGTCGGTTGAAAAGTAATTACTTACAACTTAACATTTGCCTTAATCATGATTATGGCATTGACAATTTTATTCGAAGAACTTAATCATGATTGAGGCATTGACCATTTATTCGAAGAACGGTCAATGAATAAATACTTATGAGTTTTCCTTTGACCGTTATAATTCTTCCCAAATATGCGCGTATAAATGGATGCTTTATAAGTTTATGTCAGAGGTGTAACTAACCAAATACCTATACGAGTTCATATAGCTTAAGGTTTAAAGGTGTTAATTTAACTAATATTTAAAAACACCTTTTGTAAAACATTTTCGTCAAAATGTTTTTCAGGGCCAACGTGCATCTAAGCTGCGACTAAATGCAGTATGAGTAGATAGTTATTTATAATTTACATACATACACACATCAACACGGTCTAGGGATATTTCATACTCAATTAAATAACTCGAAAAGTACTGGCCGCATTGGAATCTTTTATACACCGATTTGTTTGTAATTTATCTCAGACTAATTCCAAATTAAAATTTTTGAAAATTCTTTTGTTTCGGTGGCATAAAAATGTCTTGATGTGTAGGGGTGGGAATTTTCATTTGTGCGAAATTTAGAAGGCGACTGCATGAAAGCAATCTACGCTCTCGTATACCACTCCGGGTCCCACCTTTACAGAGAGGCAATCGTGGACGACGATTACAATGGGTTCGGAACCACGTGGACTGGGGCCGTGAGCAATGGTCCTGTTCACGGATGAATCCAGGTTCGGCTTCCATCCAGATTCACGAAGGACGCGTGTTTGGCGAGTTCCTGGACGATGGAGCCGTCTTCAGAACCCTCAGGAAGTTCACCCATACCAAGGAGGAACAATTATGGTTTAGGCAGGAATTCGTCTTGGAGGATGGACGGATCTCGTTTGGGTGCGGGGCAATATGACGGCAGAACGATACGTCCAACAGGTGCTGGGGCCCGTAATCTTGCCCCACAGAACACAAATGGGACAAGATTTCCTGCTCATGCACGACAATGCCCGGGCACACATGGCGAGAACGGTAGCAGCTTGGTTACATACACACAATGTTAGGGCCTTAGACTGGCCTGCTCAATCGCCAGATCTAAATCCCATTGAGCATGCGTGGGCTATGCTGCAAAGAAGAGCTCTGAAGGAAGTTCCTGAAAATCTGGCTACAGAAGATCAACTATTTGCGCACCTCAGAAGGACATGGGACAATATTCCGCAGCAAGACATTGACAACCTTGTTCTGAGCATGCCGAATCGTTGCCGATGTGTTATGAACATCATGGGCGCTTTCTCAGACTACTAACTTCAAGTTTATAAACACAAATTAAATGATTTTTCTATTTTTTTCAGTTTTTACTCACAAATTAAAAGTTAATTCATATACGGTTTCCGTCTATGCTTCATTTTTTTTCCATAATATCCTGAAATTTTAATCGAAGCACCTTAACCATTATTAAAAATTGGTAGAATATTAAATAACGTATCTTTTAAATATATACATGTCATATAAATAATTAACACATTGATAGTAATTCGCTTTTTTAAAAATATCCCTAGACCGTGTTGATGTGTGTATATGATATGTAGGTATAGTAAATGTACCCAGTGCCGTAACTAGCCTCGCCCGGTGCGAGCCTCTATAAATGCACCTTTCTTGGACCTAGTCTGGTAATTTCGACGCCCCTCCAGGATCTGCGCCCTGTGCCTGGGCACCGCTGGCACCGCCCTAGTTACGGCACTGATTGTACCTACTGAAAAATCTCGGTATCATAGTGTTTATTTATGTTTAAGATCTGTTCGTAGTAGGTAAGTATAGGTGCGACGAATACTTAAATACTAGGTTCACGTTTGTATAGGTAGGCATAGGCAAATAATACCTACAGACATTCACGTAGGAACCGACAATCTATCCTATTACAAATATAATTATTAGAATCTGAATGCAACATATCTGAATAGATATGTTGCATTCGTTGCTATGTTGCAGAACCATATTCAGGTGCCTACATCATATTCTTCGCTGTGGTGGCATAGTTGGCATTACATTAAAATAATTTAATTAATTAAGCACTTAAACAGTTTTCTTACTCTAATTTGTACCTTTCTAGGTACTCTTTGTAGCAAAAGCAACAAACTTTTAATAACGATAAGTTATGAAATAAATAAAAAATATTTCTAATATAATTTAAAGTTAAATCGAAATTAATCGAATAGAATACAAATTGTTAGTGAGATTTAATAATATATTCACCAAGAGGGTAAAGCAACGAAGTTTTTAAGTAACGAAGGATTCTAGGGTTACTTTCCGAGCGAAGCCAGGGCGTTAAGACTAGAATCGTGAGTGCAGCGAGAGATTCAAGCTCGCCCAAAACGACGATAGCTTTATCCCCGACAAGAATCTATAGTTTTGAATGTAGTTATTAAATCAGCATAGCGATTTAAAGTAGGTACCTACATATTCGCGTCTTTTTAGGGTTCTTTTTAGTAAAACTTGGAACCCTTATAGTTTCGTCAGGTCCCTCTGTCCGTCTGTCCGTCCGTCTGTCCAATTTGTATACCAATAACCAATTTGTATAAAAATTCGCAGGTAGATGTTTACTATAAGCCGCCATAAAGACCTGTAGTAAAATTACGAAATATATAATATAATTAGGGGGGGGCATACATGAAACTGAGGACTGAAAAAAAAATTTTTCGCGCCCCCCTTCATGGGTAACGTTGGATAGGTCTTTGAAAATATTATTATTATTATGACGCATTGTTACTTTCTGTTAGTGTGGATTTTTGTGTGATTTGTTACTGCATTGTTTTAGAGATTTATGATTGCACTATTATTTTACTGACTAGATTAATAATGACTGGAAAGAGAGAGAAAAATTTAAAAAGTCAATCACTCGAGATAATTCTGGCAATTGATAGATTTTTCGGACAAAAACGAAGTCAGTATTCATAAGCATTGAAAATGGTGTCACATATATATACCTATAGGTACATCTCATACGAACATTCATACATACCTACAAACATCTCATACATCTCTACATAGACATAGGCTGCTAAAATCCTAACCCCCTTTTTGAATTTGCTAGAGTCGGATAATTGTTTGGAACTTGCTTGCTAACGCTATTTCGCTCGAGAACTATAATTTTTGATTTACTTTGACAAGGTTCCATCCCATTCTGATGATTGTGCGCGGATTATATAAATACCTACTTACATATGTTTTTGCAAATAGTTTACCTATCTTATAATAATACATATATCTTTGTCTTTATAGGCCGATTATGCTATGCTTATGCTAAGTAGGTAATAACCGCTTCAGAGTTAACTGCAACTGTAGCTGCGAAAACACAAACGTCGATTTAGCACTCCCGCAGCCGTGGTTGCAGGCGACACGGTCTTACAAATCTACCTTAATCTCTAATACAAGGGCTTAGAGTCTCAATTAAATGTGTCCAAAGCATAGACCAATAAAATTCTTTCTAAGACTGAGGTACTTCTTGATACGTAACCTTAGTCTGTGCATGGTCCGATACGCTCTTACCCGGATTTTTCTAATAATTTTGTTTATCTTGTTTCATTAATCAATTACAATTTATTGAATTCTTACAATGATTACCTACAAGTTATTGTACAATTGTATCTTGATATTAAATATCTGTTTCTGTCTGTTAAATAGGTACTTGAAAACATTATCACTATATTCACTAAGTATCGTCACAAATTTTCCCCGAGAAAATCACAATAGGTAGGTTAGGTAAGTACCTATACTATCAAAGTCAAATACTATTATGTAGGTATTATAAAGACATTTTGAAGATATTGTGACGGCAAGAGCGCAAAGACGATATCAGGAGGCAAGTGAGAAATGTGAGAAATCGAGCTCGAAAAGTGCTATGCTGCATGGTATGGACTTGGACTTAGGTGCAAAAGGGCCGTGTGATTGACCCTGTGGTTTCATTAAGTTCAGTTTAAAATAAAATAGAAACTATGGAGGTATAGTGCCCTTCGACGCTATGTTAGGTCCTCTATGTGTGTCCTCTGAATGTCATTATGTTACAACAGTTTTTGATCGTATAAATAAGTAGGTACCTATACCTACATTAAGTACCCTGTTGGCCCGTTCACTTTTTCTTGACGCGTGACGCGGTTGGTAGTACTGTTTTCAGTATAAATTCAAAATAAAAAATGAATTAATAAAACTAATTATAAATTCAATTTTATTATTGCAAAGAAGATATTTTTTTTTGTTAGTATTGAAAGCTCGTGTAGATATGTGTGGTTGGTACACTTTTGGAATTCAGTTGGGGCATGAGCAGGCATCGGAGAGAATAATTTGCAATAATAGTTCAGACACTGGACGGCACATTGAATTTTGATTTTATCTGATCAAACGGCTAAGTCAATGATAAGTGCTGCTGTGTCACTTTGGCATAAAGATGTGACCGATATATTCGTATCCGTTAAGATATTAGTAATATTAAGCGTATTCACATATCAGTAATCCGACGGATTCTGATATGCTAATATTCCGTATTCACTTTATTTATACACTGATCGTTCAACATCGGTTGGATAATATCACTCGGCTACTCGGCTCGTCTGCTGATATTCGTGAATATTCGTGACGGATATCTGTGTCGTTCGTATCGTAAATATGGTGCGAGCGAGCGAGCCAAATGAATGACCGAATGGATTAACCAATAAGAGCGTCTGGCGGGTATTCGATCTCTATTGTACAGAACTTAGGGACTATTTTCCTTTGGATATTTTATATCATGGCGACCCGGGATTTTGCAAATACAACAACTCTTTTTAAGATTTCTTGACTGGACTCTTTAGTAGAGTTTCTAATAGTGTATTTATTTACAATTACTTATTTTATAGTAAAATTATTGGAGATATATTAGTTTTATTAGGTACCTACCACGGTTTTCCCCCCCAGTATTATTGTTAAGATCATAACAACATTTACTGAAATAAGTTATTAAAACGTTAGTCGTAAATAATTCTTTATATGAGTGCCTAGTAATTATGCTATTATTAAAATTATTTATCAAAGCATATAAACCTAGCATACCTATAAATATACCCTATAATATATAAATATACCCTATAAAAACTAATAAGATCGCTTGGTAAAATAAACATATTACAAGAATAGAATAGTGATACGTACGATACGATATCAGTAATATTCATATATTAGTTAAAATATTATAATATCACTTGACGAATATATTCATATTAACTAATACTGATAAATATCGGTATTAACCCATCTTTACTTTGGCACCAGTGTTTCTACAGGAACTATAAATGTTGCGTTCTCTACTACTAGACACACGTGATACATTACTAGCTTATGGCTACGTTCATTTTTTTTAGTTAGAAGATTAGGCCCACCACAAATTGTGGCGGATGTTATTGAAACAACGCATGTTGGTTTGTTTCTTATAATCTCTAGATTACAATAATATTATTAGTTTTACCTCGTCTAAACGGAATTCTGAGAAATCAACAATTCAATTAGAATTTATGTATGACAAATTGTTTTTGTTATTGTTTTATAAGTATCTATTTGACCTCTGCCCAAATGCCCACGTACAGGTTTAGAAGCTCTTAGCCAGCACGGCACACAGAATTGTTCTAAAAATGCACCTAAAAAAAGATATTATTATTTCAAAGAATGTTTATTAAGAATAATATTACTTATTATTTTATTTATTTCAATCTTTATTGCACTGTAAATAAGAGTACAAAATCGACTCTTTGTTACGCGCATTTTTTTTGGTATGATATTGACCGTGACAGGAATATCAAAACATCACTTGTTTATTATGATTTCTCATGACCCCGTTTAGATTTTTAAATAATTTCTAGCCTGATATGTATCGTAGTAAATTGGTTACTTTTTTATGTAATTATGACCGTGCGCTATTACTATTTACACTGGGCCCAAAAAACTGTGTCCTTTAATGTGCTACCAAGCCTACCAACCACGCGCACGTCACGCGTCAAGTTAAACTGTTAAAGTGAACGGAGTGTGCCTACATAATATTGAAAGTTTTCTTTCAGCACAAATTTTCGGTCACTTTTAGGTAAGTGTTAAGCCGTGTCTCCTGCGCCTTGTTTTCGTGTTCGACGAACATCGAACAGTGAACAGTGAACGAGAAAAGGGCGTGGTCTACGTGTTTTGACGAATAAAAACACTCAAAACACGTAGACCACACCCCTTTATCGTTCACTGTTCACTGTTCGATGTTCGTCGAACACGAAAACAGGTCGCAGGAGACACGGCTTCATATAGGCAGTGCCGGATTTAGGGCAGGGAAATTGAAAATTATCGGATTATGCAAAACATGAACCATATTATTTTGTTTCATTCTTCTCGTTCAGAACATTTCTTTTTGTAAATTGGTGCAATACTATTGAAAAACTGTGAAATTTTTAATTCGTCTGATTAATTTTTTCGTCTGATTTCAAAAATTTTCGTCGTCTCTAATTTTTGGTTGCTCCATTGCCCCACCTTTAAATCCGGCCCTACCTATCAGGCATTAATTACTTTAATATTGAAATTAAAAAAAACCGGCCAAGTGCGAGTCGTACTCGCGCACCGAGGGTTCTGTATCAGTTTTGGACGTATAAAGTGAAAAAAACCGGATCACAAAACTAAGTTTGTTTGTGAAAGAATTTTGATGATTTTGAAAAAAACTGTATACTAGTTAGGAACATCGTTTTATTTTTGGTTCCATATTTGGGTCAATTCCTATCAACTGTAATTATTTCAAATTTTTCGCCCCGTAAACTTCGGAGATAAGGGGGGGGAATGGTATTTTTTTGGTCATTTTTCATCATAGGTACCTATGTCGAAAACTGTGAGACATAAAATAAAATAAAAATATATTTTGAAATGTGCAGATCAAGCTCTTTCATATGATATGTCACTTGACCTAGTAACCCCACTTTAAAATTTTGAAACGCCACTCCGGCCCCTTTTGCAATAAAAAAAATATTTTTGGACTTTTTTCATTTGCAATAAATTTGAACAAGCATTCTTTATAACTGTTCCAAATTTCAAGTCGATAGCATAAGTAGTTGCTGAAATAATCAGGTGTGACAGACAGACAGACAGACGAAGTCGCACCTTAAGGGTTTCTTTTTTACCATTTTGGTACGGAACCCTAAAAACCGCATTCAAATCGGTTCAGCGGTGGCACACACAGACTGTCTGTGTGTGGCACCGGTGAACCGTGTCTGTGTCTGTGACAGACACACACATAGTGGTCAAACTTATAACACCCCTCTTTTTGCGTCGGGCGGGTTTTAAAAACAGACGTTAGGTACCTACTAATATTAACCTACATTGCATTGCGTTTAGATGGATTAATTATATTCCTCCATGCATCTTTCAGTCTATCGTCACGATATCGTGAGGATTTCAAAGTCGTTTCTACGTTAATCCTGAATGTTTTGAACTACTTAGTTACTTATTATACAAGCCATGTTTTTCTTGTGATCTAAGAGTAACTCTCTTTATTTATAAACAACAATACAACACACTTTTCTTTGTTCCTAATCGGCTAATAAACCATTTTGGTGTTATTAGGAGACGTCGGCAAATTTAGTATCTAGAGATATATACGTAATTAAGAGCTTAAGTGCATCTTGTGATGTACCTCCCTACAGATAATCTGACTAACACGCGGGTCATTAATTCGAAGATAAAATTCTAAAATTAAGAATTTCACCATACAAACTGTAGAGATAGATATTAAATTCAATGAGTTCGAATGAAGTCCAGTCCAATTAAGGAAAACGTAATGATAGTCGACTAGTTAGGATTATTTTGTTGTACCTAGTAATAATTGCCTATTCATTATGAATCTGTTAATGAGTAGGGTAGCCTTCGTGACCACGGATCGTTATTATTACAATAGGAACAAACACAGTCTACACGACAGAAAACGAGTGCTTTTCCTGCGAATGGGCTCGAGTGGTGTAGATATCTGCTGACAATGTCGTGAAACCACTTTATCAAAGGTCATCCCCTAGAATATAATGTTGCTAACCAAGTATATTTACTTCTTTATAACCAGAGGTTTGCTTGCTTACCAAGGCACCCTCGAGATATGTTGGTGTGTAAGTGGGTAGGTAGGTATCTTTGACCTATACTTACATGCACTGTCTTAAGTTGGGCGATGAGTTTAAACACGAAACTAGTTACAAGTCTAGATAAGGAACGGTTTGCCTAAAACTGAAAAATTTATTTCTGCGAGTTTTCAGTGGGAAAGTTCCCCGAAAAATTGCTATTGTTCCGTTTTTTTTTTCTATGCTATGCATAATCTGGGATGCATCAAAAGAACCTCCACGAGTGACGAAACATAAGTAGGTACCTACGTACCCATTTGCGTCAGGTGCACTCTGTTAGTAGGTACCTCAGATCATAGAAACAAGGGAGATGTGCCAAGGCGCTATCGAGCTTGATGCCTGATTTTAAGCAAAATGCTCGTACTAAAAACGTACGCGCTGGCGACGAACCGAACACAATCGATAGTATAAATACAGTGTTTTAGTTTAGTGCTAGTGTTGAGTGACGATTAACAGTGTTAGATTGAGGGTGTGCGGAATGTTAAATGCGTGGGAGATCTTTTTATTCACAAGGAGCGCTTAATTATGCGCGTAATTGTGTCGAAAAATGTACTAAAAGTGGCATCAGTTGTTCCCGTACTAATTTGCTATGATGGCATATCTCCTTGTTTCTATGATCTGAGGTTAGTAGGTACCTATATCCAACAGTCAGGCTCGCTACTTACCTTGCTGTTAGCCACGGCATGAGCTTTCTTGTACTATCTTGTAAAAAAGAGCAGCATACGAGTACCTACCTACTTAGTTAGGTACCTACCTACTTCGATTACAAAATACATAACAATTCCAAATCGATAGGTATGCTTTAATTTTCTAACATGACATGCTATACGAAGAGATTAAAAAGTATGCGCGGGTTACCAGTGATATCTACCTGGATGATGATGATGATGATGATATTTTATTCTGTAAATAGGTTACAGGTAACACTTTTACACGTCAAAAATTGTTTTGATTTTTAAGCTAGATGAGGTCGGTGTTTCCTATCTGACTACCTTTGAGAAGAAACACCGAAACAAACTCAAAGGTCGAGGATACGGTAGAGCTGTCGCGGGATGAGTCTTAAGTTATTAGGTACGCGAGAAAGATAAAATTTATGCTCTTTTATCCATGCAGTAGCGGATTCAGGGGGTTAACGTCTAGAGCGCCCCCACCCCCTCCCAATACTACGGATAGTACTTATACGTAAATACGATTATCTTACAAAATACGTCGGCTTCTGTGGTTGCGCACTAATTAGGACTAGGTATACCTACCTAATACCTAACTAATTTATTTACGGTTTATATTTTTTGCTTTTATCGGTTACGGAGACAGCTGTCTTCCAATTGCATAGGTTGTCTGCTGGCAAGGCTGCACCATTGACCAGTGACTAATGATAATGACTGATTTAGGTACTTA
This sequence comes from Thalpophila matura, assembly GCA_948465475.1. Taxonomy (NCBI): domain Eukaryota; kingdom Metazoa; phylum Arthropoda; class Insecta; order Lepidoptera; family Noctuidae; genus Thalpophila; species Thalpophila matura. Next base: position 9,078,308 of record OX419185.1, on the reverse strand, counting down.
CCTATACCTACCTAAAAGTTCGGTAAGTAGGTAGCTACATCTCGGGTTACAAGAATGAGGAAAATGCGATAATAAAGTTCCAAACGTGTTATTTGAACTTCATTAATGTAAAACCGGGCAAGAACGTGTCCGGACCACGCTCAGTCTAGGGTTCCGTAGCATGAAGTATTTCAGTCTTTCAACAGCAAATATAAGTACTTATTGTATTTCATAATATTTTTATGAGATACAAACTTATTTTTGCGGTTGTCAAACTCAAAACTGAAAATAGTGAATATTTCAAAAAGGTATTGACGTAGATATCTTGTTGAAACCAATTTTAATAGAGAGTATTTATTGGATGCCATAAGCTTGATTTTTTTCAGTTTTTTTGAATACGCGGTTGCAAAATTACAGGGGGGGGGACACATTGTTAACGACTTTCGGAGCTCCTAGTTCACTTAATATGGACTTAAATAAAAAAGTAATTTAGGAAACTCGAAGTTATTTTCAGAGACCTATCCAACGATACCCCACACGAAAATATTTTTTTTCATCCCTCAGTTTCATGTATGGGGGTCACCCCTAATTATTTAATTTTTCGTAATTTCACTACAGGCCTTTATGGCGGCTCAGAAGACATCTAACTGCGAAGTTTCATACAGATTGGTTACGAACTGTACCTACTAGATTTGACGAGGGTGTGACAGATGGACAGACGGACAGACGGACGGGATGAAACTATAAGGGTTCCTAGTTTTACTACGGAACCCTAAAAATCAAAATAAAATATTGGAGTAGCATTTACTCACAGACGATTCTTTCTTCATATTTTCACTGTATTCAGACCTAAGATTTTCAGTGAGATACGCTGGTGGAGTATCTGTAAAAACTTAGCAAGGTACCTACTAATCCTACGATAATTTTTAAAATCTACGAAACCAGGAAGGTAGGTACCTACTCGGGTGCAGGTAAGTTCATATCGATTACAACACTGGCTACCCTACCCTACCCCTAGGTGAAGAACTGACCTAAAAATGATATCGTTCGGTTTTCACCTCGACAGCCTCGTTGCTCTAGTGATTACAAGCGCGATTGCTAAGCTTGTGGAGCCCTAGGTTCGATTTCCGGATCGGGCAGTGTTATTGGGTTTTTCCACTAATAGAAATTCCAGTAGCAGCCCGGACGTACGCGTAATAAAGGTAGGCACATAGATTATTATGTAGTTTAGGCTCTTTGCTAATAAAGTTTTTCTTATTCTGACTAGTAAGCGATCAATCGTTCAATCGAGGTCGAAAGCATTTGAGGGTCGCGGCCAAGGCTGGTTGACGACATTTCGACGTCTTTACGTCTCGGGAATCCTAAATAGAAGTTTATTTTGCCTATCAGAATCGTATTGCGCAAAAATCAATAGGTACTTAGATCTGGTTGTTAGATCGGATTTTACATAGCTTTCCTCAGGATAATTTATTCAGCTTTATTTTGGTGCAACTATTTAATTCCACGCCAATACCTAAGTAGGTATGTATCATTATAACAATATTATTAAATAGCCTTTGTATGATCAGCACGGGTTAGGAGTAACTGCAGATATAGGTACTTATATGTATTTCTACGGCCCATTGTTCATATATTTTAAATATGTTTCATTCATCATAATCATAACGAACATGAGTCTATAAGACTGATATATTTTTAAAATCGTGGTTTGGCAAACACTTATGTTGGCCCATAATAATTATCTTAGCACTTGTCTCAATATCAAAATCGTCATTAGCGGTATGATACCTACCGAAAGTGTAGTGAACACTTAAAATATGCACGTCATAATAATTTACAGGAAATCTTGATACAATCAAAAAATACAATTACCTATATAATGTAGGTACCTACCTACTGTTATTTGAGGATAGTTTGTTACGAAGTCTATTTAATTAGCTAATTGATGTACCTACCTATGATGTTACCTATTTCTTTGCAAAGCTTATCTAAGTATATAGGTAGGTACTATTATAAAACTGTAAAAAAAGCCATGTCTTTATATTAAAGATATTCCAGAAAAAACATCGGGATAGACTACTGAGACGAAACCATACCCAAAAAAATGTTTCTTTGAAATTTTTGTTTCTGTGTGTGCATGCAACACGCAAAAAGTACTGAACGGATTTTGATGTGGTTTTCAGTTTGGTAGCTTGGGGTTCAACTTAAAAATTATAAGATATAAATCCGGTGGGATGAACCAGAGATACAGCTTGACCTAGCCACCCTTCTTCACTAAGGTCATTTAAAATGGGTAATTTATTGTAGTCCATGCGGACGGATTCGCGGGCAAGCCTAGTGAGATTTATACGTAACATTTCTCTATAGCTATTAAAACTTAGGTAGGTACTATCCCTGTACCTATTGAATCACTTTATTGACATATCTGGTAGGTACCTACGTCAGGCAGGTACCTATCCCGATGACTAAATAGGTTGGATATTGCTAATAAATTAATTATATTTTATGCATTTTTATACATAAGTACATCAAAATTCTGATAATAAAAATATTATGTAAAAACTTACATTGTTTTCTGTCCCTGTGCATTATTGCAGATTATTAATAGTAAGGTATAAATAATTGATAACTTTATATCCATGATTTAACAACTAAACATTTGCCACTCGCGGAAAATAGAAGCGCGGATCCGCGAGCGGTCCGTTTCGCGTGATCGATTCACTACTACTGCGAGGACGCAGGTTGAACTTGCTCTCCGTGGAAAAAGGTTGCGCAGGCGCTGACGCGCTCTAATATCTGAGCTTTTATACACAAAACGAGCAAATTAAAATTTCGCTAGCTTTGTTTGAGGAGAAATATTAACATGCGTCATAGCTTACGATCTTAAAACAGATAAAGTTAGTTTAGAATACGGTGAACAGTGTTTATACACACATGAGGCAATAAATATACTAAACATATTATTTAATTCAGACCATGCAACTTTTATTTCTCATTTAAACATTATTAACAGCATGGGGTTGCATGCAATTTACAGTATATGTTATAAAGTTAAGATCTTGTAGTAGATTAGTTAGTCTTTCAAAGTGTCTTTCGGTATAGGGCAATGCACCTTCAATAAAACTAGCTAAAGCAGGAACTTTTAAGTTTCCAGCAATAATTTCTGGTGCTAATATGTTAAAAACGAGTTGTGCTGCATGACAGTTTTTGTTATTTGTGTTCCATTCTGCAGCAAATTTCAAGAGAGTTTCTTTTTGAGTGTGGTTGATTTCTTTGAGTGTTTCATAAAGTTTTTCATTGCCACCAGCCAGAACCTCATTAACTATTTTTAATACATGCAGTGGTCTTTGCATCCGTAACGCTAATTTCAGAGCTTTAATTAACTGCTTATCATGCAACAAGTTCATCAATTCTTGTTCTTGTAAAATCATTTCTTCTCTTTCTTTTGCTAACTGTTCTTTTCTTTCTGTTGTAACATCTTTTAGTTTTACTAACTTCGAATCAGAGCCACCAGTAATTACAATAGATTCATTCTTATTGACTGCTAATGACCACACTTTACCCTCATGGTTATCTAGAGACATTTTATTTTCAGATGTTTTTATATTCCAAAGTTTGAGAAGTCCATCTGCTCCACTCGACAGTATTTGTTGACCTCTACTAACAAATTCAACTTTCAGAACTGAGCTCTCATGTCCTTCAAATGTCTTTAAGCAGCTCAAATCAGCTATAGACCATAACTTGATTGTACTATCTGCTGAAGATGTCAATACAACTTGATCCACAGGTGAAAATTTCACACACCACACACCTCTTCTGTGTCCTTTTAGTATACCTAATAATGTCAACTCCTCTGACCATAGTTTGGCAGTTTTATCCTGAGAGCCAGTAGCAATCATTTTGTCATTAGGTGATACAGAGACACAGTTTATATCCATCTGATGAGCTAATTCAGTATAAGTAGATTTAATCTTTTGATCACTTGTTGTGGCCTCTTTAGGGACACTCCAGACTTTTAAGCAGCTGTCTTGACTTACAGAAGCAAAGAAATCATTTGATGTTTGTGAAGTAAACACTGACCCAACAGATGCAGTGTGTCTAGCTCCAACTCCAATACAACATACTTTATCATCAGTGTTTTGTAACCAAATTCTAACTGAATTATCTTTGCTTGAAGATACAAACATTTCAGGTTTAGTTGGGAAGCCAGCTAGAGCTAAGACTATATCTGTATGTCCCTTGATAATTTGACAATTCATACTATCAACTTCATAGTATTTTAAGTCTGGGCTATTTGTAGCTACCACCAAGTGTTTTTCTTCTTTTCCTACAAAAATAATATCTAGCATTTCATCCGTAAAACCAATCAACTGCTTCTTACAATCAAATGTCTCAAGATCATGTATGATGATGTTGTGGTCTGCAGTGACAACAGATAAAACATTCCGTAACTCATTAAAAATTAAATGTGTTACAGCTAAGCCTCCCTCCTCAGATGCTGGTGACACAAGACTATTGTCCTGCTCATACATGAGCCTGCTCATCAGGACATTCCACACTTTAACAACACCTTTCTCACCAGCACAAGCAACATAAATACCTTCTGTTTCTAGTTTCTTTTTAAAGTTAGGTATTTTGAATGTTACAGGTAATAGAATTGTGGATTCTATACTTTCATAAACAGGAACTACTCGAAGAGCCTTAGTTTCATTTAACTTCCACAAGATTAACACACGGTCTCTACCAGAACTGACCATATATTCCCCATCAGAAGTAAATTGTAATGAAGTAATTTTGCTAAAATGTCCTGAATAGATGCAATGTTCTTTCCCAGTTTTGGAACTCCATGACCTTATTTTTGTATCATCAGCTGCTCCAAATATCAACTGTTTGTTTGAATCAGGATGATACTTCAAAACAGAGAAGACACCCATTGCACCTCGTAGACTGCTCGTACAAGTGTTGTGTGCTAGATCCCATAGCCTTATGTTGCCATCAGAACCGCCTGAAGCTATATTTTCATCAGTGTATTCAAATGCTAATTTGGCAACAGGTCCTTTATGGCCAGATCTCCAAATTTTTTGTTGTATTCCAGTTTCTTGGTCCCACAATTTCATCAATCCACTTTTGTGTGCAGTAATAACCATTTTATTATTATGAGACATTTGAAAAGTATAAATTTGATCTGGTTCTGCATCTTCTTCAGTCTGTCCAATAATGAGAGTTGTAGAGAATGTGTTGACATCAACCACTTTAATTACCTCATCACAATGGCACAAGAGGTGAACTCCGTCTGTTGTCCATTGGACATCCCCGCCAGTATAAAATGCAGTATATTCTGCAGTTTTCTCATATCTGAAATGTATGCGAAAGAGTATTTAAAGAAAATGCTGAGTCTATAGCCTAGATTATATATTTATGTAGCAGGTAATATTGTAAACACAAACATGTGACACACAGTCACACCTCGAAGTCGGAAACTACTCAAATACCCTAAGATATGATAAAAGCCTATATATATACTAATTCATAGTTAGTATTTATTGCAGGTGTACTTACATTTCTTTTAGTATGCTGGTCATATTATTTTGTTTATTTCGTATTGATACCTATATATAAGTAGTGATCTGATCTAGTACATAACCTATAGATTGATTAAACAACGAATAGTTATTTCAAATACTACAAGTATAGCATAAAATAAATCCAATTATGATTGATAATTTTCATAAACCTAACACAGTAGATGGCAAAATATGGGCTTTTTCTAATTAAACAAAACTTAAAACGCTCAAAACCAATAATCTTTTGCTGATGATGAAATGAAATGTCAAAATTATGAATTCAGATGAATTCAGTGCTCGCTAGAGTAGGTATATATGCATAGACTATACACTAATATATTATTATGTTCTGTGAGTGTCTCCAACTTGCTGTGTCAAAATTACGGTGTTTCCATTCTAAAAATACGGTAGATGATGGAAAATTACGGTAGATTTACTTTTTTTAACCCATTTTGATAGTTAACTAAAAAGTCCTAAACGATTATAACTAGTGATGGGTTTCTGCCCGGGCAAAAACTCCGTTTTGAGTTTATTTATGCCCGGGCATAAACCCATCTATATAGTTGGGTTTCTGCCCGGGAAAAAAACCGTTTCGGGGTTTTTGCCTGGGCAGAAACGCATCACTAATTATAACACCAAAAACCCTATGGATTTCATTTATTTGTAGCTGTGTTATACATAAATGCACAGTAGTATGGAAAAAATCGACACTTTTTTCTAAGAAGTCCGTAATTTGGGTACCACCTAGAAAATATTTTTTTTATTTTACAGTTTGACTCCCCAATAGCCCTACTATGGGGTGTTTCAGGATTATCCATTCTTTCTGGGACATAATTATTTAAAGTAGTCTTTGTTTTACATACCCTAAATTGGCACCACTGCAGAAGACAGCTGTGCACAGAACAATATTACTCTAGCGAGCAGCTGTGAGCTGACTTCTGTTGGTATATAGTAAGGATTGTTGCAAAGATTAAAGTAATAAACCAAGATTGTTGTCAGCGTTGTCAGCTGTCAGCTGTCAGTCAAGCACAGAGTAGGTACTTTTTTATATAGCAGTCAAGTCAAGAAAGGGTTATATACTCTATGGTCAAGAACATCTGTTGTTGTTATATTTCTACATAGCATTGAGGTTATAAAATATTTATAATTTTATATCCGTGTTGGAAAGCAGTCATTTAAAAAAAAATGTTAAAAGTGTTATTAGGCAGTAAAAAGTATAATATCTTCAATAGAAGATGTTGTTCAACTACAAAGGAAAAAGTAGCTCAACCCGAACTTTCTAGTGTTTATGAAACTGTATTTTCATTTCCTTTTATTAGATATATTGCAACATTTCAGAGACTTAAAGTGTATCACTTAACAGCAACATCATTAGCCGTGCCTAGTTGCGGTCTGATGGAAATATTAAATGTTCTACCAGAAGGCGCTTTATTTACAGCTGCCTACATAGGTGAGCTACCCTAAACGTAATCATTCAGCTCCGAGGGTGCTCGTGGGCTCCAGTACCCACAAGGTGACATGACCATGGATAGGCATCAAATCTGATCAGTAATCAGCTTTGAGCGATACCACAGATTGATACCTCAACTTAGTAGAACCTACCTTCTTTTCTACTCTTCTGTATCTCTGTAAATAAATGGTTATTCTCTATACATATTTGTAAAGTGCAACAGCTTTATGTCCTACTGTCTGTTCGCTTATAACTTTAGTTCTACTAGATTGATTCAGATGCAACTTTCACAATAAAATTAAAAATTAATTGCTGTTCGTTAGTCTCACTAAAACTCGAGAATGGCTGGACCAATTGACTTGAAACTTTGTACAGTTGTTGTAGGGAAGCCAGGGAAGGTTTAAACGCCATGCATTGCAACGCATGCTGGGCACAGCTAGTGTAGGATATATATTTTTTTTATTCATTGGTTGGTGTGCATTTCTTGTCTTGCACTTTTTCTGCCCGTTCTTTAAATGAGTTATCAAATGAGTATGAGCAACCATGGGGTTTTCTAGCTGGAACCAGTGGCGTGCCTACAGGGCCAGCCCGAGGGTATTTCGCGTAATTTTTCATGATTGTGTTTTTTGCGAAACAAAATAAGACTTGGTATAGGGAAACTAGTAAAAAATTTTAAAAATTAAATTAGGGCCATGAATTTCTTAAATGTGAATTTTATTATAACTGTTTTAAATAACTTGAGCCATCAGTCCAGGGGCCTATTTGATGTAACCACTCTGCAAGTCTTCACTCTGCACTCTACTCTTCTCTTTTCAAATATTGCAGAGTGTGGAGCGAAAGTGTTCCAAATTTCAATTTTTTGTCTGCAAAATGTGTGTACCTACATAAAACATGATTCAGTTGAAGAGTTCGGAATTTGGAGTGCAGACTTGCAGAGTAGTTACATAAAATAGGCCCCAGATGCTTGCATGCTTATTAATATCTAATACAATACCTATCTACAAACTTCCATATCTGGAAAACCATCCATGACTATAAAAATGCCCATGTTCAATGGTGGATGTTTCATCAGCTACTCTCAAGAGTAAGAATCTGTGAGTTTAAAAAAAAAAAAAATTAAGTTTCATTTACCAGAAACAACAAAATGTGATATTTTTTGAGGTTCAATAACATGGTTTGAAAGGAATGCATTTCTCAAAAGGGTATTTAATATATTGTTTCCATCTGTTACAGGGATCACTGGCACAGCAGTACTGTCACTTGCTGGTGCACCATTCCAGAACATTATTGGATATTTATACATAAGAGTAGATAACAAGAAAATCAAGATATCTTCAGTAGATTTCTGGGGGAAGAGAAAAGATAGAATAGTAAATGTGGATGATTGGTTTCCATTACTTGACATGGCCCCAAAAGCTACAGATACTCTATATTTAACACCACAACTGGCAGATGGAACAAAGTACAAATTGTTTGTAAGATTTGGTAATGTTTTAAATCCTAAAAGAATGGGCCAAGTGTTAGAATGATAATAAGTATTAATATTTATGTGGTAAGGTTAGGAGATCAGATTTAAAAGAAACTACAGAGTCATAATTTTACCAATCTACTTCTTAAACATACAGTAGTATTGAGAACCAAATCTTATAAATAGGTGAATTTAGATTAAATACACTGTTAAAATAACTTGCAAGTGACTTTTCTTCTATAATTTTTCAAACAACTCATCCATGTGTATCTAAGATTGTGAATATGATACTTCAGCAGTATTTAATGTTGAAGTATAAAGGCTTGATAGCATAACAAAAAGAAAATAACACATGCCATTGATTTTTGGCTTGCTTTATTTAAAATGATGGTTCTTAACTTGAGTGATGAAGCAATCCATAAGCTCTCCATTTTGACATAATATTATTATTAAGCAAAAAAAAAGCAACAACTTATGATCAATCAGATATTATCAAACCTGTGGGAAGTACGAGGGTGGATTGAAAAGTTCGTAGCCTGGCCCAGAAATACGTGTAGTAGGTATCAAAATAAATTTATACTGATATGATAGCTTCATATTCTAGTTAATCATATGCCAAACCACAATAAGTTGAGTGGCTTCATTATTTTTCTGTATATTTTTTGTAATTGTTAAAGTTACTAATCTGCCATACATGTGCGAAAATAGAGAAAACTGAAATCAGAGCCGTGATTAAGTATCTGGTTTTAAAAAAATATGACGCCGAACCAAATTAAAGACGGCATTAGGTCTCACTAATTTCACGCACTTTTAATCTTCGTTCGTCTAAAACCATTTTTTGGATTTTATCGATGATTTTCAAATATGTGTGTTAAATGAGTGGAAGTTCCTCCTCGGGTCATCTTCCACGCTTTCTCTGCCTTGTTCAACTAAAGCTTCCCACTTTTCCACTGTGGAATACGAAAGCACAGACTACTCTAATGTGTTACCCATGCCGTCTTTAATTTGGTTCGGCGTCATATTTGTTTAAAACCAGATACATAATCGCGGCTCTGATTTCAGTTTCCTCTATTTTCGCACATGTATAGCAGATTAGTAGCTTCAATTTACAGAAAAATAATGAAGCCACTAAACTTATTGAGATTTAGCACATGAGTTATGAAGGTTATGAAGCTATCATATCAGTATAAAATTATTTTGATACTACACGTATTTGTGGGTCAGGCTGCGAACTTTTCAATCCACCCTCGTATTTTTAACCCAACTATGTTTAACAATAACATACAATCATAAAATTCATAAAAATTATGTAGTTAGTAAGTACCTATATACAAAGGGCACTGGCAGACGCCCATAGAACGCTGGGCCTCAGATTGTGTAAGTCGGTACAGATATGAAATTAGTTTGGTGTGATCGAGTATTTCAAGAGTATTTAAATTCATTTTTTATTTGTTTTTGTACGTAATTGGGTTAAAGAGAAATATTCTTATTTCTGACAGTGAGGTTAAGTATGATGTGAATGATCCAGTGAAGTACAGCCCGACTAATGAGTTCTCAATTTAAAGGTTTTAGTTGTTGTCACCATGATATTCTGTGGAAGCACGCGCCAGCCAGCATGCACCCGTTTTTGTTTTAGTGGTTTTTTCAAAATGTCAATGGCATAATCATTTTATTTCTTATTTATTTCGATTTTTGATTCCAATTCTTAATCTCTAAGATAAATTAGGCAAAGAACAATTAAAATATATTTTTATTTTTGGTTAAGCTTTTATTACTGTACCATATCAAGCCTAAAACTGCCGACGTCCTTTATAAAATCATCCATGTATATTTAATGATTCATTTTGTAACCCAAACATCTTACTTGGCCAGCCAAAAGAAGTTTGTTGGAAGAAAATGCTCATGTTACAGTCCTCGCTACAAGAAATGACATGACTTCTCCATTTGCATGTAAACATTGCAGATGTTTAGAAATAAAAATGGTCTTTGAGCTATAAATAAGTAATTTAGGAACCATGACATTTAGCCTATTTTCTCCAAAGAGTTAAGCAGAGGTGTACACTTGTACAGTACACCCACATTTTGCCAGTCTGTTATGTTTAAGTCCCATGTAATATGGAATTTTGGGAAATGCGAATAATTGGAAGTTCATTCCACATTATTATGCTATTTACATATTTTTTTATCAAAAACTTACACTTCAGTAGACAAATAAAAAAAATATTTGCTACCTATGTCAATACTAGATACACTCAGGGGAAGGGATTCTTTAGTAGGTTCACTATCATTCATAATTCGTATATTAAAGTTTCGAAGCAATTCGGATGCGGAATTGCTTCGAAGCTTGAATATACGACCAATTAGGAATGATAGTGAACTTTGTAAAGAATCCCTTTTCCTAAGTGTACAAATTAATACCTACTGACTTTTAGGAAATACTTATCAGCATACTCACTTAATTAAAAATAGTTTATAGACAAGAATGTTTATCTATTTAATCACTGCCCACATTTCAAATGTCAGACTTTGCACATTGCCCTAAATGACAAACCTAGCTCAAAGATAACTTACTTTAAACACCTGCGATATAAATACAGTAAAAGTTTTAGTACAGTATTTCGACTTTGCTGCGAGGAGCACATAGGGCCAACTATCCTAACATTCACATTGTGAGGATTTTAATACAATTTTGATATAATCACGTGCAAAAAGAAGTCTTAGCTATATAGGAGAAAGATTCAAAATAGAATTTTACAAGGAGTTTAAAGATCATGAAATCTTAGTCAAATAAAACTATAAATACTTAAATTGAAAAAAAAAAAAATAACAATATAATTGAAGTTTAAGGGGCGACGCAGACGACAGAATTTTTGTGCGATCGAGTCTGCAGCGCTCGAACAATCTGCGAATCTTAGTGAACAGATTGTTCGAGCGCTGCAAAGCGTGGCAGACTCGATCGCACAAAAAGTCTATCGTCTGCGTCGCCCCTAAACAAAACTATGAGTACGATGTTGAATGTCGGCTTAGCCACATCACCACGGCGAGTGGCGCCGTTTATACGGCGCCGTGTCGTACCTTTCGGTGCAACATTAAAAGTAAAGTAGCAGTTTCTTTCTAAATATGGACCCCCCTTTCTTCATTCGTCTACTCAATAGCAGAAGAAACTGCTGCTTCATAGGTTATAGCACCGGAATAGGTATGACTATTCCGGATATGTTTATTTTCACAGTAGGTACGGCACCGTGAAAAGGAACGGTGCCGTACCGTTTCATGTTACGGCATGTGGCTAGCCACATTGCTATGACAGATTTTACAAAAATACAGGGTGAATTTTCCAAGTGTGCGTGGATGTCCAAATCCGAAATTATAAGAAATAGTGAAAAATACTCAAAGTTTCTCGGGGCCGATTTTGATAAAAACTAAAACTGCAGCATTAGATTTTTGGAAAATTTATTTTATAATAAGTATAATAAATATGAATACTTAAAATGTGAATTAGTTTATTCAAAATCAACGCTTTCCTTTAGATTGCCGTAAGTCATTATTAGAATTAGAATTTGATCCATAATAGCCAGCGGCACTATCGGTGCAATAAAATAGTGTGTATGGGTTTTTCCAAAATCAACTGGTTCGATTCTTGGCTGGGAATTTGATTTTTCAAAAATCTTAGCATTTTAGTTTTCATCAAAATCGGCCCCAAGAATCCTTTATCCATTTCTTCTAGTTTCAGATTTGGTTTCCACGGACACTCGGAAAACTCAGTCTGTAGGTACCTATATGGTATACATACTTTTGCATGTAATTATACATTACAGAAATTGCATGCCATATCATCAAATTAAAAAATCTTCCAAATGCAAAAGTAGCTTTCTGTTAGTGGCATTAGTAGACATTAGACATAAATTACATATTTTTAATTTGAATTTGGAGCAAGCTTATTTAGATCTACTGATCTAGCTACCATCAGCGGTTGCATTAAACGTCTAGACCATCTGTAAATTTATCTTGAGAAATTATTGTCATCACCAATATCTCACTATGCTTTTTTTATTAAAAAGGTCCAGTCTGGCTTAAACAACTCTAAAGATAATGCTTGTTTAATAAATCGCCCTTGGATATAAATCAATTACTGCTAAAAACAAATCTGAATACTTTGTTAAATCTAATTGGCTGCCTTTATGTGATGTCCCCTGCATTTTAAGTGAGAGTGTACCTGCGTATGTAGGTTTAATAGAATGTTTAGTTGAAATTAACAAATAAAAATTACCACCATAAATGTTGAAACCGTAACTTGTATAGGCTATGCTAAGTTGCCTCTTCTGTTACTTCTTTTAGGGTTCCGTATCAGTGGTAAAAAAAGAACCCTTATGGTGCGACTTCGTCTGTCTGTCTATCTGTCCGTCCGTTTGCCACAGCTGCTCCTTTCAGCAACTACTAATGCTATCGACTTGTGGAACAGTTATAAAGAAAGGTTTTTCCCCTTAATGGCAAATAAAAAAAAAAAAATATTTTTATTAAATATTAAGACATTCCAAAAACAACTGACACAGGCGGGATTGGAACCCGCAACCTCTACCGTACCATGGCCAGAGGTCGCGGGTTCAAATCCCGCCTGTGTCAGTTGTTTTTGGAATGTCAGATATTATAACACTAAGATAAGCATAACATGGCTTTAACATGTTTAAAATTCGCAAAAATATACATTTATAAAATATTGTTATGTATTTTCATTGCAAATGGCGCCGAAGTAGGAGTTCAACATTTTTAAGTGGGATTACTAGTTCAGGTGGCATATATTATCATAATATATCTTTATCTTCACATTTCAAAATATATTTTCGTTTTCTTTCATGCCCAATAGATTTTGACATAATATGATGAAACATGTATAAAAAAATACCATTTCCCCCTTATTTCCGAAATTTGCAAAGCGAAAAATCTAAAATAATTATTGATACTTAGATGTTTACATAAATATTACACGAAAAATAAAACGATGTTCGTAACTAGCAGTTTTTTTTAGAAATCATACAAATTCTTTCACAAACAGCTATGCGGTCCGGTTTTTTACTTTTATAGGTCCAAGGAAGGTACGGACTACGGAACCCTCGGAGCGCGAGTACGACTCGCACTTGGCCGGTTTTTTATGTTTATTAACAGAAATCGTACTACTTCCGCACTTTTTATCAACGTTTTTCACAGTTTTATACATTCATGGCAGTATTCATATAAAGATATTATACAAATTTTGCAAAGTTAATAATATCATAGTTATGTTACATTTCTAAAAAACACAATCACATTTTATTTATGACAATGACAAATCACTGGCAATTAACAATTTTCCTAGTTGCCCTAATTACTACACAGTAACTGTTTTGGTGCCTATTATATTAGTCACATTCGGTTTTGAACATGTTATTAAACCTTCTTGAAGGCCGGATCTTGTACTATAATTAAATAAAACAATGAACTTGCAGTGTAGCTTACCTGAAAGTGACTAATATTTTACTAACATTTCAAAGCTTATAGTTAGGAAGATACTATATTGATCAATCTTGTATAATAGTTTGCACAGCTGTTGTTACGAAATATGAAATCAGACAGTTAAGTTTTTCGGAGGATAAGTAAACAATATGGCCGCAAACACTGACCTCCATATATACAAATATGGAGGTCAGGCCGCAAACCACCTTTAAAAAAAGAATAACCATGGTTGAATAGGGAATCAGTCCTTGCGGCCTACCATGCTTATGTCTCCTCAACACTACGCTATGGCATTATATTTTGGGGAAATTCTCCTGACAGAGAATTAGCGTTTAAAACACAAAAAAAATGCCTACGAGCTGTATGCCAAATTAAAGTAACAGATAGTTGTAAACCATATTTTATTGAATTAAAAATATTAACCTTACCATCACTGTACATCTTTGAAGTGGCAATGTTTGTAAAGAAACATTTTGAACTATTTGAAACCCTTAATAATAAACGGCATCCGAACGTACTGCGGATAAAACCACGCAAAACAGCACTGTACGCTAAGAGCTTCCTAGGAATGGCCCCAAAAGTTTTTAATAAGCTTCCTAAAAGCATGAGAGAGTTAAATGACACTAATAAATTCAAAAGGATACTTATGGACTACCTACATAAAAAAGCCTATTATTCTATCACTGACTATTTTAATGATAATATTATTTAATTAATTTATAAATTTATTTAATTTTATTTATAACATTGACATGATTCTTTTAATCTATTTTATTGAATAAGAATTATGTAATGATGCTTTGAATCCGATTTGCAATTATTGACTAGAAATGTATATTTTTTTAATGTTTAAATTTTTTTTATTATTTTAATGGACATTTGTATGCCAACCGAGGCGAAACATAGTGATACTTAACATCTTATTTCTCTATCACATATTATGTAATACCTATGTTTAGACAAATAAATAAATGAATTGAATTGAATTGAATTGAATTGAATTGAATTGTTTTTTTTTCAAACGCGGTGCTCATTTAGAACACGCGAAAGATACTGTCTAATTTTAGTCACACTAGGTATATCTCTTTCTTACAAATATCATTGAAAAAGAACAAAATATTAAGAACTGCCAAATTAGTCTTCCTACATCCTTATCATTTACGAGAAAATACTTACCTGCGCTTGCAACGATTGCAACAAAATTCACGTTTAAATTTTGACAAGACAACAATCTTATCCCTTTCTCATGATTTTGTTGAAAACAGACATGATGAGACTGAATTAATATTATTCTACTCTTTGCTGAGAATCAGCATCATTGTCTCAAAACGCAGCGTAAATTTGTTGTAATTGCCATTTCAGCTATTTCTAGCGGCGGCCATGATAAAAACTAAATATTTGCCTTTGAAGTGATTTCAGCAGATCACTTCAGACGTTATAGCCGAAAATGATCATGATACAATGAAAATGGCTACAGAGCAATAAGTGTAAACCCAGAAATATATTGACAATGTACTAGATGACTTAAAACCAAGAGAAAACACAACCACATTTTTTAATAGTAAATAATCAACATCACTATAGTCATAAATGTACCTATTTATGAACAGACTCTTTCACAGCTGACAATACTCTTATTGCAGGTTAAATCAATTTAGCATCTCTCTAACAAACAATTTTAGATATTCCTTGAGCAGAATTTGGATTTATAAAAAAATATGATAAAATATTGCAAGTGTGTATTGGTGTTATTAAGTTTATAGCAAATATCCCACACAATCATTTTGGAATTTAATCAACCCAAGCTTGTGCAGGTTGATCTGTTGTGAATGGACTGACCCCATTACGCTCCATGGCTCCTAAAATCTCACAAACATGAGCAGCAACCTCAGCCCGATTCTGGTCAATACCTTTAATGAATGGGTGTTCCAGTAACCTGTTATATTTAGGGCGCTGATTTTCTTCTTTAATGAGGCTGTAAATAAAACATCATATTAGATTTATAGATGCAATCACATACATAGTCTAATATCATACATAGTTAACTTATAATAATCTCAATACTTACCAAGTATTGACGAAGTTTACGAAGTTATTGGAGAATGCATTGTTGGTATTAGTTAGTCTCGGCGGGTCACCCTGTACTACCTGCTGCAACTGCTCAAACACTGATCCCCAGCGCGGGTACGGGAAGGCGCCCGTGGCGACCTCCATGAGCGTGATGCCGAGCGACCACACGTCTGACCGCACGTCGTAGCCACGAGCTCGTCCAGGGTCTATGCGCTCCGGCTATAAGAAAGACAAGCAAACGCTTTAAATGTTTAGGTCGGGCTACAACTAAGTGACAGTCATGAATGTCGAAAAATAAGACAAGACAATTATTTTCTGTCACCATCATTTAAGTTATGTATCGTCTATAAAAAAAAAATAGAGTACCTTTTGAAGGCGAGCGAAGCCGCCTACAAAGGTACTCTAAGTTTTTTTTTTACAGTACAATATATCCTTTTCTATATCCCTGACAATGTAAGTACTTCTATATGCACATGATGATCGTTTCTGCGGTTTAGGCGTGAAAATGTAACAAAAAAACGGACAGACAGAATTACTCTCGCATTAATATTATAAGTTAGTATTTCGACCAAGCTCTGTGGCCCTGCGGCTCTGCGGATAAGCAATGCAGCCTGAAATACAAATAAATCATCAGCCATTAACAATGCAATCCAAACGCTGACTGTTAATCGGTCTAATAGCTGTATTGGTTCACCTCGTAGTTCACCTACACTCTACACTCGCTCGAAACGAAAAAACCGTGCGAACGAGAGCGAGAGACGGTGAATATATCAATCGGACAAGAGGCGACAAATGACGATGCTACCGACCGACCGAATACGTTAGAATGAGACGTTAAAGAAACATGTGAGGTAAATTAAGGGTCTCTATCGTCTATTTTAGTTTATCGCCTAAAAAGACGATAGATTACACATGATGACCGAATAGAGCTAATAAGATTGAAGAAGACTGAACTATTTCACTGTTCGAAACAAACCAGTACAGAGCTATATTTAAAATGACCGAGCAGGCACAAGACTATACAGCCGGCCTAGCATGACCACGATAGAAACGGGTTTTGTCTACATAGAAATAGACAAAGTGACAGATTGTAGAAAAAATTCTACGTTTTATGAATGAAACTGTAGAAATGTTTCTACAATCTGTCACTTTGTCTATTTCTATGTAGACAAAACCCGTTTCTATCGTGGTCATGCTAGGCCGGCAGATGCCAAAAACATTTAGGTAAATAATCATGTAAAGTACCGTACAATAATAAAATACTCACAGCCATGTATGGTCTGCATCCAGCATCCCGTGTGCGTGCTATTGAGTCCACTAGTTTTCCAGATATACCAAAATCACATAATTTTATGTTTCCTCTTCGGTCCAATAAAATATTAGATGGTTTCACATCTCTATCAATAAAAATATTCTGTCTTAGGTTTTTGCGATTATTACACATTATAATAAAACAAGTTTAAACGGATTAAATCGCGTATATTACAGATTTTTACAGAGTTTTCCTGACGTTTCGAACACTTTGCAGCGTTCGTGGTCGCAGGACGACTGAAACCTGAAACTGCAAAGTGTTCGAAACGTCAGGAAAACTGTGTAAAAATCTGTAATATACGCGATTTAATCTGTTTAAACTTGTTTTATTATGAAAATATTCTGTTAGGCTAAATGATCATAATTATAAATAAAATTGAGCAGATAATCGGAAACCTTACCTGTGTATTATTTTTAATTTTTCTTTTAAATAATTTAAAGCTTTAACTGTTGCAAGAGTTATTTTAGCTAAAATGGTTTCAGGTATTCGAGTTTGCATTCTTTCACATATAAACTTATAAAATTTGTCTAACGAAGTATCCATTAACTCCATACAGATCCAACAGTCACCCTGAAATGTGAAGCAATAATTGAATTACTGAAACATTTGGTATGGTATTTGTCTCCTCCAATTTTTTATTGTAAACAATCTAAAAATGAATTCAATACAGACATTAACTATGGAATTATCTTTTGACAGTAATCTTCACCCATATAATAGTAATCAATAAAAATACCTCTTTGAATAGTGCTCCATAGAACTGCACAATATAAACACAATCATTGCTCTTCATGACAACCTCGAGATCCATCAACAGTTGCTTCTGCTCCTTCTCATCAACAGTGGAACGAATACGCTTCACAGCCATCACACGGTTTGTCCTGGAATATTTATGGATCAAAATATGTGAGCTATGACTGTTGAAACCACAATATTATGCACACACAGCCACAGCAGCCCTCACTGGCCATGGTTCTTTTAATAAAGACCTCTTTGTCATACAAGTTACCAACAGCCCTCTATGCAGACCTTGCATGGAGAAGGAAAAATGACAGCCCAAATGCTAGTGAAGAGATAAGAGCTCTTCACAACATACAGTGTGCTAGACTTTTTTGCAGTGGAAATTTTATTGTTTCAATTTGATACCTGCATGCAGTATAAAACAGCTACTTATTAAAATGAATAACACTGACTGACAGACAATGCATGGCTTAACTGGTGGGTACAAAATTGTATGCTTCTAGTGTACAATTAAGCATACAATTGTATGCTTCTAGCTTACAATTTTGCACAAAAGTTCCATAGGTCATTACTAAAAAAGGATTTTTGAAAAATATGGCTATTAAAAATATGACTAGTAAATAAAATTTAATTTACATTGACACAAAAAAACTGGATAATTAATAAAAAAACATGTCTTACTTTCTATGGACCATTTTGTTGACAGCTCCAAATGCTCCTCTGCCTATTTCACCAAGATCCTGCAGATCATCAGATGTGAAGTCATACACTTCTGTTGCAGACAATTGCAATTTTCCTGATGATTGCATGGACGGATATATCCTACATCTGTCTCTGAAATATTTGAACAATGTATGCTAATGAATGTAAATGAACAACATGAACCTTTAAACAATAAATTATAGGTAGGTACTATTTTATTTTTAGTTTACTGTCTTATGGTAAAGTGTTATTCAATCAGATACAGAATTCAATCATGTACATACAGATTATTAACACAAAACATAAAAATAATTGTAAAAATATTAATAGACAATCAGTAAACACACTACCTTGTGTTTTCAGGCAATACATCTCTTATGGTACGTGACGGGACTCGGGGTCTCTGCACCGGAGGGGGGTTTGCAGGAAATGGCATGAATGCTGCACCATCACCTGATGGACCTCCGGCTATTTGCAGGTTTAAACCTTTGCGCTTCTCCAAACCAAATAAATTCAATTCAGGCTTCGGCATAGTCGGTCTACTTGGGCCTAAAGAAGTTTTGAATGTTAATATACAAATTTGTATGAATATTGTAACTAAATACTCATAAAAAGGATGTATTA
Organism: Thalpophila matura; assembly: GCA_948465475.1. NCBI lineage: Eukaryota > Metazoa > Arthropoda > Insecta > Lepidoptera > Noctuidae > Thalpophila > Thalpophila matura. The sequence goes on along the minus strand of OX419185.1, from coordinate 9,058,911 downwards.
CAACGTATAAATTTGCCTGATATTTATTACCTTGGTTTGATGACACTTCGCCATTCTTCGACATTTTTATCTTACACGAAAGCGTTTATTAAAATGTTTTCACTATTCTTTGGTGCAAATTACAGCTTCCAAATTCTCCATTTGAACGTTTATAATACGAAAAAATTGGTCACGTTTTCATATTAAGCCATGTAAATATAATGTCGAATGTAAGCATCGTACCAATCGACAACATACGATTCGACCGACGACGACGATGGCATACGTTTGACAGCTGCCTTCAGGGCTGCCAGGTGCAAAACACAGAACAATATTACTCTAGCGAGAAGAATATCAACTTCATAGTAAAAATGTGAGACGAATTTGCACGCCATCTAGTGGGATCCCAGTAAATCCAATGAAAAAAATTATATGCCCACCTAGAATAGATATTATTTTATTGACAGTAAGACAATAAAATATTATCTATTCATAAAGGTGGGCATATAATACAAATTAATACATCTTGAAAAGCTGGAAATCCACAATTGACGCACTTTCCTATGTTTTACTTTGATTAATTGCGAAACAATTCTCGTTCTCACAAAGAAATCTCGAAAGAATCACTATCTCACTCAACACAACACTTTTTCACCACAACGGCGTAACAGTATGCCGACTCAACGTTATGGTGGAAAAATCAGAAACAGTTTATCGTTATAAAGCACAACAAATAAACAGAAACAAGAAAAAACGACCAACCATAACAGCAGACATTTATCATATGGTGTTGCCAGAGCAAACTACCAGAGTCCATTTTTTAAATTCAAATTTATTTCTAAAGATATAATTATTTTTCCAAATTTCGTTTAGAGTTCATAATTTTAATTATATAACCGTAAAAAAAATAGGTGTTAGTTATTAAGCTACATTTTAAATTAAATTAATCATGTTTATGTCATAATTTGTTACACGATATTTCATTTTATTTTACTTGGTAACATTTCATTGTAATTAGCCTGTTAGACAGAGTCATCGATATCGCTATTCTTATCATGAACTGGAACCCACCTTGTGTCCAAAGTCACCCATACACAGTTGACCGAGCCTGGTGCAAAAATGGCGTGATCGTACGACAACTACAAAAAAAATCGTATGCCAAGGTTTTGAAATGAAAAGATCGTACAACCTAAAATAAAAGTACAAAGTTTTTAAAAATAACAAAAAATCGTTTAGTTTTATTATAGAAATGCAATAGAAGAAACAAAGAAAGAAAACATATTTATTTGGCACATGCCTTAAGTATACCTCCACAATAAAACAGAAAAAAGATTAAAATGAAAACTTAAAACTACACAAATAAAACTATTTATTAGATTTATCTACCTACGTACAGCAGCGGTGTTATTCACAAACGTCGAAAACAGCCTTGTTAAGATAATACTCATTACTCCAAGCTCTGACGAGAGGCAGAGTCAAAGAGTATAGTAATAAACCAAGGCAGAGTTTGGTTGGATCTCTAAGTTATCTATGGTTGAGTTGTTTTGGAAATTGAAAAAAATAAAAAAAGTAGGTAGGTCTAGGTAGGTATCTATTTGGGATTTGGGGTGTGATGTCAAATTAACTTGCAAAAAAATATTTACTTTGGTTATTTGGTGCTATCATATTGAATTAAAGTAAATTTATATATGTGGTGGTAAGATGTCAACAATTATAAAATTTGATATCAAAGAATTAAAAAAATTTGCTAATGATAAGAATTCATGTATTATTGAAAAAAAAGTGACTCAAAACTTAGCTCTACAACCCTGGTGTCTTGGAAACCTCAAGGAATCTATTAAAAACTTGTTGGATTACAAAATAGGGAAGTTTGATAAAGAGTAAGTTATTTCTGTTAATATTTTTTCTACATCAGACATTCCGGTCAGAGAGTCGCCTTAAAATTTAATCAATTTCAAGGAAATTATGATTATTTGACTTTTCCAGGTTCAATGGAATTCTTTTATGTTACAAAAACCTCAGAATCCTGCAGAATGTTGGAACCATAAGAAATGATAATGCAGATATTCACTTTCAAGTTCAAGCAGACTATTTTATATTTCGCCCTTTTGTTGGAGCTACATTGACAGGAGTTGTTAATAAAAAAAGTACCACACACTTAGGCATACTCGTACATAGGTAACAGTCACATGTATTCATTAAAATGTTTGCCATGAACACTATCAAAATGATAAATGTAGTCTTAAATAAACTTCATTTTTTTACCAAACATTACCTATTCAAACAAACTAGTTGTGAAATAGGTGCATATACAGCACATCAAATGTTGTGCAATCACAGGACAGCAAAGAGTGTTTTGGTTTTCTAAAATGTGTAAATTATATTTCAGAGTGTTTAATGTTGTTATACCAAGACCAACAGAGGAGCCCGGTAATATGTGGGTAGGCTCAAATATTCAGGAAGGGCAAGAAGTCAAATTCAGAATAGTTGTCCTAGACCTTTATGGAGCCTTACCATATATTAGGGGAGAACTGGATGAGAGGTACTCTATACTATTATAAAATTGTAAAAAAGCCGTGTCTGTACATTGAAGATATTCCAGAAAAAAATGTTGGGATAGGGTACTGGGACGTGACTATGCCTGAAAAGATTTTTTTTTGAATTTTTGGTCTGTTTATCTGTTGGTGCGTGCATCACGCAAAAAGTACTGAATGGATTTTGATTCGGTTTTCACAGTTCAATAGCTTGGGTCCTACTTAAAATCTAAGCTGTTTCATCTAATTCCGGTGGGATAAACCAGAGATACAGCTTGACCTCTTGGTAAGCTAGCCACCCTACACTACGGAGGTAATTTAAACTGGTCATTTCACTGTAGTCCATGCGGACGGAGTCGCGGGCAAAAGTCTAGTATTATAATATTATTGAGTTTTTTAAAGATGAAGCCTAATTCTCATAAGCATGCTAGTCGCATGTTGTGAGTCGACATTATCCAGCACCACCTCAGTGGCTAAATTATTTTTTATTCAAATTATGCTAAACCAAATGTGCCAACCCGTTTAAGCGTAGATGCGCCATTCCTGAAAGAGTGCCTTGCTCAGCACATTGTAAATCCTGGTTAAAATAACCTATGATTTAGTATGACTATGTAATAAATAACAATGCCAAATTGATAAGATTATGGGAGCGCCTCCGCAGCCGGCGGCGGCTCCCAAAAATAACGTCGTTGGGAACCGCCGTAGCCTTGGAGTAGCGGTGATACCAGACGAAAATAATTTCAAACTACCGTAGCAGCAGATTAATGTTGCCGTGTTTTAAGTTGAAATATCTACCTTAGACTGACTTTTAAATTACAGTGTCAATGTAAAACAAAATACAACTTTTTTGGACTTACAAGGGGGAGGGTGGTGGTCGACGGAGCCCCGCTAGGCGGGGCTCCTATTTGTCTGCAAGGTTAAAAGTAACCTAACACGAAGGGGTTGACGGGGGCTTCGTTCGCTCGCTTTGCTCGCTTACTGAAGCCCCCGTCAACCCCTTCGAACCTAATTGTCCGTGTCGGGGTGTCCAAGTTCCCGAGCTCGCTTCGCTCGCTCTTGGACCCTAGTTAGGTATGTTACTCAAATGAAACATGAAATGTTTTTTTATTATGCCAAATTGCCAACCCCATTTCCCGCTTTTTTCACAATGTCAGCGCCGGCTGCCAATTTAGCAACCGGAGGCGGCTGCAAATTCAGGTCACGGCGGCGGTCGCGGAGTCACTTCCTAAGATTATACATATTAAATACATCCATAATTCAGTTTTCATAGCATTACTTTCGGTATAAAAAATCCTATAATTAATAACTATGTAGTAATGAGATTTCAATCCTTAACGTGTTTGGTATTAAAGGATTTGACCTTGAGAAATATAGTACAAAAAGTAGTCCACAATAGAAGTCAAGCAAAAGGCTTTCAATTACAGATGCCACAAATAGTGATTTGGCCAAATACTGAATATACGGACACACTATCGGCCGAAGCACACGGCAAAGTATGTGCTTTTGTATTTCGTGCGTGATAGAGTCTTATTGCTGTGTGTGAGAAGATGCATTATTATTTTGTTCTTTATTATATCACATTGTGTTACTTAAATCAATCGTTTGCGACCACCAAATGCTTAAATAAATTACCTACTAGCGACCCGCCCCGGCTTTGCACGGGTGCTACAAACCGTCCTCTTGAATCACTATCTATTAAAAAAAACTGCATCAAAATCCATTGCGTAGTTTTAAAGAGGTATTCCATGAAGCACACCCAAACGAAGCACACCCAGACGAAGCACACCTAAAGTATGGTGTGCTTCGTCTGGGTGTGCTTCGTTTGGGTGTGCTTCATGGAATACCTCGTTTTAAAGATCTAAGCATACATAGGGACAGGCAGACAGAAAGCGACTTTGTTTAATATTTATACTATGTAGGTAGTAACTTTCAATAGTCACAAAACACCACTGATAGATTTTAAGTATTAATTAATTTGTAAATTTTAATGGATACATTTTGTTTTTTTCATGATTTGATATTCAGTATAAAATTAATGTATTTTTTTTTGTGAATACTATGGTGATGTGCTACCTGCGGGAAAAAGCGTTTGCACGGTTCGCCAGAGATCGCAGGTTCAAATCCTGCTCGCGACATTCGATTTTTGAGAATCTCTGAAATATTTAATAACTTGATATTCAGTATTCGGCCGAATAGTACGCACTATTCGGCAGAATATCGAATATCAAAAAGAGTATCCGAATACCGAATAGTAAACAAATATTCCTGGCATCTCTAGTTTCAATGATGATGAATGATTGAGAAATCACCCCCTTACGTTAATGGTCTTAATTGCTTAAAAAAATTAAATTGATGATTTATAATATTATTATGTTTATGGTCAGTCTTTTTTTAGATCTTCTGTAAAACATGTACCTACCTATTTCCAATTTCATTTTCATAAAATCTAATTGTTTAATAATTTCTGTAATTATATTCATTTTAGATGTTTCAAGTTGGGTCCTGATGGGGATGATGATGAGGAAGTGGACAAAAAATCAGCACACACCATCAATGTATCCTATGTCGACTTTGACAAGACTAAACCATACAGTCAGAAACAAATTGGAGATGGCCTTCCATATTCAACTACAAAAAATACTTCAAAATTAGTAAATTCAAGCAAGCACCAGCACAAGAATAATTCTGCGGCGGCAGACAATCATATTCAGGCAGTTAATGGAAAATCTGGTTCCTCAAAAACAAACAACATTGAAAGTGAGATTAGTATGTCAGAAAGGAACAAAATTAAGAGGCAAAGTAAACTACTAGAATCTGAGCAGCAGCAACCAGAGGCCCCTTCCAAACCATCTAAAAAGCACAAACGTGATTTACAATAACTTTGTAGGTATAATTTAATATGTTAGCCGCCAAACCTGAATTCAGGCCAAACTAGTTTATCCTAGGACAAACTAGTTCTTTCTAAAAACTTTAGACTTAATTAGTTTGGCCTAGGCCAGGGGTCGGCAACCTTTTGAGACGGAAGAGCCAAAAGTTACAATTTACAATATTCATTCTTCATCTTTCATTCCTGTTTTTAAAGAACCACGAAAAAAAATCGATCCAATATTATATGTATACCTAATTGATTTTTTATTTTAAAATAAACGACTGACAACACGTCGCAGCCGGGGCGGTGCGGGTGAGACGCGAGTGGAAGTGACTGAGAGATAGAGATAGATTTTTAACGGTTTTGATAATAAAACATACCTACTCGTCTCCGCAGCTTTGGCTTATTTCTCGTCTTCAGCGACCAGCCTTAGCCGCTACGGCTCATAAATATGATGCCTACGCTTTGTTACGGCGGGCGGAGGCAGCTCTCCCTACGCGCCTCCGGTTTTTATAAACACTTTAGGGGTAGGGCAGACAAGAACCACGTGGAGTTGGGGTTGACTAAGTCGGTTCTGCAGTCTATCTTATATAATTATTATATAATAGTAGTACTAGCTTCCGCTCGCGGCTACGCCCGCGTTTTTCGGGATATTATATTATACATATAATACAATATAAACCACGGAATAATGTGATATAAACAGTGGCGGCCTTTGCCATTGCGAGGCCCTTGTTCTTTGTGTAATTTATGTAAATTGAAAGTAAGTATTTTTGATGATTATTGATGATTGACGAGAAATGCAAAGTTAACTTATATACAAATAAATGTAGAGTTTTAAAATGTTTAGGTATTTACTTTTTATATTGACTCGTAGCGTTGAAAATTCCGAAAAAAAATCAATTTGTTTTTTTCCACGAAAAAAACCAATCGTGGTTTTATCCCGTTTTTTTCGGAAAAAATCCGAAAAATCGCAGGACGAATCTTTCCCGCCCCCCCCTCACCTCCACGCCCGCCGCTCCGTTCGCCACCCCCTAAGGCCGCCACTGCATATAAACCTTCCTCTTGAATCACACTATCTATTAAAAAAAAAACCGCATCGAAATCCGTTGCGTAGTTTTAAATATCTAAGCATACATCCCTATGTATGCTTAGATATTTAAAACTACGCAACGGATTTCGATGCGGTTTTTTTTTTTTTAAAACTACGCAACGGATTTCGATGCGGTTTTTTTGCGGATGCTGTCCCTATATACAGCGGGAAGTGACTTTGTTTTTAGGGTTCCGTACTAAAATGGTAAAAAGGGAACCCTTATGGTGCGACTTCGTCTGTCTGTCTGTCTGTCACACCTGCTTATTTCAGCAACTACTTATGCTATCGACTTGAAATTTGGAACAGTTATAAAGAATGCTTGTTCAACTTTATTGCAAATGAATAAAGTCCAAAAATATTTTTATTTTCATTGCAAAAGGGGCCGGAGTGGGGTCCGAAATTTCGTCCGGGAATTTTGTCCGGGGTTACTAGGTCAAGTGACATATCATATGAAAGGGCTCTTGATCTGCACATTTCAAAATATATTTTTATTTTATTTTATGTCTCACAGTTTTCGACATATGATGAAATATGACCAAAAAAATACCATTACCCCCCCTTTTCTCCGAAGTTTGCGGGGCGAAAAATCTGAAATAATTAGAGTTGATAGGAATTGACCCAAATATGTCCCAAAAATAAAACGATGTTCCTAATTAGTACAGTTTTTTCAAAATCATCAAAATTCCTTCACAAACAAACTTAGTTATGCGGTCCGGATTTTTTCACTTTATACGTCCAAAAATGATACGGAACCCTTGGTGCGCGAGTACGACTCGCACTTGGCCGGTTTTATACTATGTAGTGATTAGTGATAGATTACATTTACCACGCGTCGCGCGTGGGATTATGAATTATTATCAATCAGTTCGGCTTAGGCTAAACTAGTTATGCAATAAGTTTTTAGGACAAGCTAGTTTGTCCTAAGACAATGGTTCCCATCCTTTTTTTGACCAGGGACCACTAGGACTTTTTAATTCAGTGTGCGGACCCCAAGTTCAAAGTAAAAATTCGTCAAGCGTCGCGCTGCAGCACTGTCTGCGTAAATATTGATTTATGGGATATAACTCTGTTTCGCGGTACCTACTTAATTTTGTACTAGCGGACCAGCTGTTGAGCAAACTAGTTTGGCCTGGAATTGGGTTTGGCCGATAACATACATTTATAATTCAAGTTTTACCAATTGTAAAATTTCTGAGTATTTAATTTTAATATACATACTATTAAAATATATTTATTTTGTATATTATTTGCCCTAAAATTCGTTACATAATTATGTAGTATTTACGTTATGTTTTAACTATTTACTTTTTAGGATTCCGTAGTAAAGCTAGGAACCCTTATAGTTTCGTCATGTCCGACTGTCCGTCTGTCCGTCTGTCACACCCTCGTCAAATCTACAGTTCATAACCAATTTGTATGACACTTCGTAGGTAGATGTCTTCCATAAGCCGCCATAAAGGCCGGTAGTGAAATTAAGAAAAATAAAATAATTAGGGGGGGGGGCTCCCATACATGAAACCGGGGGATGAAAAAAAAATTTTGCCCCGTCATGTCCCCACATGACGGGGTGCGCGCAAAAATTTTTTTTATCGTTGGATAGGTCTCGAAAACTGAGACATAAAATAAAAATATATTTTGAAATGTGCAGATCAAGCCCTTTCATATGATATGTCACTTGACCTAGTAACTTTAAAATATCGGACCCCCACTCCGGCCCCTTTTGCAATGAAAATAAAAATATTTTTGGACTTTTTTCATTTGCAATTAAGTTGAACAAGCATTCTTTATAACTGTTCCAAATTTCAAGTTGATAGCATAAGTAGTTGCTGAAATAAGCAGGTGTGACAGACAGACAGACAGACAGACGAAGTCGCACCATAAGGGTTCCTTTTTTACCATTTTGGTACGGAACCCTAAAAACACCCTAATTTCAATAGAGAGGATGGTTGGCAATTACCACCTGTTTGGAATCCTGTCCTTAAAATAATCAAGTCCCAAACTTTACACCGCACTACAAAACATCGAGACACCGTGCGTGCTGGAGCGATTATTGTGTGCATCGAAACGAGTACGATTCGAATAATATCGATTAAAAATAAATCTTGTGCGGGTAGATTGAGATTATTTTTTCTATAAATTAGCTGTCATGACTGTCATATATTTTATAGAAACATTGATATTTTAGTCGACATTTTAATGGCAACACTTTATAATAGTTTAAAAATAGAGGTGAGTAGAGGAGAGTCTTACTATTCTGTAGTATATGTTTTAATGGACATCACAACTCTAGAAATCAATCTTCCTTTAGTTAGTTTTATTATCGATAAAATACGAATGAATATTGTACCGCCAGCAAGTCGTACGATCTGTGATTGTGATTTTAAATTATACTAGTTTAAGTCTGCCAGTGTTGAATCAGTAATTAAATAAATGTGTTAATCAAGCGTGCGTTTGCAATTGAAAAAACCCACAATCAGAACATAATAATGACGCCTACCACCTCACAGTCGTCCTGCGACCACGAACGCTGCGAAGTGTTCGAAACGTCAGGAAAAATCTGTAATACACGCGATTTAATCCGTTTAAACTTATTATAAGAAAACTGTTCTAATTTGTGTCTCCAAAAGTTATTCAGTTCGTTATGCTGATTCGATGCGGTGTAGATGTTTTGTTTTCAACAGTAGACAACATCATTTAGTCAATTTCGATGTGGCATCTTCTTAAGATATTGGTCAAATGTCAGTTTTAACATATTTTTTTCATTTGTGGTCACGACAGTAAAAAATTGTAAGTTCCAAAAGGACGTCGGCAGTTTTGGGCTTGATATTGTACAGTAATAAAAGCTTAACCAAAAATAAAAATATATTTTAATTGTTATTTGCCTAAATTATCATAAGAGATTAAGAATTGAAATCAAAAATCGAAATAAATAAGAAATAAAATGATTATGCCATTGACATTTTGAAAAAACCAATAAAACAAAAACGGGTGCATGCTGGCTGGCGCGTACCTCCACAGAATATCATATCGACAGCAACTAAAACCTTTGAATTGAGAACTCATTAGTCGGGCTGTACTTCATTGAACCTCCACAGAATATCATGGCGACAGCAACTAAAACCTTTGAATTGAGAACTCATTAGTCGGGCTGTACTTCACTGGATCATTCACACCATACTTAACCTCACTGTCACAAATACGAAGATTTCTCTTTAACCCAATTACGTACAAAAACAAATAAAAAATGAATTTAAATACTCTTGAAATACTCGATCACACCAAACTAATTTCATATCTGTACCGACTTACACAATCTGAAGCCCAGCGTTCTATGGGCGTCTGCCAGTGTCCTTTAGTCCGCATATTTCGGGCAGTATGTCGGTAAGTACAAAGATATCGTCTTCTAGGTTCCTAATTCGAAATTTATAGTCAATGACTAGCGTATGTTGGGTTTTATTTAAGAAATCGCACTTGATTTGTGACCGGTATTCATTGTTGAAGTTAGTTTCTTCAAGTGTGTTTGTTCGTTATGTGTGTTAAGTTGTTTTCATAAAGGAGACGGTTCACTTATCTTAACCGAATACAGCAAAATAAAAAAAAGGGTAATCTTATTCATCATTCTTGACAATTCAAAAGTGCCTGTAAATGGTCTAATTGAAATAAATGTGTTGACTTTGAAAAATATTGACATAATTTTTTTTTAATATAAGCTTTCTGCATTTCTTCGTAATAAACTTTAAGGCTGGTTTTAGAGTCATGCCGATCCTCGGCGCCGACCGTCGGCGCGTAGCTAGTCGGCGCTGACCTGTAAGCGCGAAATAAAAACGCTCACTGGTTGTAGAGGCGCGTCGCTGCGTACGGCCGCGCATAACTCAGCGCTGACGCTCATCAGCGCCGACCGGTCAGCGTAAATCAAAACGAATTTTACTTGACTTATTTCTAACTTCCAAGTGAACATTGACCTTTACATTATTCAAGTACGTTATAGTCACAGACATAGTGGTTATAGTACAGTTTTTGACGACCTTACCCATATGTCATTATCTAATGTATGTAGTTGTATGAGCGAGTTCACACAGAATACAATATTTCAGATCCATAAAAAAATACCAATCCGGCAAAATAAGCAGCAATCCGTTTTACAGGCGTTTAAACGTATATGTTATTAGCGTATGTTATTGTATGAGCCAGTTCACACACATGTGACATGACAGTATTCCGGATCCCAAAAATCCCACACACAACGGAAATATTGATCCGTTTTATTGGATCGAAACCGCGTGAGGCCAGGCACGAGGGTGCGTGTGGTGCGCTGTGCTGCACGCAGCCGCCATTTGCCAGTTTCATTCCTAGAGTAGTGCAAATGTAAAATCGGTCCTGTAAATGCTGTGTGAATGGCTTACCACGAGCTCTTAGAGCAGGACAGAAATTGAACTGCCCTGCTTTTTTGTACTATGACATCACATTAGCAGGCCTGCGGCAGGCCTGCTGAGTTGACGTTTATGAAAACCGTTCACCTTTTTTTTTTTGTATAGACTTTTCATACCATGACGTGCTAGCAAAGCGTTTATTGAACGTCTGTAATGTCAAAATAAACCATCTTGAAAAAGTTACTATTACACAAGCTTATTCAACATTGTTTTGTTATTTAAATTGATATTGAAGGTAAGCTGTGAGGACTTGAGCGACCGTCTGACTAATATCACACATTATGAGGTTGTGAAGTCAATATTATATAAAAATATGAGAAATAAGTGCGTAAACAAGACTTTTTATTAGCTAGGTACTTAAATATAATATTTGTAGGTGTATGACGAGTACGAATTATTTAACAATAATCTGGAGAATGATTATCGATTTATCGTAAGTATGATATAAAGAAACTGACGGCATCGCCTTATGGAATTATTGAATTAAATGAGCCTTTTCATATTAATGAAAGGGAATTTATGAATCAATATAGTTGGACATTACGACTTCTTTGTGTTCGACTAAAAACAAAAAATAAAATCACCAAAATGTACCTTAAGAAATTAGGAATTTATTCAATTTCTAATTGAATCAATTACTAATTTATTTTGCAACAAAGAATAATTTGATTTAGGTTTTGGAACGTAAGCAAAGAATTAGATTTAGGTTTTTGAACGTTGTTTATTTGACTGGAGTGTATAAGATGGAGGAACAGTTCAATGCAAGTGTCAGTGTATGAAAAATGTCCATCAAAATGTGTTAAATTAGGGTGGCGCTTCTGTGCTACATTCATACCATACCATTTGCATATGCTAGCGTCACTTTGAAGGGGTTTTAAACTATTATTTTACTACTTAAAGCTGGACACTTTTTCAACTTGTCTCCCGTAAGAGTTAATACTCCTCAATTTACTCTCCTTAACAATGACGTAACAGCAGGCCAGAGACAAGCTTTACTATTCAACTTCGTTCAATAATCGTTCACCTTTAGTACTGTCATGGTACGATTTTTAGCGATTCAGCAGCAGGGTGGCAGCAGGCCTGCTTTAGAACTGACTGGAAATTGAATGGTTTTCTAAAAGCTCATGGTAAGCCCCCAGGTAAAATCGGACGTTCTATGTGTACGCGCCTTAATGTATAGGAGGCGAATTAATACGATTCGACTCGGCTCTCTAGTCGATGCGGGCCTTAATGCGCCGTCTATAGATCCTATGTCTATGGTCTGTCACCTTGTTGTCATTGGTGTGATTGGTGTCAAAAGATGGGTTAATACCGATATTTGTCAGTATTAGTTAATATGAATATATTCGTCAAGTGATATTATAATATTTTAACTAATATATGAATATTACTGATATCGTATCGTACGTATCACTATTCTATTCTTGTAGGTAATATGTTTATTTTACCAAGCGATCTTATTAGTTTATAAAGGATGTATGCTAGGTTTATATGCTTTGATAAATAATTTTAATAATAGCATAATTACGAGGCACTCATTTAAATAATGATTTACGACTAACGTTTTAATAACTTATTTCAGTAAATGTTGTTATGATCTTAATAATAATACTGGGGGAAAAACCGTGGTAGGTAATAAAACTAATATATCTCCAATAATTTTACTATAAAATAAGTAAATGTAAATTAATACACTATTAGAAACTCTACTAAAGAGTCCAGTCAAGAAATCTTAAAAAGAGTTGTTGTATTTGTATGTAAAATCCCGGATCGCCATGATATAAAATATCCAATGGAAAATAGTCCCTAAGTTCTGTACAATAGAGATCGAATACCCGCCAGACGCTCTTATTGGTTAATCCATTCGGTCATTCATTTGGCTCGCTCGCTCGCACCATCTTTACGATACGAACGACACAGATATCCGTCACGAATATTCACGAATATCAGATATTATCCAACCGATGTTGAACGATCAGTGTATAAATAAAGTGGATACGGAATATTAGCATATCAGAATCCGTCGGATTACTGATATGTGAATACGCTTAATATTACTAATATCTTAATGAATACGAATATATCGGTCACATCTTTAGGTGTCAATGTCAGACAGACGAAGACGACATACGACACTAATGATACGATATCCGAACCGTCACTTCCTTCACTTCACGAACTTCACGTCACTTGGTATAAATAAAAGTCCGAGGGCCTGAGGGTTATGATGGCTGAATAGGAATAAAGATAAATCAGTGGAATTGTAATTTTAGAATAAAGACAACATGGCTAATAATATCAGGCTTTTAAACAAATGTATGCTGTGGTGCCCACCGTCTTCCTTGCTTCCTAGGTATGTTTAATTTTAGTCACAACAGCGTTTTCCCTACTAGGTTGAGTTAGGTTGACTTCCAGGTTAGCTAGATGCGGCGGAATAATGACCTATACGATATTCGATACTGCTATCTGACGTCCATAATCCAACCCGCCCCTAAGGCGACTATCTGACCCAACTACAGGTTAACGTAGGGCTGCCATCCGTCCGGGGTTCCCCGGATTTGTTCTAGTTTAGAGGGGGACCGGGGAGCGTCCGGTAGGGGTTTCAAAAATTTTGATGAAAAATTTAAATGAAAATTTTTTTGGGGGGCATCCGGGAAAAATACTCAATGTCACCCAAATGTCCGGAGTTTTTAAAGTTTTTGTCCGGCGTCAGCAATTTAGGTGATGGCTGCCCTAGGTTAACGGTATTCTACAGTTGTCACTATTATCACCACTAATGTTAATACAAATTCTGAACATTCTGTTTTCATATTTATCTGATACATTATGTATACTTACTACTTGTATGAGCAATAATGTGAATTATACAAACTATATCTATTTTATAATGTTAAATAACTAATTTATACAGTATCTACCTATCAGAGGCGAAGCGTGAAGAGAAGCCGGTACATTAAAATAGTAACAAAATTATGAATAACTCCATTTTATTTGTGCCATACCTATTTGTTTATTCAAAATACGTAAATACAGTTAGTAAACAATAGGTATGACATAGTAAAACGGAGTTATTTATAATTTTGTTACTATTTTATTGTACTGGCTTCCCCTCACGCTTCGCCGCTGCTACCTATTATGTTTTAGAATTAGTTTTAGCTAGTACAAAAAAATAAGGTCAAAGTATAGACCAGCATAAATTGGTTATGTACCTACCCCCTTTTCTAAGGTACTATCTAATGCTTAATGAAATATATGATAATCATTTGTCTGTCGCACTTGACAGACACAATTGATTTTGACCTGAATGAGGCAGATTTTTCAAATGTGACAGATGGAGGGCTAATTTTAATACTATGTTTAAACTGTACCTGTATTACTGGGCCAATTCATTTAATATCTTATGATGATTTCGACTGTAGAATTTCAGGAACACTGCAATCCAGAGAATATTCAAGACCCACCAGTTTCCCAGACTTTTTTCAAAATCCAGTCTTTAGAAAAGAAGACCAAGCTGTACTTATAGCAAGTTCAGAGTTGGCTAAGGTAGCTGCCTTGCCTGTGAAACCACCAGCTGTATATGAAACCAGTTCAGTATATCATGATCCACTGGTAAAGTAAGTTTAACTTACACATTTCTTACTTGAAAGCCTTTAATATTAATCAATGGAAACTATACTACATAATTTATTGTCCTGATTAAGCAGTTCACATTATTTTTGGTAAATGGGCTGTCCTTTTCCAAAAAAAAGTTTGTTTTAGCTGTTGGCCTAGTGCTGCATAATAACTATTAATTATCATGTTTTTATTTCAGTAAAGTAATCAATCATGTAATGGAAATGGGAAAGAAACAGTTGGCTCGTAGTCTTGTTGAGAAAGCATTTGAAAATATTAAGAGGTCACAGATTGAACGCTACCACTTGGCATCGACACCTGAAGCCAAAGCTAAAATAGAGCTTGATCCAAAGAAAATCTTGCACAAAGCTATTGAGAACTCAAAACCACTTCTACAACTTCAACCTATTAAGAGAGGAGGCATTACATATCAGGTGATCATTATCCATTCGTATAGAGATTTATCATACTAAAAAGATACCTAACAATTATTATATACAAACCAGGCGCAGTCGCAGCCGACGATTTTGGGGGGGTCATACTGCAGCTGAAGGCTTCGGGTCATACCGATTAATGCCGACGTGCTATACCGTGAATTACCGTGTTTGGCGCATTTATGTACGATTTTGGGGAGAGCCATGACCCCCCCCCCCCTGGGACCGCGTCTGATACAAACTATTATAATAAATCATAGTGTCATACATGATAAATATTTTATAGGATAATAATTATTGGATGACATGATGTAATCTGTTAAAACTTCTTTAATGATACCTAATTGCTTTCTAAAATATTAAGTCATTAATAGCATGTTAAAAAGAGTTTTATTTTTATTGTACCAACATCATCACTTTTTTTCATCAATTCATATTTGTATTGTAGGTTCCAGGACCCATTACTGAAAAGAGATCTTTGTTCCTGGCAATTAAATGGTTATTAGAAGCCACAAACGAAAAGGAAAGAACAGTTCATTTCCCAAAACAATTTGCTTGGGAACTTCTTGATGCTGCCAACAATACTGGGAAAGTTGTTAAAAGAAAACAGGATTTGCATCGGCTGTGTGAAGCTAACAGAGCTTATGCACACTATAGGTGGCAATAAATATAAGTGTCAAGCTGCTTCAATTATATATATTAGTTGTTTTTAATGTATTAATTATATGAATAATGATGTGTGCCTGTTATTATGTTAAAAGTACTTTTTTGACATAATATTAAAATAGTACATTGTAGATTACATCATAATGGTTAGTTTTATTTCATCAGGCTGTTTACCGGTTCAGGCTGTATTTATTTATTCATATTTGATCTGTATGGGATGATATTTGTATTGGACCTCCCAACTCCAAACCACCTCTTAGGTACTAAGCATATTTTTAAAGCCTTGTTTATGATTTAATCAACGAAACATGGAGATGTTTGGAAGCCCCCCAAGACCAGAGGCCTGGGGCGGGCCGCCCTTCCCCATTAGTCCGCCACCGTCCATGGGTTTAATTTTTAGACACTACTCGAGTTTCTGCCTACTACCATAGAAAAAAGGTGTTTTATGTAGGTACTAGCTGTGCTCCGCGGTTTCATCCCCGTTGCTCAGCTCCTAAGGGTCGTAGCGTGATGTTACAACGTAACGTACCTATACTATTTCTCATGAATCTATCATAATACAAAAGGATTTCTTCGAATCTGACTGGTAGTTCTAGAGATTAGCGTGTTCAAACAAACAACTCTTCAGCTTTATAATATTAGTATAGGTACCGGCACTAAAGATGATAACAGATCGCGCATGTAGGTACATTTTCGGCCCAATAGACAGGTTGACAATACATAATAGAGAATGGTCAAATTAGACGACGAGCATCGACTGACTAACCAATCGCCAGCATGGTATAATCCGCCAGGATATTTAAAAAAAATACTATTCGCATAACTTTCGTAATACCTACCTTTATTCATAGCAATGAGCAATAAATGTCTATGTCTATGTCAATATTTAATAGCCGGTTACTTACAAATGCGAAATCAAATTATCCGGAAAACTGGAATCGGGAATCACCGATATAGCTTACCTACAGTCCAGAGATAGCAAGATAAAGTGACAGTGAGCTGGCCATGTCTGTCGAAGTAGGCGATACCCGCTGGAGCAGACAAGGCGTGGCGCGCCCTTCAGCCAGATGGACTGATGACCTTAAAACTGCGACCGGGACAGACTGGATGCGGAAGGCGGGACTCAGGTGTTCTGGCGCAACTTTCGAGAGGCATATGTCTGGTAGGTAGTGAGCTACGATATGTTAAGGGCTCTTTCAATTTAGATGATTGGTGTCGGACAGTCGGACTATACTACCGTGCGGTAGTCGCGCGGTTATGGCACTGCGCACCGCCGTCATTTTTTTTCGACTGTTGTGCGAGACCGTCGAGAATCGTCTAAACTGGAAGAGCTCTAAAGGTGCGTACGAACGACCCAACTTGACACCCGAGCTGTAGAGCCGATCCGGGCGAGTCTCAACAGATTGTCATATGATTAAGTAGGTAAGTTTGGCTAATATGTAATAACATGCCTGAAAAAAAGGAACCTTTATAGGATCACTTTGTTGTGCGTTCGTTTGTCAAGAAGGAACGGGTAGAGGTATCAAGTTGAAATTAATATAAAATAGACTTGTCCGCGACTCCGTCCGCGTGGGCTACAATGAAATGATGATCTCCGTAGTGTAGGGTGGCTATAAGTACCTACCTACCTACTACCAAGAGGTCAAGCTGTATCTCTCCCACCGGCTGGCTTGATTTAGCAGGTCAGACCCCAAGCTATTGAACTGTGAAAACGACATCAAAATCCGTTCAGTACCTACGTTTTGCGTAATGCGCACACAAACAGACAAAGATTTAAATAAACCGGCCAAGTGCGAGTCGTGCTCGCGCACCGAGGGTTCCGTATCATTTTTGGACGTAGGTATAAAGTGAAAAAACCGGACCGCAAAACTAAGTACTGTGAAGGAAATTTGATGATTTTGAAAAAACTCGTTTTATTTTTGGTGCAATATTTGGGTCAATTCCTATCAACTCTAATTAATTCAGATTTTTCGCTCCGCAAACTTCGGAGATACCCCTTACCTCCGAAGTTTGCGGAGCGAAAAATCTGGGGTGGAATGGTATTTTTTCAGACTATTTCATCATAATGTAGAAAACAGTGAGACAAAATAAAATAAAAATTGTATATGTTGAAATGTGCTGATCAAGTCTTTTTATTTGATATGTCACTGGACCTAGTAACCCTACTTTAAAATTTTGGACCCCCACTCCGGGCCCTTTTGCAATGAAAATAAAAATATTTTTTGACTTTTTTCGTACCTATGCAATAAAATTGGGCAAGCATTCTTTATAACTGTTCCAAATTTCAAGTCCATAGCATGAGTAGTTGCTGAAATAAGCAGCCGCGACAGACAGACCAAGTCGCACCATAAGGGTTCCTTTTTTAGCATTTTGGTACGGAACCCTAAAAATAATAGTTTTGGGTATGGTTACGTCCCAGTATTAGGTACCTATCTACCATATCCCGACTGTTTTTTCTAAAATATCTTCAATGTAGATAATAGATACGGCACGACACGGCTTTTTTACCCGACTGCGGCGAAGCCCAAAAGGAGGGTATAGTGTTTCACCTGTATGTATGTGGGTATGTATGTGAGTATGTATGTATTTCCGTTTCTGTGTTCCCTCCTAGAGACTAAACGAGCGAACGGATTTTAACAATATGACATATCACATCAGATTCGTATCGACGTCGCGAGTAACATAGGCTATATGGATTATGAAAAAAACCAACATGACGGATTTTAATCGCCATTAAGTAAAGTCGTAAAAAATAAAAAAAAAATGACATGGTCATGTGGGGTATCAAAATGAAGGGCTCAAAGAGACGATTACGAAAATATATCGTCCCCGTAGAGCGAAAAGTCACTAAGTCATAAAATGGCCATATCGAGTTAAGAATGTCATCAAAATCGCATTTTTTTTCTTTAATTTTCAATCTTATTGTCATGTCCATAGCTATCATAGTTTTTGTTTTAGAATGTGCGAAAAATCAATAATTTAGCATTTTGACTAATACTATTTTAGGAACACTTACCTAAATTCACTTAATTACTTTTCGCCAGTTGTTTGAAGTATAAGAGTTGTAAAAATGCAAAAATTATGAAATCGAAAACTAACTAAATCTTTAGTGATTATTTGCACTGTTGTGCCGAGTATCTATAAAGCGAGAAATCATTAAGTTAAAAACATGAAAAAATCAGTTAAGAAGTATTTTCAGACATGTTTTTTATTTGCAACAGGTTAGTCTCATTCTAACTAAACTGAGTTATTTTCAATTTTTTTACCTAACGGTAAAGGTTGAAAAGAAATTATTAACTTCGTTCGAAAAGTGAAAAATCATTAACTCATGACTCTGTGCAGATTCTAAGAGATAAAACTAACTATTTTGGTTTTTCTTCATATCTTTGTAAAACATTTATTTTATTTTATTTTATTACTTGTCTCATAAATTGTGATAAATTCCCTAAAATATAAAATTATAAAATCAGGAATATGTAGCAGTAATATCAAGCTACGATTTTTTTTCTTTTTTAAAACTTTAAACCGTCGTAACTCAAAATGGTCAATTCCGACTTAGTGACTTTTCGCTCTACGGGGACGATATATATTATCTTATACATTAAAAAGTGAACAAAAAACAAAAAAGTGAATAATAAAAATAGAAAATTAAAAATTTTATAAAAACCCGACCGCGGTTTGCCCTACGTCATCTGATGCTATACAACCACCAGACATTGCAGTCGGGACCCAGTTTTTCCGGGTAATAGTCATAATGGACACCCTTATTTTTATTATATATTTTAGGGAGCGCCTCCGCAGCTGGCGGCGGCTTCCAAAAATAACGCCGTTGGAAACCGGCGTAGCCTTGGAGTAGCAGTGATACCACACGAAAATAATTGCAAACTACCGTAGCAGCAGATTAATGTTGCCGTGTTTTAAGTTGAATTATCTACCTTAGACTGACTTTTAAATTACAGTGTCAATGTAAAACAAAATACAACTTTTTTGGACTTACAAGGGGGAGGGAGGTGGTCGACAGAGCTAGGCGGGGCTCCTATTTCTGTCTATAAGGTCAAAAGTAACCCAACACGAAGGGGTTGACGGGGGCTTCGTTCGCTCGCTTTGCTCGCTCACTGAAGCCCCCGTCAACCCCTTTGAACCTAAATTGTCCGTGTCGGGGTGTCCAAGTTCCCGAGCTCGCTTCGCTCGCTCTTGGACCCTAGTTAGGTATGTTACTCAAATGAAATATGAAATGTTTTTTTAATTATGCCAAATTGCCAACCCCATTTCCCGCTTTTTTCCAAAGTCAGCGCCGGCTGCCAATTTAGCAACCGGCGGCGGCTGCAAATTCAGGTCACGGCGGCGGTCGCGGAGTCACTTCCATTTTATTAATTTAAAATTGGGTATATAGGTAAGTAGGTATATACCTCAGATCATAGAAACAAGGAGATATGCCATCATAGCAAATTAGTACGGGAACAACTGTTCCCAGTATTAGTACATTTTTCGACAAGATTACAAGCGCTCCTTGTGAATAATAAAATAAGATCTCCCACACATTAAAAAATCCGCACCCCCTCAATCTTACACTGTTAATCGTCACTCAACACTAGCACTAAACTAAAACACTGTATTTATATCTTATATCTTCGATCGTGTTCGGTTCGTCGCCAGGCTCAGCATGGAGGTATTCCATGAAGCACACCCAAACGAAGCACACCCAGACGAAGCACACCATACTTTGGGTGTGCTTCGTTTGGGTGTGCTTCATGGAATACCTCTCAGCATGTACTTTTGTACTACGCTCAAAATGACCACACTAAAGTATCAAGCTCAATGGCGCCTTGGCACATCTCCCTTGTTTCTATGATCTGAGGTATATACAACGTGAAATTTTAGTGGTTGTTTTCCCGCGGCACAACGATTTGCCCTAAGTAGTACTATCGAAACATAGGGTTAAATTTTAATAATTATTAGAAAAACAATATTTTTTTTTCACTAACCACATTTTTAAAATAATTTCTAATGAAATGAAAAATGTAGGACGCATAATTGTAAGATGCGCCCCACGTTTTTTATTTCATTAGAAATTGTTTTATACTTTTTAGACCGTTTTAAAAACGTGGAATGTGAAAAAAAAAAATTTTTTTCTGGTAACTATTAAAATTTTACTCTATGTTTCGATAGTACTACTGAGGGCAAATCGTTCTGCTGCGGGAAAACAACCACTAAAATTTCATGTTGTATACCTTACCTATTTCCCGTAGAATAATGGGTAAAAAAAGCAAGGTGTCGTAGCACTCGTAGCACAATTAAGGAAAACATCTGAAAATCGTTAATTGTAGTTATACTTATAGGACTTATGTACCTACCTACTTTGGTATATTTTTTTTTTGCGATTAAAATGTTACTTTTGTACGGAATCCTCAGGGCGTTAGTTCTACTGGCACATGTCCGATATTTTTTTCTATTTAGCTCTTATTCGCAGCCCCAATTTCTTCAGAATTCTACCAACAAAAAGTCTTGACTAATTAAAAGTATAAAATACTGTGTTTTTACCCGACTGCTTGAGGGTCTGTTATCAGGAGGGAACTTGAGGGTCTGTTATCAGGCCGGTCAACTTAGACTGCATGTACACTCGACGTCATTGACGGTCGACCACTTTTCACCCTTATGTTCTTAGTAATAAGGGTGAAAAGTGGTCGACCGTCAATGACGTCGAGTGTACCTAGGTAAGTATTAAACTGTAGGTAAGCTTTTAATAGCCTTGAGTTTCAAACGTGATTCGGGCGACAGTGGCTCTGTGTACCTACCTATATCCCTTCATGTTTGCAGTGAGCTTCCTAAACCATCATTACCGGCGTGACGGCAGGTAGGTACCTAGGTAGGTAAGTGGTAGTAGGGTGCATAGGTACTCCTCAATTAGAGTATGTAAACATGACTCAGTCAATTTGAACTTGTATATCTTGATAACGTGTTTGAGTCCGGATAAGATATGTGACTGAGTCACATAGGTATGAAATTTCAAATGGTGTTGAAGTTATAATGTAATTGTATCGCTAAATGCTTAGGTGTAAATGTGATAAATGCTGTTGGTAGGTACACCACCTTTTCCTAATTATCTCCCGGCGTCGCGTAGATAAATATATCTATTACCTACCCACGGCTATTACCTATATCAGGTGTAAAAAGACCTTTAACGAAAACTGAAACCACATATTCTACCCATCGATACGATGATTTTTTTGTACTGGACCATACCTGGGAACCGACTGGTTATGGAGATATTGAAGGTTAAAGTTTCAATATTTTTTTCGTTTTTCACGAAAACGGCACCGGGCGGCAGCGCAGCGAGGTTCGGGGGCCGGGGTACGCCTATATTATATTATATTATATTATACACCACCTCCCCCATCCCGTACAAATCAATGTTGCTTATCTACCTTAGATTGATTTTTAAATTACAGTGTCAGTGTAAAACAAAATACATCTTTTTTGGACTTACAAGGGGGAGGGAGGTGGTCGACGTAGCCCCGCGTATCTGTCTGCAAGGTAACAAGTAACCTAACACGAAGGGGTTGACGGGGGCTTCGTTCGCTCGCTTTGCTCGCTCACTGAATCCCTCGTCAACCGCTTCGAACCTAACCTGTCCGTGTCGGGGTGTCCAAGTTCCCGAGCTCGCTTCGCTCGCTCTTGGACCCTAGTTAGGTATGTTACTCAAATGAAACATGATGTTTTTTTAATTATGCCAAATTGCCAACCCCATTTCCCGCTTTTTTTCAAAAGTCAGCGCCGGCTGCCAATTTAGCAACTGCTGCCGACTGCCAATTTAGCAACTGCCGCCGGCTGCAAAATAAAAGTTGTAAAACTGACTTTATGTATGATACCTATCTACCCACGGTCCTAAGTTAACCTTGTGTAAAATAGTAAAAATATTATTAAAATAACACTAAAAGTCAATTTACTGTGTTGTTACATACTGTCGTGGTTGTGCTGTGTACAAGGAAGGTGCAAAATAATGTTACTATAACAATTGACGACATTTAGGTGGTTTGACCTTGTCGCATTTATTCCCCTGTGTGGTGAACTAATGTAGTTTATCTTACACTCGATTGTGGGAATTCATGACGTAGCCTGACGTAAGTAGGTACCTATTTATTTACTAGTGGTTTCCGTAATTTAAGTTGGTTTCCATCTAAGACCACGCGATCTTAGATGGAAACCAACTTAAAACGACTAGGAAACCTTTTGGTATCGGCCCGGAATCACACACTAAGGGAGACCTCATACGTCAGCGGTCACGGCTCAGGTAACCCGGTCTGGTTACCGGACCCGGTTACCGTGTGTGCGATAGTGTGAGGAAAACGGTACACTGCTCTATAGTATGGTATTGACGCCTTCGGGTGCCCTGCCCCCGTATTCACAACGCTTCGAGTCGATTCCGATTCGTAAAGTCGTATGTCTATCTCGCTCGCTTTCGTAATGCCAAAACAAGATAGACGTACGACTTGTCGAATCGGAAAGAAATCGAAGCGTTGTGAATACGGGGGCAGATCTGGTAACCGGACCGGATGAGCCCCGCACACGTACGGCCGACGCACCGCGCGTGCACTGACTGGTGGTCAGGTTTTTTAGCCGTCCGGGCAGAAACCGTGCGTGTGCGGTGCACTGCTCTGTAGTACAATGGAATTGACGCCTTCGTGTGCCCTGGTCCGGTAACTGGATCAGGGAACCTGATGCGAAAAACTGACGTGTTTGTGACTTAAAGGCCTAACTGAAGTCTAAAGGTATCTAAATATTAAAGGTAAGTAATAAGTATCTATTTCATCTTATAAATATTCCTCTCCTGTTATCATATCTAATAATTAACGACAAAAGCGGTTAGGTAGGTACCTACGTGTTAGTTAAGTATTGTTTAAAATTAACAGCCAATAGGATAATTTTCAGTAAGTAGGTTGCTAATATTATTTTTTCTCAGACTTCCTGAAAAAAAACCGGCCAAGTGCGAGTCGTACTCGCGCACCGAGGGTTCCGTATCAATTTTGGACGTATAAAGTGAAAAAAACCGGACCGCATAACTAAGTTTGTTTGTGAAAGAATTTTGATGATTTTGAAAAAACTGTACTAGTTAGGAACATTGTTTTATTTTTGGTGCCATATTTGGGTCAATTCCTATCAACTCTAATTATTTCAGATTTCTCACTCAGCAAACTTCGGAGATAAGGGGGGGCGAATGGTATTTTTTCAGACATTTTGAATCATATGTCGAAAACTGTGAGACATAAAATTAAATGAAAATATATTTTGAAATGTGCAGATCAAGCCCTTTCATATGATATGTCATTTGACCTAGTAACCCCACTTTGAAATTTTGGACCCCCACTCCGGCCCCTTTTGCAATGAAAAGAAATTTATTTTTTTATTTTTTTCGTTTGCTATAAAGTTGGGCAAGCATTTTTTATAACTGTTCCAAATTTCAAGTCGATAGCATTAGTAGTTGCTGAAATAAGCAGGTGTGACAGACAGACAGACAGACAGACGAAGTCGCACCATAAGGGTTCCTTTTTTTCCATTTTGGTAGGGAACCCTAAAAACCAACATTGCTTTAGGACATACCGGTTACCGTATTAAATATAATAAATGAAAGGTGAATTTTTATACTTAACTCTGTGATAATAACACTCTTTGTTAGGCATGTTGAAATATGAATCATTTCCATCATTGATTCCGTATGTCGTAAATACTTACAGTTCATCTCTTTATGCCTTGTTAATCTGTTTGAACAGATGACCCAGTCTCTACCTTTATTCATGAGTGTGTAAACATTTTAAATTTAAGTCTTCACATAGTGAGACGTTTAATATTAATACTTCCTTCGTAGTGTTTCTTAACTGGCAGGCAGAACTGTGTTGGACGGTTTACATATTAAATAGAACACTTGGTGGATGTGGCCGCGTATAGACTTATGAATAATAGCGCTTATTATTAGTGTACCTCTCAAACGGCGGCTTATCATTGTATTATCTATGTACCGTGTGGAATCCCCGTGCCATTAATATTATGTGAGTTTACAAGTATTCAATCGCGTAATTTTTAGAATACTGGACAGTGGACAGTGTTTTAGTGCCTAACGAGTGTGCGAGTTGAAGTTTGGTAAGTACCTATGCGTAAAAAATATTTTTATCAGTAGGTATCTGTTTGTGGAGGCAGTGATGTATGTACCTAATCTTATTTACTTAAATCCTTTATTCCGTAATCGAAACAAAAAATCTAAATAATGTAATTTAAATAATTAGTTAGTAAGTTGGTACAGTACCTATGACAAAGTAAGTATTTAAAAGTCATTAATAACGGCCAGAAATAAAGTGCGTGCCTTCAACGGTTGGGTTGATTTATCTACTCCGTCTTAATTTATCTACTCCTTTGGCATCCTCAAGTGAATTCAGATAGAACTTGATGCCATGGATGGGAAGATCCCACAGAAATCGAATTAATAGAAGATACATTGCTGATGAAGTAGGTAGGTATGCAGTGCCGTAACTAGGCTTTGGCGCGCCCGGTGCGAGCTCCAATAACTGCGCTCTTGAAGAATGTTCTAATCTGAAACTTGGTCCTGGTATGGCCATTTCAGCGCCCCTCCAGGGTCTGCGCCCTGTGCCTGGGCCCCGCTGGCATCGCCCTAGTTACGGCACTGGAAGTATGACATAACGCCAAGGAATACAGTACAAAAACTCATTTTTCTCAAACCAACTTAGGAAATAAAGCTTCATAAATATCGTTTAAGAAAAATTCTTGAAACTCAGAAGGAAGATTGCTCAAAAAAATATGAAACTTGGCGCACAAATAATGATACAGACCTACTTATAACGGGAAATATTTAATTGTTTTATAAGATTTCTAAAATGGTAGTCGTATTGGTGTGGCTGTGGTGGGTGACCTAGTAGTGGAAAAATAAGCGGCTTGCGCAGCCTTAGGACATTTTTTTGGTCAAATGACTAGAGTTCTTCTGGCCGCCGCGTCTTATTATAGAAAATACCTACCTACCAGTGAATTTTCACATGGGCTTGAATACCTAAAAAAAATATTGTAGTTACTAGTTATTCCAAAGTAGACCGTGGTGTTTTGATAGCGCTTTGTAGTAGGTAGCTACTTAGATCATAGGTTCCCAACGGGGGCGGTACCGCCCCCTAGTGAGCGCAGAGCTTTTCGTAGGGGCGATAGCGGGTCCAAAGGCAAATGGGGGCGTTATGACAGTCAAGGGGGCAGTCGTGGCGTACGTTAACTAAATTGAAACCCGACATAAACAAATTGCTTCTACACCACCAGCCTCAACCATCTCATTGATATTTATGTTTCTTATTGAATTTAATTTTTTTATTGTATTCTTTTACTGATTTTGATTAGTTGTCTTGTCTTTGCCTTTGAACAGTGTCCCAGTGCGGAGTGCTCCAGCTTTGTGTATTGTCTTGCATTTGTTGGTTAAGTTATAATTTTGTGAATAACGCTTTTTTGTATTTTTAAATAATTAATAATCACGACCCTCAGCCACGAGTAGCACGATTACAGAGAGAGAGAGAGAGAGAGAGAATTAAATTTAAATTTGTGATTTTATTAATAGATAATAGACAGACATATAAAATTGGTACATGTAAGGGGGGCGTTGGATTTTTTTTTTCTTATAAAGGGGGCGGTAGTCAATAAAAGGTTGGGAACCTATTAATTAGATGGAAGTCAATTTACTGGGAGAAGTCCAATTAGATTGGATCAGGTAAGATCTGTCTCTGGCAGCTGAATTGCCACCTATATGCAAGCAGTAAGTAGGTAGTAGTCATTGAAAGCAGTAACTTTCTTCTGCTTGACCATAGTACCTAGTTCGAGGAGAAAAGGGAGAAAGGAAAGAAAAGAGCAAGAAGTCGCACAATGATTGCTAAAACAGTCCCACATGACGAGAATCTTGTGAAGGCCGAGATAGATAAAGAAATCATTGGCTCGCAAGGTTGTCGACAAGTGCGATGTAGACTCGGCGATTATTGTGCTGATAGTCATTGCAGCCAATGGCCTAATAGGCAAGAGTCTCGACCAGCACCTGTGGAGGCTCTCGTTGGGCAATTGGATCAAGGGCTTGATGCAGAAAGCGGTGCTACTAGACACGGCCCATATTGTTTGCAGATTATCTATGGGGCCCTGGCCTCGGTTAGCTCGATGCTGGAGGGGTAGGTACCTACAGTTTCTTATTTATTTAGTTTCTTAGCCATTTTGTATTACGGCGGATCATCGTTTAGCTGGATTACAATACGGCTGAACGTTGATCAGTCATATTGTGATTCATGCTAGGATGATTCATACCACAATAGCTACCGTTTAATCTAAGTAGGTAAGCAGTTATCTACATTCAAGTAGGTGCCTGTGTTATTATCAAAAGTGCGTTAGTCATAACTACAGATCGGATAATCGGATGCATATTTACCTAAACATTAAGTAGATACTTTTATTTCAACGAAAAAATAATGTGGACACTAGACATACATACCTTTTAGAATTTTAATTTTTTTTTAATAATACGTACCTACTTCCTGATTATTTTATTAATTTGATAGTATTTCATTAATGTGTTTATGGCGCGCGATGGCTTATTAGCGTATTTCATGTATAAGTTTGGTGTTTACCTATACCGATTTCTATAATTCTTTTTTTATTGAATAAGTAATAATGTTATCTTTTTTAATTAGGAATGAGTGATAGTATTATAAACGTAAGAGTAAACAAATACAATCAGAAAGCTCCGAACTGCTAAGCAATCGGGAGTTACACGTGTTATTGTGAGTCAACCATAAAAGATAGACATATGCTATTGTGGGATATTTTTTAGATAATTTTATGTAAAATATTTCCGTCATACATGATTTCTATGTAGCTTTAACCATTAAGGCTGCACACGCGACGGATGCTTAAAAAATGGAGTAACTTCTCCCGTTTTCCCAACATTTCCCTTCACTGCTCTGCTCCTATTGATTGTAGCGTGATAAAAAGTATACTTTAACCTGCCCAGGAGTATGAAGAATAATTGTACCAAGTTTCGTTAAAATCCGTCGAGTAGTTTTTGTTTCTATAAGGAACATACAGACAGACAGACAGACAGACAGACAAAAAATTTACTGATTGCATTTTTGGCATCAGTATCGATCACTAATACTTATCTACTAGTTTCCTATATAGCAAAAATGCACATCAAAATATGCACACCAAAAGATATCAAACTCGGCATTATGTATTTTAAGCGTCAAGCAAAACTATTACCATCGATCTAATAACTGAATGCATATCAAATGTTTGACACACTACAAAAGTTAAATACCTACCACTTTTTTTTAAATTGAATAACTATTCTTACTTCATCTATCCTGTAGGATTTAAAAGAAATGGTGAAATGGATCGGCCGGTCGGATCGGTCTTTCAACTATCGGTTTTTCGCTCTTCTTTTTGCAGAGGACTTAGCCCCCTGCACCCTCTGGCGGGTCCTGTGCCCATGTACCAATATTTATTGAGCAGTTTAGGAAATGCGTTATACTAATCGTCCCCGTATAGCGAAAAGTCATAAAATGGCCATTACCGAGTTAAGAATGTCATCAAAATAGAATTTTTTCTTTAATTTTCAATCTTATTGTCATAATGTCCATAGCTATCATAGTTTTTGTTTTAGAAAGTGCGAAAAATGAATAATTTAGCATTTTGACTAATATTATTTTAGGAACAATTACCTTAATTCACTTAATTACTTTTCGCCAATTGTTTGAAGTTCAAGAGTGGTAAAAATTCAAAAGTTATGAATTCGAAAACTAACTAAATCTTTGCACTGTTGTGCCGAGTATCTATAAAGCGAGAAATCATCAAGTTAAAAACAAGAAAAAATCAGTTAAGAAGTATTTTCTGACATGTTTTTTGTTTCCAACAGGTTAGTAGTATTCTAACTATATTGAGTTATTTTCGAATTTTTTACTTAAAGGTAAAGGTTGAAAAGAAATTATTATCTTCGTTTGAAAAGTGAAAAATCATTAATACATGACTCTGTGCAGATTCTGAGAGATAAAATTAACTATTCTGGTTTTTCTTCATTGTCTTTGTAAAACATTTATTTTATTTTATTACTTGTCTCATAAAGAACGTCGGCAGATTTGGGCTTGATATGGTACAGTAATAAAAGCATAACCAAAAATAAAAATATTTTTTAAATTGTTCTTTGCCTAATTTATCTTAGAGATTATGAATTGTAATCAAAAATCGAAATAAATAAGAAATAAAATGATTAGGTATGCCGTTGACATTTGGAAAAGCCAATAAAACATAAACAGGTGCATGCTGGCTGGCGCGTGCCTCCACAGAATATCATGTCGACAGTAACTAAAACCTTTGAATTGAGAACTCATTAGTCGGCTGTACTTAATTGGACCTCCACAGAATATCATGGTGACAGCGACTAAAACCTTTGAAATGAGAATTCATTAGTCGGGCTGTACTTCACTGGATCATTCACACCATACTTAACCTCACTGTCACAAATACGAAGATTTCTCTTTAACCCAATTACGTACAAAAACAAATAAAAAATGAATTTAAATACTCTTGAAATACTCGACCACACCAAACTAATTTCATATCTGTACCGACTTACACAATCTGAAGCCCAGCGTTCTATGGGCGTCTGCCAGTGCCCTTTGATAAATTCCCAATCATATAAAATTATAAAATCAAGAATATGTAGCAGTAATATCAAGCTACGTTTTTTTTTTCAATTTGTTTATTTGTAGGATAGTCATATAAATTGGTGCTATAGTAGTTTAATGATGGAAAATTAGATGTGCGGCATGTGCGTTATTTATTACTAGCTTCCGCCCGCGGCTTCGCCCGCGTTTTTGGGATAAAAAGTAGCCTATGTGTTATTCTGATGTATAAGCTATATTACTGTACAGTTTCATCAAAATCAAAATCAAGTTTTTGCGTGAAAGAGTAACAAACATCCATATTACATCCTCACAAACTTTCACGTTTATAATATTAGTAGCAGAAGCTAGTAATATAATATCACAATATTTATGATATTTATGACTGTGTACTTGGATAATTATGTAGACTGTCTACATAATTATCCAAGTACACATGTGATATCATAAATATTCTGATGTATTATACTACTAGCTTCTGCCCGCGGCTTTGCCCGCGTTTTTGGGATAAAAAGTAGCCTATGTGTTATTCTGATATATTTGTTTTTTGTCCTGACTGACTGATTCATCAACGCAGTGCCCAAAACGCTAAACATAGAGATTTGAAATTTAGACAGTAGGTTTCTTTTATGACGTAGACATCCGCTAAGAAAGGATTTTTGAAAATTCTACCCCTAAAGGGGTGAAAAGGGGGATAAAAGTTTGTATGGAAGTACCGTTAGTTTTGACGTTAGAGTCATGAAAATTGGTATTTAGACTCTTCTTTTCAAATAAATAAGCAAATGTTTCAGGGTTTTTGAAAATCGCCTCCAAAAGGGGTGCAAAGGGGGATGAAAGTTTGTATGAAGTTGCATTATTCCTGAATGCTATAAGCTACTTTCTATCCGGAAAAACAGTTCCTGTGGGTCACGCGGACGAAGTCGCGGGAAAAGTGCTAGTAAGCTATATTACTGTAAAGTTTCATCAAAATCCGTTCAGTAGTTTTTGCGTGAAAGAATAACAAACATCCATACATACATCCTCACAAACTTTCGTATTTATAATATTAGTAGGATGATATTTATTTTGTTAGATGGTCACAAAAGTGCAATCGTTTAATGTTTAGGTACTTCTACTCTGATGCGCGGAACGTGTGGAGTTTTTAATGAAGCTCGTTAGTCATAATATTCAAGGCAGTAAGTGTCAAGGCGCCGCGTATCTTTCCAGTTGTAGCCAAAGTGCGAAAAAGCTAACCAATCCTGTCTCTTGAGTCGAGTGTGACAGTTAATTCATTCATTAGTGTCATTCATTAGTGTCATCATCGTCATTATAACCGCACCGCTCCAGCAAGCAACGGCACGAAAAAAAAGTTCGAAAAAAAGTAAACGCTACCCACCAAAGTAACAGCTTGCTATCCACGCGCCGCCGCCGCCAGCGAGGCGTAAGTTTAAACTTCAGATTATATGGTGCGAACTGGCAATCATTGCTATTACACCTGGATCCCGTCACGTCATTGTCACTGTCATTGTCATTGTCTCTTTGTCACGATCACTTGGCAAAGAGCAGCGCGGGGAATTGTGTACGGGCGGCACAGCACCGGCAAGCAGAATGCTCGCAGCTGGCAGTCTGCGAGCGGACCACGCGCTTGAAGTGCGCGGGCCACCAGCACCACCAGCGTCAAGCGCGCGCGGTGTGCTCGCTTGAAGTGCGCCCGACGCGGGCAGCGGCAAGCGCGCTTACAGCGAGCCGTTCGGTTTTTGGCTAATTTATCTTGATATTATAAAATGTATGGTACAACACACGGCTAGCTGGACTTAAAACTGGATCGCTGTGGCTAAAAAGAGTGATGTGATGACCTACTCTATGTTAATTATATATGAATTACACGTTCTATAGGTAAGTTTTTTCTTTGGGACTATTCTTACCATAAAGTAAGTACCTACCTAGCTAGGTAGGTACTTACTTTATGGTAAGAATAGTGTGTGTGTAACCCGGTGTCGGTGTAACCCTATGGTAGCTACCATAGGGTTACACCGACACCGGAAACCAACCATTACTCTCTTGAAACACTACCTCATTTTATAACCTGTGGCCTCCTGAACACTTAGGTACCTACTTAAATGTTCAGGAGGTATAGGTATCCTATACCTACTATTTAGGTACAGTACTTCGTCTATTTGAGGGAAATCACAGAAATGGGTTTTATCATGAAATTTCCTATTTTATGGTTGTATTTCTTGTACGATAAAAGGTTTTGGTAACTTTGCACCAAGGTTTGCTAAATATTATTAAGTACTTAGCCCTACTTACAGATGTTCAAGCGGCCTCCTGCGGCCGCAAAACAATAAAATTTTAAATGTGTCTTATTTTACATGATTTAAGCTTTTTATCTTGGGAGCGCCTCCGCAGCCGGTGGCGGCTCCCAAAAATAACGCCGTTGGGAACCGCCGTAGCCTTGGAGTAGCGGTGATACCAGACGAAAATAATTGCAAACTACCGTAGCTGCAGATTAATGTTGCCGTGTTTTAAGTTGAATTATCTACCTTAGACTGACTTTTAAATTACAGTGTCAATGTAAAACAAAATACAACTTTTTTGGACTTACAAGGGGGAGGGAGGTGGTCGACGGAGCCCCGCTAGGCGGGGCTCCTATTTCTGTCTGTAAGGTTAAAAGTAACCTAACACGAAGGGGTTGACGGGGGCTTCGTTCGTTTGCTTTGCTCGCTCACTGAAGCCCCCGTCAACCACTTCGAACCTGAATTATCCGTCTCGGGGTGTCCAAGTTCCCGAGCTCACTACGCTCGCTCTTGGATCCTAGTTAGGTATGTTACTCAAATGAAACATGATATGTTTTTTTAATTATGCCAAATTGCCAACCCCATTTCCCGCTTTTTTCCAATGTCAGCGCCGGCTGCCAATTTAGCAACCGGCGGCGGCTGCAAATTCAGGTCACGGCGGCGGTCGCGAAGTCACTTCCTTTTATCTTACATAAAAATATTTGAGGCAAAATCATATGTATACATACGTAAGTAAAGTATATAATAAAAATAAAAATAATGTAAGTAGGGACGCATGGTACGCGTATATTGATTAGGAGGCCATTATCTTTAGCAGATTTCTTATCTAAGTAGATATTAGGTATATTATACTTTTCAGCCAGTACTATTTTGACGAGTGAACGTGTAACAGTTGTATTGTTGTGGAGTGACGATTTACCTATTGATAAAAAGTATATTGATTGACAAACAAAACAGGTGAGTGTATTTTCATGACGAGTTGAAAATTTTCGAGGTAGATTTTTATCAAGTTTTACTGAAAAAAAGTTTATTAATGATACCTACATGATAAATATATTAAGGTGTAAATTATTTTCTCCATCAGCCAAAATGGCTGTTCTACCTAATACTATAGAACTAGTAACTAGAAGGTATTTATTTAGTACGAACTATTATATGTATTTATATAGTTAAAAATACTCTTCCACGTCTTTGGCTATGCCCAAAATACTGACGCCAAGTTGAAGGGCAATCTCGATTCTTTTCCTGAATTGATGAATCAGTTCTCTTCTCACAGCATGTCCACTGACCGTTTGGTGTCGTCTCTACAATCGTACCCTGGGCGGTACTTACATAGGGTGATATTATCCTTTGAGTTATATTCATATTCTGGATATATTCACTTATTTATTTTACTGGCAAATAAGAAGAGATACCGAGATAGAAGTGCTACGATAAAGTTTAATTAAACTCTCAATCTATACGACATGTTATACTTACTTACTATATATGCGCTTATAATCAACAGCCCGATTATTTTAAAGAGACTTGTTAATTATAATTTATAGTAACAATCGTTTTGTTTAATTAATTACAAAGTGTTTTTATAAAATTATATTATTTACTTCACAACACCCTACCAATTTTATGATGAGGAAAAATCTTGAATCATATACAGCCCAAGAATTTATATAAGCTTAATTTATCTAATCGACCGCACGGTTGTCGCAGTGGCTGAGAGATTGGCTGCTGCGCGACGTGGGTTCGATTCCCGCATTGCACAAGGTCTGGCTGTTTGTGTATGTGAAATTTGTGTTTGTAAACGCACCCTCAATACAGGAGAAATCGTAGTGTGGGGCAACGTTTTTTAAAAAAAAAAAAAAAAAAAAAAAAAAAATCAAAAACACTAGCGTACCCGAAATTCGCGTCTATGAAGCAATCTCACAAATTAGTAAAACAGTCCGTCTCGCGTTGATATTAAGGTTTTATCTCCTAAATTATACGTCCAAACGGTCCAAATAACATTCAGTAAACTGCAAAAATCATCTCCATTAAATACTAGTGACGATGGACTTAGGTATTTTATTAAGGATCTGTCCCAGTTAAACATTACCTAATTATGTTTGTTATTTTTAAAACATAAAAGCAACATTTATGGCTTAAGCATAAGATTGTGGAAGACTTTTTTACTTATAGAACTATTGAGATAAGGACAACATTTTTGTGATACATTGTTTTCATATAGATATACGAGGGTAGGTCAATAAGTTCGTGGAATGACAAGGAAGGGGAGTGAAATTTAACATGAAATTATTTTTCCTTTTCAATACATTTTCCATTAACCCTAATACACTGCTTAGATATTTCAAATAATTTAAACCTTCGAAAAAAAAAATGATTTGTCAAGGCCCTCAAAATAGGCAGATATAACCGACTTCACTTCATCATCATCGGTAAATTTCACTCCACGAAGCTCATTTTTCATTTTTGGGTGCAAATAATAATCGTAAGGGGCCCAATCTAGACTATAGGGAGGGTGGTTCAAAGTTTCGAAGCCGCACCACTTGTGTAAGGCAGCCATCGCAACATGACTCTTTTGAACGGGTGCGTTGTCGTGCAGAAAGAGCACACTTCGAGACCACTTTCCCGTTCTCTTAATTGAGTACTTTATTTTTTCTAGTAATGTGGCGTAGTATTTCCCCATGATATTGACACCTTCATCTTCCTAAATGATCAACAAAATCCTCTCTGTATCCCAAAAAACAAAAATGTAAAAAAAAGTGCGGGCGGTAAAGTCGAGACGAGAACAAGACGAGGGCGAATTGGACTCTCAGCCAAGGATGCGGTATAAATGTATTAGTAATGATTAATGAATATGGGTGCGGCTTTCAAGCCATAAAAGAATACTCTGGAACTCAAAATGCATTTCTGGAGAATGATTTTGTGTATTCCTCCACTAGCAATGAGTGATAATATCAATCGCAATATTACTTAAAGTAGAACACTAACTTCTAACATAGTAATGTATGTCAATTGTTACCATTTTCGATGAGTTCATCATTATTTTTTCTTTGATGAAGAAAAATCTATGAAAGTTGGTCTCTATCCCTTCTCTAGTAATTAATGATTATATATTAATAGCAAGTATAGCAAGGCCTTTTGCAAAATATTTGAGACTAACATAGGTAGGTAGGTACCTAATGTCAATGATTAAGTAATAGGTATTTTCGGAGCTAAATACCTACGTTACTGATAGCTTAATTATCACTACCTACATTATGATTATTTTATTTGAAAACAGTAGCTGTAGCTGTAGTGTGAAGAAATACAGATTTACTTACATTTTTTAACAATATATATAAACAATATATATACAACATCTTAGGTATATATTCCAAATATTGAAACATCATTCATGTAATCAGATATCATCATCGTTAATATTAATATTGTAATTATTATTATTTATCATATATGAGATTATTATCAACCATCAGGCATCGTGCGGTGCGATTTGTGCGTAGTTGAATTAGGTAGCTGTACTCCTAGGTAGAAACGAGAGTGTGCCGCTCAAATAGGGATCGAGCACCTACAATCATACAATAGTTATTGCTATTTATCAGATACAATAGAATTACAAACTGAAAAAAAACCCATCAGAAAATCCCAATGACTGTTTACTTGTTCCGGGAATCATAGCTCACGGTCTCAGCATCAGGTGCTGGTTGCTGGTTGCTACTTTTGTAGTTCTTATCAATGATCACGTGTAACACATAAAGTTCTCTTCTGTTGACTTTCAACGGTAACTATGTGCTTAACTATACAAAATTGTTAAAAACATGATGTCGATGAGTCATATGTTTTCAACATGTACCCAATGATTGATTGTTCCTATTAAAATTACAATAATGTGACCTCTGGGCTCAATCATTTGAGCTATGAATCAAAGGAACACTTTCCTTGTCTGGTAGTGAACAACGTTCATGTCGAATTTTAATTAGAGTCAGACGTTACTTCTGTATGCGGCCACGCATCTGACGCATGAGTTACAGTCAGTTTGCTGTGTTCTCCTCACCATTTACCTACTAGTAGAGGGAAGACGAATAGTGATTTTCATTAGGCCCATGTTTTTACTAATAAATGTAGTACTACAAATAACTTAAAGTTAACATAGGTATATTATGTGACGTCTATTTTTCACATTATCGTTCCGTTTAAAAATTCCTATGGATGCATTTAGCCGGTAAGTGGTTTTATTGATAGCTTGTTTTAAAATACTTAGCAAATATCGTTATAATCTAGACAAGATTTTAATGTAAATAATATATGTAATTATGGTTTCGTAGAGTTTAATATGTAGGTACATATGACATCTAAGCAAGGCTATAGCTTAACGACTATAGCCTGGCCGATTTTTGCTGCCTTAGTTCATACATAATCTGACAAGTAGAGCAGTTGTGGATCCCAAATTATTAACCATATTATAATATAATCAATCCTTCATTATAAAATGAAACGTCCTGGCTCAAATGCCTGACTCATAAACAAACGCACATATCAAACCCTTTGGACCTATAAAACTGAAAT
The DNA here is from genome assembly GCA_948465475.1 of Thalpophila matura. Lineage (NCBI taxonomy): Eukaryota > Metazoa > Arthropoda > Insecta > Lepidoptera > Noctuidae > Thalpophila > Thalpophila matura. The sequence goes on along the minus strand of OX419185.1, from coordinate 9,022,752 downwards.
TTGTATAGAGGTTTTCCTTATGATGTAGACAAGTGAAGTCGTACCTACAAACATTAAAAAATCTGACATACGCTGAATTGCAGAAAAGGTAATCAAGTTTTAAAGGAGAATTTAACGAGAGAAATTTTATGAGTAATGCCTCCATTAAAATTTAATTATCTTTCTGCAACCAACCGATAGTCATGTGGAGTATTAAAATGAGGGGCTCGAAGAGGGGATATATATGTTACGATGAATGTGATTAATTGAAAATTATTAATAACTTTCGATCATTATTAACAATTACCGAAAGTCGTGATAAAAGTGAGAAATTAATCACACTTAATGGGTCTAGGTCTGATCTTATAAGTCCAAGCGCGAGCGAAGTGAGCTCGCGAACTTGCGGCACCCCGACACGGACAGGTTAGGTTCGAAGGGGTTGACGGGGGCTTCAGTGAGCGAGCAAAGCGAGCGAACGAAGCCCCCGTCAAACCCTTTGTGTTAGGTTACTTTTTCTGACTTGATAAAAATCGTGACAGCTCGGCTAATAATTATAACACATTCATAACTTTAATCATAAGTTATATACAAAAACTTTCATGAATTCATCGGTCTATGGTGAAAACCGTGTAAAAATCCGTTCAGTAGTTTTTGAGGTTATCGCGTTCAGACAAACAGACAGACAGATAGACCAGGAGGAGGGACTTTGTTTTATAATTATATAGAGATAGAGAAGAGAAGAAATACCTAATGACCTATTATTAAATTATAAATTATTAATTAGGGATAATTTTACATTAATTACCTACATAAAGATTTTGAGATGAAGAGTCGGTGCATGATACGAGTACTTAGGTACAACCTATAGTTAAAATTGTTTACAATCTGCCACCACTTTCAATCAATATGAAGTAGGATGTAAGTCCGTAAATAAATATCACGTTTTCCTCAGTATACTACATATACCTACTTATAATAGTGTTTTGGTATATCAACAATCTGACACTTCACTTCAGCAAAGTACGTCACTACTGACTAGTTTGCACCTAATGTAAGACCTCCCATAAAGTGCAATTACTATTGTTTTCAATAGGTTGATAGCTCAGATCATAGAAACAAGGAGATATGCCATCATAGCAAACTAGTACGGGAACAACTGTCGCCACTTTTAGAACATTTTTCGACACAATCACAAGCGCTCTTTGTGAATAAAAAGATCTCCCACACATTAAAAATTCTGCACACCCTCAATCTAACACTGTTAATCGTCACTCAACACTAGCACTAAACTAAAACACTGTATTTATATCATCGATCGTGTTCGGTTCGTCACCAGCGTGTACTTTTTATATACGGTCAATGTGACCGTATGAAAGCGTCAAGCTCAATAGCGCCTTGGCACATCTCCCTTGTTTCTATGATCTGAGGTTGATAGGTACCTAGGTGCATTGTGACTTGTGACTGCAATAGTCGTTATCGGAGCGTTGCGCAATCGTTGACGATTTTATTTGCATTTTCATGAATTAGAATTGAAAGCCAACTTTCTGATGGGGAAGGTAAAATAAAATAAGTTAGTGTAGGAAGTCTAAATCATTATGTTTAATGCTTAATAATTTACATTTACATAGTCAAACTTAGCTAGCACTATTAACTTCCGCCCGAGGTTTTACCTGCGTTTTTCGGGATAAAAGGAAGCCTATATGTTATTCTGATATATAAGCTATATTGTTGTATTGCATAAGTTTTATCAAAATCCGTTCAGTAGTTTTTGCGTGAAAGAGTAACAAACATCCATACATACCTACAATCCATCCATCCTCACAAACTTTCGCATTTATAATATTAAGTAGGATTAGTAAGAAGTAGGAAGTAGGATAGGCAGGGTGTTTTTGCTTCTGTCCAATTTTAATCGATTCTGTTTGACATGTTGAATGTTGAACAAAGTTTGCCAATAAATGGACGGACGTCTGATAAAATCACCCTGGGATTTGGAAAAATACTATGGCTAGAATGGAAAATAAATGGATGGCTACTTTTCATACATTTTCATGCAGACGAAGTCGCGTGCAACGCTAGTCATTCATAAATTGTTTATTTCGCGACAAGTTGAATATTTCGGACACCTTTCCCTTAAGTATGTTTTCCTTGCCTACTCTCCCTGAATAAAATCTTGGCTACGCCCTTAGATTCTATCCATTTTAACTTGGTTTAGATGGTAGACCTTTAATTTTATCTTTACAAATTATGTCCTGACACTCTGTGTAAAATTGACACTGGTCAGACGTGCAATGACAATTCTGAGTCCGCACAGCTTCAGAATCAATGATTACAAGTTTACGTTACTAATTAATGTTTTGTAAAACCAAGATGCGTTAGCCTTTATTCGCACTATTAAGGGCTCTACTCAACCCAATATCATGACATTGCATTATTATGAAAATATACCTAAACGAGAATTCACGCTAATATTAGCTAAAAACAAAAGCAGTCGTTCGTGGCTACGCGGCATCTACGCGGGGTCTACGCGGGGGCTACGCGGACTCTACGCGGGGTCTACGAGGCGGCTACGTAGCTTCTACGTAGAGTTTACGAGAGGTGTCAACTGCAAGCTTCTATGTAGGTCTACGCAGGAAAAACGCTCCATGCGAAGACATTCATAGAGTTGGCATAGATAGGTCTACTATCATTAGCGTGCTTAGAAATAATCATGCATGCTCAGTTTATTCGGTTACAATATATAAGGTTGTGTAGACACTGAGTGAGGCATGCCGGAACCCTTTATTTGGTGTACCTATCTATACTTAAATCAAACACTAACTCGGGTTGCTTACCTGTATCGAGTTGTATTCATACTTGTTTTATTGCTAAAGATATTCATATGTAGCCTTTATCATATTCCGCACTAAAGACGAAGAGTGGCATAACAATTGTTATTTAAAATTAATAACATTGGAAGCCCAGTACAGCTAGGTGTATTTAGCTATAATCTGTCTTAATTTCTTATCTTTAATTTATTCCTAATCAGGAATAAAATTAAGCTTATCGAATCTTGTGATAACAATTTAATGCAAGAACGAATTAAATAAAAAATATATTCCTCTATCGAACAATGCAAATGTAACAAAGTATAACTATTAAATAACGTGCAGGACGCAGACGTCATGAAGATGAGGCTAGAGGCGAAGCACGCCAGCGCTGCCACCAAGTTCCGACTGCTGATGTGGAAGAACTTTCTACAACAATGGAGGCATCGGTTCCAGACTACCATAGAAATATTTTTGCCCGTCGTCACCATGATCCTGGTGCTCATTCTTCGATGGCAGATATCACCTTCAGAAGTGGAACAGCTCAACTACCCACCTTTACCAGCGCACACACTCAACTATTCTGTCAGTGTACTGTGAGTTATCTACAATGTTTAACTTCTGTTTTTCGTGTACATTTACCACATACCAACACACATAAGGCTCCCACAGGGGATACCTCATCGGTGTTGGCTAGCGGACTGCCCAGTGCCCATGGTATTGCTTCTAATGCGTAATTAATTTTATTATCGAAGGCACGATGTATCCTACTCAGGTATAGATTACTACGCTTACGCAATCTGTGCTTCATACCAACTTCCCAGTTAGACTATCCCCATTCGTTTACGTAGTAGTAAAGAGGTAATAAGGTTATTATACAGGGTGGCAGGTTAGACAGTAGAAATAATCAAAGGGGTCATTGTACTCATCATTATGAACAGCTTTTACTTTTCTTTACTTACTTTACTTTTCGCGATTTCAGGGTTGTTTCCAATGCCATCATTGGAACCATCCCTGAAATCGCAAAAAAAATCAGCTGTTCCATACATTTTGTTGAGTTATGTGAACATAGATGTATGGAACAGCTGTTTTTTTTTGCGATTTCAGGTTTGTTCTGTTTCCACTTCTGTCAGTAACCTATACTAACACTATCTATTTGAGGTAGTGTTAGTATAGGTTACTTACTGACAAAAAGATGGTCGGTTGGTAACAGGTGACTGATAGGTAATATAAGATAGATGGTGTGTCGTGTGTGTCGTGACCTCAGATTATAGATACAAGGAGATATGCCAAATTAGTACGGGAACAACTGATGCCACTTTTAGTACATTTTTCGACACAATTACGCGCATAATTAAGCGCTCTTGTGAATAAAATGATCTTCCACGCGTTGAACATTCCGCCTAACTAAATCTTAGTCAATCTAACACTGTTAATCGTCACTCAACACTAGCACTAAACTAAAACACTGTATTTATACCATCGATCGTGTTCGGTTCGTCGCCAGCGCGTACGTTTTTAATATGAGCAATTTGCTCAAGATCAGGCATCAAGCTCGATAGCGCCTTGGCACATCTCTTTGTTTCTATGATCTGAGGTCGTGACGATTGGTAGTGTGTGGTGGTGTTTGCATGTTGTTAACTGATTTTCATGACGCAGTAGCGGGTACAGCTAATTAGGTAATACTGAGGTTGATGCAGATATATTATCTGTATTTATTATTATAATAAATTAACACAAGGACATAAGTTTTGCCGTATGGATCCAGCCCTTACATTTCCTTACATTTATTAATAATGGCTTATTTTTTCAGAGGAGGCATGAATCTGACTAACTTAACTATTGCGTATTCACCAACCAGTGCAGTATTAGATGACGTTATGAGAACTGCTGTCACTAATTTACTAGTAGAAAACATGAAAGATCTGCTTCCTATTTTTCTTGAAAATTTACCAGATTTCATAGAATTACCACCAAATATTGAGATAAATTCGACAGCCATTACCGAGTTTCTAAAGTCTCGTATACGGGTGGTTCCATATAACAGCAGTTATGAAATAAGGGGGATCTACATTGACGAAGAAACTACTCGTACGGTTATCGCAGCCGTCGAGTTTGACGATAAGCTTTATGGTTAGTATAAAATCGGTTTCCTCACATTTTTTTCTTTGTAGTTATAGCCACTCTATGTGATTTTTATAAATCAGTCAATGGCTATTCATTTGTTTCAGGAGCACAGGAATTGTCAAATAACTTATCATATTCGCTACGCTTCCCTGAAAGGCCTCGCCTCCATTCATTTTATCAATCCGGAGGGCGAACTTGGAGATCTGATGTGGTATTTCCCATTTTTGAAGTACCTGGGCCTAGATTTCCCTACTCTTGGGAAGGTGGCAATGACCCAGGTAACCTAAAGTTAATGAGCTATTTATTAAGTACTGTTTTATTTAATAATTTCTTCTATGTATAAACCGTATTTTTGAATTGGCAAAAAATCTAAATGTAAATCTCGAAATAATGTGGGTTATTTTTAACCGACTTCAAAAAAGGAAGTTAATATATTCAATCATTTTGTATGTATGTATGAATGTATGTTTTTATGTTCGCGATTATCTCAAAAACTACTTAACCGTTTCTGATGATTATTTTACTAACGTAATCTTATATTATTTACTTTCAGGAAGGTTTACCTAAGTACGTAACACATTAGGTATCATGCTTACGTAGAAGTTATAGGTATGCAATGGTTTACCTAAGTACGTAACACATTAGGTATCATGCTTACGTAGAAGTTATAGGTATGCAATGGTTTACCTAAGTACGTAACACATTAGGTATCATGCTTACGTAGAAGTTATAGGTATGCAATGGAGATACGCTTAGTGATGTAAGAATTGATCAAAGTAATCGAAGTCGGGATAAAGTACCTACTAATAACCTCCTCCTTTTTTTGAAGTCGGTTAAAAAGTAAAAATAAAAAACATAAAAAAAAACAAGAAACCTCTACAAAGTGAAAAATAATGTAAGTTTCGCAGGTTGGTGGCAAAAAAGACATGCACAAAACTAGCCACTGACTTCCAAAACTAAAACTATCATTGTAGTGGTTTTTTGAAGTTGGTTGTTTTTTTTTGTAAATTTGTTTTAAATAGTTAACTACTTTTATTTGATTAAAAATAACGAATTAAAATGAGCTGGTACCTACTATAGCTATGGTCACATTAGGTCACAGTATTATAGGATTATAATTCTGTGCTATGGTGCTTAGGAATAAGATATTAGTCCTATAATTGTCACTGTCACATTTAGTATACTTTCGTACCGTACCTAAGTAATTAATAAGGATTTTTTTTGTGCAGGTTATGTTAACGAAATGTTCGTAGCACTACAACAGGTTATTTCAACCGAGTTGATATCAAGAGCAACTGGATTAAACTTGACGTCGTTCAGGGTGAATTTACAAAGGTACCCTCACCCGCCCTATGTCCAAGACTACTCCGTAGATCTACTGCAGTTCATTTTCCCAATGTTCATCATGTTAAGCTTTAGTTACACCGCTTGTAATATTGCACGAGCAGTTACGTTAGAAAAGGAATTACAGTTAAAGGTATTTTTTTCTTATTTGCCATTTGTACGAGTACATAATATAAAGTAAAAGAAATGAAGTGTTATTAGTACAATTATTTAATTTTAGGAAACATTGAAAATTATGGGTCTGCCAACATGGTTACATTGGACGGCATGGTTTTGCAAGCAGTTTGTTTATCTATTAGTAACCGCAATTCTAATAGTTATACTCCTAAAGGTAAAATGTTCACGATTAATCTATCACATAGAATAAGAAGTATTTATAATTATGGTTCTCTGTGCATTTATTGTATTATAACATTATTTTTTTTTATTTTTAGGTAAATTGGTTTACTAACGACGTTGGCTTCAGTGAATACGCTGTATTTACTAATACGCCTTGGACAGTTTTGCTATTTTTTATGGTACTGTACTTATCTTGCACGATATTTTTCTCTTTCATGATAAGCAGCTTATTTTCAAAAGGTATGCTTTATTCCTATTTGTCGTTTGTGTTACGATTACTGCTTACCTTTTATCAACATTACATTTTTTTTGTTAAGGTAGTACAGCTGCGTTGTTTATGGCGGTGGCCTGGTTCCTTACTTACATCCCTGCCTTCCTCTTGGCCATAGACATCAGCATGTCTACTGCGGTGCAGGTCATCACATGCTTCAGTATTAACTCCGCGATGTCATATGGCTTTCAAATTATGCTTGCTAAGGAAAGCACTGGAGGTAATTGATTACAGCTGTTTATAAAGTATTGTGCGTTCAAATATTCCACATAAAGAGCAATACGAAGAAAATCATATACGTATACCTAATTAAACTTCTATATTCCCCAGTGAATAATTATTTATGATTTTTAAATTAAAAACTAGGTACCTAAAAAAGCCAAAGTTTTGTGATCCAATTGTATTTTGGATTGTACTTTCCATAATTTCTCTCATTTGTTTCGGTGATGACTTGGTTACATAAGACGCACTGGATGTTAACGACGTGTGGGGGTAATTGGAGTCGATGTAACACAATATGAGCGTAGGAGAATAAATTCTTACTATACCGACTGTCTAAGTGCTAAATTGCTTCACTGAACGTATTCCTTCAATTAGGCCTGCAGTGGGGCAACTTCATGGCGTCACCGGGGACGGACACGACTCGCTTCGAGTTCGGACACGTGGTCATTATGTTGATCGTGGACTGCGTCCTGTACATGCTGGTTACCCTCTACCTTGAACAAGTGTTACCAGGACCCTTTGGTACCCCCAAACCCTGGTACTTTCCCTTCCAGTTGCAATTTTGGTGCCCGAAATATTACTCAGGTGATTGTCTATTAACACATTTATAATAAATTATACCTAATCAAAGTAAATGCTTAAGTAGGTACTTTACAAATAGAGTCTTGAGAAAAAAGGTACTTAATATTTAACTTTGGATGTTTTAAGATCTTTCATACATCTCTAAAATATACTGATGATTAAATTATATTTATTTTTAGGTTCTGATTTAATTTTGGAAAATGAAAATAGTGAATTTGACGATATTATAAAAGAAAAGGATCCTACAGACCACGTAGCCGGTGTGAAAATGCATGTAAGTGTATCATCAACATATTTTATACTCAAAATTGATGTTAAAATACTAACGTTCTAACTTTTTTGTTTCTTTAACGTTTCTTTATTAGCTAACTGTACGTATTTGTTTGCAGAATTTAACAAAAATCTTTGGAAATAACATAGCGGTTAATAATTTATCTTTGAATATTTATGACGATCAAATCACAGTCTTACTTGGGCATAATGGTGCTGGGAAATCTACTACTATATCTATGTTGACGGGTTTGTAAATAAATATATTTCAAATACTTATGAAATTTATATTTAACTATTTAACTAACTCTTTACAATTAACGTTGATAAAATGATGTCTACTAGAAGTTTCATCTCTATAGATATCTAAGTAGGTACTCCGAAAGTGAAAACTTCAATCTCTTTTTAGTAGACCAGAGCGCGTAACATGCGCGCCGCGTCAAAATTTTGTCGACGCTTTTATCGTGCATTTGTCTCGTATTCGCACGAGTAAGAGCGAGACAAAACAGTCGACAACATTTGTCGCGGCGCGCATGTTAGCCCGGCAGAGCACCTAACATGCGCGCCGCGACAAAATTTTGTCGACGCTTTTATCGTGCATTTGTCTCATATTCGCACGAGTAAGAGCGAGACAAAACAGTCGACAAAATTTGTCGCGGCGCGCATGTTAGCCCTACAGGTATGGGAATCTCCTTTGATGCGGGCGATGCCGCCCGTCCGGTATTTACGCGATCCTACGCAAATATGCATAGGTTTTCACAAAATTGGGAATAAAATAATTTAGGTTATTATTATACTCGCATAATCATTTATTAACATTAGTGGTATTGTTACTTTTGAAAATAGCTAAACATAGCGATAAGAATTCATTGACCCGCGATCTATCACGCACCGTGCAAGATATTATAGGTAATCGACTTGAATTTATTAGTACAAAAAAAACAGATATTAAATTAGTGTTATCTATGTTATTTCTTCGAAACTGAAGATTTTATTCTCAGCATAATAATTTGCAACTCATTTAACACGTAGGTTGTACGTATTCAGAAAAATGGGAAATCTATGTTTTAGATCCTCGTTATTTTTACCCGACTGCGGCGAAGCCCAAAAGGAGGGTATAGTGTTTCACCTGTATGTTTGTATGTGCCTCTATGTATGTATGTGGGTATGTATTTCCGTTTCTGTGTTCCCTCCTAGAGACTAAACGAGCGAACGGATTTTAACATATGGTATATCATTAGATTCGTATCGACGTCGCAAGTAACATAGGCTATATGGATTATGAAATAAACCAATATGGCGGATTTTAACCGCCAATTAGTGAAGTCGTAAAAAATAAAAAAAAACTGACCTGGTCATGTGGGGTATCAAAATAAAGGGCTTAAAGAGACGATTACGAAAATATCTATATATCTTATACATTAAAAAAAAACATCTAACTAAAAAAAACATCTATCTAAAAAAAAAAACAGATTTTTTTTATTTTCTTTTTACATCATCATGTGGGGTATCAAAATGAAGGGCTTAAAAAGATGATTACGAAAATATATAATATAATAATTATGTCATTGACATCAAAAACTAAAAAGTGAAAAATAAAAATAGGAAATTAAAATTTTTATAAAAACCTGACTGCGGTCTGCCCGTTGTTCCCGTACTAATTTGCTGTGATGGCATATCTCCTTGTTTCTATGATCTGAGGGTCTGCTCTACGTCTTATCTAGACCCACCAAAAAGAAAAGGAAAACAAGATATTGCAGTCGGGACCCAGTGTTTCCGGGTAATAGTCATATAATGGATCCCGACTACAATATCTTGTTTTCCTTTTCTTTTTGGTGGGTCTAGATAAGACGTAGAGCAGACCCTCAGATCATAGAAACAAGGAGATATGCCATCACAGCAAATTAGTACGGGAACAACTGATACCACTTTTAGTACATTTTTCGACACACTTACGCGCATAATTAAGCGCTCCTTGTGAATAAAAAGATCTCCCACGCATTCAACATTCCGCACACCCTCAATCTAACACTGTTGATCGTCACTCAACACTAGCACTAAACTAAAACACTGTATTTATACCATCGATCGTGTTCGGTTCGTCGCCAGCGCATACGTTTTTAATATGAGCAATTTGCTCAAGATCAGGCATCAAGCTCGATAGCGCCTTGGCACATCTCCTTGTTTCTATGATCTGAGGGCAGTCCGCAGTCGGGTTTTAATAAAAAATTTAATTTTCTATTTTTAGAAGTCGAATAATATCCATAGACTGAACAAGCCCTATAATGCAAAATATAATAGTTACATATTATTTATCAATATACAGGGTAAAATTAAAACCAGTGCGGATATTTTAGGAGGTGAAAGTACTCATGAATATGATCAACTTTTATTATGGGACCGTCACAGAAATATGACAAAAAAAAACAACTGTTCCATACATTTTGATCGTGTTGAGACTGAAAGATAATACTGAGATTGAGACCACTGAAATTTAAATTCTTATTTAGATTTCTGTGTCTTACGGTCGGTTGCAGAAAGATATTTAAATAATGGAGGCATTACCCATCATACAATTTCTATCGTTAAAGTCTCCTTTAAAACTTAAGAACCTTTTCTGCAACTCAGCGTTAACACTGTGCGTTTTACGTAGGTACAGAATTACTTTCGAAAATTTTAGTCATCTCATTCATGTTTACAAACTTAATAAAAGTGGTACAGATTACCTACGTTGCGGAGTGGGTGCTGCTCAATTGAAACATGCACTTCTGGTAAGCAACGGAACCGTTGCGCCACTATATTATGGTCAATTGGGCCATTAGCCTAGTAATGATACCCAAATAGACTTGAAGGTTCTATAAACATTATTCTGATTAACGACTAACACAAATGCTATTTCAGAGGTATGCGGACACCATTTCATACTTTCTCATTTATTTACTTATTATTAGAGAAATTTTTTATTGCATGATTTTTTTTGTTAGAGTCATTTTTGTTTTAATGTTGCAGGCAATTTAAAGGTAACTCACGGTTCTGTGAGTGTTGCCGGATATGATATGAGCAGTCAAAGCGCTGCGGCTCGTTCCCATATTGGGTTATGTCCACAACACAATGTGCTATTTAATGAACTCACGGTCAGGGAACATTTGGAATTCTTCAGCAGGCTGAAAGGGTTTAAAGGCAAAGAACTTAAGGCTGAGATAGAAACGCTCATTGAAAAATTAGAACTACAAGAGAAGGTTAGTTTACTTACTTCAAGTAGGTAGAACATAATTTTTGTGTTACCTATTTTTCTTTATATTTTTTTAAAATTATAGCGTGACTATCTTGCAAAAGGTCTTTCTGGAGGTCAAAAGCGTCGTTTATGTGTGGGTATAGCTCTAAGCGGAGCAGCGCGTGTGGTACTACTAGACGAACCTACGTCTGGCATGGATCCTTCTTCTAGACGAGCACTATGGGAGCTATTGCAGAAAGAAAAAAAAGGTATATACCTAGCTACAATGTTTATTTTGTATTTATTTTCCCAATTATTATTGGATCCGATAAAGTAACACTATCTAACAATAAATAAATTCAAAGGTCAGGTTCATGATCATGATATGCTTTGCTCAAGTAATTCATACCACGTTTATTATTTCACGTAGGTCGCTCGATGATCCTAACGACTCATTTCATGGACGAGGCAGATATTCTTGGCGACAGAGTGGCTATAATGGCACACGGTCGTCTGCAGTGCGTGGGCTCCCCGTATTTCCTCAAACGTCATTACGGCATTGGATACACACTTGTGGTTGTTAAGGACGAAAACTTTGATTTCGTGAAATGCTCAGTACTTATAAATAACTATATTCCGGGTACTATTATAAAGGAAGATCGCGGTAAGTTGCTGCTGAACACAAAAATAATCAAATTAAAAAAAATTGGTACCTACTTACCTTTTTTTTTGTTATCTACTTGTCTTGTGTAAACAAAATAAGTAATAAGTAATTTATTTTGTAGGTACGGAAATTACTTTTAATTTAGTCAATGACTATTCACATGTCTTTGAACAAATGTTGAATGAATTAGAGAGGAATATCGATACAATAAAATTTAAAAACTATGGTTTGGTTGCTACCACATTAGAAGATGTCTTTATGTCGTAAGTCATTATTTAATATTATACCTACCTATTTATAGAACTATTTTAATTACGTAAGTATCTAGTGAAAGCATAATTACTTATCACATTGTGTATTACAGTGTCGGTTCGGACTTAGCACCTGTTAGTTCAGAATCCGATGACGCTGTGACTACTACGACGGATTCAACTATGGATGATACGTTGAAACAAGAAATTGATTCGTCTTTAGAAGAATGTAAGTTGTGTTTAAGACCTGGCGAAAGCAAATCCGGTCCGCGTACATCCATGAGAAGAAGGGTTTCTAATGTATGACAATAATTATGTCTGATGAACTCTGATGTCAGAGATCACATCACATCAAACATGTATTACATGTAGGTACTGCAACCGCACGCGTGTGCGGAGCGTTCGATGTGATATAGAATTACACACATTTCAAATGCTTCTGCTTGACGCATCCAATGGGCAGTATTTGGTGTGCCTTCTCGTTTAATGCTTCAATCTTTACTAAATTATAAATGCGAAAGTTTGAATGGATGTTTGTTACTCAATCACATCAGCTTGTCTATTCAGTACCTACCGACACGCTGCGTGATATCACCGCGAGAACAGCTAATTTGTTTGCTAACGTTCGAGGGAGAATCTCACCGTGACATTCTCGCTGCAGAATAGACAGGAAGAACGGCTGAACGGATTTTTTTACTTTCTTCGCTGATTTTCTTTTTAACAATTGGTGCATTATTTTTTTATTAGACCTAATACATTCTGAACGTCTAACAAAAAATATCAGGTATTATGAGCCCTTTACTGTATAGCTTAGAATTCTATGGGCTTGAATAAGCCTACAGCTAGAAATAATTAAGTACCTACCACGGAGGAAATACACAGGTACCTACCTACTTGTACAATAATATATATATTTTTATATTTTACCGTTAGATTTATTTTTGGTTGCTAATAAACATTAGGTATTATAATATTATGGTTCTTCTTAATTTATGAACAAACAAATAATATCAACTCTGTCTTTATTTTCTAGTGGACAGAGACGAGAGCTGCGTGAGGGGCTGTCGCTTGGTGTGCCAGCAGGTGTTGGCGGTGTGGATGAAGCAGGGGCTGGTGTTGATTCGCTCGCCCTGGCTGATGATGCTGCAGTTCTTAGCACCCGTCCTACTCATCAACGCTACGCTCGGACTGCTGAGTTACGTTATGGCTATGACACCAACCATACGCACGAGGTTATTGACGCTAGCAGAAGGGTGAGTATCTATTATACATTTTACTAAGCTGTTTCTCCAAGCGATATATTTATATCTTGCTTCACAACCTCCTAATAAGTCCCGGTTAACTTATCTTTCAGATAATTTAGTGCAAATGCTGTTCCATTTTTTAATTATGGTAGATAGAGTATATTTTTCCAGACATTGTGGAGGCTTTTATTCTGATCAAATACTGTTGTAGTCCAGTAACTACACGGAGCAACTGCCGTTTGACCAGTAGAACAAGTCCTTATTTCTGATGATCAGTCTCATCTCTCGCCTGGCAAGGACGGTGTATTACGGCTTGTGAACACAATAGGTGGAGTTAGTGTGCACGGTTGCTGGTGATCTTGGTAACGTTAGTCACATTAAATGGTACAACATTATTTTTTCAGATACGCGAGAACAGAAACCCTGTTAAGCTACAACGGCACAGGCGCATCATCACTAGGGGCTCTGGCGGCGAACGCTTACCAGATGCTCTTCGCCACTTCTGGTGTTAGCAACATGGACCTTACTGATATTGGCAATCAATCTGTCGATCAATATTATCTATATAGAGTGAGTCAATTTCTATAAAAATACTCCATATTACAAATGTCAATTGTCTTCTTCATAACGTGTCAATTTAAAAAGATAGACGTAAATAAGTAGATATGATGATTAAATGCTGGTTGATAATTGAACCACCAATTGGAAGAAGGGAATAAAGCCAAAAAATAGAAACGGAGATAATTTAAAAAAACTTTTTAACTTTTAATTTTCACCACTTCGGCTCATAAGACATATGAATGAAATGAAGGTAATATCAATTATGATTATTTACTAATAGGCCAGACTGACATAAGTTAGAATTTGCTAAGATATACATCTATAAACTTCTTGGATTTATTTCCTTCTTCCAATTTATTATGTGAAAATTATATTTATTTATTTGAAATACCGAAGGAGAGTTCACATTGTTCTATTATTCATCGATTTCAGCAGTTTCGGATGTTGTAGTAGGCCAAGCATAATAATAATTTTTAAAAAAATCGTCAAAAAAAAATTGAGTTTTCAAGCTCGCAGAGTAGGGCTACGTTTTAGGTAAACAAAAATAAGTATAACTCGAGTTTGTATAAAGTGTTTCTTCCGATTGGTGGTTCAATTGTCTTTTGTTTCCTCAGACAGAAGATCCCACGGTCATGGGTTCGCTGCGTCACCGGTTGTTGATTGGTTCTACGTTTGATGATAACTCTGCAACAGCCTGGTTCAGTAACTTCGGTTATCACGACGTTGCTACATCCCTTGCCGCCATCCACTCAGCTATTCTCAGAGCCAAAAACTCTACCGCTGTACTCAAAGTATACAATCATCCATTAGAAGCCACTTATACAGATCAGGTAAATTTGACTTATCGTGGATTATAATTATAAAATTGAAGGTAGGTATAAGTATCGGCGTGGATCTTGATCACAAACGTCACATGCGCACTAACTGATTTTCGGTCTCTTTGGCGGAATGAAGAAGACGGGGAGCGTCGAGGCTGCACGCGATTGGTTCGTCAGTCGATGCTCGTCGTCTATTGGACTATTCTCTATTACGTATTGTCAACTGTCCATTGTCTATTGGGCCAAAAAAGTACATGCACGATCTGTGACATTCTGTGATCATCTTTCCTGCCGGATACTATACCTACTGTTTAAATTTACACACTTTTTTTGGAAACTCAATATGATTAGTACTAATCGGTATACACTAATGCATAGGTAATTTATTTTTTCCTGATATTGATACTTGGTTTTAAAGTAAAATAAGTAGTGTGAATGATTTCAGAGCGACATGATGACGATGATAGCCATGCTCTCCATGCAACTGTCTGCCGGCATCGGCAGCAGCGTGGCCATCGTTAGCGCCGTGTTTATCATGTTTTATATTAAAGTAAGAAAAATAACAATATTATTGCTGCATAATACCTACCCACAAAAATCGGATCCATTATTCTCGACATCCGCCCAAAATCACTTTTTGGCACAGAGCTTATAAGGTTAAGTCTTTCTTTCGAACCCACTGACTCTGGTTTTCGTATCTCTATTCACTAAGGAAATACATCTGTGCCTCCTGTGCTAAGTGATATAACTCGAGTTGTACCCTTTTTGTGATTTTCACATGAGCATTATCAAAAAAAAAAACGTGTTTTTTGGTCTAACTCACGTTCTTCTATCTGCTATAGTTTCGGAGATAATTTTGTGCAAAGTGATACAACTATAGGGATTTTGGCAAAAAATTCGTGACAATCGATATTTGTCAAGTTGTAACCCCAAAACCGGTCACTTAACACACTATTTTTCGTGCTTCGTGATTTAAATGCTATTGTATTTAACTTCACATTTTATTTTTCAGTATATTTATCGTGAATTTTGATGTGACTAGAGTAATATCCCTTTGAACAAATTCTTTTGCTACATTTTGCTGGAATTATTATTCTAATGAGTTATTAGACGTTTTAACTTCATGTATATCAGTTTACACTAAGCCAATTTGTTGGTGCAAGCTTGGTGCAACGTAATTTAACTGTACAAGTATCATAATTAACTTAATTTTAGCACATAAAAAACTAAGTAAAAGTTACAAGTCGCAGGTTTTTCATGAATTACTTCCAAAATTAAATATCTATCAAAAACTCTAAATTATATAGAGAAAGAAAATGTTTTGTTGTACAAAAGAGTGCACTGATATATAACATAGCCCACTTAATTAACGAACTAGATTTTTTTAAACTTGTTTTTGCTGTCCTGTAAAATGTCGTTTTTTGACTTGTATCACTTATCACAGGAGGCACAGACATATTATGGGATCTGAAGGCTTCCATACAAAAGTAAATTTTGCTCTCCTGAACACCTTAAGTTTCGTAGATACGAGCATTTAATGTCGAATTAAGGTTGTTGGTTTTTCTGTTATAAGCGTAGAGCAAAAATACACTGACCCTATAAATTGTAATGTTTTACTAATTTGTGTAGGAGCGCATGTCTGGCGCAAAGCTCCTGCAGAACGCAGCTGGCGTGCAGCCGGCAGTGCTGTGGGGCAGCGCCGCCATCTTCAACTGGTTGTGGTTTCTTATCTCCTGTGTTTCCATCGTCATCTCGTGCGTCGCTTTCAACGTCATCGGCTTATCGAGTGTACAGGAACTAGGTAATTTTTGATAATGATAAATGATATTTATTTTGTAAATAGGTTAAAAATAACACTTTTACACGTCAAAACATTTTTTTAAGCTAGATGCGTTCGGTGTTTCCTATATGACTACCTTTGAGAAGAAACACCGAATATATTTATAAATATATAAACCGATAATAAAGATAACTCTCCCCAGCGTTACTTAGTTTAGTTTTGGATAAGGGCAAGCTACTACCTATTCCTTACGTAGAAGTAGTAGGTAAAACTATATTTCGCACCTTGAAAACAAAACTGACACTACACGAAAAATGACGATATTCGAAATCAAACTTTTTACGAAAACTTTAAACGTGATTTCCAATAAAGACATTTTTTCGTTTAGTGTCAGTTTTGTTTTCAAGGTGCGATTTTGTAAATGTTAGTACTTAGGGTGATTATCTTTCTATGATAAGAATATGGTGGATTAACTGGATAGTTAATAATAGTTATCTTTGCTTCAGGACGAGTGTACCTGTGCATCATAGTGTACGGTGCTGCGATGTTGCCGCTTGTATACATCATGTCACTTGTGTTCAAGGGGCCTTCTATTGGCTTCGTTGGTTTCTACTTCCTGAACGTGCTTTTCGGTAAGTACCTATTAGCATTTCTCCGAGCAGAAGCCCTCTTAGGTACGATTTACACCGATTTGCACCGGCACCTGATCAAACGCATTCTACAGCTTTTTATAGGTAAAGGAAAAAGTGTCTCTACAGTAAATAAAGTTTTTATTCCTGGTGGATGCGCGAGCATTCCAGCGGTATGTGAACTTTAAACTTAAGAAACACTTCCAGTGAAAATCGAATTGCATGTTATGTACCTAAGTAGTTTCTGAGATATTCGTTTTAGGTTCACCAACCGCAAAAATAACTTTGTATTTCATAATAACATATTATATTTGCGGTCGGAAACTGAAATAGTCCTTGCTACGGAACCCTACAGTAGGTATGCGTGATTCGACGCGCAACTTGGCCGGTTTTTTAACGCATATTATATTTTCCTTTTTATCAAATCATCAGCTCTAGCTTTGTACTAAAATCCACCGTGAGAAATTACGGAACCTTTTTTTTTGGTCTTATTATTTCAGTTTTGTGCATTCTATCAGTGCATTCTATCACGTTTGTTGTCAGGTATGATGGGCGCGCAGGTGGTCGAGGCGCTATCTGCTCCTCAACTGGACACGCACGAAGCTGCCCAAATCATCGACAACATACTGCAGTTTTATCCGCTTTACAGCCTCATCACTGCAATCAGGTATTTATTCTTATGCAACTCTACCAAATTATTTACAACTCGGCACATGTTTAATGCTTCGTACCAAGAATTTTGGAATTTTGTCTTTCTTCTTAGACTTGAAATACACTGCAGGCTGCGTGTTGTTTGTAGCGTGACGTAGCATATTACCTACTTATAGTTAAGTCCAACGAACGAAACTATGCCATGCCACCGGTACCACCTTCTAGTGTCCACCGGACCGACCTTCGCACTGATGTCTTTATTATTTCGCAGATAAAATATCTACCTACTTAATTTTCATTGAAGCCATGAAGCCTACAATTTTGCAAATAACACTAATATTATAGATGTGTGTGTTTGTTAGTCCTTCACGCTGAAACGGCTGGTCGGAAAAAATGTCTAAGACAGCATGGGACCTGGAAATGCACATTGGCTAATTTTCATTCATTTTCACGAAGTCGTGGGCCACAGCAGTAGGTAGTGTACCTCTACCTATACATAGTATATAAACCATCAACATTACTTAGTTTTCGATTCGCTAATTAATTGCGTTTATTTACTAAAAGTTATATTAAAAAAAAACATGTCTGTTGTACAGGTTTTTGCACCAGATCGGCCTACGCGAGTACACTTGCCTTCAAGGCTGCGAGTACTTGCAAGCGGTGTATCCCAATCTTGAGTGCAACATGCAGAACCTGTGTGAACATAACAGTTATTGTTGCGGTAAGTGTTGTCTATAGTGTTATATTACCATAGCATGCTCGAGCCCATTGCTGCATATAATCATGATCATGCGCATATGTGATGACACAGCCCGTCAACAACCAGCCGGCCTAGCATGACCACGACAGAAACGGGTTTTGTCTACATAGAAATAGACAAAGTGACAGATTGTAGAAACATTTCTACCGTTTCATTCATAAAACGTAGAAATGTTTCTACAATCTGTCACTTTGTCTATTTCTATGTAGACAAAACCCGTTTCTATCGTGGTCATGCTAGGCCGGCTGGAGTTATTCAACCTAGATAGTAAGCTATGTGAATGTTTATACTGCCATTTATAAGTTTTTTAAGCATCAGTAGGTAAACATTAGGGAAATCTGAGCGTTGTGCATTTCGTATTGCATTGCGTTCCGTAGGTCGGTATTATACACATAAACCTTCCTGCAGCAGTCCGGCGCCAAACGTCTAAATAGAAAGAGCCCTAAATTCTCCGAATGCTGGTCAATGTATCGTATAATTACGTTAGTCTAGGTATTATTTATTCTGTGGTGTAGTTTAGTCAGAAGAACTAAGCGACACAACAGACAGACACAAAAAGCAATTTTCTTTATACTGATTATAGAAATTTAACATGTTAAAAATATACCGTAAGTATGTTTATGTATAATCCTAATGTTTATTCGTGTATTTTTTGCAGTGAGCGATAACCCGTACTTCGAGTGGGAGACCCCGGGCGTCATGCGGTACTTGCTCAGTATGGTCTTCTCCTGCATAATGTTCTGGTTCTTGTTAATGACCATCGAGTACAGATTGCTACAGAAGGTAATACTCGTAATAACAACGTATAGTGCACCTCCAGAAGATCTTACAATTTTCTGTGATGTATTAGGTACTTACCTACTACCTACGTTCTTCGAATCTAGAGTTGCATGTGAGATATGTTCCCCTAAAGTGGGCTGTCGGTAGCTTGATTCAGACAGATGAAAAATTATCTGGACTGTATATTTGTTGATTTAGCCAAAAAAATATATTTTTAAGTATGTACCTACCTACCCTTACTTACTTTTAATACGCTTGAAAAATTTACGGATTTCTTGGATGTTAAAAATCGCAACCTGTAGGTATAGCCGGCGATAGGAATAATACAAAGAGAGCGAGCGCAAAGAAATGTATCTATTAGAATTATTTTAGCTAACTAAAGCCTTGTTATCTATTGACTAATACTTGGTCTTTTAACGGTAGATAATGACATGTAAGAAGACTCCGCCTCCAGTGGACGAGAGCACGTTGGACGCGGACGTGAAGAGCGAGGCGGAGCGCGCCCGCCGCGTGTCTCCGCTGCGCCGCGCGGAGCACGCACTGCTCGCCAACGACCTCGCCAAGTACTACGGGAAACATCTCGCCGTAGACCAAGTTTCATTTAGTGAGTGTTGCTTTTGTTTGTTTTTAGAAATTTCTTGGACTTGAGTAGTTTCTACTAAGTACACTTTTGTAGGAGAAACTATATTACCTAGGTAGGTTCACCAGTCTCGCTGTCTGATGTGCCTAATTATTTAATTAAGTACTTCAGCAGCAACGAGGATAGATAACAGATAGTAGGGCTATGACTCGGCATAAACCTGCAGCTAGCTTTGGACATCTAAATACGTTTGGACACTACCTACTTTTTGCAGTAGTTGTCAGTGTTGTCACCAATAATTAGGTATTTTGATTCGTAACGAGTAATTAATTACCTACCAGTTGCAGCAGTTATAAACTTTATAGCTTAAAGTGAATAACTACTTTATTTACATTGAATTTTTTTTCCAGGTGTGAGCGACGGTGAATGCTTCGGCCTGTTGGGTGTGAACGGTGCCGGCAAGACTACTACCTTTAAAATGCTGATGGGCGACGAGTCTATTTCAAGCGGCGAGGCACATGTCAGCGGACACTCCGTACAAAGGAATCTCGACAGAGTACACGCGAATATCGGTGAGCAGCCCGGAATCCTAGTGTGATGTCAGTCCTACCTACTTCAAATACATAATTTTTCACTGTTTCGAATAGAAGTTTTGGATCAACCTTGCGGAATCTATCCAACTTTATGTTTCTTGGTATGTTGCAGGCTACTGTCCGCAGTTTGACGCGGTGTTCGGTGAGCTGACGGGTCGCCAGACGCTGCACATGTTCGCGTTGATGCGAGGCCTGCGCATGCGCGCTGCCGCGCCCACAGCTGAAACGCTAGCACACGCGCTCGGCTTCGTCAAACATCTTGACAAAAGGGTACCTAACTTTTTTATTTTTTAAATACTATACTTAGGGCTATTGCAAAGGTTGCGTTTTTCACGCGGTATGAGTAAAGCAAACGTTTGTCTCTGGCAGGTACACCAGTACTCAGGCGGCACGAAACGTAAGCTGAGCACGGCGATAGCATTCCTGGGACGAACGCGCCTTGTGTTCGTCGATGAGCCTACCACCGGCGTCGATCCCGCCGCTAAACGCCATGTATGTTCCTATCTACTTCAACCTCATAGCGTATGAGCGTAATGTAGTTCATACTTAGGTAGGTAGGTATAAGTATATGCAATGGATATAAGGTTCTCTCAAAATTAAAGCGAGAGGAACACCAAAATGTTTACGTAAATATTCAGTTATTTAAAATTTAAACTGATGAGGGCAGGTCGAGTGGCTCAGTGGTTAGAACAACAACGCCGACGAACGGCAGAGGTCGCGGGTTCAAATCCCTCGTGTCAGTTGTTTTAAATTCTCTATTATGTATATTTAAAAACACTAAGATAAGCATAACATCATGGCGTTGACACGTTTAAATTTACAGAAATATAAGTACTAAAATGTCTTATAAATCGTAAAGTTTAGTCTGTCAATCTGGATAGTAATTAGGCGATTCGCACCCTGCCCCGCATCACGCAGCGTAGCGCGGGGGTGCGTGATGTTCCGTTGTTTGCAAGTACCTGTATTTGTATAGAAATCACGCATGGTGCAACACACTGAAAACGCATTCACACGCGGCATTTTTGTTCCGTCGCCACGCACCCCGCAGCGTAGCGCGGGGCGGTGTGTGATTCGCCTTATCCTGTTACTTGTCTGGCAAATCCTTCTTAGTAAGAAACAGGGTAACACGTGCACTCGTGCAGGTTAGGAATGGTCAGTAAGACGTTTAGAGAGGCTGTATTGGCTTGTGATCAGGGACCCACCGTTTATGGAACTGTAAAACGAGCAAAAGAACTTGCTGCAGCTATCGTGACGAAAATATTTTATGTAGAAAATATAGGTCCTAGTCTATGAATACTTCTGCATATCTTTTTGGGGAATGTATAGGCGTGGTGTTGGTATCGTAAGTTATAATAGTTTTGTCTATGGTAGTAATTATAATTTTACTAATATATTAATTTGTGCAGGTATGGCGCGCTACGCGTGGCGTACAACGGGCGGGGCGCGGCGTGGTGTTGACGTCACACAGCATGGAGGAGTGTGAGGCATTATGTTCGCGACTCACCATCATGGTCAATGGACGCTTCCAATGCCTCGGCACGCCACAACATCTGAAGAATAAGTTTTCTGAAGGTATACTACCTAGTCTACGCCGGATTTAGATAATTTCATTTTATATGGTATCATTAATTTTCAACCGTTCTCAATTTTCAATCCATCACTTCTCGTAAAGCAGTAACTAATTGATACTTATTGATTTTGTTTGTTGTTTTTTTTTATACCTAGGTATTTGTTTATTTACCTATGTGTTTTAATTTATTTCAGGTTTTACGTTAATTATCAAAATGAAAATAGAAGAAAGAGAAAGTGATACGGCTTCGACAAGCAGCACTAGCACTGTAATTGATTCTGTCAAACAATACGTTAATCATAATTTCGAGACTCCGAAGATAATGTAAGTATAATTATCTGTAGGTATCTAGATTCTAGAACATCTGAATATGCCTAGCTATTAAAAAACCCGGCCGCGGCGGTGAGGTCAAAATCATCGCCGCCCCGATCGGCGCACGCGTCTACAATAGTAGTAGCCGTAGGTAGTCGGTGACCTACCCGTCTGCATCACAATCATTATAGAAATCAGCACTAGCTCATAAATATCGCTTTTTTGTTTTTCAGGGAGGAATATCAGGGTCTCCTGACGTACTACCTTCCGGATCGCAGCATGGCGTGGTCGCGCATGTTCGGCATCATGGAGCGTGCCAAGCAGGACCTGGAGATCGAGGATTATAGCATCTCGCAAACCACGCTTGAACAAATATTCCTGCAGTTTACTAAGTACCAGCGGCAAGAAGGCGAAACATTATAACGAATAGTTCGTTGTTTAGAAAATATTATTTATGTGGACTGGGATACCTATAGGGCTTTGTACATATTATATAGGTTGTGGGGGTTTTGAAGCCCCAAAACTCCCCCCATGGCTACGCCCATGGTGCCATAAGTACAGGAATCACCTATGTAGTACACACCTGCATCTATAAATATGTATGTATTGTATAATGGTAGGCAGCAAAATACGGCACAGGTCATCTTATATTGTTAGGTTGTGTTTGGTTTGGAAATTATATTTAGTTGTAATATTAGCGATATTCCATGACTTTATTATTCAAGCGTTTAAACGTTAAACGTTTTTAAATAATTTTCTTGTTCAAAGTACCTTAATTTACTCCCTATTCACAGTGGGACCACATGATGCAAGTGATTTGGTTGTGTAGGAGATAATGTAAAATGACGAAAATACGCGAAAATACGCAAGATAAATGAAGAATTCGCTACAGCCGGCGGCGGCGGCGGCGCCGGCGCGGCGTAGCGCATAGGTGCGGTGCGGGTAGGGCTGCCATTACCTAAATTGCTGACGGCCGGAAAAAAACTTTAAAAACCCCGGACATTTGGGTGAAATTGAGTATTTTCGCCGAAAGCCCCCGAAAAAAAAAAACATCAATCAGGATTCTCCTGGCACGACTGTTTCCCCCGGACACTTTTTGAAATCCCAACCGGACGCTCCCCGGACGCCCTCTAAACTAGGACAAATCCGGGGAACCCCGGACGGATGGCAGCCCTAGGTGCGGGCATCGGGGAGTACCTATCGGTTACTTATTAAATTACTGATTGGGCGGACGAAGTCGCGGGCTAAAGCAAGTTTTTATTTAAGGTGTATAATAAATGATGTATGTACCTATTGTTGTCGACATGTGAGGGGGATATGGAGTTTGCAATTATTGTGCCGATAGTCGCTGCCGTCAATAGCCTAATAGCCAAGAGCAACCAACATCTTAGGAGGCTCTCATTGGGCAGCTGGATCCTTAATACTTAATACATCAAGCACTTCTAAGAGTTTTTCTCTCTCTTTAGAGCAGTGGCACCTTTTGATTAGATATGAGGGATTAAACATAATTTTGGTCTTGCTATGGACAATCCAAGGATTTGGTTTGGCAGTATATCTACTTATTAAAATAGGAGTGACTTATTAATCAATGGATCCTACTTTACTCAAAATTACGCGAACCACTTCTTGTGCCGCTGCGGACCAGCAGCGGTCCGCGGACCAAAGGTTCAGAACTACTGCTAAAAACGTAAATGATCCTAAGTATGTAAATTAATAAGTAAATATATTTAATTAAAATACAATGCTCAAGCGCTTTGCATGCGCCTGTTTTTAATTACTAAGATGTAAATAAATAAATATAATTAGCGGCATCAGATATGATCACAAACGTCACCTGCGCTTTAGCTGGTTTTCGGTCGCTTTGGCGGAATGAAGAAGACGAAGCCCCGAGGCTGCATGCGATTGGTTCGTCAGTCGATGCTCGTCGGACTATTCTCTATTACGTATTGTCAACTGTCTTTTGTCTATTGGGCCAAAAATGTACATGCGCTATCTGTGATCAAGATTCCTGCCGGTACCTTAACCTATATATATTTTAAGAGATTTCAAATAAACAATTTGAAAATGAGTGACAACATAGTGATTTATAGATAATATGATTAAACCAAAAATATATTTTTTACTTTCATACCAAAAAGTTATTTGTGTCGTATGTACCTTCTGTATATTTTGTTAGTTTTAGGGTTATTTATTTTATTCAATAAATAGCTATGTGAATAAAAGAGAAGTTTTTTTTAATGCTGTTTATTAGATAAAAATTAATTATTGCCAACTTGATTCAACGAATTCATAATATTATCAGGCTCTTCCAACCCCTGATAGACTAATGACCACGCAATGAATAGGTGTCCTTAAACCTATTCGGTACCTATGACTAGTTTGTTATGCAGTACTTACGCTAATCATCGCAGTCAGTCACTTAAATGGAGCCCACATTTCACGATACTGTAGCTACGGCGTAGCACTACTACTACGAGCGATGCGAGGGACACCCCTCGCATCGCTCGTAGCAGTAGTGCTACGCCTTAGGGCATTTGTGCACTACACATTAACAGCACGTTTTTTCACGGACCGTTTTTTTTTTTCATACATTTTAGGCTGGTTTTAGAGTCACGCTGACCGTCAGCGCCGACCGTCGGCGCGTAGCTAGTCGGCGCTGACCTGTCAGCGTGAGATTAAAACGCTCAATGGCTGAAAGGCGCGTCGGCACCGCGGACGGCCGCGCACAGCTCAGCGCTGACTCTCATCAGCGCCGACCGGTCAGCGTAACTCTGAAACGCTTCATAGTAATACATACATAATGATTTGTCAGCGCCGACGGTCAGCGTGACTCTAAAACCAGCTTCAAAAAGTGGTGGGGATCGTTCTGCAAGCCTATTGGCTAAAAAAAGCGCTCCGTGAAAAAACGTGCTGGAAACGGAGTAGTACACAATCAAAAATCAAAAACAAATTACGCTAATCATCGCAGTTACTTTATTGGCGCCCACATTTCACGATACTGTAGCTACGGCGTAGCACTACTGCTACGAGCGACGCGAGGGGTGTAAAATATTTCACGGGCGAGAGAGAATGTTGCGATTAGAACGGGGTTGTGCAATCAATTACGACTAGCCTCTCAAACCTCTTTTTTTTTAAACAAAAATAACTTCTATGATTTTTTTCTTTATGTAACTTCATTCAGTTATATGTTTAAAACTGGAGATGTCTGTATGTTTTATGAAACTTTTTTGTTCGGAATTTTTGGAGTACCTACCTAACCAACAAAATGTTAATACCTACTTAGGTAAATAGCCTGTAGGTATTCACCTAAGTAGGTATTAACATTTTGCGGATACAGGATTTCGTTCAGGGAGGGGGAGTGACAGGATTTCGTTCGGGGGACAGGAGGGGAGACAATTACAGGACTTCGTTCAGGGGGTTGCAATGTTTGTGTGATTTTACCTTTTTTTTATCTCTATATATAAAATGCTTTGTCCTGGCTGACTGATGGATCACCGCACAGCCTAAACCGCTGGTCGCAGAAACATGAAATATGGAGGACGTATTCCTTATAAATATGATGTAGGCATCCGATAAGAAAGGATTTTGAAAATTCCATCTCCAAGAGGGTGAAATCCAGCGCGAGCGAAGCCGCGGGAAAAAGCTATAATAGTCTTTCAGAAAATTAGTTTTGGTTTAAAAATCCGAAAATTTGACATAAGAATGTGCTTCAGTCGTGAGGGAGACTGAGGGAGGCGGTAATAAGACAACTACAGGACTTCGACATTTTAGGCGATTCTCACACTCGTGTGTTTACATTTAAAGCGAAAAACAAAAACTCGCGTATGATTATGTCATGCAATACTCGTCGGGTAATAATGGCCATGTGTATACATGGCCATACATTGTTTACATGACGAGCCATACTGCAAGGCGATATATCCTTACGATTTCTCGACTCGTATAAACACGATCTTTATGACATTTCTTCTAGTTCATACGAGTATCGCACAAATGGGTTTGAATCGTTTTAAGGGCGAGACTCGCCATTCGAATAGTTTATCAAAATTTTGTTTACATGGAGACTTCCAATATCTAAAGACGAGGTGATATTCGCCCTTCCAGGTGCGGATATCGTACTTTAAGTTTACATGAGGCAAGTGTTTTATATTTTTACGATAATCGCATCTTCAAGGCGAGAAACTCTCTCCGTGTACATGAGCCTTTAGTGCACAGATTCTTCGAGCGCTGCAGACTCGATGGCACAAAAAATAGTAGATTATTCACCAAGGGGATAAAGCAGTGTCTTATGTCACGGGCGCAATATTGAATCCCGAGTGCAACGAAGGATGCTAGGGTGAACTCCCGAGCGGAGCGAGGGAGTTTAGAGTTAACTCCCGAGCGAAGCGAGTGAGTTAAAACTGGCATCCTGAGTGCAGCGAGGGATTCAAGCTTGCCCAAGACGTAGACACGCGTTTATCCCCGAGGAGAATACTCTACTTTTCACACCTTCTGCGAGAAAATAAGAAGCAATAGTACCTACTAGAATCGTATTTTAAAAGAGTTTTAATAGTGTAGGATCTATTAGTATCTATATTAGGGGTAGTTACACTGGCTAACTATAACATCAAGTACCTACCTAGACTTACGTATTTAGGTACGTATCATTCCGACATGTACGCCTCCAGCATGACTACACTTGGATCACCAACGTGTACACTATAGACCACACAATAGTCATGTGCTACTCTCCAGCAACGCCACCATAATCGATATCGATCTATCATAGCGGAATATAATGTACTTTGAACGTACATAATGTACGTATACCGATAATTAGTGTACCTAGAGTAGATAACGAGATAATGAACATTGATTGTGGCGCCGCTGCAATGCGTACTCTCTGGCGGCGCCACTAAGATTTCATAGACTCCGTAATGATATTAACATCTATTCCCTGTTGAAAAGTAATGTACGAACGCTGTTTAATACGTACGTGTTCATAAATATCATAAATATATTGTAGTTTCGTTTATTTCAGTGAATATAATTTACATTGGGAACGCCTTAATATTTTATGTTAGCAAAATATTGTGTTATTGAAGTTGAAGGTATTTGTGGAAAACAATATTATTACATTTAGGAAATGCAATGCTGTAAGATTTGATTTGCGTAATTGATTCTGAATCCCGCGGAATCAAGGTGTTTGCTGGATCCCGTATGGATAAATTATGAATAAGTCCAACATTAATTGAAGGGACTTTTATGAAACAAATCATAATGTTTTTTAAAGACAATTATTAGGTATTATCTACTAGACTTTTGCCTACGACTCCATCCGCGTGGACTACAATTAATTTATTGACCATTTTATTAAATTACCTCCTTAGTGTAGGGCGTCTAGTATTTCGAAGAGATCAAGTTGTATCTCTGGTCCATCGCACATTCATCCCATCGAAATTAGATGAAATTAGCATAGATTTTAGTTGGACCCAAAGCTAGGTTTATTTAGTGATAAAACATTATTTTTGTTAAATTTTTTATGCATAATCGGATATTAGATTTTTTTTTGGTCCATTTATGTATACAATAGCTACTATACAGCATGTAACAAAAACCCTCTTCAATTCCAAATGAAATGGGGCCATTTTATACTTATCATTATGAACAACTTTTACTATGGCACCAATGCTCCCCCTTCCTCCCGGACCTCGGTGACGAGCACACGTCTCATGAATCCACGCAGTATTATTTTAAGTATTTTTAAATCAAAATTAACTCATTAAATCCGTGCGAAAAATAGGAGTGCATAAAACATAGGAGCGAAACCATTCTCCGAACACTACATCAGCCATCTTGAAGACCCACTGGCTCCACCCCCCTGCGCACGACCATCTCTGCAGGACGTAGTGCTGCCTCGCTTACGCAACTCCCCGCCCACCAGCGAAGGACAAAAGGTACACGCACCGCCATCTTTACCGTCAGTAATTAGCTCCGCCCTTGAAGGTGACGTCGCCCGCGCTGCTACCAAGTACTGTCGCCTGCTATGCGCGCCTAGTACTTTTAAAAACTTGCAAATTTGGAATGCTGTTATTCATATTGTAAACATTTGAATGCGTTGGAGTGTGGTGGTGAAAATTCACACTATCACTGAGTGAGCACTCAGAAAGCTTAACGATTGTCTACCGCAATTTTGTACTGAACCGAGACCAAAAGGTGACCCCTCACACGACCACCTTTGAAAAACCTCCTTTACTTTCTTGCGCCCTGGTACCTGAGATTTGTTTGGCTGTGCAAGATGCCAATTAATCGCTCCCCGCCGCCAACACCTACCACGACTGCGTCACTCGTAACGCTGCCGGCACCGTTGTTAAATCCGTTGCACCAAAGTTCGTCAGAACCAAACATTACGAACGAAAACAAGTTGACCGGCGGCGGCGGTGACTGTGAATTTCTAAACGTCACACATCGTAACAAACGAAAATGTACTGAGTCAAGAATTGACCAGGACCAACTGTCAATTTTTATGTCGGAAATGAAATCCTTGTTCTTAGATTTCAAGGAGCAGCAGAACACTAAAATAGAGAGAATCTATGAGTCTGTTGAGGAGATAAAATTGCAAAATACAAAAATACAGTCATCTGTCACCTCCTTATCCGAGTACTATGATAACTTAAAAACACAGATTGATCAGCTGGAAGCACAGCTGGACACGGAACGAACAAATAATTCACGGTATCTAAAAACATTGGAAGATAAGTTAGAACGGCTGGAGCGCAGTACGAGATCATCGTGCGTGGAAATTAGAAATATACCTGTAACTAAGTCTGAGACCAAGGAATGCTTATTGAATACCGTGATTAAGGTCGGCTCTGTTCTAAATGCTCCCATACAGGCGCATGAGGTAAAAGACCTATATCGCATAGGACCAATTGACTCAAACAACAGAACAATTATTGTGGACTTTACTACCAATCTGCTCAAAGAAAAACTTATTCGGATGTTTAAAGAACACAATAAACACAAAAGTAAACTATCCACAGAACACCTCAATATAAGTGGACCGGCAAAACCCGTATTCGTGTCTGAAAATCTAACTCCGAAAATGAAAAGACTCTTGTTCTTGGCTAAAGACTTTGCCAGTAGCAACGAATATCGCTTCTGCTGGATAACCAATGGGAAAATTTTCCTGCGCAAAAAAGAGGGAGCTCCACATATTCTGATCAAGGATGAATCGGATCTACCAAAACTAGATGACCCAAAGTGACTAGTCAGCTGTGTTTTTCACTATGCCCATATGCTTAATATTCCTGCGGTCTCTAGCTTGGTCCTACGGGACGATTGTTACGGCTTACGCATTCCATTCTTTTATTTTATATTATTTTTGTTATTTTTAGTACATTTCCAAATTCTCATTACATCATTTATTCATCATTCTAAACATACACAAAGATACACAACGGAACTACCACACATTTTTATACCATCTTACACCCACAAAACCTACTACGGAAGGAATGTCATAACCAGGCCGCCCTGCATTCATACATTTTCCTTTTATATTTTTGCTCTAGTCGTTAGTAAAATCCTTAAGTTTCAGATCGCTCTGGCCACTCTAGGCCAGCGTCACCAAATTAAGATTAATCTGTTAGTCCTAGCCCCGCTTAATGGATGACGAAAATTCAGACGTTACAGATGATATAGATCATCTCTCAGTATCAAAATCATACATGTGTGCCCCGGAAGAATGTAATACATACCTTAATAATACTTTAAGTGGTTTGAAATTCTTTCACTTAAACATAAGAAGCCTAGGCAACGCCTCCAACTTTAATAACCTCCTTATTCTATTAGATAGAACTAAAGTGATATTTGACGTCATTGTACTGTCGGAGTGTTGGTTAAGTAAGTGTCCCCGTCTCCCGGAAATTTCTGGTTTTGAATCTTTTAAGTCCGAATATGCTAACCAAAATGAAGGAATTGTCGTGTATACTAGGTTAAACATGCAATGTACAGTTGAGACACCAGTCTTTCACGATGCCAACTGCCTGATTGTCAAATTTCGTACAGATGTTGTGTTAGTATCAATCTATCGGTCTCCATCACATCGAAATATCCTACACTTTATTGATAGCTTAGATCGCACCTTAAATTCACTCAAAGCCTTTAAAACCATCGTTATACTGGGAGATATTAACATAAACATATTACCAAATAATACTGATGCAAACTCTGATACGTACCTAAACACAGTTGCATCGCATGGAATGCTACCTGGTCACTTATTTGCCACTCGCGGTAGTAGTTGCTTGGATCACGCGGTTATGAAGACTAATAAACCTGCTATCACTCTGGTTATCGACTCTTTTATCACAGATCATGCTCCAGTGATAGTATTTTGTAAACTTGAAGTTAAGTTCCCAAGAACCGTCATAACTTCACGTCGCGTTGATATAGAAGCTTGCGTGACTGAACTCGAAGGAACCGACTTTTCACCTGTTTTTGACTGCAATGATTCAAACTATGCAGCTACTAAATTAGTCAATATAATTTCTACGGTAGTCAAAAATAATACCTGCACTGCAGTAATTCCAAGCAAAAACCGAATAATTAAACCTTGGATCACGCCTGGGCTTTTGAAGTGCATACGTAACCGGGACAAAATGTATCGAAAAACAAAATCAGATCCCAATAACCTTACCCTTAAAGTTACTTACACGCGTTATAGAAATTTTTGTAATAACCTACTCAAAAGATTAAAACGCCAATATGAGCGCTCTGAATTCGAGAAACACCGCAAGAACCCAAAGGCCACCTGGAAACTAATTAAGTCAATTTCTAACCTCAATAATAGCAAACCCACTAATAGTGAGCTTTTGTCCCTAAAGGCTGACCCCACTCTATCACTCGATGCAGTAAACAATTTCTTCGCGAACGTGGGGAAGACTCTAGCATCCAAAATATTGCCCAGAACTGGCTGTGCTCAGGCTACATCTGACCAAAACACACTAAGTGCTAATCCTGATTCTATGGCCTTGTTTAGTACTGACATTGATGAGATCGAACGAATAATATTAAGTCTCAAGCTAAATAGCGCTGTGGGATGGGATGGCATATCTTCGACTCTAATTAGGGCCGCAAGGCATATCCTTGTACCAATTATAAGCCATGTCTTTAACCTTGTTCTCACGTCAGGAGTCTTCCCTTCCGTATTTAAAAGAGCCCTCGTACACCCTATACATAAGAGCGGGGACAGGGGCAGTGTCAATAACTATAGACCTATCTCTGTTTTAACTACCTTATCTAAGATCCTGGAAAAAATCCTGAATAAAAGACTTGTAAGTTACCTTAACTCCCAAAATATTATTGCTACGAATCAATATGGTTTTATATCTGGAAAAAATACTGAAGATGCTGTTCTAGAGTTAACGGGTACTATTGCAAAAAATATTAAAAACAAACTAAAAACTATAGGAATCTTCCTTGATCTTTCTAAAGCTTTTGACACTGTCTCTGTCCCCCTCTTGCTCATTAAATTACAACAGATTGGCATCAGAGGGCTGTCCCTTGATATTTTTGAGAGTTACTTGACTGATCGCTCCCAGACTGTTAGGATGGGTAACCATAACAGTAAAGAAGAATTTCTTAGTTACGGAGTCCCACAGGGTAGTGTCCTTGGACCTACTTTGTTCTTAATTTATATTAATAACCTCTGTCGATTGTCTTTAACTAACTCAAAAATAATAATGTACGCGGATGATACGGTGGTATTAGTTCATGGCAAGGATTGGAGTGAAACTCGCTCCTATGCAGAATCAGCTTTACAGGTTGTTATGGAATGGCTTACTAGAAATCTGCTTACCCTGAACCTGGATAAAACTAAATTTATAGCGTTTGCGCCAAGTACAGCATCGCAACCAACTTCACCATACAACCTTACTGCTCACAAGTGCTGCTCGATAACTAACACTAACTGTAGCTGCAATGAAATTATGCGAACAAATACCATAAAATACCTTGGTGTTATTATCGACAGCACTATGTCATGGAGCGAACAAATCGGGTCCCTAGTATCACGTGTTAGAAAATTAATATTTGTGTTTAGAAATCTGAGATCCTCTGCTGATTTTCCCACACTGAAAATGGTATACTCTGCACTGGTGCACTCTATCCTAACCTATTGTATAACAGCTTGGGGAGGGTCTGGAAAGTGTTTACTGCTTGGACTGGAAAGAGCACAGAGAGCAGTACTTAAAGTCATGGCGTACAAACCTATCCGCTTCCCTACAAACGAACTCTATGCTCTTTGCAAAGTACCAACAGTAAGACATACATTTTTTTCTAAATACTATACTGCGCAAACACTCAGAACTTTTATTTGACCCAAAACACAGTTCAGGAAAACGTAGGACGGATAGAGTCTGCCAGGTAGAATCAGCAAATGTTGTAGTGGTGAAACGTCAGTATCACTTTTTTAGCCCCATCCTATATAATAAAACAAATAAAATTTTAAACATCTATCCACTTACCTCACGGGAGTGTAAAATACTCACGGACAAATGGCTGTATACCTTAACCTACGACGACCTAGAAAATCTAATAAAAAACGAATAATAATAACTAATAATAAAAAGAAAATAATTAATAATATAAAAGAACCAATAGAAATAATAATAATAATTTATAAATTTTAAATGATTTTTAATTATTTATAGAAATATTTAAAAATGTAAATTTAATAATTATAAAATATAACCTGTAATATTTAGTTATTAAATAAAACCCAATAATAATTAGTAATGAATAGTAAAAATAATCTAATAATAATATTTAAATGATTTTTAATTATTTATAGCAATATTTAAAAATATGAATTTGATATGTATACTAATACCTACATAAAATATAACCTATAATAAAATATAATTTAATATAATTAATAACAATTGGTACCTACCTATCAAATAAAAAAAAAAAAAAAAAAAAAAAAAAAAATATATATATATATATACCTCTGCTATCCTTTTTCATTCCCTTCCGAAGTAACCTACGTAAACAAACAACCTTAGATACATACACACCCACTCACCCCCCCCCCCCCCATACACACACACTCCTACTCTATTAACACCTACACTCCACACATAGGTATATACTCACTCCCACACACGTAAGAGAACTGGAATACCTTACCCTAATTTATTTACTGATGTACTTATTATTTAATATTAATAGTTAATACTCAATAGTTATAATAGTTAATATTTTTATTCAGTGTACTTCTTATTAATGCTGGAACGCATATGTCTCCCCTCTTGGAGGTGGGCGCTAATAGCTGCGACACAGTTTATAAACTAATGTAGCTGTTAACGTACACAACATTTTGTAAATTTGTTTAAGTTCCAATAAAATATTTGATTTGATTTGATTTGAATGCTGAAATCGTGAAAAAAAAATCAGCTGTTCCATACGTTTTGTTGAGTTATGGTGAACACGTGGTGAACAAAAATGTATGGAATAGCTGATTTTCTAAATAATTGAAATGGGGCTATTTCACCAACCTATCAATATCTGTTCAATAAGGGAAAGATAAGATAAGCTAAAGGTGACTTTTAGGCGATTCGAACACTGCCCCGCATCACGCAGCGGGGTGCGGGAGTGCGTGATCTTACGTTGTTTGCAAGTAGGTACCTATGTTTGTATAGAAATCACGCACAATACACTGAAAACGCATTCACGCGCGGGGTTGCAGATCACGCACCTACATGCGGAGAAACACGCACCCCCGCGCGTGGGTGCGGGGCAACACGCAAGGTATGGCACACTGAGATCTGCAGTATCGTGCGTGATTTCGTGTTGACAGTTGACATCTGCCGACAACATACATATCGTTGCTAGGAAGTTTGTTTTATTTTAAATCTGCCAGTATGAAGAACAAGACAATCATTGCCATCTAGTGTAATAAATTAGATACTAATGAACTGCTTTATAAAATGTCAAAAAAGTTGCTAAGACAACACTACTAGGTGGCGTATCGTTTTTTCCTCTAGGCTACCGCATGACAATACTGCACCTACGCGCGTTTGTGCGGAAAAATCTGCATGATGATGCAGATCTGCACTCCTGCACCCGCACGCGTGGCGCCGTCGCCACGCACCCCGCTGCGTGATGCGGGGCAGTGTGCGAATCGCCTTAGTAAACTAACTTTTACTTCAATAATGTTGTCATTAACATATTATTAACAGGTGGTGAAACGCAATTTTTTGCTATTGAATAGTTTAGTGATCACATTAGCTTAATGAACAGACAATGATAGGTTGGTGAAATAGCCCCTTAATGTGTTATTTTTTTGTGTTTTATTTCAATTACCTATATTCGTACATAATACCCTAAACTGACCAGAGTATTATGAATTATTATGTACGTTTAAAAGTCATCATCATTAAATTTATTTAATAACAAAATGTTTTGCTAACATAAAATATCAAGGCGCTCCTAATGTAAATTATTTTTAGTGAAATAAACGAAACTACAATATACATATTTATGATATTTATGAACACGTACGTATTAAACAGCGTTCGTACATTACTTTTCAACAGGGAATATATGTTAATATCATTACGGAGTATACGAAATCTTAGTGGCGCCGCCAGAGAGTAGGCATTGCAGCGGCGCCACAATCAATGTTCATTATCTCGTTATCTACTCTAGGTACACTAATTATCGGTATACGTACATTATGTACGTTCAAAGTACATTATATTCCACTATGATAGAACGCTATCGATTATGGTGGCGTTGCTGGAGAGTAGCACATCAATAGTCGGTAGTTTCGTCACTCGACATTTTTAAGAAAAATGTGTAGTATTTATTTATTCACCACAGCGATTTGCAGTTCGCGCTTTTTATTTTCTTTTGTTTTATAATCGCGACGGCCATGGCCAGTTTGAATTTCGAACAAGTTCTTTTGGGTAGTACAGGCCTTTGTGGTAAAATAGTAAGTATTCATACGAATTTTTAGTTGAGGTTCCAAATTCAAATCACATTATTGACCAAGGGTTATAATGAAATTCAGTACAATATTATTGCCCATGGGCTTTAAATGACCTACTTTAGGTTAGAGTTAGTGACATATAATTTAACATTTTCGAGCAGGTGGTGTGAAATAGTAGATTGTAGCACCGAGCGCAAAGTGCATTATTCACTCACTTCAGCAAGGTGCGTAATCTACTTTTCTTTCAACTACCTACCTACCGTGATAAAATATACTTACTCAAAATAAAAACTCAAGTTAATAAAAACAAAGGTTTTTTCACCAAGTCGGTTTTATTCAGTCGATTATTTTCAAAGTCAAAATCAAAGTCGAAGTCTAAGTCTAAGTCGAAGTCGAAGTGGAAGTCGAAGCGGAAGCCGATGTCAAAGTCGAAGTCGAATTCGAAGTCGATAGTCACTAGTTGTCAGTCAGTTTGTCCGTTACTTGAAGTTAGTTGACCGTTCCAAAACCTAGAACTATTCCTAATAACAAAACAGTGCATTAATGTAAAAACAGTGCAATAATGAGATTTCATACAACATTACTGCACTGTTTTCGTTCTAAGCAGAAGTGACGTCCTTTGTGATCAGTTTTGTAGTGATTAATGATAACATTGCTGCATAGTTGGAAGAAAAATTAATTATGTCGTCTGCGTTGCCGGTTACATATCATTTCAACTAAAGTTGTTGCCAGCTATCTTTCAGAAAAATAGTTTTGGTTTGAAATTCGAAAATTTGTTACTTAAAGATGTTATCATGCCTGCCGGGAAAGCGGGATAGTCCGAAAGGGGTACCGCTGACCCGGAACATAAAGGGCTAAGGAAGGAACACGGGTGGGTTTTAGTCAGTAAGAGTCTGACACTCCCTTCCGCTCCGCCCAGAGCGGGAGGGGTCATTTGATGATTTCCCATCATCAAAAAAAAAAAAAAAAGATGTTATCATCCGTTGTGCACCCCTTTTACATTATACCTACATCTCATTTTAGTTTTGATCAGTTTGTCGATATCTGAATGAACTCTTCAAAACATTTTGATCATTGATAACAGCGTGACAACTGCCAACACACCACTCATTAGTTTTTAGGAACCGGGTATCAGTCAATATACTTGCTGCGTCTTGATGTGTCACTTTTCACACTAATTATGAAGTCAATATTGACCACGGATCCTATCCATACATATTTCGAATCATAATTTTAATCCAACCGGGTAAAAACCCGACTGCGGTCGTCTTATCTATCTTATATAAAATCCAATCGCTCGTTTAGTCTCTAGGAGGGAACACAGAAACGGAAATACATACCCACATACATACATACTACCATACAGGCGAAACACTATACCCTCCTTTTGGGCTTCGCCGCAGTCGGGTAAAAAAGCCGGACCGCATAACCAAGTTTGTTTGTGAAGGAATTTTGATGATTTTGAAAAAAACTGTAATACCTAGTTAGGAAAATCGTTTTATTTTTGGTGCAATATTTGGGTCAATTCTTATCAACTCTAATTATTTCAGATTTTTCGCTCCGTAAACTTCGGAGTTATGGGGGTAATGGTAGGTAATGGTATTTTTTCAGACATTTTTCATCATATTATCTGTCTCTTGAAAAAAGTTATTGTCAATTTAATGTTTCAAAACGTTCCCCTGTAAAATGTGTTTTTTGCAGTTTCGTAAGTTTACCATAAAGGTGATGATATGATATGTCACTTGAGCTACTAACCCCACTTTAAAATTTCGGACCCCCACTCCGGTCCCTTTTGCAGTGAAAATAAAAATATTTTTTTACTTTTTTCATTTGCAATAAAGTTGGGCGAGCAACTTTATAACTGTTTCAAATTTCAAGTCGATAGCTTTAGTAGTTGCTGAAATAAGCAGCTGTGACCGACAGACAGACAGACGAAGTCGCACCATAAGGGTTCCTTTTTACCATTTTGGTACGGAACCCTAAAAATGAAAAAAAAAACAGGCATATTTATTTTTGTGTTATCGCAAAATCTATTCAGATTATTATCATATAAAATACTTTGTATAGGTATATCTAATGTCACTAAACTCCAAAAACAAATGTTCAAATATTTCTTATGAGCCTTTATTTTTGCGATTTTAAGAAAATTCAGAATACAAAAAAATATAGCTCTAGTTTGACGCTAAATTGGATTCTGGGTATTCTTCTTTAGGATCCAAAATAGTGTAGTTCTTCACTATAGTTTTTGAGGCATTTAACATAGGTATTGTGTCATAAGGTACAGTCAATCTATTTCACGAAGTCCGTTGGGTTATGAATGTGGGCGTGCATATATACAATGCTTTAGTGTGCGTAAGCGCGGCAGCGCTCAGTCACGATCTCGGTACACATTACACACACAACGAAAGTTAAACGGACTTCGTGAAATAGATTATCTGTAAGTAAAATAAAACACATTATCATAAAATATTCTTAGTTTTATATTAAAAATTGTCTATAAACACTACACAATACAAACACCGTCCTTATGAAATATAATATACAAAACATCGAGAGGTAATAGCAATACTTTAAAGCCAGAATGTTGCATAAATTATAAATAGTTATGTTATACTGTTCAAGCGTAATTATTAAGTAGTCATCGAAAGCTGCACAATATGAGTTCTGCAAACTAGGTATAATATTTATCAGAGATTTTTCATAATACTTTATGTTCAAAGGAACTTGTACTAATAAAATAATTAATTAAACTAGCCCTGATAGTAAATGGCATTTGCTTTATCAGTAGCATGGGGCATATTCTTAAAATATATATTTTGCTAATGGCAATAACACATTAAAATTAAAATAGATCACAAATCATATCACACACAATCACATACCTACTGTACATTTGTACAATGTATTTTATCATAAATAATAACAATTGCGTAGCTCTTCTCTTATAGCTAAGGCCACGATTACACCTGTAAGTTTTCCTCACGTAAGTCTAGCTACATAGGTACCTCAGATTTAGGTTTTTAAGTCTAATTAACTTACAACCAATTTTTCACAGACAAGAGTGTTTACATTGTTGTAAGTTAACACGTAAGGGACTTACGTGAGCAAAACTTACAGATGTAAATCCGGCCTAACATCAGTTATCTCAGAATAGCAATTCTTTTTTAAGTAGCTATTTAAAAGAGTAAATAAGAGAGCTTATCATCTCATCAAATTGAGTATCTATTGACCGAAGTAAACAGAAGACACATTCTCTGCCATAATGAGAAACGTCGGACAGAAGAAAGCAGCAATTATAGTGTCCAAAGTGATAAGTCATTTTGTCGACACATGAGCTTAAAATTAACTAAGTAGAATAAAGCCCGTCACAGACGTAGCTATAATATATATTAATATGAATCATAGCAAGGCATATTACGACATATTTTCTATATAAATTATTAATATATATTATAGCTACGTTTGTGACGGGCTTAAAGCTGTGAGAATTGATTGTGACTTGAAAATAATATATGACCACAGATAATATAATACTACGTACAGATGCCTTAAGTCATACAAAGAGACGTGACCGCCGTAACTCGGGCTATCCTCGGGCTATAAATTTTATCGTGCTTAGAGTATTTTAAAAAATTAGAACGAATATTTTTCGTGATCTATTTTTTCATGTTCTGATTTTTACACAAACTTCAATAACAAATATCGATTTGTTATTGAAGTTTGTGTTGAAATCAGAACTAATATAAATCTCAATAGATGGCGTTATATGTATCGACATATAACGCCATCTATTGAGATTTATTTGAACAAATGTTCCTTTCTACCTGATGAGACCCCGTGATATGACTATAACGGCAGCGATATTTTATGTTACTCTATAACATTTATCTGACAGTGTTTCAACATCAATAGGTTGGTCAAGTTCTTTGCAAATGTGACTCTGCTGTCTCTTTTTCTGTCCGATATTTCTCATTTCGGGATATGTACAATGTACATCAGGTACAGGATAAGGAAAGGAAGAAAAACCTCGCCTCACAAAACATGAACCCGCGCGCATAATATAATGCCGCAAGACAACGAGAACAACCTAATTTAGATTTGGCGTATATTCAACTCATTATTATTTTGTTTGCGACACTTTATCCTCCCTTTTTTAATTGAGTTTTATTCTATCAGATTGCGAAACAAAAAAGATTTAATAGGCATTTACTTATAAGGTAAATTAAATAATGGCAAGGTGATACATACATAGTTTTATTGCTTTTTTACTTTAGGATTTTTTCAGGCTTCATAGGATAAACCTTTGGTATTAAATAAGTAGAAATATAATAAGTAAATAACATTATTTTGGGTCGTGTAAAAAACTTTAAAGAAAGCTGTTCTAAATGCTTTTTGGACATTAATGTTACATTACATTATCCAATTCGCGGAGCGCTAAGTGAGCTATCGGGCTTATTGTGTTTATTATAAAGGCAGTTAGACTTTAGCGCTTTCTAATCTGTATCACTGCTCCACTAACCTCTCTACAAATTGGATAAAATAACGTGGGCATTAGCAACAATCTTGTTCAGAAATTATTATATACCTATATTTCATTTTTCAGCGATCAGACCTTTAATTATGAGATCCAGAAAGAGACGCCTAGTTAAAAACCGAGCAAGTGTAAGTAGGACTTACGCCCTGAGGGTTCCGTATAAACTTAATTATATGTAGATATATTAAGATGAGCAAGATTGCGCTATTACATACTTCTTCTAGTGGCGCCATCTTTGAGTTGATGCCGCCACCCGTTAAGGGTCTTGCCTCGGACAGACGGACGACTAAGTGATCCTATAAGAGTTCCGTTTTTCTTTATGAAGTACGGAACCCTAAAACAGAACAGTAGCAATTTTCAGACAATTACACGACCTCTTTATTTTCCTTAACGAGTGAAGGACAAGCACCATTTCATTATCTCACTAAAATAAGTACTGGATAGGCACGTAAATACTGCATTTTGATATTTTGTTGAGACTGTTTCAACTATTCGAGATGTACTTTATTCGATCCATTCATTTATTATCATCATAAATTATTATTTGTTTGAATTTAGAATCCAAAGCTTTGGTAAATTCATGATGTTTTAGCTTTGAAATATTAGGTATAGACTATGTTAGGTGTATATAGGATTCTAGAGCGTATTCGATACTATTAACTAAAATAACAGTAATAAAGCATAATATTGCTAAACAGTGATGATGTCATACATCTTGAGATTATATGTTTGTGAATGTATTCAGATCTATCGACACTATTGTAAAAAATATTAAATATCAAGAATTATTTACTCATTTATTTAACTTTTACTGTTCTATTCTATGTTGACGTCTTGACGAAGAAAACACTAAGCTTTCATATAAAAAAAAACATCTAAAATAAAGCTACATAGCAATAATTTTTGGGATTCCCAAACGAGTGGATTAGTTAACATTTTGAGTCTGCACAGACAAACAATAGCAGGTACCAACTGGGTCCTCTGTTTTGATGGTTAAAGGATTTGTCACACTGGATGCGTTCTGCGGCTTGCGCTCAGGTCAAAGCGAACTCAGCCCGCATCATGTATGAACAACATTGTCGATATCAATATATTTTGTATAGAATGCGATCTGACCGTGCGAGCATAACCAAAGAACGCAATCATGTTGGCCCGACGGGGCGGTGGGGAGGGAAGGACGCGTACGATTGCTCTGCCCTGACCGCAGACCGATTGTCCCAACCGACAGCGTTGTTCAAACATGATGCGGGCTGCGTTCACTTTGACCTGACCGCAGGCCGCAGAACGCATCCAGTGTGACAAATCCTTAAGTATGTACAATGTTTTACGAAATTTAAAAGCTAGTGACGCTTCTAAATACATTTTACCGGTAACTGAAGGCTTCTAAAAATTGCTCCTAGTAGAACTATTGCATTGTGTAGGTACATTCGATATATTTTTATGCATTAAATACACAGTCAACACATCAACAACAACATTTAACGATACAGCTGCAATACACTATGTCTAAATATTTATTTATAAGTTATTTGACATTTCATAAAATATTGAACATTCAAAATGGTTGTGTCGTTATTTGAAATACGCATACAACTACTTATTGTTAAGTACTAAATTGAGTCTCATATATCCAAAGTTGCTTAACCTATCTTTGGATTTTGGACCGTTCAGATCGTAATGTTATTTTATCGACGATAGATAAAAATGTTAACAACTTTTTGTTAAGTAAAAATATACACGCAAATAAATAGTCTGCATTATTGATACATTTTAAAGATATACATAATTTTGCCGTAACATTTTGTCAAACTAATAAACGATACAAAACATCATACAGTACTCCCAAATTAATAATGCACATGCAGATCTTCGCTAATTGTCGTATTCCCGGAAACACCCGAATCATTGAATCGTAAGAGCCTTAAACAATGCACTTGCATTTTGCACCTTGTTCGAAAGAAATAGGAATCAATATCATGTGTACACAATCGAAAACAATTCGGGCGGTCGCCGGTCAGTCAAAGGTCCGTCAGTCGTCTTTATATATTGGAGGCGACTGCACGTGTTCTCTCTGTGTGGAATTATATAGAGCTGCTATTACACACCCTTCTTGGTTTTGTTTTCAAAGGTGAATTTAATTTCAACTTTAATTATCTTACTCAAATTTAAATACTTTATTTTGTTAAATAGCTAAATTACTACCATTTTTCACGGTTTCTTAATATTAAAAATTAAAAATACCTACGTTAAATACATTTTAAGTACTAGAAAAACATTTAAAAAATCAGATTTAGGCTTATATAAAAATAGAAAGATACACATGCATAAATAAACAAATAGATATAGGAATAAATAATATTACAAAGTATATTAGTACATAATGCAATAATACAACAAATAAATAACTCGTCGTTATCGTTACTGATAAATCAATATTTTTCTCTTTTAGCACAAAACACATAATATTCTACTAAATTATGCATGAAGAAAATGCACTTAACCACTCTCATATCGTCTTCCGACGCTCGGGGAATACGACCGTTGCCGAACAGTGACGAAGATTTCTATGCGCATTATTAATTTGGGTGTACTGTAATTGTACTTTACAATGATAAAAAAAAACTGTTCTATCGTCAATTAGGCGTTTAGAAATTCGATTCATATCTGATTATTCCGTAGTTTACCCTGATGCTTAAGTTTACGTTCGGCCGATTTCAAGGATGTTTAGGCCTCCGCGTTGCCTTGCAATCTCGTAAATTGTAGAAATACCTGTTCAAGCGTGGTTTGTGACACGGAGTAGTCTTCGATAGAAAACTGCCTTCGAGCTTCCTCCATGACGTCGAAGACGCGCCACCACGGCAA
The DNA here is from genome assembly GCA_948465475.1 of Thalpophila matura. NCBI lineage: Eukaryota > Metazoa > Arthropoda > Insecta > Lepidoptera > Noctuidae > Thalpophila > Thalpophila matura. The sequence goes on along the minus strand of OX419185.1, from coordinate 8,980,035 downwards.
CCCGATATCGTTGATGTAGAATGTACTGATACCCAGGTACGATTCACTGCAAAGTGGGACTCGGGTAATGACAAGATCACGCCTATATTTTCTTAAAGAATTGGTGGCAGAGCCCACGTTTTGGTTAAAGTTGGGAATGCTGAAGGCTATTCAGTACCATATAGTGTGCGGATAGTCTACTGCATATAATTAGTGTCTTACTCCAGCAAAGCACGTTACTCCGTGTGATTTGATTGTGAATTTAGATTAGAGAAGTGTCTTAATTGGCTCTCAATGATTGTCGAAGTCAGAAATGTATCCCGTAAATTGCGTGAGCTGAAATTAAACTATTAGTTTTACTATATATTTTTACTGTTCCGACACGCATTTCGATCTTTACAGCCTTTTAAAGTCTCCTTCTATGACCAACGCGAACGCAACAAAAGCTTTTTTAAGTCTCTTAGCTTAAAATCTAACCAACTCAGGAATATCATAAATTATTCACATTCTTCTTAAAAAAAATACTCACATTAGTCTGGATTCATTGAAGTTTTCAGCAATGTAATTGTTTATCTTGACCACGTCGCTATCTCTGTCTGGGCCGGATTTGCATTTGACTATTAAGGTGTAACCTGGAAATTTTAAATTGTATGAACTTTTACCTTCTTAAATATGTAGGTATTAGCGTCTTGCAATTAAATTGGTGTTTCAGCTCTAACGTCTTTATTTCGTTGTTGTAAAAAAAGGTAGAAAGACCAAATTTTAATGGTCAATAGAGAATGTTTTGTGCCCGATATTCACTAGAAAATTTAACTGCGCATGTTTGTACAGTAACCGGTAATAATATTGATTGCGGTGGCCAACTTGGGCAATAAAACACCTCAGATCATAGAAATAGGGAAGATGCGATGATCTCAGTTAACGTCCGCGCTTTTCGTAACTGATAATTCTTTAAACACGACTGTTTAAAGAATTATCAGTTACGAAAAGCGCCTTTAGTCTAAAACAGTCTTCCGCAAACTTTTTGTGTTCAAGGTACACTAGGAAATCGGAAAATTTTGGAGGTAAACCATAAAAGAAAAATCAACTTTTACATACATAACAATAAGCGACGAAACAAAAACCGCGCGGTGAATTTAATTTTAAGAGAGGACCTTATTTTTCCGAGGCACACCAACTAATGACCACGGTACACCAGTGTGCCGCGGCACACCCTTTGCTGAACACTGGTCTAAAAACATTGTAGGCTAATGCCTCACCTTGCGAGAATTTGTTCTTCAAGTGCTGCAGCGGTCCGAGGCAGTACAGGCGGCCGTTGACCATGACGGTGAGCCGCGAGCACAGCGCCTCGCACTCCTCCATGCTGTGTGACGTCAGCACTATACTGCGGCCTGCTACCACGGCGTCGCTGATACAAGACCACACCAAACGCTTCGACGCGGGGTCCATGCCTGTTGAAGTTCAGTATTTTATAATGCGAACTAGATTCAACGAACCAATGTACTCGGCGACTAATCAAAGCTTCTGTTGATCGACAGATGCGAGGATTTTTTTTTTCATTTATTTTATTTTCATTATAATGATGCCTTATGGCTTTTGTATCGCAATGGATACTAGTGTCAAAAGATTTGTTGTTGCTATTTTACATATTCTTAGTATTTTTACCTGTAGTTGGTTCATCAAGAAACACCAATGGTGAATCTCCGAGCAGCGAAACAGCTGTACTGATTTTTCTTTTAGTTCCACCGCTGCATTCATATACCTGAGAAAAAAAAATGTTTTAAATTTATACGTTTGCCTACTCGTTTATGTGATAAACGGTTTACCTATGCCGTTTTCAATAACAAAACCATCGACTCTTTACCCTACTAGAGATCGATTTTTGACATAAGCTAAAAATAAAGTAATGTCAAAATCTCTAGTAGGGGAAAGAGCCGATGGATCGGTTATTGAGAACCGATGGATCAGCTATTATCTGACTGACAAGAATACATTTGGAAATACAGATAAAGCAACATTTGTATTATAAAATCGATCATCAAAAAGCAGATCTTAAATGCAACATATTTAATATTAATTCTGAAATAGTTCCTAATTTATCTTCAACATAGACGAATGTTTCTAACCTTCTTATCGTAATGCCTCAAGAATCCGAGCGTGGTGGCGAGGTGCAGCGCCCTCGCGTTGCCGACGGGCGCCGGTATGCCGCGCAGCAGACAGAAGATACGCAGCGTCTCGCGACCCGTCAGGTTGTCGAACAACGCGTCGAACTGAGGACAGTAGCCTGGGACACAACAATATACGAAGTGTTATCATATTTAGGAACGTTGATGACTGTACCTGCTTTGCGCCTACTTTCAACAAATGCCTGAACAAAAATAATGTGTGTAGTTAAATATCAAAACCCGGTAAGGGCGAGGCCCCATTAGTACGTTGCGCTGCGTTGCGTTACGTCACTTCACAATACACTTCTCCGTTGCGTTGTCGTATGCATTGCGTCGACGAACCAACGGAGTAGTGTAGTGTGAAATGACGCAACGCAGCGCAGCGCAGCGCAACGCACTAATGGAGCCTCGCCCTTAGTCACACGTCTGGGCGAAATGAACACTATGAAAGCCATCAAATTCAAATATTCATATGATTGTTTTTTTTCAAATCAAAGTAAATCACTATAAAAAGAATGGTTAAAATCGATGATTTCATTCATATCCCGCCGGTAGTTCATTAACAACGTCTAGGCGTTGTGAAAATTAGAACATTTATTACAAAACCCAATATTTTAAAAATCTATAGACAAAAACACGTTTCTTAAATTTTCCACGTTTCACTTAGAGTGGACATAACGGGTTTTGATATTCAACTACATATTATGATTGAGCACGCGGAAGCTTAACATAACATAATTTACATGGCGATAACTTAATCAGTGTATAATGTTCCCAGTGCTGAGACTCAGGCCGCCATAGTTTGACATAACATAACAATAGTTTAGCATAATTTAAAGGAATTTTAAGTCTTTGAAACAAACTTTTTCATAAATTCATTTTCTTTTATAATACCTGACGTTTCGAACACTTTGCAGTGTTCGTGGTCCCAATCGTCCTGCGACCACGCACGTTGCAAAGTGTTCGAAACAGTCATGAAAAATCAGTAATATACGCGATTTAATCCGTTTAAACTTTGTTTCGCGAAAACCTAAGACATTATTAATTTTCCTTTTGATTCGCACAACATAGTTTTACTGACCGATGTGCCTGTAGACGTCTTGCAGGTGCGTCTTGATGGAGAGTCCGTGCACGAACGCGTCGCCGGCGGAGATGTGCGCGTCGCCCGTCAGCATGCGGAACGTGGTCGTCTTGCCCGCGCCGTTTATACCCAGCAGCCCGAAGCACTCGCCCTTGTGCACCGCTGATGAAACGAAACATTGTATCGTCAATTCTGCCGGGGCCCCGTGGTTCACTCGGAACAACGAAATACACGAATACCTTGAAGTCCCTATGGTGTCGGATATAGTCGAACGCTTTAAAAAACAGCACAAGATCAGACTCAAAAGTCATCCTAACCCACTAGCCTGCAGTCTTATCAAATCTCCACCCACCAAGCGTCTTAAAAGGAAACATGTGCTTGGCGACTGAAAAGGAATGGAAGCTCCGCTGGGGCCTTCCACTTCCAAAAATTACCTCTGCTCCCAACAAATCTAATAAAAGTCTAAAGACTGATCGTAGATGACAATAAAAAGAATAAAAAACATCTGCCGTGTCACGCACATGTTTTCTTAAGATACATGTGATATGCGTAACAGGTGCAAATCGTATCATAATATCTACCAGCCACAAAAACAACTTTTCATCTAACTTTAATCAATTCGTCATAGGGGCCTATCCAAAACTCTTGATAATTATTATGAATGCTGATATCTTTAAACCTATGTTTTTTGAGATACAGCAAATAGGCGTGATACGGCAGAATTGTGTCGTCATGTTCGAGAGTAACCGCAATGGTACAGGTAATGTTTTCAGGCAAGGTGCCAGCAGCCGGCACTTTAAAATACAATTTTTCTGACTTTTTTAGGGTTCCTTACCTCAAAAGGAAAAACGGAACCCTTATATACCCTAGGATCACTTTGTTGTCCGTCTGTCCGAAGACTCATAAGGAGTGGAGCTATATGCTCATAGATGGCGCCACTAGAAGTACGCAAATATGTAATAGCGCCATCTATGATCAAGATATTATGACATAATTATCTACTATGATGTAATAGCGGCATCTTGCTCATAGATGGCACTATTGCATATTTCGGAACCTTCAGGACGCGAGTCGTACTCCCACTTGTCTGGTTTTTTTTAATAAGTTTTATTTAATACGAAATTTGGTTTTATCCACACTAATTACATACTTACCAAACGTGAGTCTATTGACAGCGAGGAAGTGCTTAAAGTATTTGGTGAGGTCCCTGCACACGAGGCTTTGCTGTGATATTTGGGCTCTAGATAGCTCTTGAACGTTGAGACGTTCCGTGGCTACATCACTGTCCTCTTCCACTATAGGCGGTGTCGGCTCGTGGGTCGATGAGTAGAATACCTGATGACAAGATTCGAGATCGAAAATCCTTCTAGAATTTAGTTTGTTATAAATTGCGGAAAGGCAATTTTTTCTACCGATATGGAAGAGCTAATGACCGCATCTTATAACGGCCGGCCCGGCTAAACAGAATCGATGACAAGTAAATGAAGTTATGAATATGAAGAATATCCATGAAGGATAGCTTACATTAACTTAACATACCTTGTTTAAAAGCTCATATTCCTTAATGAGCAGCAGAGTGAAGGATATTATTCCCACCATGCTCATCATGAACAGATATCTTCCGATGCCGGGCTCATCCCACAGCATGTACGGGTTGTCATCGACTAGGACATATGAGAACATGTACATTTTTGTAAATTAAACTACGATATTATGTTTTATGGCTTTGGGTAAGAAATTTCAAACAACACAACATCCAAAGCATAACTCAAGCAAAACTAGAATTAAGTTGTTTAATAAAATTTTCAATCAGCACAGCTTTAAATAAATCAATTTTACTATCAGAAGCAATATTAAATTGAAGTTAGAGGTCAAATGGCAAGGCACTTCTTAGGTATACAATAATCATATTTAGGATAATAAACTCGCAGAAAACTAACAAACTTGAAAAAAAAAAACAACAACATTATCGTTAGCTACATCAGCGGCACGCTATGATGGCCGATTTGAAGTTTCTCCGTTCATAAAGTTTCGTAAAAATTGACAACTATTTTTGAAAGAACAATTGCTGTACTTTATGGTCAATAGTGACGCGTAACTAAAACTATAAAGTACCTACAGCAATTATTGTTCTTTCAAAAGTAGTTGTCAATTTCTACGAAACTTTATGTGCGGACTCAAACGTCAAATCGGCACTCGTAGGATGCCGCTTGTATAGCATACAAAAGAACTACAGTACATAACACGCACCCATAAGACTCACTTACTACAACACACAGAGAGGTTGAGCTGTTGGCAGATGGTGTGCCGCGTGCAGTTGTGGATGTTCAACTGATTGCAGAGACCATCACACGCCAGCATAGAGAACGATGACACGCTCATGTCCCTACAAAACACGTAATATAATATAGCATTATAATGGGATACAGATACCGGCAAACATCTTGAACAATTACCTTGACTGCGCAATAGTCAATTTTTCGTTAAAGCGTACGTGCGCAAACTTACCCTACTACGCCGATTTTTGCTCAAGTTGTTTGCCGGTCCCTACACATTCATAGATAAATGTATTTTTGGAGCTTATGATTTTAGGAGAATGCCAACAATCAAAATCGTTACAAGTCACCGCACCCCTTCTTAACAAAGCTCACTTTTAATTTAGGGACTAAATACGAGGCAATTCAACAATAACTGTGTATAACTAAAACTTTATTTAGTCTTTCACAACTTGTGCAGAATAAAACAGCAGCTACACGGTTTTTTTTCTGACAAATTAGCGTGTATAAAGCGTGTTCTTGGATTATGCCAAGTATATTCTCCAAGATGAGAACGATGATAGTTACAAATTAATACTAAATAACAAATATATTACCTGAAACTTCTACTGATGCAGTAAATGGGCAACGGAGAAAAAACCCAGTCGAACAGATGAGCGTAAAACGGACTGCCTACTTCTGGTAATCTCAATAATTCGGTGATTAAAAATGGCATGCAACCTGATGAAATAAAAACAATGTATTTATTATTCGCTCTAAAATTAAGACAGCTTGTGAAATCTGTGCCATTCCCAAAAATACAAGAATAAATAATTTCAAGATTGGTTTCATGATATTATTGTGTAAACTAAATTCAAATAAGCTGTTTATGTTTTTCTGTTATCTATATTACTCGAATATTTTATGTACTCACCCGTAAATATATTCATGAAGCACATTTTCGAAAAACCCGTAGCGGCGGCTTCGAAATAGAATGATGCGAGGTAGTGTACTGGTATTGTCGCTAGTGAGAACACCATTAGGACTAGAAGTACTCTGCCTGAAATACAGTAAGTCTTATATTTAAATTACTTCAAATTAAACACTAAAAAACCGAGATCAAGTAAGAGTCCTTTTTACCCGGATTGAATTCTCTTTTTTTATATGGATAAAAAGATGTACGTACGTAACTACGTACGTACGTAATTACGTACATATTTTTGCACCCCTTGCGTATTCTTTCCCGTACCGACACGAATAGAACTAACCTAATTCAGAAGGCGTAGCTAGCGTGCTTTCTTGAAAGCAGGCGAGAGTGAACACAATACAGAGGTAGACTAGAAACAGCCACATCCAATCCCAAATGAGCGCCGTTACCCACATGACCGCGGGCCGCACGCCGGACACGCGCTGAAGGAGCTTCGCGCCACTTATGCGTTCCTGGTAACATACATAGAGTGAATATTATGTTGAATGTTTATTTGACACACTTATTACGAATTAACAAGTATAAACAAAATAGTAAAAAGAAAAACAAAAAACCCGACTGCACCCCTTTTGTTCACGCACGGATATGGTGCCGTTGGAGACGACAGAGACGCGCTCATCTGTCTGTGGCCAATCAGGGGCAGACTTGTTGACGGCGAAACCTACTTTTCAACCATCGTCATAGCGAGCGATCATTGTTTTTGTAATTACATAATTCAGAATTTAAGCTAAATTACACTGTTTTTAGTAACATACAGTCCACTAGTTTTATTACATTGTAACTACCGAAGGATCACAGCAAACATTGGTCCTTCGAGCCGGATCAATGTTTGGAACCAAATCGGAACTATTATGAACATTTTTATTTACGAGAAATGGACTTCAGATGTAACATTTAAATAATTGACTATTAAATGAAAAACAGAAAAGCAGTGTCTGTTATAATTTTGTGTCAATTTTGAAGCAATGTAAAAGTAGAAGTATTAACCGTACTATGGCGTTGACCATACCATAATTTGTTGATCGTATCTATGACCTTTCCAAGGAGTATGGTTTTGTGTATAATTGAATTATTTGTATGTTTGGTAATTAAAAATCAATATCGACGCTTACCTTAATAACAAAAAGTACGAGGAACGCGGTGACGAAAGCCATACAAAATCCAATGTTAAATGCAAACTGAAATCCCATACTGCTGCCGGAAGCCATGACCTTGACCTGAAACAAATTACATACAATCTTCAATTAGTTAAAAAGTATGTATAATTATTTGATAACAATGGCGTACAAACTTTATGATTTGATTTGTCTGTTCATGAGGAAATTATAGTTACCGATCAGATTCGAGTGGAAACAGCCCTAATCAATATACAATTATACAGACTGATATTTGAGACAATAGAATGCCACTGTCTTATTAAATCCTGTCCCAATTACATTCAATTAGATGACTGACAATAGATACAATAGTATGAACAAATTAGGCTCTACGAAACTGCAAGAAAAGGTAGATTGCAATATTTTGATTTAGTGATTGTAAAATTTGTTTTAAGAGCTGCCAACTCATTTAATTCTATTTATTAAAAATAATGTTATTCAAATATATTTTTTGTTCTAATAATATGTGGACTACTGATTACTTGAACCACCTTCACAAATCTCACTCACCAAATGTTCAATAGAGTACGGCAGCGGATGGTTGACCACTTTCAACGTGCTTCCAGGCGATAAAGCGCTCATGATGGCGTTGTTGACATGCGCAAGAGATATTGCCGAGTCGTGATATCCGTAGTTGCTGAACCAAGCAGTGATATTGTGTGGTCCAAACGTAGCACCGATCGGAATTTCGTTTCTCACCCTGGCGAGGTCCGCTTCGCTCTAACACAAGAGATTTTTAGTTTAGTTTATTTTATAGAGTCAATGGTGCCGATTCTGTTGTTTACCAACTAAACTAATTTAGTCTCATTATGTCTCTTTCTAATAAAAAACATGAGAAAGGGATATAAGATATTTAATCCTGTCAAATTAGTCCACTTGAATAGTTTTGATGTCAATTTAGACGTTATCGCAAAAGCTCACGACTATTTTCCGTAAATGACAAGGGCATAGACTAATTTGACAGTTCTTAATATTTTCTGTCCTTTTTCAATGGTATTTGTATAAGAAAGAGATAAATCGTGATAAAAAATAGTTTAGTGCGATTTTCAACAGAATCAGCACCAATGTAAGATTTTCCAGTACGTTTCAGCCAGTATTAAATAAATTTAGAAAGCAGAACCACTATACTATTCGATAGTTGAGGTTCTAGTGAGGTGTCATATTTTATTTCAATAAACTTTATAAACTATGTAGATTGTAGGTATAACTACTAACTATATTTTTATGAATAAACCAGACTTACCAATTTTAAATAAAATTTCCCTAAATTACTGGTGCCTATGTCTGTAAGTGACATGCCTGCGTACGTCGAGGTTTTAAAGTAATCCTTATACGCCATCATAGCCTTAGCCTCAATGCTGCCGTCGGTTAGGTTAGCTTGAGACATTAAAGTTTGCGTCGTCGCAAAACCGCTCTCTAGACTTAACGTCAACGGTGGCAGTTGAGATAAAAACTTCCAAGACCTTGATATAATCACAGATATAGTTATGTTAATTATAGGCGTCACGAATTGTATGAAGGCAGTCAGTTTGTTCCTCATCGAGTTGTAGGCCAGTTTCAAAAACATTGCTTTTATGTGGTTCCGGAGAAGTTTAAATCCGCGCATTTTTTGTATCGGTTCGTTATCTACTGAAAATAAAAGAACTCTTGTAAAAATCTCACGTGTTTACACTTAAAAAAAGAAAATGTTCTTATACTAACGTGAGTTGTGGGAATTGGCCAGAGGTGCTATCGCACTGTCATTGTATGGTCCAGAATTAGGATAGTTGTTTCTTTTTGCTGACGAGGTTTCTACATCCTCGGCGCCTGCCCTATTAACAGTTTACTTATTAACTTTAATGACTCCTTAAACATAAAACGTTAAAAAGCCGACGTATAAGAGTGTCAATCTGTCAATACATACTTCATAAAAACTTCTTCTAAACTAGTAACAGAAAGTCCGTAGCTCGAAACACACAAAGATTCCCTTTTCGCCTCAAATTGTTTAAGCATTTCTGGGAATTTACTAACATTGTCACTCGGTAAGATGTATGTTAGTTCCGAACCTGAAAATAAATACAATAAAAGTTCAAATCATAAAGTATAAACACCTATAAAGCGACCTTGGGAAGTGGTAATACATAATACGGACAATGAACTCTAATTGTTGAAACAAAATAGCTGATACTTATGTTATGGACGTGGGTGATGCAGGTTATAGTTACCTAAGTTTTACCTAGACAAGATGATTTCACAAAGACAAGGTCTATAGTAATATTTATATATTTTTACTTACCTATATTAGTGTTTTCCTTGATATCAGGTACGTAAGTTCTGAAAAATTTGGTGACATCATCAGCGATGCAGTTTTCCCCCTTCACAATGGTCATTTTGTAGCCGATCCCGTAATGTTTCTTGAGGAAGTAAGGTGTTCCGACACACTGCAGCCGCCCCCCGGACATGATAGCTATACGGTCACCCAGAACATCCGCTTCATCCATGAAATGTGTCGTGAGTATCATTGTTCGACCTGAACAAAATAATAAAGTTACCATGTTTTTATAAGTTTTAAGTACCGTAAATTAATGTTTTCACATTACTTAAAGTTTTAAGTTAATATAGACTGAGTTCTTGTCATATTGTAAAAACTAAATTATGATAAGTAAGAAAAGGAGCGAATCAAGATAGGTAAATATTATTTCTTGAAAAAAAAGTGCAACATAATGAAGCTAATATTTCATACTGAATTATATGAAGCAATTTCTGGATTTGTTATGTTACAGATATTCCTGTCAAGTAGTCAACACAGTCAACAGAAAACATCGATTACTTTTTTGGTATTTCGAAATGAACTATTATAATAGCTAATAACATCGTTCTTTAAATAATTAATCTACTCGATAATTGTTAATATAATTAAATGAAATTGTAAAAAGATGTTTTGATTTAATTTAGAAATGTATAGGTAAATTCATCATTTACTTTTGATGTTGACTGTACCTATTATTATTAATTTACCTGTAACTATTAATTATTTTATTCCAAAGGAGTAGGAACAGCAAAAAAGTAAAAAAAAAAATATATCACAAAATGGAAAACATAGACGCTTTTAAAGTTTTTGGAGGGAGTATCGCTCCGTCTTTGTCCCGCGAAGCGGACATAGGTGGTGTTATGTCACTGCATGATAGTGCCGTCCGTGTCTAGCAAATAGTTTTAAAACGCTTATAACTTTGCCAATTTTGTAGATGTTTCATCGGTTTTTTTGGTGTTAATTATCTTTTTTCAAATACACACATCAAAAGTATCTAGGGATCAACATATATTTTTGCAATAACTTTTCTCCTGATTGATATTAATTAAAATTTTCTTTAAGGATTCATCAAATAAAGTGTTTTCGTTTGTCACAGTAACGATAAACCAAGTCACCTTTGCATTAATAAAGAAATTTGCCATTTTCCTAATAAAGGGATTTTTGACATTTGAACCACTAACATTAAAGTTCGAAAAAAAGACTGAAATAACAGTTTTCTTTAAAATTTTATTGGGTAACTTAAACAATTAATAATCCGTGTTTCTACCGCGAACACTAACAACACAAGAACATCGGTTTGGCATACTCAAAATGAGTTCATCCAAATCACGCTGTGGAATGGCCGCCCATGTTCGTTGCAACAACAAAAAAAGGTCTTCTTGCGACTGGATACCCTCCATATTCGGCAGAGCTCTTCTCTGTAGCATATCCCATGCATGCTCAATCGGGTTCAAGTCTGGCGACTGAGCAGGCCAGGGCAGGACATTGATGTTAGCTGCGGCGAGAGTCTGTCTTACAACTCTTGCGGTGTGCGGTCGTGCATTATCATGCATTAACTGAAATAAGGGACCGATTTGCACTTGTAGAGGAACGATGACGTCTGATACAATCGTCTCAGCATAAATTTGAGCGTTGAGGTTGCCTCTGATCCAAATCAACTCAGTTCTTCTGCCGATCCAAATACCCGCCCATACCATGATGGTTCCACCACTATAAGGATGGACTTCCTGGCAGGATTTTAATCGCTGTTGGCGTCCAGGGGTTCTCCAGTGTCGTATACGTCTTGTATCCGGTCTCATACCAAAACGAGACTCATCAGAAAAGCACACGAAACGCCATTGTTCTTCTGCCCAATTTCTGTGTTCAAGAGCCCATTGATATCGAATCCTACGATTGTGCATTGCTATAGGTGGTACCCGTAGCGGTCTTCGGGAATGAAGGTTCACTTCATGCAAGCGGTTTCTGACTGTTTGGTCGCTAATTAAGTTCCCTGAAGAGTGATGAAGCCTCACGGCTAACATCATGGCGGTTATTGTTGGAGCTCTTCGAGTTAAGATTTGAATGTATCGGTCTTGTCTCCGTGTGGTGCAGCGATACCGTCCTCCATGGCGCTCAGCCACGGTACCAGTGCTTCGGTAACGTGTCCAAAGTCGACTGATAACACTCTGACTTGTATTCAGAGCTAAAGCTACAGTACGTTGCCGGGAACCAGCTTCTATCATTCCCACGGCTCTGAGCATTTCTTCCCTGCTTAAATGACGTCGCCGCTCCATAATAACGTTGGTTTTAATCAGTAGTAGGGAAACAGTAGCACTAATAATGTCTTCAATGCGTTGTATGTTTTTATAGAGAAAATATTGACAGCTTATTTTCATCTTTTACTCGAATTTGATTGAGAGTTCCTGATTCAAATTATGAAATGCACCAAAAAGGATCCATATAAATTTATAAAATCATAAATTTATTACAAAGCCACATCTCAATCTCAAGAAATCCGCATAAAAATGCTTGATCCCTAGACACTTTTGATGTGTGTAGTTTACAGATTCACAATAAAAAAAAAATAGTCTGGTACGTATTCTATTAGCATACGGAATTTTAGAGACCACTTAAGTTTGGTTTTAGCTATTTATGGCTATGTTCATAAATTCGGAAGTTACATATTCTACTCCACTATTTAAAAACATTCGTGCCACTGTTAAACAAATTATAAAGCGCGTTTAAAAGTTCACATTGAAGGTCGAATTTTTACTGCTGGGTCATTGCCTACAATTATTGTAATAGCATTTTTCACTCTAATGAAATGACTCAAAAAATACGACGAAACAATAAATTGCTCAAAATTTGCATTTAAAATATCGATTGTAGCACCACAGATAGGCGTGAATGACCTGATGAAGGATGGGTGGTGTTTTTTTGCACCTCTGGAGGCTCTTTTGATGCACCTCTGGAGACTCTTTTAATTCACCCCTGGAGGCTCTTTTAATACACCCTCTTTTAGTCCTCTTTTCTCACCGCTCTTTTCGTAATTTACTTCTGTACATAGCAACTACTAAATACTACTTCGTTTAATAGTTCGACAGGTTTGGACCAAAATAACTCGCGCATATTTTTACGAGATCATTGTATACGCGGAACTTTATTTTTTACTATGTTTGTTTTGTTCACGATTTGATGACTAATTTTGGTTCTACAGTTTTATCATAATATAATATGTATAATGCCTTTTAAAAATAAAATTCACATCCGCGTTGAAAATAAACTCATAAATATTCTAAAATTCTAAATCGTGTCATTTTGGAGCTTAAGCCAGTCCCACAGTTTCTGGATTGGCACTGTTAGTTTGTATGCTATCTGTCAAATAAATTAAAAGGAACTTATCCGGAGGTGGTGAAATCGGCCGTAAATATGTATCTTTCAGTAAACCTTTCAGTAGATCAGTACTTGGTATAAACGCGAATACGATTCTGACATTGTATATTGTGACATTGTTATAACGACAAACCTTTCTTTTCTTTCTGCAGCAGGTCCCAGAGAGCTCGGCGGGCGGCGGGGTCGAGGCCGGACGTGGGTTCGTCGAGAAGCACCACTCGCGAGTTGCCGCACATCGCCGCTCCTACAGACAGCCGCCGCTTTTGACCCCCCGACAATTTGTTCGATGTCACGTTCCGCTAACAATATTTACAAAAAAATTATACTTCAATATCATCCGCTAATCAGTGACAAATATTACGTAGTAAGGCGCCCTATATCAACATCTTTCCAGATAAAAAGGTAATACAAAATCGGAATCAGTTTTGATTTTCGCCCTCAAGTTGCGATTTATTACTTCAGTTGCAACGAAAGAACTTAAAAAAACAATAATATTAGTTCGTCGGAAAATGCAGATAACCAGATGTTTATTTTCTAAACGTCAACTGCCTCATACATTTTTCCGCGAAGTCATTATGTGGGTAGGTAGGTACAGGTAGGTATGTACAGAGATTAGTTATGAAGGCAAAAACTACACACTATTTCCATACTGGAGCAAAAAAAACATTTATATGTATAAGTATAGGAATGCTCTAACCTTTTCTTCCAATTCCAGTAGTTTGACAAAGTGATTAACTTCTTCCTTTAATTTACTTTTCGGTACACCTTTTAATCTTGAATAAAATATGATGTGTTCTGCGACCGTGAGGTCTGGGAAAAGCACGTTGTGTTGTGGGCAAATGCCTAATGACTTGCGCGCTAGGCCAGTTTCATTCACTATGTTGTATCCGTTGATAAATGCTTTCCCAGAGGACGGCGGGACCATGCCTGGATGGATTTAATAAATAAAAATGGATATAGATGTTAAAACTAAGAGGTCGCGTAAATAGCATTGCCAGAACCACCCTAGCATAAGAAGTAGGTACGTTCGTACACATATTATTAGTTTGTACCGGCAAACACGGAAAACATTCATTTCTATGATTGATGTGCGTAATCGGAACAGCTAAATTACAGTTAAGTGGATGTAATTGGGCAGTTGTTTAACACGCGAGTGCTGACTTACTACTATGTACCTACTATGTACAGTCGTTCAATTAGAGGAACGTCGTGAACTCTTCAATCGAAACATTTTCTCAATGGTCTTCAATTACGTCATGTATTCATGCACAAAAATACTATATTCGTATACATCAAATTACTATGACACGGATAAAAAATTATAGTGACGGGATCTGGCAATGTTTATTAGCAACATCATTTTATAAATAAGTCTTCTCGGAACATTGTATGCTTTGAATGCCATCTTGAGAATAAAGTAAGTACCGTACATACAATATAAACGCGAAAGTTTTCTGTAAAGTTTTCGCATTTATATATTAGTAGGATGGATGTATGGATGTTTTTTACTCTTTCACGCAAAATCTACTTAATAGATTTTGATGAAACTTTACAGTAATATTTACAGAATAATACATACTTATGCTACTTTTTATCTCAAAAACGCGGGCGATACCGCGGGCGGAAGCTAGTATTTAAGCCGCTATAGGTCCTAACTAGCTTTCAATATGAATACGATGCTACCAGTTTTCTGGTCACGCTAATAGATGACAAATATTTTGTCTCTTGATGGTTGGATATTTACCCGACTGCCCCATGTATGTATGTACACGTACACACATCAAAAAAAGTTTGCGATAACTTAGAAAAATTGAAATCTTTTTTGTTACGGTAGATTAAATCATAATATAATCTACCGTAACAAAAAAGATTTCGATTTTTCAAATTGATCGCAAACTTTATTTGATGAGTGTATGTAGTTAACTAGTTAGTAGAGGACTGCTTACCAGATGAAAATTATTTTTGATTAAATATATAAATATACTTTTTTACGCCAACCCTATTGATGTAGGTATGTTTATAAAAATATTTTATTTGATAAAAAATCATCCAACCATCTGCTTACCGAATGAAAATGTTTCTCCTTGGATTCATTATAATCAGGATTCATTAGGGATTCATCAAAATGAATCCTTACCTCGAATCTTAGACTATATTTCTTTGGATTTCAATTTTCAACATGATAGTTATGAGATGTCTTTAGATTCGTCTTCATCGTGGGAGTCGGGTTTATGTTTTTTAATTATTTTGTTTATCTGATATTTTTTATACGTAGGTACCTACTCTATAGTAAGTAACCTATACATTACAAGTTTTTATAAGGTTTATCTAATAAAGCTGTTAGTATTAGTTTTTATACGGTGCTAAAATGGACGTTTCTAAATCAAACTTTATATCTATATTTTGTAAACGAGTCTAATCTACACATAGCTAGTGCCGATAAATCAGAAGCTATAAAGTGACGTATTTAGCTGCTTTAATAATATTGAATGCAGATGCTGCTGGATGGAAGAACGATACGGAACCATCGGTACGACTCACACTTGACTGGATTTTTTTAACCTGCGCAAACTTACCTACTTAGCGTAAAATTCAGTGCGGTAATAACGTTTGGCGCTAACTGCAAGTAGGTACGAGTCAGCATAAAATGTCAATAATAATGATAATACTAAGATAATAACCTGTAAGCATGGATATCGTGGTTGTTTTTCCGGCACCATTGTGACCTAGTAACACGGTGATCTCGTTCTCATACATCCTCAGGTTCAAATCGTCGACCGCTTTTTTACGACCTTTGTATATTTTGGTTAGATTCTGAAAGAAAAATTACCTAATATATTAAATAATAGGTACAGACCTAATAGGTATATTAAATAATAGGTACAGTCTAGTTAATAAAAGTTAATAAATGATGAGAAAAAACTTATTTTAACATGCACTAATGAGGTTGCAGTTATAAATAAGTATTTAGTTGGTTACCTATTCGGATGTTGAGTTTGTAGTTCTTTTCAGAAAAATATAATTAATTTGAAAACTAACCTACTGTGATGTTGCTACATGAGAACTTTATGACTGGTAGGGATAAAAAACATCTAAGGCATTTTTATGAGGTGAAGGCAAGCAACATGGTCGGTTAGTTTTTCTAGATACTAAATAAACGGCATCGTGATTAAGATGTCCCGTCGTTGACGCCATAATGATATAATTATAGATATTTTTATTGCACAAACTTATTCGTATTATATTGTTGGATTACAATTATTATAGCTTATAGCTATACTTCGCAGAAAGCCGAGGCCTAGAGGGCGTATAAAATTGTGAGTGAAATACGAAATAGATCTTATTGGACTTATTTATAAAAGTAAAACTAAAAAAAAACCGGCCAAGTGCGAGTCGTACTCGCGCACCGAGGGTTCCGTATCATTTTTGGACATTTAAAGTGAAAAAAACCGGAGCGCATAAATAAGTTTGTTTGTGAAGGAATTTTGATGATTTTGAAAAAACTGTACTAGTTAGGAACATCGTTTTATTTTTGGTGCCATATTTGGGTCAATTCCTATCAGCTCTAATTATTTCAGATGTTTCGCTCTGCAAACTTCGGAGATAAGGGGGGGGGAATGGTATTTTTTCAGACATTTTTCATCATATGTCGAAAACTGTGAGACATAAAATTAAATGAAAATATATTTTGAAATGTGCAGATCAAGCCCTTTCATATGATATGTCACTTGACCTAGTAACCCCACTTTGAAATTTTGGACCCCCACTCCGGCCCCTTTTGCAATGAAAAAAAAAAAAATATTTTTATAATTTTTTCATTTGCAATAAAATTGGACAAGCATTCTTTATAACTGTTCCAAATTTCAAGTCGATAGCATTAGTGGTTGCTGAAATAAGCAGGGGTGACAGACAGACAGACAGACAGACGAAGTCGCACCATAAGGGTTCCTTTTTTACCAATTTGGTACGGAACCTTAAAAACTGCTTTCATATTTCAGTCACGCAAGAACACGCGTAAGACACATCATTAAAAAACACTTTAATTCTTATTATTGGTAAGCATTTTTAGTCTGCGAGCTACTGAGAGTTTTTACAATAAAAACACACCGTATTATGACAGTTATGTAACATTTTCAATGAAACGGCTTGTATTGTTTGGTGTATTCATTGGAACCTTTTAACTTGCGATGTAAACGTACCTAACTCACGCGCGACGTTACTTTAATAACTGTCATTAACTGATATTTCATTTTACATACCTTATGTATTGATGTAATTAATTAAATAAATGATTTATTTGAGCCATATAAAATACGATTTAAGCCGAATATTGAAATATTATCTAGGTAGGTACTAAAAATTGGTGCCATACGTACCTACATGATACCCGTAATATTATTTGATGACATCATGTCATGTGGTACTTACTTGTATGTTGACGCCCATGGGCACTCCCTTTGGCTCTTCGTCATGGTCATGGACAACCTTCAACAATGCATCATTGTACTCCAGATCACGCGTATCCTTCCTAGTTATCTCTGAAAATATTACGTTTCATAGTAATGTGCAATAGATAACGGAATTAATTTATTAGTGCTTGCTTAGTCACAAAAAAGTCATCGCCATTCGAGGTTTAAAGTTCACAATATTTGTTTGATTTATCGTAGGTGTAAAATATTGTGCTCGAAAGCGAATCGATCGCTTTCTGCAGTTTTATAAATCACATGTGCATTTTGGACTACGATAAGGACTAGGCTGGAAAGCCTACACAAAGGTGATAGTAACTGTATTAGTAATGGCTCATCTCATAGACTAAATAAGACCTAATAAAAAAGAGTAAAAAGCTTTATCATAAGATTTGAAAGCAATAAATTAATCAGCCGTCATTCATCCAAAATAATAGATAGGTAAGTAAGTATAATAATATAGAACATCTAGTCGTCGGGAGACACAAAAATACTTAGTAAATTAGTAAATAACTGCATTTCTACTGTGCATATTATGGAATAAAATATACCCGTATCTACTTATTAATTTCAATGTTTAAATCAATAAACCAGTTTGAAATGTTTTATAACCGCAATGATAATGACCTTGAGCGAGTGATTATACTGATCATCGTAAGCGATTGATTCGTTGCATAAGTCCCTTAAGCAGGTCACATAATGAGTGCATAAAGTAGGTATTTATGTGATGTGTGATCGAACACGATGCCACGCAGAGACAGACCGGAATTATATAAAATAACCATGTACTTTTCTTTAAATAACCACTCAGAGTGGGTAATACAATATTATTGTATGTAAAGTATATGTATCTAAGTAGGTAAATATAAAAATAACAAATGCGCGCATAAAATAAAATAGTGGCAAAGTATCTTCCAAAAAGAGAGACAACATTCGCAACAAAGGTCAAAGAGAAGTATTAAACTAACCTGCAACTTTCCCCTTATTCGGTCTCCAGAAGCTCTTAGTGAACGGAAAGTACCAAGGCAACGGCACTCCGTAGAGCCCTGGGCGTATCTTCTCCACGTACATCGCGATCAGCATGTATAGTATCGAGTCTAGTATCAGCATTAGCACGATGTGGCCCGGCTGCAATTGATCTTGGTACGATATGGGAGTGAAGAACTCGTTCCATTGCAGACCTAACAACACATTTTAGATTTTCATAATAGTACCTATCTAATAATTGTTATTACATTGGCAATGACAATGTGACATCCACCAACCCGCACTGGACCCGCGTGGTGGATTATGGCCCACTCTCTCTTATAGAGAGGAGGCCTGAGTCCCAGCAGTGGGATCATTTTAGGATGATTAAGTGATTATTATGTATGTATGTTGTACATAGGCAATTGAAAATTTGCATATAATTCATATGTTTATTTAATTTCAGAGAACTCTTAAAAATCAAGGAAATCTGCCAGCAACTCAGTCTGTTAATGTTCTTAGGTGTAATTTATTAATTAGTAATTAGATTTTGAGTTCAATAAATTATTTAAAATAATAACAAGTAAAAGTATCCTACCTACAGGACAATAGTGTTAATGTATATTATTAAGACAGTTAAACAGGATAAAGTAGGTAGGTAATATGATATTAATATTACTCATCTATTGTCTTGGTTTCTTTAGGTAGTTAGTAAAGCGGTAGGCGTCACGCCTCGGTCTAAGGTTCACATGAATAATTGAATTCTTTGTAGCGATTCAAAATATTATCCAAATTAATGACACAATAATTATATATGTTTCACACAATTATTTACGACAAAACTACACCCAAAACTTTTTGGGATTTTGTTGGTTTTGCTAGGCAATAAATAAATTCAAAATCAAATTCATTTATTGTGGATCATAGGTTCATAAGGTGGTGTATAATAATTGTATAAATAAGTCTGCTATGTCCCGCCGTTGAGGCATACAAAATTTAAACATAAATATCGTAATACCTTCATACATTACATTAATTCAATAAAATTAAAAAGTGAGAATTCAATTACAGAGCTATTATGTCATTAAGTATCCATTTAGTCACCAATTAAAATAATTACACTCAAAACGAATACACAGTTGTCAATAAGTTTATAAAAGTAGCGATTAATACTAAGTATCATTTTTGGACGTATAAAGTAAAATAAAAATATATTTTGAAATGTGCAGATCAAGCCCTTTCATAAATTATGATAAGTCACTTGACCTAGTGACCCCACTTTAAAATTTTGGACCCCCACTCCGGCCCCTTTTGCAATGAAAATAAAAATATTTTTTGACTTTTTTCATTTGCAATAAAGTTGGGCAAGCATTCTTTATAATTGTTCCCAAGTCGATAGCATTAGTAGTTGCTGAAATAAGCAGCCGTGACAGACAGACAGACAGATAGACAGACGAGGTCGCACCATAAGGGTTCCTTTTTTACCATTTTGGTACGGAACCCTAAAAAGAACATCCTGTATTTTTATGATGCCGATCGAAAGGGTTAATTGTAAGCATAAATTCCTTTTAAGTAACATGGTAGGTATCCTGAATCAACGGGTTCGATTCCTGGCCAGGAATATCGATTTTACAAAAATCTAACATTGCAGTTTTAGTTATAATCAAAATCGACTCCGAGACTCCTTTAATGTGTGTTTTTCGCGATTTCTTATAGTTTCGGATTTGGCCAACCACGCCCAGTTGAAAAATTCACCCTGTATCCTACCTGCTAATTATTAAAAAAATACATATTTAAAGTAATACTAGGACATACCTTTTGAAGTGCCTTCGCACATAATTAGCATTTGAAATGCATATCCCATAGCAGTGTTGGATATCAGACTTAGTAGTAATTTCGTAGTCAGACTTATATCTTCGTATAGTACTTGAGTTAGCATATATACAGAGTACGCCGCGAACCATGCCAGGCCCATAAAGGATGCAGCGGTGTTAGCTGTGAAGCATCATTAACATTAGGTCGGCTCCGTTTTTGTTCACACTATATTGACGGTAATTGACTACTATTAAAAAGTACAAATAAATTATTTTATTTCAAAGAAGGAACAACAAAAAAGTTAAAAAAAAAACACAAAATGGAAAACATAGTCTCTATCGCGCGAAACGGACATAGTATGCGGTGGTGTGGAGTTAAGGCGCAGATATCCGACTTTTAAAGATTTTAAACTGAAGATTACGTCTAAACGAGTAGTGTTAATGATTTGAAAAAAATTTATGCTGAACAAGAGCATTTTCTTAATAATTTATATTTTAGATTACGTTTATCTATGTAGTGTAATTAATTTGTAAAGTTAGGTCTAACGCGTTCAAAAAAGTGAAGATCGCGCGAAAACTATTGAGCGTATTTTTACGAAACCTTCACCATTTTAAAGATAATTTAACTATCTAACTTTTAGTTAGTGTTTTTTTTTAAATCAAATATTCGTTACTAATAAGTAGGTAATAATACGTCTAATTCGGCAGAGCGCGCTCCTTGATAGGCGAGTCGTATTGCTCGGTGGACGTATGTCGCGTTGCGTGAGCTCAGCGCAGAACACTCAAGCTATACTGCCCTAATCACTCAAGGCCGCTGGCACTTAGTAGCGCCTTAAGTACGACGTTCGCGTGGTGTTACGTCACTGCGTGATAGTGCAGTCCCTATCTAGCAAATCATGTTAAAACACTTACTACCTACAATTATACCTAATAATATATACCTAAATAATACTAAATAATAATATATACCTAACTTAGCCAATTTTGTAGATGTCTCATCAGTTTTTTTGGTGTTAATTGTCTTTTTTCAAATAATTTACAGATTCACAATAAAAAAAAAATAGTCAAGTACCGTATTACGATTTTTATACATTACTTTTGGTACACATTATTTTTGGTCCGATAATGTGAGTCGGAGCAAAATGATTTAATTTTTGGTTTTCTTTTCAATTAAATTATGCGAACGTATCGAAATCGCATTCAATTGATTAGATATAAGAGACACAAAACTGTAACTTATATACTGTTCCTTACCTCGAGAAAAAAAGACGCTGACCATAAAAGAGAATGCCAATGAGGCTATGACGAACAGGATTATAAAAAAGAAAAGTACAGTCCATGGTGTGAACGTAAGTACAGAATATCCGTCACCAGCAGCCGTCCGGTTGAATGGTATCTAAAAAAATAATTGATGAATATTATATTTTTATAAGGCTTTCATAGGATTTAAGGTTGATTTGAAGAGCGTCTAAGATAGCTATCTTATTGGATCTTGGATCATAGCTATGATCCAAGTATGTTAAGTACTCACGTACTCCCGATCATGCAAAAGGAAAAGGAAATGGTAGGAAAATAAACAATTTCAGAGGTCTCGTGCACTGCTCAATGAATTACGCCGGCTCCACACGTTGCCCCAACGCCACTCGTCCAACGTGTGGATCTAGAAAATAGCATTGGCCAATATTGGGGCCAATGCTATTTTCTAGATCACACGTTGGGCGAGTGGCGTTGGGGCCAACATTGGGGCCAACGTGTGGAGCCGGCGTTATACTAATTATTTTTGGAGCAGTGGTGGCCATCTTTCCTGCAGAACTATTCTGCAAAGTTCGCTTGAATGACATCAAATAAATCTTTGCATCGCGCATAATGGAGATGGGGTTGAAAATTACGCACAATATTTTCAGTGAATGAGTCTAAAACATTTCCGAGAAAACACGGCGCATTTCGAATTGTAAAGCTTGTAGCTGCTACTTAATGATTTCAACGTATTTAGCTTTCATAACTTAGGTATTTCCTGTAATTGCCAGATTGTTTCGTCTAATCAGGAAATTCATAGTTACAGTCCTTGCTTTCAAGAGTTGGTACACGGAAACAGTGATTTATTCACTGGCGTTCCCCTATTTATCGGAAAGAAACAATATCATGGCCGATCTGTGTTCCCGTTTGTACCGAACCGTGGCTATTACAAAACTTACCTTAAATAGTATCACAATAAGTCCAACAGATATCATAAGGAACGAAAACTGTTTGATGAACCAAGCCAGCCAGTGTAGCCATGATGGAAGGCCCATTATTGTCATTGTTTCCTGTCAACACACAATATATCGATTGTTTAGCAATGATCTCTAAGAAATATGTAAAGTATGTAAAATATGTAAGAAATATGATCTGAGTCAAATAATCTGAAGCATGCGTTTATGATCAACTCGATCACGCAATGGTTATCTAGTTCGATTTTTAAAATAGAGCCTCATTAGCCATTTTCTATGCACTATATTAATTGGTTTACCTTTAATTGTAACTCTTTCTCAAATGTTACAACCCTGACAGTATTCACGAAGGTATACGCGAAGCAAAGCATGATGATCATTGATATAAATCTTTCTAACGCGACTAGCAGCTGATCTTCCCTGTATGCAACCTGAGGTAGACGTTGTAAGTACACCTTGGTGCTTATAGGTTTCCCGGTTTTCTGCTTTATGATTTCCTGCGATATAGCGTGTTGAACCGCTAAAAACATTTCTGGTGAATACCCTAAAAAATAAAAGCATAATTTAGTATCTACCTACTATGTTAACGTCATCTGAGTACCTACCTATTAGGTACATTGTCATTTAATTATTTTTAATCACTTTAATAGCTAATAAGATTATGTCATGTATAAGTATCGGCAGGGATCTTGATCACAGATCGCGCATGTACATTTTCGGCCCAATAGACAGTTGACAATACGTAATAGAGAATGGTCCAATTAGACGACAAGCATTGATTGACGATCCAGTCGCGTGCAGCCTCGGCGCCCCTGTCTTCTTCATTCCACCAAAGAGACCGAAAAATCAGCTAATGCGCAGGTGACGTTTGTGATTAAGACTGGTGCCGCTAGTTAGGTATACCTAGTTACTGTAGTATTTTTAATCTGCGTTTTTGTAACAAACAATTCCGCGAGGCGCGACCTTACATAAGAAAATGACGATAGTGAGATAGGTATTTAGGTATGTATTATTTTTTTACCGTCATAGGTTTGTTTAGCCTTGAATTTGAGTAAGCAACTATATTATACGAAAAAAGTGTTAATAACGCAAAACGTCCTAAGAGTTCGGTGGTAAAAATCACGATATTAGCAACAACGTACCTACTAGCTGGCAGCTTATCCATCTATGAATTCTGATGATGATAATTTTATGTAGGTAGGTACCTAATTAGATAAGTTGGTATTTAAACGTAAAAGTTTAGATATTGACCTGCATGTAGGCACCTATACCTAACGATTTACTAATAAGGGCCGTAAGATCAATCGTAGTTTAAACCACAGAAGAGAGTTTAATCTCCCGTCTTCGATTGTTTCTTTGGGTTTTTGTATTAGAAAACAATCGAAGACGGGAGATTAAACTCTCTTCCGTGGTTAAGCTACGATTGATGTTACGGCCCTAATAGTTAGGTACCTACCTACGTAAGTTTACGTAAAGATTAATTCTGCAAGTTAAACTTTTTAGCACATGTGATAGGTATTTCTTTGAAAAACTTCCGGTTTTCTTTGAAAAAGGGTAAAATAATTAACGCTCCACATAGAATAATATTGAAAAAATTGAAAATTGTGCGAAGTTGTTATTTTGCGAAGTGGACATTTTGCGAAGTTGACGTTTTGCGAAGTGGTAATTATGCAAAGTTGACGTTCTGCGAAGTGGTCATTTTGCGGAGTAGGTAGTCGTTGATTACATTGTTCAAACAGTTGTGAAACAGAACCTGGTGTTTTTCCGCCGTACATGTCATCTGGATCACGGGGCCCTGGCCGCGGGAACAGCGGATATAATAAATTGGTTCGCCAACTGGCCCTTAGTGGGTGCTCCACCATCGGTGTTCTCATCACAGCCGGGAATCTTAGCGTTAGTGTAATGTCGTTAGGCCATTCTGTTGCATCTGTAAAACATTTATGTTAACAGATTTTGGTAGGTATATTCACACCTATAGCAAATAGGTAGGATATGATAACATTATGGTAAACTGACTGGTGTTACTTACTCGCCATACTATCATCAAACTGGATGCCAACAAGAATTTGGTTCATGGCATTAGGTTGAGTAAGAGCTAACTCCATTTCTTCTGCATTCTTATAGCCTTTAGGTTGAGGTAGAATATCCGAGTCAAACAGGAGAGCAAAAAGTATGCTGAAATTGTCATCAGCTACCATTGCAATGGCATCTTTAGTTACATTTCTAGTGAGAGGATTCTCAGGAGAGAATGCCAAAGTTCCTGTTTTTGCTGATGTTAGATTACCTCTGAATAAGAATGTAAAACATTAGCAATGTATTGTTTAAAATAAATAAATAATGTCATAATATAATTTAAACAAGAAAAAATATCTACTTACAAACTTCGTCCACTTATATTAAAATAAGTTGGGAGAAATGGTGGATAATTTATATCTGGTTTTGATTTTGGATCCACTAGGCATCTTGTTAATATAAGAAATAAAGAAAATATCACAGGTGATGCAATCTCGAAAATAGTTTGCCATTTGTGCCTTCTTTGTAGAAGAAAGTTCTTCCAAATGAGAAGCTTTAATTTATCAAAGGCAGACATTGTGCCCAATGTTGGTTATCTAAAAATTTAAAAAAGTTTTTTTATCTAGGTAGGTTTAACTCACAAGCAATAATAGTGAGTTGTAGTTCTAATTAAAGTACCTACTTGTTTCTGTTAAAGAATCTTAACAGCAATAAATTCTTTTTTTCTTGTTTTCATTTTATGTTTTTTTTACACATGAAAGGGATTATTTGAAAATATAGTAAAGTCAGTTTTATATACATATATATAAAATTATTTATATATAAAATATAGTATAAAGGAAATTTTATGACATCATGAGTATATTTTGACAGTGATATTTGTTTGTTATTTGTTACCACAATAAGTTGAGTGGCTTCATTATTTTTCTGTAAATTTTTGAAGTTACTAAACTGCTATAAGTATGCGAAAATAGAGAAAACTGTAATCAGAGCCGTGATTAAGAATCTGGTTTAAAAAAAATATGACGCCTATGATTACCTATCATAATAATTTGTAGACATTTAACTTAAAAAGTTTAGTAAACAAAATATCCCCAAAAGTTACCCAATTTTTGTATATTCACCAAACATATCTTGTTCAAACCAATTTAATCGAAAGTATTTATTAGATGCTACAAGCTTAATTTTTTTTCAGATTTTCTGATGACAGGGTTGGAAAACTACAGGGAAGGGGGCACATTCTTTACGACTTTCGGAGCTTTTAGTTCACTAAGTATGCACTTAAATAAAAACATCATTTATGAACCTTCATGTTATTTTCAAAGACCTATCCAACAATACCCCACATGAAGGGGTGCAGTAAAAATTTGTTTCATCCCTCAGTTTCATGTATGGGGCTCTCCTTCCTAATTATTTTATTTTTTATAATTTTACTGCAGGCCTTTATGGCGGTTTACAGAAGACATCTACCTGTGAAGTTTCATACAAATTGGTTATGAACTGTAGATTTTACAAGGGTGTGACAGACGGACAGAAAGACAGATGGACATGACGAAACTATAAGGGTTCCTAGTTTTACTACGGAACCCTAAAAATGCAGTTCCTGAGGGTCACGCAGATGAAGTCGCGGGCGAAGTACTATTGTAAATATAATTCCAAAATCTTGATGATGAAACCGTTTTTCACGGGGTATTTATTGATTTTCATAAACCAAAGTAAATTGCGTTGCTTATTAACTAAACCTTTCATTTGGTAACTGTGACAGTACAAGGAGGCTTTCTGTAATCATTTAGGAACTCCATTAATTCACTTTAATTCATAATTAATTCAATCGATCGTTATGTACTGTCTTTATCAAGTATTTCAAGTAGTATTATTTAATTTTCATTTTCTGCACAGCAATCGTTTACCGAGAAGAAAATATTATAAACCTTACCTGGGCATTATAAATACATCATAATTAAATAGATGTTATTTCACACACTCCCTCTGACCACGATTATGGCACAGCGATACACGATTTAATTAATTAATAGTCACTCTAGGAAGGTCATTCAGAAACAGAAGGCGACAAACCATTCCACAATCCACAAGAGCCGAACCTCCCATCCACTGTGATGTGAGTGACTATGACAAATGACAATGACAAACAGTGTTGCCAGGGCCCTTGAGTCGAAAGTTACGTTTCGTTTCCTGAAATGTTACATTTTTGCTGCAAAAGTTACATTATTGATTTTTTTTTATTTACGTGTTTTTGGGGTCGGAGGTTGGAGGCAAATTGATGTCAGCACTGTTATCTTGTCGGTGCACTTGGCCCTAAGCTACCTGTTAGTGAAAATCGCATCTGAGTTTATCGCGCACAGACAGAATGACGCGGGCGGCGACTTTAGTTTATACCTCTCGTTAGAGAGTAGGTATGTTCCTTGGTTCATACGATAGAGAGAGAACATAGAAGAAGTACTTAGGATTACTTAGTACTGAATAGTGAATAGGCAACTAATAATCGTGAAAACTGCTTTAGTGAATTATAAATAAATTATACCTAAATTATGTATGCTAAGGCGCGAACTTTCAAAAATCATTTTTTTATTTAAGTACATATAGGTAAATAACGTAGTAAGTAATCATTTTATATACTATATACATATATATATACTACTTTGAATTTTTTTTCGTAAAAAAATTCTGCATATCTAAGTCTGCACCCCAGTCTTTACGGAAACAAAAAAAATCATAAGTTCTTAGTTTAGGTACATCGTGTACCTATTAAACCTACTGGGTTACCTATTCTTGACAACATTGAAAATATGCTACAGATTGTGGTCATCCTATCAGTTCATAGCGTAAATAAACTTATTTCACTTGATTTTTAACTAAAATATGTATATTTTTTGCAAATTACACGAAAATAAAATGCAATATTTTTTGTTATTGTAGCTGTCACAAGAACGGCCTGTCGCACTCTGTTGACGTCACACGCTAGTAAGCCAGTGTTGCCAACTTATTTTTAGGGTAAAGAATTCTTTAGGGTAAATTTGAGGGTAAAATTTTAGGGAGCGAAAATAATTGCAAACTACCGTAGCAGCAGATTAATGTTGCCGTGTTTTAAGTTGAATTAAATACCTTAGACTGACTTTTAAATAACAGTTAATGGAAAACAAAATACAACTTTTTTGGACTTACAAGGGGGATGGAGGTGGTCGACGGAGCCCCGGTACGCGGAGCTCCTATTTCTATCTGCAAGGTTAAAAGTAACATAACATGAAGGGGTTGACGGGGGCTTCGTTCGCTCGCTCACTGAAGCCCCCGTCAACCCCTTCGAACCTAACCTGTCCGTGTCGGGGTGTCCAAGTTCCCGAGCTCGCTTCGCTCGCTCTTGGAGCCTAATTAGGTATGTTACTCAAATGAAACATGAAATGTTTTTTTAATTATGACAAATTGCCAACTCCCTTTCCCGCTTTATTTTCAAAAGTCAGCGCCGGCTGCCAATTTAGCAACCAGTGCCGGCTGCAAATTCAGGTCACGGCGGCGGTCGCGGAGTCACTTCCAAAATTTTAAGGTTAGATTTCGTATTGTTGTTATGATTACTATAGTTTATGGGCTTTTTGGTAAGCAATACATGTAGGTACCTAAGTATTTGAATTGAATTTGAGTTAAACAAATTCAGCATATTTTTATTGTGAAACATGACCATTGATTAAGAAAGAACTTGTTTTATTGTATATCTAAAACCAAAACTTTAGCCAGGTATTTTTGTATAAATAGTTATGATTTTAGAGTAAAATTAATCAGGCATTGGGGTAACATGAAAATCTAGCTTGGCAACATTGGAGTAAGCACGGCTTTGACAGATTGTAGTTTGCGTTTTATGTTTTCTGGGTGCTATATTTGATCTTAGAGCTATTTCTGAAGCTGTTTTCATAGAAATCTTCTATCTAGTGGCATAAATATTCATATCGAATCTCAAAATGGAGTCAAATTTTGTGCAAGCTGATACAACCTACCTAAGATAGACGCATTTATGGTTGCACTTTTCTCTAAGAATACCTAACGCTGATTATTATGCTGCGGAACTTAATAATGTAAAAATAGCAGTGTAAGTACCTACCTGCCACATATTTATTTACAAATCTTTTGTATAATCATTAAGAAGTTTTGTGAAATCTCATTTTAGGTTATGTTGATAAAAACTTAGAAACATTACCTATAAATTATTTTGTGTCATGAATCATGATGGACTGCTTAAAGACGTATTTGTACATTGTGGAACTACACACCATTTATATACGCCATTATAGTCAATAAAAATGATTTATTGATGAAATTAATTTCAGCTGCACCGTCTGTCTTGTTGACAAAGCTCGTTTACTAGCGTGTTACGTCACTTCCGCAGAAACAGCGTTTTTGGAGCGGTTTTGGAAATTTATACTTTATCACTGATTTTTATTGATAAATACAGTAGATCTCCCTGAAATATCAATGTAGTGTGCTTATAATATAATGAAGATTAATATAAACCATTTCCCAAAATCAGTCAAATACCTAATTATTTTGGAGTATCTAAATTACGTGTTAACAAGACTATTAGATGAAATACATACCTCACGAAATAAAATAACCTATTAATATCGTAGAAATATCGGGAGCTCGTAAATAATAATAATTCCCGACCCGACTTTATAGTACTTAACTGAAATAGCTGATAGGTACATAGGCACGTCTATACTCTATAGCATAGTACGGCTCTTCGAGCCTTGACGATAATAATAATCATAATCTTTTACGGAACTTTGATTGATTTCGGAATGGTCAAAGAGAAGTTATTCAAACAATTATAAGATGCTCGCTCATAAATATTAACGTATCATTTACAAAGGTACGTAGGTAATAAGATACTTATGCACTCGTATCACGACAATTTGAAAAACTATAACGATAAACTTACCTACCAAACAATAAATGTAATCATCGGAACTTCACTCACGCACTTTTCTCACAGTTGTACGACAACAAACAATACCTAATCAAAACAAATCATATATGTATAGTGTGCCTGGCCTATAGGCATTTCTGTAGCTACGAAACTGCGAACGGCGGGAACTCGCGAAGTAGGAAACGTGCGCGCACACGCTCAAGCAACATCAAGTTTTAAATAACCCAGTATACGATTCATTTTGTCATGGCGCTTTCCATTCAGAGCCATCTCTGAGTGTGAAAGAGTGAAATACTTTTTAGACGCGCCAGTTTTAGGTGCGTTCAATTTGGATGCGTTGAATTGAAATGCGTTCGTAAACTGCGTGCAATAAAAATCTAGTATTACAAATCTCGTTGTTCTCAAAAGTTACGAAAATTGCCTTAAATATAAAAATTACTTACATGTTACGCGAGGGGGTCAAAAGTTACGAAAAATGTAAGAAATGTAACCTTCTGGCAACACTGATGACAAATGACAGTGACACTGACAAAAGCATTGAAACCATAGACATTTTTTTTTTTTTTTTTTTTTTCTCTTCGCCCTTCTTGGGCAGGCTAAGGTCTTGGACCATACCGCCTCGTCTTCAGTAATTATTGTCCTTCTTGATTAAAAGTAAGGCCAAAGCCTCGTCTTCAGTTTTATCCTTCTTGTTCAAAGGTAAGTAAGGCCGAAGCCTCGTCTTCAGTTTCATACTTCTTGTCCAAAAGTAAATAAGGCCACAGCCTTGTCCTTAGTAGTTTATATCTTGATTATGTTTATTTATTTTAGGCCAGAGCCACGTCTTCAGTATTCATTAGTCAAAATCATAATATTAAGGTGTCATATCCGTGTATTCGTCATAATCATGTTGTAAAGTAAGGTCATATCCGGGTCATATCCTTCTAATATTATTATGTCGCCCCGATCGGTCAGATTGCCCAACCAGTGCTGTCAATAAATGTATACAGTGCTGTGTATGTACTGTAATTTTCCAGCAAACTTTGAGTGTCGCGCGGGATGCTTGCTGGCGTTTTATATATTTCCAGTAAATTATCAAATAGAGGAATTCTTTGTAGATCATATGCAGGGCATTCAAAAATTATATGATCTAGGGTCTGATCAATTCCTAAGTTACAATTTATACAAACAGGCGATGTAATAATTTTCATTCTGGCTAAATGTGCATTGAATCTTCCATGTCCAAATCTAAGACGGTTTAAAGTTGTGTAAAATTTTCTGCTCTTAGGAAGAACAGATCTGGTGAACCAGGGCGCAGAACCAGTGATTTGATTTATTTTCGCATACCATTTTCCTTTAGTTCTTAGTGTTTCTTGCCAGTTCTCATGCCAATTACAGGTGTTTTGTTCACGTAATTTAGTAAGCAGGTCCGAACTTGGTATGGCAACATTTCTTGTCTCTGGGATGTCAACGTCAACAATAACTCTTGCAAGATAATCTGCGTTTTCGTTTCCTGCTACTCCTATGTGGGAGGGTGTCCATATTAAGCTTATTGTAAATCCTCTAGAACAAAGATCAGCGTATAAAGTCCGAATCTCATATAAAATATTTCCGGTATTGGCGTCCAGTTTCGGGTTTTGTAAGGCCATGAGAACACTCATGCAGTCGGTCGCTATAAGCCAAGTTGTGTGCCCAAGATTCTTTACATGTATGTACTGCAGAGCTGATAAAATGGCTAGAGATTCTGCTGTAAATATAGACATGGCTCCAGGTAACCGAACTCCATGTCCAACAGTAAGATGAGGTAAATATATGGCTAACGAAACATTTCTATTGTTTTTGGATCCATCAGTAAATATATGCCTGTACCCAGGGAACTCTGCAATTAACTGATAGACATCTTCTTTACTCCGAAGATCGCGATTAATGTAAATGTTCATGGGCCAGAATTTGCTGATGTAATTACCGGAGTAACATGGCCATCTGCCTTTACATTTCGCAATTTGATATTGATCATCAATACTGATTAGATTAGAAAAGTCATGAAATATATAAGGGACATTTACGAAATTAGAGGGATTGTATACTCTATAATAAAATAATATTTTCTTTAATAAAGGATGATTTTCGAAAGATAAAAGCTTGAGAATGTATTTGGACTTTAAAAACTGAAATCTTATATTCATAGGAGGAGTGTTACACTCAATTTGAAGTGAATTAATTGGAGTTGTCTTCATTGCACCAGTTACACATCTAAGATTGTGGTTTTGAAGAATCTCCAATTTGTGAACCAATCTCTGATCAGACCCAAAGCACAAAAATCCATATTCGAAATGACTGCGGACTAGAGATTTATATAACATAAGCAAAATTTTTGGATCAGCTGCAATCGACAGTGACTTTATAAAATTAAATGCTTTATTAGCTCTACTTAACAGATAATCGACATACTTAGTCCATGAAAGGTTGCTTGTAAAAATGATACCCAGAAACTTCACTTCATTCACTATTGGAAGAACACTATTATTGTAATAGATATGTAGGTCTGTTTCACACTCTCCAAACACTATAACTTTAGATTTTTCTGGACTAATGTCTAAGTTAAGATAATGAAAATAGTTCTTTAGCCGAGTTAAAGCTGTGTTTAAAATACTTTCAACAGAACTTATATCTGAACCTGATGCATAGATAACCAAATCATCTGCAAACTGCAAATTTGCCACTTCAAGACCAAGTACAATGTTTAGTCTATGTAAATAAAGAAGATAAATCAATGGACTGAGGATGCCACCTTGACATACGCCTTTATATGAAAAACGTGGCCCTATTAAACGTTTATTCACCTTGACATATACTTCTCTACCATGTAAAAAGTTAAAGATCCATATTATAATTTTTTCAGGAATACCAAGGGCACGAAGTTCACCACACAAAATGTGCAGATTAATGTTGTTGAATGCACCCACTACATCAAAGAAGACACCAACAAAATGATTGTCCATTTTAATAGAATTGTATATATCTAATTGCAAATGAGAAATGCTATCTCGAGTAGAGAACCCACGTCGAAAGCCAAATTGATTGGATGGTAATAGACTATTACTTTCTATATAAAATTCTACTCTTTGTTTAATTAGTTGTTCAAAGGTTTTTCCCATGCATGATGTTAATGCTACTGGCCTATAAGATTCTGCTTTGTGTCTTACTTTGTTAGGTTTAAGTACTGGGATAAGACAATCTGTTTTCCATTCATTAGGGATAACCATTTCCTGCCAGAGTAAATTTAAAACACTTAATATGTCAGAAAGTGCCATAATTGATACATTTTTCAACATTTTGTAAGGTATTCCATCAAGGCCAAAAGCTGAATCTCGTCTAGATGATATTGCAGATTTTAATTCCTGAAGAGAAAATGGATAAATTAGATATTCATAATGTCCTGAAGCTTTTACTTCATGAGGAATTGATTGAAATGGCCCCTCAACTGTATCTGGAGTATATTTTTTAAGAAAATCAAATACCCAAGGAGCAATATTATTACTTGAAGGTGAAAATGTTTTATTAAATCTTTTTGACATTTGCCAAACCCTAGATAATGGAGTAGTTCTATTAAATGACTCACACAGAGAAATCCAACTTAAATATCTTTCTCTTTTTAACACTAATTTTTTAAGAGCTTGTAATTTTTTAAACTCAATATATTTTTCCAATGTGAGATGGTGCTTGAATACTATATAGGCATTCCTAGAGTCTTCTACTGCTTTAGTGCAATTCAAATTCCACCATGGTAATGGAATGCGTTTTTTACGATTATTATTTACTGATGCTGTATCAAAAGAAGAATCAGATCTTATAGTTGATGGTAATGACTTAATAACAGCTAAATTTAATAACTTTATCATGTCATTATATGAATTTAATGGGTTATCTTTATTAATTTTAAAATTCATTAACAAACTATCAACAGTCTTCTTGTATATTTCCCAATCAACCAGGTTAAAATTAAAATGTTTTGGCAAATTTGAAGCTTCCATATCATGTGGGTTATTATAATTGTCATTAATAAGTAACTTTGTAATTACAGGCAAATGGTAACTACCTAAAGGATCATCATGAACAGACCAGTTACAAGATAATGAAATTGAAGTTGATACTACAGTTAAATCAAGTGCATTTCTTTGCCACCTATCAGAGCCTACAGTTGTCATTTCTCCATCGTTCAATAAAACCAAATTACAGTCATTAATGATTTCAAGCACCTCTCGGCCACGGATGTTCACACTGTTACATCCCCAAGCCGAATGATGTGCATTGAAATCTCCACCCACCAAAAGAGGACCAGGAATATTGCGAATTAAATTATCAAACTTATACTTAGTAAATGAAGCATTTCCAGGACTATAAAAACTAACTAATGAAATTTCTTTTTTATCGCCATATTTTAAACGAATCGCTATATTTTGTATGGAATCATCATATAAAGTATCTATTTTACTAAATTGTAAACTGTTATGTATTAAAATAGCTACACCATTGTGTGAATTACCTGAGTCTAATCTTACTATATTATAACCTTTAATACTAAATCTCATGTGAGGCTTGAGCCAAGTCTCACACAATAAAGCTACATGTATGTTATACTCATGTAAAAAATACGAAAAAGCAAGTTTATTACTATTGATGCTCTGAGCATTCCACTGTACAATATTCAGCTGATCCATAAAATTAAGGTTTATTTATATTATTCTGGATTTTTGATAATAGAACATCTTTTATGCTTTGAGTACAAATACTCTTTTCATTATTTTTATTTTGAGAAATTAATGTTACTATTGTCTGTATTAAAATATTTAAAATTGGTTCTGTTTCAATTAGTGATTGTAATTGTTTAGCAGGACTGGACTTTGAAAGGGATGGAAATGACTTTTCATTGAATAAATCTGCATAAGATTTCTTATTAATTTTGTGTTTGTTTTCTTCCACTTTTTGCTGTTTGACTGGACACTGTGCCGAAATAGCTACATGATTACCTTGACAGTGACAACATGTAGCCTCAGTTGATGGTATTTGACATTCTTTATAATTATGGTCCTTTGTACATATGGAACATCTTTGGGAGTTCTTACAGAATTTGGCTATATGACCATACCTTAGACACTTCAGGCATTGTTTCACCGGCGGAATGTACGGCCGTACTTCGAATCGCCAGCTGTTCAGGTCTACACTATCGGGTATTGTTGCACACGAGAATGTGATGGACACCGTCTTCGTAGGCTGAAAAGACACCCCCCCTCCTTCTGAAATAGTACGACGCATAAATCTTCTGACAGAAATAATATTCTTTGTGCTAGTTATAGCATTATAAATGTGTTCGTTGCTCAGGTCAATTGGAACATGCATAATAACACCTGTATTTTCCGTAGCAGTTGCAGGAATACTGGCTTTCAATTTATAACTATCCAAAAACTTACGATTCAATAACGCTGCATTGGCTAAACCAGGACGTTCAAAAATAACACCAATTTTATAGCGATTCATGCGCAATAATTGTTTTACTCCCTTGTTGTATTTTTTTATGCTGGTTGAAAGGGACATCATGTCTCTATCACCGATCGGGACTAAGTCAATACTTTCAAAAAATACGACATATTCAAAATTGCCTCCGCTTTCAGGGTATGACCTAATGTAGTCAGGAATCCTGAATTC
Source organism: Thalpophila matura (assembly GCA_948465475.1). Classification (NCBI taxonomy): domain Eukaryota; kingdom Metazoa; phylum Arthropoda; class Insecta; order Lepidoptera; family Noctuidae; genus Thalpophila; species Thalpophila matura. The sequence goes on along the minus strand of OX419185.1, from coordinate 8,944,661 downwards.
CCGATACTTATCCTTTTCAATTGGTACCGATTCCTCTGAAGAGCTTGAGGCTCCACCGTCGTCTTCAGAGGACAGCAATGGTGGAGCAGAAGACGAAACATCTTCTTTTTTTCTTTTCTTTGGATGCCCTTTCTTCCCCATCATGAGAAAAGCAAGCAAATGAACTTGTGAAGGAATAAACTAATTATTTGAAAATTTGTTTTAAAAAAGGCGCCCAATCGATACGAATTTCCCGCGCTTTTTTCTGAAACCATAGACATTTTTTTTTTTGGGTCTTTTCGTCCCTCTTTGGGACAGGCAAAGGGAGCTGAGCCCATACAGTCAAGTCTGATTTAGTGAAACCATAGACATATAATCTATAGACAGAGCCTAAGGACATAAATAAATAAATAAATAAAATAAAATCCATATAATTCAGGTAATACACCCTTAATACAAAGAATTAAGTTATACACGATTAAGAAAAAAAATAAAATAAAGGCCCTGATTTTTGTTTATGTGCGGTTCTGGATTTGTATTAGTGTGCGTGACTAGGAAAGAGTTGATTGGAGTTGACGCTTCAGTGATGTCACTGTAATCTGTATCAAAACATTGCGGTGTCTTTAGCCCTCGTTAGAGTAATATTGTTCTGTGGTCTTTAGTCTGTGGAAATTGTACTCTGTGGTGGAAATAATCAAAATGGCGTTTACGTCAGTGACATATCAATGTTTTCCAATGGATTTTTTTGTTTAAAAGTATGTGATAATAAAAAATTGTAACTATCGTTTCTTTAATATGTCTACTAATAATTTGTCTTCAGTTTTAAAATCTTGTTCAGAGAGTGAGTTGATTAATGAAGTGTCCGATAACAGTATGACACAGAAGCAGGTGGAAGGATCCCGATTGAAACGTACATTTACCCTGCCTCGGAATCCTTTCGGGACTACAAAGCCTGGATCTAGCAAGAATAAGAGTAGTGAGAACGATAGCAAACCTACAAGTGCCAGTTCTACTCTTGTAGAGTCTCCTAAAGACGAGAATGGTGTAGAAAGGAAGTTGTTTAGAAGGCCATCATGGAAAAGATTTTTAAACAAGATAGCGCAACACATGAGCACTGTTCACGTATCAGGCGTAAGTATTACATTATTACAATTTCCATTCCACATAAGTTTTATATGATTTTTATGTTTGTATTCCCTTGACAAGAAAAGTATTGCATACCCTATTGACTTTGTTTCATGATGAATCAGATGACAACTAGAACTTTTGTCGTGGTTAAACTAGGTAACTAGTTACCTACATACGCTGAGTTGCAGAAAAGGTCATTAAGTTTTTAAGGAGACCAACTATAGAAATTTTATGGTTAATGCCTCCATTAAAATTTAATTATCTTTCTGCAACCAACCAATGTAATTACATGATTTTTATATTTGTGCAATTTTTAATTATTATTATATATACCTAATTATTATAATTATTATTTAATATTTTATAATGTAACATCACATGATGTATTCTTCGGAGGGGTAGACAGAGATGTAGGTACCTATAATACACCCACTTTTCTCCAACCATATTAGTACCATCTAAATACCTAGGGGGCGAACCTTTTGCCATGAATCAGGCACAAATCTTGATAAAATATAAATAAAAATAGAGAATGGCAATCCCAATAACATTAGGCAACCCAGAGGTTGAATCCAAGAACCCATTCTCAGCAGTTACATTTGCAAACATTAGATCGATGAGGCAGTTATTACTTAATGTAGTAATAACTTAAAAATGGTGGTAACTTTTTACTAAATTGACACTGTTTGTATGTTACAAACAGTTGGTCCTGTTTGTCATAAGAATATCTGTGACAATCATTATGGGTAGTCAGAAGTCCAAAAGTGACAACTGGTGTAATCTTAGAATACCAGCCTGTATTTGGGTTGAGGAGTTCAGAAGGTAAAATTGCTTCTTATAAAATACTGATATTCAGGTCTATTTAGATAGACTTGAAGCTGATCCCAACTTAGTTGGGCCAAAAGGGCTAAGCAGGTGCATGACTCTTTGAGGTATGACTACAGATGAAGACTTATTATTATTCATAGGTAAAGTCAGCACCAGCACTAATGAACGGTGAGCGCGTTCCATGCAGTGGGGATCCTCCATGGCCACCAGGTTCCACCCCAGCAGTCACTGGAATCAAAAACCATGGCAATACTTGCTATATGAATGCTGTCTTACAGTGTCTATCACATACTGATGTTATTGCCGAATATTTTGTTTTGGACCATTACAAAGTAAGTAGTCATTATTATAGAATACCTATTGTATTATTTTTCTTTCTATTACTGTTATGTTTAGATTGGTGTTTGGCCAGAACTTATTGTATTATTAAACATTAACAATTTTAGTTTTTTATACATTTGCGAAATAATAATTAAATTGATCAGTTCTATTTCCATCACACTAAGCACACTAATACTATCAATGAGAAAGTTTAAGTATGTGTGTTTGTTACCCCATAAAAGACCTCCTATAAAAGATTGAACTTAACATATTATAATATTATTATGTTTCAGGTGGATCTGCAAAAGAGGAATAAAATAAATTCAAAGAAGTATGGTACGCGTGGTGAAGTGACCGAGCAACTGGCAGCAATTCTGAAGGCTCTCTGGGCTTGTCATTATACACCTGACATGAGTACTGCTTTCAAGGTATTAAATTAATATTTTTATATGAGTATTTTTATATGTATAATTAATATCAATCCTTCTCATACTAAGTAATTTTTGTGGTATTTAAATAACTTATTTCAACATTGTAAAAAATACACTTCTATAATAATATGAAGTTTATTGTTTGACTAAAAACCAAAAAATAATTTATCTAATTTAATCTTAACCTTGACTGCCTTAATGACTATCTTGATTTTGTTTGTCTTAGACTTAGAGTTTTGGTTAAGAATATTACTTATACCTATTACCAAAATACCAAGTTGTAATTTATGTATTTTTAATGGACTTCCAAAAAGGAGGAGATTCTTCATTCGGTTGGTTTTTTTTTTTTTCATGTATGTACACCGATTACTCTGTGATCTGTGAGCCGATTTACGTGATTTTTTTTTCATATGGTAGAAGAAGCTCGCGCGGTGGTCCCATATAAATTGTATTAACTTAGGTTGAATAGTTTTGTAACCAGCTTCAATAAACGGAATTTTTCGTGTATATTATGTAGGTACACGAATTCCTGGACGCAATCGATCTCGATATTATACATGCATAACACGCTAGTATTTTCCGCAAGGTTAGGCAGAGGTGTATAGTACACACAGTTTTTTTTATGTTCAAGTCTTATTTGATAGAAGGTTAGGGAACAAGCCTATTGCTGAAAAAACATTGTTTTCGATTACTGAAACGCACTTATCCACGAATATCTTAGAAGGTAAGTACCTATTTAAATTCGTGAAAGCAATCGATCTCGGTAAAAGTACATACAAAATGTGTGTCAAAGGCAGTATATTATTAAAGTGATTTTATGGTACTTTTATATACGTAAGGTATTATTATAAAAAAAAACATGACATGTCATGACGACACGACATGACACTACACTAAAAGGTTAAAAATAAAAAACAGGTTTTAAAAAACCGACTTCCAAAAACTACACTAAAAACTATGAAATAAAAAGTTTTAACTTCCATAATTAAAAATCTAAATGTATATTGAAGTCGGCGGGGCCTAGCATGAAAATAAGCAAAATTGCAGATTAACATGGAATAAAAGGAAATCTTAATTTCCACGTGCACACACTGCGCACACCCTTCCTGTTTAAAGACTGAGAGGCAAAAACCTGAAGAGGCCCCGCCGGCTTCAATATATTTAGATTTTTAATTATGGAAGTTTAAACTTTTTATTTCATAGTTTTTAGTGTAGTTTTTAGAAAGTCAGTTTTTTTAAAACCTGTTTTTTTTTTGCTGTATCCTCATACATCGTAACCCTTTAATCTAGTTGTGAAGGCTGCCAATGGAAATTTTGTAGTATCACAGGGAATATGATAGGGGACAATCAACAAAAAAATACAATCTTGTGTACAGAATTGACTTTTCAAGACTAACACTAAAGATTACATGAATCGGCTTGGCACCTACTCCAAAAAGTGTTGAAATTATTTAAAAAGGCATTTTATGGTAGTCATGAATGAATATTTTATTTATGTTATAATTTATAGGGTTTTTATTTTAAGCTTTTTTGTGTTTTACGGATTTTTTTGAAGTCGGTTTTATTTTTTTGTCAATAAGTTTTTTTTTAATATCAAATATCTGTAACAGTTGGCATAGTTGCCATAATTATTAACCCTGTTAAGAAACTCACCCTGTACAACAAAATGATTTCTTTTTTTTGCGTATTCTATTTGTAGGGTGCAGTTGAAAGGCATGGTACACTATATAGAGGGAATAGTCAACATGATGCACAAGAATTTCTATTTTGGTTACTAGATAAAGTTCATGAAGATTTGAATACAGCTACAAAGAAAAAATATAAAACTATTAAGGTAAAGCCCATATTAATAACGTGTGCACCAAAAACTAAATGATTCCACTGACCTAAATAACTGTGTATTGATGTGAGTTGTATTTCAGAATACGGGTGGTAAGCCTGATGAAGTAGTTGCAGCTGAAACATTAGCCAATCATGCAAGGAGAAACAGTTCATTTGTACAGGCTGTTTTTCAAGCTCAGTACAGGTACAAAAATGTTATTATCATCAATTTTATTAACTGCAGAGTAAAACCAAAAAAATGCTGGTTTTACTCAGATTCTATAATAATGTTATCTAATCACTTTAAATGTACAGATGGCTGCATTAATTGGTTACCCCCTTTGTTAAAGTTTTTGTATGTGTTACACCACATTCTGTTAATAAGATACAACTTTGTTAAAGCTTTTATACCAACAACAATATTTACAGGTCAGCATTGACATGTGCAAAATGTGAGCGCACTTCATGTACATTTGACCCGTTTCACTGTGTGAGTGTGCAGCTACCTTCACGCCTGGCCACTACGCAGCCCTCACCGCTACCCGTCAATGTAAGTGCTGTGTAGCATATTGAATTTAATACTAAGGCGATTCGCACACTGCACCGCATCACGCAGTGTAGTGCGGGAGTGCGTGATCTTACGTTGTTTGCAAGTACCTAAGTTTGTATAGAAATCACGCATAGTGCAACACACTGAAAACGCATTCACGCGCGGTGTTGCAGATCACGCGCCTACATGCGGAGAAACACGCACCCCCGCGCATGGGTGCGGGGCAAGACGCAAGGTTTGGCACACTGAGATCTGCAGTATCGTGCGTGATTTCGTGTTGACAGAGCTAGACGTACAGCGACAGCGACATCTGCCGAGAACATCGAATACTACCTACATATGATTGCTAGGAAGTTTGTTTTATTTTAAATCTGCCAGTATGAAGAACTAGAAAATCCTTGCCATCTAATCTAAATTAATACTAATGAACTGCTTTATCAAAAATGTAAAAAAGTGGCTAAGACAACACTAGTAGGTGGCAGTGGCGAAGGGTGAATTTTTGTAAGAGGGAAGCCGAGCTACAAATGCTTACTAAACCTGGCCACGAAACCTAATTCTTGTTTACCTAACAAAATGTATATAGACCGTTTTATTCATCATCATCGAAATCATTATCATCGAAATCATCATCATCGACATCCTCATCATCAAAATCATCATCATCGAAATTATCATCATCGAAATCATCATCATCGAAATCATCATTATCGAAATCATCATCATCAAAATCATCATCATCAAAATCATCATCATCATCATCATCGAAATCATTATCACCATCGAAATCATCATCATCATCGAAATCATCACCGCACGGTTGTCGCAGTGTCTGAGAGATTGGCTGCTGCGCGACGTGTCGCGGGTTCGATTCCCGCATTGCACATTGGTCTGGCTGTTTGTGTATGTGAAATTTGTGTTTGTAAACGCACCCACGACACAGGAGAGATCCTAGTGTGGGGCAACGTTTAACAAAAAAAAAATTATCTTCATCTTCATCGAAATCATCATCATCATCATCATCATCATCGAAATCATTATTATCATCGAAATCATTATCATCGAAATCATCATCATCATCGAAATCATCGTCATCATCGAAATCATCGAAACCATATCGCGATTTAGAAAGTAACAACGCCATCTAGTTACAAAATCGGAACGAAAAATACTTTCCGTGCCGTAGCCAGCTACAGCGTAGCATCGTAGCTAGATGGACATTAACTTGTTCTCACTAGCTCGTTCTCGCCTACGCATTTTCCTATTTCTATCTTATTTATTTTATTTATTTATTTGGCTCTTCAACAATGAGTACACTATTACATGAACATAATACATACATTGCAAACTTAAGTCTAAGTGCCCCATTACTTAAAGAAGAGCACTGCATGCACTACATTATGCGCAGATATGACTAACGGTCGGTTGCAGAAAGGTAACTAAATTTTATTGGAGGCATCAACCATACAATGTCTATCGTTAAAGGCTCCTCCAAAACTCAATGACCCTTTCCGCAACTCGGCGTAACAGAAACAACTGACAGTTATATTAAAACAATACCTAAACTGATAAGAATACATAAGGTTAAGTTAAATTAAATTAAGTTAAATTAAATTAGAATTTTATTTATTAATATTTTTTTTATTTTTGTGTGAAACCCATCAAATGGCCAGTGCAACTTTTTTTAGAGCAGGTACTGATGTATGAAATAGGTCAATGTCTGTTTCGTTCTCTTTGTAGGTAGCACACATTCTAGACAGTGAACAATGTTGCCTTAAATTGGTATGGCTTCTTGGCAAGCAAAAGAGCCTCCTATTAGAACCTCTTGGCAGATTTCGTGGCACATGGAATGATACCCTACTGAGCAAATCAGGACAATTTAAAGAACCTGTTACTAGTTTCTTAAGGAAAACCAGATCCAACATATCCCTACGTTTCTCCAACGACACTATCTTAAAATATTTCAGTCTCTCTTGGTATGACTTGAGCTTTTTGCCCATATTACTACTATAAGTCAGATGCCATAAGAACCGCTTCTGTAACCGTTCAATACGCTTGATGTGCACTTTATACTTAGGTGACCAGACAACACTGCAATACTCTAGATGACTTCTTACTAGCGAGTTGTACATAATTTTTTTGGTATTAGAATTTTTGAAGTTTTTACATTCCCTCATAACAAAACCAAGTATTTTTGATGCTTTTAGTATAATTTTGTCAATATGTTCCACAAAACTTAGCTTCTTATCAAACTGAACACCCAAATCTCGTATTGTTTCAACTTCTTCAAGCAGTTCACCGTTTAAATTATAGACTGAGCGCACGACATCTTTTTTCCTAGTGAATTTGACGTGCTTGCATTTCTTCACATTTAAGGACATTTTGTTGTGCTCGCACCACTTAGTCAGCCTGTCTAAATCGCTCTGAAATAGTGCCGAGTCAGCAGGGTATCTTACATTTCTTATGGCTTTAAGGTCGTCAGCGAATAAGAATATATTCGAGTTCTGGAAGCACTTATGTATATAATTAATGAAAAGAATGAATAGATGTGGGCCTAGGTGAGATCCCTGAGGGATTCCTGAAGTAGCCATGTAAGAATCTGAAGCACAGCCATCCACCACTACTCTAAGCATCCGCCCAGATAGATACGACACGAACCAACTCAGCAAGGGGTCCGACACACCATACATTTTTAGCTTCGTGACGAGCATGCTATGATCTACAGTGTCAAACGCCTTGCTGAAGTCGGTGTAGACTGCATCAACCTGGATTCGCGCATCAACCGCTTCAATAACACTATCAGCATAAGTTACCAAATTAGTAGCTGTTGATTTTCCCTTCGTAAATCCATATTGACTTTCTATTAATAATTGTGATAAATGTCTAGATAGTGCAGGGCATATGAGGGCTTCAAAAACCTTTGCAATTACGGAGAGAAGAATCTTTGTCATAATCCGTCAAATACCGGCTTCCCGAGGCCCTTTACGTAGCGGTGCTACGTGACTTGATGTGACGTCATGACATTAAGACTTTAGTTTAAGATTCCGACTTAGCGCCGCCGTATTATAATTCGCAATATTTATTTTGCTGTCGGAATTGAAAGAAAAAATAAAGGTAGGCGTTTTGAAATGTTTTAATGTTTTGGTGCATTGTATACCGCCGCCATTGTATATCGCCGCGCACCCCGCAGCGTAACGCGGGGCGGTGTGTGATTCGCCTAAGTCTATCTGTAAAGACTAAGAAATTTATATGCAATGACAGTTGCAGCTGTAGTTAAAGTATGTCACACTACGACGCATGATTAGGGTCAGGCGGCATACCAACTACATGTACTACTGTATATAGATTTGCTTATTACTTCATCAAATATATTATAATATATTTATATTATACATATATCATACGTTATCGCGCGTTAGTTTTATTTCCTACAAGCTTTTGATCGCGACTCCGTCCGCATGGATTAATTGACCATTGCAAATTACCTCCTTAGGGTAGGGTGGCTAGTTCTACGAAGAAGTCAAACTGTATCTGTGGTTAATGCCATTAGAATAAGATTAGATTTTAAGTCAGACCTCAAGCTATTAAACTGAAAACCACATCAAAATCCGTTTAGTCTTTTTTGCGTGATGCGCGCACAAACAGACAAACAAAAATCCTATAAAATATTTTTTGGGTTTGGTTACGTCACGGTTCCCTATCCCGACTCTTTTTTCTGGAATATCTGCAATGTACAGTCACGCCATTTTTACAGTTTTATATTAGTAAAACCAGCGGCACCAGTCTTGATCACAAACGTCACCGTCCTGTGCATTAGATAATTTTTCGGTCTCTTTTGCGGAATGAAGAAGACGGGGGGCGCCGAGGCTGCACGCGATTGGTTCGTCAGTCAATGCTCGTCGTCTAATTGGACCATTTTCTATTACGTATTGTCAACTGTCTATTATTTATTGGGTCGAAAATGTACGTGCGCGATATATGGAAAAAAATGTGTCGTGTAGTTTTGAGTCTGCCATTTTAGAGCATGAATCCGTAGATTTGTTGTCTTGAAAGTCGTAGGAAAGTTATTGTCTTAATACTTTCAATAATTTAAGGATTTACGTTGTTATAAACATTTTTGTATTGCAGGTAGTGTATGTGAACCAGCAGCCACGGCAAGTGCGTATCGGTGTAGAACTGACACCGAACGCGACCATGGACGACCTGCGAACCACGCTACACAATGACACGGGAATTGATCGGGATCACATCATCATGGCGGAAATCAACGAAATGGGTAATTTTTGATAAAAGTACAATTAAAGATTTAATTATTTTTCCTACTAATATTATAAATGCGATAGTTTGTGAGGATGAATGTATGTATGTATGGATGTTTGATACTCTTTCACGCAAAAATGGCAAATTGCAAAAATTACTTAACGGATTTTGATGAAACTTTACAGTAATATAGCTTAGCTTATACATCAGAATAACACATAGGCTATTATTTTATCCCGGAAAACGCGGGCGAAGCCGCGGGCGGAAGCTAGTCTTTCATAATTATCGAGAGCAAAATCAACAAAGTTCACTTATTTCCTGCGTTTCTTTGTTTACTGAAGTCAACCGTTCCGTTACCAGGTTGGTGCAACGCCCGAGCGGGGTGGGAGGCGGCGGGTATAGACTTTGGCGCGCTGTACTGTATGGAAGCGCCGCCTTTACTTCAGACACCCACCACACCCTACCTCCTCATCTTGTGGGTCAACTTACTGGAAGGGGAGAGATTTGGTTAGTATTATTATTACTATATTACGTATTGGTACGCCCAAAACGTTTACTAAATCGCGGTTTTTTCACGTCATTAAGCATGCTTCCATCGCTGATATTAAACACCAATGTAACATGTTTTATTAGGGTTCCGTACCAAAATGGTAAAAAAGGAACCCTTATGGTGCGACTTTGTCTGTCTGTCACACCTGCTTATTTCAGCAACTACTTATGCTATCGACTTGAAATTTGGAACAGTTATAAAGAATGCTTGTTCAACTTTATTGCAAATGAAAAAGTCCAAAAATATTTTTATTTTCATTGCAAAAGGGGCCGGAGTGGGGGTCCGAAATTTTAAAGTGGGGTTACTAGGTCAAGTGACATATCATATGAATGGGCTTGATCTGCTGATTTCAAAATATATTTTTATTTTATGTCTCACAGTTTTCGACATAAATGATGAAAAATGTCCAAAAAATACCATTCCCCCCCCCTTATCTCCGAAGTTTGCGGGGCGAAAAATCTGAAATAATCTAACTATAGGCCGACCGTTTAACTCGCGTATCGCCTGCGGTAAGAAGGGAGCGGGGGCGGGTAACGCTACACTAGTAGAGAGAGTAGAGTCAATAAGCTCTCTGCTCCGCGCACCCCTTTCACCCATCCGCTAACATCTCCCCTCGCTCCCTTCTACCCCCTTAGGCGATACGCGTATTAAATGGTCGGCCTATTATAGTACAGTTTTTTCAAAATCATCAAAATTCCTTCACAAACAAACTTAGTTTGCGGTCCGGATTTTTTCACTTTATACGTCCAAAAATGATACGGAACCCTCGGTGCGCGAGTACGACTCGCACTTGGCCGGTTTTTTTATAGCGCCTAGGCCTAGTTCAGTAATAGCTAAAAAAAAGTTTGGTTCTTTAAAAAATGTTGAGCTGGATTTATGGAATGGTCAATCCGTGATAATTTTAAATTGGGTTTTAAAGACTCTCGTATCCCTTTTTATTCCAAAAGGATCACCTTACGCCATGCAAGTGCCTCGCGAGATCTCGTTTGAAGACTTGCAAAAACTTATGCTGAAGGAGATGTGCCAAGTGGTGGCCGAGCGGGTGCTGGAGAACTCGCAGGGCTCCGATATCTTCCGCGCCAGGATCGCCGAGGCCCATCGCCCTAGAGACCCCGCGTATTTGCAGCCAGAGGTGAGTATTATGTCGTAGACTCGTAGTGGTAAAATAGTCCTACTCCTCCAAAAGTAAATTTCACTTTTAAGTTGTGTACTTGAATAATGGCCTCAGCTCACTTGCTGGTGATGGGCAGCAGCCATACTGGATGTTGGTCAGCGTAGATCCTATCCACAGTGGCGTGCCTAAAGTTCATTTTCCATTAATGTAAGTGATTTTTAATGTACGTATTGCTGTAATAACGACACCAATTCACTTAGATTCATGAAAAATTAACATAAATACTCGCTAAAACCCAAAAAATGCGTCGTGCTTTCCCTCTAGGCACGCCACTGCCTATCCACTCTGGATCTGCACTCTTTAAACAATAGTTTAAGTAGGTAGTTCAACTGGAGAAGCTTTCCACCCCGCATACCGGTAGAAATAGGTATACAGGGTGAATTTTTCAAGTCGGGTTGGATGGCCAAATCCGAAACTATTAGAAATAGCGAAAAACACTCAAAGGAGTCTCGCCTATTTTTTATAGTTTCGGATTTGGCCATTCAACCCGACTTGAAAAATTCACCCTGTATATTGTTATCGGCACGGGTGGGCGCCAATGAAAATACAGACAAATGATAAGAGGCAGAAACGGACTATTTAACAAAAACCTATACTGTACATTCTTAAAAATCGTTTAAAATATCTGAACTATTCTAGAACTATAACAACATTGTCTTCCACAGCTGCCGCACCCGTTGTTTTCTCTGGACGTGGAGCAGGCATTGTGTGCACACGACAAGCATCCCCATCTTCGACTCGAACTTCTGTGGGACGCCGCGCATAGGGACAGGTAATTATCCTACTTCCTACTAATATTATTAACGCGAAAATTTGAAAGGATGGATGGATAGATGTATGTGTTGTACGGATGATGATGTACGGATTTTGGTAAAACAAACAAAAAACCTTATACATCAGAATAATACATTGGCTACCTGTTATTCCGAAAAACGCGGACGACCTATGTAATTTGGATGACAAAGCAATAATATGGCCTAAAAATTACTTAAAAAAAACATGTATTTTTTTTACACCACCTTTTTAAACTGGGCTAAAAAGTATAAAATAATTTCTAATCAAATGAAAAACGTTGGGCGCATGCAATAAATAGATAATAGTCAAATTTTAATTTCATTACTAGTGCATATAGATACTACGCACCAGGTCGTTCATGAACGAAGGTCACATTAGCGGAAGCCCACTTATCGCGACTGCCATGTTGCAGCATTGCATCCCAGATACTCTGATAACGCGGCCTTGAACTTCTCGCAGATTTATTAGAACGGCGCGCAGGCAATTTGAAGTTAGACTCTGCTAGGTTTTTTTTTTTTTTTTATGGATGCCTTAAAATAAAATAAAAATGTTATTGGATTATTCAAGCCTGCAAGAAAGCAGTGTGTGTGTGTGTGCACACGCGGTTTAAGTATTTTAAGTTGATATTTAAATTCAGTTACGACATGGTACCATTACCGATAGATCTGGCTGGTTATCTAACTATCTTTAGTGGATCATTGTATTATCCTTAGTATTCGGTGTCGTTGGCGGTACAACATTAAATGATAGGTACTGCCAAAACCGAACGCACATACATAATAATATATTCAAAATTGTTAAGTCGCAGGATTTTTCTTAAGATTTCATAATTTCACTTCAAAGATCTCTATGTCTAGCCAGGCAACCGAGGTAGTTTGTCCTGTTCAAACCCGTATTGAACGTTATTAGAATGCTTTAACCTAGACTACTAGAAGTGTAAATAAAATTTTAATGTGTGAGGAAATGAAAATAATTGATTAATTATTTTTTGGACGATACTAGAGTGCATCAGAAAAAACAATTATTTTATGTCGCACCATAAGCGCCACTTAGGACTCTAAGCAAAGTGTACAAAAAACTCATTCAAATATGAACATTGTAAGTATGTATTACGTTAAGGTTCATATTCGTATGAAGCGCTTGTTTATATTCGCTTATATGAATATGAACCTTATTTTTATAAGTGTTCATATTCGTGTGAGTTTTCTTTACACTGTGCGTTCGAGACCTCACATTAATGCTTGCGAAAAAGTTGCCGGGGTTAGTGTCAACACGTGAATTTACGCGAATTTATCGTATTAAAACGTAGGTAGTAAAACTTGGTGTAAAACGTAGGTAGTAATAATGTTGCAGAGCAATAGTTTAAGGCCTACGCCACACTTGACGGAAATTCCGATGCCGAACTTCCGTTGCGGTAAATCCAGAACTGACACAGAGGGCGATCGGTCCGCGACGAAGCGACCGATCTTCCGCGTAGTGTGCCCGTTATTAGTCATTTATATGCAATAACATTGTATTGGCGTTCCGACGCGGAAGATCCGCGACGGAATTTCCGTCAGATGTGGCGTACGCCTAAAGCGAAGTGTCCACTAGCAACAAAATTTGCGGAACTTGACTTGCGCAAGCGACTTGTCGAACGACTTCTTGAACAACAAGTCAACTTACGCGAGCGTTTACACGTTGGAAGTCGCTTGCGCAAGTCAACTTCGCAAATTTTATTGCTAGTGGACACTTGGCTTTAGAACAGGGTTTCTTAAAGTGCGTTTGATATGAGTGTCAGGGGTCCGCAGCCACTCATTTCACTTTTAACATAATTATTTAATAGGAAAATTATGCAGTAATTCACGCATCATTTGTTAGATCGCTTGCTCGTATTAAAAATCACTGCAAACTAACCAATAAAAGAGATTATTGTAATATGCTTCTTTTTCGTTCCTAAAATTTTCTTCGACGGAGGTCTGTGAATTTTTTTCATTCTGAAAGCTGTCCGTGGCTTCAAAAAGTTTAAGAACCACTGCTTTAGAGTTAGTATTGTGTTTGCCCAGTATAATCCGTGAGCCGAGCGAGGCGTGCGAGGTGCACGTGTCGGCGGTGGGCTCGGCCGCGCCGCTCACGCTGCACGCCTGCCTCGCGCACTACACGCGCGCAGAGCACCTCGCGCAGGAAGACGCCTGGAGGTAACTACCACACACTACATCATACGATTCTAGATATGGTCAAAATGGTCATTACATATAGCATAATTCATACAGATAACTTGACTTTACCGATCTTAGAAGTCACTAGAAAAAAGTTAACTTATAATAATAGGTATGTAGTTCTTACACACCTTTTATACACTTTGTTAGTAATAATCAACATTCTTTCGTTTTTTCTTTAGATGTCCCCAGTGTCAGCGGTATATGCCTGTAGTGAAGACCCTCGGTCTGTGGTCTCTTCCAGATATTTTAGTAATACATTTAAAGCGGTTTCGACAGTGAGTATAGTTTTATTGTGCTTAATTACGTTCTCCTTACGGATTATTTCTAAAAACGACATGTTTTCAGGCAAGCGAAAGGTCGTACGAGCACAAAGTTAACAGCGATGGTAGAGTTCCCTTTGAACGATTTCGATATGACGCCGCATCTTGTTAGAAGGAACGTACAAATGGCAGAGTCGCCCGGCCACTCGCGGTCGCCAAGACGACGACATTCAAAGACGCCCGCGAGCAACCCGCAGGAGAACATGTACGACCTCTATGCCATCTGTTACCACCACGGTGATGACCTTGAGACTGGACATTATACGGCAGCTTGTAAAAATCCATATGACGGACATTGGTACAAATTCGATGATTCTAAAGTCACACCAGTCGATGATGAAAATGCGTACAGTGAATTAGTTAATAATACGGCTTATATGCTTTTTTACAAGCGCAAAAAGCCAATTGTTACACATTCATGTTCCTCTGACGACCACAACGGCCATTGGGCGTTACGTATGCCTAAATACGTGAAACGAACGACCGAAACTGTGAACGAACTAACTGAGGTTAAAGAAGAGAGCGTCAACGAAGAAGTTAAAATCGAACCACCTACCAACGAGCCGGATTCAGAATCTGATATCACAGCTCTCACGCACAGCCCCTCACTGTCCCGAAGTGTTGCCAGTCTCCCCGATGATAGCATTAGTGAAGTGACGTCTCCGGTAAAGCACACGGTGTGTGTGACTGTAATACACAACACGACTTCCGTAGTACAGTCGCCGGCGCTGCAGCGGCCACTGATAGTTGAAGTGAATGGGAATAAAGCAACTGACGACACAAGCGAACACGAAAACGAAACGAGTGTGTCACTCGAGCCGTATATCCACAAAGACGTTCACGTGAATCCTAAGATGACTCCAGTGGATACACGCAGGCCGCGCTCTGTGGACTATCCGACTCGGTCTACCGTCGCTATACCCACGACCAGAGACACAAACAGGAACTATGAGAGTTCTCCATTAGTAGCTAGTATAAACGAAGTCGAATATCATCCCACCACCGAAGATTTAATGTTGTCAATGTTCCAGGAATCAAAGTTCATTGTTCCTAGGCATACCAATCATGTTACTGGGGAATCTCATAGGACAGGTTAGTATTTCATAGATCTACATTGTCATGTTTTAGATGTATTTTACTGTTTACTGTGTGATATTTTGTTGTTATTGTTCAGGTCATCAGGGTACTTAAGTTATTATATTATGTACATATTCCATGTATCTATATGGACATCATATTTACAGGAGAGAAGTCTGCTGTTTGGAAAACTCGAATATCCACATGAGAGCAACCAATGAGGTCTGAAGATTACCATACTTTACACACCTGTTCTTTATTTATTTTCTATTCAAACTTAGATCTGAGGATTTCGTGTAGCTGACAGTTCACTTGTACAAGAATAAAATTTGCGCATTTTTTTAATAGGGCAACATAGTAGAGGCTTCTTACATAATATCGTTAATTAATTTATTTTCTTGCATCCTCGAGTTCATTCATGCTTATTTAAAGTTGATATTTATAAGCCAATACGCGACCGACTTACACACTAAACTTATCCGATGTTTGTCTATGTTAAGGTTATATCCCGAAATGTGCAAACATGGCCGCTGATAGTCTATAAAATGAATATTTTACCATTACCGATATTAATATTATGATTGGAGGCGAATGTTATTATTTAGTTTAGATGTACCTACTTTCAAAAGTTAATCTAATGTTAGTAATTTACTGCCATTTGTGTTATTTTGTATTTCGCAATTATTTTGTATTAACTAAGACGCACTACTTGCTTCGTAAATACGGTAGTAGGATGCTAGTAACGTAGTGTAGCGGCACTATTCTGTATACTGAGGGCCTAGCGCGAACGATTTTGACGGTGCGTATCGTAAACGTAAGCTTATTTGGAATTAAAAATACACGTTTGCTACACAATATTTATATAAATTAAATATCTTATTTAAATCTCTGTATTTATATAATACAAAAATTTTATCTAAATGTTCTAGGACTGTTGTATTTTAGATTCGAAATTCGCTTACGTTTACGATGCGATACGTCAAAATTATTCGTGCTAGGCCCACTGCACTCTACGTCGGGATATTATCTTTATCGTGTCTTTCAGGCATCTTTCAGAAGATAATGGCGTCATACATTTTTGTTTATTATATAGGCCAGAGATTATTGACAATACAAAACTTATAATAGTATTTGTTGAACTAATTGGACCAATCATGCCCTCTTACATTTAGAATTTTGTTTTTCATTTTTTCTCTAATGTAAAATAATAATCAAGTACCTACCTATGTATATTATAATTTATAACATACAATCTGTAGATAAAAAACTCATAACGTGAAATATATTAATGTAGCTAGAGGGCGTTATAAGTAATCACATTTGTGCCTTGGCCCTAGAGATGTTGTGATTTTTAAATTGAACATAAATAAAATACATTTTGCGGTGTACACTGACTAAAGTTAATATTTGTACAGCTATTACGATATACATATTTATGTGTAAGCGAAATATTACATGTTTTATGTTAATCTTGGATAACTGATATTGTATGCGACGAGTTTTTTGTTGGATATTTGTCTACCATGATTTATATTAATGCCACTTGCAAGAAGTACGTGAGATCATTGTGATTTATTAAATATTTTCTATTCTCAAAATATTGTACATAAACGTGGGATTTATGTGATTTTATGGGTGATTTGATTTTTTGACTATTATTTACCTAAATTGATATTTAAATTTGGATTATAATGATTTTTTGTAAATATAAAAATATAGATTTTTTCGTAAATGCACTTAATTTATAATTTAGAATTTCTTTATGCATTTTACCGTGATAAATTTTGATTAATTTATTGTATTGAAATTGATTTATAAAAGACAATTGTTGTTATAATATCACAACCAATAAGACAGATATCGCATAGCGGAGGGGCTTGGTGTGCCGAATTGTAAAATGAGCAGCTATCTTCCGCCTAGTGCGGTATCTGTGTTAGCCTGTACTGTAACGTGGCCTAAACAATGTACCTGTGATCCATTACTTTACCAGGATACAAAACTTAGTAAGAAACAGTTCAGGGACATTTCTAGCATTGATAAATAAAATCATTATAATAAAATTATGAAAAGGATTTTGGGTCCTATTATTTGAAATTATAATTTATTATTTTTATAACTGAGTATTAATATTACCTAACGTTGTTTTTAAAAATATTTTATAGTATAGTTTATCAGTTGTGTAAGTTTTTTTTTTATTTATTTAAAGCAACTACATACTACGTCAAAAAAATAAAGGTACCTACATTAATTGTGATAGAATTCGTTCAATGCTGGAATGTTTCTGGATAATTGCCGAAGTGCTTAATTTAAAAGATTATGCTAATTTTGTTGTATTGGAAAGTTGATTATGTTATTAATTATAAGTATAAATGTCTGGCTCTCAATTTTGATCGCAGATTAATTTATTTATAAGTCTTCGGAGGTAACGACCTGTGAAATAATGTATAAAATGATTTTTGTGACGCTCATAACGTAATCACACTAACGAGATCATAAAATATATTTTTTATAAAATATAATTTTGATATAAAATATTTACTTTATTATTATTTATTTACATAATTAGTAAATTACTATTGACGCTGGAGTGGAAAAATAATATTTATATTCTATAAACTTTGAAACCGCTTTTGCATACAATTTCAATTTTAATATAATATGTGCAAATTAGGCGGTTTTCTAAATCCTAAGTTATAAATAAAAACTTTTCACACAACACATTTATTTAAGGTTTTTAATGTTTTTATAATATTTCCGATCATGATTTCCTATATGATTTTGAATATAATGTATCATGGGTCGACCTCCGAATATTTGTATTATGTTCGTTGTTTTAATTTAAAGATGTTTATTTTAATTTCACCATGTTATGTTAAAATATAAGCGTTATGTCCACAATAAATTGGAAAGTTTAATTTTATTCCTATATACAAGATGTTGTATGATGCACAGTGAGATACAGTGAGTCATGATTTAAGAAAGATCCTTACTGCCGGATACTTAAAGGTTATTTTTGTATTGTGTCAATAGATTTTCTTTTGGTCACCACATCAAATCTTCCCATTGTCCTTTGAAATTTAACATTTGAGTATTCAAGCGTTTTAGGAACCTAAACTATTGGTCAACTTTTGCATGCGTTAACTCTATAACAAATAAATAGTATAAAACAAGGTCGTTTGGTCTATGTACTAAATATTTTCGGTGAAAATCGCTTTCAGCAAGTGTATATCTACATCTTTTGAGGCTGATTGTAGGTACCTATGATCTTATTTCTAGTAGATATTTATTAAGTAGAAATATATCACCTTGACCTAACAAGGATTTAAATTAACACCTTGTTCGATCACTGACACAGCATAACTAATATCAAGACCCGACAAATAGCAGACAACGGGTTCGAAAGGTGCCTACCTTGAACTGACTTGATAAATGGTTAGTCTATATACGTAATATGCTGTACAGCCAAATTGATTCCGGATAGCTATTATTTTCGTATAGATACTTACACTATATTTACGGCGTATATTGCATTATGCATAATTATACAGCCTTATCTGCCACTTTACTATCTACGAAAAGGAAATGCTTTTTTTAATTAACGATTAACGTGAAATTAGTGCTGTAGACTTTAATTTCGTATTATTTAGCAATCAAATAATATCGGCCGATTAAAAATGTCGTGTACAATCATTGTAATAGTAGCAACAGGTTCAACAGATGTTGCTTCGAAAAACAATGGACGAAAATAATAAGTATAGGTATTACTAGCGGCAGCAGCTATGAGCACAGACGTCACCTGCGTATGAGCTGATTTTTCGGTCTCTTTGGCGGAATAAAGAAGACGGGGGGCGCCGAGGCTGCACGCGATTGGTTCGTCAGTGTCAGTACGTATTGTCAACTGTCTATAGTCTATTGGGCCGAAAATGTACATGCGCGATCTGTGCTCATAATTCACGTGTCACGCCGCTACCTATAGGTACTATGAACTTTATGAAAACTAAAATTGTGTGCGGTAATAATTTAGCATAGGCCACCGCTGCAGTAAAAGGCGGCAATTGATTATGTTAAGGGGATGAGCAGCAGTGTACTCGGTTTGTAGTCAACATTCAAACGCCGATGTGAGGAGTTACAATTTTCATTGTAATAACTAATAAGTAACTAGTACTCCGAATCGATACCGAATACAATTTTTAATGAACATTTTTATTTATGAAATTAATTTTATGATATGTGGGTGAATTCCCATGAAGTGTGTCTAAATAGTTGGAATCGAGAACTAGAAGTACACGTTTCAGAGGGTCAGCTGTTACAGCGGTGGTGGTCAGCCGCGGGCCCGCTGAGTGTATGTTGTCGAGGCGGGACGAGTTGTACGCGTCCCGCGTGTTCCACACCAACACATCTGAACACTCCGTGTGACGGAGGTATACGTGGAAGCCGTCAGCGCCCAGCAACACCACTGGCTTGCTGTTCTCGCCGAATACTGCCAACAAAAATAACTATTAGAAATCACTAGTAAAAAATAAATAAGTAGGTACGGTACCACAGAGGAATTCTATTATAAATGTTCCATGTACCTACCTTATTAAATTATAAATCATCGAGCGCATTCGGTTCGTCGGCAATAAGTTCAATAGCGCCTTGGCATATTTCCCTTGTTTCTATGCTCTGAGATATACATAGCACCGCCACCACCACCATAATGTATAGAAATGGTCTACCCACCTGTGAGCGGAGCAAGCGAATCCTTTCTTCGTAAAGCAGTGGTATCTAATTCAATGATACCAGGGTGGTGAAGCCTGACGACGATCAGGACAGTTTGTGCCGTCCGTTTCACCAGCAAGATCTGGAGACCAGTGGCAGGACCACACGCCAACACCGACCACCCAGCCCCCGACGAAATCTCGTGCACAAGGATTGCTCCACGCGATGCGTCGGATGCATATCTATAGGACGGTCATCATAAAAAACCGGACAACACATTATCGTCCAAAATGTCGCTTAAAACAAATGTAGCCTTTGACCTCTCGTTATGTAAAGATTTCCTTTATTTGGTGTGGCATACTCTTAAATAACCTACCTACATAACACTCTTATTTTAAAACTTAATTACCTTTTTAGTTATTAGGGTTCCGTAGTAAAACTAGGAACCCTTATAGTTTCGTCCTGTCCGTCTGTCTGTTTGTCTGTCTGTCCGTCTGTCCTTCTGTCACACCCCCGTCAAATTAACAGTTCAAGATCATTTTTACCCGACTGCGCGACGCACGGAGGGTAATGTGTTTATCAGTCTATGTATGTATGTATGTATGTATGTATGTATGTATGTATGTTTGTTTCTATGTGGCGTTCTAGAGACCAAATGCGTAAGCCGATTTTGATAATTCTTACGTCAATCGATTCGTCTTAACCTTGCGAGTGTCACTAAAGACATAACAGTAATCAAAATTCACCACAGCGACAACCAGACGCCATATTGTCAAAATGAAAAAAAAAAAAAGTTGATGAACTATGTCAAGTGGGGTGTCGTTGAATAGGTATTTTAAAATCATCTTTAGGTTCCTTTTATCATTTTTCATTTTAAATAAGAGTTTAGGATATATAACGATTTAAAGTTGTTTAACAAAGCAATCATTCAAAACCTGTCATGTGGGGTATCAAAATGAAGGGCTCGAAAAGAAGATTACGAAAACATACATTAAAAACTAAAAAGTGAAAAATAAAAATAGTAAATTAAAAATTAAAAAAACCCGACTGCCAAAAAACAACTAAAAAGTTCAAAACAAGAGCACTTTTCAAGCAGTCTGATGCAGTTGGTGGCATAAAATCTAAGATTTAACACAAATAATTGCCACCAACTGCATCAGACTGCTTGAAAAGTGCTCTTGTTTTGAACTTTTTAGTTGTTTTTTGGCAGTCGGGTTTTTTTAATTTTTTATGAAACTTCGTAGGTAGATGTCTTCTATGAGCCACCATAAAGGCCTGTAATAACATTATGAACAGGTGTGACAGACAGACAGACGAAGTCGCACCATAAGGGTTCCTTTTTTACCATTTTGGTACGGAACCCTAAAAATGAAATAATTAGGGGGGGGCTCCCATACATGAAACTGGGGGATGAAAATAAGTATTTTCACGCACCCCTTTATGTCGGGTATCGTTGGATAGGTCTTTGAAAATAACATAAAGGTTCCTAAACGACTATTTTATTTAAGTGCATATTTAGTGAACTAGGAGCTTCGAAAGTCGTTTAATAATGTTTATTGTGTATTTTAATACCTAGGATTAATATTAGGTAGGTACTTACCTACATAATTTTATCAATATTTTTGTAACTACCTACATTTTTATTATTTTCGAGCATAAAATAAATATCAATGTACCTACCTACTTACGTACCGTACTACTGTAGGTACCTAACCATTTATTAAAAAAATATGTTTCTTCTATACTTATTAAAACTAGGTACCTACTTATATCTACACATAGTTCTTTAAAAAGATAAGAAAAATAAAATATTTTCAGTGATTTTTTCTTTTAAGTGCATTTGCACGAAGTAATTCGGTTTTCAAGCCGAATTACTTCGTGTGACATATTTATTTGGCCATAATAATACTAAACAGAAACCATTGATGCACTGCATGATGAGTTGTGTCGATTTTTTGTACCCTACAACTATTGTCGGAGCCGAAAGCATTTGTTGTTTGCAGTGCCGTCGTATCGCACCGTAGCGCGCTCAAGGTCGCCAATACCACGTACCCTCTCCGCACTCAACGCCCTCCTGTGCGCCAATCCTGAATGTGATCTGTTTGCGGATGAATGGCAGGATATTTTGCGAGAGTGTTTGCGGTTATGTGAGAAGGATGAATGACTGCGTGTTTGAGAATTGTCTTTTTTTTTAGTCTTGTTTGAATTTTTTTTCTTTTCTTTTAAAGACTTAACTAAAAATAAACCATAATACCAACTTACCTAAAGTTGGTATTATGGTTTATTTTTAGTTCAGTCTCTATAAATAAGTAGGTAGGCTTCTTAATAATTATTGTAATTGGTGTATACCGTTATAATTAATAAATAAATAAATTTCAAGCCTAAAAAACAACATTAGAAGCTCTAGGTCTTAGAAACGCGATTTTCGATCCAGTGTGCGGCGCGGCTGTAGATAGGTACAGCACATTGGCACAGCCAATAACTATAAATTAATTCTCTTTGGGCACAGCATAGCCCTAACATAATGTACTTACCTACTTGTATGTAGGTAAGTAATCTATATGTACATTGTACAGTTACAAAACCGTAGATGTAATGCAATAGGCTCGCTTATTAAGTAATTTTTTTTATAATAGTGCATAATTATAAAATGTTGTTACAACATGTCGATACCTTGTCTTTGGTTACCGCAATATTAGACAAGACCTATTGCAAAACACGTGTCAGTGTCGCCAAGAGAGCTTTTGAAATATGGATTAAACTTTCAAACTTCATTAACATACGTCCAGTTAAGATGTGAAACTAATTGATGTTGAGAGGTATTTTATGGATCGAAATGATAAAACGTATTAATGTTGGAAACATTCATATTGACATAGAAGGAATGACAGGGTAAAACAAAATATTATAAAAAGCAAAGATAGAGAGAAAAACCTCCTTCAACATCCTCCCTTTTTCGATAATCTTTATCGTATTAGTCCTACCATTCCTGAAATTAGATCCAGTCTGGGTTTATGCACAGGCTTTGTCAAAATGTCAGCACACTGGTATTCTGTGGGAACATACATAACTTGAAGTTCTTTTTTCGTAACTAATTCCCTTACATAAAAATGTCTAATAGAAATGTGCTTTGTGCGACGATGTAACTCTGGGTTTTGTGCAAGCTTTATAGCAGCATCATTATCAACTTGTAAAGTAGGGACTTCTATCAAAGTAGTAACTTCATTGAAAAGTCTCTTCAGCCAAACAATCTCACGAGCCGCTTCACTAGCTGCAACAAGTTCTGCTTCGGTACTTGAGATAGCTACAGAAGTCTGTTTACGACTTGCCCAAGAGATTACTCCTCCTGCATACACGCATAAGATTCCAGAAGTAGAGCGTCCTGTATCGATATCTCCACCATGATCAGAATCACTAAAACATTCCAAGATTCCAGTTTTGTATCCTTTTTTGTATACAATGGCTGTATCTAGGGTTCCCTGAATGTAACGAAGTATGCGTTTAACCTTGTTAACATCTTCTAAAGAGGGATTTGTAAGTTTCCTGGATACGACACTAATAGCGTATGATATGTCCGGTCTAGTACCTGTCATCAGATAAGCTAGCGCACCAACGGCTTCACGATAGGGAAATTTTACCTCATTCTCTTTTACTGAGCATGGTTGTGCAGGTTGTGCTTCTTTAATGATTGGAGTACTAACGGCTTTACAATCACTCATACTAAAGCGTTCCAGTAGCCTTTTAGCATAATGTTTTTGAGAGACTTTGATGGAACCATCGTTGTTGTTGAAGATTTCCAAACCCAGAAAGTAAGAAGCTGGTTTTGTGGTTATCTTGAACTTCCGTTTCAATTCTGCCAAAAACTTTTCAGATTCCTTTGGGTTCGTTGAAGCTATTAGACCGTCATCAACATAGAGTCCAAGAATTATCTTGTTGTTAAGTCGGTTTTTAATGAACAAACATGGATCTGTGTCACATTGTTTGAATCCTAAAACTTTCAAATAATCAACTATACATTTGTTCCAACATCTTGGAGCTTGTTTTAGGCCATATAAACTTCTCTTCAACTTACATACTTTAGTCGTACCATCACTGTATCCTTCTGGCTGATTCATGTAGATGTCTTCATCTAAAGAACCATTCAAAAATGCAGTTGCTACATCAAACTGTCTGAGGGATAACCCTTCATTTGCAGCGATGCTAAGAATCGATCTTATTGTGGCCATTCTAGCAACAGGACTAAATGTATCAAAATAATCAACACCTTTCTTTTGTGTATAACCTCTAGCTACTAATCTCGCCTTATGTTTGTCAAGACTTCCATCAGCATGGGTTTTAACTTTGAACACCCACTTACAAGAAATCAGTTTTCTGTCTTTTGGTTTATCCACCAAAATCCAAGTTTTATTCTCTTGTAGAGATTTTAGTTCGCTTTCCATTGCTTTTAACCATTCCGCTTTCTGAGGACTTTTTATTGCTTCTTTGTATGATTTGGGTTCATCAAAATCACTAACAATAGTAGACATAATAAAATCTTCAAATCGTTGTGGTGGTCGCAATGTCGATCTATCTCTTAGATTCCTTGTCGTAGCATTTCCTTGTTCATTATCTTCATCTGAATCAACTTCTGATGATTCAGGCGTAATATAGGACTCATTAGAATCTTCTTCATTTCTACTAGGTTCATCCGATATTGTAGGCAAATTGGGAATTGTTTCTTCAAAACTCGCACCATCATTCAATGTTTGAGGCACATCTGAAATAGTTGCGTCTTGTAAAATATCCTCCCTTGCATCTAACATTGGATGATTTTCTGTAGTTTTAGGAAAATGAACCTCCATCTCAACAATTGGACTTTGTTTTTCTGTTTCAGAGACATCTGACTCCAATCCAATAGATGTGATGACTGACTCGTTGAATATTACGTCTCTTGACCGTATCAGTGTTGGATTCGATTTATTGTTTATGCTTAGTAACCGATAACCGTCATCGCCATCATAACCAATGAGAATACATTTTTGAGCTTTTCTGGACATTTTCGTTCTCTTTACTTTTGGAACATGAGCATAACATTCAGTGCCAATGATTCTCAAATGTTTGATTGAGGGTTTCTTTGTAAACCATAACTCAAACGGTGATTTTCCTTCTATAGAAGTCGGTCCAGTTCTATTCAGAACATAAGCAGCCGTGTTGACAAGCTCAGACCAACAGGAGAGTGGAAGTTCTTCGTGAGCGTGCATCATAGTACGAGCAGCTTCTACCAAAGTTCTGTTGTCTCTCTCACTACACCCGTTCTGTTCCGGAGTATACGGCATTGTCAAACGGTGTTGGATGCCATGATTATTTAAGATCTTCTTCACAGCTTCATTTTGGAATTCTCCTCCATTATCGCTGAGAATTGTCTTTATAATATGACCAGTAGTCTTTGTTTCGTTTATCATTTCCACAAGTTTATCTTTCACTTCAGACTTGTGCTGGATGAAATAAACATGACGATACTTACTGAAATCGTCTTTAAATAAAACAAAATAACGAAACTTTTTGAATGAATTGGGGAACGGACCACATACATCTGTGTGAATGATCTCTCCTGGTGCTTTAGCTCGAACTCTTGTTCCAAATTTATATCTATGTGTTTTACCATAAACACATCCTGTACATAGTTCAGAATTGAGTTTGACTTTTATACCAAGTTCCTTTTCAATCAATTGCTTCACATGTCTTTTATTCTGGTGAGCAAATCTTTCATGATATAGTTGTAAAATGTTTTTTGTTGACAGTGAGTTCAATTCAGGAGATGAATTTATAATTGTCTTTACATTTAGTTTATAGAGTCCTCCATTCTTAACTCTTGTGCCAATTAAATTGATTTTTCCATCTACTATCAAATGACAAAATTCTCTTTCAGATGTGAAGACACTCTTCTCAAGTTTATCTTGCGCAGCAAGTACGGAAAACAAGTTTTTCTTTATTGCTGGAACATACCATACATCACACAGTCTAATGTTTTGCGTCTGACCGCGAACGTCTGCTATCAAATCAACTGTACCTTTGCCAATAGCTTGAATTGTTGAGCCATTTGCAGTTGTTACTGTTTGATTATTGCTGAAATGTTGAAAGCTGGAAAATATGTCGTTTCGACAGGTGACATGACTTGTAGCACCATTGTCAACAAACCAACTGTCAGGATTTTCTTCAATAATATTTACGACTTCATTTGTAACAATTTCCATTAATGAGAGGGTCAGATTGGTGTTGTTAGCTTGACTTGTCGATGGGCCAGGTGTTTTCGGAGGTTTCCCGTCCGATATCCACTTGCGACATTTTTTAACTTTGTGTCCATGTTGTCCGCAATATCCACACTTGTTCTTACGCATAAACTTGTTTTGTACAACTAGAGCTTGTGCTTCAGTAATACCTTCTTTGGTCAAAGAACGTTCGTAAGCACATACTATTGAAAGCTCGTGTAGATTTGTGTGGTTGGTACACTTTTGGAATTCAGTTGGGGCATGAGCAGGCATCGGAGAGAATAATTTGCAATAATAGTTCAGACACTGGACGGCACATTGAATTTTGATTTTATCTGATCAAACGGCTAAGTCAATGATAAGTGCTGCTGTGTCACTTTGGCAACAGTGTTTCTACAGGAACTATAAATGTTGCGTTCTCTACTACTAGACACAAGTGATACATTATTAGCTTATGGCTACGTTCATTTTTACACCCTCCCTCAACATTTATTTTCCTGTTATTAATAAAACAACAATAAATTGAACTGCTATTTTACATAAATTCGTTTTATTTCAACTTATTTCCTATGTTGTCTCAGATAACTAACATCCCATAACTAACAAATTTTTATCTTCTAACTTTTTAACTTCTAACTTAACTAACTTCTAACATTTTGTATGTTTCAAACTGAATTAAATAATATGAGTTCTAAATTTTTGGCTAGTAATGCATTTTAACTTGAAATACTTTTAAATATACACTTATGTACTTTTCCAACACAACTTGACTTTATCAATGCATGACCAACCATTACAAAGTAGGTATAAGTAAGAGATTCTTAAAAAATTAACTTAACAAATTTTTCAAATAAAGTTTTGCCCAATGGCTTAGTTAATAAATCAGCTAAATTATCTTGTGTTTTAATATATTTCACCGACATACATTTTTCCTTTACTTTATCCATAATGAAGTGATACCTAATATCCAAATGCTTTAATCTTTTGTTATTTTCATTATTATAAACTAGTTTTATTACCGACTGATTATCTTCATACAGTGTCACTTCATTATTGATAATATCAAAGTCACACAGCAAGTTTTTCAACCAACATGCTTCTGTAATGGCCATGCTTAATGCAATATATTCTGACTCAGTGGAGGATAATGACACACTAAGTTGTTTTTTACAACACCATATTATAGTACAATCAAATATTTTAAAGAAATAACCAGTGGTTGATTTCCTATCTTGGGTGTCACTTGCCCAATCTGCATCGACAAAACCTTGCAATTCTGTGCTCGTGCTATTGTACACCAATGAGTAATTTAATGTACCTTTTATATACCGTAGAATACGTTTTAATGCCTTGTACAACATAACACTAGCACAGTGTTGGTATCTACTGAGAAAACAAACTGATACACATAGATCTGGTCTTGTACCACAAACTGCATACATTAAACTACCTACAAGTTGTCTACACTTTTTCTCAATTTCTGGACATTCAGATTTTTCTCTTTTTAATATTTCAAACTTATAACCTTGGTCTATCGGAGTAGAGACTGGTTTGCAATTCGACATATTATAATGTTCTAAAACTTTAGTTAGATATGTTTTCTGACTAATTACCGTTGTACCTTTCTTTTGTTCAATATCAATACCCAAGTAACATTTTGCTAAACCTAAGTCTTTCATTTTAAAGTTTTTGCCTAGCTCTCTTTTAAAATCTTCCAAAACCTTGTTTTCAGAACACATCATAAGGATATCATCAACAAATAGCAAAACATATAGTTTACTTCCATTTACCTTCCTAAAATATAAACAATGATCATTTTTAGATTTACTAAAGTTTTCTTTAGTCATGAACTCATCAAACTTTATATTCCAGTATTTTGGAGACTTTTTCAGACCGTATAATGATTTATTTAATTTACAGGTTTCACCGCTTGGTAATTTTAGGTATACATCTTCATCTATGTCACCGTGTAGGAAAGCTCCTACAACGTCCATCTGATGGACTGGGAGTTGTAGTTTATTTGCAACTGCTATAAATACTCTAAATGTTGGCAATTTAGCCACAGGAGAGTACACTTCTAAATCACAATCTGACTGTTCAAAACCTCTTGCTACTAATCTAGCTTTATATACCTTTTTACTACCTAATTGTTTAACTTTAAAAACCCATTTACTAGAAATTGCTTTATTTCCTTCTGGAACACTATTTACTTCTGTCCATGTGTTATTTTCTTTCAGAGTATCTAGCTCAGTCTGCATAGCATTCTTCCACTCTTCTTTTTCTTCAGAGTTGAGTGCTTCTTCTAGAGATACTGGTTCTGTTTCAATGGATAGAAAATTCGTATCATAATCCTCTAGCCTCAATGGTTTCTTTATTTCTCTGCCTCTTCTTGAACGCGTTAATTCTTGAGTTTCTTCTTCTTCTTCTTCCGATTCGACTTCTTCTGACTCTTCTGCAGATAATCTTCCTAACTGTGTTCTTCTTTCGTCTTCTTCTTCTGCTTGTGTTCTTTCTTCTTCATCTTCTTCATAGAAACTGTGATATTCTTCTCTTATTTCATCTTCTTCTTGTTCTTTATTATCTATTTCCATAAATGGAGTTATATTACTCTGATCTTGACAAGTATTACCTATTTTCTGATTACTAGAATTGCCTTTCAGGAAGGTTACCTCTCTTTTTATCAAAACATCATTTTTATGGGGAAAATAAATTCTGAAACCTTTTGTTGTTTCACTATAACCTACAAAATATCCTATTTCAGCTTTACTATCCCATTTTTTACGATTTTGATCTGGAACATGTACACCTACTTTAGATCCGAACACTTTTAAATTGTTTATATCATATGATCCTTTTTTATACCAGAGCTCATATGGGGTTACATTTTTAATTCTACTTTTACCAGTTCTGTTGATAACGTATACAGCTGTATTAACTGCTTCAGCCCACAAAGATTTGTTCAAATTACTCGATAATAATATTGTTCTAGCTGCTTCAGTTATTGTACGCATTTCACGTTCTATGCACCCATTTTGTTGGGGTGTGTACGGGACACTACTTTGGTGAATAATACCTGAATGATCTAAGAAAGTCTTCATTTCTTTATTCATAAATTCTGAACCGCAATCTGATCTTAATATTTCAACTTTATATTCTAGATTTTTAATAACAAAATTCAAAAAAGTTTTTATTTTATCCACTGTTTCACACTTGTTTTTCAGAAAGTAAGCTTTTCTATATTTTGAGTAGTCATCCTTTATAAGTAAATAATACCTGGCACCACCTAATGAGGTTGTTTCCATAGCTCCGCATAAATCTATGTGTAAACATTGACCGGGCCGTTCTGCCCTATTTACACTTAATGTAAATGGTTTTTTATGCAACTTACCAAGAAGACATGGCTCACATGTTACTTCCTCTTGTTTACTTACACTGAAATCTATGTTACATTTACTCAGCATCTTTTTTACCTGTTCTATATCCTGATGACACATTTTCTCATGCCATTCAGACAGATTTTCATTTGATTTACCTACACAAGCATTTTCAACTTTATTGAACCTAAATTTCATATGAAACAAGTTATTTTTACGATATGCTAATGCACAAATACTTTTATTATCTTTTCTAGTGAAATAACACCACTTATTATTTATTGTCATAATATAACCTCTATCTGCTGTTGAGCTCGCTGAAAATAAATTCATTTTAATATTAGGAACATGTAAAACATTATTTAATGTTGTATTTATCCATTCTTTACCTGTATATGCTTCCAAGGAAATAATACCGATGCCTATGGCTTGTATGACTTTACCATCACCAATAACAATAGACCTAGGACATTCTAACTTTTTATATTTTGTAAATATGCTAATATCATGACACATGTGCTCTGATGCTCCACTGTCCATTATCCAACAATTATTACTTTCTAACTGACTATAAAACACTGATGATAGCACAGACACAGAGAATGCATTGCTTTGACTTTTGTTTACATTAACTTTCCTATTATTATTTTTATTATTCTTAAACCAACAATCTATACTTTTATGATTATTTTTCTTACAATAATTACAACAATTACCTGTTTTATTTAGTTTGCAATCCTTTTTCAAGTGTCCTATTTTGCCACACCGAAAGCACTTTCTTGTAGACTTGGATACCAATGCAGCTGACTCTTCTTCTCCATGTTTGGAAGTAGCACGCTGTTCCTCAATCAGTAACCTCGCTGCTAGCTCCTCCATAGTCCGCTTTTCTGCTGGCACGGATTCCCACGCTGACACAAAGTGTTGATATTGCGATGGTAGCGATGAAGTTATCTTTGTGATGGCCATGGTTTGACTCATTTCAGCTTTCAGATTTTTCAGTTTACTTAGGAGACTCTCGAACCGCCCTAAAAACTGTGATACAGTTTCTTTGTCTTCAAATTTCATTGAAAAGAATTTCTGTTGGAGTATGTGCACCGACAACTCCCCACGTTGTTCATATATTGTGTGTAGTTTATCCCAGATTTCTTTTGCTGTTTTGCAGCTTAATATTTGAGGTATAACCTTCTCGGATATGCGTGTAACCAGCACACCTTGCGCTTTTGCATCTTTCTGTATCCATTTCTCGCGCTCTTCGTTTTCCACCTGTGTGCCTTCCACGACACTAAAGAGATCAGCCGCCCTAAGGATGGCCTTTATTTTGAATGACCATGTAGTCCAATTTTCTACACCTTCTAGCTGCTGGCCGCCTAATCCGTTGGTCATATTTCCGACAAAATCCATCATCGTAATATTGCTTTACCGCAACCAAAGAATAATGAGTACCTTTACCGGTTTCACCCACGTGGCGCGCGCCGACTGTTTTTCTTGACCTTCACCGGCCGCCAACGGAGTCCCACCCGTTGTATTGCTACTCGACCGCAGCAGAGGATTACCTTTACCAGTCTCACGCACGCCGTTCCCCTTTTGTTTTTTGACCTTCACCGGCCGTCGACGGAGCCCCACACGTCGTTTCGCTACCTACTAACTTGATCACTTGATCGTAGCGATAGCTTTGGCGTTCCCCAAGAAATCCAACCTAACACGATCGTTGAATGTGAATATAACTTCTAAATGTTCTAATACTCTTGATTTTAGGATACCTATGCAGATTCTAATAAACATATAATAATTTTCGTATAAAAACGTCTTCCATGTTTCGTAGTTTTTGCTAGTTGTTTTTTTTTTATCAGTGTTGCCAGTTACTTTCAACATTCTACTATTGCACCACAAAAAAATTGAAGAATTTAGTATTAATGTTGAGCGTCGAAATATTTTCCTGGTTTTATCCCTGTTCACCTCTCAATCTCTATTCATCCCATTTTATGGTACTATTCGCAACAACGATCGTTATGCCGTAAGCAATGTCTGGGCCCATAACCTATTGAAAGCTCGTGTAGATTTGTGTGGTTGGTACACTTTTGGAATTCAGTTGGGGCATGAGCAGGCATCGGAGAGAATAATTTGCAATAATAGTTCAGACACTGGACGGCACATTGAATTTTGATTTTATCTGATCAAACGGCTAAGTCAATGATAAGTGCTGCTGTGTCACTTTGGCAACAGTGTTTCTACAGGAACTATAAATGTTGCGTTCTCTACTACTAGACACAAGTGATACATTATTAGCTTATGGCTACGTTCATTTTTACACATACTTGTGCTGTCAGATTGTCTATACTTCGATCTTTTCTTGACATCAACATCCAACTAGATTTGAAGGAGAAGTACTTCTCGTCGGGTAAAGTTTCCAAGATCTTGCAGATTAGTAATAACTCTGGAAGATCATATTTGGATTCACCTTTTTGAAGTTCTACTTTCAATTCATGCCATATATTTTTCAATTTGGATATATGCATTGACATGTCATGTGAGGGATCTTTTTTATAGCCAAAGAAACTGTAGCATAGTAAATAGCTTTTGTCTTCAGATGTTCCATTGAACAAAGTGTGCAATTCATCCCAAACCTGTTTGGCTGTGGAAAATCTCATGACCTTTTGTAAAGTGGCATCCGACATATTAGCCATCAAAATAAGCATCGCCGTACTATCTATCTTATGATATGCTTCTAAAGTCTTTTCATAATTTGCTTTAACGTCTGCAGTTGCTGTAATACTATCTGGTTTTATAGGCTCTATAAGTTTTCCATTTATAGCATCCAACCCGCCAGGAGTACCCCTTAAAAGCAACAGTACCTTACAGCGCCATGTTGACCAATTTTCTTTACCTTCTAAACGACCAATATCAATTTTGCAACTCGTAGACGAAGTCGACATTTTGACAGGCCTTCGTTAGAATTTTTTTTGAAAAAAATTTAGGCACCTACTTAACTATTTTTGCAAATTATTTATCTAAAAAACTTTACTTGATTCGTTAATCAATCGTTTCCAATATAATTAAACGCTCTGCTACCATGTTGAGAGGTATTTTATGGATCGAAATGATAAAACGTATTAATGTTGGAAACATTCATATTGACATAGAAGGAATGACAGGGTAAAACAAAATATTATAAAAAGCAAAGATAGAGAGAAAAACCTCCTTCAACAATTGAGGCCTGAAACTATTTCATTTGAGTTATTAAATACATAGGTACTAACTGGCTGTGCTCTGACCAACTGAGCTACCGGGCGTTTCATTTGAGTTCTATTGTTATAAAAGCCTTAGCTTGTTACATATCGATAAGGGCAATTCATTTTGTTTAAGTGACATAATAGTACCTACCTAACTATTAATAAATATGCTGAGATCATAGAAATCTATAATATGTACCTAGGTATTTAGATTTCCGTGGCCGAGATACGGGAAATAGGAAGCTACTTACATGAAAGTCTTGCCTCCTAGGCCGTATTCAACGACTATGTTTTGCAGCAAGGACTTCGCTTCCAAGAGAGAAGAGATATCGATGCGCTTGATCAGTTTTCCCAGGAGTAAGTTGATGACCACAACTTTCGGCGGACATGTGCATTTTGGATTCGTTAGCGTATCAATTATGCCAGTATCCAATATCCACAGCTTTCCCTGTTGAATTAAGCAACGTAGGTATCACGAATTAGATTTGTAGGTATCTAGATAGGTATTTATTCTACTTACAATTAGTAAGGAAGTATTGAGATCAATTGACAGCCTAAATCAACACTTATATTTAGATTTATTTATTGGGTATTTTGGGCTGCAAAGCACATTCCTATTGCAGCCTACAATGAATTGTCTTGTATAAGTAATCACTTAATCACCAATAATTCATCACGCTTTGCAAAAGATTGCAACAGCAAATTCGCAACTTAGAGACTTTAATAATAATAATAATAATAATAAATCATTTATTTCGGGTATCAAAGACCCATATCATAAATACCTTAAAGACTAACATACATACTTATATCAACATATTGTGTTAGTAAATAGGGCTTAGGACTATGTTAGTAGCACTTTACTTCGCACTATGTCTTTGTGCTCTCCGGTGGCACTTGTCCGCGGAAGCGACGGAACACCACGTCCTGCGGCCAAAAGTCTTCTTCCATGACGAGGGGCAGTAAACAATTCGGTACTCGCACCACGAACGCCTTAAAGTTGACGTTGCGGCGCGACTCCAGCAGCTGCACCCTCGGTGTGTACCTCGTCTTTTGGCGCACGTACTCGATGATATCCTCCGCCTTAGTGTTGTAGTGCAGGCGGGAGATATACACCGGCGTGTTCGGCTTCGCGGCACGCATACTCGCGTTGGGCTCCGTAGGGGCTTTGCCGCAGCGGTTCTTGTTGTTCCGCGATCGGCGCTTCCTCCTTTGCACCGTCTCGAAACCATCATCATCAGCCCTGTTCGGCGCCTTTTGTGGCACAGGCTTCATGTTTGGAGCGCCAGTGGCGCGCGCGGTGACGCTAGCGAAATCCCCGCGTAGAGGTTTCGCTGGCGCTGCAGGCACTGGCTGCGGGACGGGGCGAGGGGCGGGGGCGGCGATGCACGGAGGAGCCGAGGTGACGGGCGCGGGGCTGCGGGGCGCGCAGGCGGGGCGCGCTGCAAGCTCAGCAATCGACGGATGCGCTGGCGACGAAACTGCTGACGCGGAATTCCACGACGATGCCGATGTATCGAGGGCGGCTCCGCGACGCGTGTTTACGTTGGACGCATCGGCTGGTGACCTAGTTACCGCCACACTAATGCGCAACTCGCTTACTTCTTTGCGCAAATCGGCGACGGTGTTCTGGGATGCATCCAACTTCGTTTGCAC
Source organism: Thalpophila matura (assembly GCA_948465475.1). Classification (NCBI taxonomy): domain Eukaryota; kingdom Metazoa; phylum Arthropoda; class Insecta; order Lepidoptera; family Noctuidae; genus Thalpophila; species Thalpophila matura. The sequence goes on along the minus strand of OX419185.1, from coordinate 8,910,020 downwards.
ATCCGCGAGGCTGGCCTTCAGAAAGACAATGTCCTTCAGAAGGCTTGTAACATCGACGTGGTCGAAAGTGACGGGAGGCAGCTTATGTAGCTCCTTCGCCACAAACGTCGGCACGTCGTCAGGGTCGGTCTCCTTGAACAGCGTGATGACCTCTTGCAGGCTTTTCTTAGTCCCATCACGCCGGTGGGACACCATCTGGTTGCGCTTGTCCAGCACACTGAACAACAACAGCTTGGCAGCAGCTATGTCGTCCTCGCTGAAGTTCGTTGCGCAGATCTGGATAGCTGAAACCTCGTCCATCACATCCAGCTTCTGCTGCAGGAACGCCAGCAGCTCATTCACCACAAGTTGGTTACTCATGGCGAATATTTACGAGCGACAGCCTGCGCCGCGCTAATCAATATAAAGAATACGTAAACGCGTCCGCATCGGAACGCTGCGCAAGCGAGCGTAAGCGAGCAATTCTTGTCTAGGGTTCATTTTAATTGAATTTCTTAACTTTGTAAACAATGTTAGTATGGCCAATTTTGATGAATTTGTATAGAAAGTTTGTTTACATAGTTTACAAGTTCTATTGAAATGGACCATACCACGTTGTCTACCTATAGGCATAATTAGATTCTCGAAAACGGCTTCAACGATTTGGGTGAAATGTTATAGGTACTTATTTAGATAATGTTTTACTTTCCAAGTTTAACTAGATAGACTTCTGATCCATGAAATCCACATAAAATTTTATTGCCCAGCTATTGTCATTAGTGCATAAATAGCGCTATTAAAGATTTCATTCCAGGACCAAAAGTACCTATCTGATGCATGTACCTAGGTACCTACCTTATGTTACTGATGATGAGTACTGAGATATCACATAATGCGCGTTTACAAGACGCTATTAGCGCCACAGACGTGCTAGCCAGCGCTCGTGCAGAGCCTCCATTCCTGTAGGTACCTACATCATACATGGGCTACGCTGCAATTGTTTTATAACGAGAGGTACCTACTCCTGGGAGTTTTAAGTTGGGTAAGATCAGGTAAGACCGAGAAAAAGAAAAATAAAACATTCTCGACTTAACGCACGCGGTTGTCGACGTAATATTGTGTCGCGACTCGTAAAGAGCAATAAAAGACTAATTAGAATGTCACGGTGAGATTCTCCCTCGTACGTTCGCAAACAAATTGTCAGTTCTCGCGGTGATATCACGCGGCGTATCGGTAGAGAATAGACAGGTTGCTAGAAGCCTATAAATCTGTATAATATAATAAATGGCCTTACGCAACATTTCTTACAAAAAATTAAAACCGGCCAAGTGAGAGTCGGACTCACACTCGAAGGGTTTCGTACCATTATCTATAAAAACGGCAAAAAGATTATGTCTGTTGTATGGAACCCCCCTTAAATATTTTTTTATTATAATTTAATTATTTATTTTTAAAGTAAATATTTTATTAAATATTCTGTATTTCAAGCGTCTACCTGGTGCTGTTATCAATATCGAGCAAATAAATCACGTTTGTTGTATGGGAGCCCCCTTAAATATTTATTTTATTCTGTTTTTAGTATTTGTTGTTATAGCGGTAACAGAAATACATCATCTGTGAAAATTTCAACTGTATAGCTATCACGGTTCATGAGATACAGCCTGGAGACACACAGACAGACAGACAGACAGACGGACGGACAGCGAAGTCTCAGTAATAGGGTTCCGTTTTTACCCTTTGGGTACGAAACCCTAATAAATGGCCTTACGTAACATTTCTTATTGTGAATGAGTGATTATTTAGTGTTCGATGAAGCAATTACGTAAGAACAAATAATTGTTTTAGAGCGATTTATGCAGGAGGTCGACCCGCTCTAGCCATTCTTATTGTAGCTAACACATGCCTTGCCCATTTTTATTGCATAACAATACTTAAATCGATTATGGAAAACAATATTAGTAATGCATTTCCACGTTCGGAGTTTGTATTGTAGCATGTCATGGTAAGAGGTATGAGGTCGTGGTATGAGGTTATTATTTATTGTTTCTTTATTTACAAACGTCTTGTTATGGTTAATATTGGAATTGTGGGGCAGGAAATGCGATAGAATATTTTAGAGTACCTAAGTAAATAACAATCGGAGGTAGATAAATATAAGTAGTGACTGCAATTGGCTATAACGTTGCCGCCCAGGTCGTTATGTTTTAATTATATTTAATAATGGCAATCCGCCCTACGACGTAGGTTTATACGGGAAACTGCGTAGCATATAAATATTATGCATAATATGCTACGCGGTTTCCCGAGCAATGTATAATCCACAAGGAATTTATAACATCCTATCTTCGTTAGCGAGATTTAAGAGATTATATTTATATAAGTACCTACCTACAGAATTTGAATACTATTTAGGTTTAGTTATGCCGTGACGCAGTTTTATTCGACTTTCATCATAAATTACCACGTTGTTTGCGTTTTTAGGGTTTCGTACCCAAAGGGTAAAAAAACGGAACCCTATTACTGAGACTTCGCTTTTCGTCCGTCCGTCTGTCTGTCTGTCTGTCTTTTTTTTTTTTTTTTTTTTGTAAATAGGCTTGCGTTTGACCGCCATCTCGCCTGATGTTAAGCGATGATGCGGTCTACGATGGAGCACGCTTGCCTAGAAGAAACCGATTCACTCGTGACTTGAAGACACCCAGATTGTAACTATCGGGGAACACCCACTCGGGCAGCGCATTCCACTGTTTGGCGGTTTTCACAATGAAAGTGGAATCAAAGCGCTTTGTTCGGGTTTTTGGTATATCAACCATGAACCGATGGCGCTTTTTCGTGCTGGCCGTCCGATAGAAAAAAAGGCAGGATGGAATTAAATCATGCAGATCTGAAGCACACTCTCCGAAATGTATCCGATAAAAAACCGATAGGCTAGCAACTTTGCGCCGATGCTCAAGACTTAGGAGCTTGGTCTGAACAAGGGAGTCGTTGTTGATGAGCTTCTTGGCACGCTTCTCAATGGACTCCAACGCCTCAAGCCGGTACTTGGCTGAGCCATCCCAAAGATGCGAGCAGTACTCCATGCACGAACGAACTTGTGCTTGGTACAATTGAAGCAATTGTTCCGACGTGAAGTACCGCCGCACCTTCGAGAGGATACCCAGCTTTTTAGCAGCCAATTGAGCTTTGGATTCAATATAGGAGCCAAAGTTGAGGGTTGACGTCAAAGTAACGCCCAAGAGCTCGAGATGGTCAGTTATCGGTATGGACACATCTCGAAAAGTAGGAGCCAGCTGGAATGGCCGCCTTTTGGCGGAGAACAGACACGCCTGGGTCTTAGCTGCATTGAACTTGACCAGATTGGCATCGCCCCAATCGGAGACTGCCTTAAGGGCCAAATTCAGGCGCTCGACCATGGCCTCTCTCAGAGACTGGATTTGGGGTCCACTGGTTCGTGCGTTGGCTATGTAGCTCTCTACAACAGTGCTGTCGTCTGCATACCCAAAGGTTCCGGGATTTAGCAGGTCGTTGATATGCAGCAGGAAGAGCGTCGCAGAGAGCACCGACCCCTGGGGAACACCGGCATTAATAGCCATTCGATCGGACGAGCATCCATCAATGACCGCTCGAATCGAACGATCCCTCAGGAAGTCCGATATCCACGCAATGAAACCGGTGGATAAGCCGTATGAAGAAAGCTTGCTAATAAGGCCGTCATGCCAAACCCTATCGAAAGCCTTCGAGATGTCGAGGGAAACGGCGAGTGCCTCCCCATGTTTCTCGATGGCCTCACTCCATATGTAAGTGGCGTACGCTAGAAGGTCTCCAGTAGACCGGTTTCGGCGGAAGCCGTATTGCCGGTCACTGAGGAGGTCATTAGCTTCCAGATACGTTAGGAGCCTGCTATTGAGTACACGTTCCATAGTCTTGCAAAGTATGGACGTAACCGAGATGGGCCTATAGTTGGCAGGGTCGGCACGACTACCTTTTTTGGGCACGGGTTGCACGTTGGCAAGCTTCCATGATTTCGGCACTCGACCAGTCTCAAAAGAGAGACGAAAGAGCCGCGTCAACACAGGAGACAACTCAGGCGCACATGTCTTCAGAACTATGGCTGAAATACCATCTGGGCCACTGGCCTTGTTCACGTCGAGATTGCGCAGCGATTTGCGAACCTCCATTTGGCGAATGCGAATTTCCGACATAAATGTCGTGCTGCCTTTCGAAGTTGGAGGTATCGCGCTACCAGCATCAAGACGCGAAGACTCCGCAAACAGAGAAGAAGAAGCAAACAAGTTTGCTTTCTCTTCGGCGGTGTGAGCCAGCGTCCCATCAGGTTTCAGCAGTGGCGGTAGTGAGGGGCGGCAGAAGTTCGTTTCTACTGATTTAGCTAGGGACCAAAACGCTTTACTACCCGCAGGATACGAAGCCAATTTGTTCCCTATTCGACTAATGTGGTCGAAGCGAGCCCTCTGAAGAACCTTTTTGCAGGACTTGGCAGCCTTGTTATATGCCTTCTTCCTCCAACGAATGTCCTTCGCTTTACGGTGTCGAGCATCAACCCAGGCCAGGTATGCCTCATGTTTACGGGCCTCAGCGCGACCACATTGAGGCCCAAACCACGGGCGAGCTTTGCCGGACAGTGGTACATCGGAATAAGGGATGAAGTATTCCATGGCCCGATGCAACACATCCGTCACAGAATCCGCGCAGGTCGAAGGATCGTCAGACGAAAAACACATCGACTGCCAAGGATAAGATGCAAAGAAAGACCGCATCTCATCCCATTCTGCTGACCTGTATCGCCACACCCGTCGAGTGCCTCTAGGGCTAAAATCGGACGGGGAGTACACAGATACAGATTTCACCAGACAGTGATCAGAGTTACCCAAGGGTGACGAAACCGATACCGAGTAGCGGTCTGGTTCAGTTGTCAGCAGAAGGTCCAAGCAATAGGCCGTATGCGTGTCAACGTCAGGTACCCGCGTAGCTTCCTGGACCAGCTGGGTGAGATTTAACGATAGAGCAAGCTCTCGCACTCTTCTCCCAGCGTGGTCGGTGTCCCGGTATGGGAATAGCCACTCCTGATGGTGGCCGTTAAAATCCCCCAGAAGCATTAGTTGAGCTGTAGGGTACCTCCGTTGGGCCGCATCCGCTGCCTCACTTAGGTATTCTGTGAGCCTGGTCGTCTCCTCATCTCCGCTGTGCGACCGGTAGACACAGGCATAGAGAATTTTCTCGATACCTGTGTCCACCTGTACCCATAGCACAGAGAACGTGGGGTCTTCAAGCTGACGGAGACGCCGATAGGAGATGTCGTCACGGGCGTATAAGCATACTCCAGCTCGAGGCTTAAAATTGTGCTCCAGGGTATACCCTGGGTACGATAGATACGCCACGTCAGACGGACTTCCTATCTGCGTCTCCGTGATAAATAAGAGTGAAGGCTTGTCAGTCTCAAGATGATAGTGGACTGGCACGAGATTTGAGTGCAGTCCTCGGATGTCTGTGTGTCTCCAGGCTGTATCTTACGAACCGTGATAGCTAGACAGTTGAAATTTTTACAGATGATGTATTTCTGTTGCCGCTATAACAACAAATACTAAAAACAGAATAAAATAAATATTTGAGGGGGGGTCCCATACAACAAACGTGATTATTTTGCTGGACATTGATAACGGCAACAGGTAGACGCTTGAAATATTCACAGAATATTTGTTTATATGGTCAAAAATAAATAATTAAATTAAATAAAACAAATATTTAAGGGGGACTCCCATACAACAGACATTATTTTTATGCCATTTTTATAGATAATGGTACGAAACCCTTCGTGCGCGAGCCCTTGGCCGGTTTTTTATTATTTAATATCTTCTAAAAGATAATTTTAGCGGACTTTTCCTTATGAATTACTTACAAGATGATCCAGATAGAAGTCTACAGCATTTTGGATGGCATTGCAGTCGCTAAGTTTGTGGTCTTGTAGCTTTGGGAAAGGTTGGAGCTCCACGCCGCTCTTTTCCCGAATGATCAGCCAAAGTGTCACCAGAACGCCTTGCTTCATTCTGTATGACCATAAAAAACTAGTTACATCAAGCAAATTAAAATATTTTGAAATAGCACTAGACCAGAATGAAAAGGTGTACCTAATACATTTACAGAGAGTCTATTGAAATAAATGTTTCAATGACATTCATGTTTCTGTGACTATTATGCAAATAACAGGTTAATGTACCTAAATATGTAGGTATGTGTTAGCACACATACAATTGAGATAGAGATAAAATAGAGCCTAATAATAATAATTTAATCTTAGTCCTTAAGTACTAACATAATGTTAGTCCTTATGTTCTTAAAGTACCTAATTAGAGCGAGAGCAGATGGACAGCGTTTTTTTGGCACTTGGCTTGGCACACACTTGACATTTTTGTATTGTGCAACATGGTTTCCCTCAAGCCGATTAATCTTTTAAGGATAACTGCTCTTGAACCGCGTGCATTCTGGCTCACCTACAATATGAATGTTATGAGGACATTTGTACCTACCTTGGTGTAATGACGTAAATATCATCTTGATACGGTAGTGCCTTCACAGCGATTACGTTTTCTTTCACGTATCCAGTTCTCATCCACAAATCTGGTCCGTATTCGCATTGCAGGTGCAACGGTCCGCCGTTCCAAGCTAAGTTCTTCAAGTGACCGTCTGACATCGCTATTTGCCACAAAATTAAAGTTAAAACTTTTTGAAGACTGTGCACCATATCGATAACTTTATTATGTTCAAAAATGAAGCGCAGTTCCAAATATTCGCTGTCACTATGTGAGTCAATAATTCGGCAGAATGCTTCGCAATTGAATTAAAGTGCTAACGTAGAAAGTTTTATTTCAGAGAAACGTAAATTATAAATTCGCATTGTTTTAATTAGTTGTAAGTACATTATAAACCTACTTAAGTAAAAGTAATACCATGTTTGTCATTTTCATTGACTTAATCATTTTAAACATATACACCTACACATGAAATGTTGCACACATCCAGCAAGTTTTTTCATCACGCTTAGATAGAGTTACGAAACCAAGATAAATGTAAATCGATAGGCCCAAATTATTCCGTTTCGCTCTAATTGTTTTTGCAGGAACATGAGCTAACTCTTCCGACACATAGGGCTGGGCTCATGTTTCCTGTTGCTCTCACAGTCTCAAATGCCGTACCATTATATCGATCGAGGACAAAAAGTGGGTAATTGTTCGCTGCCTGGGAACCAGCTACCACATAGTTGCGGCATTTACCTAGTATGTAGGTACGAGCACTGCGCCGGCGAGGTAATAATTACTTGTTTCATTACATTCCATCATTATTGATAGGTACCTGTTTGATTACCCTATTGCTGACTAATTTTATTGTTCAATTTTGCGTGGAGACCGATAATTCAATTTTCATTTAGGAAGGATACACCAAATAGGCGATATTAATAATGAATAATACTATCAAAGTAATGGTAATTAGTTATACCTACTTAATACATATTACCTATTAATGCATTGAAAAAATATTTCGATGCAAAAGTTTATTTTCGCGGCTCTTACTAAGTATCTAAAAAGAAATTTGATTATTACGTTTTATTTATTTTTACTTAAAAACGATGATTAAATTAAATAGCTCTTACCTCAATTGTCATACAAGGATAGTTGTATATTTAATCACTGGATAAGTAAAATAGGCGTTTTTATGTAAGGGGGTTAATGTCCAGGTAGGAACCATAAATCCGGCTAGATTAGACCTATAGATAAATTACAGCATACATGTGTAACCTAGATAAAAAATAAAAATAGACAAGGCCGATAAAAAAATGGTTCTTTTGACTGTCTATAAGCCTATTAGATTTTGTTGCAAGAGATAGAGACTGTCAAATAGCTATATGTTCTTGACATTTCCTTATTAAAAATCCAATCGTGATAGCTGCCACTCATGATAGCTGCTATCAAGCACCTATCATGACTGGCAATCACGCACCTTGATACTAAAATAATGGTGTGGGCAATGCCGAGTCACGGCTGCTGGCGGGCCGGCTGCCACGCCTTCGGGATCGACCACTTTTACTTTTAAGGTGTTATGTTGTGTAGAGGGGCGAGTAAAATCGTTGCGAGTGCGAAGGTTCTCATCCAGTATAGGTCGTAGGCGGCGCACCGTGACACGCTTCGCCTCCTTACGTAGCTCGCGAATTTGTGATTGAACACGTGCTGCGACCGATCGCACGCGTCCCCGGCTACCGGCGCACCGCCACCATCCACTATACAGGTACACAGTGCAGTGTTATTCCATACTCATTCTACATTTGTGCAGTGCTTTATGTTAATGAAATAATAAAGTTATTACAGAATTATCTATAAATATACCGTAAAATGCGATAATAATTACGTAAATGTTAACTTTTTACGCAAAAATATGTAATTAGGTAAGCTTAAAAACATCGACCGAATAATTAATTAATTATTTATGTCAGTGAACCCGTGGAAAGCTATTAATAACACACGCTATTTGTATTATGATTTTAATTAGTGTTAAAGAAATCGTTCATCATCATTAATTCATTAATTGATACATAAATCATTAATTAAAAATTACCTTAAGTAGGTACAAGGTTTTTTGTAGTGTAGAGTTCTAAACCAGCAGCTGTTTTGATTGCAATAAGTTTGGTTTTACTTACATTGATTCGAGGAAACTAAATAATTATTACGGTATTTCCAACAATATATTTTTTTCATGTGCCTCAATGTATTTCAAATGCACAATGAAAATATTTAGAATTCATATCATAAAATTGTAAACTAATTTAAGTTACTATCACTTAATTTAAAAATTAGATTACTTAAACTTAATCAAAGTTTTAATTTATCTTGGACTGGGATATAATAAAAAATATATACATAACAAGACTTTAAACTCCTTACGCAATCATTTATTTAATGATATGCAGGGGCGGATCCAGAAATTATTTGGGAGAGGGTTAAAACAGCTCATCTAGATATTATTTTTGGGGCTAACAACAGTTGGAAATCAAAACACAGTCTAAACCGAAATCTGTCAGATCTGTCTGAAGATTTGGGGGAGGAGAACTTCAACCCCCTGGATCTACCCCTGGATATACTTATGTGTTTGTATATTCGTGTTGATAAACATAAAACTCAGCGAAGAATCAAGCCAGAATCATCAAAATCAATAGCCAAAACACCCTTGTCTTATTTAGTGGAAGCCTTCAGAAATAGCCATAGGTAGGTACGTATAATAGGTAAATGTCGTAATTGAGTTTAGGCAATACCTATAATAATCCGAGGTAAACAATAGTTCATTGTGTGGTAAATTGGCCGTTATATGTTTACAAACACAGAGACAATGACTGGACGTCTAACAAGCGGAGGAAGTTGTTGTAGCTGTCGCAGCTATCTTATGGCTTGAACAATTTTATCATTTATCATTAGGTACTTCATTGTGATTTACGTAAATCTAGATAACTTGTATTTAATTAATTACCTACTGTAATTTAACTTGTGGCTATAATAGTATATTATGCAATTAGTGAATAAAGGACGGATTTAAAGCGAGGGCCATAGATGAATCACGAGCTAGTGAAGGATTCTAACGATTGAATCACGACCGTAGGGAGTGATTCATGATGATTGAATCATGAGTGATTCAAGTCGCACCCCCACCGAGTAATATGGTAATCGATAATTCTAAATTTTACAGGAAAAATAAAAAACTGTTTTTTTTGTTCTCAGCACGGGTGCATCGTAAGATAGTGATTTATATGTCAAAACAAAGCATATTTTTTTACTGTCTATTTCCTTTTATGATTTTTTTGTAATAGTTTCCTAGATAAAGTTATTGACGAAAATAACATTACTGAAATTGCTGATCAAAAGTATAGTATGCAACGCATCATTACAATATTATTCGCGTGTAAACCCAACGATATCGCAGGCAGTATTAATGCATTACAGTATTATTCGTTGCAATGTAGTGTCAAAAAAGTTAACGGTAATATGATATTACGACATTATTCGGGTGAAATCTCAGCGATAGTGTATACAGTAATAATACATTACGACATTATTCGGGTGAAATCTCAGCGATAGTGTATACAGTATTATTACATTACAGTAATATTCGTCGATGTATGGTATCAATAATGCACAGTAATATAATGTTGCGGATACGTTATTTTATTAATAATTTAGTAAATATTTATTGATTTGGCAAAAAGTAACAAATTTAGAAGAAATTGATTTTATAGGTACTGTATAATTTATATAAATAATAGTGATTTGTTAAAGGTTTTCAAATAAAACGATGCACAGCTTTTATTATATTAATCAGGTAGGTACAACATTATATTTTGTATCATAAATTATAATCAGATGGAAGCCCTGTTGGTCCGTTGGGTCGTTGGTATCTAAATGATAGTAAAAATCAATCATGTCAATCATCAATACAGTCCGATTCAGTCTGAAGATTGCTCTGTCATAATTTCACTGGTCTGAAGGAAATTATAAAAAGAATGACAATGCTGAGGTAAGGCTTCTGTTCTGCATAGACCTAATAATCTTCTTTTAACAATTTACCGCTACTCGGTATCTGTTTCACTGTTTCACTGTCTGGTGAAATCTGTATCTGTTTACTCCCCGCCCGATCTCTGCCCGAGAGGAACTCACCGATTGTGGCGGTACAGGTCAGCAGATTGGGATGAGATGCGGTCTTTCTTTGCATTTTATCCTTCGACTTGCGCGGATGCTGTGACGGATGTGTTGCATCGGGCCATGGAATACTACATTCCTTATTCCGAAGTACCGCTGTCCGGCAAAGCTCGCCTGTGGTTTTATGCCTCAGTGTGGTCTCACTAAAGCCAGTAAACAGTGAGGCATACCTAGCCTGGGTTGATGCTCGACACCGTAAAGCGAAGGACATAAGTCAGAGGAAGAAGTCGTTTAACAAGGCTGCCAAGTCCTGCAAAAAGGAGCTCGCTTTGATCACATTAGTCGAATAGGGAAAAAAATGTGATGGGACGCTGGCTCATACCGTCGAAGAGAAAGCAAACTTGTTTGCTTCTCTGTTTGCGGAGTCTTCACGTCTAGATACTGGCAACGCGATACCTCCAACTCTACCTGGCAGCACGACATTTATGTCGGAAATTCGCATTTGCCAAATGGAGATTTGCAAAACGCTGTGCAATCTTGACGTAAACAAGGCCAGTGGTCCAGATGGTATTCTAGCCATAGTTCTGAGGACATGTGCGCCTGAGTTGTTTCCTGTGCTTACACGCCTCTTTCGTTTCTCTCTTTTAAATACTGGCAAATACTGGACAAGTGGAATCTTGCCAACGTGCAACCCGTGCCCAAAAAAGATTTCAAGAGAGAAACGAAAGAGGTACCTAGTCGTGCCGACCCTGCCAATAGGCCCATCTCGGTTACGTGTCCATTTTTTACAAGAGTATGCAGCGTCTCTTCAATAGCAAGCTCCTGACGTACCTTGAAGCTAATGACCTCCTCAGTGACCGGCAATCCGTATTTCGCCGACACCGGTCTACTGGGGACCTAACCTACACTCTACTTGCTTATGAAACATGAGGACGTGCTAGCCGTTTCCCTGGAAATCTCGAAGACTTTCAACAGGGTTTAGCACGATGGCCTTATTCGTAAGCTTTCTTCATATGGTTTGCCCACTTGTTTCGTTGCGTGGATATCGGACTTCCTGAAGGATCGTTCGATCGTTCGATTCGAGTGCTGCTCGTCCGACCGAAAGGCAATTAATGCCGGTGTCCCTCAGGGGTCAGTGCTCTTTACGACGCTCTTCCTGCTGCATATCAACGATCTGCTAAAGCCCGGAACGTTAGCGTATGCAGATGACAACACTGTTGTAGAGAGATACATAGCCAATGCACGGACTACTGGACTACAAATCCAGGCTCTGAGAGAGGCCATGGTCGAGCGTTTGAATTAATGTTCCTTAAGGCAGTCTCTGATTGCAGCGATGCCAATCTGGTCAAGTTCAATGCAACTAAGACCCAGGCGTGTCTGTTCTCTGCCAAAAAAAGCCCATTCCAGGTGGCTCCTACTTTTCGGAATGTGTCCATACCGATAACTGATCATCTTGAGCTTTTGGTCGTTACTCTGACGTCTCCCCTTAACTTTGGCTCTTATATTGAGTCCAACGCTCAATTGGCAGCTAAAAAGCTAGGATTCCTCTCGAAGCTGAGACGGTACTTCATGTCCCTCCTACCTTTTTTTCATGAAAAAGCGCCATTGGTTCATGGTTGATATTCCAAACCAGTACGAAGCGCATTGATTTCACTTTCATTGTGAAAACCGCAAAACAATGGAATTCACTATCGGAGTGGATGTTCCCGATAATTACAATCTGGGTATCTTCAAGTCGAGAGTGAATCGGTTTCTTTCTCTGGGCAAGCGTGCTCCATCGTAGACCGCATCATCGCTTCACATCAGGCGAGATGCCGGTCAAATGCAAGCCTATTATACAGCGAACAACATTACGATTTTGCATAATATCTGTCATTTATTGTAAAAAAACATTACCAAATCGTGTAAATAATAATAACACATGAATATAATTGTTTTATACTTTACATAAAAACACAAATGTATTTCTTACGCGAATACAATGGTAATCGTCACTTACCGAAAAAGTTAACGATTGCATAATCTGTATTTACTTGTTATGGTACTATTCGTGTAAAAACTGTGTTTAGATTTTAAGAGAATAATATTGTTATGTTCATTACGGGGCCATTGAAATTATTGTACTCTTATCAATATCCATAGAAACGTTACAAAAAAAATTCACAAGGTGTAATGAATGCTCTAGACACGGGATATGCAATAAAACATAAACTACCGCAATAGCACATTACCATATTATTCGTTGGGGGGTGCGAAGTGTTAGAATCCTGAGCGACGCGAGCGATTCATGGCCCCCGATATAAATCCGTTTTATTCAAGAGTTGCATACTATACTTTATACCATGACTACGAGAAAAAGAAAGATTTAAGTGAAAATATACATATAATGAAGAAAAAGTAAAGTTAAATTGGCTTTGATGTAAACCAGCCGTGATTTTTTGGGTAGCAAGCTTTCCAACTTTCCACTATATCGGCCGCCCTCTCTTTCACAAACTCAGGTGTTAACACATCTTCATCACTAGAATGCATTTTTAATCGATTAGAACAACACTAAACAAACACAAAATTAAAGATTAAAGTAACACTAAACTTTGTGTTCGTACAACTTACAGTATTCAAAATAGCGCCAATTTACTAAGGACAGCAAAGAACACAAAACAGTTTTTATTCTAATGCTAAACTCCTTGTCGAAAATGTCGACCAATCAAATTAAATTTAGAACACATCAATATAGGTCGAATACACAGATTACACTTACACTAGATACGGCAAGCCACGACGAAGCGTGCCCTGCATGTTCGACTGTTCGTACTAAAAAAAGTCTGTTAGCTCTGTGACGCTTAGTGATTGAAACAATTCTGTTTACTCTGAGCACATCACTAAATGGCTGGGGTGAAGTTATTGTAGGTATAAAAAAGATGACACGTTCGGTTTTCATACAATCTAATAACGTGCCGCATCTAGCATAGGTTCTTTAAATCTGTGGTCGAATACATTGGTGTGTTCCATTTTCAAACATCAAAACAGTGAGTAAAAGTGCTTTTTATTCACTGTTTTCAGTGAATAAAATAAGCTTTTTAGTGGGGGAATGGTATAAATTCTATTTTGACTATAAATGGAGATCATGATAAATTTATCCTTCTGTAATTATGAATTTAGGTCTATAAAAATAATACTTAGAAGGTTTATTTCTATCTAACAACAGGTAATTATGTTGTTATACATTTCGTTATTAAGCTATTACCTATCTTAAATTACATAGATACATACATTATCTAATCTAAACTAATATTATAAAGAGGAAAGATTTGATTGTTTGTATGTTTGTAATGGATAAACTCAAAAACTACTGAACGGATTTTGATGAAACTTCACAGTATTATAGCTTAAACATTGGAATAACACTTAAGCTACTTTTTATCCCAAAAACGCGGGCGAAGCCGCAGGCGGAAGCGAGTTATCTATGATGTGGTGGTACCTTCGTTCACTTCAAAATATCCCGGTGTCAAAATGTATGTAATCTAAGTACATATGTATGTGCTAACCTAGGCTACATCAAATTTTTCATAAATCCGATTGTCTGATTGAGTAACCAGCACATGAAATCCATCAGAATAACAGTCGAATAATGTTGACCTCAACAATTACGATTTGCGTGATGAGACGATTCTTGACTCTTCATAATTAATTATCTTCATATGAGGAGACGGTGTGAGTTCAACTACTTATTTTAAACAAGAACCAAGAAAGTTCAGCCACGATTCGTGTTTACGATTGAATTTTTTGCTGACAAAAATTGTCATGTAATTTATTATTTTAACAATAGGATTAAATAAGACATTTACTAGGGTTTGATAAAACCTATCTTTTAAAAAAGAATCGCTTAAATCGCAAAAAGTTTCCATATACCTAATATTTTGAATAAATAATTTATAAAAGGTACTTAAAATTATAATAATTTATTACAACATCAATATATTGATTTGAATAAAAACCTACTAAGAAATTCACAAAGTAAAGAAGGAAGTGACAAAATAAACTTTTTGTAGAATTTTCACTTATGCATTCAGAAAAAATAGCTTTAAAAATTAGAGATTTTCGTTAAATTGGTCTACCCCTTAAGTAAATTCCAGGAACGACAAAGCTTATTATCATAGTGAACTATTCACACATGATATAGGCATAAAATCATGTCTATGTGTCAAAATGCATGCTAGCTATTGTTCCGAGCTAAGTGGGTAAATATTACAATCGGTGTGAATAGGTTCTGTGTCATGATGTATATCGTGCTTTTGCGACATAGCTACCGAAAAAAGTGTTCTAAGTATAACATACATGAGAGTAAGAATGATACTAGGAAACGGAGCCGTTCATGCTATGAATATCTAGCAGTATTTATTTGCTTGTTGTTTTATTATGAAGTTATTATACTTACTTAATTAAATTAGATCTCGTTAGGTATAGCGAATGGTGTTATGTTGGTTATGTTAAGGCTATTTTAGCAGAGCCGATAGTTTAAAGAGTCGTCCTTCTGTGGGATTGTTTTGCTCCAGAAGGAGGCCGCAGAGCTGCATTGGAAGGCGTTGGGGGGCGACTACCTCGCTGCACTGCATAGTTAGGGCTTCACTTCGTGGTCGCAGGTGATACAGAGTAGGACGGTAGCGGGTGGTGATCATAAAACTGATGTGCACTGCGAGGGACATGCTATTGGCGTAGCAAAGGAGGAGCACCGGTGCGTTCAATATAGATCTCGGAGGCCGTCGGCTCTACTCATATGCTGAGGACGGTAGTTTTATTCGGTGTTCGGTTGGTGTTTTGAGTAGAAGTCCGACATAACCGTCCATCTTACCCAAACGGGAGGTATCCATGAGGATTTCCATACGACAAAAAGGAATAGCGTCCTGGCTTGTTAGGGTTCCGTATCAAAATGGTAAAAAAGGAACCCTTGTGGTGCGACTTCGTCTGTCTGTCTGTCTGTCTGTCTGTCTGTCTGTCTGTCTGTCTGTCACACTTGCTTATTTTTTTTTATTAAAAGCGTTGCCCCAGTATCAAATATTTAAAGTGGCCATACAAAGATTTTTTATGTGTGGGAATCGAATTCTGTGAGATTATTTTCAATCCTACAAATACAATGCATTAAAACAAGGCCTAATATTTTATTAATTTCAGGCCTACAATGATAGATAAAAAAGACTATCGTTCTCTTTATGGAAAAATAGTACTTATTACATATACAATTTTTTTCGCATCTTGACATTGGTCGGTCTGTGGACTCTTGACTCTGTGACCTCTGTCTTCCGAAAGAGTCCACAGACCGAACGAAAAAATTTGCTGATTGTAGGTACAATCAGCCTATTTTTTCGTAAGATAGAATCTATTTATAAGTATGTCAATCTTTTCGTGACAATTAATGAAGAGAATTTGTCTATAAACAACAAAATAAAAATAAAAGTGGGTACCTAGTAGAGTAAAAATGATAATTTAAAAAAAAATGTCTTTCAGAAATGTCTTTAACGCGTATTTTCACATGTCTATGCGCATGGTATTCTCCCCTTTCGGAAACCGAGCTATAAGGCATGTACCTCATTTGAGGTGTGTTAATAACGCTAGATAGAGGCCACACATCGTGTAGCAATCCATCGGCTTAAGGATTGCAAAAGTGTATCTGCGACAAGTGATCCAATACCACGCCCTATTGGTCACAAATACTCCACTGACTCTACTAGTTGATAGTTTCTCTATTTACATCTGTATAGATTTAGATTCGAAATCAGCTGTTCCCATATATTTGTCTTCTGATATGTTTAATGCTTTAGAAGAAGCAGTGGTGATAACAGCATACAGTGATTACCAAATTGCTATGTGTTAGTTACAAATAATTATGATGCTGACGATCGAACAGCATCATAATTATTATTCGTTGTTGTGATCTTTGTGAGATAACAAACCGCGCTCCATTTCATTACAAGTTGATAATCGTGTGTAAATAAATATATCCATTAACGTTTTCGGCGCGCAAATATAAATTTGGAATTCCATAGTTGAGGATAACCTCAAGGGTTAACAAAAAAATCTAGTTACCAATATGTATGCTGCTGATTCTAGAATCTGCCGGCCTAGCATGACCACGATAGAAACGGGTTTTGTCTACAGAAGAATAGATAAAGTGACAGATTGTGGAAATATTTCTATCGTTTTATGCATACAATGAAGAGAAGAAATGTTTCTATTCTTCCGTAGACAAAAGTCTGATACGCCAAGCACGGGGTCACCGCGTGCTCGGGTAGTAGAGATAACGAGTTGTATATAGGTTGGGGAAAAAGTCTTTTCGCATTATAGTATGTATGAACTTGTAATAAAATCTCTTTGGCTATACTATTTGTATCTGGCTGGTTTTGGTATCATTGAAAGTTTAAATTTTAAAGAACATAATTCCAAATTCAAATTAGGAAAATGTGTGATTTTCATTTGTTTTTCGTACCGTCAAGATGAGTGAATCTAATGAAGAAATTCGATACATTTTAAAATTTTACTACAAAAAAGGTAAAAATGCAACGCAAGCCGCGAAAAAAAATTGCGATGTTTATGGACCTAGTGTAGTGTCTGTGCGAGTAGCACAAATTTGGTTTAAGCGTTTTCAATCCGGAAATTTTGATGTCAAAGATGCACGTCGCTCTGGTCGCCCTATTACGGATAAAATGGATGCCATTTTTGAAAAAGTGGAGCAAGATCGGCATACCAATAGTTACGACGTAGCTGAAGAACTAGAAATTGACCACAAAACAGTTTTGGCGCATTTGAAAAAAACTGGGTACACAAAAAAGCTCGACATTTGGGTACCTCACGAGCTCACTGAAAGAAACCTAATGAACTGTGTACTCATTTGTGATTCTTTATTACGACGTAATGAAACCGAACCATTTTTGAAGAAGCTGATAACTGGTGATGAAAAGTGGATCACGTATGACAAGAACGTGCGAAAAAGGTTGTGGTCAAAGGCCGGTCAGGCTTCACAGACTGTGGCGAAACCCGGGTTAACTCGCAACAAGGTGATGCTGTGTGTGTGGTGGGATTGGAAGGGCATTATTCATTATGAGCTGTTACCACCAGGCAGGACCATCGATACTGAACTCTACTGCGAACAACTGATGAGATTAAAGCAAGAAGTTGAGAGAAAGCGGCCGGAATTAATCAACAGAAGGGGTGTGGTTTTCCATCATGATAACGCTAGACCTCACACATCTTTAGCCACCCAACAAAAATTAAGAGAGTTTGGCTGGGAGGTGTTAATGCATCCGCCGTATAGTCCTGACCTTGCACCTTCAGATTTCCACCTGTTTCGGTCTCTTCAGAATTCTTTAGGCAGTGTCAGGTTAACATCACGAGAGGACTGCCAAAACCACTTGTCGCGGTATTTTGACCAGAAGTCCCAAAATTTCTATAGCAATGGGATCATGTCCCTACCTACAAGATGGCAAAAAGTTATCGAAAAAAATGGTACCTACATACTTTAGTTAAATGTAAATAAACTTTATTAAAAAATGTTTTGAATTTTCTTAAAAAATGCGAAGAAACTTTTTCCCCGACCTATTAGAAAGAACTTTGTCTATTCTTTGGTAGAATAGAGAAAGAATTGGTCATGCTACGCCGGCTGGCGATCGTTTAGACCCTAAACGATCACCAGATTATAGAATTAGAGGCTCTAAACCCTAAATTTTAGAGGCCAAACATGGGTTCAGCTATGGAACTGATGATTCCATAATTTCATACAAAAATTAATTATGTCAAGTGGAAAAATAATTACGTAATATTTAAAAAATCCTTAAAATATTCTCAAAACTTTCCATTTAAGGCACTTGAATCATAAATATCAGGAAATAGTAGTACACCTAGCACATACCTATTTCATACATATAGGTAGCACGTAGCTGTATAAAACTTACCTACTCGGAGAAAAATACGTGTATATTTAAATTAAAAACAACAAGTTTAATGCCTTGGTTCAATGTCTATTTATATTTAGTACAATTATGTTGCAAAGTGAACAACGTATCCTTGGAACCGTTTTGCAAAAGCGCGCGGTGTTCGATCGTGTATCTCGACATGAACAATAGATCGTATAATCCGATTTAGGAGTTTCAGAATTATTAGGCCTATTCATGTAAGAACCAATTTCTCAATGTGATTACATTAAGTAATGTAAACATTAAGTAATTAGTAAATATGGGATAGGATTTGGTACTTAGTTAAAAAAATAAAAAAGCCTGTTTCACTTATCCTCCACGAACCGTCGTTAATTGTAGATTCCTGTAGTTAGAAGTAGGTAAATTTCAGATATTGTCTGCATGCATGTCTCATTAAACTCTCACGTAATTCGTGTAATTAATTATTTGCGCAATCATTCAAGTCGTGTTTTTAATTTTAAACCAAACTTTATTTAGAACCAGTTTCTCTGATTCTGATATTTTCATGTAACATGATCTACTTCTAATATACCTACCTACTTAAAACTATTATGCAGTGAGCACGTAAAGTGCGATAAAAATAAGAATAGGAACGTCAATGACCTCTAACTATCAACTATCACTTAAAAAGTAAACCTTGCATTAAAAGGTTGTTTTTTTTTTTTCAATTTATTTTAAGTAGGTACCTACGTACACGAGTTTTAGATTTGCCAAATCTATTGTAATACCTAGCTTCTTTAATACAAAACAGCTCAATTTTCAATACAAAACGTCATAGTTAACGCAAGGTTATTATTTTGATCGCATTGTACCTACCCACGTACCTACCTATGCTCGAGAGTAGGTACATTAGTACCTACTTACTTCTTTTACCTATTTCAAATTCAAGTTACATCAGTTTGAAGTATTTCCGATGTGAAGTCTGTGAAGTATAAATCCTAGTGACGGTAATACACGTATAGAAAAACATAATAACAATATTTCGTGATGCGGATCTTTACGATAGGTATTAAACTTCACGCATAGCAATCAGTGATCATTTAATCGTTGCATCTGTAGGGTTAGCAATCGTGTCACAAGATAATATTCTGGATTGACTTAATTGCAAAAAGGCAAGTTCTTTAGCAACGTACCTATTCGGGAAATGCTGCAGCTTAAAAATTTGCTTGATATTATATTTCACAATTTTACTTTTTATGGTGTTTGTTATTACACCATTGTTCTAATAATAAACAGTCAAAACAGTATTGTGCAAACAAGGCGTAGAAAAGCATGAACACAGTTATATAACAAAGAGCCAATAGCGGACAATAAGGACATTCCTAAATAAATAAATACAATCATTCCTGAATGTAAGGTGCTCCTAGTCAGTCTTAGTGTGGTAATACACAGGAAGCGCATAAATAACAAACATTGTTTCGTGGTATTCTTAACGTCATAGTACACTGTAGTAGTCGCAGCCCTAGTGAAAGTGGTTTGTTGTGGTTCCGAAGTGTCGAAACGCGTCATCAGCTGATACATATGCTGTTACCGGTTTGCACGTATTAACTTTTTATTCACTTTCCGTCTTATCTGAGCCGCGCTTATTGTATCGATCAACGTTATCCGGAGATTTCGTGCTGTGAACGTGTTTATCCGTAAAGTGCGCACTCTAAATTTAATTGTTACTACTTAAAAATGTGTGATCCGAAGCAATCGTAGAAAATAATTTGATTGTGTTTGCATTTTCCAGATTCTTTTCGGGGTAAGTACCTACCTATATAAATAATTTATTTTTGTAGATAGGACATTTATAGCTAACAAAATGCATTCCCCTGTGCTATAAAAAATAGAAAAGGTTTAAAACATTTCTGATGTACCTACTTACGCTACGTAAAACTGGGGTAAGTGTATAACTAAATCTATTTTGTTTACTTAAATATAAAGTTAACATTATATTTTTATAAAATAGCTAGTTATAGTTTTTTCCGTTAAGTGACTTTTTTAAGTTTTTTTACACAATAAAAATAATAATCAAAGCAAGCCACATTAGTTAATTATGAAAGTCACCGGAAATTTAATTTAGTGGAAATGTTTATGCTTAGTTATATTTATTATAGTATCGCCTGTGGTTGAAATTCAACCAGTTGTGAAAAAATATCACACTAATAGGTATTATAAATGCGAAAGTTTATATGTGTGTTTGTTACTCCTTCATGCTGAACAACTGGACGGGTTTAAATGAAATTTGACAAAGATACCTAGCCATATAGCCTGGGACCTGGAGAAGAACATAAACTACTACTTACTACTACTTTTCATCCATTTTCGCACAGACGAAGCCGCGGTCAACGGCTAATATACATATAGCTTTCTATACCTACTTCTCTAGGTACCTATATAAACTTTGACTATGCCAAATACGCGTAACGTAGCGTAATGTGCAACTCCTCCATGCGCGCAATATTTTTAAAAAGGGGTACGAAGTTTGCGTGTATTAATATAATATATAAATTAAGATCCTCTACAACCAGAGTAAATGAAAATCTAGTTAGTTCGATGCCAAAGCTTTTCAATATCAATATCGGCAGCCTTGAGGTTAGAACACATGTCGGTATCTCTAACGTAAGTAACCATTCAACGTGAATAGATTGTTTTTGCAACCCAACAGTATCATTATGTAGATTTTCACACTTTTTACCATTCAGTGATAAGTTGTGAAATCTTTTTTTGCTTTGAGAGGTTGACGAACTTACTTAATACTCGTATTATTACAATAATCACACTAATGTTGTAAATGCGAAAGTTTGTGGGTGTGTGTGTTTGTTACTCCTTCACGCTGAAACGGCTGGACAGATTTGGATGAAATTTTACAAAAAGGTATCCTGGGACCTGGAAAAACACATAGGCTACATCCATCATCAGACGAAGTCGCGGGCAAAAGCAAGTGTTTCATAGATTTCTCTACATGCACGTAAAGGAAAACCTAGATGGAGGTTTCATATTAAGCTTATTAATTTTTAAGTCTTTATATGCGTCTTTTGTGTCTGTATGTGTGGCATTCATCCTTTGAACCTTACATAATTACTCGAGCATCCACTTCCGATGACAACACCAGTGTGGTATAGTCAATCACGCCAATTACTGTCGAAATCACGCATTACAGCCGTCGTAATATCATCGTAACTGGTAAAACTAATATCGTTTGAATATAACTAACTAGCGTGCGTGAAGACTATAATTAACAGAGAGTCCGGCGGACTCCGACAGGTCGAGTAGCAATCTAAGCAAGTCTACTCATTTTTAGTTTTATTAAATGTGCATTTTGAGCTATGTTTTTTTCGCTCGATTATTTAAAGCACAAGTACTAACGAAATATCTAATAGACGTCGTTACCTTAACTAATTATGTGTTAGGTATGTCATAAAAAACTAATCATAACAAATTGCATGCCACACACTACACCAAATTAATTTTGTGGTTTGGGTTTTCAATAGCAAGGTGAATGCCAATGCCACGAATACAGTTTCTATTACATTTGCAAAAACAAAGTTAGGTAGGTACTTAAATTATAACTAGGTACCAAGATACATAAGACGATCTAGTCAGTAGTCTAATGGAGGTTTTTGTATCAACTGCATGGCAAAACATCTGTCTTAAAACTTTTTTGGATTGCCAAAAATGCGCACGCGCTGTCTACGTAAAACATCTCGGCATGGGTGAAGGCATTTTCACATTAAGTCCGGTTTCACTTACATACGGCCTCGATCACGTTCTTATCCACCTGTAGGTACTGTCAACCGCAATAATACGAGTATAATCATCAGAACAACGCGTTGTCAGAAATTTAAAATGTTACTAGATATGATGGAGTGTTTAGTTGTGTAGAACACCATTACATATTTATAATTACATATTTTGTTTTTACAAGCTTTTATTTTTCTACTCAAGTATTTTGAGTGTTACTTTTGCAAATGCAGCTGCTGCTTCGACTGAACTGCATATTTGTTAAATATCCACTAAAACGCAGTATGTTTATGTTCATCAATTCGTAGCAATTTAAAAAAATATGCTGCTATATTTCTTTGATCTCTGAAATGCAGTTTTAATACGCTAGAAAAACTCTAGATGGTTTTCTGACATCAAATTTTTCTCTCTCTAACGGTTAACATTGTTATTAAAGCAATCTCTGTAAAAAAAAACTCAACCTGTAAGTACTTATAATAAGTATAATATTACAACAACGGGTTTATGAAATTGGTGCATTACAATTATAAATTATAACATTGTTTATCCTTAATCATCACATAAATTCCTAACGAATCATAATATTTAGACGTCCAGCTGTAACATTTAAAATGAAATTAATAGTCCATCAAATCTTTTGTTTCCATTCCGTATTGTTATGAAGTTTAATGATTCGGTATTCAGTTTTATACGGAAATAAAAATAATATTAATTTGTTTTGAGTACATGAGATCGGAACACGAAATACTAACAATTCAGACTTAATTATTATAATAATAACCCTTGATCATACATTTTTTATTGAAAGTTTATTCAATTGAATCTGTTGTCTTTCGTGATAAGTGATTTGATTTACTGTTGTATTGGTCAAGCTACAATTATTTGACAGCATATTTACAAGTCAGAGTAGGTATGGATCAGGGTGTCGAGAAGTATTTTAGGTTTCAAATATAAGGATGTAATAATGCCTATTTATGTATTTGATCATATTATCTGCCCAATGACTGGTTGGTGTTCATTTTTAATAGGTACTTGAACCATAATATTTATATCGACTTGAAGCTAAAGTCATAATCTATCTATGTATTTCAAGATATATCAAAATTAAAATCTGTGTTATGTACACAAACTTGGGTCCTGAATGTTTTGTAATACGTACATCTATACTAATATTATAAAGAGGAAAGATTTTTTTGTTTGTTTGTTTGTTTGTACCGAATAGGCACCGAAACTACTGGACCGATTTTAAAAATTCTTTCACTAATAGAAAGCCACATTATCACTGAGGAACATAGGCTACTTTTTATCCCGAAAAAATGCACAGTTCCTGTGGGACACGCGGATGAAGTCGCGGGCGAAGTGCTAGTGTTTTATAACTTAGTAAAGTGTAGCAAAAAATATAAAATAAACTAGACAAAATAATTATCCGAAATCGTCAACACGCGCCGCTGTAGCAGTAACTAGATAGTAATTA
Source organism: Thalpophila matura (assembly GCA_948465475.1). Taxonomy (NCBI): domain Eukaryota; kingdom Metazoa; phylum Arthropoda; class Insecta; order Lepidoptera; family Noctuidae; genus Thalpophila; species Thalpophila matura. The sequence continues at coordinate 8,886,189 of OX419185.1, read as the reverse complement.
GTACCTAACTGCAGTGACTGCAGTGAGACATTAGCTGATGAAATGATTCATATTATTATAGAATAATAATAATATTAATAATAATAATAACGGCAACACTGAACATGTGTCAACATTTTTTTAGCTCCGTACAATTTATTTTACATAAATAAATAGAGATCAAATACATATCATACAATACTACAGCAAGAAAACTCTGAAAAGCATAAATCAGTTAAAGGAAAATTAATCAGAACTATTTTGAAACAATATCCAAAAATGAACAAAAATTCCCCAATGACGTGTGTCAAAAGCGTCATCATCATAATTTATACAACATATCACCATGCATGAAAATTACGAAAATGAATCTACATAAAGAATGTTGACCAGAGCAGCCGCACGACGAGCACGCCCACCACCCCCGGACCCGCCGCTCAGCTCCGCCTCGCCGCCGCCGGAACCCGGATCACCAGTCACACCGGCGGCTGCAGTTGCGTCGAGCTCGAGCGACGAGTATTTTTCGCCGCCGACGTCGCCAACACCTGCACGTCGGCCGAGAAGAGGCCGGCCACCGAACGGCTTGGGATCTAGGGGCCAACCGGCCCCGAGCCGGGTCCCCGCTGCCGGTGGTTGTGTGCAGCGCATGAAATGGACTTCGCAAATTAACGAGAACGTCATGCGCGCATATTACGGGTCTACAGAGGGGGGAACTAACCTCACTGCGTATCGTGGTAGGATGCTGTCTCTGTTCCGGGCACTGGAACCGGCCGTCGACGTCTCGGCTCAACGACTCTCGGATCAGGTGCGGGTCATCCAACGCGATCACAGATTGGACGACGCCGCACTTGATAGGCTGCGCTTAGAGGCGCTGGGCAACCGTGTCGTCCCCACCCCGTCACAGACCGCGGTACAACCGCCAGTTGCGGACGTAATCCCACCGCGGTCCAATTGCGTGGATGAGGAGGAGGATGATAGGGTTGCGACAGTAAGTAGCCAGTGCAACGAACGACTGGGGAGCGCACTGGAGGATGCGATGCGGGAATTTCGAACCGCTCCTGTCGAGCTTAGGCCACGATTACCACGCTTGCCCATGCACAAAAAAAATAGGGCATTGGTGTGTGCCCTGGATTCGCTGCTTGATAATTACTTTGAAAGCAGCGAAGATCTCCTCGATACACATTCAATCTTGTATTGCGCGGCAGTTGCGGCATGTCGTGTAGCTAACGTCAAATTCCCTGACTGTGACAGAGCTACACGACCAAAATCAGCCGCACCAGCCTGGCAGTGCAGGATTGAGCGTCGTATCGATGAGGCCAGGGTACTCATTGGCAAGCTATCCTGCTTCAGGGAGGGCAATAACCGGCCTAGAGTGATGCGCTTTGTGAGGCGGGCTTTCTCGGGGAATGGAATCAGCCCTCGGGAATATATGTCCCGAGTCACAGAGCGCATCGACTTCCTGAAGCAGAAGGTTTGTGCATGGGCGAACCGTATTCGTCGGTATAAGCGACGGGTAGAGCGATATGTCCAGAATCGCATGTTCCAGAGCGATCAAAGGTGGGTATATAGAACTTGGGAGCGACCTGAACAAGGTGATGTTGATGTGCATCGCCCGGATGACGATGCCACAAATGCATTCTGGCGCGGCATCTGGTCGGTGCCCGTCAGTCACGCTGAGGCTGGCTGGATGCGTGATGTAGAGCGTGTGTGTGAACCTATACCAGAAATGGAGGCTATAATCATTACTCCACTAGACGTGGCCTGTGCGGTCCGCCCGATTCCAAACTGGAAATCACCGGGACCGGACGGACTGCACAATTTTTGGTTAAAATGGTTGCGTAGTTCACACACTCGCCTGGCATCGCAATTTCAGTCAGCCCTGGAGTCTGGGTCGCTACCACAGTTCCTTACAACAGGAGTTACCCACCTGCTCCATAAATCAGGTAGTCCCGCGGAACCTAAGAATTATAGGCCGATCACGTGTTTGCCGACGGTCTATAAACTTCTTACATCCATTTTGAGAGCAAAAATAACCACGCATGTCGAAATTAATTCCATTATGTCTACCTCTCAAAATGGATGTAGGAACGGGTCCCGCGGTACTAAGGAGCTGCTCCTCATTGATATGGCCATTAGCCAACAGGTTCGTCGATCCCGAAAGGATCTGTCGACATGTTGGATAGATTATAAGAAGGCCTATGACTCGGTGCCACATGCATGGCTCATGAGGGTGCTGGAGTTGTATAAAATTGATACAACTCTACGCGCCTTCCTGATGTCATGTATGGGGCAGTGGAGTACGGTTCTTCGCTATCCAGGATGTCGGCGGATTCGAGGGACTGATGAACCCATAAGGATTAAGCGAGGAATATTCCAGGGCGATAGTCTGAGCCCACTATGGTTTTGTTTAGCCTTGAACCCTCTTAGCACACTGCTGGAGGGTTCAGGGCTGGGCTACCGGTTGAGAAGAGGTGGTCAGGTAATATCCCACCTCCTTTACATGGATGATCTGAAACTCTTTGCCACCAACAACTTGCGACTGATGGAGTTACTGAAGATAACTGAAACCTTCAGTAACGCCATCAGGATGGAGTTTGGTGTGGACAAGTGTGCAGTCATGCATGTAAAGAGAGGAGAGATTATGGAATCCGTGGGAACCCAACTTTCGAATTCCATACAACTTAGATCCCTCTCCTCAACCGAAACCTACAAGTATTTGGGTATGTCGGAAGCGTTGGGCATCAATGGGCTGACATGAAGCAATCGTTGGGGGAGCGCTTCTTTGGCCGCCTGAAGAAAGTACTTAACAGTCTTTTGTCAGGCGGAAATAAGGTGCGCGCATTCAACGGTTGGGTCATGCCGGTCTTGATGTACTCTTTTGGCATACTCAAATGGACTCAGACAGAACTAGATGCCCTGGATAGGAGAGTCCGGACACTGCTGACCGCAAACCGGATGCATCACCCAAGATCCTCGGTCATGAGGCTGTACATCCCGCGGAAGTGCGGGGGCCGAGGCTTTTTAAACGCTAAGACCCTCCACAACCGTGAGGTGTGCAGTCTCAGAGAATATTTTCTCAAAGCCGAGGTGGGTATGCACCGGGATGTGGTCGCAGTGGACAAGGGGCTCACACCGCTGTCCTTGGCTAAAGAGAACTGGCGCAAACCTGTAGTGCTCAGTACTAATGATCGCAGGGAGGTATGGCAAAGTAAGGAGCTACACGGGCGCTTTTATCGGGCCCTTCATGGACCCGATACAGACTTCTTAGCGTCCGTGTCTTGGCTACGCTTCGGTGACCTCTTTGGGGAAACCGAAGGTTTTGTCTGTGCAATTATGGACGAAGTTATCATGACGAACAACTACCGGAGATATATTGTGAAGGACGGGACGGTTGACATATGTCGGGCATGCCACCGTCCGGGTGAGTCCATCAGACATATTGTTTCTGGTTGTTCTCGTCTGGCTAACGGCGAGTACTTGCACAGGCATAACCAAGTGGCCAGGATTATCCACCAGCAACTTGCTTTGAAATACCGCCTCGTGGATTCAGAGGTACCTTACTACAGGTATGTGCCCGACCCAGTTCTCGAAAATGAACATATCACGTTGTACTGGGATCGATCTATTATCACTGACAGGACTATTGTTGCTAATAAGCCTGATATAGTGATAATAGATCGAGTAGCGCGCCGCACGGTGATGGTCGATGTTACCATCCCGCATGACGACAACCTCGTAAAAGCTGAGAAAGAGAAACAAATCAAATATCTCGACTTGGCGCACGAGGTTGTTGACATGTGGGATGTTGACTCGGCTATCATTGTGCCGATTGTCGTATCGGCCAATGGCCTTATGGCCAAGAGCCTCGACCAACATCTCATGAGGCTCTCGTTAGGCGGCTGGATCAAGGGTCTGATTCAGAAGGCAGTTCTCCTCGATACGGCACGCATTGTGCGGAGGTTCCTATCTCTGGAGCCCTAACCACCGGTAGCTTGGACCCTGCTCCCCATATCGGTGGATCCCTATTTTTTGTATTTTTAAATGTTTTGTTTTTTATTTTATTTTTATATAATGAAATATTTAAAAATATAAACAATATGTGTTATAAATGAATAAATGGAATATTAATCATATTGTTTCTGGTTGTTCCCGTCTGGCTAACGGCGAGTACTTGCACAGGCATAACCAAGTGGCCAGGATTATCCACCAGCAACTTGCTTTGAAATACCGCCTCGTGGATTCAGAGGTACCGTACTACAGGTATGTGCCCGACCCAGTTCTCGAAAATGACCATGTCACGTTGTACTGGGATCGATCTATTATCACTGACAGGACTATTGTTGCTAATAAGCCTGATATAGTGATAATAGATCGAGTAGCGCGCCGCACGGTGATAATCGATGTTACCATCCCGCATGACGAGAACCTCGTAAAAGCTGAGAAAGAGAAACAAATCAAATATCTCGACTTGGCGCACGAGGTTGTTGACATGTGGAATGTTGACTCGGCTATCATTGTGCCGATTGTCGTAACGGCCAATGGCCTTATGGCCAAGAGCCTCGATCAACATCTCATGAGGCTCTCGTTAGGCGGCTGGGTCAGGGGCCTGATACAGAAAGCAGTTCTCCTTGATACGGCTCGCATTGTGAGGAGGTTCCTGTCTCTGGAGTCCTAACCACCGGTAGCTTGGACCCTGCTCCCCATACCGGTGGATCTCTATTTTTATGTTTTTAAATGTTTTGTTTTTTTTTTTTTTATTTAATTTTATACTTAATGAAATATTTAAAAATATAAATAATATGTATGAAAAATGAATAAAGGAATATTAATCATTTCATCTACCTATTATACAAAATAATATAGACATTCGCCACTACTTTGCCGAAACCAATTATAACTTACAAATCATTTTGCAAAGACTACATTTGCTTTAGTTTGCTTGAAAGTGCCTATAGTTCTCAATTACTTATTCATACTTACATAACACCAATTACTGAGGTAGGTATATCTAAATAGATACAAGGTTATCGAGTATCTATGCAGTAGTATCTTTTTAGATATTCTAATTCTAATTTCATATGATTAAGAAATTTCATAACCAATAAATAATACTTATGTTTCAGGATAAAGTAGTTCTGCTCTCAACCTCTTAATGACAGTTATTTCGAACTTAAATGTAGCAACACCTATCGGGTCCAGCTTGATTCAAGGACTATGTTTAAAAGCCATTGTTTTGCAATTCGTGATTGTAGAGTAGGTACCTATGTGTAATCTATTGATCGATTACTTCCATCTCCATGTGAACATTTGTAATTCTGTTTGAAACAATCTATACATGTTGGATCATTCTAAGTAATGAACCTGAAAATATACCTAACGGTTTTTTGCGTAACTGACACACATAAATCAATGCACTAAATAACTGTATTGAATGCAATTATATTAAATTGATTGCCGATTGAATTTCAGTGCTGTCAAAAGTCTAAAACGGGCATGGAGTAACCGCGATATTTACTCCGTAGGAGTAACTATGTCAGGCTATGGCTATAAGTATTCACACATTTTCGTGCTAATTAGTGGTTTTTAACAAGTAGGTTTTTTGTATAGTCGATTCTTGTAGCATTAGCAATCATGAGCTACGTTCATTGACCATTCGAAAATTGCGGTCAATTGACCATAAGAAAATTGCGGCTAATGCATCCAGCTGCTGCGTCTTTTTAAACAAAAATGTACAACTAGGCCGATATTTGAACGGCCTTTTATTAAACCATATAAATAAAATGAAAGGAAATATGAATCGTAATAATTTTGGTAATAACCTAAACAATTAAATTATTTTGCGCGTCACGGTATACCTACTACAAGGTAAAATATTACATTCACTTATTATTATAATTAGGTTAGATATTTGATATTTGACTACTAAGTCATGTAGTGCTTCTAACATTTGACTATGCTCGACGTCCTTCCTCTACCTAGTTTTAATTACATAGGGAAGGCAATCTACTTTTTATTTTATTGGCCATAGACTTTTTGTTACAAAGCACTTCCCTAAGCAGTGAACGCATTCTAACCTTGGTAACATATATTAGAATAAATCCGGCACGTGTATGTACAGTGCAGTGATCTAAATTACAGTACGCACAATTATTTACTATTCAACATTCAAATGGTCTCGGGTACAGATTGGACTAGCCCACCGCTTCCTGTGAATGTCGTAAGACTAGTGGAATTCATTATCCATGTAGCAAAAGGATGGGCAGCATTCGCTTATGTACCATTAACATTGTAATGACACACGCGCATTGGTTCATTATACCTACTTACATATATTATTTACTGACCTTATTCCACAACACCAGTCTGTGAACAGCATCGGTGATCAGTGATCCGTCTGTCACGTGTATCGTTAAGGCAAGGATCATAATATGCCAAGGACCTAAAACAATCCGGTACCTTAACGTGTAAACTCAACACCAACCAGGCGCGGTCCCAGCCGAAGATTTTGGGGGTCATACCGCAGCTGAAGACTTTAGGGGGGGTCATACCGATTAATGCCGACGTGATATACCGTGAATTACCGTGTTTGGCGCATTTGTGTACGATTTTGGGGGGGGTCGTGACCCCTGTGACCCCCCCCTGGGACCGCGCCTGACATCAACTCAGTCCTATGCAACGTAGTTTCAAACCTTTACTACTTGCATTAGTTGATAATTCAGCTATACAGGCTGACCGGACTTATCGAAGGAGCCATTCAGTAATTAAATCTCGTTCGATTGAATTCAGGAACAATATTTTAATCGCAAAAACAAAAACTGTTCCATAAAAATTCACTCACACACTCAATCACTCGACATTGTGTCGAGTCGAGTATGGAACGGCCGATGAATGTTTTTGCGATTTCAGTATTGTTCCCGTATTAAATTGATCGAATACTAAATACCCTTCTACAATAAGTCCCTTGTTAAACCAGCACCCAGTATACGACAACGTAAGTGGGTAGAGTTAGTAGAGTACACTTCCAAAGAACATAAAATGCCCTAGCTTATTGTTCTAAGAAGATGTCAACACTACACTATATTATTTCCTCAAATCCACTCACCGGTTGACATTTGAGTTACTTGCTGACATGAAAATTGCACTTAATTTGATTTAATGCTTTATTCTTAACTTGATAACTACATAATACGAGAACAATAGACTACGCAACAACTAGGGATGAAGACAGTGATTTATGTGGAGTAACTCTTTCATGTGACGGGTGTAACACAATAGTTTGTAAGTATAAAAGGATTTCATTCCTGTAATCAGTCTGCAATCAAACTATATAATAAATATTAGGCACGACTAATATCCTAATTCTAAAAGCTTGATCAGTAAATATTCTGTCGGATACCATGACACCCGTTATTACAGGAGGACAACAAAAAAAAATAGTACCTAATCATATCACCTGATATGAGATCTGATAGCAGATTAAATTGAATAGCTGGTCAAAAACTAAGACTTAGCTTTTGAAAGGCTTAACTGAGTAAACTCCATAGAAGCCAGTGTATACTGGCATGAATATAGATTCTAAACCGGTTTACTGTTTTATTATATCACGGTCTCGCCCCATATCACATTTATTTGACTTGGGTAGTTAGACACCGCTTGTATTTCACGCTTATGAATAACGCCATGTCGAGCTGTGTTAGTTTGTGAAACTGTCATGTCATGAATGCTAATCTATTAATTTAACTGTCTTTGTCTTGTTTAGTGCCACGGCCTCTACAAATATACTAAAACACGTATAAAACAGTACATTTATATGACAATAAGGCTGATTAAAAATGCATGTTGTGTAATAACATTGTCGTAGTGGCTGAGAGATTGGCTGCTGCGCAACGTGTCGCGGGTTCGATTCCCGCATTGCACATAGGTCTGGCTGTTTGTGTATGTGAAATTTGTGTTTGTAAACGCACCCACGATACAGGAGAAATCCTAGTGTGGGGCAACGTCTTTTATTAAAAAAAAAAAAAAAAAAAAAAAACTAATGATGAACTAGTTTTATTAGGTAGTAACTATAGTTACTACCTAATAAAACTGGTACCTAATAAACATATATATGTAAATGCTATGTAATTAATTACATAAACTTACTGATTGAACTCTTTTTTATTATAATCTAGGATAATTAATTTAATCCTTGAAGATGGTGTGATTTTTTTTTTTACAAATCGAGATCCAGATCCACCCTCCGTGCCTGGGAAAGAATACAGTAAAATTTGTTATTTTTTATATAAAAACATAAAAAAGAATCACAATAATGTTATGTGTGAAAAAGTTTCAGAAGTCGATCCTTTGATTTGCTATGATTTGAGATAGGGTTGCCAGATGGTCTTATACCTAAAGGAGGACGTTTCTATATTATTTGTCCTTCCGTCCTCCTTTAACTACTGTATGTCCTATGTATGTTCTCCATTTTTTCGCTAATTAATGCGCAATGGAGCAAAGAAAGAAAGAGATTCAATGTGGCGTCAGTAACTTCTTCAGATTTTTGGAGCCTAATACAATGAAGCGCACAAGGTGCTCAAAAATATACTATATAGTTAAATATAGTATATTTTTGAGAAAATAGATGAAAAATTATATACCAACGGCCATTTTTTATAAAAGAAGAAAATAAAGAAATATTTTTTTAATGTCATTGTGAAATAACTGCAGCTGAAGTGGCCAGTTGCTTTTTTAAGGGAAATTATAAGTCTAGCCACAAAATTATTTATTAGACACGTGATTAAACTTCTAATTTTATAACTAAGCAACGGAAAAATAACATAGCCTTTAATAAACTAATTCGTCTTTTTTACAATGCCTACTAAATATTCTATAGAAAGCGTCAAGTAAAGATCATCAATTATTGTGACTTGTCCTTCTTATTTATGCATTGCCACCTAATTTACTAACTCGGCCACGGATTTTACACCTCGTCACCATTTTACGTTTTACAGCTTCCACGCAATGTCCTCAAAAAAATATAATTCAAGCTTCTACAGAAAGCATCATTTATTATAACTTAGCATGTAAAATAATACATCATATTCTTTTATCGTGAAAATAGCCACTGCATGATTTGGCGCGAGTACGCGAGACGACAGCGACCGGCCATTTGCACCAATCAGAGAGCGCCATTCGACTCATGTGACGACGAGTTGAGTTGTTCACGTGTAATTGTTTAGGAAGTGACTCCGCGACCGCCGCCGTGACCTGAATTTGCAGCCGCCGCCGGTTGCTAAATTGGCAGCCGGCGCTGACATTAGAAAAAAAGCGGTAAATGGGGTTGGCAATTTGGCATAATTAAAAAACTATTTCATGTTTCATTTGAGTAACATACCTAACTAGTGTCCAAGAGCGAGCGAAGCGAGCTCGGGAATTGGGACACCCCGACACGGACAATTTAGGTTCGAAGTCAACCCGTCAACCCCTTCGTGTTAGGTTACTTTTAACCTTGCAGACAGAAATAGGAGCCCCGCTACGCGGGGCTCCGTCGACCACCTCCCTCCCCCTTGTAAGTCAAAAAATAAAGTCTTTTATTTTGTCTCTCCTCAATAGTTTCTGATAATATTAGTGGCCAATATACCGACTATTTGATGACATTTTTAGCAAAATTTTGACGATCAATTAATTTGGGATGAGTTATATTTTAAACGTACTGAGTTAAAAATTTAGAAGCTAAATAAATATATTTTTTGATGTCATTTAATAGTATTTCAGAAGTTTACTGTTAGAATGCATGCTACAAATTTAGATGCTAAAAAATAATCATTACGCTGAGTTGTATTTAGAGTGGTTTACATAGAAGATTATTAGTGGCTAAGATAGTATTATTTAGATGCTCGTTAATTGTGGCTGACTTAGTCATTTAGAAGGCAACATACATTTTTAGGGGCGAATAATGATATTAAAAAGAAGCCTGTTTAATTAGCACCCCTTTTTTAATGCGTTATCCAACTAAAAAGTTTGTACGCAATATAATAAATTGATGAAAACATATTTTCGACATAATTTTGTATTAAATAGGATTATAATATAAACATGGCTAGGAGGAGAGAGTAGGTGTTAAAGTATCAAGTTGCCGTTTTAATGTACTAGGCCACCTACGTTAAACCCGCAACTTCATAAACACACTATTATGTTAACGATTTAAAAAAAGTAGATAGAAAAGAGTAATTGGAGATGGTGAACAATTCGGATAATAGCTACACTGGCCTTAGCTAGCCATTTTTAATCGAATTCAAAAAAACAGGAGGTTCTCAATTCATCGGATTTTTTTTCAGCGATATTCCTCGTGGACCAATTTCAATGATTCTTTTTTAATTAGAAAAGGGCTACCTTAGGATTAGTCCCTATTTAAAGACAAAAATATTATTAATATTTAAAATGGGGGCTGAAAATGCATTGATGTCTTTTTAACGAAGTTCGTTCCCTTTATTATTTGGCATTTAAATATTTCTAACTTATTGTAGGCAATCAAATTGCAATACGCTTACATTCATACCGACACGAGGCAAAGATTTGACGCTGACTGTACAACTTTATTACATTATAAAGTTGTACAGTCAGCGTCAAATACAGGGTGGCAGGTTAGACAGTGGAAATATTTTAAGGGGTCATTGTACTCATCATTATGAACAACTTTTACTATGGGACCAACCCTGAAATCGCGAAAAAAATATCAGCTATTCCATACATTTATGTTCACATAACTCAACAAAATGCTGAACAGCTGATTTTTTTTTCGCGATTTCAGGGTTGGTCTTATAGTAAAAGTTGTTCTTAATGATGAGTTCAATGACCTCTTAAAATATTTCCACTGTCTAACCTGCCACCCTGTATATCGCAGCAGACAAGGCAATAAAAACACATCATAACACTCTGACCCTATTGTCAGAATAGTTCGTAAATTATAGCTTGATCTCTGTGACAGATGTCAAATACGTACATTTTTAGTTCATTTTGACATTAGGTATTTGTTTGTATTTGACATCTGTCACACAGATAAAGCTATATTTTACGAACTATAAGACGGGCTAACGCCTCTGACAATAGGGTAAGAGTGTTAAGATGTGTTTTTATTGCCTTGTCTGCTGCGATATATTAGACGCTGACTGTACAACTTTATTACATTATCTTTGCCTCGTGTCGACATGAACGTAGGCGTATTGCAATTTGATTGCCTACAATTAAGTTAGAAATATTTAAATGTCAAATAATAAAGGGAACAAACTTGGTTAAAAAAACATCAACGCATTTTCATCCCCTATTTTAAATATGAATAATATTTTTTTCTTTAGATAGGACTAATACTAAAGCAGCCCTTTTCTAATTAAAAAATCATTGAAATTAGTCCACGTGGAATATCGCTGAAAATATAAAAAAAAGATTCCGATGAATTGAGAACCTCTTCCTTTTTAGGGTTCTGTAGCCAAATGGCTAAAAGCGGATCCCTTATAGATTCGTCATGTCTGTCTGTCTGTCTGTCCGTCCGTATGTCACAGCCACTTTTTTTACACAAAAATAGAAAAAAAAAACAATAAACTTAGGGGGTTCCCGATACTTAGAACTGAAACTCAATTTTTAGGGTTCCGTACCTCAAAAGGAAAAACGGAACCCTTATAGGATCACTTTGTTGTCCGCCGTCAGCCACCGGACCATAAGTGGAGCCATCTGCTCATAGATGGCGCCATTGGAAGTATGCAATAGCGCCATCTATGATCATATTTCGGAACCCTTAGGGCGCGAGGCATACTCGCACTTGTCCGGTTTTTTTTTATCAAAGCCATATGTGTTGGGTATCTATGGATAGGTCTTCAAAAAACACTTTTTTAACAAAAAATAACCGACTTCAAAAATCCACTACAAAGAAAATAATAATTTTGGTTTCGGAAGTCGGTAGCTTTGGTTTTTGTTTGCTTTTTTTTGCCACCGACTTCCGAAACCAAAATTATTATTTTCTTTGTAGTGGATTTTTGAAGTCGGTTATTTTTTGTTAAAAAAGTTTTTTATTTTTCCCTTTTTAGTTCTTTATCCCGTGTTAGATTACTTTTACGAATTCGTTCAACAGTAAATCTTCTACGGAGTGTGTACATTTATGCCTATAACTTTGTACATAGGAATGATTACATAATGTATTATATACTAAAACCTTCCTGAAAGTATGTAAATTACGTTAGTGAAAACCCCATCCAAATCGAATCAGTAGTTTTTGAGAAAATCGCGCACATACAAACATACATACATACATACATACATACATACATACATACTTACATACATACATACATACATACGGGACGAATACAGAACCTCCTTTTTTGAAGTCGGTTAAAAATGATATTGAGGTTTCTATTTTTTTTTTCTAAACTGAATAGTTTGCGCCAGAGACACTTACAAAGGGGTAAAATGTGGGTCCCCCCCCTGTAACATCTAAAATAAAAGAATGATAAAACTAAAAAATATATATGATGTACATTAAGTACCATGTAAACTTCCACCGAAAATTGGTTTGAACGGGATCTTAGAGTGTAGTTTTTTTTAATACGTCATAATGTTAATACGTCTTCTTGGTTACCTACCTACATAAATCTTGAGAGATAGAATGGTAACCACGAAGTTTAACAGTAGAGAAATAAGAACTACAAAGGCTTAAATATATATAGCTATAATTATTAATTAGGTATGTTTATGTATTAAAAACTATATTATTCTTGAATATGAACAGAAAAAGGGATTAGAAAATTAAATTTAATATTACCACGATTTGATAGACGTTACAAAGATTTTCCAAACTTACACTGTTAAAAAACAATCATAGAAGATTAGGTAGATACCAGCTTGTTTTTATTATAAACTAATTAATATAGCCCAATCTATGAATAAATCCTTTTTATTTATAATCCACACCATATTATCTATAATAATAAAATGCTTTGTCCTGACTGACTGACTGACTGATGGATCAACGCACTGCCTAAACCGGTGGTCGTAGAAACGTGAAATTTGGAGGACGTATTCCTTATATGATGTAGGCATCCGATAAGAAAGGATTTTTAGAAATTCCACCCCCAAGAGGGTGAAAAGGGGTGACAAAGTTTGTATGGGAAAACGTGTTTACTTGGTCTGATCAAATTTAAACTTTAAATTCTTAAATATAGAGTTCAAAATTCAATTGGTTAGAGCACTGAGCAAGGACTTAAGTTGAATGCCCATTTACCCAAGCCGAACGCGTGGAAAGAGCCGACAGAACCGAATTTTTGAATTCTTTGTATGAAATCCTATGAAACCTCGCCCAGCTATCCGCACCGAATCGGAAGAATTTGGAAGGTCCTCAAAGTTCTGATGACGTCTTAGAATTTACGAAGCGAAGCGCCTGGTATGCCTAAGTAAGGAAAATGACACATTTGTTTTCATACTATTAAAGGAACATGCTGTATCTAGCCTATTCTATATCTGTGTTAGATTCGGTTACTTCAGTGTGCAAGGCTTTCGGTTCGGTCGGCTCCTTCAGCGCGTTCGGCTCGGATAAATGGGCGTTCAACTTTAGTATTAAAAATATGTGACGAACTATTCCGAATTCAAATAGGTATAAAATTTTAATAAAAAAATAGTTTACATTCGAAATTCAACTTCGTCTGCTCTTGAATATTTAAATCAAAAAGTTTCATTACTTACCTTGATTTCCTTCCAAAATCCTACTATCCTACTAATATTATAAATTAATGTGAAAGTTTGTGACGATGTATGGATGTTTGTTACTCTTTCACGCAAAAACCACTGAACGGAATTTGATGAAAATATACAATAATATAGCTTATACATAGGTTACCTTTTATCCTGATCTAAGCTTTCGCCCGCGGCTTCGCCCGCGGGCGAAAGCTAGTTCTCAATAAAATTTAAAAATTCTCACTTTCTTTTGTTTTAAAATATTTTAATTTTGTCAACTTCGCTTCATTTTACAAATTAGATAATTATCTACATATGTAATAAATAACATTATGGTCTCTTGTATCCTAGTTTTACGTTTACCAAAACATTCATTACAAGGTAGGTTTACTGAGGAATTTCCACGAGTTGTAATAGTCGATGTAGAATGTTTAATTTATATAGTTACATATTGAAACTAAATTCTCATTAAAGGGCACTTTTAAGTGAGAGGATGATGAGATTGAATACAAACTGTGCATCGTTCTCGTATTTTGTGCGTCATCATCATCTCAGCTGCGGAAGCGTCCTTGAACTAAAGTAAAAGTTGGTCACGTCACACGTGCCACGCTAGGTCATTATCAGGCATTTGTTTTTGACATACACGCCTAAACAAAGGTGTGAATAAAGGCGCCATTCCATTATGCAAGTTACTTGCATACAAGTTGCAAGTTGTATGCAATTTGTATAGTTGCAACTGAACTTGTTTGCAAGCTGTGGTTTCCACTATACAAACTGTATACAACTTGCAACTTGTATGCAAGTACCTAACTTGCATAATGGAATCACGCCTTTACGACCCAATTTGACATCCGATCTGTTAAGATGATCCGGACGAGTCTCAACAGATTGTCACATGAATTGTCAAGTTGGGCTAATTATTAACGTAATCAGTCGGGACTCACCCGGATAGGCTCTACAGATTGGGTCGTTCGTACTATTAGTGCAGAATCAGCGGCAGCTTCACGAAGTAGCAAGTGTTGTGAGACGGTGGAGACAGCAGGTGGCTGACTCGGTGGCTCAGGACCTGAGTTTTGTAGTGTTTGGAGATGGTCGTCGTTAGGAATAGGCGATCAGGAGGGACTATTGAAGATCCCTGTTTCGTGTTAGTCCAGTCTCTCAAGAAGTTATAAAAAACACTAAGTATTATTTGTTATTTAAAGTTACTCTAAATACAACTTTGGACGAGTTTTGGACGACCCGGGGGGAACTTGAGTTTTATAGCTGCTGAAAACCAACAAGTTGGGGCGAAATTTTATTATATCAGCAATACTAATGCCCGTTTTCACTAACACTAGGAGACACTTAAATGGTAATGCCTAAATATTAAAAGGAGTTACCTAGCGCATTTCACCAAACACTAGGCGATAACTATGGAAGTCCATAGTTATCGCCTAGTGGTTGGTGAAATGTTTTTCTGCGCTAGGTAACTCCTTTTAATATTTATAAATTACATTTAGATGTCTCCTAGTGTTAGTGAAAACGGGCATTAGACTATATTTAGAGAGAAAACACGAGTATTAGTAGGTATTAGTATAGCGTCGCTGCGCCTACAAAAATCGCTGTTTTTTTTTCAATTGTAGGTAACTTAAAACAACAGTTTGAGACAAGTGTAATGCATAACAAGTGTTTTCGTTTGCTAAATATGTAATTATGCACGCGCGTGTTAGGAAATAAAAATCTGGGGCAATAGGTCACCGGTCATTTAGACAGCAAAAAAATAAAGCATTCAATCCAATGTCAATGTTGCTACGCTGTGTAAGCTTGCATTATCGATATCCTTTTATCTTTTGTTATATTGAAAGTTGACTCTAAAATTCTAGACAATAGGCGTCTAAAATTAAATTTAGGAAATTCTAGACTTTTGTGTAATTCGGTAGATTAATGTTTTTAACGCGGAAATCGATAGATATAATAATAAAAAATAACTGTAGTCAAATCTGTAACTAGTTGACCTAGACCTAATCCGACAAATTCAATTACAATATAGTAAACTCAAATCTTATATATAACGTAACTAAACGGTTTATTTTTGTTTCAGACCGCGACGCAATGAGGAGGCACATCGTAGTCCTGTTGGCTTACATAGCCACAACGAGTGCTACGCTTGAAGTAGTCAACCAATGGACCTTGATGCAATTCGACTTTCCCCCTGACCCTGTGCTCTTAGAAAAATTCCAACCCGAGAACACCGTCCCGACTGGTCTTGAGATAGGCTGGGATAGACTGTACCTGGGCATTCCACGGCTGAGGGCGGGAGTACCCGCCACTTTAGCGTGGATACCTCGGAGTTTGCCGCCAGGCGTCAGTCCTGTTCTTCAGGTAAGATGAAAAACAACTTTCTTTTATTACACCATAAAATCATTACGCATGCGTGTCACTGTGATTGTGACGTACCTATCATAAATTGAATTGTTTCATTTTTTTTTTATAAACACTTAATGGGTTTAATGGTCAAAATGTATAGGAGCAAAATTAACTTACCTCGACCTCGATGGCTACAGTGGTATTCGTGACATATCACGCCGTTACCGAGGCCAGTTAACTTAGATTTTACAATTACTGACACCGAACCTGGCTTAATAGTTTCGTTAAATGGTAACATTAATTCTCAAGGGATTGTACGTACATTTCTTGTGAAATTAGAACCAGTGTCATCAATCTTCATTACGTCATGATGCATGCTCTCGATATCTGTACAAGTCGAGCTTTAAATTCAAAATCGATTCGATCGATTCGAGTCTTTAAGTTTATCTGAGTCCCGTCAAGATCATGTCGAATTTATCTGTTAGTTAGATTAGCTATAACATATGAGAACACTACTAGTATAAATTTTGTATTTCATACTTAGTTTTAGAGCAATTTAAATAGGTGTAAAACTTTTCTGTTTTCCTAGAGATAAGAATTCACAAAAGTATCTAACATGCATTATAATAATACCTATTTGGGTTGCCGGTATACTTGGTTACTAGATTATATTGTTGCTAATAGTTATTTCAACATAAATTTTCTAAGACATAATCGATGTTTACCTACTTTGTACTAAGCACCTTAACATTTATGAAACAAGTCATGTTTTGTGTACAAACAGCTAGTTATTTTATAAGCTTTGCGATATTGAAGTATAATCACATTTTATGTGTGTGTGTAGTTGTGGTAGATACTTGATATGCAACTTAGGTAATAAATGTGGTTGAAATTCAAAGAATTGGGCTAGTTAGCTAGAGCAGTGGAAGCGGCCTCGACTTCCAAATCGCAGGTCGTGGGTTCTAATCCCTGCAGCATGCGCACACTTTGTACAATTTGTTTCATCATCACAGCTCTAAAAAAAGGTGAAGGATTATTTCAAATCGTGGTGTCTTCAAGTTGCGAGTGAATCGGTTTTTTCTACGCGAGCGTGCTCCATCGTAGTCCGCATCAGGCGAAATGGCGGTTAAACGCAAGTCTATATAAAAAAAAAAGGAAAGCATAGTGAGGTAATCGGCATGTCCTTGAAGCACAAATTCGAAGACCTGACGTCCAGCAACCCGCACTAGGCCCACCAGGTGACTTGTGTCCCAGCAGTGGGAACTTTATAGGCTGATTATGATATAACGCTATGGGTTAGTCAGTTAATTAAGCTTTTTGCGGAAAGCTCATAAATTCTCTATCTGAAGAAAGAAAATTTGTTTAAGTTCTAAGCATGAAACCGTTGTATATAGTATTAATATACAATTTACCTATTATAGTCAGTATAAAGTAAATACATAATTATGATAAATCGAATAATGCTAAATCCGTGGTTGTGACTCATTTCTTAGAAACGTTAGTATAATGTAGTGTTCAACTATTTAATTATATACTATATCTCAACCCTAATCAGCGTTTAATTTCTCCTATTAACATTATAATGTCCAGTACAGATTTGACCTATCTAGACTAGGTATCTAGTAGATATTTTATTATGTGTATATGTAGCTTAAAAGTCAAGTCTCTATGCGAGCCTGAGAACTTGGCATTAATTTTTATACGGAATGTCAAGCACTCATAACTAATTACGACACGATATAGTTTATCGGATAAGATTATGACTTTGTCGGGAATCTTAGCTATTCAAAGACATAAAAGCCTAATACGATCATGTGTACGAAATAAATTTTACGGAAACAAGTTGCAGTATTAGGATTTCAACTTTAAGTTGCACAATTGCTTCGCAGAACTTGTGTCGCCTTCGAAAGCTGAGTTTGTGTAAATACGTTCACGCTGACAGTTCAGGCTGACCTAGTTAGTTTCCTTAATCTATTTTAAGTTTAGGAATTCTGTGGTTAGTAAGTGGCTAGTCAATATAAGATGGAATATATTTGTATAAAATGGATCTGCTTCAAGGCAAAGTACGCACAACTTCTATCTGCCTTTAGATGCCTGCCTTAATGATTCCGAAGGTGGTGAAGTGATGACGAGAACTACTCGTACTAGTAATGAAAAGTAGCTCCACTCAGATAATAATAACCGGATCTGTCGAGGTTTCGAAATGTGAATTGAATTTCGTGCCAAGGGGGTAATCCAAATGTTTGAAGGTGTTCAAGTCTATCAAATATCTGTACAATATCACAGTATAAATACTTTTATGGTGTTAGCCAATAATTAGCTACTGCTAGTCCGTCTGACGTCAAAATATAAACTTAGAAACCTTAATAAGTTGGATTGCTTTAGGTAATTGCCTCTTTTCATGCTGACTTTGTTTTAGTAGATAATAGGTACTTAATTATATAGTTTATAGCAGGAATTAGAACTATAAAATGTTTATGTTGGTTAAGCATGGCCAGTTGATGTTATAGTTTGATATGCTAATAGATATAACTATAAAACTTTTGTTGTTTGTTAAAGTTTAATAACTATGGTTTTCCAGTTTTAGTAGGTATCAACTAAGTTCCGATAAGTTGATTAATATTTCCTTTCATTTCAATATGGTGAGCTAGAGAATTGCCAATAGTAAAAGCTTCATGTTTATAAAGCATGCTACATTTATGTGTGTATGTGTATATATGCCATTATATAAGGCGAATCACACACCGCCCCGCGCTACGCTGCGGGGTGGCGTGGCGACAACAAAAATCCCGCGCGTGAATGCGTTTTCAGTGTGTTGCACTATGCGTGATTTCTATACAAATACAGGTACTTACTTGCAAATAACGGAACATCACGCGCCCTACACTGCGTGCGTTCCGTTATTTGCAAGTGTGTCCCCTACACAGTGTGCGAATCGCCTAATGTTCGTAAATGTTTTATTACCTACTTAGTGTAGCCTCCGCAACTTATGATCACAGTTTATTTGCAATACTGTGCCTTAGCAATATCAATCAAAATCGCATAAAAACTACATTAAAATGTGGACGCGCTTCATTACGTTCAAACGACATGTAAACAGAGAAAAAAGTTTATTCTATTTTCCGGGAAGAAAACAGTGTTTTTTTATACATTTTCCTGTACCACTTAAATCGATCGAACCGGTTGTACTTAGAAGGTAGCCGTATAACCATTTGTGAACTATCGAAGCGTATATGGCAAGCATGTGGTTGAACTGAGTAACTTTAATAAATGTTCCGTGTCGGAATTAGATAACGCAGGCCATGTTATACTTATTACAAATACTTGCTTTACTCGTAAGGTATACGGGAAAGCGTGAAGGGCGAATAGTTTGCTGTGTTGGCCTTGACGAGCTGCGGTCTGTGACACTGATGTGCGACACTCACGTTTTGGCCAACGTACCTAGTTTATTGTATTTATTTCATTTACCACATTTATTATAAGTGTAAATAACAGACTCGTAGCTGCTTTGTTTCAAATATACCTACCTATACTTTTTTTGGTAAACGTGTGCAGATGTAGTTTGCTGTCCATTTTATTTAGCAACAAAGCACTAATAATAATGTTTCCAGTCATTATATAACACGGATGATAGTATAATACAATGCTTATTTTCCACTACGCAACATAGGTTTCCAAAAACTTAACGTCATCCCACAACACAACGATGCTAGTGCTGTTACAATTTAATGCAAAAGACGTTAAGAAATCTCTATAAATGTGTGTCCGTTTCTAGAATTTTAGATTCAAGAGAGAGTTTGTCTAGAATTACTTATAGGGTTACATAAAAGATGTGACTATCGCTATTGAATTTAAGCACAAACGCAGCTTTCCAATGCGACACTACGTAGAGCGGTTACGTAATCTGGAATAGATATTACTGAATCTGCATAATATTAATTATTAAGAGAAATGCGGGCGGCGTCTAGTCCATACAAACACATTCCTGTGTTTAAGCCCTAGATTATGGCACTAGATAGAGCAAATATTTTTATATCATACGCGTCAACACCTACGCTGGACGAATGGCCAAAGCAAATGCACTCTTAAAGACAATAGAATTGATCGCTGAATTCATTTCTGTCACATTTTATTTATATGCATGTAAATTCTCATTGCGATGCCAACAACATTATTCATCCTTTGTTCGCTTGCTTATTTGTATGCCGCCATCGAAAAACTGCGATGTCAATAAATGACATTTTCCCATTTAGCGATACGTTGAAGGGAATCAAATCAATGGCCAATGTGGTAAATGAATACCAATCGTTGTTGACATAGTATAGTAGCCGCGGGTACCGGTTTTGTAGATTATAATCAGCAGAGTTTTTGCTGCAAAACTTTTTAATTGACGTTTAGATATATTTTATCAACGACTGATTTTTTTTATTAGGTACGACACTTAGTATTTTTCAGTAGCGTAAAATTAAATAAGTTTATTGTTCTAAATAAATATAAGATATCACGATATCATTCTTATCTCTATATCAACAAATCGAATATCCCCGGATTCTGAATGACTGAGTGACTTGAATCACTGATCACAGTGATCACTGATCAGTCACTCTGTTGTCAAATGAAAGTTGGTTGTTGTGATTTAATTAACCAAAACATATAAATCTCAAGCTTTAACTTTGGCTACAGATTAAATTACTTAGGTTTTTAGTAACTATAACTAGAAACTATTGATATCTACAACTGTTATTTTTTTACTACTTACC
Organism: Thalpophila matura; assembly: GCA_948465475.1. Taxonomy (NCBI): domain Eukaryota; kingdom Metazoa; phylum Arthropoda; class Insecta; order Lepidoptera; family Noctuidae; genus Thalpophila; species Thalpophila matura. The sequence goes on along the minus strand of OX419185.1, from coordinate 8,865,403 downwards.
TATGTCATTGTCACTTTTATTCCAAATATTTTCTGTTTCCAGGCATACCCCGACTGGTCATGGCACACGGCAGGCCGAGGCGACATCAACTGCACGGGTCTGATCTCCGTGTACCGCGTGCGCGCTGACCGCTGCAACAGACTCTGGGTCTTGGACGCCGGAGTAGTCACCAGTATCGATGACTTCAGGAGAGTCTGCCCACCCAAGATCCTCATATTCGACATGGCTACCGACCGTCTGGTAAGTCTAACAAAATTTTAATTTTACAGTCACGCAAAGCTCCGCATGAAAATTATCTCAGTCGGAATAATTAAAAGTTTGAACTTTAAACCTACGGAACTTGCATAATTGTATTATTTTTAACAATGAGAAAATTTAATTTATCAAGGACATTTTTAGTCGTCAGTTCTGTGTAGTCTACAGTTGTCGCATCTGTTAAACCCACATTCATCTTAACTTATCTCAATCTAAAATTTTCAGTAAAATGTTGTTTTATGGAAAAAGTCACTACGTTTAAATTTGTTCGATGTTTCTTGAATACATACCTAAATAAACCTATGTATAAAACTTCCTATTAGTACGCGACTTGTGCGGTCTTGTATCGGTTATGTAAAGATTGTCGGATAATGAATGTAACTAAGTTTTTAATTAATTGCTTTAGGATTAATATACATGACAAGTATGAAGTTCCGTGTTCCTGACTTCCTGGATGGCAGTAATGCGTTTATTGCTCTAAAACTTTCCCATAAAACATGATATTATGATTTTATTGCCACACGTGAGTCCGGAACACAGAACAGAATGCAGAATCGCAGATAATTAAATTTAGGCTTGCTTTTATTCTTGCAATATTGTTTAGTTTTATTTATTTTGTTCCTAGATACTATGTACTAAATAAATTAATAAAAAAAAATTACAGACATACGCATTAGATACCTACCCACAACATGACGTTAAAGTTACAGATTATTATGCGATAGGTACCCATGCCATGGTAAGATTAACTTGTGTAACACAATTTATAATTATAACACAAGTTGTGTTATAATTATAAGTTTATGTGTCGATATGGATATATTAGAAGAAGATAGGTAGTCTTTGTTAAATGTAAAAAAAATGATCTTTATAATTAACGGTAAATCAGGGAGTTTGCTTATAGTAGTCAGTCTCTGGCTTCGAATATTGTTGACACTTCCTTGTCTGCCGGAATTTGTTTAATAAATCAACTGTCTGAGGACTATGTTAGGTTGGATTAAGCAGGAAGTACCTTCTCTCCATAGATGAAAATTATCAAAGGCTAGTTCTTAAATAAGAGTAAGTAGTAGGTAAGTATATTTAAATGCAACTTATTACATGCGTGACGTTTGGGGCCAGAAAATGTGACGCCCATTCTTCTATGAAAAAAAAAACGGAATCACACGTCTATAACACCTACGTAAGCAGTAACCTGTATATTGTACAGCTTTGGCCAATTATTTTAAAAGTGCTTAATCAAGCATGCATTGATTGTGAAACAGGAACTAATTAAAGTCGTGCCGGAGCTTATCTTAATTTGTCACCAAGAAGTTGCTCAGCTACTAGAAACATGCAGATATTCAAGTAACAAGTAAAACTGTCTATTTATCAATCTTAGAATATAAACGACTTACAATTTGCAACATATATTGTGCTTTTCTTTGCGCCATTTAACGGTTATATTTTGGCATGAATGTCACTCATTTAAGTATTTTAAACAGTTAGTGAGGAATTTATCAGCCTTCTAGTCGGACAAAACGGTCAAGTAGGTACCTTTATTTAAATAAGTAACTGCGAAGGTAACATTTTAAATTCCCTTCAGGATTAAATTCGACCTTAAGTCTATCACGTATTATCCTTTCGTATAAACGATTATAAACTAATTAAATTAGGTATGTATTTATTTCCACGCATCTACATTAGTAGTAAATTAATTGATCGGTCTAGTGCGCTAGTATCCTACTCGTAATGTCTTCACAATCAATGCATAGTTTATTGCTAATTGCCATGCTACGTTTTCAACGGATGAATGGTTTTTGTGAATGAGTGTATTGTGATAGTAGCTATTTCTTACAACTTAATTACTTACATCACATTTGATAACAGTGAACCACTAATAGCTTTAATTACCGGCGCGAGTTATAATAATTTAAATAACCTATAGGTATTTCAACTCAACCAAGGTTACTTAATTACTACATTAGTGTTCTTTGTTTAGGTTTTTTATATTAAACTTGCCCCATTTTTAGGATTCCGTAGTCAACAAGGAACCGTTACCTATAGTTTCGCCATATCCGTCCGTATGTCTGTCTGCGGCCTAGCTCGGAGACTCGATTAATCACGCCAAGAAAGTATTAAAAATTTATGGTACCTCCTCTACACTTAAAGTGGGGATGATTTTTTATTCTCGTCTATCTCATGGATATCTTTGGAACGACCTATGTCGTTCAAAAATATTGCGTGCCTTCAAACCATTTTTTCAATTTAGGGATCTCTGTTTGTTTGCAAGTATAATAAGCTTTAAAGTGCTAATTTTGTTAGAGTCAAGTGTCGCCCGAGGGGGCGACACTTGACTCTAACAAAATTAAATGGGGGGCCCCATGCAAGCTAAATGTTTGTTTTTGGAATGTGAAAAAATTCACCGCAGTAGTATCTATATACCGGCAACGAAGTTAAAAGAAAAACTATCACTACTAAGTAGGCTTTTTAAGTTAACGAGTAATAGTCTACCAACTTATAAAATGTATCTACTTGAAAAAGTAAAAAGACATTATTAGCACCTAATTAATATTTACCTAATATCAAACCATGGAGCATAGCTCCGTGTATCAAACAAAGAGCCCCCTTCTAAGTTCGCATATTGTGACGGGCAACCACGGAATCCTACACTGCGCGTGGCTCCACACACACTTGGCCGGTTTTTCATTATGATACAGTCTTGGTAAACGTAATACATTTCATTAATTGGTATTGTATGTGGTATAAAACATAGGTACAAACCTACTTCCCTGAAGTACCAACAAACTTTTTACAAGGAAGTTGTCTGTAAGTTCTCGAATTAATTTTGTTTAGTTTAATTAAAAATAAGCAATGCGATTTTTTGCGAGACTAAGACGGGATATGTGAAAGTTTTTGGAATGACAAATGACACACCTAAATTATAGTACCTACCTACTCGTAGTTTTTAGGGTTCCGTACCAAAATGGTAAAAAAGGAACCCTCATGGTGCGACTTCGTCTGTCTGTCTGTCTGTCACACCTGCTTATTTCAGCAACTACTTATGCTATCGACTTGAAATTTGGAACAGTTATAAAGAATGCTTGTTCAACTTTATTGCAAATGAAAAAAGTCCAAAAATATTTTTATTTTCATTGCAAAAGGGGCCGGAGTGGGGGTCCATTTCCAGTGGGGGAAAATTTTAAAGTGGGGTTACTACATCAAGTGACATATCATATGAAAGGGCTTGATCTGCACATTTCAAAATATATTTTTATTTTATTTTATGTCTCACAGTTTTCGACATATGATGAAAAATATCCAAAAAAATACCATTCCCCCCCTTATCTCCGAAGTTTGCGGGGAGAAAAATCTGAAATAATTAGAGTTGATCGGAATTTACCCAAATATGGCACCAAAAATAAAACGATGTTCCTAACTAGTACAGTTTTATCAAAATCATCAAAATTCCTTCACAAACAAACTTAGTTATGCGGTCCGGATTTTTTCACTTTATACGTCCAAAAATGACACGGAACCCTCGGTGCGCGAGTACGACTCGCACTTGGCCGGTTTTTTTATCATTCTTATCGAAATGAGTAGAGCGTAATATGACAAGTACGTGCTGCTACGAATATGTCGACATCGTGCATCGTGGGGCGACTATCACTGACTTTTCAAGATCAAATCGCGATCTTAGCACAATCGCGGTCACTGGACATTTTCAACAATAGGTAACATTTTTGTTTACGTAATATAGACTTTAGTACTCATAGCTTAATTTCAACACTTTATTTTTAATTATCTGATAAGTTTCAATATATATTTCATAGTTCAGGCTAAGACAGTAAGTTGTTTGTTGTTGGGTTGTATCAGTCATTAGTGTAATATCATAAACATCTGCTTCAGTACTTTCTTAGATAAGTAGTTAGGTACCTAATTAAACTATAATACCGGTTTCTAAACTTAGGTAAGTAGGTACTTAAGTCGTTGCACAATAAGGTCTACAAATAAATTTCTAGATTAAGATTTTAAAAGCTTCTTACAAGTACCTTGCCAAACCAAGGAGAGCTTTTATGCAAAAGTATCTAGGTAGATTAATGTCTAGATTAGACATGGGTACTTAATAAAAGAGTCATGAACCATACATATAAGGAGGTTAAGCTACATAGTAAGTAACCTTCTTGCCTGTTATTGTTTGTATGTAGGCTGTATATTTAATATTTATGGCAAGTCTCGATAAAATTAAAACAAATATATTGTATCAATTTAAAATTTAAACATGAAGCCTTTGCAGTGAAAGGAGATTTAGTTATTATTCGTCGTGCTGTGACAACTAAGCTATGTATAAATACTTTAGTAACTGGATACCAATGTTCAGTAGGCAGCTTGGTGTTAGGAACCGGAATCCCAGCAAAGTTCTGTTAGAAAGGGTACAAAGTTACTGCATGCTTATCTAATGCCAGTCGTTGTACTGACGATAAACTTTTGTTTTCTCTTTACGTACGTACTAAATAATGAATCATTATTAACTACTATTAAAAGCAGATAAAAGTATTGTTGATTTTTTTTTAATAATGAGTTTATTTGTAGTTTTATCGTAAATTTCATCAATTTATAAAATGAAAGCTTTCTAAAATATATAATTAATATATATATATATAAATTAATATAATTTTCTTTCATTTCTCACAAAATCATTCAGAAAAACATTACGAATTGCCACGACAACGAACCCGGTTGTGTACTTATAATTAAAGAATAGAGCAAAAAGTTGAGCTCTATTAACGACTTAGAAATAACAATAGAATAAGTTGTTAAACTTCATATACTAAAAATCGCCGATTCAATTCGGTATGTAAAGTATTTTTCAGGTATTTTTTTTATATTTTTATTTCGTAAAACATTTAATTTTAAGCAACTAATTTTAAGCTTTTTTTTTTCCAAGTAACAGTTTTTTGTAAATTATTTTTTAAAGTATTATTCGTAATGACGTCATTTCATAGCCTGAATAGCTTTAAGTCTTTGCCACGTTTTCAGTACATACAAAAAACAATAAGAGATAACTTCAAACTTGACATTGACAACAGTTGACACTTGACACGACTATTATTTTGTTGTGAAATGTGAATGCTGTGAACTTTTTGTTTTATAATTTAATTTCTATCCATTTTCCGTGCTGCGTATCCGTGCAATGAATCTGTCTTCGACAACTGGTGCTAAATGCTTCGTACCGTCATGCAGAAACACTACAACAAATAGCCGACACAAATTGTTTGTAAATGTACAAATTGATCCATATTTATCTAATCCAAACAATAGGCAGGCAGTTCCGTAAAGCATGCAATGGTCGATTAATGTTGCAGTAAGTTTGTATCAAAGTCCAACGGGAAAGCAAGGTCTGTCGTGTACAAAGAATTAACGTAGAGAACTGAGAAAGAGAAATTATGGTAGCGCGCGATCTATCCATAACTAGCTTTGACACTGACGGTTTGACAACATTTATCTTGAAAAGCACGAAGGAAGTAGTCTGTTCAAGCTACGTTATGACGTCATTTAGAGGTCAAATGAAAGTCAAATGGTTACAAGTATTATTGTGAAAATAAACACAATCTTGTGATTTAAAGAGCTAAAAATAGAAAAATAAGGCATAAGACCCTACAATCTCCAAATGGTTTTGGAATCAGCGTAGGTAAATTTTTACTTTACATATCGAATTATCAGTTTCGTTTTATTATCCCTGCGTTAACTATGCGTATAATTTTATTCTTTTTAAGAGTAATTCATTTGAAAGTGGACTGCAGTGTGCACTAATATGCTGATAGATATAGGTAAAAGTTCAAGGTTTTAATTGCATTTAACCAGTTGAGAACATATTTATTATTAACTACTTAATTAGGTATAACTTCCATGTGCGTGAAAATAATTAAACATTATCTCATTAATTCATACAATATGTACCTACGGCAGTTATTCGAGGCTGTTGGGTGAAATCTAAAGTAAATATTCAGCATACTGATGCCTCTTGCAAAAAATATTGTGCGGACTAACAAAAGACTCCGTAATCTTCATGCCATATTGTTTATAAAATCCCTGACTAGAAATTCTATTGGTATTTTTGATGGATTAAACTATTTCATTCAATAGTTCATGTTAAAAGTGCCAGATATTTTCAATATCATAAACCATTATGATTTTTTTATAGTGTTAGATACAAATAAATGATTAGGTATCTGTTTATCTTACATCCCGATCATACTTGTCGAGTGTAGGATGCGTTTTTTAATCGGATATCACCGCCTTTATACAAACTAGGCAAAAAACGGTGTCGGATACAGCTTCGTAGAAAATGGTCTGCCACTACAGCACCCGAAACCGACAACTTCGAACGGGGTGCAAGTGTTGGGAGCAGTAGGCGAGGTCATGTTATTATTTGAAAGGGTGTGGCATGTCCAATTGTCCGTGGCGCAATTGTCCGTTCCGACATAAATACGCACAATTTGTGGGTGACCAGTAACCATGCACAGTATAATTGTAAACTAGTGAATGGCATTTAACCTCGCGGACGGCCACACTGACGATTAAATTCACGGTATTTGTTCTTCACGAAATTCGCCTGTAGGCTAATTGGTCCATGACGGAAAGTATTGCATTTCTCTTTGGCCTTTTAACGATCAATTAAACAGATTTATAAGGTCGTTATACTGAAATAAAGGCAAATGGTTTAAAGTTATAATTACAAGCAACTTAATCACACTCACACTTGTTGAAATATCTAAGTATGTTGGCAGGAATGTTAAAAGGGTAATTAAAACTGACAACTACCTGTATTGTTAAATAAGACGTGTTAACCTTCGGATTGAGATAAGATTAATGGTACCAGATTAAATACCTACCTAATCATAGCTATAGAAGAAAGGTTTGCATTATAAATTATAATATCTAAGTAGGTACTGGTTAATTTATTTGTATATCACTTAAAAACATTGAATTTAAACGACTCTTAATTCTGTACAAAGTAGGTACCTAGTAGATATTATTTATCTATAGAACTAAAGTAGGTAGCTTTCAAAAAGAAACTTGGTGTTCCGGAAATTATGGTTACCTACAAAGAAAGAGATACGCACTTACTCTGCTTAGATACTAAGTGCGTGTTAATGTAGTAATACTTACTCGTATTGTATTAGCACTTGACTTGGAGACACAGAACAAATGTACTAGATACTTAATTAGCAAAAGTTTCTGTAAATACATGGGTAGATTTTAAACATAGCTACAGCCAGTAGTAGTAGCCAGTTCACATAATAATATTTTAAGAATATCACATACCTTCTTATTAATTGTATTGCATACATAAGTTGAGATCTGTGTGTTATCCCATAGTAGCACATTGCTCGGGACTTTGTCCGCGTAACCTACAGAAACTGTGCATTTTTTTTTTCGAGATAAAAAGTAGCATTTAGCACTTAGGGTTAATATACTTACGTCCCTATTATTCTTCCTTATTCTAGTGAAAGAATGTTCAAAATCAGTATAGGTCAACCTCTATGATCTGAGGGACAACCAGAATCTGATGGCAAAGGTAGAGATTAAAAGTTGTTGCTATCAGCACTGGGGTGAATGGATCAAAGAGTTTTAACTTGCACTAGCAATTTTCATAATTCTACGCAACTCGTACTTCATTTTGAAAACTGACTAGTATGCATTGTCATGCCAAAATCATTATTTATTTTAATTTTTTTATGCCATGAGATTCTCGTTTACCTATAGTTCCGGATCCTCATACAATACAAACTTTACCTGTTAATCCTATATCAAAATGTTTAATGTTAACTTTCCAGGTAAGAAGCGTGTACTTCCCCCGCGAGCTGCTGCGCCCCAGCTCGCTGCTCACCAACTTGGTGTTAGACGACACGCGCTCCTCCAACTCCCGGCTGTCGCCATCCTGCGACCATCTCTTCGCTTACATCAGTGACACGGTTGCTCCAGGTTTGTAGGAATTCAAATGAACCGAATTTTCACTCTACTACATTTTGGAAATGATGTACGGCTGTAATATAACTTAGAATTAACTAGAACAGTTAGATCATTATCGGTGTCTTATATCTGACGAACTTTCAAACAATGTGTGACCAACATGAAACATTGATTTATTAGTTTTGTCATTTGATCCTATTTGGTAAGTAGGTACAGGTATCAATTATATATTATTATATCTCTTAACTGTGAATTTTGGATATCCTTATTAAATTATATATTTCGTAAAAATATTTATATGACGTTGTTCCTGATACAATAGTTAATATTTGGATTATCTTAAAAGACTTACTTTTTAGTTTACCTACACTTGGACAAAATGTTGTCATGATTTAGCTACTACTAGCTAACTACTACTAGACCTTTCGCTTAGGGGTAATAGAAATTCTACTCTTTTATACATTTCTTGTAAATTTCTCACGCATTTGAGTACGTAAACATAAAAGTAAAACTTCGCTACATTATGAATGTTTAATTGTAGTCTTTTGGCTTCATTGTTAACTAAGTCTACGACCTAGCCTAATTGATAATTGTTGTAGTTATATACACGCAGTTCGTAATATTGTCACATAATTAAGTTTCTTAAAAATACCTCGATTACATATTGTGGGATCATGATTTCTCATTCTTGTACAATATTACAAGAACGTAACGTAATACTACCTATATTTAATTCATATGATTTCCTGTTCTTGCAATGTTTTATTAGCTAGAATCTGAGCAAGTAAACACATAAATATTAAAAAATACATAATTATTTTAATCCGCTGATTCTAAATGAAATTAAAATTACCTGCTTACAGTACGTAACATAATGTTAAATTAACATTTACCAAACTAAATTCTCAATATCTCAAAACTGAACATTTTGCGTGCACTCCTCACTTCTTCTCGTATTTTAGTGATGTATCTAATGATACATCACTAAAATACGTATTGAGGAGTGCACGCAAAATGTTCAGTTTTTTACCTAGTGGGTTCCGTACCAAAATGGTAAAAAAGGAACCCTTATGGTGCGACCTGTCTGTCTGTCACACCTGCTTATTTCAGCAACTACTAATGCTATCGACTTGAAATTTGGAACAGTTATAAAAAATGCTTGCCAAACTTTGCGGTTTTGGTCCGGTTTTTTTCACTTTATACGTCTAAAACCGATACGGAACCCTCGGTGCGCGAGTACGACTCGCACTTGGCCGGTTTTTTTGTAATGTTGTTAAAGAATCGTTACGGCAAATGAGCTTACATTAAAGCGGATGATATCAGTTTATATAAATGATGGCCACTTTTAATATCCAATTGAGTTATAATCGCGAGTTATAGTGCAATTAATCATCGCATAATTAGCGGCTGTCTGTAATAGGTAGTACATTGAATAGTGGTAAGGCAAACTAAGTATTGTGTTGCGGTATTTAGTGGCCATCCAAGCATGCTGCATCGACCAAAACCTGCTTTCTCCGAAAATGTGATGCAATTGCTAACGTACTCGCAAAGTCGCAACAAATACTAATTAAATTGACATACTGTGTTATTTCAAGAAACTGTATCATTGCATAACAATAACAGCTTTGCGTCAAATGTACAATTTATAAGCAGTGCTGCAGTGCCACTTGAGACCTTTTGGATATGGTTATGCCTTTTCTCCAACGGGCTGCGTAGATTTCCAAGCATCATCATTCTATACTAATATAATAAAGCTGAAGAGTTCGTTTGTTCGTTCGTTCGTAAATGCATCTCTAGAATCAGTCGGCTTCCGAAAAATATTTTTGTATAATGATAGCGAGATTCATGAGGAATAAGTAAGGCTATTTAACATCTCGTTACAATCCTTTGGAGCCGAGCAAATAGAAAAAACCGGCCAAGTGCGAGTCGTACTCACGCACCGAGGGTTCCGTATCAGTTTTGGACGTATAAAGTGAAAAAAAAACCGGACCGCAAAACTAAGTTTGTTTGTGAAAGAATTTTAATGATTTTGAAAAAACTGTACTAGTTAGGAACATCGTTTTATTTTTGGTGAATATTTGGGTCAATTTCTATCAACTCTAATTATTTCAGATTTTTCACTCCGCAACTTCGGAGATAAGGAGGATTGCTGAAATAAGCAGGTGTGACAGACAGACAGACAGACGAAGTCGCACCATAAGGGTTCCTTTTAACCATTACGAAGTACCTAATGGCGCGGGCGGGAAAATAATCCGACTTCTTTTAAATTAAACGGCGGGTGAAACCGCGAGTACAGCTAGTTAATTTATACAAAGTGTATACAGAGTGTTGACTATTAGGGTGATAATAATTAACATTATGTTGCGAAGTATAAAATATTAGACTAAGTAGGTTTTTTTCTAATTCTATAGCGTGCCAGCAAAAATGCACTAAAATTTCAGGTTTTAACCGCGACTTTTTATCAACTTCGTGTGGGTATTATGTACGCAATATAATACAACCGGTTAATAATATGGATATTGTGAAATACTACTCGATCATGGTTCCGCAATTTGAACAATGACCCTAAAACTCTCTTGAACGAGTATCGTTTAATGGGCTTTTATAACACTTAAATATTAATCAAAGAAATCATTGATATTTTGTTAGTCTTATCTTCAATACTCATTATACTCAAGTCTTATCTTAATAATCATAGGTATCTTACTTAGGGGCCGTCCATTAATCACGTGATGCTTGAAATTTCGGAAAAAATCACGAAATATCACAAGGGGGAGGGGGGGGGGTGTAGTGAGATATCACGTGTATTTATTTTTGCATTGGACACGCGATTTCTAAACAGAAAAAAAAAATGCTGTATTTAAAGACAATATTCTGAAAAAAATTAAGATAATTTGTACCAAAAAAATACACGTGATCTTGGGTAGGGGGGGAGGGGTTAGTTAAAAACCTCACCACGTATTAAGAATTATGTTTATTGATTGGTATCTTTAAAGCAATGGGCATACTAACATTATAGCGAGTGCCTGAACAAGACTCAAAATGGAGGTGACACAGAAATCTAAGTAATAAGGTAATTAGATTTCTGTGGAAGATGATTATAATTATTAGATGTTTTCATATTCATTCAATATCTATTTATTATTTAAGTAAGTATTGCATTTTACGGCGATTTGAACTGAATTTCACGGGACAGTGCGGAGTGCCAGTTCTTCAGTTAAAAGTCAGAAAGAAAGTGAAACTGCAGATAAATAACATGTATACTTAATAATTGTGGAAAGTATGTATGTGTGATTGTGTGCGTATTTCAAACAGTAGAAGTGTACATAAATTCTGCTTTCATTTGTAGTCTTCCAGGAAATCATCATTAAAACAAAATACTGTATTTAAAATCGAGGTATGTGGCCACTCACTAACTTAATTAGAGTCAGTAAACTTTGAGTTGCAACAAAATGCTACAAAATAGGACTTAAGCAATGTGAGAATTTCAGCTTATAGGTAGGTGTATCTATAACCTCCTAGGCAACATTTTCCCACAATAGATAACATGGTATTTTACGCCTGCATGGAAATACGATAGATTCACACACTACACTAGGTAGGTACTTTATATTGATTAATATTTCTACTATGGGAACGATATAAGTAATGGATTTCAAAATATTTCTTCGCATCTTCCAGGTATCATCGTGTACGACGGTCGCCGCGACAACGCGTGGCGAGTGACGCATGCATCCATGTACCCCGACCCTGACCTGGGCGAGTATGATATCGGCGGCGAGAGGTTCACCCTTATGGACGGCATCGTGGGGCTCGCACACTCTCCTGCGCAAGGCCTGCTCTACTACCAGCCGCTGGCCACCGACAGGTATAACTAGCGGCATCAGTCATGATCACAAACGTCACCTGCACATTAGCTGGTTCTTCGGTCTCTTTGGCGGAATAAAGAAGACGGGGGCACCGAGGCTGCACCCGATTGGTTCGTCAGTCGATACTCGTCGTCTATTGGACTATTCTCTATTACGTATTGTTAACGGTCTTTAACTATTGGACCAAAAATGTACATGCGCGATCTGTGATCAAAATCCCTGCCGATACTTATACCAGCACTAGTACCTAGCACATTACCATCCGTGGACATGAGCTATCAGTGGAGTGTGGTCCACTCTTATGAACAGGATTGCGAGGCTCATACAACCCGGGCGAATTAACACGACACCTGGCTCGAATGACGTTTGTATAGAGTTTCTTAGTATCGAGTTCCGAGGCAGGTGTCATATTAATTCGCTCGTGTACATTCTCCCGCGCAAGGTTCACTGTATTACCAGCCACTGCCAACCCATGTCCAGCCAACCCAAAATATATTCCTAATTTAAAATCAGTTCCTAATAAACGTCATTGTGATTACAGGTTGTTCAGCGTGTCAACAGCAGTGCTAGCCTCCGGGCCGCCGGCAGAGGGCACAGACCTACCCGTAAACCTCGTGGGGCGCAAGTCGTCTCAGGGGCTCGGCGTGGCGGTGGACCCTCGCGATGACACCATTATCTTTAGCCCCATAACTGAGACCGCCATCGCCGCCTGGAACCCCATCACTAATACGCACAAGTAAGCATACAGTTTATATCGGAAGTTAGTGAGATAACTTACCAGCCCCAATACCCAAGACAAGTATTTGGATTAATTATGAAAACGCAGTGTCTCCCAATCACCATCTATGTAGATGAAAGATATTAAATAACACCATAACGAACAGAAAATCCGTCACAAAAAGTAATATGCAGACTTCGCAGAATTTATTGCATCATGAACTCGATCGCACAAAAAGTTTATCGTTTGCGTAGGCGCTTAACCTCATCAAACCCAAGCATTGGCTGACAAGGCTTTAATAATGGGGCAGTTGGTGTGACAACTCGCCAGACTTAATAGCCGGCACTTGGGTTTAATTAATGACCGGTGTAAATTCAAAAAAAACATCAAAAAAACAACACCATTAGGTAACTACTTAATTAAACATAATTATTGTTCTACACTGTAGAACAATTTCTGCAAGTGACTACGGCGTAGATATTAGCTACGAGCATTGAGGTGAGCACAAGCAGCCCATTCTGGAGGCGCCTTTATATACCTCTGGTCATGTCTATATAACATCAATGAATATTGCCCACTATTACGGCTAATAGTACCTAAACTAATAACTCTTTAGATTAGACGTATCTATAAAAACTTATTCTGAAACGGCGTTGCCGTAGCTACTATACCTACGCCGTAGTCAGCGTAAGCGAAATGCGCTCTATCTTCGTATCGTCTATCTCTTTATCTTCGTAGTAACGTGTTACGTGACAAAATATACAATTTAATCACGATTATCATAATTATCATAAGTAGTTCAGTTGATGACTAATTGATAAAAAACGTCTGAAAGAAGGTTATGTTTAAAGTTTTCCTTTTATCACGTAAACTACGGATCAGTTTTTGCTCAACAACGTGGGAAATTCCGATTGATTGCGGTTGCAGTAATATGCACTTGTTGCAAGTACGGCTATGATGAAAGGTCGTTGAAACTCTTGCAATGGAGGATGCAGCGGGAAGTGGGTGATTAAATGATAGGTATCGTAGCAATTTTGAAGTTAGTTGTTGTGTAAAACTAAAAATGTGGTTTTTGGGTAGAAAATATACTAACTGCTACTATTACTTGTATAAACTAATAATATCTTTCTACGATTATTTATCGTACCAGTTATCTTGGCCTTGCACTTAAAGGCAGATTACGTCATCATTCATTGCACTGGGCTAGCGGGGCTGCATATTGCATAATTATATTACCTGTCACCTTTTAGACCCACTGTTAACCTACGTAAGAATGTCTCCAGACAGTTCGTCCTCGTGTCAGAACAATGCCCTTACAAATTTGGTTTTGTAAATTGTGTAATTTTGAAATAAAGTTTGATAACCATTCATCTGACAGAGTCTGGGTATTATTTACTTAAATACCATTAGAACATTAACAACTGGGCACACTACCTTGGCTGTGCTTCTGTGTGAGTGCATGGCTGTATGCGCTGTCTGACATGATCTTCAATCGGAATGTAGCCACGACCTACGAGATTTAATCCTCTCTCACATAATATGAAGCATACAGCTGGAAAGAAGGGTCAAAGAATGTAGCGTTGAAATCTCTTTTATAATATTATTCCTAGTTAGCTTTATTTAAGTGACAGATACATATTGTAATTTTCGTATTGTTAATTATATGTACTAAGTAGCTATATAAAGTTATAAAAGTTTTTAATTGTCTCTCAAATAATTACATTATGGCAATGATATTTCTGCTGTACTCTTCATATGTGAAGTTCATATCTCATTGCAACTGCAAGATGTAGGTACGTTCGTCCCGCGGTGTATAGTATCAGGCAAATAACTTGAACATTTGCAGCATAGTGGGGGAAAGTCTGCACACGTACGCTTTCTTGCATTAACCATTTAACTGCCGCAATTACCTACAGACAATAAAAAATCTATTATGTCTAGCGTGGATCTCCGCACCGGCAGTCAAGTATTGCGTAGTGAAGGTCAATGTTCAAGTTAATTGCCGGTAAGTGTAACGTGCCACGTGTCCCGCAGGGTGCTGGCGCAGGACGCGGAGAAGCTGCAGTTCTGCGCGGAGGTACGGTGGGCGGAGCGCGACAACGGCGCGGTGTGGGCGCTCTCCACGCGCCTCCACAGGTTCTTCCGCCGCGCCGCCTCCAAGCACGAGGTCTGTACCAATACCTTGTTTTTTTACATGGAAAATAGATATAGGGAGTACGAACTTATTATGAAGACAAGTTGAAAAAGTGTCCAGCTTTATGTAGTAAATAATAGTTCAAAAACCTTCCAAAATGGCGCTAGCAGTCATAAAGTACATAATATTGCTAGCAGTAGACAGAAGGTATCACAGCAGACAGTAGCGCCGCCCTAATTTAACGCATTTTGACGGACACTTTTAATATACAAGGTGTAGCGACAGCTACCGGTAACATCGAGTACTACCTACCTAGCTAGATAGCTAGCAGTGAAGGAAACAGTTGTGGATGTCACTATAGCCTGCGGTGGCCCGCCAGACAATAACACTCGATCTGGTAGGAGGATCCTCCCTTTACCATGGAGGAACATTCCACCTAGATCTTTCATTCTCCAAACAAGGTGTAATTTTAGTCACTCATAAGAGGTCATTGAACTCATCATTATGAACAACTTATAAGTACTATGAGACCAACCAAAAAAAATCAGCTGCTCCATACATTTTGTTGAGTTATGTGAACATAAATGTATGGAACAGCTGATTTTTTTCTCGCGATTTCAATCAAAATCTGATATCTAAAGTTCACCTTTAGATATCAGACTGTGAATGTAGCTTACCTATCTTTTTCCTGTTTCAATATTTTGATTAAAATGATATGTTATATGTTGGCAGATTAACATCCGCATCGTCCGCGTGGTGGACAACGGGTTCGCGTCGCTGCAGCCGCACGCGCTGCGCCGCGCCGCGCGCCAGTCCAACGCCACGCTGCACACGTTGCAGAACTAAGGCGTCCATTAGACGCTAGGTTATGCATAAATCAAAATCATCAGTCACTTTACCTTTATCACACCTCCGCCGCGAAACCATAGCTACGAAACCGCAGGACAGTCCGCCTGACTTGCCAGCGAAACAGAAGTGAAACAACCTGTTCGAACGTACCTACAGATTTGCTTATGATTCTATCTCTGTCCCGCGAGATTTCACGCATCTGCTCAGAAGCCGGTTACACCTCCGTGTTTATTAACTTAACTCGTTTAGCGGTTTCGCATCATTATTTTCGCGGCGGAGGTGTGATATAGGCGTCATGATTGACACTACTATGATTAACATATAAATTATCATGTAATGTAATGTTGATCATTGCATGACGAAAATGGATAATTTGATATATTCATCATGATACCATCAGTCATGATTGATGGTTTTGATTGAGCATCTAATGGGTGTCTAAGGCGTCCATTAGGGTGCGTTTTCACTGAGGTGGAGCTGGGCGGAGTAAAGAAGAGCGGACCGTGAATTGGCCAATCATACTGTTTCCACCTCAGATCGTAGAAAAAAGGAGATATGCCATCATAGCAAATTAGTACGGGAACCACTATCGCCAGTTTTAGAACATTTTGCGACACAATTACAAGCACTCCTTGTGAATAAAAAAAATCTCCCACACCAAACCAAACTAAAGCATCAAGCTCAATAGCGCCTTGTTTCTATGATCTGAGGTTTCCACTGATATAGAGATTTCGAGCACTGTGATTAGCCAATTCACGGTCTGCTCCTCTCCACTCCACCCAGCTCCGCGTCAGTCAAAACGCAGCCTTACACGCTAGGTAATGGGACAATCAAAATAAACACTCACGCCTTTATCAAACCTCTGCCGCGAAACCATAGCTGCGAAACTGCAGTACAGTCCGCCTGATTTGTCCGTTGTATGACAAGCGAAACAGTTATCCAGTTACACTTCCGCGTAATATTAACTCGTTTAGCGTTTTCGCATCATTATTTTTGCGGCGGAGGTGTGATATAGGCGTCACTATTTACTGACACAACTATGATTGACAGTAAAATTACCGTATAATGTGATGATTCAATACGTTTGCATGACCAAAATCTGGATAATTTGATATTTCATCATGCAACTATCAATCGAGATTGATGGTTTTTCATTTAGCATCTAATGGGCGCCTAATACGTGTCTATTAGTGCCACCTAACGTCTTCTTACTGACGTCTGCTGCCGTTCACTGCCAAAGGATAAACTTCTGTGTTAATACTTATACGTCGATTAAATAGCTCTACTTTTTTGCGGTGGCACTCATAAAAACAATTTTATTAATTCAGGGTATGATATAGCGAAGCGGTAGGTACTTAAGGATACGTCGTAATTATGTCAGTGAGAATTTCTATAATATATTTATGGCGTACGGTATTTTTGAAAAGGCAGACAGACTAAATAATAGTCTTCTAATAATTCTATTATCAAATATCACGTCAAGTGATTTGATTGGATTTTGTCAATTCGGTCAACATTGTTGTGGTTGGTGAGATATTTTTTTATCACAGATTTGAGCAGCTTTATAGAAAACCGGTGGACACTAGTGGTTTGTATGAAGCCGGGACGATGATCGTGGAAAGATTTAAGCCACTGCGCCTGACACGAGTGCCATCGCGAAATAAAATAGCTTTACCTATCACAAAAAAGAATTATAATTTGAGACACGTAATTGAGACAGGTAAGAAAAAAAAAACAACAATAACCTCCTTTTAAACAAACACTCCGAAATGTTTTTTGGTAATCATCTCATTTTAATTACATTTTATGCAACACACGCTTGGCAAAGAATTCGGCCACGATGCTCTAAAAAAAGAAACTTGCACTTAAAAAAAATATTTAGGTATTCGTTTGTTTACGGTAATATTGCACTTTTGTTTTAAAACTTGTATAACGTGTGCAGAGGTTAATTGTTTGCAGATTCACGACATGGTCATAATGTCAAAGACATTGTAATTTATGACATTAGGTACCTACAAGAGGTAGTGTGACGCTCGAAAAAGGGGAAAATAAACAGTTTGACCGAGTTTAAACAAGTCTTTCTGTGAATGAGTCCAAAGTAGCATAGGTAATTTCACGAATAGGGCATTTTCAGAATGAGGCATATCTCGACTAAGTCCATAAACGACTGCAAGCCATTTTGCGAATAAGTCCAATATCTACTAAGCCACGCAAACCTTATTCTGAACGAATATAAGTATTGCGTAGTAGGTACGGTAGGTACATTCTCGATTGTTCAATAAAGAATTTGTTCTCGATTATCTCGAAATGTTTTGTTAGGCGTTGTGATGACTTATCTTGATGAATAAAAAAACAATAGCCAATAATCATTTGAGATAACATTAGATAACGAATCGAATTGAATAATTATTTTCTAGGAGTTGAAGGTAAATGGTAGTAGGTAATTTGTTTTATTTTCCATCCTTAAAATTGATTTCATAATGTTCTAAATTTTCCTAAAGATTATAATTATTATGATCGACAAAATGGGATAATGTTAAAAAAAAAATACATTTGATAATGTATCAAAATCTAAAATACTCGCCGGTCAGTTTTATTCAACAGTGAGAAGAAGAGGCTAGTTTATTACTTTCATTTATAATTTATTTACATTAATATCCCGCGGGTGAATTCTACATAGAGGTGTGAATGATTTATTATGATATGAAGACATGCGTGTTTTTTTAAGGAAATGTTGGAATGCTTGATATCAATTTGAATTATATGGAAAGTTATGTTTCTCTCTTTAATTCCTTAAATCTGTAAAAGTATTTATTAAGCTTATTTTCTATTATTTCAGTAAGTAAATAAACTAAGTTAAACAAATCTTCGCAACGCTTTGCATTGCCTTAACAGTTTATTTTTAGAATGTAGTATTCTAATAAGTAAGTATTATTATGTATCGCGTATTAACAACTTTAGAAGAAGAACTTTAAAAATATATAAATAAAATATTAATTATTATTGTACTGTGAAGATCCACGGTTGGGTGCTTGACTCATTTACTAACAAAAATGAAATATATATATGTTACTGTAAAAGCCCGAACTTAGGTAAATCTTAAGATTTACCAGTAAAACCTAAGATTTACCAACCCTTAATGGTAAAAGTCCGAATTATTCTGTGATCATCGTTCATTTCGGACTTTTACCACCACACACTCGGTAAATCTTAGGTTTTACCTCAGAGACACGGTAAATGTTGAAAAGAGTGAATAAGTTGTGACAGAACCGAATTGACCAACCCCGACTCCACGTGATCTTGTCAGCCCTACCCCTATAGTGTTTTTATAAACTCGGAGGCACGGAGGGAGAGCAGCCCCCGCCCGCTGTGACGAAGCGTAGGCCGTGCGAGCCGGAGCGGCTGAGGCTGGTCTATGCCGAAGTTGCGAAGGCGAGCTGGGTGCCTGCGATTTGTTACGCAAGGGTGGAGGGGCTGCACTTCCCGCAGCGCCGGAGACGTGTAAAATGCAAGTCGCACCGAAAACGAGGATGGAACTCGCAAAATATTAGTTTCCGCAGCCACAAAACTAACATTTAACAACCATCATTGGTAAAACCTAGGATGTACCAAACTGTAACGGTAAAAGCCCGAAAAATTATCTCCTTTTTATAAAATCCTTGCATTTACCAACTCATGTTGGTAAATCCTAAGATTTACCGGTAAAACCTAGGATTTACCACTGTTCGGGCTTTTAAATTAACATAATATATATAACAACAAGTAGGAGTTTTCAGGGTTATGAACTTACTACCTATAATACTCGTATGTTTATGTTTTGACCAACAAAGCTTTCTCTTGTGCCATAGTGTTATGGTGTTCCAATATATTTTATATCAATTTGTAAATAAATACAGTTCACACTAGGTTAAAAGATGGCTGTAGTTATACCTACCAATTAGATTGAAAGCAGATAATAAAACTCCCGTGTAATCTTATAATAATAACTCCTACTCAACTATAACCGCATAAGTAAAAGTAGGTAGGTATATATACCGATTATTTACATACTCAGGCTGCTCAAGTTTGCCGACCTATTTATAAATGTTATAAACTTCTTCACGTATACCATTCAGAGTGCTTGACGCTAAATAAAATTGGAACGACAATCTTGCCATTTCAATAACATCACAAATATATTATTGAACGTCACAAATGTAAACTTATTTTCTAATTAGTTTTCCTGCAACTATAGGTAAAACCTTGTCTTACATAGTATTGTAATATTAGCATTACCTATTGCATTAGCTGTTAAAATTATTAATGAAGTAATGTTATCGATTTAGGCCAAGGAAGATTTCCTAAGTTCGTAGAACATAAATGACGCGAACCTTATTTTTTTGCCTCTTGGTTTTTCCATTTCATATGTACTTATTATAATATTTGTACGTTAAAGTTATCTAGAATTGAAGTGCTTAACCATTGTGGCTGAGAGTGTACTAACACTGGTAAATTATACAAAATATTTAGTCAGAATTCTACAATTCTTGATTTATGTATCTTTATTATATTATAAGGGCGGGTTGCTTCAAACCATCTGTATTCGTAAGTCAGTACGTAATCGTTAAGTCAGTATGAAATTGTCGTACAAGCCGCCATATTTGACGGTTACAGATACGTAACTGTAAGTTAAAACAACATGGCCTAAGTGTATTTCATTAATATTTACAGTTAGTAAGCATCTCTATTCCACAAGATCGTCTCAGGTCTAGTCTATAGAGATGACTGAAGATAAACACATCTGTTTGTGTAGTACCTACTAAATAAGATTGACTTTGATAAAATATCTTAAAAAAACAATATGTTGTATATACTAATAATATATTAATAATTGTATAAACTAATATATTAATCGAGAAAGTGCGAGTAGATATAATAGGCCCCTTCATTAATTGGATAGCCCCCGCGCATACAAGAACTTTTGCAGCTCAAAGGGGGATAGATTACCATTTAATGCAGCCGTCTTTATATTTATTAGAGGTACCTACATAATCATAAACAAAAGACAGGTTTTATGAAACAACTTCCTATAACATTAATGTCTCAAGTACGTATTAAGTTGTCGTTAATCGTTATTGCAAGCGTACCTAAATGTAAATAATTATTAGATAACAATAATTGAGTCAAACATTTTGAAATACTGTTTATCAATTAACCTGAAAAATACCAATAGGTATTCAAAATTACAAAAGGTAGCTGTAGTAGTTACTTACCTAAATCAATAAAGTATGTTTCATGCTACCATTTCTATAGTTTTGGAATTTATCGGTTCAGTATTTATTCAAGGCATTATCTAAATAACATTGTGGGTTACCATTATTTGTATGTAATTAGTATACAGTGCCCGAAAGTAAGTTAAGTTAATTTAAGTTATTTATGTATACGTAACGCAGAACAATTCACAACACTTCACTGTTGGGGCTTAGACTCTACTTAATAGGTAGGTACTCGTAATAGTATTAGGTCTATTCAGTATCTCAGTCTATTGATCTATTACCATTTGTGTGCTTAAAAAAAGCTTAGGCACATGACTATGTAATGAATAGCACAAATGATTTGTCTGACGGCACTTATCGATATATTTTTTGCCACAAAAAATATATTATTGTCTACTAACAAGCCACAAACCAACCGCAGATTGTGGTTAGACAAGCTGTCTAATTGGTACCTACCACCACAGAGTACATTTTATATTGCCTACCACAAGTAAGTTAAGTGCTCGCTTGTACGCTTTTGTAAATTCACACATTCGCATGATTATGCTTATTTATAGTTATTATAAGTCTATCAATACGTCTACTTGTATGCTATTTTTATACTTTAATAATAAAAGAAACAATTAATAAAATTGTGTTTTACTATCCTCCATAATAGAACTACACGTGAGTCGTAACATATAACTTAATTGTATTTAATCCAAGTCGTAACCGTTCTTTTAGTAAACTTATAAATGTAAATTATGTGTACATTAAAATTAAATAATTTTAATATAATTATAATACATAAAGTTTGAATACCAGCTGTCAGCTGGTTAAATTTCACTACGGGGAACATGCAGCCACCGTGCAGCCACCAAAAAATTCCGTGGTATGTAGTTTTGGGAAAATGACCTTCAAAATCTATTGATTTATGACAGTGGTTTCCAACCTTTTTTATTCAGGGACCACAACGACTTTTTCATTAGGTGCGGGGATCCCAAAGTCTGAAATAAAAAATCCCCGAGATCAGGCGCCGCCGTTAGCCCAAATAATTTTATTATACCCGTTTCTGAAAGGCTGTTTTATTTTAACTGTTTTCAAATATCATTTCAAGTGATAGAGTTGTATTGCGCTGGAGAGTTCAGTTGTCCCGTAACCCCCACTACAGACACGCACTTAGGCTCTACATTATAGAATACCTACATCATTAAGTAAAGTAATCTCGGTAATATTTTTAGTGAACCTTCGACTTTGATTTTCCCTGCGTACACACACTTAAAGAACATTGACACGCACACACAAAAGGCTTTCAGAAACTAGGGGAATGGGATATACTAAATTTGTTCCGCGGATCACGGGTTGAGCACCACTGACTATGTGGACAACTTGACGGGGTAAACTGCTGGATTGGATACAGCTATTTATTGATTACTAGCATTTTTCCCGCGACTTTGTCTGCGCGACCCACAGGACTTTCGGGATAAAAAGTAGCACTCAGGGATAATGTAGCTTTTTACGTGTAGGTACCTATTAGTGAAAGAATTTTCAGAATCAGATCAGTAGTTTCAAAGATTACTTCATATATGTATACAAACTTGCAAACAAACTTTACCTCTTTATAATATTAGTTTAGACTACGGTCAAGTTACCCGACTTGACCGTAGTCTTTGAAGACTTTGAATTTCTGTGTAACTTTGAATAAAACTGGTTTGAAGATTCTTCAGTTTTTTCCTCAAAATATTTACGATCAAACAGAAAAATAGCTGCGTAAAACAAAAATTCAAATATTCTAGGTGTCAAATGTGAGTTACCAGACGAGACTGTAACAGAAGTATAAAAATCTATACGAAGTTTATGCCGTCGTCGTGTGCCGAACTTAGATCTACAAGAGCTTGAATTCAAGTGGTTAGGCAACTTAACAGCGGTCAAGTTCATGAGTACCTATAGTAGATAGGTACCTATTTATGCAAACGAGATGTTTAAGACCCGTTACGTAATGATCGACTCAAATTTAGGTATAATTTTTCCGCAAATCCATCATTAGGGTTCTGTATTAAAACTAGGAACCCTTAATATCGTCATGTCCGTCTGTACTCTGTACGTTTATTCGTCGGTTCGTCTGTCACGCCCTTGTAATATGTATCTACAATGGTTCACCAATTAAAGCGACGCCACGGTTCTTGTAGTGTAGTGGCCGAGCAATATTACTACCAGCCGGCTACTGCGCAACGTGTTGTGGGTTCGATTCCCGCCCGTAGCATATTATATTTGATTCGGGGCTGGGTGTACAATATAAGTTTGCAAATTGCAGATTCCGAAGAAATACTCTACGTTCTTTATAGTGAAACAAGCCTGATATAAGATATAAATTCTGATATATTAGTAAAAGAGATAGTTTTTATGTTTGTAAACGCACATACGATACAGGAGTAGGTAATTCCTAGTGTACGGCAAATTAAAAAAAATGTGTATAACATCGCAGGTACCTATCAAGATGTCTTCTGTGAACCGCCACAAAGGCGTGTAGTGAAATTACGAAAAAATATATTTAGGGGTCATTCCCCCTAAATATATTTGTGAGATGAAATACGTATCCGCAAATTTCGAGAATCAAAAATAATATTGTATTTCATAATAATATTATAAAGTAGGAACAATTATATTTGCGGTCGGAAATCCTACTTCTTACTACGCAACACTATGGGTAATGTGAGTGGTCCGACACGCTCTTGCCTGGTTTTTATACTACGGCAAAAATGGCTAGAATGTGACCTTACAAAACTAGAAACACGGATTGGAATCGTAACGAGTCTTACCAATAGCCGAGCTGTTTGCAAGAACGTTCCAGAAGGTGGTTCTAGATGATATACCTACCTATAATATTCTTCGACACTTTCATAATAAACGTTTAGTAGGTATCAAAAAGCTAGTAGATATAGTAAAATTACAAAATCATAATACAATCATTGATAAAAAGCTATAAAATACATTTTGATGACTTTATTGGGCCAATATACCTACCATTTCTATAGGAATATATCTACGTTAAACATGTTTATTTCGTTAGTTAAATATTGACAGATAAACTTAAAAAAGTTATCTTATTTGCTCTTTTCTTAACTTTTCGAGCAAGATAAAGCAAAATATTTTACGATAATTATCTTTATTTATCTTTCTCATTACTCAAATCATTAGATTACAAATGGACAAAAAATATAAAATATCGATGTTATTAAACATACCTATAAGAGATTTCGAAAACAACACAGACGGGATTTGAACCCGCGACCTTTGCCGCACCGTGGCGTTGCTCTAACCAACTGAGCTACCGGTTCCCGCTTGAATCAGTTGAAGAATCTCTTTTATTAGTAGGTTAGTAGTGGTTAAGTACGCCTCATATGAGCGTTAATAAATTATCGACTCAATAATACGTACCTTTTGTGTATACCTAATATACCTATAACTTTGACATTATAATTAGCTCCGAAATAGGAAACCATTATACTATGGTCCCCGGAACATTTTTTTTGTGAATTGTACTACTTAATTAAAATGTTTAGAATACATAATTTACGCTGAGTTGCAGAAAAGGTCATTAAGTTTTAAAGGAGACTTTAACGATAGAATTGTATGGTTATTGCATCGATCACTAATAGTTTTTTATTAGTGATCGATGGGTTAATGCCACCATTAAAATTTAATTTTATTTCTGCAACCGACCGTTAGTATTGTTAAATATTAATGATTTATAATTTAAGTGTTGTTTTTGAATTAGTTTTTTAATTAAGTATGTTAATAATGTACAGTCGAACCATCAGATTCATGACCCTCTCAGCCGATAATTCGTTTGAAATCGTCAAAACAGGACTTTTGGAATATTACGGAAACTATGTCAATACGGATCAGAGGTCTATGCAGTTTTGACCTTTATTGTAAATGCAGTAGATTCATAATTTCAATGAAAATTATGTTTTTGATAAAGCTGGAATTATTTTTGAATTTCGAATTAACTGTCATTTCACATGGTTTTCCAAAAGTATTTTTTTCAATAACCTTTACTAACTCTTTCGAAGAAGAGTATTATTAAAATTAAAAGAAAAATGCTAAATAAAAAACATCAGAAAATCACTTCATAATAGTCATGGTGTCCAATGTGTCCAGCAAACACGAAAGGAGGTGGCATATTTATATTTATAGGTTGCAAGTTTGTTGCCAAGGAAACTGTTTAAATGCTTTGTCAGTTTTATTATTTAAACGAAACTAGACCCAATTGTATTAGAATGTTTGTAAGAAACTCAGCTTATGGCGGGTCATGTACACAAACTCGAACCATTATTATAATATACTAGCGACATGCCCCGGCTTCGCGCGGGTGCTATAAACCTTTCTCTTGAATCACTCTATCTATTAAAAAAAACCGCATCAAAATCCATTGCGTAATTTTAAAGATCTAAGCATACATAGGGACAGACACATAGGAAGCGACTTTGTTTTATACCATGTAGTGATTTTTTTATTATTTTATGTGTTGTTATATATATAGATATACTCGTAAATACATACAGTACTTACATGGAGTTATTTCTGTCTGATAAGTGTTAGGGGAATTTTCAGGCCCATCGATGATTCATAAAAAAACAGAGTTAGGAATATAAAATAACATTCTTATCAGTTGTATTGTGGTACAAATCATAAACGCCTCATCGCTCGCAGGCAATAATTATTATTTTTAACCGACTTCAAAAAAGGAGGTTCAGTATTCGTCCCGTATGTATGTATGTATGTAAGTATGTATTTATGTATGTATGTGCGCGATTTTCTCAAAAACGAATGATTCGATTTGGATGGGGTTTTCACTAACGTAATCTATATACTCTGAGGAAGGTTTTAGTATATAATACATTAGGTAATCATTCCTATGTACAAAGTTATATGCATAAATATACACACTACGTAGAAGATTTACTGTTGAACGAAGTCGTCAAAGTAATCTAACGCGAGATAAAGAACTAAAAAGGGAAAAATAAAAACTTTTTTAACAAAAAATAACCGACTTCAACAAGCCACATAATCATTTTGGTTTCGAAAGTCGGTGGCAAAAAAAGCAAACAAAAGCCAAAGGCACCGACTTCCGAAACCAAAATTATTATTTTCTTTGTAGTGGCTTTTTGAAGTCGGTTATTTTTTGTTAAAAATGTTTTTATTGCAAAATTAATTGATATCGTGAGTCGTGAAGTTTATATATTATGACTTATAGAAGAATATAGGTAATTAACATAACACACGCATGTAGTGCTAACACATTAGCTGTTTGTTCAGACACAAAACTGTGTCTCATGACGTCAAGGTAATCAGTGCTAGTTTCATTTTTGAGGAAACTGTAGATCCCAAAATCAACAAAGCAAACAATTAAAATTGTTCTAAAAAAATCCAGTTTTCTTGTACGAATAATAAAAATATGTTTAGAAACAGGTTTCCTGCATAATTTTACTACGCTTCGGATATCTTCAAAATCCTTGTATGCGTTCTTTGTTGATTATCTCCTTAACGTGCCCGAAAATAGTCAATTTCTAGGTTGTACACAACTTCTCGTTCACCGGTGTTCTAAAACATAAAACGTTAAGACCTAAATAGGAGTGACATTCAGGGCAGCCAACATAGCGTCGAAAGGACTTCTTACGTGAAACGCTCTATATATTCGTCAACGTTCATAAAAAATCATAACAACAACTCGACGATCCTCATAGTATCAGGATTTGACAGGTCTGCCTATTTATGATGATGACTAAGTCCAACCTGGTGGAGCAAGTTTACTAAATAAATTCAAATGTTAAAAATTAAATTAGAAGGATTTGCATACTATAAACGCGGAAGTGCAATCTTTTAGCTACCGCTTATAGATCAAACGTTTATTGTAAAACATATTCCTCAACGAAATTAACTCAGTTGGTATAAAGGCACAATTACATAAGTGATGACCGCACCTCGGATGACTCCGGATAGGGTCATGCAGTCGTGCCGCGCGCGTTACATATGGTATTTTCCTGGGGAAACCCGGATCCGATGCGTCATTAGCAATACGCGAGAAAGTATTAGGTAGGTACTGATAATAATAATGGATTAGTTTTATTACTTTTTTAAACAAACAGATCATCACGCCTGTATTCTCTTCAGGGTTAGACAGAAGTTAAGGCTCAAGTAATTTAAGCCTTAAAAAAATTCCTAGTGGTAAAACCCAATAACACTGCCTAAACCGGGGCTCGAAGAGCTCGAACCCAAAAACGCTCAGTTATCAACCACTACAACTATACTACTATGCACAATAAACTTTTTAACTGATAATTATAAAAAAAAAAACCGGCCAAGTGTACACGCACTTGGGCGGTTTTTTTTCTTATCACTCGACCAGTTCAAAACTAGCGCATATAGACGGTACTCGAAGCTATAGATATCCGTTTGTTGACGGTCCGTTGTCCGGTGAAAAAACTGGCCTAAGGGTTCCTTAATTGTCACTACGGAACCCTAAAAAAGCGGTAAGTAATGAATGCTTTTAAAAACTGTTTGAGTTTTTTTTATAGTTTAAAGGACCTTAGGACCATGCATTGTTTTGAGATGAGGTTATGCTAGTGCCTTTATTATCACGAATAATTTTGACGTACGGTATCCTAAATGTAAGTATATTTTGAATTGAACATACAACAGCCCTAGAGCATTATAAATTGAATTTTTGCGAATTTTAAACATGTTAAAGCCACCTTTTCATACATTTTTATTGCGGTTAATCAAATTCCCGACTTCTCGGGAATTCCCGGGAAATGGTACTCGAGAAGTCTCGGTATCCGGGAACAAAAAAAAGTCGGTTAATGAGAAACCCTAGTTGGGCCATTTTGTGATTATTTTTTAATCATAAGTTATTTTGACACAGAAAACTCTTCCCTGCTCAAAACATTGTTAAAAAATCAGTAAGTATTATATTTCCGCAGGACAAAATTAATCGATTCAAGCTCGATCAGCGTTGGGAAATATATTGAAAACTTATTGCCAAAGTAACTGCTGTGTAGCCGATACTGTGCCAATTTTGAAAATAAGTTTTGGCTGAAATGAGGCACTGCTGTGCGTTTTGTGCAAAAAGTTCATGAGACAGGCATGCTAGTGCACAACACTTCACTTTCCGCGTGTTGGTATGGTGCGCACATGCGACTGAATCGCAAAACATCAACTCGCCATCGAACGCAATAACTTAACATTACAAACTATCCTGAGAAAAATTCTGCACGATAACCGACTTTTTGTGGCTAGAAATTGAGGACATGGACTTGGACGACCTTTGGTTTCAGCATGATGGCGCGACATGCCATGCAGCTCATGAAACAATTAATCTTTTGCGCTCTAAGTTCGGTAATCAGCCGGCTTGGCGCTGTCACCTAGCCGCCTCGGAGTAGGGATTTGTCGCCATTAGACTTCTTTTTGTAAGGTACCGTGAAAGATCGTTGTTATGCAGACAATCTACAAACGACAATCTTCAGGTCTTTAAGTTGAATATTGGCCGAGCCTTTCGTCAGATAGAGCCCAAAATCATCAACAACATCTCAATGTTAGCGTGGCATGGCCTTATCATCGTCGTTAAAAACTACTTTTTAGTGGGGCCTGAAAACGTAAGTAAGGGAGACTACCTAGGTACAAATCATGAGTATTTATTGGAGTGCAATGTATGTAATGAGTATTTATATATAACGATTTCAATAGAATTTAACTCTGTACATTGTACAAGTAAAATGCACAGTAATAACTAGTAGTAGTAACTATTTAAAAAATCCAGTCATGCGTTTAGTGTCTACTAATACTCAATGATATGTAAACTATAGATACGTTACCCGCGATCTAAAATGGCGACAAAAAAGTAAGGTAATTGCCCACCATTCATTTAGTCATGCATCAACCAGTTTCTTGGCTGAACGTCATTTCTTGCAACATTTTGCGTAAAAAAACCTCCTAAACAAGAGGTAGGTATGCTAAGTAAGGCATTCGTTTTCTTTTCCTTTTTTTGCACATATGCACTGATATGTAGCTATTTCGCTATTTAAAGTATTTGCGCCATTTTTTAGTACAGTGATGTTGGTGGATGACGTGTCTATATATAATACGTCATTGCTCATACTCGTATATTTATTACATAGTACACGTGACAAGAAGTAAATGTTTCTGTCACAACCTATTGTACAAAAATATAGCGTAACATTTCATCCGGCTTTTGTTAATTTATTATGGATCAAACACACTCTATCAACACTGGTTGATCTATTTGGGGCCCTCTAAAAATATATTTGATAAAACATTTGTATGTAAGTATAAAAACCATTTAAGATGTAAAAAACAAATAACAGCCTTTCAAAATAATATGTTATGTGTGAAACAGTTTTGGAAGTCGGAGCCAAATCAAACCAAATCAAAAATCATAAGCATCGATACTTCCTAAACTATTTCTAAGTTTTTTATTTTTCTATTTTGAGTGAAATATACACATGCGATTACAGCAATAGCATCAATTCATTACCACTAACCAAACTTATACACTTTTTGCTGTGTGAAATAGGTAAGTACATCGCCAACATGGCGAAGTGAATTAAATACCGTTATATTATGGAAGCTGGTTAAAAACCACTCAACCAAAGTTCATAAATTTATATAGGACCACTATGTGAGTATTTTCTACCAAATAATAAAAAAAATCGGTTCATAATCGACGAAAATAGCGTGTAACATATAAAAAAAACCAGTCGAATTGAAAATCTTTTTCCTTTTTTAAACTCGGTTAAAAATAGTCTATAATATGTGAAATAACACGTTTGCGGTCACATTAAATATCGCTTTAGTTTATCTTTTTCCTTACTATCTAAAAACTGATTTAGTTTTCATTTCACTTAGTTTGTTCAAAAGAGGGTCACAGTGAGTTATGCAAGAAATGAAATAATTATTATAACAAAATATTTATTAAGTATAATTATTATATTATGGTTTATATTTAAAAAATATCGACAATAGTAACAAAGTGTCGGTTCTGTGAAGTGCCACGTGATTACGTGAGTAATAGTGATTGTAATGCGTATGAAGGGATTCTCTTCGTTCGTACAATACGCTCGCCGCCGCCGCCGTAGTGCTAAGAGGAAATCGCTGAAGATGCGCGGCGAACCTTTCCGGTCAAATACGATCTACGGCTTTTATCTATAGCATTTTGACGGCTTTCGCAACAGTTCACGCTCGTCTCTCGCGGGAGACACCCGCATATTAGTTACTAATTATTTTTTTGAAGTATTTACTTAAACAAGACTAAAGAAGCAAGGTTACCCGCATTTAAATAAAGGTATGTAAAGTTTAGACACAAATCTCTACACTTGCATGGATCGTTGGTTTTGCCATAGGTAATTTAAAAGATAATGCTGTTTAATAATAGTGGTCATATTTATCATTTACATATAAATAATTTAAAATAAATCCGAATAAATCGGTACGTTATCTCGCAGTTTCATCATTTATAGTTATTATGCTAATTTCAAAGGTATTCAGCATCAATCCTTACTTGCGGTAACATAAATCAAAATTGTGCTGCGTCAAATTAATATATTTTTATTAATTGAAACAGAAACACAGGAAGTTCATAAATATAAACCCGAAAATCAATATTAATAATTTTATTTTTTAACATTAACGTAAGTAACTAATTGTAAACAGGATTATTATTCTATATGGTCCAAAACCAGAACCTACCATTGATGTACAAACTATTGAGCAACCGATCGAAACGTTTTACTTACAGGGGTTAATATTACACGACTGCTCAATAAAAGGAGTGTTATGTTTTCAGGGTTCCTGTATGTAGGTAGATATGTCTATGAGTTTCTTGTATCCACCATAACTTAAGGCTTGAATCGATTTAGATGTTCTCACTAAAATCTTTAAATTATCCTAAATGGCATAGACTAGTAAATAATAAAAAAGTAATATAGTAGCTATGGTACATAAACGAATACCAAAATGATAAAAAAAAGATTTTGTACTTATAAGATCATTATAGATCATCGTCTAATAGTTGATAATTATAATTAGATACATTTAAAAAATATATAGGTAGGTACATAACACTATTAGGTATTCAATATCCAGTGGTTCACAAATTATTGCTTTTCTAAAAAAATAAAGTCACCTTGCGTGGCATTTATGTTAGTCTCATTTGGTTAAAATAACGTTTTATCAGTTATCACTAAGAAAGAGAATGAAAAGAAGTATGAAGTAAAAAAAAACAAATAATTAAAAAAGAGTAGCACTTTGCCCGTGACTTCGTCCGCGTGACATACACGTAGCGCCATCTAGCGTCCTATAACAATTGTGACCGTCAAAAGTTATTGGTCTTTCCCTCGGGAACAGTACTTTTTTCTAGATGAAACGTACCCTATGTCCTTTTCTGTACCCCAGACAATTGTACAATTTCATGATGATCGGTTCAGTGATTTAGGCGTGAAAGGGTTACAAATAAATAAACTTATACTTTCGCATTTATAATATTATTTAGGAATATTGGATAAAAAACACGGCTGCCATGTCTAAAAGTGAATTAAAAAGTGAATAACAAGTTGTGTTAGTGTGTGACAGTGTGAATTTTCGTCGGGGGACAGTTTTGTGGAAAATTTACACACACTAACGCTAACTAACACAACTTGTTTTTCACTTTTTAATTCACCTTTAGACATGGCTGGCGTGTATTTAATTTTTTGTTAATATTTTTTAGTTAGGAAAATGTTCGCCACCCGCCAGGGTGGTTCAGCTAGGTTAGGTACTAATCTAATGTACCTAACCTAGCTGACCCACTGACAACTGACACAACTGTCACTGACAACTGTAGGTAATAAATAATGAATTGTTTAACAATCTAATGATTCATTAACATGAAATATTATATCATAGGTATTATAACATGATATCGTTACGTCTGTTATTTGTTACCATTATTATCAATAAATTGTCAATTGTATTAATGATACATTTGTATCTACTTGTAGTTCATTTTGTTCTGTTACATTTAGATTCCTGCTTTCACAGATCTTTGAGATGCTGGAGGAAGCAAGTAGGTAGGTACCATGCTGAAAGAAAGATATGGATAAACCACAAACTGACAAGTTATCAAAAATCAATATGAACTTCATCATTCATAGAAAATTACGACAAGTGCTTTGCGTTTACGTGTGTGTACCTATAGCATGTATTTACTATACCTACTTAGCTCATTGTTTTTTACAGTAGGGTTAAATAGAATTAAAACTTAGTACCTAAATATACCAGGTCTTCCCGAGATATGCGGAGAGATCGAATATATTAATAGGAGGTATATCGAGGTATATCGAGGATATTAAGCACCAGTAGGTAATATTAATCACATTAGTCGCCACCTCAGATCACGGGAACAACGATGCCACTTTTAGTACATTTTTCATTACCCTAAGGTGACTCTCTGACCCAATTACGCGCATAATTAAGCGCTCCTTGTGAATAAAAAAAAGATCTCCCACGCATTAAACATTCCGCACACCCTCAATCTAACACTGTTAATCGTCACTCAACACTAGCACTAAACTAAAACACTGTATTTATACCATCGATCATGTTCGGTTCGTCGCCAGCGCGTACGTTTTTACCCGACTGCGGCGAAGCCCAAAAGGAGGGTATAGTGTTTCACCTGTATGTTAGTATGTATGTATGTATGTATGTGGTATGTATTTCCGCTTCTGTGTTCCCTCCTAGAGACTAAACGAGCGATCGGATTTTAACATATGATATAACATTTTACATTAATAACATTTAACATTAGATTCGTATCGACGTCGCGAGTAACATAGGCTATATGGATTATGAAAAAAAGCAACATGGCGGATTTTAAACGCCATGAAGTGAAGTCGTAAAAAATAAAAAAAATCTGACATGGTCATGTGGGGTATCAAAATGAAGGGCTCAAAGAGACAATTACGAAAATATATATAGTTTATACATTAAGAAACATTTATCTTAAAAAAACAGAATGACTTTTATTTTCTTATTACATCATCATGTGGGGTATCAAAATGAAGGGCTTAAAAAGACGATTACGAAAATATATAATTATGTCATAGACATCAAAAACTAAAAAGTGAAAAATATAAATAGAAAATTAAAAATTTTATAAAAACCCAACCGCGGTCCTATCTGGTGTTATAGAAGACATTGCAGTCGGGACCCAGTGTTTCCGGGTAATAGTCATATTATAATAGGTCCCGACTGCAATGTCTTCTATAACACCAGATAGGACCGCGGTCGGGTTTTTATAAAATTTTTAATTTTTAATATGAGCAATTTGATCAAAATCAGGCATCAAGCTCGATAGCGCCTTGGCACATCTCCTTTGTTTCTATGATTTGAGGTCGCCACCATAGTGCACTAAACCTAAAACTCTGATATTAATCTATCTAGCATATCCATAAACATCTATGTAGCATGCTCTAGCTAGAGTGATTTCGTAGCTTTGTGTGCACAGACTGCTCTAAACAGATGCTTCACGTAAAATTAGTCTGTCTTGCACCAGATGACCAGACGCATTATGTTTCCTAATCAGGTTTGCCCAAGGTGTTCATGTGAACTTTGAAATTAATAAATTGATCCTTTGTCACGTTTGGAGCAGGATCATCGAATTTTCGGATGACGAGTACAAAAAAATAAGTATTTGTAATATTTTGTTGGACAAAATACAAATAATAAATAGAACAGCTTCTGTTTATCATATATCCACTAAAGAATTTAAGCTAATATTCCATCATTTAATATTATCGGAAACTTGATTACAACCACTGAAATTCATATATACGCTCGCCCATTTTCTCTTACGTTACGCACTACGCCTTGTCGCATGCCAAGGATGAAGTTGGTTATATTATCGATACGAAGAAGAAGTATGGAATACTACCTCCAACCTGTAAAACGTTATTGTGATGGAATGGATAAAAGAGTACCATCTTATCTAACTCATTTCGTTTAATTTGCTTATAACGTAAACTTTCTTAGATATTTATTTATTGAATGATTTGTAAATCATTATGTTCAAGCAATCTATGTATTATTTATACTATACTATGCGTAAACACATGCGTAAAAAACGCGATAACTGTAGGAATATTAATATAAATGCTATGCCGTCACGTGTCAGACCATCTGTCTGCCGTAATTATTGTGCCATGATGTCACTATTAGCTATTATTTTAGTTTTTGTTCGACCAGAAATTATACCCTAAATATTGTAAACATATTATTACTCGATGGATGTGCACAAAATAGTCGCGACTATCTGATTCAAAATAATTTATGTATATAGATAATAATTATAACCTTATAGATCACTTTGTCAGCAAGTGCACATCATTAGAGCAATAGTAGCCCACCATCGTAGTCGTAGTATTTTGACAGTTCAACAATATCCATTGCGGCGTTGAGCTAGCTAACGCGAGCACGGACTAAGAAACATACGACGTAATGGATGTCAAAATCAATCCCATGGTGATAGCAATTGAGTTACGCAATTAGGGTTCAGATCATGAATAAACTGGACTCCAGAGTATGACAGACATGAGGTAAAAAAGTCGAATGATGTACCTATATGATAAGTGTTTATAAAGAGTTTGGATGACTCCTATTTCCATTTACTCTGCAAAATATCTCACATCTTTGTTTGACTAAAAGGCGAATGAACTTACTTACTTACTTATTTCGTACATACGTATATAAAGCAGCTAGGTATATCTATAGTTGTGGATATTTTTTATATAGGCCACATAGTTTGTGTCATCAAACCAGTATCCTTGTGTACTATGAGTGGGCGTGGAATAATTTAATTCGGTAACACCTTCACCCAAATAGATATGTACATTAATGTGACGTAGTAAGTATATTGAGTAATACTATGTGGTGAATGAATTTGTCACCAAAATTAAACTTGTTTCATTGCAAAAACTTGACATGAAATTGGGTAACCGTGAAATTCTTTTTGTGCATTATTTTTAGGGTTCCGTAGCCAAATGGCAAAATCGGAACTAAGTATTATAATTTCGTCCTGTCCTATGTTAGTCATTTTAATCAGAAACTATAAGGGAGTCCCCCTTATAGTCTCTGATTAAAATAACTGTAAGGGCGAAGGGGTACTCCATAAATGAAACTGAGTGATGAAAGAATATTTTTGGGTGATTCTTCATGTAGGATATCGTTGGATAGGTCGTGAATGGTTAGCGAGCTATGCGCTTTTTATGTCGTAAAAAGTGTCTTGTCTCTCCCTCTAACTTTTCAACTAAGTAAACAACTGGAAAACTCTGGGGTAGAATAAAAAAAAAACACTTCCAACGAAAATTACTTTGAATAATTATATATAATAATGTTGTGTAGTTTTTGATTCCTATATTCGGTTTGGAGTTAACCAACCGCAAAAATAATTTAGGTATATTTGCAGTCATACACTGAAATAGGTACCTACTCCTTGCTACGGAACCCTCAGTGTGCGTGGTCTGCCACGCACTTGGCTTTTTTGTTTTTTACATAACCGTTTGTAGTTCTAATTTTCTTTCAGTAGAACAATACAATTATCAATATTAGTTGCCCTCCTCAATTTTACTAAAATCACAATTTCTTCAAATATTCCTCTTATCTTCTGAAGTCGATACTTACATAATCTTATGTCATAATAAAACATATATCTAACGCCCGTTTTCACCAACACTAGGAGACACATAAGTGAAATGTTTAAATATTAAGAGGGCTCTCGCATTCGGCACCTCTCTCGCTCGCTCAAAACCATTATATTTTAAGATAGTTAAATGAAAAGATGCATTTTTGAAAAATGAAATCTGATACAGAACTACAAAATTATATTGATTATAATATTATAAAGTTCAATTTAATGATTAAAAACACATGAGTTAAACATGTCTCAAAAACACATCGTAATCGTTTTTTAACCTTGGTTATTAGATATCACAGTAGAAATGTGTTTTAATTATTTACCTGTAAAATTAATATTATTTTGTAGTTCTGTATCAGATTACATTTTTCAAAAATGCATCTTTTCATTCAACATTCTTAAAAATGGTTCTGTGCGAGCGAGAGAGGAGACAAAATTCCGAGAGCGCCCTTAAAAGACTTTACCTAGCGCTAAAAAACGTGTCCCCAACCATTAGGCAAAAACCATGGACAGTCCATAGTTGTCGCCTAGTAGGTAGTTGGTGACATGTTTTTTTGCGCTAGGGAACTACTTTTAATATTTAAACATTTCACTTATGTGTCTCTTAGGTGAAAACGGGCATAAGTAAGTTACCATATACCTACCTTAGGCAACATTTAGATAGCGGGTTGTATTTCCGTTGAAGGTGTCATCGACATCGTTTATTTATTTTAGCAGTATGTTTGCAAAATTGTGCATTCAACAGATAATGCTAATTGTTAAGTACTGTTAAAGCGATCATTATTTACATTACTTAAGTCTGCGAATCCTTAAAAAAAATCATTATTGCGCCGGTTTCCGTAGTAAGTATGATTGTTTCATTGTCGCGGAAGCACGCTTGAGTAAACTCAAAGCTTTTCTAACTTTCGGTTAATCGCGGGCCCAGTAAGAGTAATCAGCGGAAAAATCTATCAGTTTTTTAGAAGTAGTTACTATAACACCGTCTTAGAAAGCAGAAAAAGTAATTTATCCAAAAAAGGTTCTTGCAACGTTTAGTAAGGTCAATGATCCTAATAGATACAAAGACCGGCTATCGGAAAACGATTTGTATCAGAATAATTAAACGTTCCGTTACCTAGATGTACATATTTGTCACATATTATTATTCAGAAGAACGATTCACAAAACATGTCGCTACGATTCCGATGTTCTGTCTGAAAATTCCCGAAATAGTTCCAATGCTTTTTACAACAGTTTTAAGAAGATTCTGTGAATGTGGTATCTTGTTTAAACTAATCGAAATTACTAAAACAAAACTGAATTCATTTTGACGGTTAGGAAAGAAAAGGAATAGGTACCTACCTACAATACGTAGAATTGATTATTTGAAAGTGTTATTTTTAAGGGAAACCCCTGGGCTGACACTTAGAGCAGTATAATCCAGTGAAAAAATTTAAATTAGTTTTGATATGGTTTATTATTAATAAAATCTTTATAAAATAAACTTTCCTCTTATAAACAAGCTTGAAATTGAAGACGACACGCAAAGTAATAATGACAATGATCCGTAGATTTAATTAAAACAACCGGTTATTAAAATACCTGATGGCATAGGTGCGATCCACACATAAAACATAAATACCACAAATATCAATATTTTATAAAGCCAATTTGTATTTTTTGCTCTCCATTTTAGTAAATTAAAATAACACTTTTTTTAACCCTGGGTTAAAAAAAGAATCACATTTATTTACAGCATAAAAAGTACAATTAGAAGATTTAGAAACTGGCTATGACGCAGTCACAAAAAATAACAATTAGGCGGATGTACACGAAATCACTAGATGATGCTCATTACTTGAGTGATACATTATGTGATAATATGGTGTAAATATGGCTAATCACTAAGTAACAAAAATTAAGATTGTAACATTAGCCATCAATAACGCATCACTTGGTATTTTCATGTATATTCGGCTAAAAAGATATTGAAGAGTGAAAGCGGCTTGTCGTGAGCCCCATGGGGCAGCAGTCCCATGACTTTTGTACGGTATGACAACAGACTGTTAAATATCCATGAATGATGATAGATCGAGTAATTAGTTCTGCTTTACATAAAATATACAGCTTTACATAATAATTTTGAGTCGTAGAATAGATTAAATACTGCTACTGATATGGATATTGATTCTATATTAAAATTTATATGCGTTGTGGATCTGCGATGGGACCTGTCTAGGAATACAATGATCAGTTATATGGTAGGTACCTACATACCTACGTTTTAGCATATTATGATACATAGAAGCATGTATGTGTCAATTTTATGGAATAAAACCGGAAATACAATACAGGAAATTATATTAAGTAGACCAAGTAGTTTACTGTGTTCTATTTAGTTTAAAAAAGTCGAGTTAATTTTACTTCATTGTCACAGGGTCAAAAGGTGCTATTGTTTTTTTTTTCTTATTTATTTTTTATACTTTAATCGCACACAATGTGAACATTGAAGTAAATTGCTAAGGTTCGGGTTAGTTGAGTTGTTATTGTGTTTTCCAATCACATTAGTTACATACTTCAATTAGGACGGTCAGTCCAGCAGAATTAGTGATATTCACATTGTTTCAGTTAAAAACATTTATAAGAAACTCTCTATTGTTCGTACATTATTACAAGCTCCTTCTACGATATGAAGAAGAGCGCAAAAAGTGAAAAGTGTCTTGCGATTAGCTAAAATTTCAGAAGGACAGGCGCTTCACCATTCGGGACGGGCCTAAGTAAATTGATCGGCAATTGTATCTCAATTTATTTGTAAAGAATTGCAACGGATATTAAGTGGCGCAACTATTTACAGTGTCCAAGCGTTGGGCTGCAACTACGACACCACAAGATTTAGTTAATAATTTGCGTGTAGTGTTTCGTGGTGCTAAGTATTTCGACTCGTTTATAAAATATTTCTTTTATCATGAATTTTAATATAAAATTGTGTGAAAAGTGGGCTAATAATAACTCAGTGTTGTATAGGGAATATCTTCGGAATGGAGGCAGATCTTACACAGGTACTTACCTACAAAAACAATATTTTTATTATTATGAAAACGCTACAGAGCTACACAAAATAATTAATATTATGTCGTTCTTTATCAATTTCATTATATCTAATAGATACTTAAAACTCTATGTACAAAGTAGCTTGGAATCAGCAATCTAGGTTTCTGGTAGGCTTATAAAAAATTGGTTAAACTAAAATACAATAAAGATTTAACTTTTTTCAATAACGTTTTTTCTGGAGGATAAAGTGATATTAAAGTATTTATTGTAAATTATAATCAGAAATGTAAAATTAAATACACATCGTGTCAGGATAATTCGAGATATTCTCATTGACCCCATCATTTAGACGAGATAATGACTAGGTCCGCTGAGGTGAGGATATATGTTACCTATATACAATATTATTGATCATCAAGGATTTTAATTAATTTTTGGGGACTATAAATAAAAGGGCAACAATGCAATATCGTTTAGAAGTTACCTAATAATCAAGTTTACTTTACATCATGTACCTTATATAGGTCTTGTTGGAACAAACGTGTGAATTCGGCATTTTGTCTACCTATCTGTTCAAGATCTTCTAGATCTAGTTGTGACCTAGGGATTTTCCGTTATACCTTCAAGATTGTTACCTACATCTAAAGCACTTCTTGCCATAAGAGTTTTCCTTACATTGTAGCTCTCTTTAATTGTGTTTTAGTTGCAACTTGGGTTTCAACGCTTTCAGTTCTAAATAGTGTTGTACGAGTTTAATAATAATACCTACCTACAATCATTTTAAAACCTCGGTGTTATATTAAATCAAGTGTTAATCAAGTTTCCTAACTTCAGATCATACT
Organism: Thalpophila matura; assembly: GCA_948465475.1. Lineage (NCBI taxonomy): Eukaryota > Metazoa > Arthropoda > Insecta > Lepidoptera > Noctuidae > Thalpophila > Thalpophila matura. The sequence continues at coordinate 8,825,773 of OX419185.1, read as the reverse complement.
ATTGTAATTGTTACTACCTCATTTATTTAAGTTAGAAGTCAGTGACTCTAGTTTTTATATTTTCTTTATTATGACGTGCTATGGTAAACCCTTTACGATAATCAGAATGAATATTTAATCATAAAAATATTTAGGTGAACGACTAATCAAATATTCACGATAACACAAAACCTTACTTATATATTCATAAATGAGATTATTATCTTAGTATAAAAAAAACATTTTAGTATAGGCTTTTTGACTCATAAGGCCGATGAACTCTGATATTGTCATTTTGTGTAGGTACCTACTACTTATTTTTAAATCATTACCTTACTTAGTTTTTTTTACCTAATTCATTGTTATTTACTATAATAATATTAAATGCATTTTAAAATATTTCATGATACCTAAGTTGGTATAGGTTAAACTTACTAAAAATACATTTTTTTTAAATAATTATGTTTTATGTTAATTATTTTGTAATTTCTGGTTGTTAGTCATCTACAATGAATGCCTTTAACGTGAATTAAAATAATTACAATAGCTTTATTGTTCACATTGCACACTATCATTCAAAAACTAGAGAGGAAAACAAGAATGGGTATGGATGAAGGCATTATCAGATAATTATCTTGTCAATTATCAAAGAAAATAATTATAGCTTCATAATAATTTCCAAGTCTAAGAAAACCCTTTAAGAATCTCTCTATTTAGCTAACTCATTATCATTACCTACAAACACAATATTTCTTGTTCACGACCATCGGTTAGGGAAAAAAGTCTAAGTGATCTTCAATGAACATAATTATACAAAATACCTAGGTATTACGGTACGTAGTTCAGTACCTGCATTGATATAGATACCTAATTAATTATAAGTCAGCTGGTACCTTCATAATTCATTATTTCATTCTGATTCATAATAAAACATCCAGAGCCTCTAGATTTCTAGAATGTAAAGAAGTAGTCCATAAGATCCATAGTGTGGTCAGTATCAGTGTCCATCGGTAGTCAGTTTTGAATGAAAAAAGAGTAGTGGCAGACGTTCCGCGATGCAAAAGTTAATTTCGTTCGCGTGACTTTCGTAGTACATATTAATTATTTTACAACAATAATGTTTATTGCAATACAAAATAGACTAATTGGATAATTTAAAAAAGAATAATAACTATTTATTTATTGTATTGTAATATTTATATTTGTTAGAAACATTTTAGCAGAACATAACAACACCGGTGTTTTTGTTAATTTAATAATCGATAATTTCTATGTATTATTTAATGATTATCAAGATTTTATTTTATTATTACGTAGGTACATTTAAATTTTATAAGATAGTGTGTTAATGTGATAATTATTTTCCACAAGTGTTGTAAATATGGGGCTCCAAAAAGTGTGTTATACTTCTGTGAAAATATTGGTGATATTTTGTCTATATCTCAAACAAGTTACGATGATCTCAGTATATGAACAACGGGAGTACTGCGGAGTATTGCTGAATCAATACGGTATTTAATAAATTTTGTATAAATTACACTTAGTGCTAATTTAAGAATGCACGAGGTCTTTGTTGCATACTTTCTTCATAAAACTGAATTTACAATCACATAATTAAGTTTCACAAAGCGCACTAGCATGTATCATTTGAAAATTTAAAAGTGCACAAATTATATAAAAGGTTTTTGGGCCTGCGCCTAATCTATTTTCTATGTAAAAATTTTGAGAGCCTGTTGAACAGTCAACCTAGTAATTTTGTACCTACCTGTAGTAGGTACGTATAGATAGTTTACCATATTGTGGTCGTTACAATTTGTCCTAATCATAGACGGACCCTTCTAATTTTACAGCTGTGGAAATTTGGATATTGGTTTTGCACCTACTAAAAATATTAATGGGAGTGAAAAAGAAAAAATTATAAGTTGACTTTAAATTTATTTCTCAGAGTATGTAATGAAATTCGGTTCTTGACAACATTGAAAATATGCTACAGATTGTGGTCATCCTATCAGTTCATAGCGTAAATAAACTTATTTCACTTGATTTTTAACTAAAATATGTATATTTTTTGCAAATTACACGAAAATAAAATGCAATATTTTTTGTTATTGTAGCTGTCACAAGAACGGCCTGTCGCACTCTGTTGACGTCACACGCTCGTAAGCCAGTGTTGCCAACTTATTTTTAGGGTAAAAAATTCTTTAGGGTAAATTTGAGGGTAAAATTTTAGGGAGCGCCTCCGCAGCCGGCGCCGACTAGGCTCCCAAAAATAATGCCGTTAGGAACCGGAGTAGCCTTGAAGTAGCAGTGATACCAGACGAAAATAATTGCAAACTACCGTAGCAGCAGATTAATGTTGCCGTGTTTTAAGTTGAATTAAATACCTTAGACTGACTTTTAAATAACAGTGTTAATGTAAAACAAAATACAACTTTTTTGGACTTACAAGGGGGATGGAGGTGGTCGACGGAGCCCCGGTACGCGGAGCTCCTATTTCTATCTGCAAGGTTAAAAGTAACATAACACGAAGGGGTTGACGGGGGCTTCGTTCGCTCGCTCACTGAAGCCCCCGTCAACCCCTTCGAACCTAACCTGTCCGTGTCGGGGTGTCCAAGTTCCCGAGCTCGCTTCGCTCGCTTTTGGACCCTAATTAGGTATGTTACTCAAATGAAACATGAAATGTTTTTTTTAATTATGACAAATTGCCAACTCCCTTTCCCGCTTTTTTTTCTAAAGTCAGCGCCGGCTGCCAATTTAGCAACCAGTGCCGGCTGCAAATTCAGGTCACGGCGGCGGTCGCGGAGTCACTTCCAAAATTTTAAGGTTAGATTTCGTATTGTTGTTATGATTACTATAGTTTATGGGCTTTTTGGTAAGCAATACATGTAGGTACCTAAGTATTTGAATTGAATTTAAGTTAAACAAATTCAGCATATTTTTATTGTGAAACATGACCATTGATTAAGAAAGAACTTGTTTTATTGTATATCTAAAACCAAAACTTTAGCCAGGTATTTTTGTATAAATAGTTATGATTTTAGAGTAAAATTAATCAGGCATTGGGGTAAAATGAAAATCTAGCTTGGCAACACTGGAGTAAGCACGGCTTTGACAAATTGTAGTTTGCGTTTTATGGTTTCTGGGTGCTATATTTGATCTTAGAGCTATTTCTGAAGCTGTTTTCATAGAAATCTTCTATCTAGTGGCATAAATATTCATATCGAATCTCAAAATGGAGTCAAATTTTGTGCAAGCTGATACAACCTACCTAAGATAGACGCATTTATGGTTGCACTTTTCTTTAAGAATACCTAACGCTGATTATTATGCTGCGGAACTTAAAAATGTAAAAACAGCAGAGTAAGTACCTACCTGCCACATATTTATTTACAAATCTTTTGTATAATCATTCAGAAGTTTTGTGAAATCTCATTTTAGGTTATGTTGATAAAAACTTAGAAACATTACCTATAAATTCTTTTGTGTCATGAATCATGATGGACTGCTTTAAGACGTATTTGTACATTGTGGAACTACACACCATTTATATACGCCATTATAGCCAATAAAAATGATTTATTGATGAAATTAATTTCAGCTGCACCGTCTGTCTTGTTGACAAAGCTCGATAACTAGCGTGTTACGTCACTTCCGCAGAAACAGCGTTTTTGGAGCGGTTTTGGAAATTTATACTTTATCACTGATTTTTATTGATAAATACAGTAGATCTCCCTGAAATATCAATGTAGTGTGCTTATAATATAATGAAGATTAATATAAACCATTTCCCAAAATCAGTCAAATACCGAATTGCAACTTGCATAACACACCGAGCATTTGCAAGACGCGCTATTTATAAAATTACTCGATTGTTGTTTATAAATCTTGTGCAACCGGTAGAAAAATATCTTCCTCATGGACACCTCAACTGGAAATGTTATCTTTTGTACTTCAGATCCGCACTTGCTCGACACGTTCAAATTGGAGATGTCGCAAGGAATCGAGAGGTTCTTCCTGTTATCATACTGCTTGGCGTGTTGCTGGACTGGGCTGGGCGCCAAGAGTGACCTGCGGGTAGTCAGACAATGGCCCGAGCTGCAGTTTGTGTTCCCCAGCGAAGAAGACAGGCATAGAGCCATTGAAAACCGCTACTATGTCCCGGGAAATTCTGTGCCGATAGACGTCGACGTGAATCATAGACAAAGTGAGTATTTGAGTAATAAACTGAAAGTTGATTTAAAAATAATAGGTTGACAACCCGTCTTGTTTCTTCAAAGTACAGTTCTATAAAAAAATCCCATTAACATTTTGGAACACTATCGCAAGAGACAGCCTAATAGTTAGCTTCTTCTTTGTTTATAATGATTTCCATAAACGCACGGAACTATTTGTTTTAAGGGCCAAGCACGAATCATATTGCCGTTACGTATCGTAAAGATTATTTTGAATTGGTAATATAGGTACCTACGTGCTGATAGCAAAAACTTTATGATAAATTCTTATCTCTGTATAGCAAAGTGCGTTTAACCAAAAAAAAAACTGTTGTGTAAAAGAACTGTTGTATTTTCGATTCAAAATTCACTAACGTTTACGATACGCTACGTTAAATTTAATGCTAAGAAACCAATGTCATCCTGAATCTAGTATTGTCACAAATTGGCAGAAGCGACACCCACTCACATGAAGTGACCATTGACTTCGCAATAGTTCAAAGTAAAACAGTGCCTTACGAAATGTTTCCTTTTCCTTTAAAATAGGCAACATTTTGCAATTCACATGACTTCTGCTTGCGACTAAAATATCACAGCTTTCACCATTAGCCTGATTGTGATTATAATACCTACGTGACCGAATCTGTGTATTTTTTTTTTTATAAAGTATAATTGCGTTTGGAAACTGAATAATGGTCTAATATCTATGAATGGGTGACGACAAAGACGATTTGATTCCTTTTCTGCTTGATATTCAGCGACATCCATATTGACGGAAACATCATGACAGTCATGATGATACGGCATATGATATGTTATTTCTATCATCAACATAGGCCTAACAAACTTCTATGTTTGTGTTAATGGCCTACCTTCAAATCCGTTACTTATGAAGGTCAAGGGTAGGGGCCGATAGTCTGTTTGCCAAACCATAAACCAACTCAAATAATTACTTACCTACCCATACATAAACGTGACATTACAAAAATGAACTTGGTATTCTTGGTATTCTATTCGTGACAATTAAAATGATGTCTCGCAAAAGCAAGGTTTTTGTTAAGTTGGGATGACAGCTTTAAATTGAATTCAGATGTCTTTTTATGAGCAGTTCATCAATTGATACTTGATAGAGACAGGGGTTTTTAAGGATTTTTTGCCAACAGCAAAAAGTCATAAGTATGGGTATAATGTTCAAGTTAAGACGCTAATCTTTACATAGGTAACTAAAATGATGGTTGAGGTCATCTCTCACACATAATTCTAGTAATGTTTTATCTAAGATACGTGTTACTTTACAACGCATTGTATTTATTTAATATAATATTTATACTAAAATTAATTAGTAGTTGTAGGATTGTAATACTACCCAACATGAAAAAGCTGATGGCACTTGCATTTTTTATAAATATACCTACCAATTTTTTTTGTCATTATAATGTGTTTATCAATAAATACATAATTATGTACTTTTTCTGTCTTTCTTTGATCGAACTTGGTTACGTGTAATTTTTTAGGGAATCCTTACCGCGAGGTTTTAAAGAGAATCATACGGCTTTATTTAACCTTTAAAGTCACTTTACACATAAAACTGCCTAATCAATTATTTTGTTAAATTTTGCGCACGTACGGAACAGTAGGTATGTCCGGCAGGTAGGTCCGGGTAGAGTTTATTGTTTTTATAATATTACGTACAAGTACATTGATAAAGTCAAAAGATCAAACGTTGCAAACTTGCAAGGCGGGTTGGTGACGTACATCCATAGACATACTAACCACAGGACGCGAATCACGATTGTTCTCGCCTGACCCCAAAACGCGAAATAGTTTTGTCAGTTTGACTCAGTATTAGACAGCGATATTCCTTTAAAATTTTAAATGGATTAAGATAAGCAATACTTACGCTTGATTAACACTAGACTTACTTGTCGTGTCGTGACGTGATGCATCAGAGTCAAAGTCAAAGACAAAAACATTTATTTCAATTAGACCATTTACAGGCACTTTTGAAATGTCAAACAATATAACAATAGTTGTCAGTCGGTTTGTCCGTTAGTTGAAGTTAGTTGTCCGTTCCAAAACGTAGATTCCTATGGAGATGAACGGACAAGAAACTCCATGGTTACTCTTTTTCAATAAATTCTGTTAAAATTTCTTTGATTACAGTGATGCCCTAATATATGGGAACTACGTTTAGTAAGGTACAAAATAATAATAATATCAACTAGACAAGTGAAAAAACATTGTTTAGGCAGTCAAGAGATGACCAGCACCAACTGACAGCGCCCGTTCACGGACATGACGTGACATCAGCATTAGAAGCCTATCAGTTACATATATATTGTATGAAGGTGTGCACACTATTCTGACGTGATGACGTGACGTCATGTGTCAGAATAGTGCCCACACTTTCATACAGAATATGACGCCGATAGGTTATTGATGCATCACAATATGACACGTAAGTCTAGTGTGAATCAAGCATTATGTTCAATTTGTCTAAGCTCCCTCATCCCTCAAAAGTAAGTCGATATTAATATCGACTTACTTTTGAGATGTGATACTCTCCAGCAACGCCACCATAATCGATAGCGATCTATCATAGCGGAATATAATGTACTTTGAACGTACATAATGTACGTATACCGATAATTAGTGTACCTAGAGTAGATAACGAGATAATGAACATTGATTGTGGCGCCGCTGCAATGTGTACTCTCTGGCGGCGCCACTAAGATTTCGGATACTCCGTAATGATATTAACATCTATTCTCTGTTGAAAAGTAATGTACGAACGCTGTTTAATACGTACGTGTTCACAAATATCATAAATATACTGTAGTTTCGTTTATTTCAGTGAATATAATTTACATTGGGAACGCCTTAATATTTTATGTTAGCATAATATTGTGTTATTGAAGTTTTGCAATGATAACTTTTATACGTCATAATTATCAAGTCAGTTGAAGGTATTTGTGGAAAACAATATTATTACATTTAGGAAATGCAATGCTGTAAGATTTGATTTGCGTAATTGGACATTCTGAATTCCGCGGAATCAAGGTGTTTGCTGGATCCCGTATGGATAAATTATGAATAAGTTCAACATTAATTGAAGGGACTTTTATGAAACAAATCATAATGTTTTTTAAAGACAATTATTAGGTATTATCTACTAGACTTTTGCCTACGACTCCATCCGCGTGGACTACAATTTATTGACCATTTTATTAAATTACCTCGTTAGTGTAGGGCGTCTAGTATTTCGAAGAGATCAAGTTGTATCTCTGGTCCATCGCACATTCATCCCACCAAAATTAGATGAAATGTAGCATAGATTTTAGTTGGACCCAAAGCTAGGTTTTTTTAGTGATCAAACATTATTTTTGTCGGATCGGATATTTGTTTTTTTTTTTTGGTCCATTTATGTACAATAGCTACTATACAGCATGTAACAAAAACCCTCTTCAATCCCAAATGAAATGGGGCCATTTTATACTTATAATTATGAACAACTTTTACTAGGTATGGCACCAATGCGGAAATCGTGAAAAAAAAATCAGCTGTTCCATACATTTTGTTGAGTTATGGTGAACACAAATGTATGGAATAGCTGAATTTCTAAATAATTGAAATGGGGCTATTTCACCAACCTATCAATATCTGTTGAATAAGCGAAAGATAAGATAAGCTAAAGGTGACTTTTAGGCGATTTGCACACTGCCCCGCATCACGCAGCGGGGTGCGGGAGTGCGTGATCTTACGTTGTTTGCAAGTACCTATGTTTGTATAGAAATCACGCATAGTACAACACACTGAAAACGCATTCACGCGCGGGGTTGCAGATCACGCACCTACATGCGGAGAAACACGCACCCCCGCGCGTGGGTGCGGGGCAAGACGCAAGGTATGGCACCAATTACTATACTCTATGTATGGCACACTGAGATCTGCAGTATCGTGCGTGATTTCGTGTTGACAGTTGACATCTGCCGACAACATACATATGGTTGCTAGGAAGTTTTATTTTAAATCTGCCAGTATGAAGAACAAGATAATCATTGCCATCTAGTGTAATAAATTAGATACTAATGAACTGCTTTATAAAATGTCAAAAAAGTTGCTAAGACAACACTACTAGGTGGCGTATCGTTTTTTGTGCGGAAAAATCTGCATGATGATGCAGATCTGCACTCCCGCACCCGCACGCGTGGCGCCGTCGCCACGCACCCCGCTGCGTGATGCGGGGCAGTGTGCGAATCGCCTTAGTAAATTAACTTTTACTTCAATAATGTTGTCATTAACACATTATTGACAGGTGGTGAAACGCATTTTTTTGCTATTGAATAGTTTAGTGAGCACATTAGCTTAATGAACAGACAATGATAGGTTGGTGAAATAGCCCCTTAATGTGTTATTTTTTTGTTTTATTTCAATAACCTATATTCGTACATAATACCCTAAACTGACCAGAGTACTATGAGTTATGACGTTTAAAAGTCATCATCATTCAATTTATTTAATAACAATATGTTTTGCTAACATAAAATATCAAGGCGCTCCTAATGTAAATTATTTTTACTGAAATAAACGAAACTACAGTATATTTATGATATTTGTGAACACGTACGTATTAAACAGCGTTCGTACATTACTTTTCAACAGGGAATAGATGTTAATATCATTACGGAGTATACGAAATCTTAGTGGCGCCGCCAGAGAGTACACATTGCAGCGGCGCCACAATCAATGTTCATTATCTCGTTATCTACTCTAGGTACACTAATTATCGGTATACGTACATTATGTACGTTCAAAGTACATTATATTCCGCTATGATAGATCGCTATCGATTATGGTGGCGTTGCTGGAGAGTAGCACATCTTTTGAGGGATGAGGGAAAAAACACGGGACGCGGCACGCTATAAAAAATTACGAAATTAATTTCGTAATTTTTTATAGCGTGCCGCGTCCCGTGTTTTAATAATATGTCTACGCATGTATCTTAACAGCGATCTTTCTACGTCAAGTTAACTGAGCATGTTTTGTGCATAGCGAATTATTTAAAGATCATTTTAAGCCGCTTAGTTTCACTATTTGGATCTTGCCGCAGTTGATATATTGGCCGTATCTTGTTAACCTTGAAACAACAGGCTTGTGTGGATGATTTAAAAAAAAGATTTATCTCACAATAAGAAATATAATATCTTTCTTATTTAATCATTGTTATGCGTTCTAACCTTCCTGGTTCTCGGCAGTTTCGTGCAGTTACCAACAAAGAATATCTTTATAGAAAGAATTATCTACAACCTTACAGATAAGGAAGGTTTGAAGATACTGAAAGGCACCAAATGTTAATATACTTACTTTTAATTTTTGAAGGTCCTTACGCGTCGCGTATCTTCGTGACAATCCCTCGGTTCGACGAAGGGCGGCCGATCACGCTGGGCACGGTGGACGAGCAGGGCAGGATCAACGCCTACCCTGACTACTCTTGGCATGACCACCAGGGCTTTAACTGTGGCGGCTTAACATCCGTCTTTAGAGTTGCTGTACGTAAGAATTCTGTATTTAATTAGGATAATGGTCCTTCCTAGGAAGGACGCAACAAATTAAAGGCTCAGGTCTGACAGATTATATAGTCATAGGTCATAGGCATAATGTAGCCTTTAGAAGGTAATACCTACTACAAGACAATCGGCCGCATCTAGATTAGGTGATTGCTCCAACCTAGTTCGGAAAATGCAATAAAAAGTATACCTAATTGATAATGAAATCATCAAAGTATCGTCACCTTTTATTTTAAAATCAATGCTAAGTAGGTATTCCAGCAAGAATAGTTTTTGCAAAATAACAGGAAAATGTTTTTATTAATTTTTTATTTATTCATCAAGTTTGCTAGTAAAAACCTTAATTTGGTATGATAACGGTGATTATGCACCTAGTCTTTACAATTAACACATAAAATGAAGACCAAGGGAAAACCTTGTGTGTTCGTACTTGCTCGTAGTTCAGTATAAACAACAAAGGCCATTGTCGAGTTAATAACTACGTTTATGGGCTTTATTCTATTGATACTTAGATAATAAGATGTGTCCTCTGCAATAACATTGAGATCTGGAATTATGGCGTGATATTTCCGTGTATGACGCAGGTCTGAAAGAAGTTAAGTAACCCAGGATATCAAGAGGACACGATGAGTCTTAGAGCAAGAGCTGCATGCATCGTGATGTATTGTCGTAGGTACTCACGATTCCAACACAACAATAACAGTTACTATGTTACAGAATACGTATACAATGATATTTTTGAACAAGTGCCAGCATTGTTCTTTTCAGTAACTTATACAAGTATGTAATAGTCAAAGCAAAGCAAGGTTAAAGAGCATTATTGTAATAAGATTAACGAAACCCGTATATTTATCCTATATCTACTTTTGTCTTGAGAACAATCATCCAAAATTATTTTTAAGGCAAGTCACGTCTTACACAAAGAGAACAAAAAACCACGAGACTAATTTTTTTCTTCTTGACTTTAATCAGTCATTGTGTTTGGCTTAACACTAAACAAATCAATGACATCATCAGCAGGTACATAGGTCAACAGTCCCGGATTTAATGGACCTTCTTAACAATGTCTCTGCGACCTGCGACCATCATTGTGCACTGCTTACTTGTTCTGATCAAGACGACCTTAAGCAGTGGAGTGGACGATAGATCGAGCTACAACATTGTCTTTGGCCTATTATAGTTTGTTACTATACTAGCTGTTCCCCGCGGTTTCACCCCCGTTGTTCGGCTGCTAAGAGTCGTAGCGTAATGTTAAATAGCCTATAACCTCATGAATCTGGTTATCATATACAAAAAGAATTTTTCGAATCCGACTAGTAGTTCCAGAGACTAGCGCGTTCAAACAAACAAACTCTTCAGCTTTATAATATTAGCATAGATTTGGTACCTCAGGACTATCTGGAACATGGTCTCTGTATGGAGTAGATATAGGTAATTTCAACTGTCGTAAGATATATATTAATGAAATTTTATTATCACAATTTCAGATAGACGAATGCCAGCGCCTATGGGTGATGGACACCGGTAAGATCGGTGACAAACAGCTTTGCTCCCCTCAGCTGCTCGCGTTCGACCTCGCGACCGACGAGCTCATCTACCGGCACACCGTCAACGCATCCTTATTTTCGGATCAGTCGCTGTTTATTACACCTGTTAGTATTACCTATCTTGTTTTATCAGATTCTGGCACTTTGCCCGCGACTTCGTCCGCGAGATATACACATTACACGTAGCGCCATCTAGCGTCCTAAAGCAATTGTGACCGTCAAAAGTTATGTTCTTTCGTTCTTTCTCTCGAGAACAGTACTTTTTTTTTGGATGAAAGGTACTATCTCCTTTTCTATATACCCTGATAATGTATATGCAAATGCAATATGCAAAATTTCATGATGACCGGTTCAGTGGTTCATGCGTGAAATAAACAAGCAAAAACCAAACTTACTTTCACATTTATAATATTAGTTAGGATAAAAAAACTAACATTTATAATATTGACTTAGGAATGTTAGGATTTAAAACCATCCTCGAGTCAAATGGCGTGCGGTTCAAGAGGCCTATGTCCAACAGTGGACTGTTATTGGCTGATGATGATGGATCATTCTCTCTGAGTACTTGACACTCATAATCCGATCGACTCTGCTACTGTCCATCTGTGTGTTAAACTCATAACCCCTTACTAGCTTCCGCCCGCGGCTCCACCCGTGTTTTTTGCATAAAAAGTAGCCTATGTGTTATTCTGATGTATAAGCTATATTACTGTAAAGTTTCATCAAAATCCGTCCAGTAGTTTTTGCGTGAAAGAGTAACAAACATCCATACATCCTCACAAACTTTCGCATTTAATAATATTAGTAGGATTATAAAAAGTTATTTAGCGATAGGTAGTCTTGGTGTAAGTCTATAATAAATGATAATTGATAATTAAGAAATGAAACTTACTATAAGCACAGTTGTACAAACAGTGGGCATTATTTAACCGCTCTGATGCTGCAATTATTGACACAGTAAAATTTCTTTTGTTTCACACTGGATCTGATGGAACTTTTAATGTTAACGGCGAGTTAAACAATTTGAACAGCTTGTTGATGCTTCACCACAACAGTCTATAATGTAACACATTATGCAACAATTTGCAGGTGGTGGATGTACGTGCGCGCGGGCCCGGCGACTGTGCTGACACGTTCGTATACGTGGCTGACGTCACCGCATTCAGCCTGCTGGTGGTGGACGTGATGCGGGACAGGTCCTGGCGAGCCACGCATCGGCTCTTCTTTCCCTTCCCCTCCAGAGGAACATTCACCATCGACGGTAAGATATCATAAAACGCAATAGCAGTTGATAACCGGCTCCTAAAAGGGCATTATTCACTTGTGTTGTCGATCGATAGTTCCACTATAGGTACTATCAATAATTTTCATCTAAAAAAGGCCATACCATCGATAGGACAATTGATAGTATCAATACTATCGATGGTATTGCTTTATAAACTATTGATACTATCAACAGTCCAAAACAATCGATAGTATTGATACTAATACATAAACGGCAACACTATCCACGCTAGGGGCAGCCCTTCCACCACCTAAGTAGATGTAGTGAGTAGACACTGTTCAATATCATAGAATTGAAATGCAATCTGCTCATACTTTAGCAATGACTTGCCCAATGTCGTTCAACCCATAAAAAACCTTTAGCAATAAGCATAGCAAGCAATTTGATATTTAATGATAAATAAGCATTTATCATTAAATATCAAATTCACCAGTGCCAGTTGTGTCAATGTTTTTTGGATCATAAGTAATAATATAATTAAAAGATCCAACATTGGCACAACTGGCACTGGTATATTTCCTTATAATAAAACAAATACCTAAGTACATTAAAACTGGGCAGATAAGCAACAATGTTTGAATTATGTAGGTACGATCGCTGATTAATTATTATGATATACACTTAGCGCATAATTTTAAGTTGATGAAAGAAACAACTTGTCTGGCTCGTAAATTATCTTCATACCTACACTTAGTATTGCGAAAGAATATAATAATTATGCCCGCCAAAAACAATTTAAGTCACAGAAACATAATGATTATTATTGTTGCCATTAACATTGTGTTGTTGGGATTGGGACACACGTTGGTTTAAGTTAACAATCCCATGCTGGATAAAATAATTCTGCTAGATAGAATAAATTGTAGGTATGCCTTTACCTTTTTTGAATCCATGGTTTTGCGTTGCTTTTTTAAGTGTTTTACATCTAAGACAAACAACAACGTGACCAAAATTATAATGACCCGTGTGTTCACTGAAAGCCCAAGACATGCAGACATGAAATCTCAAAAATTACACTGAATTAAAAAACTTTCAGGCGAAAGCTTTGACCTAATGGATGGCGTGATTGGAATGGCTCTGTCGCCATACCAGCGCGGGCGCGATCGCTTCCTCTACTTCCACTCGCTCGCCTCCACCACTGAGAACGTGGTCAACACTAGAGTCATCAGAAACGACTCGTACATACAAGACCCTAACATCGACCCGGACGCTATTTACGTAAGCTAGCTAAAAACTATGAAAATACAGCATATAACAAAAACGCTGTTCGATCCCAAAGGGGGCCATTATACTCATCATTATGAACAATATTTTGTATGACAAAAGCCCAAAATAAAAAAAAAAAAAATCTGCTGTTCCATAACGGGTGAACACAACTATTTTAGGGTTGGTCTCATAGTAAAAAATATTTATAATGATGAGCATAATGGCCCCTTTTGGGATCGAACAGGGTTTTTGTTACATGCTGTATACTGTTTAAGTTACGTTACAGGAAAAAATATGAATAACTACTGTATTTTTTTAGGTATTCCCGGAGGAGCGCAGTTCACAATCAGCAGCTGAAGCCATGGACCGTGACGGTATCATATACTTCGGCCTAATGGAACCGCCTAGCATCTGGTGTTGGAACTCCGCCACCGAGTTCTCTCCTCGTAACTTCCATGAGGTGGCCTCCGATAAGGAAACCTTGCAGTTCGCCAGTGGCGTGAAAGTTGTCATGAATGTCAAAGGAGAACAAGAACTATGGGTGTTGACGTCAAGTTTCCAAAGAGTAATGACGGGATCTATTTCGTCAGATAGGATAAATTATAGGATTCATGCTGAGAAGATTACAACTATTTTAGCAAACTCGCCATGCAGTGTTTCCCCAAAGGGGCAACAGCCTGGCTACCATGTCAACCTTATCGACAGGGCCGGAGACGGTCATATTCCTCGGCCGCACAGGTATGGCAGTGCCTCGTATCTGTAGAGATTAGTGCCATGTCCGATCGATTGCTCAGGAGATTCATGCGGCATAGCCAGCCATAATATGTTTAGAGTATAACTGATTTTATATTAAGTCGCTCACAGGCCCTCTTTATTTATTCGGTTATTGTATTTGCCGTATGAAATTGTTTTAAGTCTGTTATCTTTGTAATAAATTCATGTAATTTATTTTAATGACTGGTGAGACCGGTTTGAAAGAAATGACTGAAGTCTTAGCTTAGAACATGTTATAAAAACGCTACCGTGTTTTTATTTTATGTAAAATCCTATATATATATATATATTGTACCGTACTTGCTTAAACACCAAAGTCACTTTTTAAATTATAAAGTCGCCGTTTATACTGCAATACTCTATAATTATTATGTTTTGTAACCATGTTAATATTAAATATTACGTAATGAATAGCACCTAAGCTGCTTCTTATTTCAATGTAATCAATCGCTTTATCTACCGTCTTCTAATTATTAGAAAAACATTTAATCTATAAGTACATATAAAACAGTAACCGTGACTAGCTGACAGACAACGCACAGTCTAAACCGGTGCACCTAGAGCTATTACTTTTACCTATTTAAAGGAGGAAATATTCCTTGAGTACCCTAGAGATGTAATGCATCTCTAGGGTACTCAAGGAGGGTTTTTTTTAAATTCCATCCCTAAACCTAAAAGTGTGAAAAGGGGTGTAAAGTTTGTATGAAGAAAATAACGACGTTAGGTATGTTGTTTTCCGACTTCCACGCGGACGGAGTCGCGGGCACAGCTAGTATAAACTAAAACCATCTGTTAAAATTAGACGAGGTTTTAACATCAAAATCTATTTATTAAACAGAATAATTTACCAATTCACGATATAAGTTTCGTCTCTTTGCGATAGTCATATCAATATGTTTATCTTCAAAACCGATAACCACTCCACCTATGGCATCTGCAGCTACTATTTCTACGAGATGAATACTTTTCCCTGGCTTAACGAACTTTTTGAGAACTTCTATAATCTCTTTCCTGGTTTTATCATCGAGTGGGTCCGCAGTGATGACCTCGCATAGCTCTTCGTTCCTGTGCGCCACCATGACGATTTCAAACATGCTTATCATACGTCGCAAGTTCTTCAGGCGACCGTTCTCAGCCACTACGTCAAGGAAGTTCAACGCAGCGGATGGCATTCCTGACGGAAACATGTTTTACATTTACTCACATATTAATAAATTATATAGGTTGAAAATTACGACCTTTAATATCTTGCGCGGTAATTCTTGTTTCTACTGATGTTTCTGAAGTCATAAATTCGAGGCCTACTCAACTTGGGTAATCCAGGGCCTCAGATGCTCTCGCTTTATAAATATTATATCAGAATGCATATCGCACGCAGTTAAGGTGATATTTAGAATGCCATTTTCACCTTCGGTGCAACAACGTCACTTATAGCCAAAACTGCAAAATCGAATCTGAACCATATCTACATATATTAGGAGCAAGACAAACATTTGATTTTGCAGTTTTACCTATAAGGGACGATGTTGAACCGAAGGTGAAAATAGTATCACCTTAACTGACTTAATTTAAAACTGTAGCACATACCTACTTCCTTGCCAATAGACATCAGTAACTTAGATTTATCAGCGCGTGATATCAGACTGGTTTCTATGAAGTCCACAACTTTAGGCTTCTTTAGCACCTTTTTAAGGTCACTTAGACCTTTCTCAACTTGCTCTAATTGATTCAGTTGTCCAGCTGCTCTGTAAAGTGCAGTCACGTAGCGACCTTCCAATCCTTTTCGCGAAGAGAATTTTATTTACAAGTATGTACAAACTATACACATATCTTAGTATTATGGCGTAAGTAAGTATATCTAAATGCAACAAGCATTAAATAAATGTTGGTTTTGCATTTATTGGAGCTGAACCGATTTAAAATAAATTCTAAAGTCAGTCACCTTTTTGAAGTGAATTTGATTTTTTAATTTTATGCTTAAATAGGATATTCTATTGGGAATTTTTCAGTAGCAGCCCGGAATCTGGATTTGTGTCCAGTTAATGGCAATAGGCAAATCCCCGATTACATGGGACTTAAACATAACTGGTGAAATAGGAGGCAAGGCAAAATAAATATGGGTTTATTCACAGTACACACCTCAGCGACTGAGGTTCAGCCTAACCCTTTGGCAATAGGCACAGGCGTGATGTTATGTTAATGATATAGAACTTTTGAAGTATGATTACATAAATAAGAATGTTGAGTGAATTAAAAGCGGGTGAAATAGCAAACACTTCTACAGTAAAAGATTTGCTATTATAATGCAATTCACGAAACTTGTATCTTGTCGATAAGCATCTCATCTCATCCAGTCCAGACACATCATGCTTACCAAATACTGAAATCGGTACTCTTCTAATTGGCGTATCTGTGGCCATTGCTCTAATAAACATTCGTATCATTCTTTGTCAGTCGTATAAACTTTAACTTTAACTTTTTATCATAAGTTAAGACTTGTGTTGTGTGGGTAAAAAATCTGTTGACAAGATGCAAAGTACAATTTTAAGAAACTGTCAAAATGACAATAAATACAGGATATAAAAATACCTAATTGCATTTTAATTTTAATCATAAATTGGCCGTATTTTTATTCAAGGAGTATGATAAACGAACAATAACAATAAATTATAAAATCCATGATTCAAGTGAGTACGTCGTATTGGAAAGCTTGGTCTGTTTCAAGTAGAGCTCTGATGTATACGACCAGCGAGCCGAGAGCCATCGCCGATGTGAGGGAGTTGCAAGCACCGCCTTCAGACGTAGCCGCCTTCTTCACCCTGTATTCTTCCTGTAACAAAAAATAACATATCTGTGAAAACGGGAATTGATTGGTTGAAATCAATAGAATTTTCTATCAAAGTAAGTAGACAGTTTGGTCAACTGAACGTAAACTGTAATCAAGCCCGACCGGTAGCGGTAGTAGGCGGTCAGCCAAAATTTTAAATAAAGTACGGCTGACACGCGCCACTCGTTATTTACTTTACTTGATCTGTTGGAAAGTTCTACTAAAGCATACAATCTTGGAATGCTTAAATGCTATCAATACTCCGATTGTATTTGCAGTTTTCCAACTGAATTTCACTTAAATACGTTTTACTATTGCATCGTCAGTAGGTAAACAATGAAAAAAGGACTTTTTATGATCAACAGTTTCGGTAATATACCTAGTCATTTATATTCTAAGGTCATACGTATTATTACGTATAGGTAGAATGAATAATATAGCTGAAATACCTAACGTCTCATACCGTTTTTGTGATCTGCTTTTTTAACTTGCTGAGAAGAGGTATAATGATTGAATTTGTCTACGCTAATTCGTTTCAGTCTAGTGTAGTCGTTTCCGAATGCCGATACAAAACAAGTAATTGCAGCGAGTTTCTGATATTTTAGCGAGATATGTAACCATTTCGCTTTCATTTTCAAAGATGCACAAATTAATAGTGCATAAAATAATTACAGTTAAAGGCGTTTCATTATTTACAAATTCGCTGTAACAAACCTCTCTATCTTTAGGTGGTGGAGCTGATGCGGGTCCCACAAATCCAGTAAGTTTCAAGAACGGCTGACGATCATCTGAGTAGCAGCCCTTCGGCTCCTGCCATGCCAGGATTCTGTTCATCCAACGAGGCTTTATGAACTCTCCGTAGCCTTGTGTCGCACAGTATAAAACTGAAAATAAGAATGAAACCTTTTCTATTAAAGTTTTTATTTTTTGAATTACGAAAGCTTCTTTAAGGCGCTTTGCACACTGCCCCGCATCACGCAGCGTAGCGCGGGAGTGCATGATCTTACGTTGTTTGCAAGTACCTACCTGTAGGTATTTGTAAGAAATCACGCATGGTGCAACACACTGAAAAAGCATTCCCGCGCGTGGCTTTTGTTCCGTCGCCACGCACCCCGCAGCGTAGCGCGGGGCGGTGTGTAATTCGCCTAAGAGTTAATTGTGAAATGGCAGATAGTGATTAGTAAAAAATTATTAAAGGCCGTACTTCACCGGGACACCACGGCGACGTCGCCGGCTATGTAGCTAAACACAGACCACGTCGCCAATTTGAAAGCGTCGCCATAATCGACGCCCCGCTAGCGAGCGATTTCTTCTATGTCCATTCCTGACAACGTCAATGAATGACTGACTACGCATTCGCGATATGTGATTACTCTTTAGCTACTCTGTTTGGCGAGCTTCGGTTGCCAGAGATAGCCAAGTTTACGCTGCCGGCGACGTTGCCATGGCCTCCCAGTGAGGTACGGCCCTAAAGCTTAAGAAATTACATATATCACATATATCTCACTTTGTTGCATAAACAATGTTTTAGTTCCAGGTGGATGGTCCCAAGCTTCTAAAGATTTAGATTCTTTATAAACTTGGATACAAAGTTTATAAATGTGTGCAGCAAGATCGAGTCCTTCCAAGCAATCGAATAGGTATGCTAAGGCAGCCGCTCTGATGCGGCTAGTCTGCTGGAAAGCTAGGCCGGAGCCTTTCAATATTTGCGCTGAGCACTCTGGTGTCAACTCGCATGTCCCGTCCGTCTGCGTCGTCTGTGACTCCATCGCCGATATCAACAGCTGCATTGTGCACGCATCTGAAATTCCGCACTGGAAATTACAACTGTGCTGGCAAGCTTTCACCTCATTTCCATTGTCAATTGGTGACAATGATTGTTGATTAATATCAAGTGACGACGCTCTATAGTTTGGCGGAACTTAAAAAAAAGTCGGCCTTCGAAGAAGTCGACCGTGTCAGGGTCTGAATTGAAAACTAGATTTATATTGAATGCTAAAGTATGTTACGCAGAAACGCAATAGCGACCTATTGCTATTCACAACAATTCACCATTATGTACTTTCAATTTCTTTGTCTGCCAGTAAAGTAATACTGCAGAAAGTTAATTTACTGCCGTAAAACATGTATTAGTCATTGTGAACATGAGTTTATCTTCTGAACAGAATTAACAAAGGTATTCTAGTATACTCTCAATACATTCTAACCGACCTGCTGCCTTCCTAGTTGGCATTTTAGCTCTCGCCTCTTGCACGTATTGTTCGAATGCGAACCGATAAGGCTTCTGTGTACCCATTGTGCCGATCGAGATTGGTTCCATTATACTTGAAAGGACTTCCAAATTTTCAAATATCGCTTTTGCCACTGTAAAAAATATTGACGTAAATCTTATTTATTAGTACCTAAAAAACTATTTGATTGCAAAGTTATGATTATCGTTTGGTTTCGATTTAGTATCAGATCATAAGTAAATTATTCTTTTTTAAGATATTTATTTTCAGGCTACAAAGGTCCAAACATAGATACAAAAATACTTATTTATAAACTAATACATATGAAATATAAACAATATTAAACAAAACTAATTTAAATCTATTAGTATTAACTAAAGTTCGATATATTGCGCTGTTTGGTAGTGTCAGTAGACTTCCGTGAAAACGCCGAAACACCCTTCGGTCAAAATTCCTCCTACAAAAAGGTCTCTAGATGGTGAATCGGAACTCGCACCACAAGAGATATATTCATTCATTATGTACCTAAATGTCTTCTTGATCTCTATTTAAAGTAGTATGAAAGAATCCAAAGTCTGGAACTTCCTACTGATATCATCAATTAATCAACCCAGTCCTGCCAGTCCATTATAGTCAATTGCAACAGACCTCTCTCTAGAATTCAATGCTGTATCGACTTTCGACACAGATTCAGCGCAGTACAAAAAAAAAGTGTGTGCGTCTAAAAGCATTAGACGTGCGTGAATCTAGTTCAATATGTTCGACATATCTTCGTCAAGATTAGCGATAACGTGAACAGGCTGTAAATATATTATACAGATAAGAAACTATTATTCAATACAATAAATAAACCAAACGAAAGCGCACCACGGAATGACTTATAGAAAATGACTTATAAAAAGTTATATCATTATATAACTTTAATAAAATCTATTTATGAGAGAAAAGCAATGAGTCTCGCTGTCCACCTACCGACGTAAACTATAATAGCACTTGATGTTTAAGGATTTGCAATAAAAAAATTCTCCGTAAAGTTATGCTTCGTGTTCACTATACACACTTAGCTAAGAAATACTACTTGCCTTGCATATGCTCTCAGATCATTATCTTGGCTTATTTTATACAAATAAGTTGTATAAAATATTTGTAAATTAGGGTACGCATACAGAGAGTCAGATACAGCGATAACGCTGCTTATGCTCGCTAGACCTAGTGCACACGCACCTTAATAAGAAAGTTATTACTGCCGAGAATGACTGCTAAGAAAAGAAAACTGTTCACTTAATAATATATCAATTGGCACATAGTAAGTAACACATTATTATAAATTACGCAAGTCAAAAACGTATCTAATAAACCTTTTTGAAATTACGCCAATATAATCTAAGACAATCAAATACCTAATCAAATCATGAACACATTTTATTCTGTATTAGCTAATGGAGGCATTGCTCAAGTTATACAATTATGATGATTAATAGTCTAGCAGAAAAAAATAAGTTGTGCATCAAGTGTGTCGATGTTATGCTAGAAGCGGCTAGTGGTGAGGTGGTGACACAACTTGCATTCCTAAGTAATAACATAGGTATATAGGTTTCTCAGAAAGCGCTTTAACGATTTGGATGAAATTTTGTATTTATTGGTAGATAATATTTACTTTCCAACTCAAGTTTATCTAGTTAGGTGTCATCCTTGAGTAAAACCGTTATCGCACAAAAAAAAATTAAAACGCCCAGGTACCTACTGTTAATTTAATATCTAGATATAAGTTAAAAATATTAATGGGGTGATTAAGGAAATCTGGAAATACTAGAAAATGTATTAGAAGTTACTTATCCCAAGGGAACCAAGTTGAACTAACGAGATCCTATTACTAATCTTAATATCTCGACAACCGAAGCATCAGGTCGGATGTAGGTATGTATGTACGGACACATCAGCCCAAAACCACTATTTGATACAGGGCTTCGTTTCTCTTTCGAACCCCTCGGTTAGTCCCTAGTTTTCCTATCTCTTTCCACTAAGGAAATGCATACTTAGGTTAAAGTTGGATGTTAAGGCTTTCCTTTGAATAAGGAACTATATTTTTGCTCTCCTGAAAACCTTAAGTTTCGTAGATACGGTAGATATAGGTAATGGCCAGAAATGTTTGCTTGGTTATGGCAGGGCTCAATCTCGGCTTCGGTAAAAGGTTCCTATTGCTGAATTTTATGCTTATCAATAAATTGTTTCTCCTGAAAAATGACTATGATGGGGCCTATTTAAAAAAATAAAATTGTCTCTAGAATCTAATATTGTCCCTAATTGTAAAATGTATTATGTATTTTTATATTATGTATTATTATCTCCTTTATTCATTCTTCATACATATTATTTATATTTTTAAATATTTCATTAAGTATAAAATTAAATAAAAAAAAAACAAAACATTTAAAAACATAAAAAATAGAGATCCACCGGTATGGGGAGCAGGGTCCAAGCTACCGGTGGTTAGGACTCCAGAGACAGGAACCTCCTCACAATGCGAGCCGTATCAAGGAGCCTGCTTTCTGTATCAGACCCTTGACCCAGCCGCCTAACGAGAGCCTCATGAGATGTTGATCGAGGCTCTTGGCCATAAGGCCATTGGCTGTTACGACAATCGGCACAATGATAGCCGAGTCAACATTCCACATGTCAACAACCTCG
Organism: Thalpophila matura; assembly: GCA_948465475.1. Lineage (NCBI taxonomy): Eukaryota > Metazoa > Arthropoda > Insecta > Lepidoptera > Noctuidae > Thalpophila > Thalpophila matura. The sequence continues at coordinate 8,803,458 of OX419185.1, read as the reverse complement.
TGCGCCAAGTCGAGATATTTGATTTGTTTCTCTTTCTCAGCTTTTACGAGGTTCTCGTCATGCGGGATGGTAACATCGATTATCACCGTGCGGCGCGCTACTCGATCTATTATCACTATATCAGGCTTATTAGCAACAATAGTCCTGTCAGTGATAATAGATCGATCCCAGTATAACGTGACATGGTCATTTTCGAGAACTGAGTCGGGCACATACCCGTAGTACGGTACCTCTGAATCCACGAGGCGGTATTTCAAAGCAAGTTGCTGGTGGATAATCCTGGCCACTTGGTTATGCCTGTGCAAGACTCGCCGTTAGCCAGACGAGAACAACCAGAAACAATATGTTTAATGGACTCACCCGGACGGTGGCAAGCCCGACATAATGTCAACTGTCCCGTATTATTATTATTATTAAATAATTAAAAAGTTTGAAAAATATAATTAAAAAGTCTACCTATTTTATTTTGCTATTTGGAGTGACATAAACATACCCAATTGCAGCAATAGTGTGAATTAATAAAGTATACCCCTATTCAAACCTACATACCACTTTTTGCTGTGAAATAATACATCTTCAATAGGCGAAGTGAATTAAATACCGTTTATTGAAACTGGTTAAAAAACTTCCTCAACCAAATGAAAAAGAATAATTGAAATCGATCCGAAAGACGGATGCTTAGATAAAAAAAATCGAATTAAGTCAATTTAAATGTAACGAAAATCAATTTTCGAAGTCGAATTAAGCAATATTGCGATTAACTTAGGTAGGTAGGTAACAATTTGGTCCCAAGGGTACAAAGTTACAAACTAGCCAGCAGACTGCATTCAAGTGAATTCAAAATTTTAAATAAAAATTTATTAGGTATGAAATAGAAAAAAACAATCAGGTTTTACTTTATGGTGTTTTCCGTCACTGTATGCCGTGGTATCATATTTTTGGTATAAAACGTAAACACTTCTCATAGAAAAATACTTAAACAGTTAGCTTGTAGAAAAAAGAATTATGATTTCCCTCAATTCCAAAAAAAAACTCATTATAATTTTGCGATGTAAGATGTATAAAGAAATACAATAGACATCAACCGACCAACATTGGGAGCAAAAAATATTCAGTAATAATTTTTTTATCATCATTATAGCCTGCAGTTATATCGTGACCGAAAACTAATGATTGGTTCTGATTAAGTATTGTTATTAAGACACAAATTTAAATTCTAATTTCGACCTTTATGCAACACTAGTTGTTGCCCGCGACTTCGTCTGCATAAAAATGGATAAAAAGTAGCTTTTTGTGAAATTTCATGCAAATCCTTACAATAATAGCTTACAAACCATATTCGTAATCTTTACTCCGATACACAAAGCTGGACAAGTCTGTGTTGTTTCTGATGCGGTCCATGCGTCGAGTAATGTTCTGCAAATTCTCCTTGAGCTTCCCTGGCACTGATTTATCTAGTTCATTAATTGTATACTCTAACTGACCTGAAAAAATATTTCACAGTTTACCTGAGTTTACTAAATACCTACCTAGTTTTGAAAGGTCTAAGCGATTATTTTACTGCTTCTCTTATTTTTGTTCTGATTTACAAAGATGTTATACATCTTTTTGAGTTTTGTCAGTGCGTTGGACTCAAAGAATGCAGGCATGAATGTCTTACAATGTTCGTAAATAATTAAAAGCTTTTCCAGTATCTATTACGAAAAATCATAGAAAAGTGATGCTGATTACCTCTCGCCATTCCCAGGGCAATGTACCACTCAGGGTCTTTAGAAGGCTTCTTCTCATAATGTTCTAATAATTTGTCCAACGTTATGGATATTCTGTAAACTTTCGGAACATTATATATGAAGTCTTGAGTATCAAAGTATGGGTAGATACCGTAGGAGACCTCGGCAGTCACAATTGTTAACAAGACGATGTATTTTATGCACATTTTGTAGGAAACTAACCGTTTTTAATAGTAGAAACTAATGGAAATCATAAAAACTATAAAATGGCTACCCGGCAACCACTGATTGGACCATTTGTACGTATTTTATTGAAGTTTATCGTAAGTTTGCAGTTTCAATCAATAGGAGTTGTGATCTAATTTCCTTGAGTTCTTTTATATAGCGGGAAACAAAGGCGTAACATATTTATGTGGTAATAAGACTTAAGTTATTAAAATAATAACACTTTATGTACCTACCTATGTAACTAGTTCTTACATCAGCGTTTTATAATACCAATATATTCTAGACTGTTAATAATTTTGAGATCATTAGGTATATGATAAAATATTTAATTACAATGTGTTAAGTATAGTTATGAATGTATGTATGATGTAAAATGAGTCTTAAAACACAAAATGTAAATTATTATTTACGATCTGATATCGCAGAATAAAACAGTAGGTACCTATCTACCAATTTAATTAAGTCGTGATATAGTAATAATTGTACACCATTCAAACGGTTAATATTGACCCACTTATGAAACAGATACAGATTCCTATAGCAAGTCACGAATAGAGCACATTTTAAGGATTCGTCGATGTTTCTGTAATGGTAGTAGAAAATGTTCCGTAATAGTTGTACCTTATGGCTCGTTAATTTGAAACGTTTCGTAACTAATCGTGATGCATCCTCGAACCCCACAATGAAATGCAGAAGCTGCTCGTGTGCATGTCAAAATCGCGAAAGCTAAGCTGAGAGGGGCTGAACGTGGCCTTATGGAAAGGGCGCGAGCACACCAGACCGACAGACAAATTCAAGTGGCGTACTTGCGCTCACGTATTTTTTGCAATGCAGAATTTTGTATCGCGACCGTTCTACTCTCTTCGTCGGATCAGTGAAAAACTCAGTAGGAGCGAGAGGTTTCAGTTGTAGTGATTTAATAGATATTTGCATGTTTCGTAAGCCATGGCTGTGTCGCATCAGTGGTTCGTGCAGTGGTCCGCCCCGCCGATGCTCTTAGCGGATATTACTAGTCAATATAATGGCGTCAATGAACGATGGAAAAATGATGAACCGAAATGGAGTGATCATTTAGTAGTTCCTGAACAAAGTGATGATAGTGATAATAACGCTTTTAAAAACCAAGAAAGTTGGATAGAAAATAATAATTATAAGCTTAAGTCAGATAGATTTAAAAATAATGGTAAGTTTCGTTACGTTATTTAAAAAAATGGTAAATACTTTAAAGTTTACGCTATTTAGATACCTACAATTACCAATGCACTTTGTATGTTGGTTGGTTGGATAGGATTTCAACGACTTTTGCTAATAACTAGAAACTAAACTATGAATTATTTTTTTGTCAACCAGTCTTTAATGATTAGTCGTAGTGGCCATGCTTGGTGAAGTCCAGCAGTGGACTTCTTCCAGCTCATGATCATGATGATGAAGTGTTTAATTAATGTCAATCAATCAAGTCAGGCTATTACAGGAGAAATCGTGTGGACTAGATCGCGTACGAATTATACAATTATAGGTTCTAAAAATCACGAGGGTACAAAAAAAATTGGAAATTCGTTTTTTACGAATTATACTTACAAATATTTGTTTCATGTACTGTAATATAATAGCATAATCACGACAAGCTACAAAAAAATCGGAAATTAATTTATGGACTAATCGGTTTCAGAGTTTCCCTCACTGCAGTGAATTATGTATTTTTTCTAAACCAGCGAACTAGTAGTTTGTGAGCGTATAAATTTATTCTCATAACGATTTATATGGTCCTCCACAATTCGAAACTTTTTTTCGGACATGTTATTATCTATAACTTTATGCATTATAATTCACTTTACCTTATTAATTAAACTGAAAATGTATTAAACCCATTATTTCAATTCAAGCCTCACTTTCGGAGATTCTTTAAAAGTAAGTAAAATATGCAGCTTATTTTTAAATTCGTCAAATCAGGTTTATAATACTGAATTATTTCAAAATCAAATAAAATGCATGTATGCCTCTAAAGTTTCTGTTCAAAAACTGGAGAAAGAAACATAATTACTTTTAAGTCAGTCAGGGCCAACTGTCTCACAGTCACAACCCACTCAGAACTCATACGATATTCTTGGAATCGTATAAAATTATCACACGATTTTTATTGATAATGGGTATACTTAGTTATTACTAACAGCCACCGACCGCTTCGTAGACTCGTATCCGTTCAAATTTAAAAGTAGGTACGTCTTCTTTTTCAGTTAGTAGAAACTTAACACAACTGAAGTATGTATTTAATTAAGGATTTTTTTATTTTTGTTATTTGACATTTTTATCGACAACTGCTGTATTTAATTTTGTTGTTTCTATTGAGAATAAATTAATAGTTTCTGGGACAGCACAGTTAAGTAGATATACGTTGAGTTGCAGAAAAGGTCATTAAGTTTTAAAGGAGACTTTAACGATAGAAATTGTATGGTTAATGTCTCCTTTAAAATTTAATTATCTTTGTGCAACTGACCGATAATGTCTTATTAAGATAATAAGAAATTAAATTAGATCAGCACTTAACACAAAAAAACATGCTTCCATTTTTATACTCCAAATATGGCAACCGCAATATTTACTAACATGTTAACGTTCTATAACATCCGAGTTTTATAATTCTTTATAATTGTTAAAATTGCTGCATGCATTAATACAGTTATAGCACGTAACCCACACTTCGTTTTTCTTAAGCAATATATCGAGCTAGTGAAAGTAAAGTCGATTACACTTATCGGCCAACAAAGCCATAGCGGGTGGAATACTATGCCTCTAAATTGTAGTATGCCGCACGCAAATCTATGTATGAGTAAAAGCCGTGGTAAAAACGTATAAAACTGATTTGTATCTACACAGTTTATTAAAAATGTAAATTAGGCGTTGTGTAATGAAAATAATCTGCATCGTTGAATGTTGAAGACAATAAACATGGAAATGAAAAGCAAAATCTAGCTTCATTGAAGTCCTCACATCAACTACTTACAGTAGATCAGTTTATATAGGAGAATTTATGTTTCTCTATAACACATTATAATAATCATATCTTCTCCTCATTGTTATATACCTAATGCAAGCCAACTTAATAGATAGGTAATGTACCTAATGAGGTTACAGAATAAAGGCGTTCGAACATGTGAAACGACGTTATTGCACGTTTGTCCATCTGGTTATCAGGTACCTATCTACATTCTACTTTAATGATGTAACTGGATGCAATGCATTGTAACTATTGCAATAGTTTTAAAATATATAACATTTAACTGAATAGCAAGCTAGGCTATCATAAGCTATCACGTGCCGCGTTTTTTTTTTTGCTAATTCTAGAAATTCTGTTCAAGGGTTTCATTCAGTGCAGCTCTGTTATTAATAATAATAAAAATTAGTAACCATTAGTTCAATTTGTTCTGGAGACATCCCTTATCTAAACGTTTCAGTTAGTTTATTTATTCAGTTAGTTTTTAGTTAGAAATAACATAACACCACTTATTTTACATGTAAATATGTATTTAGTGGGATTTAATTGAAAATTGAATCCCACTCCCATCAGGTTGTTCCCGTACTAATTTGCTATGATGGCATATCTCCTTGTTTCTATGATCTGAGGTAGTGATACATATTTTATTTCGTGTTACGGTTGTACCTAAATGTAGTGAATGCCAGGTTGCCAAATTACCGCCTTACTAGTGGGTATTAGATTAACTTTAACTTCTTTCTACTCTAAGTTCTTGTAGTTTATCTTATCTTCATAGTTCTTAGTTCTCGGTATTTATACTAGTGGCATCACAGATGCGTTGTCCACCCTGAAGATACCTAAAGTTAAAATGTCTCATATGCCTGTAATTACACTGGCTTCAGTCATTAACACTTTCACAAAGAGCTCTACTACTATCAAGCTTAATTCTTATAGCTCTTTCGAACTACAGGAAACAAAGACTTGCCTTCCAAAATTACAATCGTACAATAGAAATTGGAAGAAAGTGAGTCAGCCACGCTTGAAATCGATTAACTATGTTTGACGGATCAATCCTCATTATGTGCAGAATGCGTAGACAAGCGTTTATGGTACGATGGTAGGTACCTACTGCTTGTTGCCCTCGCGCAGCGGCTCATTAGACACGGCTCGCTGTATCCGATGGACATCCATCATTAAGAATTTGACGGCACGGAAATGTCTGCAGTATTAACATCGATTTTTATAATACATCACTAACATAGGTTTTGCTGTTTGCTAAGGTGATGAGTGGGTTAAAATGCACAGCAGGATGTGTCATGGAATATTGTCATAATCAATTAAACCGGAACACAGTAATGCTGCTGAACGACAGAAAGGAAGGAAGGTAAGAGAAAGAGGAATGGTGGTAGTACTTCCCCGGACAGCTCTTTCAGAAAGTGGTGTACTACTACTGTTGCGAGGTGTACAACCAATACAGTTACATTTACAACCATCATAATTATAACACAATTAAATATGAGCATCCACTGGAATCGTCCCGATGACCGTTCACGCAACGAACAAGTGCTCAAATAATATAAACTTTTATGATACGTAAAACGCAAATGTTTGATCTGAGTACCATTGTTACAACGAATGGTTATCATTATTAGATCGTGGGTTTATATTAAATTGAATACTTATTGCAAAACAAACGATTTGTCGGTCATTTAAGTATCAGTTGTGAATAACTCGTGTACGCGTAAAGTGCAGTGTTCCTAGTTTTTGGATTGTACAAAATGATTAAATTAGGTGTGTAGGTAATTGTGTATTTACCGTATGTTTGGAATTTAGAAATACTTAGGTTGGAAAAAGTTTGGACAAATATACTACAAGTAGGTAAATTATAACGTTGTAATAGTAACCAAAAGACGATGACTACTAAGGACGGTCAGAATAACGGAATGCAGTTAAAATAAAATTAAAGTCTATCATTACTTATGTAATATGTAAATGCTAAAATATTACACGATAATCAATCATTTACATCATTAATTAAAAGATCTAAACAGCTCTACAAAATTATAAATTGTGTTTTATAGTGTCCAATTAAGTAGGTACCTATCTATAGGTTACGATAAGGAAATATGTAAGTATCTACATTCAATCCTGGCACAGCTGACATAACGGTGACAGAGAACTGGTCTGTCAGTCCATCTTTAGAATTTCCTCAACTCTAGCAGTAACTTGCCATCAGTTAGGCCGAGATTAATAAACCTTACCTTGGATCTTTCTTTAGGTATATATAATATAAGCATCTTTCTTTATGATATATTCTGGGTAGGTATATACAGAGAAAGGAGTTTTGAAAACTCATCACTCATAATATTATATGAACATCCTATCGGGCACACGGCTAGTAAAAAATAAAATGCAACCATTTTTTACGCCGACTGTACAATACTACATAGACATAAATTACTGACTGGGTCATAATTTTCACACTAATTTATGAAAGTTTTTTACAGTTCGCGATCTATGAAAGTGAAATACCTAATATTAATCGATTTCACACGGCATTGCACGCGTTAAGATTTCAGTCATTATAAGAAAAAAATAAACAATTGCGAATCGTCATTCCATTTTCTTCTCGGTTTGACTAGTGGGTGACTCTTTTCGATTTTAAATGCATTAGGTCGTATCTACAAAACATAACGTTTTCAGGGCAGCAAAAATAAAATTCACTATTGAAAGCCTTCAGATCCGACTTTATTGACCTTGATGGATAGAGATAGGGTCAGTGGGTTCGAAAGAGAGAAACGAAACCTTATAAGCCCTGGGCTCCTGTGCCAAAAAGTAATTGTGGACGGATGTGACCATCCGACCTGATGTTGAGAGATCTTGTTATTGGCACAAAGTTCCATAGCGTAGCTCGCGGTAGAAGTTGACTGGGAGAAATCTTTACCAGTACCTATCTAATACAAAAGCGTAACACACGCCGCGTTGTCTATAAACTCAAAAATTACTGAACGGATTGTCATACGATTTTCACCAATAACCAATGGAAAGACAGATTCCCGAGGAAGGAATAAAAGAAACGTTCATACGAATATGTACATTATATGAACTTCGTCTCTGACGGGGATCCCCCGATCGCACACTTTTTTTTTAATGCTAAATAGCAGCGAACTAACCTAAGACCTGCTATAAAAATACGAAACGACTGTGTTGAAAACGAGTTTTAATATTGTTTATAGTAATTATCTAACGCTTACATTATAGTCTTGCATGTTTTTGTTAATTATTCTTTTTCACGCACCCGTATGGCTAATTATTTAGCGTAACATTTAACGCGGCTCAAGCAGAACAAGATAATTAAGTAATTGACGGCACGGTTGGCGCAGTGATTGAGCGATTGAGTGCTGCTCGGCGTGTCGCGGGTTCGATTCCCGAACAAATATTGTATTGCCTATACATAGATAGTTCGATTCCCGAACAAATATTGTATTGCCTATACATAGATAGTTTTGGGCATGTGTTTGTAAGACTTGTGAACGTAAGCGGACACGATACAGGAGAAATTCAAGAAAATATTAATTGTGTTGTATAGGTAGGTACTAGAATAAACAAATAAAACGTATACCTACTACAAAAATGGTTTGGAAATGTAGGTAATTTACCTATTTATCACATAAAAGGCTAATCATAGGTACAAAGTAAAAGATAATACAGACAGCGTGTTCATTATTTTAAAGCGAGAAGGACCTTTCGTTCATTTAACTCTCACGATCATTCAAAGTGTCATTAATTAATCATATCCCATTCATTAAAATGAACATGTTAGAATATTAAATTTGTGTTGCGCACTAAACCGCTTACTGATGAAGGTCAAAATAAATAACTAACGTAATAGCAAGAGAAGAGATCTGCAGCATGCGTCTTGCTCAGCAAACTGACTAGGAGCAGTATCCATTTTCAGGTAAAACTTTTGGCTGCGGATTTTAATGGGAACTATATTTTCTGTCACCTAAGTTTAGATTGGTCACCAATCTGCGATACCCTTATTTCCCAGTAAATCTTAATTAATATTTAGGCAAGCGTTTTGATATTATTTGGTGATTCAATCTAGGTGACAGATTTTTTTATTCTAGCAACAAACATTATTTATTAGATCATTGAAAATGCATTTATTAGGTTACTGATTAAATCATACCCATTTTTAATTGGTAAAATAAACCTACCTATAATCTACTCTTCGAGCATGTTGGTGGGTCAACGTATCAAAATCAGTCCTGTAGTAAAGATTTAAAAAATAAGCAATGAGACAAATAAGGACCAAATCAATCAGTAAAAAAGATAATAGAAGAAACCAGAGAAGTGCGAGTACGATTTGCGCCCTGAGGGTTCCAAAATATGCAATAGCGTCATCTATGAGCAAGATGCCGCTATTACATACTTCTAGTGGCGCCATCTATGAGCAGATGCCTCCACCCGATAAGGGACTTGACATACGGACAGACGTACAACAAAGTGATCCTATAAGGGTTCCTTTCCCTAAAAATTACCCAGATGTAGGTATGATGATGACCTATTCATTAATCGTTGTCCGTTAGTAATTGAAATTTCAGCAACAGTAAATTAAGGACCTTGATAATTGTTTTCCAGATCATGGTGGTGCGGCAGGCGTCACGCTGTGGCTGACGATGCTGGGCGTGATGCGCGCGCAGTCCGTGCCCGCTGACAACGACACGCCGCCCTTCAGCACGCTCTACAAGTGGAAGCACGTCGACTTCGAGTTCCCCACGCCCAGACATCGAAAGCATGCGCTTTCTACAGGGTAACCCACATTAAATATTATAATAACATATAAGAACTTAAATATCTTGATCTAGCGCACGAGGTTGTCAGCATGTGGGGTGTGGACTCGGCAATCATTGTGCCGATAGTCGTCACGGCCAATGGCCTAATAGCCAAGAGCCTCGACCAACACCTGAGGAGGCTCTCGTTGGGCAGTTGGATCAAGGGCTTGATGCACAGAGCGGTACTCCTGAACACGGCTCGCATTGTTAGGAGGTTCCTCTCTCTGGACCCCTGACCGCCGGTAGCTTGGACCCTGTTCCCGATGCCGGTGGGGTACTATTTTTTATATTTTTAAATGTTTTTTTAGTATTTTTTTTATTGAAATATTTAAAAATGTAAAAAAATATGTATATACAATGAATAAACGGTATAAAATAAATAAAACAATAGCCTTCGCGCGGCATCTATGCAGCGTCTAAGCAGCATCTACGTAACGTCTAGTCTACGCGATGGCTACGCAAAGTTTACGCAGTATCTACGCTAGACAAATGCCCTACTGTGCCTACTGCCACTGTGCTACTTACCGACGCATCTGTACTATTGAGATTTGACAAGTGATCAAAGTGATGTATGTTACACAAAATTTGATAAAACACAATCACAATCGCAAAGACTTCAAAAAGCTGTTTTCTTCCAGCGTTGTTTTCTTCCATACCCTCATCTGAGTGGAAGGGAGGGTTATGTCGGACTCTTATCAAACTAAAACCCTACGATGTTCCTCCTGCTACCTGGAGTCGGTTATGCGGGATTCTCTTGCACATATTCTCTGTGGCCTCGACAGGTTGGCCCACCATTTGATTAACTTTAGCGGAACCAGAGCCTGTTAAAATGTACCTACATTTTATACAATTTAATAAAATATAAGTTCTTTGTAATTATTTCAGAAAATTTGTGCCTGCAAACGTACTTCCTCTGGGACTGGAGGTATGGGGCACCCGAATATGGGTGACGGTGCCAGCGTGGAGACGCGGCGTGCCAGCTACGCTAGCCACGCTCACCCGCCAAGGGGGACTCGTCTCGCCCCAACTCAAGCCATACCCTGACTGGAGCTTTCATAGAGCATTTGGTGAGTTACTTTGAATGAAATAATAAAAAAAAGAATTAAGCTTAAGTCCCCAAACTTTATTGATATCTCATATCATATAGTGTTTTATCATTTCAACTTGCAAATGCGGGTTAAACACGATAACAACTACTGATAAAAACCCATCTTATTACCTTCTTAGAAAATTTTCAAACATAACATGCATCGAATATAAAGATTGTCGTTCTTTGCATAATAACAATTTAATAATAATATTTAAAAAATTTCAGGTGACGTGAAGAATTGTTCAGGACTAACTTCAGTATTTAGAGTACATGCCGACCCTTGCGGTCGACTTTGGGTATTAGATTCCGGACAGATAGACTCTCAAGATAATCCGAAACAGTTATGCCCGCCCAGTATAGTGGTGTTCGATCTCCAAACAGATAAACTAATCGCACGTTATACGATTCCAAAACAATACGTGTTAGAGGATTCATTATTTTCAAACATTATTATAGACACAAGAATACCAGATTGTTCAGATCTTCACGTCTACATATCAGACACCTGGCGATTTGGCCTCCTAGTTTTTAGGCAAAGCGATCTAAGATTTTGGAGATTTTCCCATCCATTATTTTTTCCGGATCCACTGGCATCTAATTTTACCCTTCATGGGCTTAACTTCCAATGGACAGATGGCATTTTTGGTTTAGCCTTAACGCCTGTTAATCCGTATGAGGAACGCATACTATTTTTCCACGCCATGTCTAGTTATAGAGAATTCTACGTGTCAACTTCGGTGTTACGAGATCCATCCCGAGTTAACAATAGTTCTAACGAATTTTATATAGCCGGTGAAAGTAGAGGACTAAATGGACAATCTTCTGCTTCTGCTATTGACAGACGCGGAGTAATGTTTTATGGCTTAGTAACTCGGGACAGTGTTGGATGCTGGGACACAACAAAACTCTATAAAAAGGGAACCAACGGCATAGTAGCTTCAAATTCAGAGACTCTAATATTTCCAAATGACATCAAAATTGATCAAGATGTGAGGCAAAGCTTGTGGGTTATATCTAATCGGTTGCCGATGTTCCAATCCGGTCCGCTCGACCCTGACGACTACAACTACCGCATAATGTATGCTGACACCACGGAAGCGGTGCGTGGAACAGTTTGCGACCCCGACTCGGACCACCCGCCTCCCGCCAATGTAATACACAAAGGATGGCTGCCATAACAATGTACCTCAAAATTAATGTTATTTAGTAATAAAGATTTATTAACTTTTCAGAAAACTACGTTATCAATATTTAGCGCCTACACATATAATGTTTGCAATAGATGCACTAGTCACGGGTATTTCTTTTCCACGGCGGCGCGGCGGCGCTGATGCCATTCTTATTCAATGCCTTCAGTGTGTCTCAGTTGCTATATTTAAAAACAAAAGTCACCTTCAGGTCCTTTGTATAAAATAATATAACTAGGTACCTACTTAGAAACTAGATTTTGGCATTGATTTTTTTTATAAACTTGTACCTGTTGAGATATTTTTTTATTTATTTATTTATAGCATCTCCCTAGATCAAAGGCACCTATTGAGCGTTGGCATTGTGGTTTAATTGTGGTTTTCCGATTTAGAATTCATACTGAGCAAGTGAGTAGGTACTATGGAATCACATACGGCCGCTCTACTTATTTAATTACCGTCTATCAACACTATTATAGAGAGAAGTTTTAAAAGCATTGTAAGGAATTAATTTTAGCAGTTTTGGGAGAATGTCAACAGTCGATATTAACGAGTCGATGTGTGTCTAGTCTACCATAGTGTCATAACTATAATTATTTATTATATAAGTACGGCATTGAAATTATGGTTTCCGATTTAGAATCCATTTTCAGAAGAATTGTAGGAGTTTTAGTAGTTTTGTTTGGATAACATTTTTAACAGTCGACAACAACAATGTTAAATAAGTTAAATGTTGTATCTTCTGGCTTACCTACTATATAATAGTGTCTTAAACATAAGGATCTGGACGACCGAGCTTCACTGGATCTAGATCTAGATAAGCTTGCAAAGTAAAACATTGTTTAAATACATACAAAAGTTTCATCCATATCGTTAGAGTCGTTTCCGTGAAACCAATTAAACAAGAATTGCTCTCTTAAAGTAATATATTATAAGACTATAAATACAATATAATCTATCTGGATGGCGATGGCGAAACGAGCTGACTCTGGACCTACGTGACTTGGAAGTTACGGGGGAAGGCCTATGCCCAACAGTGGGATGATTGACGCTGAAAGTAATAGTAGTGACACTATGATAGAGAATAATGTAAGGGAAAAGTAACTACTCAGTATGCTTGTTATCTGAACTGGATTTAACGTAGGACTAAGCAAAGGCACATAGTAAAAAGCAGTTCCTTAAATTTTTCAGGAATTTGGTCAGTGAAGTTGGTTTCATGTATAAACACATTTTAGTGACCCAGATGTAGAAATAATGGAATAATAAAATGTAAATATGCTAAAGTGAGTTTGATTGCTTGTAAGATTTTCATGGCTAAACTATCGAAGCACATTAAAACTTTTCACAGGGTTTGAACCTCGGGCACACGTTATATAAACGTTTATCTGTCGAGAAGCCTCCTGGAGGTCAAAATCAATTGTGTTTTTCAAATGCGACAGACGGACGAATAAAAACTAAATTACAATCTAAATATAACTAAGATATTATGGGCCTCAGAAGTTTCAAAAAGTTTAAGAGAGACACTTAGTGGATTATGTAAATTATCGATCGGCTCATAAAAACATAACTACCTATCTATGTATATTATGATAATAAGGTATTATGAAAGTTTATGCAGAACCTAATAGGTAATGGTGACTTAAACATGATTCGTTTTGGGAATTACTTGACTAGTAGGATTAAGCAGTACATAACTGTTACAGATTGAACCACAACACTTATAAATGTCAATTTTTTGTGAATTTGAAACATGTCAAAGCCATGTTATGCTTCTCTTAAGTTCACAAATCCTGGTCGCGACATTCGATTTTTGAGAATCTCTTAAATATTTAATAACACAACACTTATAATAAATGTTTCACGACACGACTTACAGGTGCATTAAATACAATAATCTAGTTAATCAAAGTTACTCAAGCTAGGTAGTTCTTTAGTGTTATCACGAACGTAGTAACATTTCCTTCCCCGTAATTCTGTACCTCGGAGGCATATGGTTAGTAACAATTTTTTTTTTATGAAATCGTGATATTTGTAGCAATGAAATCGCGAGAAACAGCTCTACATGATGGAATAAAACATAAAATTCTACGGCATATAATATGTAGAAACAAAGTTATATAACTTGCTAATTAACAGCATTTCTAAGTACCTATTACTTGCCGCATTTGTGCACGTTTTTGCCCGTGCTGTAAAATTTGAATTTTGGAGCTTAGTGTTGTACCTATGCCTCTGAGGTACAGAATGTAGACCAGTTGGGAGCGTAAGGTATTACATCAGCCTAGCACGACCACTCCTTGAAGACAGTTCGGAGTAGGTAATAACAGACTACAGACTGGTTGGCCACACCAAAACGGTTTATGTAATAACTTCTTTAATTCGTTTTAGTCCTCGCTGTTATACATAACAGTTCTAAGCAACCGACCGAGCGGACGTGCTTCATATAAGTAGTCTGCATATGTGATTCAGTGAAAACGTAATTATGGAAAAGGTAAGTTCATATTGCCTACTTAATTTTGATGTTGAGACGAAAGAGCGCATTTATGATATGCTGATTAAAATTTCACTTGGGATAGGAAAGTTAGATTTTTCTATATTTGTGTGTTCACGATAGGATACTGAAGGTACTAATATCTGTAGCATTCTTCAGTATGAAATACAAAGCTGTCTCCAAAGTGATTACCTATACGAGACAGAACTTAAAAAAGCTAAGTAAGTATATTATTGAAATAGTCACCATTATCAATAACAAAACAGCTGATATCCTCGGACTTTATAACGTACAAGACAAATAACGAACATAATTTTGACACAAACAGGTTCGTTAAGTCGTCGTCCTCGACGGTCACTTTGCCTACAGTAGCAAAGTTAGCCTCTGTTAACCTCCTATGGTCGTTCCCATTAACCGATCTAGCGGCCCTTTCTCACATTAGAGATCGATTTTTGACATAAGATCTATAGATGTAATGTCAAAAAACGATATCTAGAAGAGCTGATAGATCAGTTATTGGGAACGGCTACTAAGTAGTCAATGGAAAATTTTACACATTGCTTTAAAACAATCAATCAGAAATTCAGAACATAATACACCTATTATTTACATCAAACTAAGTAAATACATAGAACAGGAACCTTATAAAGATGTCAATGTAGTGTGCACGCAACGGGATATCGCATAATAGAAATCTATTGCGAAATGTATTGAACTTGAGCGGCGCTTGGAATTATTCGTTGTATAATATTGAGAATCATGTTTGAACAATAAAACATTCATAAATGAATATCAAATAGGACGATAAGGATTTTAGGCGATTGACCAGCGCAATGGTAAAACAAATAAATTTTGGTTCAGCACATGTAAGTACATCATTTGATTAAATTACTACTTTTAAGCAAGGGCGTATATTGAGCGTCTCACGTAAGAAGTCCCCGACGCTATGTTGCCTGCCCTGAATGTCACTCTTATTTAGGTCTTAACGATTTATGTTTTTTGTAGATTTAAGTAAGTATGAGTTAAAGTAATGCCTAGGACACTATAAAGTAGTGAACGAATTGGTACTGAAAGAAAATTTCCAACACCGTTAAAAACGTTATTGATCCAAAGTTGTATTATATTGATATTCAGGGGGAGCCAACGCTCACTAGCAATGATTTTTTGGGAGCCAGATTTTAAACATGAGCTCCCTTAGTCAAGGTTAAGCTACTACGATACTCGGCACATGCGTGCACAGTCAGGACAGGTCCACTGAAATCTGTATGGCTCTTTCCTCTAAAGGCCATACCAGACTAACCAGCATGGTTCTTAGGTAGGTACATAATTTAAAATTGTCTGGACTTTAAAAGAGACTTTGACCTTTGAGTTTGTTTCGGTGTTTCTTCTCAGCGGTAGTCAGATAGGAAACACCGACCTCATCTAGTAAAAAATATTGACATGTAAAAGCGTTATTTATAACCTACTTACAGAATAAAGAATTTCATTTCATTTCATTTCACTATCGGTGCCGACCCGCTGTAGGCAAAATAAATGATAGTGACAACACTACACTCATTTGATGCTGAAAAAAGGGATGACCAGCAGGGTAATTGCGTAACGCATGACAATCGGATCGCTTTCATGAAAATGAAGAACATCAAGCTCGCGTCGACCGTCTAACTTTGGAATTGTGTAACTAGTGATGTCAATATTGGAATCAATCCATGGCATTATGATGACTTGGGTGTGTTTTGTTACGCCTAATTGTCAGAACTGAGCGAATGATTAGTTGCCGAAATATTAGCCACTCAAGTGCTTTCAGTTGCGAGGCAACCCAATTTTTTTTCGCAAATCGCGTCAGGTAGCCAGAGCTACCAAGAGGACTATGTTCGATTTTCGGCTCTATTTCGATTATTGTAAGGTTCAGCGGGTCAAAGTTTGTTTTATAATATTAGTTCAATAATGTAGCGACAGAGTGCGTGCCATTTTGAATCTGTATTCAGTCGAATAATTTTATAACAGTGCTGTGAAGTGAGTGGTTAAGTTCGGTCGTTCGACGCCATTGGAGAAATATTTGTAAAGATGCCGTAAGTAGTTTCCCTTTAATATTTTTAGATGTATTATACGTCAAAATAAACGTTGTTTATTGCTCTATTTGGTTTACTATTCACTTGTAATTATTCTTGGTGTAATATATGAAAAATTAATTTCACAAAATGCTCGAAGCTGCATTTATAAGACAGGTGGCAGTTTTGAAGTGGAATAAATGTATGATTTTCATATTTTAGACAGGAAATATGTTATAAATTAATAAATCTAGTTATTTAACTTTAATTTAAAATATAAATATTAACGGAAAATGTGTGCATTTAAACAGGATGGACGATAAGGCACGCGTTGTCGTAAGTAAACGCCCCATGTCGCTGTAGTTACCAAAAGCACTTTGGTGTTTTACGGAATAAGGGCTGAGACAAACTTTTTTGTTGAATTTTTTTTTTACTATTGCTGATTAGTGGTTTGTTTGGGTTCTTTTGTATGGTTTTTTTATTTAGTTGGTTGGTATTGGTATTATGTGGAAACATATGTATAGGGTGACAGGGTTTTTGTATTTTTTTCATCTTACTAAATGTTATATTTCTAATATTTCACATTTTCAGTAATAAACAAAACAAGCGAGGTAGAGGCCAGCCTAGGGGGCGGGGTAAATGTTCCCCTAGAAAATTATATAGTGATACCCCACCACAAAATACACCTGAGGTGGATTTGGCTGTACCAGGACCTTCTTCCCGGTAGATATATTACTTTATCTCTATTATTAAATGCTGAGCGATAGCCGTTTTGCGCGGATGTGAGGCATACTTTCCCTACAGTTATTTTCCCTCCGTATCATTATTTTTATTTTTGTGCGTCATATTGACGGAAATGAATGCTTTATCTTTCTTCTTTTCTTCCTTTCTTAATATTTTACACGAAGGTAATCGAAGGTCTGTTATTTGTAGATCCTACGAAGAAGAGCATGCGTTGGTGAAGCAAGCGGTTGCCAAAACAAAAAAAATATTGGCCAAAATGTCACCATCGGTCAAGCAGGAGTTAGTGGCGCGGAAACGCCAAAAAGAAATGGAGCGCTCACTCATGCCTGATGCGCCTCCTCGTAAGCGGTCACGGTAAGAAAGCCGAAATCTGTTATAACGATATCGAACGGACTACTCATATTTGGTCTTATTTGTTTGGTTTGACATTGGTTATTGTTACAGAAAGCAATCACCGCACCGAGAAACCTGTCGGTTGAGCGTAGGCACGCCAACCACGCCACCAGCTCCTAAACTGCAGGCTTGGGAAATTCGGTATAATATAAAATACCTATACTTTATAGTACCTATAATTTAGAAAATTTACGTGGCTTCTTTTGATCATTATAATGTCTTCCATAGAAAAATTGAAGAAAGACATAGGGTGCTGACTTCAGCATCTCCAGTCCCAACGTCTCCAGTCCCGACATCTCCAATCCCAACATCACCAAAGACCGATTTTTCGACTCCAACAAGGTGACAAGGCAATTTAAAAAAATATATTTCAACACATAATTGTAGCAATTTAACAAAAGTATTAAGTAAAAGATAATTTGTTGTATTCCAGCACGATCAGTTTTGACAGTATTGTCGAAGCTCCTGGATTTTCTCCGCTACAGGTGGACTGGACTTCTGGCAATCTAAGTAAGAATAACTTTGTTTTTCTATGGAGTCAATTCCCTATGATTTTATACATTTAAAACTATGAATAATATTGTATTCATTTTTATAGAAACCGATGTCAAAATGGTTGCTCCAAAAAAAGCGCCTCGACGCATAAATGTCCGTTGTGGAGTTGGTATGTATATCAAACAATCGAAATCACATTTTTGGAGTTAAATTTACAACACATTTTAATTTAAAATATTTTTTCTAGGCTCCACTTCTAACAAAGATGCCTCGTGCACCAGCACATCCTCCGAAACGTCAAAGCCAAAAGGCTTTTGCGCATCTGGTAAGTAATCATTATCAGCATTAAATAATTACATCGTTATTATTGTTTCGTCAGCAAAAATAACTTTTCTTTTTTCTAGATCCGGATACAAAAAAGTCTGATGCCATTTTGGACCAATGGCTGCAGGAGGAGGACAATGACAGCTCGCACGAGGCAAGCGATTTGGAGTTGACAGAAGCTCAGACAGATTTGGAGTCTGCCCACATACCGGACGATCTTAACGCCGAGGCTGTGGAGTGGTTGGCGCAAGAGGATACCGAGGCAGACCTCTTGATGCGCCAAATGGCATCGGCAGACAACCTCTCCTTTGACTGGAGCTGCGACCACAACACATTTGTTGGCCAGCGGGAGGTTTTCACAGGTACCCCTGGTCCAACTTTTGCTGTGGACCACACTACCCGGCCGTCAGACGTTTTTTTAAAATTTTTTGACGACCAATTTTTTGATCTCCTCGTGAGCCAAACAAACAGGCACTCGTCGTACGTCATTGACAAATACCTCACCACGGAAAAATCTCGGCTTAACTTTTGGGTGAACACGGATCGGAGTGAGATGGCTGTTTTCTTTGCCGTTATGATTTTTCAAGGGTTAGCGCCGCTATCCGTTGAAAAGGATTACTGGCGAGAAAATGGCTATCTCACCTTGAAGTATTTTAGGCAACTTATGACATATAATAGGTACGTGCTCATAAAGCGCATGTTACATTTTGCGGAAAACGTGACGGGACGGGACATGACTCCAGATGAATCCAGACTTAGTAAAATTCGGCCGGTACTCGACCATCTTAATAGCAAGTATAGTTTCTTATACTATCCAGGACGTGACCTCGCCATAGACGAATCACTCCTCAAGTGGCACGGTCGGCTGTCCTTCGCACAGAAAATAGCCACCAAAGCCGCCAAGGTAGGCGTTAAAAGCTATGAGCTGTGCGAAGCGTCGACCGGGTACTTGTGGAAGTTTTTCTTCTACACTGGCAAAGGACAGACAGACGACAGACAGACAGACGACAGACAGACAGACGACAGACAGATAGACGACAGCCAGACAGACGAAGTCCCTAGTACTTCAAGGCCACCTCCACCGTCTAATGTGACAGCTCGTATTGTGTACGATCTCGTGAACCCACTCCTTAATCGAGGCCACACTTTAGTTATGGATAATTTTTATAACTCGCCTCTTTTGGCAAGATACTTGAAGTCCCATGGCACCGATTGCTATGGGACTCTCAGAGTTAATAGGGAGTTTGTCCCTGAGTCCATCAAAAGTGTAGGTAAGAACGAGTTGCGGGTTGGTGAAATCGTACACAGTTATTGCCGGGATTTATCCGTGATGTTGTGGCGTGATACCAGCGTTGTCGCCATGCTTTCGACATTTCACAAAGGCGAAGTAGCGGGCAAAGAAAAGTACGGGCGGTACAAATATAAACCACAAGTAGTACTAGATTACAACCTTTCTATGGGGGGTGTGGATAAAAAAGACCAACTTCTCTCTGCACACCCCATAGAAAGGTCTAGAAATCAGGTGTGGTACAAAAAAGTGTTTAGGCGCCTTTTAAATGTTACCATTCTAAACTCTTATATAATTTATAAGTCTTTTCACAAGACCGCTACACAACGTGCATTTAGACAACGTCTAGCCGAAGAATTGGTTCAACGATTTGGAAGGCCTGCATCTTTTCCGACTCAGGTCGTCACGAAATATCTGTCACTTGGACCGGGAAAGATACGGCGTCCTATTTTGTCAGGGAACCATTTCGTCGGCACTGGCGCCACTAAAAGCGCACGTTGTGTTTGGTGCAAAAAGAGTCGCTCGAAATATATTTGCAAGCAGTGTAATGTAACGCTCTGCTTAGAAATATGTTTCGAGGAATTCCACACTGTTCGAAGGGATTCAGAGTAGGTATTCAGACACATCGACCATCCCATGATGTGATTGTTTGAAGGTCAAAATTACATAAAGTGGGCAACCGCTTTATTTAATTTTGACCTTCAAAAAGTGCTGATTGTCAACCTAGTTTGAATAAATGATTTTTAATATTGACTTCGCCCGCGTGAAGGTCGGAACCTAACGCAGCTTATGATGTACCCGAGTATCTGTTTGATTTGCTTTTTTATATAGGGTGACTGGTAATTGATGAGCGATACTTGACCACGTGACTTTACTCATCATTATGAACAACTTATGGGACCAAACCTGAAATTTTACATTGTCTTCACTTAGTTTTTGTTGACCTTGACCTCTATCCAGGTGGTCACTGTACTCATCATTATAAACAATTCAAACATCTGTATTCACATAAATTGACAAAATATACGAAACAGCTGATTTTTTTTCGTGTTTTAGGGTGAAATGAAACCACTATTTTATATTAACTTAATTTAAGTACTTTTGAAAATTGTTGTAATATGTACCTACTTATAATTTTTTTGATTTGTTATAAATAATTTTATAATAATACATTTAATGTTATGTTTTAAAATTGGAATCAACATATCTGGTTAAATGAAACCACGATTTTGTAACATCTTAATTTAAGTACTTCCGAAAATTGTTATAATATGTACCTACTTATATTTTTTTTTATTATAAATAATTTTATAATTATACATTTTATGTTATGTTTTAAAATAAGAATAAACATACGTATCATAATAAGTTAATAATAAAAAATGGTCATTTT
This sequence comes from Thalpophila matura, assembly GCA_948465475.1. Classification (NCBI taxonomy): domain Eukaryota; kingdom Metazoa; phylum Arthropoda; class Insecta; order Lepidoptera; family Noctuidae; genus Thalpophila; species Thalpophila matura. Next base: position 8,782,241 of record OX419185.1, on the reverse strand, counting down.
AATTATTTTAAAAATAATACAATTTATTTTTTCTAAACACAACATAATTTTATTTCAAACCACCCCTATGAATCCAAAAATCCCACTATCTAATTTAACAAACACGGAAATCGTGTTACGTAGGTATCACTTAGAACCAAGTGTGTCGCGGCCCTTAGACGGTAGCCATATTGCTTTCCGCGCTATGGAGTCGCGATCGTGACGCAAGATTTAGCTCATCTAAACCTTAACATTTTAAGATAATTTAATTCTACACTGTCATGATTTAGCATGTACTTGTTACTACACAGCATTTGCTCTTTCTATCAATTATAATTTTTTTCAAAAAGAATAATACGTTTTCCGGTAATCTGTAAACAAAAATGACCCTGTTAAGTTTTAAAAATGGAGCGTCTTTCTTGTTTTTGTGTATTAGAACAATATTTTCTTAGAAAGTGATATATTTTTTAAACTAAATCCATAGTTAAGACATGTGTCTTTAGTTATCAACATATATTTTTATCATACGGGTTCAATATTCTCTATAAAATAGGCATGAACATACTGTATCATTTTGCAGCGGAATGCGGTGTAAGAGAATTTATTGCGCTCATTCAACAGCTATTTTAGGCTATTGTTTTAAGAAAATATGTTCACATTAAATATAGTACGGCAAGATTAACTAATATAGTTTTTTATTCTAACAAAAAATCATAACGTTGTCGCTTTAGATTTCGTACAAAAAAATATTTTATCCCACGAAACGTCTTAACGCACTTATGTTCCAACTTCTTGCATTTTTTATTTTTTTATCATTGGGCTAAATTGCCAGAAACTCCTTTAAACAAGTGGTTTGTTTCATAAGCTATACAAAACAGTCGTTTGTTTCTCAAATAACCTCTTCAAACGGCCATAAATAAAGTTTTATTACGGTCAGGCGCACCGAGCGGTCGTCCGCGTCAGTCGTGAAGCACGTTGCCCGCGCTTTTTTGTGACGTAGGCACTTGAGTGGTTAGACAATATTTTCATTTTGTTTTAGTTGTAGTTAATGGTCTTCGAATGCTATTAAGTAATAATTTATAACAAATTCCCAAAACTTCATACTCTATTTTTAAAACACTTTCTACCAAAATCTACCAAAATTGAACGACGTAACGAAACGTACTTTCACATGAAGTTTTAATTATCTGTGGCCTTTGGGCTCTCAGGCTCTATAACAGTGTTGTCAACTTAGTGGTTATACCCCTAAAACTGGTGGATTCGACCTCTCTGTTAGTGTGTTTTTATTTAAAATCTAGTAAGCCCCGGATTAGTTTGGGCACAGAAAAGTAAGAAAGAACTTACATAATAATGTATATTAATCGGGAAATACATGCTTGTGAAATGTAACTGAAGGCATTATAGCTTTACATTAACATCAAATATTACTCTTGTAGTTTAAGTACGTAAGTAATTAGGTACGTCGGATAACAAATAGAGATGGGGGATTTCCCTTAATTATTAAATTTTTCGTTCATGTCTTTGCAAACAATACAACAATATCTACACCATTTTGTTGAAGTGAGGTCGCGTGTTTCATTTAATCAAAATAATATGCCGAAACAACAATATACGCATTAAAAACCAATAAAAACTTTATTTTGTGAAAATATAGAGTATAATAAGAATGCTAATCATTTTTGATAGTTTTATTGTGGATTAGTAAGTTGAATCTAGTGGGTAACTAATTGAAGAGTTGGCAACACTGCTTTGTAGTCTGTCTTGTAGTTATATAGGTAGTTGTTCCGACATAATAATATTAGGTTACATTTAACAACTTTACTTGGATTATTCAACAGAAATCTTCAATAATAGGTACCTATGTAGGTTCGGAACAAGAGTAGCAAATGTTAAAAAGTATAGTATACAGAGACCAATGGAGAAAAGTTGGTCAATTGGACAACGTAAATTATGGAGACTGCAATAAATTTCTGCTCAGTGATGAAAAGTAAGTAACTCTAATACTTACTTACAATTTAATACAAATTAATAGTGAAAATAGTTAATAAATGAGTTATGCATAAAGGGGTAGGCACCTTCTAATTAAATAATCGAATGGTCAGTCTCCGGACAAATCCAACTTTTGTTGTGTTGTGTACCTACAATCTTATTAGACTTGAGGTTATAATGATGTCGTTGTTTGTGTTACAGTACAAACAAGTATGATGTACCTATTTAATCTTACATTCTGAAAATTTGAGCTTTAAACTATTACCTAACCTAATTTGAAACCAAATCACAAGTACAATATTTTAATATTTTTACAGAAGTTATGGAACCCTTCACTTTACCTGAAGATAATCTAATTGACCCTGTGGTTGTTTAACTAAGAAGTTGGTAAATAAACTGATAAAGAGGGAACAGTGGATGAAAGAGTAATTCTGCACATATATTTTAAAGGTAAGCTTTTTAATACATAGAAGTATGTAATGCATATTACATTGAGACTACAGGTAAAGCATGAGAGAGCATTATACATACCTAGATACCAAACTCAAATTCAATGGATTAATAATCAACAAATATGTTTATACAATTTTATATGTGATTACATTAATTTATTATTTTAACATAATGTTTTTTACAACTCTCAGTATCGTTACTAACCTCTAGTGTAGGCCTATGCCTAGTTTGCCACATTGTGGTTATTTTGTTTTAGCATAAATTAATATGATTTTGTTTGATTATTGTAGGAGACTGGTTTCTGGGCTTTGCCTTCTACCGTCATCAATGGAAGCAGTATGAATGATGTTGGCCCCATAACTGCCACTACCCAGCTCGTCACCCATACCGTGCAGCCTTTTTCATCACAGTGACCTCTGCTCCCATCACTGCTAGTACCATCGCTGCTGCTATGTTTATAATTAATTGTATTTGTAAAAGTTGCAAAACGATATTCCTAGCCACATAATTTAATGTGTGGGTTTTATTTTATTTTAGAAAACTAGCTGTCGAGTGTTGATTATGGTAACCATAGAAGACCCTATCGAGGATCACGGGTGGAAGTCGTGACGGTACAAGAGACATTCGATCCGTCGCTCAGCGTAGGTACTGTATTTTTTATATGTTATGATTTAACTTCATGTTTTATGTTGTTTTAAGTAATTATTTCCTAATTTTGAGTATTGATTAATGTTTACAAGTTATTTCTTATTAGAATTGTGTTAGTTTCTTAATGGAATTATGTAGGAATAAGATTTCATGTTTTGTATATAAATTCGTAAATACCTTTGTAACTAAGATCGAGGTTTTGTGTACGTCATGTTTTTTTTTGTGTAGGATACTCTTTTACATAAGATGTATATAGGCAGATAAACCTCTCGTCAATAGGAAAACTGTAATTTGAGAATAAGTGTTATGTACATAAAATTGCGTTTGTAGGATTGTTGTAAGGTTTTATATAGAATTTGGTCATGTATTCGGGTTCCTTAGGCAGGCCAGAACATATTATTGTGTAAAGACTCTAAATTTCATGGATATTGTGCCTGTAATATAGATCGATATCTGTTTGAAAATGCGATATTTCTGTGTGTATGTTAAATTGCTAAATTGTGTTTTATTAGACGTGTGGTGGTCTAGAAATAAGTATTCAATAAGAATATTGCAGATCTGTTAAGAAATGGCTATATTATAAGCGAATGATTATTGTTACTTTTGCTAAGTTAGATTTTTTTATAGTTTTTGTTCTAGAAAGTTTTTTAATGTGACTAGGTAGTGGGAGTCGTACCATCGGATAGATACAATTTATCCGCAAATTTTGATGTATAATACTTGTGTATTTTACGTTTGGAAGTTTTAATAAAGTTGATTAGAAGGGCTCACACTTAGTAAAAATGAAAGTGAATTCGGTTTTAAAAACGAGGTAAAGTATTTAGGCTATTTAAAAGAGGTGCGCTATTTTTAGTAAAGTGCGAGCCCTCCTAAGTGGAGAATTATTCTTTAGCAGAAATTGTCTTGTCATTTCGTCACCTCATCCTCCTCATTTGGTGGTACCTAGTAGCAGTAGCGAGAACAGGTAACGTCTGTGCTCATGACTGGTGCCGGTAACTATACATATTAGTTGATTACTGATTGGTAGATAGTTGACTGGTAAGAGGGGATACATAGTACATGTTGGAGATTGTGGTGTCATTGGGACTGGTGATAGGTTTGTAGATAACAGTGCCTAAGAGTATGTGGTAGTGTCTATTATTTCCTGACTTTAATATAATTGTAGCTATGTTTATGAGAGGACTGGCTGGAATTGGAGGTTGATTGATCGGAGCGCAAAGTAAGTACAACCGCTGAATATATAATAAAGTTTTATTTATAACCAAGAAACTAGGATTTAACATGTAACAACAGCATATTAAACAAACATTTTGTGTAGGTTGGTATTTAATAATGTCATCATGTAGAAAACCATCATGGTTTATAATTATACTTCCTAGCAGTGCCTGCTGTAAGCATGTAAGATAAAGTAAGTAGGTACCTAGGTATATTTCTTCAATAATGTAGAGCCTGTTAGGTGCCTGAAAATAAAATAAAAAACTTAAAAGTAAACATCATCATCTTTAACATCAACTGCTTGACATAGACTTAGGGTGAGTTGATTACTATGATAGTCTCTCGTTAACGAAATAAAGCATTATTTTTCGTAAATTGGCTAATAGTTAGTAATAGACAGAAGCTTGAATTGCTAATACCTTCGTCAATTTTTACATCACATAATTTGTTTTGCTGATACATACATAATTATGATGTGTTTAATATAACAAACGCAGATTGCTAATTATATTTAGGTACCTAGTTATCACATTTAGTTTTAGATAAGCTGTTATCTGTAATAGGGGTATTTAGACCTAGGTCCTACCTACTTAAAACTTAAGTTCAATGTTCAACACATAAGAAATTATAGCTTTTCTTACCTTGCAGGCTTGCACAGACAATGATGAGTAAGTTTGTGAAAGTCCATTGTAGTTAAATGACTCCAATATATTTCTGACATAAAAAACAACTGTTGCAAGCATCTGAAATAGAAATAGTTTCTTAAACATACTATAGAAAGGTGGAGTGGATGAAAGAGCACAGTTTTTATGTACTTACCTACTTAAAGGTACCTTTCTTTGCTGATTACTGGCTTATGACCGACCGCCGATGAAGCCCGATGAAGCATCGGTGTAATAATCCATTGAAACATATTGAAAGCTCCACTGAGTTGCTGAAAGCCTGTGGCTCATGATAACTTTGACAAAATATTGTTTGGTTTATTTAAAGTTGAAGAATTTGTCTTTCGCTTTAATGCCAATATATCCATAGAATGCCTTTCTATCTCGCGTCTGAAATAATACAATTAAACATTAAGTTTGGTTAGATGAAAACACATTTTAAAAATCGTATGCTGCCTTGATTTTTATAACATTAAATAATGATAAAAACTTTATGTTTTACACCAAAATACATTTACAATTTATCTAAAACAAGTTTACTTACATTATTTTTGCGATAACTAAGGAAATTATACGAAAAATGCTTAAAAATCCGAAACAAAAACTGATGGCAACCAGACGATAGCTGCCTTCTTCATAAGACCATCTGTCAACGCGTGGAAGTCCATCCTAATTGTCATTTTTGGTTACGCAATTCCAAATAATACATCAAACTATGACGAAATATGTCAGAACGTTCAGTCATAGTCTTCCGAAGGAGGTCATTATGGTCTTAAATAATTTCGGTGTTACACAATTCGAAATGCATCATTTGAAGGCAATAATAGCCTTAAAACGGCGGATTTCTTTAAATAAAAATGACAATCGAGTTACGTAATTACCCTGCTGAAAGCTTTTTCGCGAGTTTTGAAAATTGGTGATTTTATAGATTTTGATGTGCTCTTTTCGAATTTCGAAATTTTAAGTTTTTTGGATTTCTTCCTCCTCTCAACCAAATATTTGCTGATTTACTCCACCCTTGGCACTCAAATGTTTTTTTTTTTATAGGTTGCTGATGAACCAGAACACATTTGAAAAGCAATATACTTACCTACCCGTAGCTATACCCCAAAAATACCCATAACTTTGAAATAAAAAAGCTTTCTACAATTATCATGTTATGATAATTTCTAAAAACTAGGTACCTATTTTTACCCGACTTCTTTTAAGGAAGATTGAACAAAAAAATTGTATGACACTTGGCGTTCAAACTACAAGAAACAGTTTCTTATTTTACACGTTTTCTAAACTAGTATAATACTGGTGATCTGCCTCACGGGCTTAAATAAAAAATGCATTTATTCAAAAGAAGGTACTGTTTTGATTGCACCTAGTAGTACAGTATTTCAGTGCATGTTTAGTTCGGTGGGGGTTTCCTTCTTACATTTTACGTACCTTACCGAATCCTGGTATATTACATCAGGCGAGATCTATCTCTGAGAGGCATATTGCCACCTATGCTGGTAGACATTGAAAACAGTAACTTTGTTCTGTTTGATCATAGTAGTTTGATCATAATTTCAACCGAAAGACGTCCACTGCTAGACATAGGCTTCTCCTAAGCTTCACCACATTGACCGGGACTGTGCTTTTCACATCCAGTGCCTTTAAAACCTTAATTGAAATATTAATTTTGGAATTTTGCTTTGCATGTTGTTTAGGCCTACTGGGGTAATCACGATGAAACTAAAACTATTGATTTTACAAAAAAAAATATTATTCCATAAATTACAGGAAATTTTCTCTAATTTAATTAATTACCTACATGAATTTTTTATCGTAAAATAAGTCGGAAAGGAAATATTGTCAAAAAACTGTTTTTAGGTGCCATTTTTCTAATATGGTGGAGAAAGATACGAGGTGGCATTGTGGCAAATAGGTATAATTATACATAGTAGAAATTCGGAAAGAGCACATCGAAATCTATAAAATTATAAATTTTCAAATTAGTGTAGGTACCTACTACAACGAAATCCAAAATTTTGGAATTTTGTAATTCGTTGTCTCTATCATTTATTTTTTTGTTTTAAAATGTAAGTAGGATAGGTATAGGTAATTAAAATTCAGTGTAATTCACGGTTCGAATTGAATGCTAATCAGTTGCTAGGTGCTAGATATCGCGAGTTTCTAAAAGTTTTTGTGTGTAAAATGGTAAAAAAGGAACCCTTATAGTGCGACTTCGTCTGTCTGTCTGTTTGTCTGTCTGTCTGTCACACCCGATTATTTCAGTAACTACTAATGCTATCAACTTCAAATTTGGAACAATTATAAAGAATGTTACCCAGAATGAATGTACCCAGCTTTATTGCAAGTGAATGAAGTTAAAAAATGTTTTAAGTTTCAGTGCAAAAGGGGCCGGAGTGGATTTTAAAGTGGGGTTACTAGGTCAAGTGACATATCATATGAAAGGGCTTAATCTGCACATTTCAAAATATAATTTTATTTTATTTTTTGTCTCACAGTTTTCGACATATGATGAAAAATGTCCAAAAAAATACCATTCCCCCCCCCCTTATCTCCGAAGTTTGCGGAGCGAAAAATCTGAAATAATTAGAGTTGATAGGAATTGACCCAAATATAGCACCAAAAATAAAACGATGTTCCTAACTATTACAGTTTTTTCAAAATCATCAAAATTCCTTCACAAACAAACTTAGTTATGCGGTCCGGATTTTTTCACTTTATACGTCCAAAAATGATACGGAACCCTCGGTGCGCACGTACGACTCGCACTTGGCCAGTTTTTTTTTAAATAAGTGATTGACATTTATTCTAGTGCTGGCCGGAATTATTCTAGGCAGGACCGGGCCTACCAGCCTTGCCTGCACCTGCCTTTAGGATTTTCTATATCTACCTACTCTATCGATTAGGTGTAGTGCACATAGATTGCAAGATGGCCAGGAAATTCGGGAAAGTCCCAGAATTTTGCGTATGGTCTCGTGTCCAGTAATTACACTTTACTGTCCTGAAATTCCCGAATAAGTACTAGTTTTTTTCACAAAATTACCGCCCGCTTCCTCCTTCACTCATTTCCCGTTTCTTCACGTTTTCCTTCAAAAATATCTCAAAATTTTGTTACAAACAGTTCGACTTGGAACTTGGACTCCAACTCCGTTCGTGTATCCAGACATATCCAGGAAATGATAAGCCTATATCTGGCAATCGTAATAATAGGTATGATAGAGAGATGTCAGAAAGTAGGATGTGTTTTTTAAAAAAGTTTCTCATTGCATTGCTACCCTTTGATATGTAGGCACTTGATCAATAAGTTGGCAATCGCAAATGCTGCTGCCAAACCGACCAATAGGCGTAACCTTTAATATAGGCGTAACCAAGTGTTTACGCATATAATAAAATATACCTAATTATCTAGAATCTTCATCAAATAGCTATTAAGATTTTGTTGCGAGAAGACAAGACCTAGAAACCTAGTATACCTATTGCTAGACATTTGCATCCGTTACGTATATAACACATACATATAAATGAGTTACTTTACATAAGTATGCGTTGATAATATTATTAAGAATTTAATCCATTTCGTAACTTTCTGGTCTTTTAAACATACTATATGACAAGGAAATTGTTGCCCCAGTAAACTCTGCAATGTCTTAACTTTTTCACTATACCAGCTATACCTACTATAAGTACCTACGTTACATTACCTTTACTTATAACAATGTACCTAGCTAGTACTAGCGCAAACTATCCGCAAAAACAATAGTTACCTACTACAATCCACATAACTTGTTTGAAGTTTTGGTCTCGTATTTAACTTGTAAGTTGTAAATTAATCTCAACTTCTCTTTCAGATATTACTAAGTGTTATATTAACGAGCATCGTAACAACAAGCTTCGGATATATACAAATTGCTAGCAAAAAGCCGCTAGGCACTTTATACAGATGGAAACAGATGGATTACGAATATCCCACGCCCCGAGATCGCCAGGAAGCTATCAACAACGGGTAATATTATGCGAAATATCTACTTCTGTACAGTGAAAAGTAATATTAAAGAAATGTAATATAAATCGGCTTATCCCCTCTGTTCGTGGAGAATACTTAGGCACACGTTTCCGAGTATCCACCTTAGACCTTGACCAGATAAAGCGTGTTAAGCGCAGGCCACACCGCCAGCTAGCGAGCGAGCGAGCGAGCCGGGCGAGGCATCGTTTCATCTCTTTTCATACTTCGGTTTACACCGCGAACTACAGAGTTAGGCTACGTCAGCATATGAAAAGCCTCGTCCGGCTCGCTCGCTCGCTCGCTAGCTGGCGGTGTGGCCTGCACTTTACACGTAGCCAAGATACTAGAAGCCAATACGCCCGCGCCGTCAAAATGTGTGCGTTTCCATTTTAAAACTTACTCGGGGCGCTTTGCTAAGTCTTCAAATGCAAATTTTTAAGGGATTATTTAGGGTGGATAAACTGAATAAGGCCGAAAGGCACCAAATACAATCTTAATCTTCTTCAGGCAATTCAACCAAGAAAACGTAATACCTCTCGGGGTAGAGCGCTGGAAAGATCGCGTGTTCGTCAGCACGCCTCGGTGGAAGAGAGGAACCCCAGCCACGCTATCGTCTCTACCGATTGGTGCACAGACAGAATCACCAAGCTTACAACCATTTTTTTTTTTTTTTTTTTTTTTTTTTTTTTTTTTTCGAGGTGGAAATCCTCATGGATGTCCCCCGCCCTGGGGAGGGCGGAGGGGTCTGTCAGACTCTTACTGACTAAAACCACCCCGGTGTTCCTCCAATTACCTTACGCCGGGGGCGCGGGAGTCGCTTGCGCATTCGTCCGCACCCCCGGCAGGTATTGGCCCGCCAAATGAAAGGCGGGCCCCGTCACCCTATGCGGCCGTCATGCACGGCCGCAATTCCTCTAGAGAGGCGCGCGCGGAACACGTCGCGCCACCGTCTCGGGCCAAGCTTACAACCATACCCTAACTGGAGCTGGCATAATGCAGGTATGTGTATAATCTTTAGATCGTTATTGTTCTAAAATTATTTTTATAAAACGATTTTAATTATGTTTTTTATTCCATTAGATAACTGTACCGGCTTCACCTCAATATTCCGCATGAACATAGACCACTGTGGAGTTATGTGGGTTCTTGACTCCGGACAAGTGGAAGCCTTTGAAACGCCGCGTCAACTTTGTCCGCCGACGTTGTTTGCTATAAATCTAAACACTGATACAGTAGTGGGGCGTTTTCCAATTCCGAGCGAGTTTGTTCTTCAAAATTCATTGATCACTAACCTCGTGGTGGACTCAAGGGACGTGCGGTGCAGAGACCTACACGTGTACATTGCAGATGCATGGCGGTTCGGACTGATCGTTTTTAGAGGAGAAGATGCCGCTTTTTGGCGATTCAGTCATTATAGTTTCTACCCTGAGCCTTTGCTTTCAAACTATACTTTACATGGACTGAACTATCAGTGGTCTGATGGTCTGTTCGGGTTGTCTTTAGGCAAATATCACCAAGGCGATCGACCACTATACTATCATTCCATGTCCAGCTCCCTAGAATTCGTAGTAAAAACGTCTGTAATACGCGACCCGATGCGCGTGAACAACTCAGTGGGCGAGTTCACGCTGCTCGGCGACAGTCGTGGCGCAGACGGACAGGTCTCCGCCGCAGCCGTCGACCGCAACGGTGTTATGTTCTTTAACCTCATTTCGCGAGACAGTATCGGATGCTGGGACACACGCAAACCGTATACAAACCGGAATCTATTAGTTGTAGCTCAAAACAATAATACTATGATCTTTCCCAACGATTTACGATTAGATCATGAAGTACCGCAAATGGCATGGATTATAACAAACAGATTACCAATGTATCAATTCAATTTGATAGATCCAAATGATTTTAATTACCGTATTATATATTTAGATCCGGTGGCAGCTGTACAAGATAGCCTATGTCAACCTGAAATTCGTAACTCAACTTATTCAACTAAATGCCCTAACCAAGAAGATAAGTGACAATCAGGTTACGAAATAGTATCTATGTAAGTCATAACTATATCGTTGTATACTTAGTTATATGAAATAAATACATAACTTAATAAAATACATTCAATTTATCATATTTGTGTTTTCTTTTGTTTTATGATTTATTTATAAAATCTTTAAAATCCTCGGGATTAGCTGTTTTATGTATTATTTTCTGGTTTTGTTTTATGTATGGATTTACTGTTTTCTGCCTTGCTTTGTTCGTTTGAGTTGCTGTCTGGTAAAGCTTCCGTAGATTCTTTTCTGTTATCTTCATTCAATACTTTACCACCAGTAGAATCCTTATTTTCGGCTTCATCCGATATTTTAATATCTATTGAAACTTTATTTTTGTCATCATTTGGTAGCTTAATATGCGCCAATTCTATATTGTAATCTTTATTTGACATTTCTTCATTCAAAGTCTTACTTTGTGTAGATTCCCCTTTGATGCTATTATTCGATATTTTCATATCTAAAGAATCTATAGTGTTGTTATTATTCGACATTTTACGAATAGATAATAATTCTTTATTTCTGTCTTCTGCCTTAGATATTTGACCATGAGTAAATTCTTGTTTGCTTGCTATTTTATGTATGCACTGTTGATTTTTACCTACATCAAAATTTTTATTTTTTGCCAAACTTGTGCTGCTACCTCCATTAGACATTTTAACACCCGGAGGTTCTTTACTTCTATTACCATTTGATATTAGACTATGTGCTAAAATTGTGCTTTTACTAGACACACTACTAATACCTTGATTACTATTGTCTTCATACGATATTTTGCCGTCATTAAAGTCTTTATATTTCAATTCATTCGCTATTCTACTAGGTGTAAAATCTTTATTGTAGTCACTTGATATTCTACTAAGAACAAACTCTTCAACATTGTCTACATTTAAAATTTGACTCTGTGTAGATTCTCCGTTGATATCTTCATGTAATATTGTCTCATCTGAGACTTCCGTATTGTTATCACTATTTGACATTTTACTATACTGTGGCAACGATTGATATTCCTTCATATTCGCTTCATTGTCATTTTCCTTCAGTGTTTTATAATCTGTAGATTTTTTACTGTCCGCATTCGAAATTGCAAATGATGTATTTTTTTTATTGTTGCTGTCATCCAATATTTTACCATGTTTAAGTTCTTTATTATTGACTTCGTTCAATGTTTGATTATCCGCATAATCATTAGTTTCGTCTTTAATCGTAATTTTACTATAGGAAGATATTTTTTTGTCTTCTTCCGTTGAAGTTTTACTTTCTTGCAAATCATTCTGTACTTTGTTAATTACTTCATTTGTATTTTTTTTAAACTGGCGGTCTGAATTGCGTGGTTTTTTCAGTTTTGCTTTTATTTTTTTTCCTTCAACTTTAACTGTTTGTTTTGTCTGCAATTGCGATGGCCATGTTAGTTTAACAGTTTTATCTTCCTGTGTAGTGTTAATATCTGAAATCATTATTTTCCTCTTGCTTGTCACTTTTTCAACCTCAACTGAGATTGTTTCAATAGATGTACCTGGCGAGATACGTTTCACTTTATTTTTACTAGTATTATCTTCATCAGCTTCAACATGACTGTGAACAGTTTTTAAAGACGAAATTATACGTTCAGTCTGAGGTTTGTCAGTGCTTTGTTTCTTCATAAAGATTTGTGGATATTCGCGTAGGTACGAAGCCGTATTCCCTTTGCTGCTACCTACTTGTGGCGGCGTGTCAGTGTCGTCTGCATTCATTGCAGCGCAATCAATATTATTACGCTGATGCCATAACGCAGGTACTGCTGAGTTTAATTTCTGAGAATCTACAATACATTCTATTCCATCCTTCCTTAAATAAGCACCTATTCGTAACAACATCAAAACAATTTGTTCTAAAATTCGGTCAGTATCACGAGGTATCATAACTTCGTTCCCGAACCAATCCTCGTATGCACCTATTTCCGACCATCCCGTAGTTGACATCGTTAGCGGTTTTATAACATTTGATTCCGGTGCTTCCTCTTCAATACTTGTATCAGTGGAATGTCCCATTCTCGAAGAAATTTCTATTGCTGGGCGTAAATATGTTTCATTGGTAACGCTTGGTGTCCTTTCCCCGTAACTGTGAAGTAAATTTTATTACATTATTATTTTTATGTAGATAAAAAAGGACACTTGGGATTTAGTAAACGTCGTATGCAAAGCTACAATGCAATATTATATAATGGATTCATGTTTGACCCGTAAACGTCCGTATGGTAGTTCATATTGTATACTAACTATTCTGACATATACTACGAAAAGGACGTTGGCAGTTTTGGGCTTGATATGGTACAATAATAAAAGCTTAACCAAAAATAAAAATATTTTTTAATTATTTTTTGCCTAATTTATCTTAGAGATTAAGAATTGGAATCAAAAATCGAAATAAATAAGAAATAAAATGATTATGCCGTTGACATTTTGAAAAAACCAATAAAACAAAAACGTGTGCATGCTGGCTGGCGCGTATAATAACAGAATATCATGTCGACAGCAACTAAAACCTTTGAATTGAGAACTCATTAGTCGCGCTGTACTTCATTGGATCATTCACACCATACTTAACCTCACTGTCACAAATACGAAGATTTCTCTTTAATCCAATTACGTACAAAAACAAATTTAAAATGAATTTAAATACTCGATCACACCAAACTAATCTCATATCTGTACCGACATACACAATCTGAAGCCCAGCGTTCTATGGGCGTCCGCCGTGTCCTTTCATTAGGTAGATAAAAGTACATATTTACAGGTGTGCGACCAGTTTTTTGCGGAGCTGCTCTTCCCCTAGTAGCGACTTGGTGCGTCGTCTTCGGACAGCTAGCTCCAACCCATAGTCGTTGTCGTGCGAGGGCAGGACCGCGGGAAATGTTTTAAATGCCGTCGCTACTTTGAGTGCGTGATAGTAACTGTGAAACAAAATTGGAGTAAATAGGAGAATTGGTTTATTATTAAAATTAACTATATCAACCAGCATACTAAGTTTAAACTGACTTGCCTTATCCAATAGCTTGTGGGAGAGCTCATATATGTATTGCTAAAGGTAATTTTTGGCTTCACATTTTATAATAATTTGGTTTTGTTTTTAAATTACTGCCAACCAAATCTCCTTACAATAAAATTAATATCACCTGAAAACCAGCATCCACATGTAAAACGCAGGCATGATTGACGTGAACTTGACTACGACGAACTTGATACAAGGCGGCCTGGCGGGGCCCAGCAGCACACATGTGCCTAGGCCGAGAGCCAAGCTTGTCAATTCACATAGCAGCTTCCTGACGGCAGCCAACAGGAGCCAGGGTAAGACCAGCGTAGGGCGCTCCTCCTGTGCCACAAACATATTTACCTAGGTTATTAATTTACTCTACGTAATTTACGCCTCCAGTCTGTTGCAGTTTGCTGCTAGATGGAGTATCATTACTGCTGGCCGTTGATCTTATACGATAGAAAAAATCGTGAGGAAACCTAGACTTGTATGATAATGAAACTAATAATACTGTGGGAAGAGGACTTTTTAAGCTCTATTATTCAGCAATCGACTGTCATACGTAGAACAAGAAAGCCTAGGTTAACAATTGTATTGTTCATCTTAATAGGTAGGGTGTAAGACATTGATCTAGTTAAATGTTTAAGTAGTTAGGTACCTAAATATTATGACTGTTCATTTGTTCATGACACATTCAAAAAGTGTTATTTCATTATCATTCTTATTTTCATTGCTTTACCAGAACATGGAATACTTAAGTACCTACTGTACGTAAACCATGAATCATACCAAGGTAAAACATATAAAATGTTTATAAAACTCTTGGTTAGGTACTTTTAATATCTTTCAACTCATTATTATAAGTCCCTACTTACCTCAGAACACATCTATTATTTGTAGAATAGTGGACAAAGTAGAATGCATACCTAGTACCGAATTACTTGAAAATCTAGTATATGTAGCTACCATTTTTAGAGTAGATGGTTAGTTTACCAAGAATTCGATAACATACAAAATACAGTCAACATTAAAAAACGGAATCTATTCTCGTTAGTAGTATACTAGTACTACTAACGAGAATATATGCAGATTTTTAAACGTCTTCAAGTTTATTAAAACGTAAGAGAATGTACATTCTCTTACGTTGCTCTATCAATGTGAAGCGAAATGTATAAGAGTAATTTGTAGGTACACTTAACACAAAATATTTTGCGATAACTATATTAGCTGAAGAGTTTGTTTGTTTTTTTGAACGCGCTAATCTCTGGAACTACCACTCAGATTCCAAAAAATATTTTTGTATATGATAGCCACGTTCATGAGGAATATAGTATAAGCTTTTGACATGACACTACGGCCCTTAGGAACCGGACAATGGGCGTGAAATCGCAGGGAACAGCTAGTTTAGGTACTATAATAAGGCTGCTACATAGGTATAAATAAATACTTCGCGCGAGCTTTTAATAAAGCTCAACTTTTTTTTATCTTGAATTCCAAGTTGTCCAAAACGCGTGACTTTGATTGATGAGTTTTGACGTACCAGGAACACAGGATATAGCAGCACTATGTAGGAAGCGAGGTACATGTAGACCGTGAAGCACTGAACCAGCATGATACCCGACACCATGGTGCGCAGCACGCGCTGCACTGGCATCGTCAGCTCCTCCGGCATAGTCATCTGCCAAACCTACCAACAGAAAGTAACGGAATGTTGAAAAAACGAGTTTACCCTCAGATCATAGAAACAAGGGAGATGTGCCAAGGCGCTATTGAGCTTGATACTTTAATTTGAGCAAATTGGACGTAGTACAAAAGTACACGCTGGCGACGAACCGAACACGATCGATGATATAACTTGTGTTTTAGTTTAGTTCTAGTGTTGAGTGACGATTAACAGTGTTAGATTGAGGGTGTGCGGAATTTTTAATGTTTGGGAGATCTTTATATTCACAAGGGGCGCTTGTGATTAATTGTGTTGAAAAATGTACTAAAAGTGGCGACAGTTGTTCCCGTATTAATTTGCTATGATGTCATATCTCCTTGTTTCTATGATCTGAGAGTTTACCTAATTACTTTCAAAAGACCGGCGCCATTTAGTTAAGGTCTACTTACAGAAATACCATTATAATAAATAAATATTTATTGAGAAATAATTAAAATTGGTAAACTACAATATAAACCTTAAAAAAATTATATAATTACCTATTACAATGTTTGTTGCCTGTACTAGGATAAACCATCAACATTATCAGCATCATCATTTTAAGAAAAGCAGGGCATAACGTATGCGATCAAATTTGGAGCTACCCGACCCGACTGGGGAAAACCACACCTCCACCCTAGAGAAAAACCACAGCCCAATAATAGCGTTGTGTTTCTGTTGGTGAGTCCCCAGAGCTCCTTGGGGTCAGGAATAGGGTTACAGAGTCAGCAACGCGCTGCGGTTAACTTTTGACTATAGACTGCGGTACCTAACTGCTTACCTAGGCAAGCTGTGTGCTTGATGAAATATCACCTTATTGGTATAAAAAAAATCAAGATGACAACTTTAAAGACCGTGAAAGAAATAGTGGAATACCTACTTAAGTGATGATAAACTTCTACTATGCTTCTAATATCACCCGCGGGTTTAGAGACGTTCACGCACCGCTGTAATAATTTGAAAATCGACGAAACAGTAGGTAGATTTAACTCTATCATAATATTATTGTTCCTCCTCTGCAAGGGAATACAGAAATCTATCATCTGGTTATCATCTTGCGCAAGTCGTCAAAACTGACAGAGAGAATGGGCTATTTATAAACCGGTGGGCTAAAAACAGTGGCGTGCCTAGAGGGCAGGCCTGACGCATTTTTTTCGTTCTAGACAGTATTTATATTCATTCTTAGGGTTCCGTACCTCAAAAGGAAAAATGGAACCCTTATAGGATCACTTTGTTGTCCGCCGTCAGTCACCGGACCATAAGTGGAGCCATCTGTTCATAGATGACACCACTAGAAGTATGCAGTAGCGCCATCTATGATCATATATCGGAACCCTTAGGGCGCGAGGCATACTCGCGCTTGTCCCGTTTTTTTTCGTTCTCGAGAGTATTTATATTCATTTTTAGGGTTCCGTACCTCAAAAGGAAAAACGGAACCCTTGTAGGATCACTTTGTTGTCCGCCCTCAGTCACCAGACCATAAGTGGAGCCATTTGCTCATAGATGGCGCCATTGGAAGTATGCAGTAGCGCCATCTATGATCATATTTCGCAACCCTTAGGGCGCGAGGCATACTCGCACTTGTCCAGTTTTTCATGAATGTAAATGATTTTTAATGTACCTACGTATTGCTTTAATAACGATATTAACTCACTTACGCTGAGTTGCAGAAAAGGTCGTTAAGTTTTAAAGGAGACTTTAACTATAGAAATTGTATGGTTAATGCCGCCTTTAAAAGTTAATTATTTTTGTGCAACTGACCGTTAAATTCATGAAAAATCAACATAGATACCCTCTAAACCCAAAAAAATGCGTCGGGCTTGCCCGCTATTCACGCCACTGGCCAAATCGTCTCTACATTGATCTTACTTTTGCCAAATGTATTTTTAGTATTGGTTCGATAGGAATTCTTATTTTTTTTTTCGTTGTGATTGTGCTTAAATATATATCTGCACTCATCAACTGATTTTTATCGCATGAAGCAAATGTAACTTCCTGTAAGCGAACCATTACGCCAATATTACATGTAAAATGTTAGGTATACCTAATAACGAAAAATAGCAGTCAGTTGTTTAATAATTTGAAGAAAAATGTTACAACTGATTATATATTATTTAACAAGTACTATTGACAACGAAAATATGTCTAACGTCACATTCACTAGGTATTTGGGGATTGATGCGATAAATTAATCGCAATAACGCGCCCGCGTTACAAATATACCTATTTTTGCGTTTCAGGGTGGCGCTGCTTGTTATGGAGATGTGACAGTTATGTGTCAAAATCGTAGAATTAGTACACTATTATGCCGTCTGCACATTTGTATAGTATGTGACGCAATCGTTTTCGCATTTTGTCATAGCGATTAGGTTTAAGGCCCTTTTTCTAAAGTGGCGGATTTGCAGTCTTGGCCGCCCTAGGCCGTGTAGTACCAGACGCCCCTTTCTCAGCTCTCATCATTCAGCTAATAGAATTTATAGTTTTAAAATAAGGAAACTATGTTTTATTTAATTTCGTAAAGGTTTATTCTCATAATTTGTAGATATAAAACGTATTTTACATGTTACAAAACGCATCTACACTTAAAACGCAACAAAATCATTAATTAAATCTTCGCAATCCAATTTATTTAAACAATCCACTTATAAGTTGAGTAAAGCTAGATCAAGCTCGACGACGATGATCTCGACTATATTTTTTTGCCACAATTGGCCGCCCTTAATAGCTGGCCGCCCTAGGCCCGGGCCTACTGGGCTTTAGGGCAAATCCGCCACTGTTGATCTACTTACCTACAGATACAGATGGATAACACGAGCTCTAGTATGACGTTTTCTACATTTTAAAAGCAAAATAAGGCTTTACGCTTGGTGACCAATTGGGGAAAATTTACTATTATAGATCATGTTTATTAAATAATTATTCCTTATTATAATCCTATCCCCAAAAAATCCTAACATTTTGTTAATTCTAACGACGCTCAATGAAAGAAATATTACGCTGATCTACTAAAAACAGAAGTCTTACGTCTCTACACTCCACCTCTCCCAGGCAGCGCAACAACACATTTAGTTTGTTCTACATTTATTAAATTTTAAATCTCTACAGAGATATCAGTTAGCATTTGGTTTATATCAATATCGTTTCAGTAATTTCTGAGATGTAACAGATGAACCCATTGAATGAGCATTACTTTTTAATCACAGAAGTTAGAAGATGACCTTTGCTTCATATTTTGGTTGACGATAAAATACAAACACGGCTTGCAATTTGAGATAAAAGATGGATAAAAAGTATTTTTCTTATTTGTAAATAGGCTTGCGTTTGACCGCCATCTCGCCTGATGGTAATAGCGATGATGTGGTCTACGATGGAGCACGCTTGCCTAGAAGAAACCGATTCACTCGTGACTTGAAGACACCCAGATTGTAACTGTTGGGGAACACCCACTCGGGTAGCGCATTCCACTGTTTGGCGGTTTTCACAATGAAAGGGGAATCAAAGCGCTTCGTTCGGGTTTTTAGTATATCAACCATGACCGATGGCGCTTATGGAAGTAGGTAGTTTGCTGATTTTTTAAATAGGTAACATATTAAAACTTAATTCAATAGAACCATAATAACATTTTAAAAAGTTGATAATTAATGTCGATGAGAGATAGGGCACAGCGGGATAGAGCAGCCTGACTGGGGAAGTAGGTACCTCTACTTTACAGAAAACTACAGCTGCGTAGTGTTGTGTTCTTATGTTGAGTAAGATCGCCAGAGCTCCTGAAGATGAGTTATGTTGACAACAAAGGAACAGACATTTGGTCTCCAGGGACAACTAAGCGCGTACGACCTGTCTTATGGTAAACGGTTACCGTAGCGTGAGGTTTCGCTGTACCGACAGCTTAGGGGTAAGCTGTCGGCACAGCGAAACCACATTTTAAATGGTCGGCAATGCACATGTGATACCTACTTGGTATTACAAACGTTTCATAGGCTACGGTAACCGTTTACCATAAGACAGGTCGTACGCGCTTAGTTGTCCCTGGAGACCAAATATCTTATGTGCATGTAATCACCCCGGGACCACCCAACCACCCAATATCTTTGAAACCGGAAAATTCTTTGACAAAGAGCTCTATATAATACTACTACTAACTTCTTGTTTATCCTTCATAATACTATAGTCTATAAGTTTATATAACTGTACTATAACAGACATCTATCTCGTTATTTCCACAGAACAGAAAAAAAAAACCAATAAATGTGTTATTTTAATATTAACCGAGCTGTCACAGTTTTTATCAAGGAACTCGGAAAAAAGGGCTGCTTGCGCGTGCATTGCCTAAGCCGTTTGATATATGTTATAGATATAATTATTATAGATAATCTCACAACACACTCAAGTACCTATACAACACGTGTGTGTCGACAGTGGGCGGTTGCTCGGTTCTACTTAATTATATTCTGATAGGAATATTAAATAAATCTGTCGACGGCAGCTCAGCACCTGCTTTAGATTGGCGTTCACTTTGAAGAGCGTGGCGTCAAAGATGGTCCGCACGAGGCCCAGCAGGCACCACAAACAAACCTCCGACTGCATGTTCATGCCCACGTAAGAAAGTATGTTTATCATTTTCAAAATTTTTGTTACTAAGTTATGCAAGCGCTGAAAACATTTTTTATAAACTTACTGATTACTGATATTATTTACTTTACATTGTATCTTACATTAAATGCTGATTGCGGGTTAATGCACAGGTTAATGTGGTTAATGTCAGACGAGTGAAATTTTTTTGTGTCATTTTTCATATTTTTTAAATTGCAATGTTGTAGGTATAACTCGTTCCAGCCAAATACGAACCTTATTGTTATTATTAGATTATCCTTTGATTAGATACTAGGAACAACTTTTTGTAGAGTCGCTTAATTTTTACGTGAAACAAATTAATGTTCCCGGTTTAGTTGGACTAGAAATGATTTACCTAAAGCCTTTTCTTAATTATTAAGGCTCTGTAATATTTTAGTTTGTTTTGGTTTTTTATCAACTGATAAAGAAACACATTGTTGCAATACTGTCGCGCTAGCGTTACCCATAACCGTTAAAAACAATAATTTGCTCCCATACAAATAAGTACTTACATTACTGTTGTATTTATTTATATTGCTTATTAGCCCTATGAATCCAACCCAAGAAAACGGATGGTGCAGTATGATTAGCGCTGTCATCATCACCGTGCGTCAGCCGGCTGGCGGGCCCTGCGGCGTGCAGTCGCGGCTCCTTCACAGACGATCTCTGGCAAGCGAACAGTCACATCGCGTACTGCCGCTGACAAACTCACTACTTACGACCGACACCCGGTGATCATTAACATTTTCCAAGTGATTAGCAAGTGGTAAACAGTGATAAGCAGTGATTATTTTATTAGTTTGAACCTCACATACAAGGTAAATAACTGAACTGACATCATATTTAAAAATAACCTTTGTTTCTTATTTCCGATTATAAATATCTTATTTAATACTTGCGATGTGTGTGGTAAAGGCCTTGATTTTGTTTTAGAATATATTTGGGTTACGCTACGTCCCGTCCTTACCTTGAACAGTGTGAGTCGCAAGTTATTTTTGATAATTCAGACTTTACGCACCACCCGCCAATGTTTATGTAGAAATTCGCGAATAGACGTCATCTACGAAATAATAATAATAAAGGCCGCAAACAAGTATTTTAAATATAATCCACAATAAAGATATTCAAACATGGTTAGTTAATTTCAGTTCCAAGGCAAATCGCATATTTTTTTTATAATTGGATTAGGTATCAAAGCACAAGAAAAAAAAACATTTATAAATCAAGTATGTATGTGGGTAGGTAGGTACCTAGCAGCTTAGTAACTGTTGGGTATTTTCAAGAATAATTAACAAATAATATTTACCGGAATAATAATAGGTAGGATACAAAATAGGTAGTTATTTAAAACTGGTTTAATTCATTATTATTAAATAACTATGAATGACTAATACACTTACTACCTAATTAATGCCGTCAAATTGCGTTAAATTGCGTCAAGATCAGGAAACGCGAAACAAAGTTCATATAAAAGTATCGTTTATTTTTATTAGAGGTAAATAAAGCATGACTCCAATTTCCTCCTTTTTAGACTTCGTACAGTCAGTAAAATTTCAGTGTTAAACCTAATACCAAAACTTTGCTATTAGTTACTAGGAAATAGGCTTTAACATTAGCGAAGTTCAAATCAAGCTACTAGATAGGTATAGAAACAAAAATATGCCGAAAAATTAAGAAGGAAGCGTGGGAAGACGATTACAATGAAGTTATCGCCCAAACAAATAATTAACATGATTTATTTATGCATTGTGGTGGGGAATCTTAAACCGTCGCGTCGGAATCTTTAACTGACAACCAATTCGAACGTGTATATTCATGAAAACATAGATGATGGAAATGATAATTCTGATGAAGTAGACGTCTACCGATGGCTGCTCTAAGTTATAGGTGGGCCCAGTGTAATATAAGATCTGCTTTTGTAGGTACACTGACTTGAAAATAAATGTTTTGGACTTTTTTTTTGAAAGTTTATCGATAGCGATAGAAAATAGGCTATTGACGTTACCAAACGTACAACAACCGTTACGTGCCTAATTCTAATTAATAAAATGTTGGAATACTTAGGAGTCGAATTCGCTAAAGTGTGACAAATGCCACTTCGCCAATATAAGATCAGAATTTGTGTATGATGTCATTCATATCCACAATGTAATTTAGAGTCACTTAGTTCCCAACACGTAGCACAATTATTCGTCCAAGGATCTAATGCTATTTTTGCGCGCTTATGATGGAATGGATGTTCCATCGCAAAATTGTAGGTACGTGGATATAAATTAGATCATCGATTAGTAATTCTACGAAATGCAATGCATAATCAAACTAGAAAATGAATTAGGAAAAAAAGTGCGTGTAAGGTTCCGTAGCATGGAGTATTTCCGACCTCAAATATAAGTTTGTATTTCATAACATGTGATTGGTTAACTCAAAACCGAATACCTCAAAAACTACACAACATAATCTTATTCAGGTTTATTTCTACGTACCTACATAATTATATCAACCAGTATTTATACATACCGAAAACTATACTTATCTATAGATAGCGACGAAGTACCTAGATTTTGTTATGTCCTAGTGTGAATAACCTCTACTCTAGACAACCTGCTTGAATTTTTAAGTATTTGAATGTTGTCTACTGTCTTATGGCTGTAGCTTTCCTTATACCAGGTTATCATGGCGCCTTTTAGACCGTCTAAACAACGCACGTGATACGCACTAAGCACGCAGCATTTCAACGTGGCTACGTAAAATAATATCGAATCAATTTATATCTGATGGATTCACTAATCTCTAATTGATCATATCAAAAGAAAGCCAAGATCAAAAGGTCCGTTAGACAAAAATACGATGAAACAAAAAGTAGCGTCGTTAAAACAGTTAGAGGTAACCAAAGCTAAAGTAACTGTCTTACGTTAACGACAGTAAATACCGCCATAAAACCGTAGTTTAGCACGTTACAGTTTTCTATTACGAAAACCATGACAACGGAAACATGTGTAGAGATATTTAAACGAAGCGGAATTCCACAGTGATAGCTCAGTTACGCATCATGTTGCGTCAAACTAAAGATTTTGTTTATCGACAAAGTATTTATAAAACTGTTCCAGAGGTTTACCTATTTATAGCACTCAATAAACAAAAACATTTTAAGGTGTAAAAGAAGACCATTACAATATCATAGAGACGAATAGCCAGCGATATTGTCAAGAAAATGTGAGTTGAGTTGAACGATTTCATTTCTTTCACACTGCCTTCGATTGTTAAAACTGTCTTTTGTCTGCAAAACATTACATCTGGACTACTTTTCGTAAAATTTCTTTGCAAAACAGTTGTGTCAATACCGGTATCAAATGGAAAACGGTACGAGCGGTTGTGACATTCTTGATGTACGTGAGAAGACGTCTATGTTCCCGACTCCACCCATATATGGAGTCGCTGCATATGGTAGTACTAACATGCCTTGAGAGCTCGCCTGGTAATTTATCCTCGTTTTCCCTACTTTCTACTTAACAACCAAGTACATGAGAACCAGACGGTAGCTCACTATGTACTCTATCCGTTTTACCACTATTATTCTTACAATTAACGCTCCTTATTAGCATCAAAACTCACACCTACAGAAGTGATTTAATAGGATTTTGTAATGTTGAACCTTCTTCGGACGTTGTTTTCTGACTGACGAATCGTTTATTACCTATCATTGATCTGGAACAACGGAGCGTATTATATCAACATTCCAAATGAAAGATACATGACTGTAACCTGATTTTGTCGTCAAATTAGATTCAGTAAAAGTCAATGAACGCTGTAATTAATAAATTAACGAACGTGAGTAAAGTTCAAGACACACTAGAAATGCCTAAGGGCCTTGTTATTATGTATTTCATTCATACCCACGAATATCGTTTCCATCCAGTCATGGAGTTAGTAGAATCAGCAGTTTATAATAAAGTAGCATTGTGTTAGTGAGTCATTTCTGTTGCATATTGTATTACACATCGCCATAACATTGGTGTTTTGGGTGATGTCATCAACAGCAAGAGGATTTAAGATTCTATGTGACTTGGTCGGCAGGGTTATCTCTTTTGTGTTTTCAAAGTGTAGTTCAAATGTTATGACATATGACGCCAGTGTGACTGACTTGTACCTAGACTAGACGAGGTAAACATGATTACTAAACATGACGTCACTTAAAACTGAACCTTGACCAAGTAATGAATAGTGGGTAAAACTGAGGGTCATCTAGCTACCTAACCAAAGAACTCACGTTGACATTTACGTAGAACAAAAAGAAATAAAGCCAACATACTCCATAGCGCCCCATAATGGTGCCTTATATCATTCTTAGAATAACTTGACAACAACCAGAAGTGAGTGAATATTTATAGATTTTTTTATTATATCAGTAGTCAATAGTGGTTAACCTTGGTCTCCGTCAGTAATCGCTGAGGTCCACGACCATATATAGTTTTTGCGTGAGTTCACTGCTTCGACGAATCCGTAATCTACTAACCAAGCTTGACACTGACATTGTGGTTGCGACTATCGGTACCTACCATATTAGTCACTCGGTAGTATTTAAAGTTGTTTACAAAAACTTACTCATAATATTTTAATTCCTAACGAAGGCTTCGAGGGCCGTGGAAATCGAAGATCGATTGATCTGGGACGTTAACTATGTTGCAGTGATCGTGTTAGATTGGTTACGGAAATTCAAGTCCCATTCATGTCTTGAAGAGCATGATATGCACTTGGCACAGGTTGGCATAATGAATGTCTAACAAAACAAGTCTTCACGCACAGTCAAAAAAGCGCTTTAAGCTTTGAGCACCAAAAACAAATGCAACTCTCCGTATGTAATGTAATCATTGTAGATCATTTTCAATGAATGTGCTAGTGACACGGGTAAATACACATCCATTCATATGTGAGAACTTGAAAATTCAATATTTTTACTGCTGTTGTGAGAAAGTAAATCCTACTAATGATAAAAGAGGCCGACGTCTTTGTTCGTAGTATAAAGAGGACTCATTGTTTTTACAATTTACATTCTTGTACAAATGAGTGAGCGTCACACGACGTGAACCTGGTGACGTCACTCTACCTTCTGTGGTTGCGCGTGCGCCGCGTCGGCCTTCGCATACGTCGTATCTGTCCAAAGCGAGGTAAACCGCACATCTCGTAGGTGACATGAACCACTGTTATTGTCTTATCCTTACCTACTTATACGATTTCTCAAACTTTTAAGTAAATCTTTGTTCCTATTTGTTGCTCTGTAATGCTCTGTTATTGTTTTTGAATAGGTGAACAGACAACGAACTTTAACATTGGGTAATGTTCAAGTCATAGATAACAAACAAGTAGGTCGGTATTCATAGTTTCGTTATCCACATCTAAACATGCCGAGCGTCATAAAAAGCCGTCAAAGACGGTTTTTGTTGAATGGTGCATTCAACAGACGCACTTGTACCTATGTATGTGTTTATACACGGTTGGGTTAGTGTGCGCACAGCAGCGCAGAGGCAAGGCCTAGAGAATACAATCCCGGGATCCCGAATCTCGGGATCCCGGGATCCCGACCGTTTTCTGGCCCCGAAAATCCCGGGACTGCACTTGGCTAATCTCGGGATTTTCGGGATTGCCACATACAAGTTTAGTTTATATGCCGTAGTCCGTTGCGCCTTGACGATAACCTTGCCTAGGTTATTTAATAGCATTTAATACATAACGACAAAAAACACTTTTAGATACGCCGTCAATGCCGTCATACGATACGTACTATTCACTACACAGGTACAGTCTTAATATGTTTGTTGTAAACTTAGAAGGGACTTCCCCACTCTGAGTACTTCAATACAATACTCTTAAGGTAATTCCCCAATGAATGAACTAACGGGGGAATCACCCGATCATCTCTTATTATCATAATATTTTTGCGGGTATTTCCCGTCGGGGTTTCCCTGTACGAAAGTATTAAATATGCTACTTTTAAGGTGATTCCCCAAGTCCCCAACGAACCAACAGGGAAATCACCCGATCATCTCATATCATAGTATTGTTGCGGGTATTTTCCCGTCGGGGATTCCCTGTATGAAAGTATAAATATGCTAATCAGATTTTATTTTTTTCATTTATTATTCTGTCAGTGACGGGTTACGAAGGTTTCGTCATTTAAATTTAAAGTAAATTACCTGAAATTAAGTATTTCAAATGGCGGCAGACTTTGTTAAACATAAAAAAGACAGTGATGCGACGTCAGTGTGGAGTTATTTTTTAGTCGCGAAGGATGGGAATAGTGCTAAATGTAAGCGGTGCCCAGCCATTCTCAAGACTTTGGGTGGATCGACTAAGGGATTACATACACATTTGTTATCAAAACATAACATCAAGGTTATATCAGCTTCAACAAGTCAAGATTCTGAAAATATGAACACAGCTCCGCCGCCAACCAAGCGAAAGTTAGATGATTATTTTACTAAAAGTGCCGACGATAGCCTGGATGATGTTTTGGCAAGAATGGTTGCATTAGATGGATTTCCATTCAGTGTATTCATAGCTTCAGATGATTTGAGAAAATTGCTCTTAGCAAAATACCCGGATTTACCAAAGTCAGCCGTCACTGTTCGAAAACGTGTTATGAATTACAGTGAAAAAATCAAAAAGCAAGTAATTGCAGAATTGAAACAATTGAAAAGTGCAGGTGAAAGATTTAGTCTTTCTTTCGACGAGTGGACTTCAACTTCCAATAAACGATACATGGCTGTCAACGTTCATTCATATAAAAAATTTTGGAACTTAGGACTTGTTCCTATTTACGGAAGTATGACAGCTGAAAATTGTCTTCGTATATTGAAAGAGCGTCTCAGTGAATTTGATATTTCCCTGGAAACTGACATCGTGGCTATTGTAACCGATGGACCGAATGTTATGATAAAGGTGGGGCGGCTTGTTTGCACCGAACATCAACTGTGTCTCGCACATGGTATCAATTTGGCGGTCTGTGATGTGCTTTATGAAAAACATAATTATTTGCAACATAGCCCTACCTCAGATGATACTCTGAATGAACCAGCTGTTACTGTTGATTATATGGACGACAGCGATGATGAACACGATTTAGAAGACTTAGACTGTCCAGAATCAGGTTTAATCGTAATGTCACAAAATGATCTTGCGCCAGAACACGTACCAGAGTTAACACAATATGAAAATATTAATGAGCTGATAAAGAAAATCCGCAAAGTTGTAGTGTATTTCAAAAGATCACCATTAAAAAATGAAACAGTACTTCAAAAATATGTGAAAATTGAACATGGAAAAGAGCTGTCACTTCTTTTGGACTGTAAAACCAGATGGAATAGTCTTTTAACAATGCTGGAGCGATTTTATCTTTTAAAAGCATGCATTCAAAAAGCTCTTATAGATCTCAATCATCCAATTCGTTTAGAAGATGTTGATTTTGAATTGGTAAATAAAATTGTTGATGTGCTGACCCCAATTAAATTGACAGTAGAAGCAATCTGTAAGCGAGATGCTAATTTATGCACAGCTGATGCCGCTTTGAAATTTCTTATAAAACAACTGTCTAGCAAAAACTCAGCACTTGCCAAAAAAATGAAAACATCCTTAGTGGAACGTATAAAGCAACGACGAAGTGATAATTTAACTGGTGTATTGAATTATTTACAAAATCCACGAATGAATGATGAAAATCAGTTGTTATCGGATTTGGAATGGCATGACTTATTTCCAGTTCCGACACAGGCTATAGTGAGGAAGCAAATAAAGAGTATTGTTAAAAGACTTAATAGTCGAGATGACACAGAAGAAGAAGAAAGGTCAGGATCACAAATAGATGATGAGCTAAGGCCAGAAACCTCCCAACCCCAATTGACATTAAAGGAAAAGTTACAGCTGGAAATTAACAAGAGTATGAAATCCCCAGATCCTGATGTACAAGTACAAAATGAATTGGGGTTGGCAAATAGTATTAGACGTGAAATGAGTCTGTTCGAAAATGGAGGAGTTCGTGGATATCACTTAGAAACAGCATACAAGTATCTATTGTCTATTCCTCCAACCAGCGTTGAACCTGAGCGAGCGTTTTCAGCTGCCGCTTATGTTGGCAATAAACTACGAAGCAGGCTTGGAAGTCAAACATTGGATGCTTTGATATTTCTGCGATTATATTTTCGAAATACTAAATAGTATTAAGTATATTTATGTTGTCTTTTTAATTTCTTGCAAAAGTATAATTTTTTTGTTTTGTCTTTTTTATTTTCTTATTATTATTGTGATTTGTGTTGACTGTTGTGCAAAGACATTATAAAGTTTTTTAATTACTCAAGTTTTTTTTTAATTTGAGCCCAATTAGAAACCACATAGTCTAATCCCGGGATAGGCCCGGGATCCCGGGATTACGCTTCAAAAATCCCGTAATCCCGGGATTGAAAAACATGCTCGGGATTGTATTCTCTAGCAAGGCCCCATGTTAATTAGTTAATGACACTGACTTTGCTCTACTGACTGGTATTCGTTTGACCTTCTAAAATTGTATTTATTTAAAACAGCAATAATATGTATTATGATTTATGAACACAGACAGTGCTACACATCTACCTAATAACTAAAAGAAAAATAAAATAAATGTAAATAAGTATCTACATCTACTTAAAAAAATACAATTTGGTAACTCTAACAAAATATTAATTAAGTAGGTAATAGATTTACATATTAAATACATGATTCAGTGTATAAGCAAGGTCGATTCACACGATAGAATACTCTTTATCACAAGAATCAGTCTAACAGTTACGTAGGTATAATAGGTATCGGTGGGGATTACGCGGTGAATGGGCGTTTTAATCGGGAGCACGCATCTGGGGCTCGTGTGGGCAACTGGGCACCGAGTGGAATGCCCGGATCAATTGCATACAGATGCTTGCAACGGACTCTTGATTGCGTTACTTAACATCGATTAAGTGAATTGGGAGCGTGATAGCATTAGATGATACAGACATGTGAACAGTTGTAAGTGGATCTCGTAAATTACAGTTTTGTTTGGTTAACAGTACAGTCAACATGAAAAGTAAATTAATTATTGAAAAAGATTTAATTGAAGAAAATAAAATTATAGTAATTAATAACTATTGTGCCTATGTAGTAATATAAAGTAAATAGTGTAAATACTACTTTAAAGATGATTGTTGATCTAAATATAGAACAATTTATTTACTTCTTACTTGTTTACGTATTGGTTATGAATATGTTACTTACGCTTATGCTATTTATCATAATATTAGAGGAGGTACCACCTAAGTAAAATATTCGCGAAAAAAAAAACTAATTTTCAAATATCCAATGCAGATCATATGTACGCTATAAGAAATCAAAATGAATTTTAAACATTTTTTTTTCTTCTTTTTTTAGCGGTTGACACAGCTACTATAGTCCGTGATTATAGTAGGTAGGTACTCAAATAAGAAATCGCTGACATTATTATACTGTAGGTATTCCTAATATTGACCAACACAAAGAAAGGTCGCGTGAGAAAATTTCCCCTTTTGACACAAATCGGTAACGTAGACTGCACACAAGAGGTATTGCCACCAATTAACCCATCCAACTGATTTACAACACCAATCTATGAAAATCTCTCGTCGAAAGACTTTTTTTGCCGAGACAGTACATTTAATTTCTCTTTTGAATTTAATTCCGCAAACTCGCTGCTAGCTTTTTCTGTTGTCAAAAACACAAAGTGGCCGGGTGTAATGGTGACAATGACACAGAAAGCCCTGCCGGCCTTCGTTTGTTTAATAAACGATAGTCAAGAACGCACTGCGCTTGCCAAACTCTACTTTCGATATCGCAAATATCTACTATAGGTATACCTACATGTTACAACAAATTTATTTTGACTGAGCTGACTCAGAAGGGTAGAACTGTGTAACAATAAAATGTGTGGAACAGAGTCAAGAGAGTATTTTTTAAGTGGCACAAATGAATTGTCTCACTGACTGTCAGCTACTATGGCTACAGTACCTACCTATTTGACCCTCTGATTTGTATGAATCATCAAAAATTCTAATAGGGGCAAATTATTAAGATGATACAATTCAAGTCCGGAATGCGGGAGATTTTTGTAACGCATTCGATTGTATTTCATGCAAAGTAGTAGAGTGCGTGCGTTTTTTAAATGTCTTTATTTGTCAAAGGACTACATAATGCGGAAGATGTCGTTAAACAAAATACTTATATCTGCTAAATAGACGAATGATTGATTCGATTGGTAACTCGCTATACCTACCTAGAAGCTGTCTCGATCGTCCTACCCTGCTCTCTAGCGACAAAATTGCTGAGTAACAAATACCTATAGATTTCTTGAATTAGGACATCTGCATAGAGACGTGCTCTGCAACAAAATATTTCACCTGCGAAAATAACTTCACATGTAACTTCAATCACAAATAATCAAATTGCCTCTTAAAACAATTGAACTGAACCATGACAGGAAAAAGGCCGTTAGTCGGTAGTTTCATCCTACTTGAACGTTGATATACCTACACCACACCTAAACCAAGACAGAAGTAGTTCTATACAAAGATTATACTCGTGACAATGTAACAAAGAAATCACTCTAACTGCGGCTAATGGAGCAGAACAACTCTATAAAAGTACAGGGATTACTAATCCAATGCACCAATTAATCTCAACATGGAGTGAAAACATACTAAAGATTCTTTAAATGAAGGCATGAGATACTAAGAACAGTATACTATGGCTTGGTTTGGAATATGGAACAATTAAGTAGTAGTAGAGGTCTGTGTGAAAGTCTAAAAGAAGTACTAATAGGTACTATACCTTAGGGTGGAGCGAATTTTTTTATTTTCAAATTTTGTTTTTCCTGTATTATCAATTATTGACCCATAGCCTAAGAAGCACTAGTGCAAAATTTCAGCCTGCTAAGTCAACATCTTGAGTATACCTATCTCTGCAGAGCGTACCTACTTAGTGGCGTCATTAGTTTAAGAAGCAGAACCATCGACGGATCAGTAAGAGTAGAGAGGTAATCTATACTTAATATTATATAAATGCGAAAGTTTGGATGGATGGATGGATATTTGTTACTCTCAATCACACCAGAACGCAATAGCGCATAGAATACTTTTTATTCCAGAAAAATGTACGGTTTCCGTGGGATAGATTATCATATATTGAATATCTCGCTCAAATCTGGAGCAGCTCGACCGGGAAAGACCACCACCTTACGGTACTGTTGTGTTCGTGTGATGAGTAAGGTCGTCCGAGCAGCTCCTGAGGATGCGCTGTGTTGACAGTGGGGAACCTGCTGGTCCCCGTAGCTGTCGACAGTGTCGACACTGCGGATCCTCATAGGGTCGGTAGCACGCATGTGATACTCGATGTTGCAAGCGTTTCATAGGGTACGATAACCACTTACCACCATCGTTGTATAAAAAAATAAATTATTCATCCATGGTAATACTAAGTGACATCTGTTACGGTCTGCGTATTGCGCAACGCCCGTGAGGCCCTGACAAAGGCAAGTATGTAGCTACTACTACTATGGAGTACTCTGTCGCCTACCGCCGAGTACGACGCGGAAACTACGCACTTGAATTTATTACTCACACATACACAATTCACTATTTACATTCATATCATCATCTTAATTCCATCTTCTAAATACATATTGTGATACACATTGTTACATAATTGTTTGTTATGACTTTTGAGTGGCATTGTATTTTTGTGTACACAATTCTGAAGAATATGATGAACACGAGGTTTCGATCACCAGGAGCTCGTTTCCCATAGTTTCTCCACATACTGAATAGGGTAGCTACACGACTAATAAAGTAATAATTTATAAATCATAAGTAGATACATGTAATGGCTCCAGATTAAGTTTGCAGTAAAAGCTTTGCCAGTTAAACACTGCAAATGGTAATGGAGTGTAAAATGTCTAGGTGTGTCCCATAGCTGTAGCTGTATGGGCGAGGCATTTGTTCTAATGGGGCCGATCTGCGAACTGGGTCAGGCCAATGCCAGCGATAATGGACCGAGGGTTATCGTCACCCTACTTATTACATACTATTTGTAAATCAGTTTCAATCCGGTCTATAAAAACAGTTAAATAGATATTTGCAATGAGAACCTGTTTGCAAAGAGTAGAATAAACTCTCATGCAGACTTCCAAACGCTAAATAGTAAAGGCACTTAAGAATATTGTTCTTATTGCACTCAACGAACGGCCTACGAACAAAAATTCTCGATACGAATATGAATAGACGAGCGTTAGATATTATTGATTGATTGCCCAAATCAAAAGGCAGCACAATACCGCAACATCCCGTCGTCACAGTTTCAATCCATCAGAGTTCATAAATACGTAATCGAACTACTAAAGCGTGATCCACAATTGATTTGGTACCTGAGGCAATGCGTCTAATTCTGGACCACAACGCGTTACTGCAGTCAATCAAAATAGATCGTTATTGCGAAATTTTTAATGCACGCCATCGGGAATTGGTTACACTCACTTTGATATTCAACGTCTGTCTAATATAATAAAAAATATAAAACATAATTTATTCACATATAAATTGGAATGATACTAAAACCGGTCGGGTAGGAAGCTGCTGTTTTGGAGTTTTTCTACATGCAGACTTCAAACAAATACCTATTATACCAATACACATTGTCGGGAGTCCACAATAAAGTAAAACAAAAACTGCTGATTTTTAACGCCGTCTGGCCAACTCCCAGAATAGATTGTGAATGCAAACGCTGGTATTCAAAACATTTAATGTTGTCTTATAACCTAGATTGTACAAAAACTACAAAAAACTTACAAATTCGGAGAAGAAAAATAAACGCTCATACTCTTTGGAGCTTGGCAACAAAACGGGATATACATAATATAGTCCATCTCTACCGCATCTGCCATCTCTACCAAATGCTTTTATGTACCTACTTATATTTTATATGAAAAAAATAGCATAATGGTCGGTCGTGGGCACGGTGTTGCCGAGCTTAATGAGCAGCCACGTGTCACCCGATCAGAAATAGCTGCCGAACACTGAGGAACCGATAACAGCGGTGTCGCACTTTGGACGACTTGCGAACGGAAGTCGCCACGGTGCCAGTGATGCAATGTTTTTACGGCTTTCTACTCGGTTTATGGCGCCGACATCGATGTTTGTCTTCTCACGTCGTAAATATTAAATGATTAAATGTTATAATCTAGCGTTTGGAAATGCAGAGTATCCCTATTTGTTTAGTTGATCTGTGAGACCGCGAAACTGTGCCATCCATAACTGATTCATTCCTATCATCTGTCTACCCACAAAAACTGCGCGTTTTTGCTAAACTTTTTAGATAATAATATGAAAACACAGGTTTCGTAAATTCCTATGCATTTCAATTTATGCGTGGTGTTGCAACGTCTCGAATATCAATGAGATGGAGTCGGTTGTTATCTAATATTAGTGATACCTATCCCAAACTTGTAGAACCGCAAGAAATCACTAAAGTCAATGGCGACGCGGAAGTAACGGGTCAAGCCAATGACGGACGCCCACGCGTCGTGGGTAGGTATAATAGTTAGCTTCATTTACAAAACACAATCAGTGCGATAAAGATAAAACTAGGACTATAGGAGATACTAATCCTATGTAGGTAATGTTCATTTACGTAGGTAATTTAAAATTGTACATGGATGTTATGTAACATGGAGTGGGTAAACAAATTATAACGAAACGTTATCAGACAATACAGACGCGAGAATTTCGAAAAAGGTAAACGATGAATGTATATTATGTAATACATACATAGGTGTTTTAAGCATTTCCTTTCATTATCATATCTGTCTGTATAAGATTATAGGTAAGTATTACGCGGCTCTACATTACTAGATGTCGAATAGCATCAGTAGCATCTAATGTTCTGTTATCACCAAGAGCAACTATTCAACTAGTCCTTGATATTTAAGATTAATCTTACATACAAAACATAATTATTCTTATCAGAGCTTAATTATTTTAATTGCTTTTGTTGCAGACATGTGGCGGTGAGACGTAGTCCAGGAATTATTTGGATTTAAAGTGCATAAAAGAGACACCATGAAGCGGCTACAGAAGTGTTGTTGTTGTGCGTCGACGCGCACCGGCACGCTCATCACTGCAATCCTCGGAATCATTCTCTCCATCGCCACCATCATCATAGTATGGGTCGTGAATAGGCACAGAATCACATTCAGCACATTCATCTTTGATAAAGATTTTGATAAGACTCTTTCAGATTTAGACAGTAAGTACCTGTACCTAGTAATTTGATTTTAGTACGGTTTTTCTTCTTAGAATAATATTGTTGGGTGTAGATAGTAGATCATAAACCGTTAACTCAATTCGAAATAGACGCTATTCGCAATCAATATGCTATTGTTATGATGCACAGTATCGCTTGATTAAGCGGATCGCCCACACTTACCGACCACGTTGGCGTTGTACGCGGCGTATTCGTTCGTCTATCGCACTTGACAGACACAATTGATTTTGACCTGAATGAGGCGGATTTTTTAAATGCGGCAGATGGAGGGCTATTTAAGACTATGTACTTTTTACAATATTTTTTTAAGAATAAATAGGGCACACATAGTAGCACCCATATAATAAAAATTATATTTTTCTTTTCAGTTCCGAGGATTATATTAACAATTAACTTATGCTTCACCATACTGATATGCACACTGTTGATGGTAGCAGTACACAAAGTAAGTGAATACATTCCATAACGTCACGTAAACAATTCTTTATTAACTAACATAAACATTGATATTGCATGCTACCGACAGACGTCATTTTCGGTAAGTTGTTTGCTAAATCCGACACTGATTGATTCTGATTCACTGACGATCATAATATTAAAAAAAATGCTACACATTCCTGGAAAAAATACATGTGCAGGTGTAGAGAGGTTATCAGATATCTCTTTAAAAGTACCTATTGTAGGTACCCACTTACGAATTTAACAATTTATTTACAAACATGACAATCACAAATAATTATTTACTAACGAATAACTTACTAAAGATTAAGCTAATATAACATAGGTACATAACATTTTCTTACGGAGAAGTTTCCGAAGATCAGTAATATAAATTGATCTGAACTAAGTAAAAGTCCGTATTTGTAAGTTCTCTTCTCATTTTTCGGCTAATTAATTATATTCGATTAGGCTGGTAAAATATTACATGTGGTTCTATTACAAAGCTCAAAATGATATATTGGTGATAATTAACTTAGTCTCCAAAAAAGTGATGAGTCCACACTAAATTTATTTCTAAGGCAGTATTCGAGTTATTAGAAAGTCGTCTACTTGAGATAATTCTGCTAAAGGTCTATGTTTCGATCGCCTAGACAAATCAGAACAATCTTTCTTGGGTCGTCCGAACAAGGGCCGGCTGATCCGCAATTTCCTAAATACACTGCTCATTACTTCTAATTAATTTAACACTTTCAATTACATTTAGCCAGAGTATTTATACAAAAACTTTAATTTATTTCTACACGCAATTACCCAATATCTATCAAAACTTGTACATACTATCTAACTAAACCCTTACACCCTTACCACAAAAAAGATAGACACGCGTTAAACGCGCGTTAACGCGAATGCTACCAAAAATAATACACACTTGTTTTAGATAAGTTAGTGCTAAAACAAGTGCGTATTATTTTTGGTAGCATTCGCGTTTAACGCGTGTCTATCATTTTTGTGGTACGGCCCTTAATGTCTATATTTTCATCATCCAGACGTGCTAGAAATCGTTTCCAAGACGTGTTAATATTTCTGTGCAATACAACTATTCATAGACGATCAAACCTTAAACAAATGCAACCTTAATAAGGTACATTTAATCAAAGAACCTTAAAAAGTAAAGAAAATAAATTTACCGCATGTTTCGTAGACCGTGCTACGCGGTAGCCTACGCAGTCGTAGAGGGTGTTGTATAATGCCTAGGGGCGCAATCTGCCGCAAGTGAAACTTTATTATTTTCAAAAAATACATTACAAATATTACAATGTTCATTTTTAAGTAGTTGAGAATGGTTTAAAATGTTTGCAATTTTTATAAGTCTACATAAAGCTAAGATAATGTTAAAATATTATGGAATTCTTGTGTACGTAAAAATTACCAAATAATAAGTCAAATAAAGTAAAAAACATACCTAAATAATAAAAACATACCTTCTTCGAAATTCATTAACAAATACAGCTCATAAACAAAACAATTCTATGAAATTACAATTGCACAAACAAATGCGATTGAGTCACTGATAAGATAAGGCAGTGCAAGCATTAAAAATGCTTTCACTTCGGAGGTCAAAAAAACAATGATAAAATTACCTAATTAAAATGGTTGACATAGGTACCTACCTATTTTATATCACCAGGTAGCTTCTTTATCGGTTTATCGTTATAGCGGGACCACGTGCGTTGTAATTGTAACCATTGTCATGCTGTCGATAAATCTATAATAATTTCTGACAAGCTGCTTGACCAATTAATACTTGGGTCCGCCGCTTCGGGGCACCGAGCTAAGGTTATAAATTCCTCGGTAGGTCCTGTACGCGATCTTACAATAGACATAATTAAGTTTGTACGGAACCCTCAGGGCGCGTGTCGTACTTGCACTTGTCCGGTTATTTTATCGGATGTCATCAACATAATTCCACACACTGTGAAGCAGTATACCTATATACACTTGCCAGTCCATGCATGCTTCTATACATATTACCTATACCTCTAGATTCCGCCCGCAGTTTCGCCCGCGTTTTTCGAGATAAAAATCCTATGTGCCATTCCAGACTATAATTTATCTCTGTGCCAAATTTCATCCAGATCCATTCAGCCATTCTGGCGTGATTGAGTAACAAACATCCATCCATCCATCTATCCATCCAAACTTTCGCATTTATATTATATTATGATACAATATTATAGTATGTACCTACAGATTATATTTTTTGTTACATAGCGGCGGTCATGGTTGATGCTGCCGTGGGTAGTGCTAGGCATTGTACTGGCTATCGGTTTGCTGATCAGCGTGCTGCACACCTCCATCACCTACTATCTCGATGACAAGGAAGATCACGTTATCGAAGCCACAGTCATTCTCATTGGCGGGCTCTTCTATTTATGTAAGTTAACAATCTAATGTATATCTCTACGTAAAGAATTAGAACCATGTTTTTTTTAATATTTAGGTGACAATCAGTTTTTATTGTTTACCTATACTTATGTAAACATTAGGTAAGTACTTAAAGTATAATATGAAAAAAATTAAAAATATAATAGCTAGATACATTAATATGAAATAATAGATACTTCTTCGTAATTAGTGGCTTCGTTGTCATGTTAGACAAATAAAACTAGGTAGATAGGTACTAACCAAATTTTGTGCAAATTAGACGGGTATAATTATATCTAAAGTGAACTAAATTGGAGCTTGTTAAAAAACTACTCAGCCAAAGTAGTTAATACAGTTTTAATGGGATCTCTGTGCAAGCTTCCTCTGCCAAATAAAAAAAAAAAATCATTAAAATCAGTTCATAATATAATAAATTGGCGATGATATCGCGTAATAAATATACAAAAAAAACCGGACAAGTTCGAGTATGCCTCGCGCCCTGAGGGTTCCGACATATGATCATAGATGGCGCTACTGCATACTTCCAATTGGCGCCATCTATGAGCAGATGGCTCCACTTATGGTCCGGTGACTGACGGCGAACAACAAAGTGATCCTATAAGGGTTCCGTTGTTCCTTTTGAGGCACGGAACCCTAAAAAAAATAAGATTAATTTGTATGCCTCATCCTTTTTAAAGTCAGTTAAAAATTAGTTTTCTTTCTGATTCTAGGTCTGTACCTCTACCTGTGGGCAGTGGTGTTCAGTCATTACTTGGATGTTCGCGACGAGGAGGAGCGAGGCCGATACCGGAAGGCTCCCTACAGACGATAAGCCTTCACACGAATACACTAGATACTAAAGTAGACTGCATAATATTCATAAATCTCGTCATCCTCTAATCTCAATGCTTTTACTCGTTATATTTAGGACATAATGATGAATGTCAAACCTAAAAACGATCTTATTATTCATAAGTAGGTACATTCTCGTAATATTTATGAAAAATGTGAAGTGTCTTAACAGTGCCTTAACTAGATGTCAAAAAATATTTTTTTTTAACTTACCTAGGTATTTACGTTAATAATTTATAACTGAATGTAGGCAGGTATGGCCTACGAAAGTACAAATCGTTGTTTTTAAACTTCATTTAAGTAGTCATTTTGTCAGATTTTGCTAGTTTCCGTTACTGCGTCTGTCCTGAAAGAATTTCACAAATAATGTTCATACATTATTTGTGAAATTATTTTTTCTTCGACTATGTTATTCATAAATACCTGTAGAACTACAAAAACATAATTATTTAACTTATGCATAACTTTTCAATCAATAGCACTGGCTGAAAAAAAATTTAAAAGGACTGGACTCGATTTATTTTCTTGGTCTGAGTAGGTAGGTAGGTACCTAACTAGATAGGTACCTACCTAATGAGATAAGTAAGTTTTAAAAGTGTACAAATCGCAAAACAAAATCTTATTTAAGTATACGTAACTATACTTATAGGTAAAGTCAAGTTGAACAGAAGAACTAAACTTGAATTGAAGATCCTAAATCTTTTTTCTCAAAATATTTACGGTCAAATAGGTATTACATGCTTACTGCGGAAACAAACGAACTTGACCGTAAATATTTTGAGAAAATAAAAATAATCTTCAAACAGTTCTTAGTTTTCAAAGTTACAAGGAAAATTCAAAATTGCCCTACTTGACTGTATCTATTGTTACCAATCAATATTTATTACAAAGGCACGTGTAATGTAATACCAGAATACCTGTGTAATTCAAGGGTGGACCTAGGTCGACCACTGATAATATTTCTAATCTAAAAAAAATATTCCCCCGACTCGAAGGCTGGATCCGCCCTTGGTGAAGAGAGTAATATAATTCTATGAAATTGTTATTTAACTTATTTTTATATTTATATAACAAAATCTTATTAAAGAGATAAAAATATTGATATAAGTGTAAGAATTTATGTTTAATAAACGTTTAGGAATAATATCGAGGAAACATTTTCGTTACAAGCCTACTGCAGGAAACTGCCGGGTACCGGGTAGAGCCTCGTGCCGTTACTCTCAGTTTTACTTGCTCTTTTGCCTATTATCAACAAATACTCCTGAACCCTAGATCCTGAACCCAAATGGTCTACTCATTAAATCATGAATAAATCATCAAAATCATAATATGGCCCGCGAAATTATATTTGAGGAAAATCGTTATGTTTTCACGAAATACCTACCTAATCGTATTTTCCTCAAATATAATTTCGAGGGCTAAGTAGGTAAGTATATTGATGATTTCAATGATACTATATATTTGTTGATTTTTATATGTTACTATATATTTATTATGTAGTAACAATATTATACTTAGGTATAATAAATAATTTATTGTCGCGAATCGATTGTTTTTTGGATGTTTATCCAATCAATGCCGGATTAAATAAGCGCGGGGCCCATAGCAATTTCTATCAAGGGGCCCTTAATCTGCTATGGGGGCTCTTAATTCATTTTTTATACGTGTCTTCGTATGGCAATATCGAAAATGGACGTTCGCCGCTGCAGTTAGTGATCGTGTGATCACTAACTACAAAATATTGCATGAAAACTCATGAGAGACAAATAAATGCACTAAGTATAACAATATTTTTAAATTGGGGAAACATGATTCTAATAAATTATCAGTCTTATTCATAAAAGATATTGAACCGTTATAAGTCCCATATAGCAGCTTTATATCATGATCATAAAAAATACTATTCATAAACACACGTTAACTGTCTAATAGTGAGCAAATAATAACGAGACTTTTAAGCAGTCCATAAACCTCTCATAAACCTGTTATAGTAAAAAAAAAAATCACAAACCTTCTATAACAGTCCAATAGAGCTAAAGTGTTCTATAAAGTTAAAGAAAGCTGACGCCTTCTTTAAACCTCTTATAAGGAGTATAAATCTATGGCGTACTATCTCGTGTGGGAGACAAGTTGAAAAGTGTCTAGCTCTATTTAGTAATTAATAACTAAAAAAACCTTCCATATGTAGTGGCGCTAGCATAAAAAAACCGGCCAAGTGCGAGTCGTACTCGCGCACCGAGGGTTCCGTATCAGTTTTGGACGTATAAAGTGAAAAAAACCGGACCGCAAAACTAAGTTTGTTTGTGAAAGAATTTTGATGATTTTGAAAAAATTGTACTAGTTAGGAACATCGTTTTATTATTGGTGCCATATTTGGGTCAATTCCTATCAACTTTAATTATTTCAGATTTTTCACTCCGCAAACCTCGGAGATAAGGGGGGGGAATGGTTTTTTTTCAGAATTTTTTCATCATAATTATGTCGCACAGTAGCGCCACGCTAATTTAACGCATTTAGACGGACACTTTTCATGCACAGAGATGTTCCTCTTTTTTTTACACTCCATAAATCTGACATCGATCTGACACTAAATTTCATCACGTCACGATCCGAGCTATCGATAATATTGGGAGGTGATTCTCGCGTGTTCGATATTAATATCGCATTCGATATTATATTGCAACAACTGTCAAAATGGTAGGGATTTTGACATTTGCTGCAATATATATCGAATTCGATATCAATATCGAACACGCGAGAATCACCCCCCAGAACTTCGATAGTATCGATTTATCGATACTGTCAATTTATTCATGCTATCTATCGGTTAGCTATCTATAGACTATCGATAGTCGACTATCGAGCGAACACTAGTCTATTCTCTTTATCCCGTCTCTGTCCATGGCAAAATGTCAACAGTCAACGTCAACGTCGTCATACCAATCTGTCACTTCTGTCAGACTTGTGTCAAATGTCAAACAGTGTTGCCAACTTAGGGTATTTTACCCCAGATTTAGGGTAAAAATGATCTCGCAGGGTAATTTTTAGGGTTATGAATTGTTTAGGGTAATCTTGAGGATAATTTTTTTACAAAAACAACAACGTGCGTAATTCAAAACGCACTCGTAAGCAATAAAGGTACCTATTTGAATAGAAAATATGTTGAATTTGAGTAAGTAATACAAACAAATTCAGCATATTTTTAGTGTGAAATATGACCACTGATTACGAAAGAACGTGTTTTATTAATAAAAGTAAATCTTTAGCTTTAGAGTATTTTCATATGAATAGTTATGATTTTAGGATAAAAATAATCAGACATTGGGGTAAAATGAAAATCTAAGGCTGCTTGTG
This sequence comes from Thalpophila matura, assembly GCA_948465475.1. Taxonomy (NCBI): domain Eukaryota; kingdom Metazoa; phylum Arthropoda; class Insecta; order Lepidoptera; family Noctuidae; genus Thalpophila; species Thalpophila matura. The sequence continues at coordinate 8,740,499 of OX419185.1, read as the reverse complement.
TACCACAGACGTTTTCAATTCGTATTCGGTGTTTTACGGATTTTTAGCCAATAGGCGTGCAGAATAGGTTTATATTATTCTGTGGTGCAGAACGATCCCCACCACTTTTTAAAATGTATGAAAAAAAAAAGATCCGTGAAAAAACGTGCACGTGTAGTGCACAAGCAGCCTAAGTACATTCCACAGAGTACATTATATATACGATTCAGATTTCAGAACGAACGATCGACGAACTTCTGTGTGGAGTGTGTGGAATTGTGATTAGTGTCTCAGTCTATACCATAGATAATTCTATATCTATGGTCTATACTGTATAATCTATGATTAGTGGATTTGGTTGTGGTTGTGGAGTTGTTGTGACTTGTAGATAAATCTGTGCTCGCAGAGTTCTGTTTATATTAAATTAAATTACAACACGTATTGTTGGGAATCAGTTACAAATTAAAACTACAGCTCCAAAATAATATTGTATTTAAAAATGGAAATCTCATTTAAAGGCAAAAGAATACTCGTTACCGGCGCTGGCCAAGGTTAGTTCGCGTTATTAAAATCTTTTGTTATTTCTTTAGTCATGTTGTAGCTATTTAACTTATTATTATTGGCTTTGAAAACAACGTAAACTGTGCATTACTCTAGTTCATAATAATTGTGTTCAAAAATATTCGTATTATTCGTGTTGATCACGTTACTTCACTGTGAAACTGCAGGAATCGGTCGGGGCATTGCTGTAGAGTTGTGGCGTGCTGGAGCAAACATAGTCGCCTTGTCTCGAACAAGATCTCATTTAGAATCGCTGCAGAGTGAATATCCTTCTATAGACATAGTAGACGTCGATTTAGCTGATTGGGAGAAAACACGGAAAGTGGTTGAGTCTCTTGGCCACTTTGATGCACTGGTGAACAATGCTGCAATCGCTATTTGCGAGCCTTTCCTCGATTGCTCACCTTCGGATTTTGATAAGTATGCCTTCTATTAATTTCATTTTCATTATTTTATGACCTGCTAAGCAACAATAAATAATTATGACTGTATTGAAGCTCAATAAACCCAACAGGATAACTATTATAACTATTAATAACATAATTATTATCATGTATAAATTGCTACCTAAACATTATCAATTATTTTTAATTTTCAGAATGTTTAATGTTAATGTAAAAGCCACTCTTAATATTAGTCAAATTGTAGCGAGAAAGATGGTGGAAAACAAAACTCCTGGTGCCATAGTCAATATATCTTCACAGGCTTCAAAGGTAACTTAATGTCTTCTTAATTCCATATCATTGTCTTTTTGTTATCATCAACGATCAGCTGGGCTTACAATAATTCTTATCTCATAAAGATATTGTGATCTTATTCATATTTAACATCGCTATCAAATTATTACAATTTCTGGGTAATATACTATACTATATTAATAGTTGCTGCCATAAAATACTATATTTAACATGTTCCACGACACTGAATACTTATATACATGAAATTACAATAAAACTTCTTTAATAATATTGTGCTTTGTAGTGTGTTATGGTAAGTTAGTCCAATGGACTTTTAGAACCTAGAAACTACTGTCATGACAATCTTAATTTTTTTTTGGGACTATTGCAATATCAATATTTTATTACATTGTATGGGCGTTTGTGCACTACAGACGTTTTCAATTCGTATTCGGTTTTACACGGATTTTTAGCCAATAGGGCTGCAGAACAAAAAGTGGTGGGGATCGTTCTGCTTCTGCAGGCCTATTGGCTAAAATCCGTTTCAAAAAGAATACGAATTGAAAACGTCTGGAGTGCACAAATGCACAAATGGGACAAAAATCAAATAATGAATTTATATTATATATATATGTTATAATTCCAGGCTGCATTAAAAGATCATGCTATCTACAGTGCATCAAAAGCTGCTTTGGATGCTCTAACTCGTTCCATGGCCCTTGAGCTTGGTCCTTACGGCATTAGAGTGAATTCTGTCAATCCCACAGTCATCATGACTGAAATGGCCAAAGTTGGATGGTCAGATCCAGCTAAAGCTAAAGAGATGCTTGCTAAAATACCATTAGGAAGGTAATACACATTAGATTAACTAATAATTTAATACAACAAACATTATAAGGAGTTATGGACTTGCTTGAAAGTGAATTTCCATATTTATGTAATATGGTAGTACCGGACTATTTTTTTTTATTGTGAATCTGTAAACTATTCGAAAAAAGATAATTAACACCAAAAAAACCGATGAAACATCTACAAAATTGGCAAAGTTATAAGCGTTTTAAAATGATTTGCTAGACACGGACGGCACTATCACGCAGTGACGTAACATCATCTATGTCCGCTTCGCGCGACAAAGACGTAGCGATACTCCCTCCAAAAACTTTAAAAGCGTCAATTTTTTCCATTTTGTGAAATATATTTTTTTTTACTTTTTTATTGTTCCTATTCGTTATTTGGAATAAAATAATTTATTTGTACTTTTTTAATAGTAGTCCACTACTGTATTACAAAAAGGGAGAATGCAAGCCATATTTTTTTATTTAAATACATCCAGGTATTTTGGGCTGATAGATTTCTTGTTTACTATATAATTGACCTTTTTCACCCTTCAGATATTATGACTCTCATATTGTTGCTTAAAAAATGATAACTGTCTTCCAAAAGAAAACCATTGTAAAAACTAGCGCCTTCGCCGCGGATATAATGATGCGAAACCGCTGAACGAATTCCGCTGCAAAACATTACTACACTATGTCGCGGTTCGAGTAGCGAAACATTATCAGTTTTGTCCTAAAACTTGCGGATTTTTTGTTTATTTAGCGACATCAATTTGATTATTAGCGACAAAATATTATATTCTAGCGAATTCTTTTCTTGTTCTATTTTCTTCTTTAGTTCTATCTGCTTTATTCATTTTTAGGGTTCCGTACCAAAATGGTAAAAAAGGAACCCTTATGGTGCGACTTCGTCTGTCTGTCTGTCTGTCTGTCTGTCTGTCTGTCTGTCTGTCACACCTGCTTATTTCAGCAACTACTAATGCTGTCGACTTGAAATTTGGAACAGTTATAAAAAATGCTTGTCCAACTTTATTGCAAATGAAAAAATTAAAAAAATATTTTTATTTTCATTGCAAAAGGGGCCGGAGTGGGGGTCCAAAATTTCAAAGTGGGGTTACTAGGTCAAGTGACATATCATATGAAAGGGCTTGATCTGCACATTTCAAAATATATTTTTATTTAATTTTATGTCACACAGTTTTCGACATATGATGAAAAATGTCTGAAAAAATACCATTCCCCCCCCTTATCTCCGAAGTTTGCGGAGTGAAAAATCTGAAATAATTAGAGTTGATAGGAATTGACCCAAATATGGCACCAAAAATAAAACGATGTTCCTAACTAGTACAGTTTTTTCAAAATCATCAAAATTCTTTCACAAACAAACTTAGTTTTGCGGTCTGGTTTTTTTCACTTTATACGTCCAAAACTGATACGGAACCCTCGGTGCGCGAGTACGACTCGCACTGGCCGGTTTTTGCAACATGGCCTCAAAATCTTTTCTTGTTCATAGACATGGATCAGAGCTTCCTCCTGATTCTAAAAGATTTCTCACTGCTGTCTTACTTTAGCTCCCTGTATTCGGAATCAATTGTTTAGTTAGATGTCAGATTCACATTAAGACAGCAGTTTCAGTTAAAAGCAAGAAATTTACTCAGGTTTTGTAAATGCCGACTATTGCTTAATTTCTGCTTAGATTTTATTAGACCCTGCTGAAAACTGCCAATCTTCTTACCTGCTGCATAATCTGCTGAGGCCTAAATTAGTGGCCTAATTCTGCTAAAATCGCAGGATCCTGCTAAATATAGTCACACCTGCGAAACAAACGCGGCACCGAAACAAAATGGCGGGCTGAGCGCGGAGGTGTGGTGTGACCGGCTTCCGAGTAGATGCGCGAAATCACGCGGGAAAGAGATATCATAAAATAAACCTGTACAATAAGATTCACGAAAGATGACCACTGCGCAGAAGGCATATTTTAGGTCCCTTTGGAGGTGCGAGGTGAGGCGCGGGTGGAATGCGTCAAGACCGGAGCGACGCCATTGGTCCGCGCCAGTGTACGTGCGCAGACGGCCGTCATTTGTGGTCATCTTTCGTGAATCGTACTGTACGTTGGAACAGGCAGTTTCGCTTGTCGTACAACGGACAAGTCAAGTGGACCGTACTGCGGGTTTCGCGGTGAAGGTGTGATAAAGGCGTAAAGGTTGGAAATTTTAATCAATCCCCATTCAAAAGTGTTTTTTATTGTATTTCAGGTTTGGAGAAGTTTCTGAGGTGGTGAATGCTGTAGTTTTCCTGTTGAGTGAGAGATCTAGTATGATAAATGGTGTGGAGCTGCCGATAGATGGTGGTTTCCTTGCTACATAATATTATGATATTTTGCTAAATAGAAATACATATAAGTACCTACTTGATTTAGCAAAGATTATATATAATATCATCCAATATTTATGGCTTATAAGGAATATTTTTTTTAACAATTGCATATTTTAGTCTTAAGTACTTATATTGGCTATGTTAATTAGTAAATCAACCAAAGATGGTATCTTATAATACATTATTGCCATGTCTTTTATCATGTACCTACCTATGTTTTACGTTGTGATAATATTGTTATCAATTCTGGTTAATTAACTATTCTATACATTAATATTAAGAACTCTAACAAAATCACTACCAAATGTTTCTGAGACGCTTTATGATGAAATATGTACGACTGTAGTTATACTTAACTTACTGTAGAGATAAGCTTTTGCTTGATAGCAAACATAACCTTTGCTTTCCAATATTAACTTAGTTTTATTAGATCTGTTTCATTCATCATATACATTTTAATACAGTCCCTCATTATCATACATTTTATAACATTACAATAAAATCTATAAAATTTTGGTACCTACTTATTTATAGTCAATATAATGTGCTGATGGAAATACACCCATCTAATCTATACTAATATTATAAAGCTGAAGAGTTTGTTTGTTTGTTTGTTTGAACGGGCTAATCTCTAAAACTACCAGTCGGATTCGAAAAAAAAAATTGTAGGTATATGATAGCCAGATTCATGAGGAATAGTATAGGCAATTTAACATCACGCTACGACCCTTAGGAGCTGAGCAACGGGAGTGAAACCGCGGGGAACAGCTAGTTATGAATATAGCTGATGACTTATTTTCGTAAAAACTTGTAATGTACCAATTCTGTATACTTAGTTAAATGAAATGTAGGTACAAAGGACGTCGGCAGTTTTGGGCTTGATCTGGTACAGTAATAAAAGCTTAACCAAAAATAAAAATATATTTTAATTGTTCTTTGCCTAATATAACTTAGTGATTAAGAATTGAAATAAAAAAATCGAAATAAATAAGAAATAAAATGATTATGGCGTTGACATTTTGAAAAAAACAATAAAACAAAAACGGGTGCACGCGCCCTGGCGCGTGCCTCCATAGAGTATCATGTCGACAGCAACTAAAACCTTTGAATTGAGAACTCATTAGTCGGGCTGTACTTCATTAGATCATTCACACCATACTTAACCTCATTTTAAAAAATACGAAGATTTCTCTTTAACCCAATTACGTACAAAAACAAATAAAAAAAGAATTAAATTCTCTTGAAATACTCGATCACACCAAACTAATTTCATATTTGTACCGACATACACAATCTGAAGCCCAGCGTTCTATGGGCGTCTGCCAGTGCCCTTTTATACCTATGAAACCAATATTGTGAAGAATCATCATCTGAATACTTTTATTAGCAATATTTAATATGAAACCAATGGACTGGCGAACTTTGTTGTTATATACGTGAATAACTAAAATATTGGAAAACATCAATTACCTAGCTAGGTAAACCTTAATCATTTTAAAACTTGCCGGTATATTTTTATAGTTCATCAAAGCCATTCATTGCATGAAAGTTATTTTGTTTATTAAATGCAATTTGTTAAAAGTCTGATGTTGTGTTCTTTTTTTACCCATTAAGGTGGATACAAACATTGCAAGGTATGCGCAGCGCACGGCGCTCATCGCATGATTCGCAATAATGTGTGGATGTTCATAGGTAGGTATTCGTGGCGAGACATCGAGACCTACCTAATACCTAATGTATATCAAAGCGTGCGTTGCGATTGCCAGGCGTGCGCGGCGCATGCCTCGCAGTGTCTGTATCCGCCTTTACCCGTGCACTTTGTTTCCTACTGCTCTTAAAACAGTGTAGGAGCATCGTGAGAAAACCGGTATGTCCTTGAACCATAAGTTCAAAGACGTGAGTACACCAACCCGCACTGGGCCCGCATGGTGAAATACGGACCTCCCTTCTAAGTTTGCAACCGACTGAAATTGATTATGCTTTAAGTAATAATTCCAAACGTAAACAAACTCCCTTATCTAAGTAATAAAATTAACGTTGGTACTTATCTATAATAAATAATTGAGATAAGGCTTATCAATGAAATATTATTGTACTTGGCTTTCTGTAAATTACCGCCGAAGTAACTAGTACAACTTAAAAGTAATAATACGATAATAATTTATTGTCAAGCAACCTGTCACTAATGGATAAATATTTTATAGGAAAGAGAGTACTTGTAACCGGTGGCTGCCAAGGTAAAATACTTCCGGCATAAAACACAGCTTTTATCTCTTGCTATTTTCTTGTATGCTTAATAGGATCAAATTATATAAATAAAATTTTATTATACTTTTGCAGGCATTGGACGTGGAATAGCGCTAGAATTGTGGAGGCAAGGCGCTAATGTTGTTGTTATCTCAAATCAATCTGAGAATTTAGATAAGCTTAAAAAGGAGTATCCGTCTATAGAAATTGCATGTGTTGATCTGCTAGACTGGAACAAAACCAGAGAAATTGTGGACGCCTTAGGTACTTTCGATGGGCTTGTTAACAATGCAGGAATTGTTATTATTGAATCATTTTTAGAGTGTTCACCAGAAAGTTTTGACAAGTAAGTATCCACCTACTTACCTGAGGTTAAGCGTCGCCGCACACGGGCCACACGCCACAGCCACGTGTGGCCCGTGTGCGGCGACGCTTAAATCATGAACGTCTCTTTGGGCCGTACCACAAAAAAGATAGACACGCGTTAAACGCGAATGCTATCAAAAATAATACGCACTTGTTTTAGCACTAACTTGTCTAAAAGTGTGTGTTATTTTTGGTAGCTTTCGCGTTTAACGCGTGTCTATCTTTTTTGTGGTAAGGGTGTTTAATTTTAACCCGCGCCAATAAAGACAGCAATAACGTGCGAGTGACAATGAATTATTAGTGCCGCCATTTTAGATTTGCTTCTTTATTGGCGCGGGTTATACCTACCTACTCAGTAGGTAATCTAGATTAGGTAAATTTAATTACCTACTGCTTTTCCAACAGGACTATGGCGCTCAATGTAAGAGCTAATCTTAATGTAAGTCAAATTGTGGCAAAGAAAATGATTGAAAATAATAAAAAAGGGTCTATTGTAAATATTTCATCACAGGCATCATTGGTAAGTTTAATTTACTACCTAGCTGTGCCCCGCGGTTTCACCTCCGTTGCTCGGCTCCTAAGGGTCGTAGCGTGATGTTAAATAGCCTATACCGTCCTCAAGAATTGGGCTATTAAAGGCAAAATATTTTTTCAAATCCGACTGGTAGTTCTAGAGATTAGCGCGCACAAACAAAAAATCTCTAAGCTTTATTATCCTACTTCCTACTATAATCTACACTAATATTATAACGACAAAAGAATAAACTTGTAATTAATAAACTTAAAAACTATTGGACTAAGAATTCTTACACCAGTACGTGAGTAACTGCTACTTTTTATCCCGAAATAATGTACAGTTCCTGTGAGCCACGCGGACAAAGTCGAGGGAAAAGTGCTAGTAATATTATAAACGCGAAAGTTTGTGAGGATGTATGGATGTTTGTTAGTTACCTACTCTTTCACGCAAAATCTACTGAACGGATTTTGATGAAACTTTACAGTAATACTAGGTCATACATAAATATAACACATAGGCTACTTTTTATCCCAAAAACACGGGCGAAGCCGCGGGCGGAAGATCGGCGAATTATTACAATAATTGAAGTACATAGGTACTATTTAATATTATAATTTTGAGATACAGAATACCTACTGATTCAACATTACTTTCCACAGGCTGCTCTAAAAGATCACACTGCATACTGCGCTTCGAAAAGTGCAGTTGATTCGCTGACTAGGGTTATGGCCTTAGAACTTGGGCCCCATGGCATCCGTGCTAACTCCGTTAATCCAACGGTCATCATGACTGATATGGGCCGCAAGGTCTGGTCGGAACCTGCAAAGTCGCAGGGTATGCTTTCAAAGATACCTTTGGGAAGGTAACGATTTATATTGTAAAAAAGTTAATTAAAAAAAAATTGCATATTGCATAATTTATTTTATTGCATATTGCATAATTTATTTTATTGCATATTTTATAATGGGAAACAACAGCAAAGAAGTGTTAGCGAAATTATATTTGATAGTCCGGGAATTTTATAGCCAGACAGAATGCATCCTTGCCGCAACCTATTGATGCAAATCAAGAGAACTGAAGACAAGGGAAACCTATTGAATAATATAATATATACCCATGGTTAATACTTCTGAAATTTATGTACAAGCATAGCATTGTATTATACCTATTCGCTTGCTCAGCTGAGTACACACAATACACACCATATTATACAGTATGCAGATACTGTACAGATATATTAAAATTTGTTGAAAAGATAATAATTATAGTGTTATGATATGACATATTGTAAACTCCGTTAAACCCTCGCCCAGACAATAATCAAAACCCTTTTTTTAAAGGTTTGGAGAAGTACAAGAAGTCGTCAATACGGTTATATTTCTCTTGAGCGACAGTGCCAGTATGATCTCTGGCGTTCAGCTGCCCGTTGATGGAGGATTTCTTGCAACATAGTGATACAATATTGAAATGTATAATATTAAAATATATTATTTAGTGTAGTTATGTAATAAAGCGAAGAAAACGAGAGACTTAATTTTACTCAGTTTATTGTGCCAAAGGAATTTATACATACTGGACATAGAAAACAATGCAAGCATAACAATTTATTTATAATGCATATGCTAAGATAGCCTAGCACATTATGTATTTTTATTGAAAATATACCACTTCACAAGGTAAATTAAACGTAGTATGGTTAGACTACAAGAACTAAATTAGTCTCATGTTATTAGTGCATCTTACTCGTCTTCATTGGAGGGAACAAAACGTACGGACACTTAAATTTAAATTGTACGTAATGCGCAATAAAAGCCACGATGTTTTTCTAAGTCCCTTATTCATTCTAAAACTACTAATTTAGATTTGTTCCCTCCCTTATATCAGTAACCAAAGTATATTAAATAGGCAACTTTTCGTTTTCGTTCTCAAAGATATAAATCGTATGGTAGATACGTGACACGTCTACAAAAAATACAATAACAGCAAAATAATTTCAATGACATTAACGCTACAACAGTTATGTATGTATTTATTCCATTACCTAGGATATTGTAAAAAACAGTGTGTCTGCTTACCTAATTACCTTAAAATTATTATTTACAAAATTAAGTCCATAAAGTCTTTCGTCGTTTATAGCGTACACTTAACTTTAGGAGCAAGCCACGACCTTCCCTCGCCAAAGCATTTGAGATACATGTTGCGCACTCCGCACACTGACGACAAGCACGGGACAGCAGAGCGATGCCTCGGCGCACTCGCCCGCGCCGCCCACACGTCACTACTACGACATCGTTGTCGCTTCCATGTATTTGAACACGAAAACATCATCTAATATACAATAATTAATATAAATTCATAAGAATTAGTAACACAATATCATTAAAATATTTGGGTACTAACATATTACGAACTTTCCTAAATGAAGGAATTAACTAAAACACACTCATATTGTAAACGCTAAAAATACACTGATATCAATATTGGCACAGCGCTGAAAAGTAAGACGACTGTCACTTTCACTTGTGGATAAAATTTTTGAACTGTGTACAAAATCAATTCAAACTGAAAATTGATTGAAATTCTCAAAATGCTACAAAATACCCTGTAGATCTAATTAATTTAATATTGGATTAAAACTTAGAATAATGTGCATTAAAATACAATAAAAACTGAACAATAGATGATGGCTACAATATCAACAATATGATTATAAAGTCATACTCTCAAGTGCCTGATCCAAACAATAATGCTTAGATAATTTATTCTAAACCCCTATCTATACAATATCATAACGACAGGATGATTTTGAAATCTCAAAGCTTTGCGATACAAACCCTTGAAATGAAATTGAATATATTACCATTATGTATTTACATAAAATTGAACCTAATTCTCAGTCATATTAAGAGGTGATGCTGTCTACAGTACGATCCAATGAAAAGATAATAATTTCACTTCGTAAAAAAATCGCATTACTTTTTTTAAAGTTTTATATTTACAAACTATTCATTATATTTATTAACATTAGCTAGATATTATTGACAGAGAATAGGACATTTTACAGCTCTGCATTTCAAAGCAAATGAACAAAAACATTTTGTCAGAATATGAGAATGGTAACAGATTTAATAATTGAACTAGGTATATTATGTATGAGAAAATTTGGTAATTTATATGAGATCATAGATTCCTAGAAGTTCTAGATCAGTTAATAAAAGTACATAATTTAGAGGAAAATTAGCTCTAACGGGAATGTAGGTACATCTACATGCACGCATAATATAAAATTAAAACTTCAAGTACCAATTATATATTTTTTTAAATTTATCAAGGCGTTATTTTACAATAGAAAGAAACAAAGTTTATAATCGATATAATGCAATGTTTTCTCGGGCCAATTTAATTTCCGAATAAACTTACCTAGATATAACTATGGCAGTGGCTGGACATAAATATTGTGAAACTGACATTACATTACCACTTTAGGCCGTCTATCCACAAACAGGGACAATCAGAGACTAAAGTCGTGTCTCCTGCGCCCTGTTTTCGTGTTCGACGAACACCGAACAGTGAACAGTGAACGATGGTCTACGTGTTTTGAGTGTTTTTATTCGTCAAAACACGTAGACCACGCCCCTTTATCGTTCACTGTTCACTGTTCGATGTTCGTCGAACACGAAAACAGGTCGCAGGAGACGCGCCTTAACAATAATATTGTGTCAACAATCATATCAATATAACCTGAAAATGGAAAAAGAAAAAGATTCTATCGACCGAATTTTACACAATCCCACTTTAATCAGACGGTCCCGTAGACAGACGCCCTATACGTTACGTAATTACTTCTTTCAGCACAAAACAAGAAAGTTGGTCATACCTATTTTAACTCAACTTGGAAGACAAAATGCTAAATTCAATACAACTCGTATTGAATGATCTAAAAGAAAAAGATACTACATTATATTGCACAAAATAAAAATAAATGTTTGAATTAATTTTACAAAATTTCATGAAAAGCTAGCAGAATCCATTATGGTGGTACTTTCTCACTGTGGTGGGATATTCAAATAAAAAGTATTTTTCTGTTGATTCGGCCTAGTAAAAAGGAGTATGCGATGAGATTTTGTGTGTGATTATTTCCTTTTTAGGGGGACAAAACAATTAAATATTACTTTTTATTTAAATTTCCCCCCACAGTGCGAAGGAACCCCTCTAGGAAATTAAAAGTATATAAAGCCTGCTGATAAGAATAACATCTAAATTATGCTTCCGCAAAAATATCGGCCCCTGGAAATCTTGGATCATTAATTGATAATCAAGAAAGATTCATTAATTACCACATTAATATTTCAACATACAAACTTGAAACTGAAGAACATAAATAAAAAATGCTTGTGTTTAAAATAACAGCCTTCTTGGCCACTAAAGCAAGTCAGTACCTAACTGATGTACATAAGAAACCAATCCATTTTTATTCAACAACGATAACAAAGTGTGGACCATTCAATGAACTGCCTCAACCTATCAAAACTTTTGCTACAATCGCGCCTATGGCTTCAACCTAAAGCGTCAGTATACAAAATACAGTTGCAATGCTCTAGCAAGATTGTCAGATCAGTACATTAACATGGCATCCTTATTATAATTTATCATATGGCTATTTTACTTAGTTGTGCCAATCCATAAGACCAACATACGCCAAGTAGATAACTTATGCTCTTGTCAGAATGTTGTTTTTATTTACTCATTTATAGAGTCAAGGCCCTTGACCGATTTTTGAGACCAATTGACAATTTACTGTTTAACCTTACCAATATGATAGATAGAATATGTATCTTACTTCTAAATATAACTGAGCATAAAGTACAACGATGCATGGGTAGGCCTATCAATTTACTCTATGCTTAAATGAGTCTCATTCAAACAGAAATAACGTTTCATTTCACGGCCCACTCATCATCACACTTAGTCTATAATTAAATAATTTACAATAATATGAATGTTAACACGAATGCATACAAAATTGTTTCCTTATTTTAATACAGAATCTATATCTCGAAACGTGATAACGTCCAACGACGTCCACGCTCGCGCCTCAATTCCTACCGCGCGGTTCGATGACGTGATGAGTCGTCGTTAATACACACCGTCTTAATACGTGAATATATCGAGTCTGTGTTATGTTTGTTCGGGCGAACAGAACATGCAGGTCACAATACGAACGTGGTTCCATAGTGGTGGTGTTAACACTGCGACGACAGCAAGATCCCTCACCGCCACTCCGAAATGGCAGCCACCGTGGTGCTGGGCTGGCCCGCCGCGCCCGCCGCTGCGCACACGTACGTTACACGCAGTTAATAGCTGAACAATACGACCTCATGCTGCTCTACTGTCTGACATCAGTCGACACAACGTTCTACACGCTGGTCAAAGAGTCGGCCACAACCACAACAATGCGGCTGAACGCAAACTCGCCTCAGGAGATCGAGTTGGTAAGAAATTATATAAGCCAAGTAAAAACTTTACAATAATATAAAGTAGAGTCAAATTACTTACTGTTTTCTTGTTCCTGATTTTGTTCATGGCGTCTTAATGTGCGATCATTGCCACCTGATTGATAATTGCCGCGCTGCCCTCCTGCAATGCATTTTTAACAGCGTTAAAAATTAAATACATTCGCAAGCATCTTAATTAATAAATACATTTGAAAAATATGTCTTACCGAATTTGAGCATATTCCAATCGAACACATAGTCATACGTAAATCCTTGTCGATGGAAAAGCGTACGGAATAACTGACGGAGATGACTGTAGTCCGGTCTCTCCTCAAAGCGTAGTCGTCGGCAGTATTTTAGATACAGTTGGAACTCAATAGGGTGATTCTGGAACAACATACCATCAATAGTTTTACACTAAAATGATGCCCTCGTAACAACACAAGGTATGTCATGGTATAATCTTTTAATTAACATATTGGTGTCTTTACCAGTATAATAGGTATTTATGCGAGACCAAATATTTAGTAAGACAAAACAAAAGGGGACTAGACAGGAGCAGAAAACCAAGTAGTTAATTAACACATAACTTTGAAGATATATGGGCGATGTGTGACCATTCGAAAAGATCAGCAAAGTTAACTTACTTTGCAAAGCTCATCAAAGGGTGTTGACAATTTCTTTTCAGATATTCTCTCGTATTTCTGGCGTTTGGTAGCAGCTTTAAGCCCTTGCCAGGGAAGGCTTCCACGATTGAAATACATGAGTACATAGCCCAATGACTCCAGATCATCGCGGCGTGATTGTTCGATGCCTAAATGTGTATTTATCGACGCGTATCTCGCTGTTCCTGTAAACACAAATTAAATGAGTTAAAGTAGCACTAATGAAATGATTACTGATGATTGAGTCTGCACTTCCATATTGATTTAATCTTCTATATCTATAAAACAGTACTGTGAGTAACTCACAGACAATGCACAGCCTAAATTGGTAGATTGTTTTGGAGGAAATATTCCTTGAGTGCCCTAGAGGTGCACTAAGGACTTTTTTGAAATTCCACTCCTAAAGAGGTGCAAAGGAGGGGAAAAATTTGTATGAAGAAAATAACCACATCCAACTTCTTTTCTTTCAATTTAGACGTTTGTTGTCCGACTACTGATGCGCGGCGGCCGTGAGAGTTTCGTACTGCGCACGGACGATTGATTCTTGGCACACAGTTGACGCGTCGAGACCACGGAGCGACGCCCGCACGGCTACCGAACGGCTGCCGCACGTCAACAGTCCGACACCAACCCCCTTACTTATATACGCCTCTTAATTTAACCACTGATTAAATATACAACTATCCTTGTTATTTTTATGCCAATGAATAGAGATGGCAACTGACATAAGAGCTATTTAATTTAATCATCGTTTATAAGTAAGGGGGCTAACATATAAATTAAAAAGAGCTCTTACTCTTACACCCGCAAGATATGAATGACACTATGATCAAGGCAAAATATCATTTGCTGATGACGTAATTATTTCGAGAACCTAGCATGCATAATGCGTACAACTGAGTTAGGAATTAAATGAAACAGGAACTAATGTTAGCTTAACATTAGGATGACAAGGCACCATTTAAAAGAAGTGATCTTGTGATCACTTACAATTTACAGACTTTTTAAGTTTGTATTTGTATGTCCTTTATAAATTTTAGAAACTTTTGATCACCATTTGTTAAAATAGAGATAGGTAAGGCACATACTGATTATTTTATTGCTGAAATTATTGTTACCTGTTAAGTTTTTGTTTTCTCTGTATGGGATATGTTGCAATGTGCGGGCATCTTTGTACTTTTTCGCTAATCCAAAATCTATTATGTACACTAAATTCCCTTTTTTACCTAGGCCCATAAGAAAGTTATCTGGCTTTATATCCCTGCAAACAAGAGAAAAAATGTATTAATATTTAAAAAATATTATTATAAGGTTTAAATGTTCTAAGATCATTTTCATCAACCTCTTATCCTATACAGATATCTTAAGATCATCATCACAATAATTTGCCTGTCAGGCTGAGGCTACATTAGGCCGCGACGCGACCTGCGACACATGAGCGATTAAAACAAGTAAATGAATGCTCACGTATATGGCTACACTGTGCCGGTGTAGCCATATACGTGAGCATTCATTTACTTGTTTTAATCGCTCATGTGTCGCAGGTCGAGTCGCGGCCTAATGTAGCCTCAGCCTCAGTGTCCACTGCTGAATATTGTTGTTTTAATTCAGTTATTTTAAATACCTGAAGTTTTCTAAGACTACAGATTTTGTTTGATTAGATTTACATTTACAACTATGCAATAGCATCCAACGTCAATGATAAGTGCAAAGTAAAGCTATGTAAACAGGCAGTTACAGTTTACAGTATTATCTTTTACCCTTACATCTGACCTGCAACATGCATCTATATCTGTTCTTATTACCAAATATATTGTATGTATAATCTTAAGATCCATCATACATCTATATTATTATAAAATTGTAAAAAAGCTGTGTCTGTACATTGAAGATATTCCAGAAAAAACAGTCAGGAAAAAATCTTTTTGGGTATAGTTACGTCCCAGTACCCACTGGGACGTAACTATACCCAAAAAGATTTTTTTTAGATTTTTTGTCTGTTTATCAGTTTATCTGTTTGTCTGTTTGTGCGCGCATCACGCGAAAAGTACTGAACGGATTTTGATATGGTTTTCACAGTTCGATAGCTTGGGGTCCAACTTAAAATCTAAGCTATGTTTCATGTAATTCTGATGGGAGGAACCAGAGATACAGCTTGACCTCTTGGTAGTACTAGCCACTCTATACTACGGAGGTCATTTAAACTGGTCATTTCATTGTAGTCCACGCGGACGGAGTCGCGGGCAAAAGTCTAGTATTAACATAAGGCTAAGTTCAGAGGAACGCGCGGGACCGCGCGGGGCACCGCGCGCTCATGTAAACGGTAATACCTACTGTTTAGTTGAATTCTTGTACCGCGCGGACCCGCGCGATCAACGGTAATACAGTTTTGTTGAATTTTTGTACCGCGCGGACCCGCGCGATCATATAAACGGTAATACTGTTTTGTTGAATTCTTGTACCGCGCGGTTCATCGCCCCGCGCG
Source organism: Thalpophila matura (assembly GCA_948465475.1). Classification (NCBI taxonomy): domain Eukaryota; kingdom Metazoa; phylum Arthropoda; class Insecta; order Lepidoptera; family Noctuidae; genus Thalpophila; species Thalpophila matura. Next base: position 8,724,295 of record OX419185.1, on the reverse strand, counting down.
ATCATGTGAACCTAGCCTTACTATTCACGTATATAAATTGACTAAAAAGCAAAAAAAAAAAACATTACCCTTCTGGAGCAGTCGAGTAAAAATACAGAACTATCAAGCATTCTAACCTGAGATATCAAGAACACATGGTGAAAAGCAAGTCAGTGAGTTTCAGTCAAGTTGAAACTTGTCAATCCAGATAATTAATTCCCTTCAATTAACTTCAATTTAAAGACACAGCAACTAGATTCATTATCCCACTAGCATACAAATTATAATTATACAAGCAAAAGCTAGTACTCTGGCTGCTGGCATATTCACTTTTTAAACAATGCAACTTTGTAAAGCCTCAGGACATTAGGTTTCTACTTCTTTTTTGTGTAATTATCTAATTATCATTGTATATTCACATTTCTCACTAGACCTATATCAGGTTTGTGCAATCTAAGGTTGTATTTTGCAATTTGATAACATACATAACACAATGTCAAGTAGATTCTCAAGCAAAGGTCATTGTTACGAGTGACAATGTTATTAAGAATATCTAATAGTCTAAGATACAATTAACAATGACCTTCACAATTGGTGAAAAGTATTTTATATCAAAAGTATGTTAAAAAATATAAAAAAAAAATGTTAAAAAAACTATGATTAATTTAAACTATTATTATAATACCAATCATGGTTAGCCAGGAATTTTTTAGCCAACCCACTCGAAATATATTTTATAACATACAAAATTTGGTACCTATAAAATACTTTTCATCAATTAAACAGATGGGTGAAGGTTGTTGTTAATTGTATTTTAGAACATAAACTATCATAAAATACAACAGTGTGTGTCTATACTAGAAAATTTAGGGGTATACAATACATAATTATACTTAAAAGGAATCTTTATTTCATATTCTTAATTTAATTGCCATCTTTTTACATAAGTATCATCCAACTTCAATTCTATTTGGGTTATGACATACTGTCTTACTACTAGCTTAGTTTATTTTAAAATATTTCATACCTATGAATGAAGTTCCTGTAATGTATGTCCTCAATGCGAGTAATAAGTTGATCAGCAAGAAGTAGAACAGTCTTGAGGGAGAAACGACGCGAGCAGAAATTAAAAAGGTCTTCCAAAGAGGGTCCGAGCAGTTCCATTACCATAACATTGTAGTCTCCTTCTGAGCCGCACCATTTTATTGCAGGTATACCAACTGTTGATAGTTAAAAATTTACATTACACACAAGCAACATGTTGAATATTATTTTTGATATGATACAAGAGTAGATAGACACCTTGCTTAGCTTTAATTAAAATTCTTTCAACCCATGGGCCTTGCTCTAACAAAATATTAATTTATTATTTACAATCAAGGTGCGCTAAGGTATATGGTAATAATAAATGGCATATACTATCAGGTATATCACCCGTTTTGTAGCAAATACATAAATACTGCATAAAATAGCACAATGCACAGATGTCAAGACTTTACGAACATGTCCGCAGCTTTTTATTTCCTATGACCCACACAAATAGTTGGGATCTCACATGTGTAACACTAACAATTAAAATAAGCAGGAAAAATGCAGAAAAATGTTATAGCGCTGCATAGTCAATTTTAATGGTACCTTAACATGCATTTTTGTTTAAAGGTATTTATCATACTTATTTCATGTCATTAACAACTTGTTGATATTCGGTTAATATTAAAACATTATAATTAGGATAAACTAATTTTACTTACCACCTCCTTGCATAAGCTTATAAAACTTGCTCTCTATGTGTAATTGTGGGTGCCTTGTCTTTATACATTCTAATTTGATAGCTACCTCCTCTTTGGTGACAATATTTGTTCCTGTAAGACACATACAAAAATAATAAATACAACCACAAAATAAACGTATAGACTGGACAAATAAGCCCAATGCAAATTTTATAAAACTCTAAAACTGTCGGTGATTTTTATCTATTCAAGACAATTCCTGTTTTCATAAATCCATTAAGATAAGTTATAACCTAGGTACCTACACAAAAAAGGCATAATTATTAGATAGAAGCAGTCCTAGGGATTCAATAGTCAATCACATGTTATCATTTAACTTTGACTAGCACTCAATTAAAATGATTTACTGTATTGCATAAAAGAAACACTTATGATCAGTTACTAACAATAGGCTGCTGATATAAAAAGATATGCTAGCTATTTCGAAACGAAAAAAACTGCGGCTGGCCTACCAAATGACTTCTTTTCTTTGTTTACTATAAACTCTCAACACACTCACCAAGATAAATGTCTCCAAAAGATCCCGAACCGATTTTACGGCCCAGTCGGTATTTATTACCGACTCGAAGCTCCATTTTGGTATTTAGCATACAATGAAATCACAATAATATTACTGGCCACCAAATCATTACAGGACGGCCATATTGCGATAGACGCAGAATGTATCTAAGTGAAGTAGTGTAACTTAATTTGGGTGGAATTGGTTACAAACTGTGTTTTCCTGCAAGCTTTAATCGTATTTAACTTGTATACTCAACCTTAAATCGCATATAAAGTTTCTTACACAAAATTGCTCTAAAATTGATCTAATCTAACTACACACGCACATGAGGATTTTTTTTCGTAGACAATCAGTTGCTCATGGATGGAGCTCTCTCGCTTAGCTATATTGTAATCGAGTTTAATCGAATAAAAAATAATCAAGCTAGAATCGATTACGAACCTTTGCTTACTAAATGTGATGCTGGCAACACTTCATTGTTTATGGTGTAAGCCTAAGCTCGGCTCCAAGCATAGATTATGGGCTCCAAGGCTCGGCTCGGTACGGCATAACTACATTATTTATATTTATACAAAATTCGTATTTTTCTTTATATATTTTTCATTATTATATGTGTACGATAATTTATTAATCATTACTAAATTATTCGCGTTATCATCATCATCAGCCTATAGCAGTCCACTGCTGGACATAGGCCTCTCCAATTGCACGCCATTTAACTCGATCCTCGGCTACTCTCATCCAGCTGCCAACAGCCACCCTGCGAAGATCATCGCTCCACCTAGCCTGAGGGCCTCCTACGCTACGTTTGCCGATTCGCGGTCTCCACTCTAGAACAGCCCCCGTATTCACAACGTTTCGATTTGATTCCGATTCGGAAAGTCGTATGTCTATCTCGCTCGCTTTCGTAATGCCAAAACAAGATAGACGTACGACTTGTCCACAGAACAATATTACTCTAGCGAGAAGAATATCAACTTCATAGTAAAAATGTGAGACGAATTTGCACGCCATCTAGTGGGATCCCAAAAAATCCAATGAAAAAAATTATATGCCCACCTAGAATAGATATTATTTTATGGACAGTAAGACAATAAAATAATATCTATTCATAAAGGTGGGCATATAATACAAATTAATACATCTTGAAAAGCTGGAAATCCACAATTGACGCACTTTCCTATGTTTTACTTTGATTAATTGCGAAACAATTCTCGTTCTCACAAAGAAATCTCGAAAAAATCACTATCTCACTCAACACAACACTTTTTCACCGCAACGGCGTAACAGTATGCCGGACTCAACGTTATGATGGAAAAATCAGAAACAGTTTATCGTTTTAAAGCACAACAAATAAACAGAAACAAGAAAAAACGACCAACCATAACAGCAGACATTTATCATATGGTGTTGCCAGAGCAAACTACCAGAGTCCATTTTTTAAATTCAAATTTATTTCTAAAGATATAATTATTTTTCCAAATTTCGTTTAGAGTTCATAATTTTAATTAAATAACCGTAAAAAAAATAGGTGTTAGTTATTAAGCTACATTTTAAATTAAATTAATCATGTTTAGGTCATAATTTGTTACACGATATTTCATTTTATTTTACTTGGTAACATTTCATTGTAATCAGCCTGTTAGACAGAGTCATCGATATCGCTATTCTTATCATGAACTGGAACCCACCTTTTGTCCAAAGTCACCCATACACAGTTGACCGAGCCTGGACTTGTCGAATCGGAATCAAATCGAAGCGTTGTGAAGGTCTACTCCAACCACAGAGGAATGTAATTCCTCTGTGACTCCAACGGTCATCGGTTCTACGACTGATATGGCCGGTAGGGATGCAAGAAGTGCCAAAAAGTATCGATATATATCGTATCGATATTTAAAAAAAATATCAATATCGCTTTCGATATATCGAAAAAAAAATATCGATATATCGGTGAAATTTTCAAAAAAATATTAGTGCTTCACGAAATTCCATTGTGTTTGTTTTTACAAGTTTATTTCAATAAATCTGTCAGTATTATTACTATTCATAAAAGTAGTGTGCGTTTCACTAAGAATTTCTTTCGGAGCTGAATTTCATTAAGTTGCAACGTTTTTATCCTTAGTTCGTAGAAACAATGGAGATGTGCCAAGGCGCTATTGGGTTTGATACTTACTTTAGTTTAGTCATTTTGAGCGTAGTACAAAAGTACACGCTGGCGCCGAGCTGGCGCCGAACCGAATTTAAATTTAATGCTAGTGTTGAGTAACGATTAACAGTGTTAGATTGTAGTGTTTTTAATGTGTGGGAGATCTTTTTATTAACAAGAAGCGCTTGTAATCGTGTCGAAAAATGTACTAAAAGTGGGAACAGTTGTTCCCGTACTAATTTGCTATGATGGCATAACTCCTTGTTTCTATGATCTGAGTTTTTAACGATGTTGGAAGTGTTCTTTCAGCACCTATTCTCGTTCACAACTCCTAGTGTCCCGACATTACTTTATTACTTAAATCTAAAAACTGTGACATTTTAATCAATGGCGACTATGGTCTTGCTACTGAAAATACCGTTTTTGATACGTTTTCGATACTTGATATTTTATATCGATATATCGAAATAATATATATAGCTAAAAAATATCGATATATTGAACAAAAAATATCGATATATCGATACATCGATATTTTTCTGCAAGTCTAATGGCCGGCCCACTGCCACTTTGCAGCTTGCTTATTCTGTAGGCTATGTCGACTACTTTCGTTCTGTGTCGGATCACCTCGTTCCGAATTCGGTCCCTCAGAGAAACTCCAAGCATAGCCCTTTCCATAGCTCGCTGAGCGGCTTTGAATTTATGGACCAGCCGTACCGTGAGTGTCCACGTCTCAGCTCCGTAAGTCATGACAGGTAGGACGCACTGATTGAAGACTAGTCTTTAGGCTTTGTGGAATAGGCGATGAGAAGACCCGACATAATTTTCCAAATGCTGCCCAGCCTAGCTATATTCTTCTGTTAGCCTCCCTCTCGAAGTTGTTTTTACCAAACTGCAAAGTTTGCCCAAGCTAAACGTATTCTCGAACACCCTCGAGAGCATCGCCATTGACGACCATCGGTTCCGGAGTGACGAGTTCCGCGAGCGAGTTCGTCGTTTCTCAGTAGAAACGGGTCGAGATTGTGTTTAAGTGTGCGTGCGGCAACGCATCTAGATACTTTGGCGCACACATACAAGCCGCGCGCGGTGCGTTTGTATAAAGATAACCTACTTCCTCTATTTCTTGTTAACAGTGATACACTTAGTGTATCAAAACATTGCGGTGTGGTTGTATAAAAATGCATAAATAATATTACCTACTTAAATAATACAGTGCTTTGGTTAATTAATGGTTCATAAAATAAAGACATGTCGTGTGCTCGTGTGTGAACTGTTCATCAAGATCAACGAAAGGGGACTTCGGAGTCCTGGAATTTATTATCATTTTCAGTGCTGGATTTACACTAGGGTAGGGCTGCCATACGTCCCGGTACACCGGGACATGTCCCGGTTTGAAGCCTTGTGTCCTGATGTCCCGGTCAGTAAGTCAGTTGTCCCGGTTTGGTAGTTAGACATGCATAGTAATAATTGCTTAGACGAAAGAAAAGCAAATCTCAAAATATGCCAACTCTCTCTTTGCAATCCCAGGCTACAATAATATGGAACGGGTGTTTTGGTTGGTCTCATCGCAGTGGACCAAAAAACGAAATGGATGAAAATAGGTAGGTACCTAACATAAAAAAATCTGAACTTAAAAAAAAATGAATTGGCAAAGAAAAGTTGCACTGAGAACGTAGAGTAAGCGGAAAAAGAATAGGATGTCGTTTTTTCGATAGATATTATAGTCGATTTTTCGCATTTTATTGAGTTCTAATAAATATCTACGAAAAAACAAACTAGAAGTTCCTAATCTCGGTCTAAAAGAGTCTGATTCCACCATTTTTTTCTATTCCAAATGTCCAGGTCAATTTGGAATAGAATCTCAGCATTTATGGCAGCCCTACACTAGGGGCAGTCGGGGCAAGTGCCCAGAGGCCCTAGACAAGTTACTTTTCTGTTAGCTTTCACGCCAAACGCTAAGGACAAAATAGTCACGTGACTTTTCCGCAGGTAATGTCATTGCCATACATTTTAGACGTACCGTAAAACGGGGTGAATAGACACAGTTTTGAACTTTGAATTAATTTTTATATGTTTTGAATAGTCAAGAGAACATTATATTGTGCTTACACCATGTCTCTTAGCTTTTTTAACAGTTTTCAGTCATCTAAATTGATATTTATTCTTTAATTACAGCACAAAATGCAAAAATATGTGCCGTTTCTATTGCACCCGCACATGGGTTCAATAGACACGAGATATGAGGTGAATGCTAGGGAAAAATGCTAGGGTTGGCAACTTTTTGATAATCAAAATTTAAGACTAGGTAATAACTATTAAATCCGCTTAAATATTAGTCCGCTTCGCGCGACAAAGACGGAGCGATACTCCCTCAAAAAACTTTAAAAGCGTCTGTTTTCCATTTAGTGTTTTTTTTTTTACTTTTTTTTTTGTTATTCCTATTTCTTCTTTGGAATAAAATAATTAAAATATTATACCCACATAATTAGTAACACTGTACGTAAAATTGGAATATAATCCTGATTTTGAAGTTTGAAATTTAATAATACCTACTACCTCGAACATTGACCTAGGTACATATGACAGGGACCTAGACCTAAATCTTTAAACAGTACTCTTAGATCATCAATATCGTCTTCAAATCTAAAACTCCAAAGAATTCTAAAATTTTCTAACAAAAACAAAATTATTTCAATAGGTAGCAGCCCTAACACACATCTTTCTAATCACCCCTTACTCGTTTCTATTGAACACTTTCACATGTCTATTGAACCCATAATACGTATCTATTCACCCCATACTACGTATCTATTCGCCCCTTCCCCGTGTCTATTAACCTCAATCAAAAATAAAAAATGACTTGGTTTACAATTTTACAAATATTTCCAAATTTACATCACAATTGCACTTACCTTTTATTAATCTACGTCACAAGAAACCAACGAATATATTATCAAATTGTGATAGCACAAAACACTTTCTTTCACAGTGAAAACAGTAAAATAAACAGGACCTCGTTCAACCTACGTTCAAGGAGCTAACTTCAAGATCTTTTTTTATTATGATGGCCAAACCTTACGTCAATTCAGTATTGCTATTTCAAAACAAAAAATACTACAGTTTTAAAAAAATATAAATTTCAGAACTTTTTTCTTCCAAAATGTTTGCCTATTTTCTGTAGAAAAACTTTTTTGGTTTTGTGTCTATTCACCCTGCGTTTTTATTGACCCCGTTTTACGGTAGCGTTTGGCGTGAACGCTAACAGAAAAGCAACTTGTCTAGGGCCTCAGAGCGCCTAACATGCGAGCGACAAAATTTTGTCGACGCTTTTATCGTGCATTTATCTCGTATTCGCACGAGTAAGAGCGAGACAAAACAGTCGACTTTGTCGCGGCGCGCATGTTATTTTTTATACAATGTTATACAGTTGGGTGTTTGTCAGATCGCCGATCGCTGCAAAGCCGTAAAGTGGACTAGTTTAGACTAAAGTCCATTTCAGGAAAGAAGTCCCGCGGACAATTGTGGAACTATATTATACTAGAACATTTTTACATTATGTCGCGCGAATACAGCGCTGCGTCTGCGGGACTTCTTTCGTGAAATGGACTCTATTTAGAACCATTTGAAACCAACTTGTCTTCTACGAAGTGTGACTATTTTTTTTAGCAAATTTTAATGAGTTTTGGTGACAAAACCCAAAATTTTGCAGTTACTTGCAAATAATGGCCAGTTTGAAAGATAAATCATTTATTTTTTATTTCTTTTTATTAATGTAATATACGTAAACAATCTAATAAAACATGATTATGGCATCTGTGTCATGAGGCAATAGTCATCCAAAATCATTATTAAAAAAATAATAGTCACACTTCGCCGAAGACAAGTTGGGTTCAAATGGTTCTAAATAGTCTATACTAGCTCTGCTTTACGGCTTTGCATCGATCTGCCAAACACGCTGTATATGTCGCAGGCAATTTGAATGATTCCGCCGTTTACATACGGCGTCGTCGTCTGTTTATAATCGCTTGCAGTTATGCAATATGCCGAAGACAAAATGATAACTATAATTTCGTCGTTGGTTGTAGTTTTAGGGTGACCATGATAAAACACAGTTTGGACAAATCAGACTTTATTTCAGTAATCAGGTGTTATTACGTACTTGTAAACGAGAATAAGTTGTGACAAGTGACAGAACCGAATTGGCCAACCCCGACTCCACGTGGTCTTGTCTGCCCTACACTAGAGTGTTTTTATAAACCCGGAGGCGCGGAGGGAGAGCAGGGCCGGGTGCCTGCGATTTGTTACGCAAGGGCGGAGGGGCTGCGCTTCCCGCAGCGCCGGAGACGTGTATAATCTAACTGGATACTAAAAAATTCAAAGTGAATATCGAAAATTTTATTTGAGACCCAGATTTTATGGTTACCTTAGCATTTTTTAACCTCAAAAACCTAAATACTTCAATTTGCCGCGGCATTATGTAAGCGGCGTTTCAATTGTCTATGAAATGTACATACTACAAAGTGACACGGCAATATACATTTTGCCTTCGGCATATTGCGAACGAGCGAGCGTTTTTAGGGTTCCGTACCAAAATGGTAAAAAAGGAACCCTTATGGTGCGACTTCGTCTGTCTGTCTGTCTGTCACACCTGCTTATTTCAGCAACTACTAAAGCTATCGACTTGAAATTTGAATCAGTTATAAAAAATGCTTGCCCAACTTTATTGCAAATGCAAAAGTCAAAAAATATTTTTATTTTCATTGCAAAAGGGGCCAGAGTGGGGGTCCGAAATTTTAAAGTGGGGTTACTAGGTCAAGTGCATTATCATATGAAAGGGCTTGATTTGCACATTTCAAAATATATTTTCATTTTATTTTATGTCTCACAGTTTTCGACATATGATGAAAAATGTCTGAAAAAATACCATTCCCCCCCCCCCTTATCTCCGAAGTTTGCGGAGCGAAAAATCTGAAATAATTAGAGCTGATAGGAAACCTAAATATTGCACCAAAAATAAAATGAGGAAATATTTAAAGGGGTCATTGTACTCATCATTATGAACAACTTTTACTATTGGACCAACCCTGAAATCGCGAAAAAAAAATCAGCTGTTCCATACATTTTGTTGAGTGATGTGAACATAAAAATGTATGGAGCAGCTGATTTTTTTTTCGCGATTTCAGGGTTGGTCTCATAGTAAAAGTTGTTCATAATGATGAGTACAATGACCCCTTTAAATATTTCCACTGTCTAATCTGCCACCCTGTATAAAGTGCCAATAGTCTCAGAGTCAAATGGCTGTGACGGACAGATGAGATAGGCAGCACATGTGGACAGGATGAAAGTAGATGACGACGATGATGATGGACGATGTTCCGTTTTTACCCGACTGCGCCAGAACGAGGGTTATTGCTATTTGGTTACGGAACCCTAAAAAATATCGTATTGCTTGGAAAAACTACGTGGCTCCCGGTATCGTTAAGAGTCATATTTAAACTATATGGTAGGTAGGTAAAGTTTGCTTTGAGTCCTAACCGTAGATACGTAGGTACCTAAATACTAGATAAAATTAATACTGAACAATATATTGCTGATAGAGATGTCAGAATTAGTTTTAGGAAATCATAATAAAAATACATTTTCATGAGGATAAAATAATTATAGCATGTCTATAATGTTCTCACAAATATAATTGTCATAATTATTATACTTAATTTAATCACAAATTGTTTGCATAATATACAAAAAAAACATTTGCACATTTTATAATTATAACTACCGTACTTGATAGATACTTACATCATAATTATTATAGCTACGTAAGTCACAATGACTGTAGAAATGCATGCTAAGTGATTTTGATAACATTCTTAATGTAGAATGTACTTAAACAATTATGTACGTAAGTATGTACCTACATACCTATTTATATTATAAACTAAACTTAAATAAACTCAAAGGTAGGTAGGTAACTATATGTTGAGATTTCGTTAATTAAAACATATTAATAACGTAAGGATCGCGCAATATACCTAACGATGTCTTTAAAAAAGCGAAGGCTAAACAAAAATTGTTGCACATACTTATCACAAATTACTGACAATTATTAGGTACTTAATGATGTACATAATGCATCAAAACTCTTATAAAGTTGAATTGACTGTTTACCTGTAGACAAAAATATTTATAGTAACTGTTAAATACAAATTAGGTACAAGACAAAGCAATGTTTATTTATGTTTGGCATAAGTAAGCAGTCATTTTGGCACCATGAGAAAAAAAACAATTTACAACAGAGGATTAATTAAATAAGCGCAAACACTTTACTACGTCTAACTCTGCAATTAAAGTGTAGGCAATAACTTTGAGATCTAAATTATTATATTTGTATTTTAGTTTCCCTTGATCGTTGCTCAATCTTCACATTAATAATTTCAAGCAGTTATTTAGGTATGTAAAAATTCTGCAGGAGATAGGTAATGGGTTTTTATAAGTCAATTAAGCACAAGTTTTTTTTTATTAACCTAGAAGTATCAAAAATAATTATAATCAATCTGGTGGTACGTAACGTACTTAGTTTTAATTTTATTTCGTTCGAATTATATTATTATCCAGTTCCGGACCGTTCATGTCATTTAGGTATGACATGAACGATCCGACTGGATAATAATACATGAAATTTTAGTGGTTGTTTTCCCGCAGCAGAACGATTTGCCCTCAGTAGTACACTATCGAAACATAGAGTTAAATTTTAATAATTAACAGAAAAAAAAATTTTATTTTTTCAAATTCGACTTTTTTAAAACGGTCTAAAAAGTGTAAAATAATTTCTAATGAAATGAAAAATATAAGACGCATAATTGTAAGATGCGCCGCACGTTTTTCATTTCATTAGAAATTGTTTTATACTTTTTAGACCGATTTAAAAACGTGGAAGTTGAAAAAAAAATTTTTTTTTTCTGGTAATTATTAAAATTTAACTCTATGTTTCGATAGTACTACTTAGGGCAAATCGTTGTGCCGCGGGAAAACAACCACTAAAATTTCACGTTGTATAATTTCGAACGAAATAAAAATTAAAACTAAGTTAGTAAACAAAATTAGACACAGACATGAAAAGGCATAGGCATCCGTCTTTATCAAATCAGTTACCAATCGTGTTCCTTTTTTTTTGCTTTTTTACTAACATTTTAATAACATGGCTAAATAACGATTAGGTCCTGTACAATATTTAACATCTAGCAATTAAGTAATTCGTACCATTGGTCTTTGGGTGTGCTCTATAGGTATTGAAATACCTAGATAAATTGTTAATTTGTAACCTATTTATTTTTCATAGTTGGAATTGGCTTGCATAATACTACTTAAGTATTTTTTAAATGAATCAACATTAGGTAGATGTTAAAATAATTTCTCTGGCCTTCTTCTTTAGGCACTCGCTCTTATAAATTTTTGTTCTTTACCTCAATGTTTTAATTTAATTCCCTAGGTGGATAAGTATGTAAACATACACTGTTTATTTTAGATCGAAAGATACGTGTCATTTGCATCGATTACATGAGATATTAATATCTATAAAATGCAAAAATAATGTAAAGTATATTTTTTATATCGAGAATATAATAAAATAAGTATAGGTATATAATATAATAATTAATATACACACATACTAAGACGATGCACGGTGCGTGCATTTGGCTTGAATAGTAGGTACCTATTCCTTTGTTATTGTGTTTGTTCACGTCGATAGTCTTGGAGAGCTGGCGGTAGACACGAGGAGAGCGAGGCGGGGACTAGTGCGTCATTGTCAAAGACAACTTCGGGAGCCGGAGTTAGAGTCTTCTCGATCCTGATCACTTGGCACGTTGTTATTTTGTTCCTCGTCTCGATTTAACACGAATACAGGCTCTACGTTTTCGTCATCGCTGTTAAATCTGAAAACCAGGTTAACACGCACATTAATTTCTAGAACTATTAACTACTGAATACATATACACACATCCACAGACCAGAAGATTATTATATTCCGTGCATACATCACATCTGTATTCCCTGAAGTGTTAGGTAGAGGCAATGGCGGATCTAGGAATTATTTGGGGGGGGGGGGGGACTCAAGGCTCATCCAGATATGATTTTGGGGGGGGGACTAAGAGGTCCCAGGTTATTCAGGTACAAATGCAGATTCCGAGCTGCTACTGGAGAAGTGCCTAATGAAAAAACCGAATATCACCTTGCCCGATCCGGGGACCGAACCCAGGACCCCAAGCTCAGCAGTCGCGCGCGCGACATCTGGACTAATGAGCCAGCCTAGCCTACGACTGAATTATTGAAAAAATATATCGATACTTACTGGTATCGAGGAACTTCTCCCCTCATGGTACAAATTGCATTAGTTAGAGCCTTTACATAATTTTTGGCTAAAGTAAGAGTTTCTATTTTTGATAAACTCCTGTTGTCCTTCTTAACATGTGGTATTACCCGCCGGAGATCCTGGAACATAAAATAATCTAAGTCAAGCCAAAATGCTTATTGAACACGGATACGGACTGAAGTCGTTATTATTGGATTTTGATTGATGCTTACCTCGAAGGCTCTGTTCAGTGAGTGCATCCTCATTCGTTCTCGTTCATTGCTTTCGAGCCTGCGCAGGTTGCGCTCGCGGGCAGAGATGCCGCAGCGGCGCCGCCGGCCGGGGCCCGCGGGCCCGCTGCTGCTGGCCGCTGACGACGACGAGCCAGCCGCCGCTCGCCGGGGCCGGCACACGCGACGTGCTACCTGCTCGTCGCTGCCACTGCCACTGTCGTAAAAATCTGAAATGTTCATTTTCCTGTTTAGATTACTGTTCTTCGAAAGATTGTAACGTACTGATAACGCCATGTAACTTTTATGCTAGTGAAACGATTTTTTTATCAATCTGCAATTTTCATTTAATTCATAGTTTTTTGAATTACCTATAATTAACTAAATCTAGAGTCACAATTTCTTACTAAGTTGTCTTAGGTAAGCACCACATGAGCTACCTATTCAATGTTGGGGCATGGCATGGCAGAGCTTGCGCCGAGAACAGTTCGAGGGAACTGAGGACAAAGGGACCATAAAGGTGCGCGCGGGCATCTAAAAGGAACTTGAATTGGGTCTATTCTATTTTATTTCGTAAAATGCATCGCGAATTCGAGATGTTTTTTAAATGAGGGCAATATACCTAACCTACATAAAAATAGGTATCATATTTCAAGCCCCGTATTAGGTATTTTATATATTAATTACAGTTGAAGATAAACAAAAGTGAACAGAATGTAAATTAAACCGTGTTTGATCCTTGATGGTGATGGTTATTAGAGAAATATTGACTAAAGTGTTTGTTTACATTGTAAATTGAACTTTAGCTGAGAGGATTGATTTATGGAGAATAAATCAATCGTCTCAGCTAAAGTTCTCTGAATGAATTCACAAAAATTTCATTAACTATAGTTAATGAAATTTTTGTGAACTAAAAACAACACATAGGTATACCTATGTGTTGTTTTTGTATTTAATTAAGGACCACACTACCGCATCGGGTATATCCTGTAATGATAGTGTGATTGTGATACCTATAATAAATAAAATAAATAAATGTATAGGTGGTGAGCAATATCCTTTGACATAGTAAGCATTTTTTTGTGTTTCGGACCATGTCGTTGTTAATACTCCACTCAACTAGATTGTCTATTAGGTCCTTCTAAAGTTATTCAATATCCTCACCCGATTCGATTATCCTGCAAATTTCAAATCGTCGGCATACTCGTACATGAGGTATTCGGAGAAGCGAAAGCAATGAGAGATATCGTTAGCGAAGACATAAAGAGAATTGGCCCATGAGATTCTTGTGGCACGCCTGGCGTGGTTCTGGAAATGCCAGATTGATAGCTACTGACTGTGACGAGGAAGGAGCAGCTTTCGAGATAAGATCCAAGCCAAGTCTAAGTGAGATTAGGTACCTAAGTAGTCTAACTAAGACAGATTACCTGAAAAACCTACATAATTTGAACATGCATTGCTATTACTCACAAACACTAATTAAATAGAGATAAGCCACGTAATAAAGAAAGTAAAAACGTGGGCGTGAGTTTATTAAAAATATGCTATTCTATGCATAATGCATACGTCACCTCAGTAGCTGAACGTTAGTACAATCTCCGTCACGAACCGTTGGCAACCACAAAGCTGGCAGCGACACGATATCGAAGTGAGAACACTTAAACATTTGTGCAACAAGTCAGCTGCTCTGTACGAAACTTGGGCATTACGTGACGCCGCTGCACGCTTGATAAACTATTTGCGTAAGAGCGCGAGTGCAGACTAATCGATTTGTACGCACGGCTACGGGTGATTTTCGTAATGCCCTTATCTGCTTCGTGCTTTCTGACGGTTGTACGTATTATAATAATAAATTAAAATTCAATATCCATTTCAAAAATATTTTCTTTAATTAACGTAACACTAAGCTTGTACACTACTAAAATCCCAAAAGGATTTACAGTCAGTTGCAGAAAAGGTCATTAAGTTTTAAAGGAAACTTTAAGCATCAAAATTGTATGGTTAAAGTCTCCTTTAAAACTTAATTACCTTTTCGGCAACCGACTGTTAAACAAATGTGAAGTTAATGTAGAGGTGACTATGACTACACTACACCCACGTCCGTGATGTGTTGGTAATTCGCCTACGCCTCTGCTACGCCGATGGGAAGGATACGTCTATCAGTCTAAGTTCCATTTTCAGGCACTATTATCTAAAATTTTAGTAAGTAATTATTTTTACCGTCGATGATGTCGGAAGAAATTTCATAACATTTAAAGAGTAGATGTCTACGGTGGACCTTATTGCTATGGCTTATTATTGGTTATCTATAATAATATAATAAAACTGAATAGTTTGTTTGATTGAACGCGCTAATCTCTGGAACTACCAGTCGGATTCGCAAAAATCTTTTTGTAGATCTGTTAGCCAGATTCATGTGAAATAGTATCACGCTATTTTACATCACGCTATGACCATTAGGAGCCGAGCAACGGGGGTGAAAACGCGGTGCACAGCTAGTATTCACAATACATATATTGGCTATCCATATTGTTAATAATTTGCTAATATCCTTAGTTTTTATTTTTATATTTTGTACCTCTATTCAATGTTGTTCTCTTTGACCCAAAGGTTGACTGATAGAGAATGCCTTATGGCATTAAGTCCGTCTTATCTACCACCATTGTGCATTGAAGTATTAAATAAATAAAAATAAATATAATGGGTTTTTTAAGTGTCCAAATATCTTACCTCCTGCTTGTTCAATTTTATCAGCAATATCAGGTTTGTTGTCATAATACTCGGAGGTCTCGTCTTCAAAGTACAACATCACTTGGTCGGGCGACTCGGCCTCCGAGCCGCCGCCCTCCGCACTCGCCCACTGGGGCATTTTTATATCTGAAACAAACAAAGTTTTCATTACACAGGTGCAGATTTTTATTTATATTCTGTGGCAGCAGCCAGTAATAAATTATATTTATTCAAAACATAACTTTGTGAAAACTTGTAACTATCAAGGGTACAGCCACGCAGCAGGAATACTGAGTTGAAAAACATAACCCTCCTTCTGGCGCAGACGGGTAATAAAAAGTACGTCTACTTTGACACAAATACACAAGTTTAATTTGGGGTAATTCTTAATTAAACTACGCACTGTGTATTTAGGAAATAATACAGTTTAAAAACTTTTGTCTATTCTTCATAATACTAGGTAAATAATTTCGACTTATTTTTGTAATCAAATTTTTTATGAATACAATTAACTCGTAACTATGTAGATAGCTGAAATCGGAAATCCTAAACAATTACGTATAAGTTAGCTCACTTCAATATTAATCTATAGAGACATCTGTTGACTATTTTGCCGAAACGGTAAGGCAAGTTAATTTACGTGCCAGGATAACATCTTCAGTATGCAGGATGGACTAGGACATCATCTTGTGGCTGTATATAGAAAATAAGTGTACCTACCGAAGTAAGTGTACCGAAGTAAGTTATACTTTAAATATATATTCAAGTTATTTAAAACCGAGTCTGGACCATTTACAAACCTTGTTTTGGCTCTACTCCAATAAAGAGTAAACAATAATATACTACTTACATAAACTTGCAATTGACGCATGATATAGGTATAATAATATGCCATGCGTTTAGGTACGATCTAACTATCTCATGGTATAGATTTTGAACGTCATTTATCCTTATCACTTTAATGCTAGCGAGCTTTATTATAGTGTAGCTAAGTACCAACCTACTACACTAAAATTGATAAAAAAAGTATCAAAATGACGTCGTCCCTCAATTTGATAAATCTGTGACGTAGTTGATGACGTCTACGGGCGAAATTTGAATAGCCGTTAATATAGCCAGTGTCGGGTAGTGACTGGTGGGCAGCTAGTTGAACGTAATGACAGTGATGCGGGATGTCGTATGTTAAGTTGGGGCGCCGGACACTCTGCAAGGGGCAGAAGGACCATTCGAATGTGAAAAGAAATATTTTCACTCAGATACCCGCTAAGGAGTGTGGAGTAATGTGAAGCTTCTGAACATTGCTTAGACTTAGACAGTCGTAGTAGGCATTTGAGATAGATCTATGAGGAGGTAATAACGGGTGTGCAGTAGTAGTGGCGTGTCCAAGTGGTATCGATGGTCAGGACCTCATCGATTAGCTACAGAAACGCTACCTGCCAGTGACATAACATTTGGGGTAATTGAACGTTATATAAGGGGCGCAAGGTCAACCTGCTCCCATTTCGAATATGCATCACAACTCACACCGTAAGCGTATCAGCCGTTTCGTACTGTACGAGTATTTATGATGTATCTTCATTATTTGGAATGGCTCTTCTGTATTCTTTTTCTGGGTGGGGGTGCTGGCTCGGCGCCGCCGGTGGCCGGCGACAGGCGCGGCGCCCACGCGGCGCCCAGCCGCGCTACAAATGACACGCTTATATACCATGTACTACATATATTGTATACATAGTACATAGCCGCCGCGTTAATGGAAAGCACCATTTTAGTGTTACGATTCTCGATAAACCGTAGAAGTGTTAGATTAACGGTAGGTATACTGGATTAGGGATCGACAAATTCCGTTGAACCGAAATTTTATGTCATATCAAATGGGCATGTCTAAAGTACCTACATAATAAATAAATAAAAGAATGCAGTACAATTGTTCATATTATTTTAAGATAACCTACCTATAACAAGTTGATCATCGTTATTTATTTAGCCCATAGCAATAGGTCAAAAAGAGAAGTATTCTGGTGTAGTAGCTACCTATGCTGCGCTACTTACTACCTACTCAGCATTTGTTTAAATTATTCGTTTTAAATGCATAGGTGTGACTGGAATTTTAAATCAATCGGTCGAATAGTTTACTATGCTTAATGGACTTACTTAATGCTTAGCTAATTAAACGAAGCAATAAGCGGTAAGTCAAATTGTTGGCGATTTAGCAACCTGAATAAGTCACAATCATTATTGTAACAATAAAAAAAACTGGACAAGTGCGCGTCGGACCATGCACGCTGTTGGGTTTCGTAGCAAGAAGCTTTCCGACCGCAAATATAAGTTTGTATTTCATGATACACTACAAAGATATTTTTGCGGTTCAGAACTGAAAATAAAGTTTATAAAAAAAAAAAAAAAAAAATTTACTTTTATTTCATACTATTGCATTATCATCCAAATTACATAGGTAAGTATACCAAATTTCAGCTTAGTCCGATGCCAGCAAGTGCTTGAAAAATTAATCGCAAAATTTGTATCGAACAGACAGACAGACCGACAAACAGGCAGACAGACAAGAGAGCGAGTAGGGGGGCTCATGTAAACGAATTTTAGAGCTCATATCACACATCTAAATAAAAAAGTCATTTAAAACCTTCATGTTATTTTTAAAGACCTATCTAACGGTTCTCCACATGAAAGTGTGCACGAAAATATTATTTTCAACCCTCAGTTTCATTTATAGAGTGCCTCCCCCCCCTCCCCCCCCGAAATAGTTTTTTGTAATTTTGCTACTCTCGAATCCTTTATGGCGATTCACAGAAGGTGACATACGGACGGACAGAAAAGGACAGGACGACATTATAAGGGTTTTCTTTTTTCTTTTTGGCTATGAAACCTTAAAAACGAATTATGACTGAAAATAGCATTACTGCAGTTCGAGTCCCAATTATTGGTCTCGCTACGAAAGAGGTCCCTGGCAGGTAAAAAGCTGACGGGATCTGCACTTACTAAAACGCATATTACCTGGTTGACAACCTGTTTAACATTATTATTAATTTATGGTTGCACACATATATGCACTGATACGCAGTGAACAAAATATACCGTACTCAAAGGATGCCTAGCTGTCTGTGCCACGTCATCTGTGCTACGTAGGATGCTACGCGGCTACGGCGTAGCGACTAGCGCTACGCGTTTTTATTTATAAATGAATTTTTGGTTTTACTTTAAAACCTGATTGTATTAATTCGTAATTATGTATTATTAGTTTACTGCTACACGTATGTATGTTTGTTTAGATAGTACAGATACAGATGGTAGGGGCGATAAACTAGTATAGTATGCTGACGAAATGTTGTTCTAGACTGCAGCGAGTTATACTGAAGCAATAAGTTAGAACGACTACTCTCACTTAATTTATGCTGTGAGTGGAGCAGTGCAAGCACGTGTTTAATTATTCATTTAAAGAACCCCGCCCGTAGCCCTGGTTTCGAGATTAACTGGCCAGTTTCGCTCGCCAATAGCTATGAGTACCTATCGTTCCACTTTAAATAGACCGGTTTCTCAGAGTTAATTGCTGTTTCAATGAAAAATATCTACTCTTAAACTAATTATTAATTGCTTTTAACATTAATGTCATTGTTTTAATGACAATATTAGTTCGAGATTAGATAATGTTCTTTCTTCCTTTCTTTCAATGTTTGAAACAATTATTCAAAAAATTGTAGTTCTGACATTTGTCGTGAATTGGCGGCATATTGTTCTAGCCTTTATCAAAAAAACCATTCTAAAAATCAGCCGACTTGTCATATTATTTTCTGACAAAGTAAGATTTACGAGGCAATCAAGATTTAGTATAGCTCTGGCTGCAGTGTCTGTTTTGCGCGTGTTAACAACGTCTATTGCATTCTAAAATTAAGTTCGTAGCGTGTTAAGACTTCAGTTGTTGAGAAATAACGAAATATAGCAGAAAAATGCATCAGTGCCTACATCCGGATGTTTTGGTTGCGCGCGCTCTCATGGACGGTGCACGGCGCGCGGCCGTCGTTCTCCATCAGCACGATCGCGTGCGGTTCGCACGTGCACGCAGAATCAATCGCACCAATTATGCACACATTTGCAACATTGCATTATATAATAGCAGTAATACATGTTTCACAAAACAAGTTAATTACACTTCTTCTTTTTATACCATGAAGGTTAGTTAGTTAAATGGACAGCACTGATGCGTTCCATGGTTCAATCATGAGGCTAGAGGCGTTTTTCGGTGTTTTAGTAAATGATTGATATGATGAACCTAGTGACGGCTGTGCATACTCTTATTTGATTGAAAAGCTTTATAGAAAAACAAACTCATAAAAAAAATAATCTTATTGTATAAACTCAGACATAAAATACACAAATGTAATTAAATTACAATCAACCATTTGCGTCAATCGTATCAATCTTGCACCTGTTCTAATAGCAGGGATATTTTATTTTATTTGAAATCGTACACAATCATCGTACACACCTCCACCATAAATTCTGTGGAAAGTGTTTATTTCGAGTAAGTGTACCTTTATATTATTGACAAGTACAGCTTCCGCATCCACGTTTTGAACTTTATTTATGACTAGCAGATACATTGTTAAACACAAATCTACAATCACGGGTAAACGTTGACATTCACGTGACATTTGGATTGGTAATGTCTAATGTCAGTGACGGCGATGCGTGCGCGCAGTCCGCAGGCCGCTTGCCCGGACTGGGTGTACGTCACCGGCCGCTGCCCGCAGCGTGATGACCTTCGCGGACCCCGCTCGGACACTTTCACCATACCTACCACTACTGTTAGCCCACATACGCTTATCGTTTCCATTGTTATTGTACTAGAGCAGTTGCATAATTACATGAGAAGGCAACTGAGGGGCGAATTCCATTCTATGTATGTCAAAATTCCCATTTTAGAGCGTCGCATTGTTCATTCTTGTTAACTATCGGATACTTTAGTTACGAAAATAGAATGCAACAAAAACAATTAAGTTACAACATGTACCTATGCAAAGATATTAAAGACGAATAAAATTCTCAAAATGATAGAGCTCGTGCTGTAATGTGAATTATCCTGACGTATATTTATTTATATTTACGTTTATTAAAAGTATAAGAATATTTGTATCGATACAACCACAAGATATTTTTGTACACTAAATAAAAAAATAAAAAAAAACCAACCGAATGCAGAACCTCCTCCTTTTTGGAAGTCGGTTAATAAAAATAACGAAATATGATACATAAATTATGCCATGTTAAATGTTTTTAAAACTAGTTTGAAACGGTTTCCTTGCAAACTTCATTACATAGCGTTATGCTTTGATTTGTAAATTGTTATTACCCGATTAGAAACACTTTTAGGTTTACACATACTATAATATTAATTTCAAAACTCGTTCCCTTTGGGGGGTAGAAGCTCAATTTCTATGGGTAGAAGTCTTAGCACCTAGGAACACCAGAATTATTTGAGGAGAAGGAGAAAGTATGAAGGAAGAACTGCATAATAAGTATACAAATGTATATAATTGCGATTTCATGTACCTATCGACATTTATGTGTCCCTGCATTTTTTTATTTACTAGTACGCAATCAAATTAAATAATGTGTGCATTTGTGTGTCCAATGTACGAATATAATTATATATGCCTACAATACAAAGTACCTACGTATATTATCGTGTTTTTAATTAGAGTGTATTGGTAAGCTGTTCTGAACATATACAGGTTCTGAATGTCGACTGATCAGCTGGTTAAACATTAAACAATTGAAGTTATTTTATTGTGGTCATGGAATTACATGCTGGCCTTTTCATTTATTGATTTTCTGTAGTTTATTTGCTATGAGGGTGTCTAAATGAAAGGTACTCATAAAAATGTTAGACGTTCCAACATAAAACTAAAATGCAATAAAATTAAATGTACTGTTTCTGTGTCAATAGCATTTTGTTCGCACAACTTTTTTAGGAAGCGAGTTCTTTATCTTTATTTCAGCTTCTATACAAATTATACTGTATAGGTAACAAAACTGTTTTCAGAGCTCAAGTGATAAGATAAGCACAACTTCCGTTGAAAATATTTACCTGTACTTTACGATGAGAATATGTTTGTTATAAATCTATGATTTCTTCCTTCATAAACATGCATTTATTTTTATTTTGCATTTATTAGAAAATAGGTGTCAGTAATTAACAGGTTAATTATAAAGATTTAAAATAATGACCGGATAACGGACGTGTCTAATAGTTTTGTAGTGATCGTGACTAATTTGAGTAATTTATTAATTCTTTATGTTATAGACAAATCGTGATCGTTAAACTGTTTTATGCAGATAAATGCATTCAAATCAATTGTATATTTTTTTACGATATGGGTAAAAAATAGACAATGACAACTAGGTAGGTACCTACTACTTCTCAACTCAACGGGAAAAGGTGAATCACTAGAATAATGCAGGGGATATCGCAGTTGGAAAAATTAAAACCACGGCCCTATTACAGAGAAAACTAACATAAAACCGAAGGATAACACAATGGATAATTATTTTCTAGCTAAAAAGTGTTGAGTGCGTCCTTACCAATTATTCTAATCAGTTCGGTTTACGTTTGATCCGTCTTTTTTTTCAAGAGTAGGTACACTTAATTGGATATAAGTAATGCCATTTTGTAGGGTCAGAAATCCCAAACAATTGGTTACTCAGATATAGTTGTTTATTATTACTTTCATTAAATGCAAACCCGTTTGAAAACGGCATGTAACAAAAACCAGTTCGATCCCAAAGGAAGCCGTTATACTCATCATTATGAACAATATTTTGTACGTCACAAACCCGAAATCGCAAAAAAAAAACTGCTGTTCCATACATTTTATCGATTTACGTGAACACAAATGTATGGAACAGCAATTATATTTTTTGGCTATTTTAGGTTGGTCCCATAGTAAAAATTATTCATAATGATGAACATAATGGCCCGCTTTGGGATCCTACAGGCTTTTTGTTACATGCTGTATAATCTATACTTACTATTATTATAAATAATAATATAGAAAACATTTGCTTGCACTTAAAACCAAACTTTTGAATTGACTTATGAATTTGAGTAACACCTATATAACATGATTGTAAAATAGTGTACGTAATTTGTTCGTCTTTATAGTTATACCAGGAAAAGGTAATTGGACCGGGAAAATACCGTACGTTATTTGAAAAAGATCGAGAGATGACTTGACCTCGCAGAATCAACTGACTGTCTTAGGTTTTCTGATTCTTAAAAAAACATTTTAACATTAAGTAACAAATAGGTAAAATAAGAAATGAACTGCGATGAAGCCGAAAGCACCAATTGAGTTACACTTTCAATATGCCCAGGCGTCGTACGTAATTGTTAGCTACGTCCGCCTAGCGCGCAATCTTATCAGCGGTCTAAGATTGGATTTCTAGTGCCGGGAATAACGTGAATCTGGTTGGAAGAGCTCCCCGAGGTTTCTTCTTGTTATTAAAAGTAGACACAACTATCGTTTTGGTTCCAATAATCGTCTTTATCTAAGAATTTAACAATATCTTAAATAGGTACCTTCATTGAAAATATCTGTTAAAAATAAAAACTCTTTCAGAACTTGACCAACTTCAGGCCAAACTACATAGTCTATCCTAGGAAAAACTAGTTTGTCCTGAAAACTTTAGGTCTGTAGCGACATCTGCCGACAACAGCGAAGACTACCTACATAGCTAGACAGCTGACAGTGACAACTTGTCAAATGTCACTACATGACGTCTAACGTTAAAATCCTACATCTCGCAAGCAGAATTTGCGTAAGTTAGTAATATATACAGAAACCCGACATCAACTGCTGGGCAGTTGATGTCGGGCCCACCAGACAATAAGACCCGGTCTGTTAGGAGGATCTTCCCCTCAGATCATAGAACCAAGGGAGATGTGCCAAGGCGCTATTGAGCTTGATACTTTAGTTTGGTCATTTTGAGCGTAGTAAGTACAAAAGTACACGCTGGCGAAGAACCGAACACTATCGATGATATAAATACAGTTTTTAGTTTAGTGCTAGTGTTGAGTGACGATTAAGAGTGTTAGATTGAGGTTGTGTGGTATTTTTAATGTGTGAGAGATCTTTTTATTCACAAGGAGCGCTTGTAATCGTGTCGAAAAATGTACCAAAAGTGGGAACAGTTGTTCCCGTACAAATTTTCTATGATGGCATAGCTCCTTGTTGATGATCTGAGATCCTCCTTTTTCAATGGAGGGATATTCCACCTCGTCTCTCCATTTCCCAAAGGTCAAACTAGTATCGTCGTTGTTTTATACCATTTATATATTTCAAGGCTAACACTACATAATATATATCATCCGAGAGCCTGAGCTTACTTTTCATCTACAACACGATCACATAATGTATCAATTTGTACCTTACGTATGTACAAATGATTCATTACTATAATTTTAATTGGCGGGACGGGCAAAAAATACCACTTATTAAGAGGGTACCTGAGTGTCGAAATACATTGTGCGAAATACGTCAAGAGGGTTTTTTTTTAACACAATCCACCACAACAGTAACTTCATTAAGATTTTAGGTCAACCTTGTTAAAAAGCGTGGGCACGATGTTGTACCTAAATAAAAGCTAGTTCATATATAGACCTGTCACGCCTACAATGGGCAGAGGTTTGCTGCGTTACACCCACAGTTCTGCGACAGCAACATTGTTCCCGTGACGTCTGGGCACGCTTGGCGCTCTATGTAGGTATACACAATCAGACAGGCATTCTCTGATCTGGGAATTATACCCAGAAGGACATAGGAAACCGTGCCTTTAACCGGTATACTATTATTGAGACGTTAAAAGCCGTGGTACTCGTAAATAATGTTAGTTACCTACAGTTAAGTAAGTGAGCTGAAAGTGAAGGTACCACTTTCGCTAGCATTTCTGTCCTCCCCACAGAGCCTCTTGCAAGTTTAGAGTTTTTATTCGTTCGATTAAGAACAGTACTTTCTATAAACTAAGGCGTCATCTTGATTATAATATTATTGGGAGCCTAATTTGTTGAGTCTCGACACAAAAGAATTTAGAACTGACAATATTATTTTCTTATTCTTACGGTGTTTAATATTATTATCTTCTAAGTATTTCTATATCTGCAGAAATTCGATATTTTGTAACTGTTGGTATACAAAACGGTGTCTGCAGTTTGCCCATAGGTCGCCTAAGATTTCCTATCGTCATCGGCAAAATGTACGGTAACTATTGGTATCAAAGTAGATGGTAGGTATATATAACTTATATGTAGATTACATGATTTGTTGATGTATAAAGTTCGAGTGACATAATGTTGTAGGAAGTTATGGAATATAAACACATACACGACATACACGTGTACAATTTTTTTAGTACCTACTGCATACAGTATTGATCGCCAGTAGGTATATCGTATTTAGCAAAATATGAAAATTAAATAGAATGAGGCACGTTGTTGCTCTTTTCCTTTAAAAGTGAGTGAATCGGTTTCTTTTAGGCAAGCGTGCTCCATCGTAGACCGCATCATCGCTTAACATCAGGTGAGATGGCGGTCAAGCGCAAGCCTATCATAGAATAAAAATAAAAAAAAAGTAGCGCCACTTTGAAATGCCCAGATATACTGGTGCATCATTGACTGTAGTCAAGTAGTCAGTTATATAAGTAGTCATAATAACTGATCATAAATGCTCATTGCTAAAACATAGTGTAGGCGGTATTTTCACAAGTAGGTAGGATTGCATTACAGTGCGTTCACTTGATGTTGGATTAGATAAAATACCTTTTTATTATACAACTGTTCATAAAATATTTTTATTTAAGCAACGATTCGGCACTTTATAAATAATTGTTATAATTTATGTTAATGTCAGATAGAATCGATAGTTCAATACATTGCGGACACGGTGCGAATAAGTGCAAGATACGTATCAACATATTATTAGTATTTACATAAAGATTACTAATTGTTGTCCAGTAGGCTTTCACTCAAATCCTAGTGGGACTTAGGTACCGAAATAAAAAGAATCATTTTATGTCGGGTTCATGTTGTCTCCAAACGTATCTAACATACCTACAGACAGACATACAAAGTTACTTTCGCATTTATTTTTAGTTTGGAAGTTTGGATTTTGAAAATAGTCTTAAGTTACAAGCATAATAAAATATAATTGGGAGGATGGGGGGGATTTTGGAGTGACATGTTCTATCACACTACTTTACAAGTAGGCATTGGCAAGCATCTACCTCTACTAGTATTCCATATTATTATGATAATGATAGTTTTTATTGAAGTTTCTTACACGATTTCAACTTGCAAAGTATGTTTTGAATGCGCTTGATTGACACATACCTGACCTATATATATATATATATATATAGACGGAGGTGCTTTTCATTTTGGTAAACCGGAGTAAAGTCGAGTGAAGTTTATTGATTAAACTTTTATACAGGATAAAATTAAAACCAGTGCGGATACTACAACACAATCAAAATGTATGGAACAGCTGACTTTTTTTTTCATATTTCAGTGTCGATCCCATAATAAAAGTTGATCATATTCATTAGTACTTTCACCTTCTAAAATATTCGCACTGTTTTAATTTTACCCTGTATATGTACCTACCGCGTCATAGGTCCATGTACCTACCGCGTCATAGGTCCAGCAACCTCGTCCGAGGTCGCTGGTCATTGTCAGACCTCGCATGACATGTCAGCGGAAAACAGAGCCCTGGGACAAATACCTATTGTCCCTACGATATCTCGCGATGTCACGACGTCTTTTCAATTCAATTCAATTAAATTCTTTATTTGCGTAATATGGGTTTTACATAGGATGTTACAATAGTTTTGTAGTTTCACCATATTCAGCTTTTAAGCATGCAAAATATAAATAATATAATTTTGGCCCGTGAATTGCATTAAAAGTTAAAGCCGGCCTACGCTTTAACTATTTAATGCTGTATTACACTACTTTGACTACTTTCTCTAATAAAGGGTGAAGCTGGTGCCGGCATAAATTACATCGATATCGATAGCGCTCGCAATAACAACATTTATATATAAAGAAATCATTATCAGATGTCCATAACCTATTGAGCTAAAAATTGCAAAGTGCATAGTAACTGGTTTTTTTACGCTGTTTGGTCTCAACTACTATTAAATAGATTACCTACTCCATAGTTTTTACGTAAGAGCCAGAGGTGATTGTGGGATCGTAAGCATGAGCGGGATATACACAGCAATTTTTTTTTAATGGTCATTTTTCTAATAATTTTATACCGATATCTAGAGCGGTTATTGGGTGCCTCTAGTTTAGTACTACACATTTACTAACAAATGGGATGATAATGATTTGTCATTACTCTTGATAACTTTATTGCCACTTGGGCAGTATGGTTGGTAGTAGCACAGTATACCTAAGCATTCTGGTAACTGAAGCAAGCTGATGGTGGTCGGGGCTCCAGACAGAAACCCTGTATAACTAAGTATAAGCCTGTATTCATGTTTTTTTTTATGATAAAAGCTAGATCACCGTTTTGTTTAATAGAAGAAGTGTTTAATCAGCAGTGGCTTATATGTGTTTCCTAATAGTTACAATTATCTGAGAATTGTTCACAATCCAGGATATTAACATGATGTATGTGTTATAGGTACTAATACTAATCATTCGCATTTTATCTTCATATATATAAATCATATAAATAAAAAAAGCTTTTTAAATCAAAAGTCGTTTATAGTCGACGACAATTTTATTTATGTATGTCTGTATAGAATCCGATAGAATCTTATTCTTCAGGAAAGTGTACAATATAGGTACAGTGGCATTATATAGAGATTTTATAGAATTTAAATTATAATGAATGGTCGTCGTAATAATTTGTATAAAAGTACCGAGACCAGTCCAATCGCTCATCAATTTCCATTCACTTCCCGTTTGTGCCGTAAGAATGACAATAGAAAGGGTAGCATAATGCACCTGTGCACTTGTTCGTCACAATATTAAACAAGTTATATTACCTATGTTATTAAATATACCTAGATATAGGAGATTTTCAAAAACAACGCGGCGAAAAAAAGGCGGTTTTTGAACCCACGACCTCTACCTCACCGTGATAATATTATGTCGTGTAGGTAGAGGTCGCGGGTTCAAACCCCGCCTGTTTCCGTTGTTTTTGAAATCTCCTATATATTTTAATAACATTAAATAAGCATAACTGCATGGCTTTAACATGTTTAAATTTGGTGTAGGTTCCACTCGCCCCTTAGAATTCGCCCCGTGTATTAAAAAGCTCCACTCGCCATACGACGCCATACGTCATAGACTCTATGACGTCATAATAAAGTTAATAAAAGCTCCTAATATACTTCTAAATACATCTTTAAAATCAAGTGTTAAAGTATTTTTTCGGTTGACTCTACCTATATTATGTATCTTTCATTACTTACTTTATCTGATAATCAGATCATCTAAGGCAATTATTAATTGCTACGGTTTAAACTGAAATGAATGTGAAGGATATGCTTAACTTCTAGTACGTGTTGCTCTCACTTTTTATTGTTGGTATGTACCAGTATGTACGTACAACGGCATGTATTAGTACAGATCCACGTAGCGGCAAAACGTGACGCATACCATTTAATCAAGTATATAACTGTTAGATATCAAGATTGTATTAGCACGAATGGTGAGAAGACTATCACGTACAGCTTATTATAAAGTCTTCGAGGGCTTTCCGACCCACGCACCTAACAAAAATCAATACTCAATACAGTTTTAACGGAAATCGTCAAACATTACTTCAACTATAGTAGGTACCTATAACCATACAAAGGTTAAACAAATACTAAGTACATTACCTCGCCTACTTATCTAATTTTCAAATGATTTATATTTATGATTTCTGTATTTTCCGTACTTACTACTGTAATAATAAATAATATAGGTATATCTGTTTGACGATTATTTTTATAACCCTTTGATATAAAAGTGATATCGAATAAGTTGAAGATTTTCGTGATAAACATGCAAAAGAACTTTGCTTGTATATAGCAGAGGAATAAATACTGTACCTACTTAGTAATTTGCTTACGTAGACTAATGATTATTATGCAATTCAAAAATAACTTCGATAACGACACTTATTCACTCTTACATAGTTGTGAGATGCACGTAATAGGTACGTACCAAGTACCTAATTAAAATATTGTTTTTGTTTCTTTATCTTATTAACAGACAGACAAATTGGATAATACTAAGTATTACAGTATGTAAATATTACGTTGGTGTGTTGATTTATGACAATGTACTAAAACTGTACAGATAAAGTATATTACCGCAACTTACTGAACGTTTTATTTTATACATGAGTAGTTTCAGATGCAATATACGAGTATTTTATTGGACAACCGTTTTATGTACAAATATCGGAATTCTTCGACCAGAAGTAAGAGTAATACCTACTCGAACTGCCTACAAAGTACCTACACAAGGTAATTATGTAAGGAAAGTGTATATCGTGTTCAATATAAAAAATACGAACCATCATATTATTATAATACATTGCAATTTTATTCTGAGTGCAATAAAAATGTACCTATTTATATGTTTAAATACATATAGATATACATTAAAATTGTATACGGTCACATATTTCACTTGCATCACATGTGCGCAAATATTTGTAGCGTTTACTGAGCGAGATACCCGTATATTAAAAGGGAAATGTACAGTTTACTATCTTCAGGCATGTTTAATATCAAGGACAAAAATGTTAATATGTATGTAGGCACTATGTATCTATCTAGAATGTAGGTCAGTGTTAAATTATCAAAATTATACCTTAAAGTAAGCAGATAACATAATTTGCGAATGTAATCAAAATTACAAATAGTAATGCATGAAGAAAGTGTTATTTATACAACAAACATTATTAACACGCGCGTTGCCTTTAGTAACAATTAACAGCTAATAATTTTTAATTAATATCCTGTTACATTGATTGAAAGTTAGTGATTTTCGAGATGCTCTATAGAACTCGTTGTCAACCTATCCACGTAATTTAACAAAGAGTTTGCCTTTCACTTAGCATTCGGAACTGACACGTACACTCGATTTTGATTCTGACCATGGAAGTATAGATCAAATAAACTCACCTACCTTGCGATGCTGCCGTGGTGGTAGAGCCGGATAGTGCACACTAATAAATTCACAATGTTATCATAGTTGAAACTTGATTGTCATCTGGGGCGAAAGTGATAGTTTCCGTGCAATCGTGCGCGGTGAGCGAATTCGGTTCGAGTGAGTGTTGGCGTGGTAGGTGTAGATAGTAGGGTCGCGGGGCCTGCACTCGCGGCGGCTACTAAGCGCGGAGTGGAGCGCGGGTAGCTCGCGACTCCGGCGCGAGGAGGCTGACGCGCGAGCCTCGCCAGCCGCCACCTCGCCGCTCACCGGCGCCGGCCAGCAGGTCAGCACCCGCCGCGCTCCAGGGCTTATTACACCCTACACTAAACAATTACCATGATAATTAAGTATACTGGATGTAGGTACTGTATAAACGTACAATGATTTTCAGAGATGTAGAGGTGCCTACAACCATCAACTTTTAAGTGTTAGTAAAACTAATCATTTAGGTATGGTATGTAGAGGTAGGTTATACATTAAACATTCAGTTGCTATGCTAGGATAAGTATTAATCTGTCACGTTTATTACGTACGCCGAATACTCTCCGTAGTTACAACATTTCATTTGAAGCGTGTGTATTGATTTTTAATATAACGCTTGCAATTTCCATGAAACGACATCAATTGAATAGGTACCTAATTCACAGATGAATTACGTCACGCCTAAGTACCAGACCTGACCTGTTTCTAGGCATCATGTATTTACATTTTAAGCTTACTTTTATCTCAGGTTATTTATTTGCTTTCTTATTGAATTGTTTTTTCATGAAAAGTTAATAATTTTGATGAATGCAGTAATTGACATGTTAGTTTTCGTTAGTAACTAATCCAGTCTAGATATGCATTGATGTTGTTATTGCTTGTACACCTTTTGATTCGACTCGTGCGCAACAGAGGGCGTGACTGTGCACTTGATGGGTACAATTTATTCCTACATTGAATAGTTGTAAAGGCAGACAATTTCGGTAACTTACACTATGAAAGACAAGCATAATGGCGATAATTTGTATCATACCACGTGTCTTTGTACCCCCACCTTATTGTTATTGCCTGCCCTCACCACCCCTTTCAATTATTTTCCTTTTATGATTCCTTTAACTGTATTAGGTACTTGCCTACTCAGTCTTGTCTAATAATAGAAAGCAATGCCTACGTTATAATTCTTAGTTTTCGATGCTTTACTATTTTATCGAAAGATATTGCTTATTTTATGAATAAACCATGATAAACAATCAAATACCTACACATCGATTAAAAAAGCAATGTCAACATTAATGCGCTTACTTGATAAGTGATAATGATAACGTTTCAATTAATCAGGCACCAAAAATATGTTACTTAGGTACTTACTCGTACCTACGTCTTGTGGTTGCATGTTCGACGGATTAGTAGGTAGAGTCCATGGGGGAAATTCTTAGTAGCACCCTGGAGTCTGGATTCATGGCTGGTTAATGGCTAATAGATTACTGCCTTTTAAAAGTACCTATTTATATTATAACTACCAAAAGGCTGAGGCTGTAATTTATAAGCCCTGCTTACCCCATCCAGTAATTATAGGCGTGACGACGTTATGTCATTGAGTTATAAGCTCAGGTAGGTATTGTTCCTTTCCACAATGCCGAATAATTTACGACTAAGTAATTTCTCTTTGTGCCACCCTAAATGTTGACAACAGCCTCGTCAACCTGTTGAACTGTTAGTATAAACGACGGCCTAGCAACAAGTGTGTCGCCGAGGTTCCCAACCCACGAGACCCATTTGTTACACCATGCCGCCTACACTCCGCACGTAGACGACCCCTGAAAAAATTACGGTCACAGAATAGATAATACTACCTACCACAAAATGAATAGACACAGAGGCCAGACTCCGTTTATCGAGCGAAAAGGCACACACGCATAGACATGCATCCACTCGCGAGTTCGCGACTGGTATTCTTTTGGGATAATTTGAGATCGCCGTGTACCTACCTACATGACTGTATGTACGGCAATCTTGCGTATGTGTGCGTGCGCCTGTTATCTATACTTACAAAATTATAAAGCTGAAGTGTTTGTTTATTTGTTTGAACGCGCTAATCTCTGGAACTAGCACTCGGATTTGAAAAATTATTTTTGTATTATGATAGCCAGATTTATGAGGAATAGTATAACATCACGCTACAACGCTTAGGAGCCGAGCAACGGGGGTGAAACCGCGGGGAACAGCTATCGCTCATAGTTCTAAGTCGGCTTTCTGTAGCTATTTATTTTGTGATAGTACGCACGGCTACAGATCAAGCTATACATTTCCAGTATAAGCTGATCTCGAATTGTATAGGATTTCCTTACAGTGAGAGGTCAGTATAAACTGGGAATGTATAGCTTGATGTGTAGCCGTGTGTACCTACGGTCAGAGACATATTAATGTCTCATTTGGGTCATTCTCCGGTGTCCCATTGTTTGGTTGATTTTTGGTTGATTTCGGTGGCACAATTTTCTCTGATTAACTAAGACATTTTAAAGGAAATATCTGTACCCTCTGCTACCAATACTCTTTAAGTTAAATCTAGATTCGATATTTCCTGTTATAACATCCTAATTAACAGAAAAAAATGGGCCACCGAAATCAACCGGATAAAATGACTCCTGAGAATGACCGATTTCGGAATGTTAATAATATCATAGAACCTGATTATTGTATTAAATCTATCATAATAAGTACTCATTTTCAAAGTATTGCCTGCTCCTCAATAATTTGTACAAACAAGTAAGTATTCATTGGCAAGTTTTCATACATAAAACATTCTCAATCTTTGGACTGCTGTTTATTGACTTATAACATCGACTGTATCACGCTACCATCAAATTTGCTATAGGTATATAGCCCACTGTGTTATCAATATAAATATTAAGAACTATCAATTTAATGTATGCCCTATACCATTTTCGCCATCACTATCACTACATAACACGAGTATAAAAAAAAACCGGCCAAGTGCGAGTCATACTCGCGCACCGAGGGTTCCGTATCAGTTTTGGACGTATAAAGTGAAAAAAACCGGACCGCATAACTAAGTTTGTTTGTGAAGGAATTTTGATGATTTTGAAAAAACTTTAATAGTTAGAAACATCGTTTTATTTTTAGTGCAATATTTGGGTCAATTCCTATCAGCTCTAATAATTTCAAATTTTTCGCTCCGCAAACTTCGGAGATAAGGGGGGGAATGGTATTTTTTCAGACATTTTTCATCATAATGTCGAAAACTGTAAGACATAAAATTAAATAAAAATATATTTTGAAATGTGCAGTTCAAGCCCTTTCATATGATATGCCACTTGACCTAGTAACCCCACTTTAAAATTTCAGACCCCCACTCCGGCCCCTTTTGCAATAAAAATAAAAATATTTTTTGACTTTTTTCATTTGCAATAAAGTTAGGCAAGCATTCTTTATAACTGTTCCAAATTTCAAGTCGATAGCATTAGAAGTTGCTGAAATAACCAGGTGTGACAGACAAACAGACAGACAGACAGACAAAGTCGCACCATAAGGGTTCCTTTTTTACCATTTTGGTACGGAACCCTAACAAAGTCCCCCCGCCGCGTCTGTGTGTCTGAACTCAAAAACAGCTGAAAGAATTTTCATACGGTTTTCACCAATGCGCAATCAACGCATTGATTTATGAGGAAGGTTTAGGTGTATAAATCATTAAAATTTTGTGTAAATTGGCAGAAATACCTACTCTGCTACCCGTGCGAAGCCAGGGCGGGTCGCTAGTTGATAATAGGCAAGTGGACTTATTTGACAGGACTATAGGTAAGCCAGAATCTCATGAACACAACGCCACGATGGACGCCGTCACTTCGTGGACATAGTAATACCTAGTAGTTTAATAGTATTATGTATTAGTTTATAACTTTATAGTTATACATTGTTATTGTTATTTATGTATTAGTTTTATATGGGCCATAGTTGCCTGATATAAAGGATTATTATTATGATTTTGATTATAAAAAATACACTATTCATAGACTTATCGAATATGTCCTATAAACTACAGATTCTGGTTGACCTAAGTACTTCTAATCTATCTTCTATACATAATTATAACACTAACTACTGTACCTATAGGTAGAGTTAAATACACTATTCATACTTGTAGACTTATCGAATATCGGTCGGTTGCAGAAAGATAATTAAATTTTAAAGGAGGCATTAACCATACAATTTTGTATCGTTAAAGTCTCCTTTAAAACTTAATGACCTTTTCTGCAACTCAGTGTATGTCCTATAAACTACACATAGCTCAGTGGTTAGAGCCACGCCACGGTAGTTACCTACGGCAGAGGTTCGGAAATCGGTATTGAGTACCGCCGGTGTCAGTTGTTTTGCAATCTCTGACAATTAGGTAACTAGTTTTATTATAATACTAGCTTCCGCCCGCGGCTTCGCCCGCGTTTTTGGGATAAAAAGTAGCCTATGTGTTATTCTGATGTCTAAGCTATATTACTGTAAAGTTTCATCAAAATCTGTTTAGTAGTTTTTGCGTGAAAGAGTAACAAACATCCATACATACATACATCCTCACAAACTTTCACATTTATAATATTAGTAGGACTAGCTTCCGCTCGCGGCTTCGCCCTCGTTTTTGGTATAAAAAGTAGCCTAGGTGTTATTCTGATGTAATAAGCTATATTACTGTTAAGTTTCATAAAAATCCGTTCAGTAGTTTTTGCGTGAAAGAGTAACAAACATCCATACATACATACCTACATCCATCCTCACAAACTTTAGCATTTATAATATAGTAGGAAGTAGGATAGGATATATCCTATCCTAAATATATAAACTAAACTAAGATAAACTATATCCTACTATAGTAGGATATAGTTTATTTCTATTTCATTATATAGTTTTGTTATTTAGTAAGGACTAACTAAACTATAGTACCGGCCATACCGGATTAGGTACGTGGTTAGGTACTCAATGTATACTTGGATTATTATACATATATGGTTTGAAAGGAACTTTAAAAGGAAAAATTAAACTACTATATGATTACTTTCGTATGACGTATCTGTATGTCTGTCTATTAGACTCGTTTTTCTCTAAGACTACGCTTAACGTAAAGAAAATTATACCTATTTAATTTCAGAAAGTGCATGAAAGATTATTGTACAGAACTCCGAATGCGCGAGTCCGACTCACTTAAAAACCGATCAACACGGTTTTTAAGGTTCTGTACCCATAACAGAATAAAATAAATATTTAAGGGGGCTCCCATACAAGAGACATGATTTTTTTACCGTTTTTATAGATATATTTTTTTGGTACGGAACCCGTCGTGCGCGAGTCCGACTCGCACTTGGCCGGATTTTTTTATAGTTGTCTGTTAAAACAAAAAAAAATATCTCATACAACTGTAACAAAAATGCGGTGAAATCTTAAATAAGGGGGTTGTTTGGATTCTTATTCAGAACAACATTTGATAAGTCAAATAAAAAATATTCGTTTCTTTGGCGATTGTTTTTCGACTCTCCATGCGACTTGACCCGATCAGCAGCAGGGCTAACATGCGCGCCGCGACAAAATTTGTCGACTGTTTTGTCTCGCTCTTACTCGTGCGAATACGAGACAAATGCACGATAAAAGCGTCGACAAAATTTTGTTGCGGCGCGCATGTTAGGCGCTCAGATGTCATTTGAAAAAAATGTACGATTTTATTTAGTTGACCTATCAAACGTAGCAACGTTATAGTCTAAAATGTCTAAATAACCAAACAATCTCCGTAAATATGATGACGCATCATGCATGTCTGATATACAGCGTTGTATATCAGCGTATTCAGCGTGGAAGCCCACGTTTATTTTCAAGTGGAAAACGCTTTTGAAATCATTAGCTGATATATCTTTCTGTCGACCAATCTATACAATAAAAAAAAATTAAGTGTCTGTTCGTAATGTCATAATAACTGCAAGTATATGAAAGTATTATACCTACGATACGTCTAAATAACAGCTTGTTACTAAATGTATAATGAAAGTAGGTATATACGGTACAACAAATTACGGTATAACAAATTTTGTTATCTGTCTTTTCTTATGTGTCTGTTTGTTTGTCCTGCTAATCTCCAAAACGGCTGGACCGATTTTGACGGGATTTTCACTGGCATATAGCTGATACAATAAGGAGTAACTTAGGCGACTTTTATTGACTTCCACGCAGATCAAGGCGCGGGCACATCAAGTTACTAATATTAGGTCTTTACCTATGAAATTGCCGTTCTGCAGTACTGGCCATTTCAAAATCAAAATAATTTTTGTTTGGCTAAGAATTCTAATTTCAAATTAATTTTATTTTAAAAACATGGTTTTTTTTTCCAAAAGTAGTCATTTGTTTATTGATTAGTGTTACATTTTCATCGCATTTCAATCTTTTTCGTCATCATGGATACGTTAAAAATTCGAGTAATTATGGAATACGAGTACCGTCGTGGCAGCAACGCGCACAAGCGGCACGCAACATCAACGACGTTTACGGAGCTAACACTACAAACCAACGCACCACCTGTTATTGGTTTGCTCGCTTCTGTTCTGGAAATTTCGACCTGAAAAATGAACCTCGCGGTCGTCCGAAGACTTTGGTTGACAATGACGAATTAAAGGTGATTGTGGAAGCTGATGATACACAATCTACGGCTGAATTAGCAGCAGCTTTCGACGTTAGCGTCAAAACAATATTGGTCCATTTGCGTCAAATTGGCAAGGTAAAAAAGCTTGACAAATGGGTGCCCCACGAACTCAATGATCGCCAGCGCGAAGTACGCGTCGAGACGTGCCTTGCACTGCTCAACAGACACACAAATGAAGGAATTTTGAACCACATTGTTACCTGCGAAGAGAAATGGATTCTGTTTGATAACCGCAAGCGCTCAGCAAGTTGGTTGGATCCTGCTTCAGCACCTAAACAATGCCCTAAACGAAAACTTACCCCTAGAAAAGTGATGGTCACTGTTTGGTGGTCTAGCGCCGGTGTGATTCATCACAGCTTCTTACCAAACCGGGTGAGCATTACTGCAGATGTGTACTGTGAAGAACTGAACACAATGATGAAGAAGCTGGCACATCTCCAACCAGCATTGGTCAATCGCTCGTCTCCACTGCTCCTGCACGACAACGCGCGACCTGATACTGCACAGCAGACGGTCTCCAAGTTGCAAGAACTGGGGTTGGAAGCTCTCCGTCATCCGCCCTACTCACCAGACCTTGCGCCTACAGACTACTACTTTTTCCAGAATTTGGATAACTTCTTGGCGGGAAAAAAATTCAATACCCGAGAGGCAGTACAAAATGCCTTTGAAGCTTTTGTTGCCTCCCGTCCAGCTGATTTCCTTAAGAAGGGCATCAATAAACTGCCACTGCATTGGCAAAGATGCATTGATTGCATGGGTGATTACTTCGATTAATACAAATAAAAAAAACATGAAAAAAATTAGTTTAAATTTTTTCATACAAAACGGCAATTTCATAGGTAAAGACCTATTATAATAAAGATGATTTTTTGTTTGATTGCTTGTTTATTTAAACGCGCTAATCTCTGGAACTACAAGTCCTATTCGAAAATTCTTTTTTATATATACGATAGCCAAATAAATGCATGAGTAAAGGCTACGGCATCACGCTTTGACTCTTGGGAGCAGATCAAAAAGAAAACACATTACCCTCCTTTGCGTCGCGCAGTCGGGTAAAAAAAGTCTAAAAGAATGCTAAGCGAAAACGAAGTAATAGTGCGGGCGGGTAAATAATCCAATTTCTTTTAAATTAAACGGCGGGTGAAACCGCGGGGCACAGCTAGTAATGATACTTATATTAACAACTCAGAAAAATAAACACGTCAGAAACTAGGTCTTTAGTAGTGCATCACCACTTATAGCTAGACTTGTTTTATAAGACAATATTTAATAAATACACTTGTTTGATGTATGTTTGATATTACATTACTTGAACGAGTACCTACCTATGCTACAGTTCCAAGTGCATAAAGTCGGTAATCTACAGATTGCCTGGGCAATTCTCTGATTTGTGGTTATGAGTACTCTGGCGTGGAAACACGGTTAAAATCATTTACGTAGGTACCTACCTTTTGTTATTTTGTTATTCAAATACCATAATATAATATAAACTAGAGAACCCATGCTGCTTCGCAGCATCTTTCTCACTGTTGCGATCATCATTCCGTTATAAGATCCGTTCGTCTGTCTGTCCATCAAAGACGGTTTTCTCGAAAACTACGAAACGTAGGAAAAATTATAAGTGATCTATTTGAAAAGCATAAGGTATAAAAATTAAGGATATAACTTTTGTACTTAGGTATACACTGACCGCCTTTTACCTTTCCGCACATTAGCGGCTGGTGATTCGCACATTACCTAGTTGGTACCTACATTAATAAAATCGGAACATAAAAGACGTAGACTTAGCATTATTTTTTCAACACACTTGCTCATAAAATGGCTCCTATTTCACCGCAATTAGGCACGTAATGACACCTGTAATCAAACTGTGACTTTTTCATTGCTATTACTCACTAGTGAGTTATGGACTGGGCGCGCGCGCTGCTCCTCCGGCACGCGCGAGTATTATTTTATTTACAAGTGTGTTCAAAAACGTCGTATGATACACGTGTGTATTGATGATTACCGTCTTCGGCTAGCTGTGTGAACTTGGCACCCGACTTTGGAAAAATTCATTTTTTTTTTAGGCTTTCGGAAGACTTCGGTTTGTAGTGGATTGTAGTGAAGCTATTTTTGTTTGTAGTAAAGCCAAAAAAATAAAAAAAAATGTCAGCCCCCCACTTTGGAAAATTTCGTTTTTTTATGGGTTTTTTAGAAGATTTCGGTTAGTAGTGGATTGTAGTGAAGCTATTTTCGTTTGTAGTAAAGCCAAAAAAAAATGAAAAATAAAAGAAAATGTCATCCCCGAGTTTACAAAAACCCTGTTTTTTTTGGGTTAATCTGAAGATTTCGGTAAGGAATGGATTGTAGTGAAGCTATTTTCGTTTGTAGTAATGCCAAAAAAAAATGAAAAATAAAATAAAATGTTATCCCCAAGTTTAGAAAAACTCGTATTTTTTTGGGTTTTTCTGAAGAATTCAATTAGCAGCGCTTACTACAAACGAAAACAAGCTACTACAAACGATTTTTATTCTTCTACAGACGAAAACAAGTTACTACAAACAAATTTTACTAAACTACAAAAGAAAACAAGTTACTACAAACGATTTTTACTCTACTACAAACGAAAACAAGTTACTACAAACGATTTTTACTCTACTACAAACGAAAACGAGTTACTACAAACGATTTTTACTCTACTACAAACGAAAACAAGTTACTACAAACGATTTTTGATCTACTACAAACAAAAACAAGTTACTACAAACGATTTTTACTCTACTACAAACGAAAACGAGTTACTACAAACGATTTTTACTCTACTACAAACGAAAAGAAGTTACTACAAACGATTTTTACTCTACTACAAACGAAAACAAGTTACTACAAACGATTTTTGTTCCACTACAAACGAAAACAAGTTACTACAAACGATTTTTACTCTACTACAAACGAAAACAAGTTACTACAAACGATTTTTACTCTACTACAAACGAAAACAAGTTACTACAAACGATTTTAACTCTACTACATACAAAAACAAGTTACTACAAACGATTTTTACTCTACTACAATCGAAAACAAGTTACTACAAACGAATTTTAGTCTACTACAAACGAAAACAAGTTACTACAAACGATTTTTGATCTACTACAAACAAAAACAAGTTACTACAAACGATTTTTACTCTACTACAATCGAAAACAAGTTACTACAAACGAATTTTAGTCTACTACAAACGAAAACAAGTTACTACAAACGATTTTTATTCTACTACAAACGAAAACAAGTTACTACAAACGATTTTTCCTCTACTACAAACGAAAACAAGTTACTACAAACGATTTTTGTTCTACTACAAACGAAAACGAGTTACTACAAACGATTTTTACTCTACTACAAACGAAAACAAGTTACTACAAACGATTTTTATTTTACTACAAACGAAAACAAGTTACTACAAACGATTTTTGTTCCACTACAAACGAAAACAAGTTACTACGAACGATTTTTACTCTACTACAAACGAAAACAAGTTACTACAAACGATTTTTGTTCCACTACAAACGAAAACAAGTTACTACAAACGATTTTTACTCTACTACAAACAAAAACAAGTTACTACAAATGATTTTTCCTCTACTACAAATGAAAACAAGTTACTACAAACGATTTTTACCCTACTACAAACAAAAACAAGTTACTACAAACGAATTTTGTTCTACTACAAACGAAAACAAGTTACTACAAACGATTTTTCTTCTACTACAAACGAAAACAAGTTACTACAAACGATTTTTGTTCTACTACAAACAAATACAAGTTACTACAAACGATTTTTACTCTACTACAAACGAAAACAAGTTACTACAAACGATTTTTACTCTACTACAAACGAAAACAAGTTACTACAAACGATTTTTGTTCCACTACAAACGAAAACAAGTTACTACAAACGATTTTTACTCTACTACAAACAAAACCAAGTTACTACAAACGAATTTTGTTCTACTACAAACGAAAACAAGTTACTACAAACGATTTTTCGTCTACTACAAACGAAAACAAGTTACTACAAACGATTTTTATTCTACTACAAACGAAAACAAGTTACTACAAACGATTTTTCCTGTACTACAAACGAAAACAAGTTACTACAAACGATTTTTACTCTACTACAAACGAAAACAAGTTACTACAAACGATTTTTGTTCCACTACAAACAAAAACAAGTTACTACAAACGATTTTTCCTCTACTACAAACGAAAACAAGTTACTACAAACGAATTTTAGTCTACTACGAACGAAAACAAGTTACTACAAACGATTTTTACTCTACTACAAACGAAAACAAGTTACTACAAACGAATTTTGTTCCACTACAAACGAAAACAAGTTACTACAAACGATTTTTACTCTACTACAAACAAAAACAAGTTACTACAATCGAATTTTGTTCTACTACAAACGAAAACAAGTTACTACAAACGATTTTTCTTCTACTACAAACGAAAACAAGTTACTACAAACGATTTTTGTTCTACTACAAATAAATACAAGTTACTACAAACGATTTTTACTCTACTACAAACGAAAACAAGTTACTACAAACGATTTTTGTTCCACTACAAACGAAAACAAGTTACTACAAACGATTTTTCCTGTACTACAAACAAAAACAAGTTACTACAAACGATTTTTACTCTACTACAAACGAAAACAAGTTACTACAAACGATTTTTACTCTACTACAAACGAAAACAAGTTACTACAAACGATTTTTACTCTACTACAAAAGAAAACAAGTTACTACAAACGATTTTTACTCTACTACAAACGAAAACGAGTTACTACAAACGATTTTTACTCTACTACAAACGAAAAGAAGTTACTACAAACGATTTTTACTCTACTACAAACGAAAACAAGTTACTACAAACGATTTTTGTTCCACTACAAACGAAAACAAGTTACTACAAACGATTTTTACTCTACTACAAACGAAAACAAGTTACTACAAACGATTTTTACTCTACTACAAACGAAAACAAGTTACTACAAACGAATTTTAGTCTACTACAAACGAAAACAAGTTACTACAAACGATTTTTACTCTACTACAAACGAAAACAAGTTACTACAAACGATTTTTACTTTACTACAAACGAAAACAAGTTACTACAAACGATTTTTGTTCCACTACAAACAAAAACATGTTACTACAAACGATTTTTCCTCTACTACAAACGAAAACAAGTTACTACAAACGATTTTTACTCTACTACAAACGAAAACGAGTTACTACAAACGATTTTTACTCTACTACAAACGAAAACAAGTTACTACAAACGATTTTTACTCTACTACAAACGAAAACAAGTTACTACAAACGATTTTTGTTCCACTACAAACGAAAACAAGTTACTACAAACGATTTTTACTCTACTACAAACGAAAACAAGTTACTACAAACGATTTTTACTCTACTACAAACGAAAACAAGTTACTACAAACGATTTTTACTCTACTACAAACGAAAACAAGTTACTACAAACGATTTTTGATCTACTACAAACAAAAACAAGTTACTACAAACGATTTTTGTTCCACTACAAACGAAAACAAGTTACTACAAACGATTTTTCGTCTACTACAAACGAAAACAAGTTACTACAAACGATTTTTCCTGTACTACAAACGAAAACAAGTTACTACAAACGATTTTTACTCTACTACAAACGAAAACAAGTTACTACAAACGAATTTTAGTCTACTACAAACGAAAACAAGTTACTACAAACGATTTTTACTCTACTACAAACGAAAACAAGTTACTACAAACGAATTTTGTTCCACTACAAACGAAAACAAGTTACTACAAACGATTTTTCGTCTACTACAAACGAAAACAAGTTACTACAAACGATTTTTATTCTACTACAAACGAAAACAAGTTACTACAAACGATTTTTCCTGTACTACAAACGAAAACAAGTTACTACAAACGATTTTTACTCTACTACAAACGAAAACAAGTTACTACAAACGAATTTTAGTCTACTACAAACGAAAACAAGTTACTACAAACGATTTTTACTCTACTACAAACGAAAACAAGTTACTACAAACGAATTTTGTTCCACTACAAACGAAAACAAGTTACTACAAACGATTTTTACTCTACTACAAACGAAAACAAGTTACTACAAACGAATTTTGTTCCACTACAAACGAAAACAAGTTACTACAAACGATTTTTACTCTACTACAAACAAAAACAAGTTACTACAAACGAATTTTGTTCTACTACAAACGAAAACAAGTTACTACAAACGATTTTTCGTCTACTACAAACGAAAACAAGTTACTACAAACGATTTTTATTCTACTACAAACGAAAACAAGTTACTACAAACGATTTTTCCTGTACTACAAACGAAAACAAGTTACTACAAACGAT
This sequence comes from Thalpophila matura, assembly GCA_948465475.1. Taxonomy (NCBI): domain Eukaryota; kingdom Metazoa; phylum Arthropoda; class Insecta; order Lepidoptera; family Noctuidae; genus Thalpophila; species Thalpophila matura. The sequence continues at coordinate 8,681,225 of OX419185.1, read as the reverse complement.
TTTTACTCTACTACAAACGAAAACAAGTTACTACAAACGATTTTTGTTCCACTACAAACAAAAACAAGTTACTACAAACGATTTTTCCTCTACTAGAAACGAAAACAAGTTACTACAAACGATTTTTACTCTACTACAAACGAAAACAAGTTACTACAAACGATTTTTCCTGTACTACAAACGAAAACAAGTTACTACAAACGATTTTTACTCTACTACAAACGAAAACAAGTTACTACAAACGAATTTTGTTCTACTACAAACGAAAACAAGTTACTACAAACGATTTTTCGTCTACTTCAAACGAAAACAAGTTACTACAAACGATTTTTATTCAACTACAAACGAAAACAAGTTACTACAAACGATTTTTACTCTACTACAAATGAAAACAAGTTACTACAAACGAATTTTGTTCTACTACAAACGAAAACAAGTTACTACAAACGATTTTTCGTCTACTACAAACGAAAACAAGTTACTACAAACGATTTTTATTCTACTACAAACGAAAACAAGTTACTACAAACGATTTTTCCTGTACTACAAATGAAAACAAGTTACTACAAACGATATTTACTCTACTACAAACGAAAACAAGTTACTACAAACGATTTTTGTTCCACTACAAACAAAAACAAGTTACTACAAACGATTTTTCCTCTACTACAAACGAAAACAAGTTACTACAAACGATTTTTACTCTACTACAAACGAAAACAAGTTACTACAAACGATTTTTCCTGTACTACAAACGAAAACAAGTTACTACAAACGATTTTTCGTCTACTACAAACGAAAACAAGTTACTACAAACGATTTTTACTCTACTACAATCGAAAACAAGTTACTACAAACGAATTTTAGTCTACTACAAACGAAAACAAGTTACTACAAACGATTTTTGATCTACTACAAACAAAAACAAGTTACTACAAACGATTTTTACTCTACTACAATCGAAAACAAGTTACTACAAACGAATTTTAGTCTTTTACAAACGAAAACAAGTTACTACAAACGATTTTTATTCTACTACAAACGAAAACAAGTTACTACAAACGATTTTTCCTCTACTACAAACGAAAACAAGTTACTACAAACGATTTTTGATCTACTACAAACAAAAACAAGTTACTACAAACGATTTTTACTCTACAACAAACGAAAACAAGTTACTACAAACGATTTTTCCTCTACTACAAACGAAAACAAGTTACTACAAACGATTTTAATTCTACTACAAACAAAAACAAGTTACTACAAACGAATTTTGTTCTACTGCAAACGAAAACAAGTTACTACAAACGATTTTTCTTCTACTACAAACGAAAACAAGTTACTACAAACGATTTTTGTTCTACTACAAACAAATACATGTTACTACAAACGATTTTTACTCTACTACAAACGAAAACAAGTTACTACAAACGAATTTTACTCTACAACAAACGAAAACAAGTTACTACAAACGATTTTTACTCTACTACAAACGAAAACAAGTTACTACAAACGAATCGTTTGTAGAGGAAAAATCGTTTGTAGTAACTTGTTTTTGTTTGTAGTAGAGTAAAAATCGTTTGTAGTAACTCGTTTTCGTTTGTAGTAGAACAAAAATCGTTTGTAGTAACTTGTTTTCGTTTGTAGTAGAATAAAAATCGTTTGTAGTAACTTGTTTTCGTTTGTAAAAGACTAAAATTCGTTTGTAGTAACTTGTTTTCGTTTGTAGTAGACTAAAATTCGTTTGTAGTAACTTGTTTTCGATTGTAGTAGAGTAAAAATCGTTTGTAGTAACTTGTTTTCGTTTGTAGTAGAGTAAAAATCGTTTGTAGTAACTTGTTTTCGTTTGTAGTACAGGAAAAATCGTTTGTAGTAACTTGTTTTCGTTTGTAGTAGAATAAAAATCGTTTGTAGTAACTTGTTTTCGTTTGTAGTAGACGAAAAATCGTTTGTAGTAACTTGTTTTCGTTTGTAGTAGAACAAAATTCGTTTGTAGTAACTTGTTTTTGTTTGTAGTAGAGTAAAAATCGTTTGTAGTAACTTGTTTTCGTTTGTAGTAGAGTTAAAATCGTTTGTAGTAACTTGTTTTTGTTTGTAGTAGAGTAAAAATCGTTTGTAGTAACTTGTTTTCGTTTGTAGTGGAACAAAAATCGTTTGTAGTAACTTTTTTTCGTTTGTAGTAAAGTTAAAATCGTTTGTAGTAACTTGTTTTCGTTTGTAGTAGAGTAAAAATCGTTTGTAGTAACTCGTTTTCGTTTGTAGTAGATCAAAAATCGTTTGTTGTAACTAGTTTTCGTTTGTAGTAGAGGAAAAATCGTTTGTAGTAACTTGTTTTCGTTTGTAGTAGAATAAAAATCGTTTGTAGTAACTTGTTTTCGTTTGTAGTAGACTAAAATTCGTTTGTAGTAACTTGTTTTCGATTGTAGTAGAGTAAAAATCGTTTGTAGTAACTTGTTTTTGTTTGTAGTAGATCAAAAATCGTTTGTAGTAACTTGTTTTCGTTTGTAGTAGACTAAAATTCGTTTGTAGTAACTTGTTTTCGATTGTAGTAGAGTAAAAATCGTTTGTAGTAACTTGTTTTCGTTTGTAGTAGAGTTAAAATCGTTTGTAGTAACTTGTTTTCGTTTGTAGTAGAGTAAAAATCGTTTGTAGTAACTTGTTTTCGTTTGTAGTAGAGTAAAAATCGTTTGTAGTAACTTGTTTTCGTTTGTAGTAGAGTAAAAATCGTTTGTAGTAATTTGTATTTGTTTGTAGTAGAGTTAAAATCGTTTGTAGTAACTTGTTTTCGTTTGTAGTAGAGTAAAAATCGTTTGTAGTAACTTGTTTTCGTTTGTAGTTGAACAAAATTCGTTTGTAGTAACTTGTTTTCGTTTGTAGTAGAGTAAAAATCGTTTGTAGTAACTTGTTTTCGTTTGTAGTAGACTAAAATTCGTTTGTAGTAACTTGTTTTCGTTTGTAGTAGAGTAAAAATCGTTTGTAGTAACTTGTTTTCGTTTGTAGTACAGGAAAAATCGTTTGTAGTAACTTGTTTTCGTTTGTAGTAGAATAAAAATCGTTTGTAGTAACTTGTTTTCGTTTGTAGTAGACGAAAAATCGTTTGTAGTAACTTGTTTTCGTTTGTAGTAGAACAAAATTCGTTTGTAGTAACTTGTTTTTGTTTGTAGTAGAGTAAAAATCGTTTGTAGTAACTTGTTTTCGTTTGTAGTGGAACAAAAATCGTTTGTAGTAACTTGCTTTCGTTTGTAGTAGAACAAAAATCGTTTGTAGTAGAGGAAAAATCGTTTGTAGTAACTTGTTTTTGTTTGTAGTAGAATAAAAATCGTTTGTAGTAACTTGTTTTTGTTTGTAGTAGAGTAAAAATCGTTTGTAGTAACTTGTTTTCGTTTGTAGTAGAGTAAAAATCGTTTGTAGTAACTTGTTTTCGTTTGTAGTAGACTAAAATTCGTTTGTAGTAACTTGTTTTCGTTTGTAGTAGAGTAAAAATCGTTTGTAGTAACTTGTTTTTGTTTGTAGTACAGGAAAAATCGTTTGTAGTAACTTGTTTTCGTTTGTAGTGGAACAAAAATCGTTTGTAGTAACTTGTTTTCGTTTGTAGTAGAGTAAAAATCGTTTGTAGTAACTTGTTTTCGTTTGTAGTAGAGTAAAAATCGTTTGTAGTAACTTGTATTTGTTTGTAGTAGAACAAAAATCGTTTGTAGTAACTTGTTTTCGTTTGTAGTGGAACAAAATTCGTTTGTAGTAACTTGTTTTCGTTTGTAGTAGAGTAAAAATCGTTTGTAGTAACTTGTTTTCGTTTGTAGTAGACTAAAATTCGTTTGTAGTAACTTGTTTTCGTTTGTAGTAGAGGAAAAATCGTTTGTAGTAACTTGTTTTTGTTTGTAGTGGAACAAAAATCGTTTGTAGTAACTTGTTTTCGTTTGTAGTAGAGTAAAAATCGTTTGTAGTAACTTGTTTTCGTTTGTAGTACAGGAAAAATCGTTTGTAGTAACTTGTTTTCGTTTGTAGTAGAATAAAAATCGTTTGTAGTAACTTGTTTTCGTTTGTAGTAGACGAAAAATCGTTTGTAGTAACTTGTTTTCGTTTGTAGTAGAACAAAATTCGTTTGTAGTAACTTGTTTTTGTTTGTAGTAGAGTAAAAATCGTTTGTAGTAACTTGTTTTCGTTTGTAGTGGAACAAAAATCGTTTGTAGTAACTTGTTTTCGTTTGTAGTAGAGTAAAAATCGTTTGTAGTAACTTGTTTTCGTTTGTAGTAGAGTAAAAATCGTTTGTAGTAACTTGTATTTGTTTGTAGTAGAACAAAAATCGTTTGTAGTAACTTGTTTTCGTTTGTAGTAGAAGAAAAATCGTTTGTAGTAACTTGTTTTCGTTTGTAGTAGAACAAAATTCGTTTGTAGTAACTTGTTTTTGTTTGTAGTAGGGTAAAAATCGTTTGTAGTAACTTGTTTTCGTTTGTAGTAGAGGAAAAATCATTTGTAGTAACTTGTTTTTGTTTGTAGTAGAGTAAAAATCGTTTGTAGTAACTTGTTTTCGTTTGTAGTGGAACAAAAATCGTTTGTAGTAACTTGTTTTCGTTTGTAGTAGAGTAAAAATCGTTCGTAGTAACTTGTTTTCGTTTGTAGTGGAACAAAAATCGTTTGTAGTAACTTGTTTTCGTTTGTAGTAAAATAAAAATCGTTTGTAGTAACTTGTTTTCGTTTGTAGTAGAGTAAAAATCGTTTGTAGTAACTCGTTTTCGTTTGTAGTAGAACAAAAATCGTTTGTAGTAACTTGTTTTCGTTTGTAGTAGAGGAAAAATCGTTTGTAGTAACTTGTTTTCGTTTGTAGTAGAATAAAAATCGTTTGTAGTAACTTGTTTTCGTTTGTAGTAGACTAAAATTCGTTTGTAGTAACTTGTTTTCGATTGTAGTAGAGTAAAAATCGTTTGTAGTAACTTGTTTTTGTTTGTAGTAGATCAAAAATCGTTTGTAGTAACTTGTTTTCGTTTGTAGTAGACTAAAATTCGTTTGTAGTAACTTGTTTTCGATTGTAGTAGAGTAAAAATCGTTTGTAGTAACTTGTTTTTGTATGTAGTAGAGTTAAAATCGTTTGTAGTAACTTGTTTTCGTTTGTAGTAGAGTAAAAATCGTTTGTAGTAACTTGTTTTCGTTTGTAGTAGAGTAAAAATCGTTTGTAGTAACTTGTTTTCGTTTGTAGTGGAACAAAAATCGTTTGTAGTAACTTGTTTTCGTTTGTAGTAGAGTAAAAATCGTTTGTAGTAACTTCTTTTCGTTTGTAGTAGAGTAAAAATCGTTTGTAGTAACTCGTTTTCGTTTGTAGTAGAGTAAAAATCGTTTGTAGTAACTTGTTTTTGTTTGTAGTAGATCAAAAATCGTTTGTAGTAACTTGTTTTCGTTTGTAGTAGAGTAAAAATCGTTTGTAGTAACTCGTTTTCGTTTGTAGTAGAGTAAAAATCGTTTGTAGTAACTTGTTTTCGTTTGTAGTAGAGTAAAAATCGTTTGTAGTAACTTGTTTTCTTTTGTAGTTTAGTAAAATTTGTTTGTAGTAACTTGTTTTCGTCTGTAGAAGAATAAAAATCGTTTGTAGTAGCTTGTTTTCGTTTGTAGTAAGCGCTGCTAATTGAATTCTTCAGAAAAACCCAAAAAAATACGAGTTTTTCTAAACTTGGGGATAACATTTTATTTTATTTTTCATTTTTTTTTGGCATTACTACAAACGAAAATAGCTTCACTACAATCCATTCCTTACCGAAATCTTCAGATTAACCCAAAAAAAACAGGGTTTTTGTAAACTCGGGGATGACATTTTCTTTTATTTTTCATTTTTTTTTGGCTTTACTACAAACGAAAATAGCTTCACTACAATCCACTACTAACCGAAATCTTCTAAAAAACCCATAAAAAAACGAAATTTTCCAAAGTGGGGGGCTGACATTTTTTTTTATTTTTTTTTATTTTTTTGGCTTTACTACAAACAAAAATAGCTTCACTACAATCCACTACAAACCGAAGTCTTCCGAAAGCCTAAAAAAAAAATGAATTTTTCCAAAGTCGGGTGCCAAGTTCACACAGCTTCTTCGGCTCCCTTAAAACCCTCGCCTGGCGGCCCGGGTCTCAATGGCGCCTCAGCGGTAATCACCAACATTTCACACTTGTACCATAATGTACTATTATCACATTATCTTGCATCTGATAATCTGTAGATTACCTCCTATATCATACATTTATCACTTTAACGAATACAATTACACATACATAGGCAATTATACCTAAACACTTATTTACTATAGTAGGTAGATATATATAAGTAGATATGTTACCGGCAATACATTGCCCCAGTATTCTATACAATACCTAGCCAATGTTGAATGTAGGTATAGAACGTACCTAAAATGTTTAGGTAATGTATGAAATTAATTTATATTATACTTTACCTCGGTATTCTTTCCTAAGTATACCTACCGAATACGCAGCCGGTAATGTGTGTAAATAGAGCAACTTATAAGGGAGAGGGAGCTAGGTAGTCGAGCCCCGCTACGCGAGGCTCCCATTTCCGTCTGCAAGATTAAAAGTAACCTAACACGAAGGGATTGACGGGGCTTTGTTCGCTCGCTTTGCTCACTCATTGAAGCCCCGTCAACCCCTTCGAACCTAATCTGTCCGTGTCGGGGTGCCCATTGCAAGTTTCGCTTTTATTTTCGCTTCGCTTGCTCTTGGACTCTGATTAAATCTGTTATTATAAAATGGAACATAAAACTTTACACATTACCGGTGGACCAGCAGGTCCAGCAGATACTCTATATAATTCCTTGGAATTGTACTTATACATTACCTAGGTAACGTATGTAATGGACAATAATTAAATAGGAGGGGCAACTACCCACCCCCCCTAGGAACTCCCGAACGTAAAAGTAAATAATTGGGAAAAGAAAAAAAGCATTTTAAATCATTCATAAAAATAATTCGCGTCAAGCTAAACATCATTTAACTTTAAACTACGAGCATTCTTCCTAAGGGGATCATCTCGTACACCGTTCCTCTATGTATGACTTCCTTGCCTGCCCCTCCCTGGACAAAATCCTGGCTACGCCCTTGTGCCTAAGTATTGTAAAGAATACCTGAATTATACAGATTGCCGGTAACATATAGGTACCTGATAAGATCGCATTCACAATCATCATAATAGGTATTCATCAACGTACAGTTTATAACAAAGGATGATAAACACCTCTTGTCCATTTATATTTTCACCCAGGTGGCTTCAGTTGCATTGGAGATTTGGAAAAGGCTCAATGTGTTACTCGTTTTAATCACTACAAGCGCGGTGCACGTAGAGTCATAACGGAATCAAAATTATAAAAGTGCAAAATATTTTGTGTACATAAATGGAGTTCATGTTCTTAATAGTAGCTGGTGTGTTACTTGTAACAAATGTAGTATTTTTAGTTGGATCTTTAATATACACAATTAAGGCTGGTAAATACAAGGTAGGTGTTATTAATCCATAATTATTAATTTGTTTTTGTAGTCAAGCAAATGTATCTGTCCATTCAATACTCTATCTATCTCGTGAAAAAATGTTGATTTGAAATAATCGAATTTAATTGAGCACATAACTTCACATAAGTTATTTAATTTCGATTTGTCTTCCCTCGAATATACTTACAGGTGCTATAGCTAGGCACATCGTTCCATTATTTTATTTTTTTCTTCGTCATTTAATTTTAAAATTTTGTGTATAAATAACCAAATATTTTATATCATAATCATAATACATAATAATATTTTCCCACACTACTTTAAGGGCGCTCTCGGAATTTTGTCTCGTCTCTCGCTCGCACAGAACCATTTTTAAGAATGTTGAATGAAAAGATGAATTTTTGAAAAATCTAATCTGATACAGAACTACAAAATTATATAAATTTTACAGGTAAATAATTAAAACACATTTCTACTGTGATATCTAATAGACAAGGTTAAAAAACGATTACGATGTTTTTTTGAGACATGTTTATCTCATGTGTTTTTCATCATTAAATTGGAGTTCATAATATTATAATTAATATCATTTTGTAGTTCTGTATCAGATTACATTTTTCAAAAATGCATCTTTTCATTTAACTTTCTTAAATAATTATATGATTTTGTGCGAGCGAAAGAGGTGCCGAATGCGAGATACCTAAGATCCGGGAATTGGGACTTTTTATGATATAGTATTGCAAATCTCCAAGAATTTAAAAAAAAACCGGACAAGTGCGAGTATGCCTCGCGCCCTAAGGGTTCCGAAATATGATCATAGATGGCGCTACTGCATACTTCCAATGGCGCCATCTATGGGCAGCTGGCTCCACTTAAGGTCCGGTGACTGACGGCGGACAACAAAGTGATCCTATAAGGGCTCCGTTTTTCCTTTTGAGGTACGGAACCCTAAAAACGGCCAAGTGCGTGTCGGACGACGCACAGTGTAGGGTCCGTAGCAAGGAGTATTTCAGTTTTCCGACCACCGCGTCGGTTAGTATGAAATACTTACAAAGTTATTTTTGCGGTAGGTTAACTCAAAACTGAAAATAAAATAGAGAATCTTATTTCAGAAACTTATTTTGTTCAAACCATCAAAAGTGTTCACTAGGTGCAACAAATTGATTTTTTTTTTAATTTTTGGATAACGCGATTGGAAAGTTAGGGGCACACACCCACACATAATTAACGATTTTCGGAGCTCATTATCTCACCAAATACCTACTCACTTACATAAAAAGTCAATTTAAAATCTTTTTTATTTTTAAGCCCTCCGCGACCTCCTCACACACCCCGCGTGTCCCGCCTGGCCGTGTGCCCGGCTATCCGATCCAACGATACCTACCCCACATGAAGGAATGCGTAATGTTTTTTTATCCCTCACCCATTTCACATACCTATTTCATTTTCATGAAATGAGTGACACGGTCCCCAAATATTTTTTATATACATTTATGGCAGGTTAGACAGTGGAAATATTTAAAGGGGTCATTGTACATGAGTACGCGATTTCAGTGTTGGTCCTATAGTAAAAGTTGTTCATAATAATGATATTATGAGCAACTTTTACTATAGGACCAACACTGAAATCGCGAAAAAAAAATCTGCTGTTCCCATCATACATTTTGTTGAGTTATCTACTGTTCCATACATTTATGTTCACATAACTCAACAAAATGTATGAAACAGCAGATGTTTTTTTTATGTCTGTATAGTGTATACTATACGCCTTTATGAAGGTTCACAGAAATGACCTGCGAAGTTTCATACAAACTGTTGATTTTACGAGGGTGTGACAGATGGACAGACGGATAACGAAAATAGCTTTATTCCGAATCGATTGAGCCCTCGAACATATTTTAATTTATATGCACTTATACCCGACTTTTTCGTATTAAAATCTTGACTAGAATAAAGTCATGCAAGTTTTTAGTAGGTATTCATTTACTTACCTGTCTTACTCAAACAATTATTACGCATGAAATCAATACAGACAGGTATTATCAGCGCTGGATTTACAATAGGGGCACTCTTATTTATTCATATGCTCGGGACTAGTGCCCAGGGCGGCAAATTTTCAGGGGCTGCAAAATTTCGGAAGGTGAGAAAAAAAAATCTTCGCGTTATCAAAAATGCTTTTTTAATTTTCCAAAACATGAATTAAAAAAATGTCACTGTGCGTAATGTAATTTGTCGAAAATTCAAGACATTTATAAATTAATTTTATTTTTATGCAAAAAATTTTTCGCGTTATCAAAAATGCTTCTTTATTTTCCAAAACATGTAGGTATACTTAATTAAAAAAACCGGCCAAGTGCGAGTCGTACTCGCGCACCGAGGGTTCCGTATCATTTTTGGACGTATAAAGTGAAAAAAACCGAACCGCATAAGTAAGTTTATTTGTGAAGGAATTTTGATGATTTTGAAAAAACTGTACTAGTTAGGACGAGGACTCCCACGGACGAGGGTGACTCAGCCCCCAAAAACATCAGAATTTATTTATCGGTCTACAATCGGAGTAGGTAAACATCCACAATTTACTCAGAAAGTTTCCTGAGCATTAAATTTATATAATGCACGATCTCGATCTACGATTTTTATGCATTATTTTCTATTGTACCTAAGCAATAAATGCAATGTAATGTCCGGTCCGTGCATCACGTGTTTGCAGTTTATTGCCCTTAGAAAAAAAATCGAGTCTATTCAGTGAATGTCAACTAAAATATAAATTATAGTTAAGTAGGACAAGAAAACTTAATCAATGATTACCTACCTACCTTTTTATTTTGATTGATTACCGCCATTGCTTAATTTACCACCCGGTAGTATTTAATTTTTACAGATATTTAAGTATTAGGTAGGTACTTAGCGACTGAATATGTAAGTAATATAATTATTACTTAGCGAAAAATCTTATTTATAGGTGAGATTTTTCTGATCAATTAGGTACTAAGCAATTAGTTAAGAGGCGTATATAAGTAAAGGGGTAAAGTATCGCTAAAACAAAGACAAATTTTATGACACCTCATATGTTGAAATCCATCAAACTGTTTAGGCTACAGAGCGTGCCAAATAAATATATAAACACATAATTATGTATACGTACATACCTAAATACGTACTATACACGGACATACATAGTTACATACTCTCGAAAAATATGCCTCCTTTTGGGGCAGTCGGGTAAATAACTTGTCTTCTCTCTAGTTGATCTTTTTCTTCTTCTGTCGAGCCGATATTAGCTACACACAGTTCACGAATCACATCGTAGTAAAAAAAAAACCGGCCAAGTGCGAGACGTACTCGCGCACCGAGGGTTCCGTATCAGTTTTGGACGTATAAAGTTAAAAAACCAGACTGCAAAACTAAGTTTGTTTGTAAAAGATTTTTGATGATTTTGAAAAAACTGTACTAGTTAGGAACATCGTTTTATTTTTGGTGCCATATTTGGGTCAATTCCTATCAACTCTAATTATTTCAGATTTTTCACTCCGCAAACTTCGGAGATAAAGAGGGGGAATGGTATTTTTTCAGACATTTTTCATCATATGTCGAAAACTGTGAGACATAAAATTAAATAAAAATATATTTTGAAATGTGCAGATCAAGCCCTTTCATATGATATGTCACTTGACCTAGTAACCCCACTTTGAAATTTTGGACCCCCACTCCGGCCCCTTTTGCAATGAAAATGCAAACATTTTTTTAATTTTTTCATTTGGAATAAAATTGGACAAGCATTATTTATAACTATTCCAAATTTCAAGTCGATAGCATTAGTAGTTGCTGAAATAAGCAGGTGTGACAGACAGACAGACAGACAGACAGACAGACGAAGTCGCACCATAAGGGTTCCTTTTTTACCATTTTGGTACGGAACCCTAAAAATAGCCAAGCAGTAGTTTAATAGCTAGGCTGACTGCCAAGGGTGCGGCGGACGATCATAAAATAAATATCGCCACTCGAGCCTCTTTTCTCTAGCAAATTAATCACAATTAAAGTTTTAACTACAGTAATAATAAATTGTCCAACGGACACCTGCTGTGGCTTAATAAAAGCCTGGTGTAATGAATGATAAATAACACGTCGCCTAGGGGCGTTAGCCATCATCATAAAATAAAATAAACAGCTAACATTGCCAATCCATAACCAGCTTGCTTGCCCTTCCTCTTGATAAGACAAAGAGAAAATTATACCTGACAAAATATAATAGCACTGTATCTTTCTTCAAAATATTGTCTAGGCAGTTTCAGGCGCCACTTAATTTATTACTAATTTATTTGCTGCTATTTTATTTGACCATTCAATTTAGTATAGTAGACTTTATTTTTTGACACTATGTATAAATTCGTAAATATACTTACCGAATAGTTATAGGTATTAATATCTTGAATCATTGTTCGAAACATAGCAGCTAATGTAAGGTTTCAGGCTCAATTAAATCTGAAGTTTTTATTTGACACAGCGACACAGCAAACTTATGAAACTTATATTATCTAATTTTATCTTTTGTCTTTCAGGGTGATGCAAGACCATCGATTGCTTCCTCTGTTGTGGACCCCCGCATAAGTCTCCAGCCTCAGGTAGTTTTATACCAGGCTATCGTACGCATGAGTGGAAACCCTGTCCTCGATACCGAACATCAGCAACACCCGCAAGTCACAGAGAAATCTGCGTTATAATTTAAGACCTTTATTATGAAACTCTCGTCATAATAAATATGTAAGGCCCTAAAATTAAAATTATTTTATATAATAATACGCGACTATTGCTTGATTAGAGATTTAAAAAATGAAAGTGTGTTATCTCCGCGTACATATTAATTTCACCAACAATGGCCGAGTGGCTAACCCTTCAAAAATACACTTGGTTCAATCAGCGGCCAACAAAAGTTGGTCGCTATCATTTCGACATAATATCATTTTATAGAAGTTCACCTTCCCCAAACCAGTAACTACTTAAGTCGTCTATTAGTCCTACAACTATTAAAACTTTAAAACACCCTCCAGGAAGGGGCCCGTAGCTGCGGCGTAGCGTTCCTACTTGCTACGCGTAGCACTGCTACGCAACGGCATACTCATAACTTGACTCACTTTGAATAGTAATAATATTATTGTACCACAATTTGATCTATACAGCAATTTTGTCCAGTCATTGCAATAGATACATTTTTTGAATTAAGAATGTCTTAAAATTTTAATAAGCGGTATAAAAAACTATAAACAATGCAAACCTCAAAATAAATGCTATGATGTTAGCGTATAATCACTTTTTGCTACTTGAAAATTGTCTCAATGACCTTCAAGAATATTTTTTTGTGAATGTTGATTACATTGTTTGAAGATTTGCTTATTATTGCTAGTGTCGCGTCACGGCGGCGCGCACGTCCGTTGTAGTGGCGCGGCACGGTGTAGCTCTACACCGTGCCGCGCCACGCGCCACTCACAATCTTCAAACAATGTAATCAACATTCGCAACAAAATATTCTTGAAGGTCATTGAGACAATTTTCAAGTAGCAAAAAACCGGCCAAGTGCGAGTCGTACTCGCGCACCGAGGGTTCCGTATCAGTTTTGGACGTATAAAGTGAAAAAAACCAGACCGCATAACTAAGTTTGTTTGTCAAGGAATTTTGATGATTTTGAAAAAACTGTAATAGTTAGGAACATCGTTTTATTTTTGGTGCAATATTTGGGTCAATTCCTATCCACTTTAATTATTTTAGATTTTTCGCTCCGCAAACTTCGGAGATAACGGGTATTTTTTCAGAATGGTATTTTTCAGAAATTTTTCATCATATATCGAAAACTGTGAGACATAAAATAAAATGAAAATATATTTTGAAATGTGCAAATCAAGCCCTTTCATATGATATGTCACTTGACCTAGTAACCCCACTTTGAAATTTTGGACCCCCACTCCGGCCCCTTTTGCAATGAAAATGCAAATATTTTTTGACTTTTTTCATTTGCAATAAAGTTGGGCAAGCATTTTTTATAACTGTTCCAAATTTCAAGTCGATAGCTTTAGTAGTTGCTGAAATAAGCAGGTGTGACAGACAGACAGACAGACGAAGTCGCACCATGACCAGGGTTCCTATTTTACCGTTTTGGTACGGAACCCTAAAAAGTGATTATACGCTAACATCATAGCGTTTATTTTGAGGTTTGCATTGTTTATAGTTTTTTTTACTGCTTATTTGGCATATTCGTGTAATTTACAGGAATAAAAACGTTTGTGAAATGTTAAGGCTAAATAGGCTGACTAGATTTAAAGTCTACTGTTGAACATACAACCATAATGCAGCACCACCATAATATTAACGGGCAGATATGAGCTCAATACTTCTTTAAAGTCAAAAATTCTCCGTTACGTAATGCACTTTTTATTCATTCTTTTCTTCACCTTTTTTATAATCCATTTTCATCATTTAATTTTAAGAATAGGAACTAAACACAACTCAAATAAATGTAGGGCTAAAATGCAAATAGATAAATAAAAATATATGCGTTGGTAACGTCCCTGCCTAGTATCAGTTCAATTTGACGCGACTCAAAACGCTGATTTTATTTATCGAGAGCTCTTTAAACTATTATAAGCTCATTAAATAGCGGTATCTTATCAATAATAAGTAGGAATGAAATCTTCTAAGATAAGCATACAAATCAAAAATTTTAGTTAGTAAAAGATTACCTAGGTACAAAAAAAAAACCGGCCAAGTGCGAGTCGTACTCGCGCACCGAGGGTTCCGTATCATTTTTGGACGTATAAAGTGAAAAATCCTGACCGCATAACTAAGTTTGTTTGTGAAGGAATTTTGATGATTTTGAAAAAACTGTACTAGTTAGGAACATCGTTGTATTTTTGGTGCCATATTTGGGTCAATTCCTATCAACTCTAATTATTTCAGATTTTTCGCCCCGCAAACTTCGGAGAAAAGGGGGGGGGGGAATGGTATTTTTATGGACATTTTTCATCATATGTCAAAAACTGTGAGACATAAAATAAAATAAAAATATATTTTGAAATGTGCAGATCAAGCCCTTTCATATGATATGTCACTTGACCTAGTAACCCCACTTTAAAATTTCGGACCCCCACTCCGGCCCCTTTTGCAATGAAAATAAAAATATTTTTGGACTTTTTTCATTTGCAATAAAGTTGAACAAGCATTCTTTATAACTGTTCCAAATTTCAAGTCGATAGCATAAGTAGTTGCTGAAATAAGCAGGTGTGACAGACAGACAGACAGACAGACAGACAGACGAAGTCGCACCATAAGGGTTCCTTTTTTACCATTTTGGTACGGAACCCTAAAAATGGTCAGACAACATTTATTTACCTCAAGTCAATCACAGCTCCAATTTTATAACAAAATACCATGCTTTTTTAGTTCTTTGAAAAAGTACTTCGTTCAGCCGGGAATCCATCCCGATCTTTTTTGCAAAAGTAGACATAATATCTAATAATTTTGTACAAAGGAATACCTACGTGCAAGCGTTGTGAAATGCACCTCGCGCAATCCAACTTATTACTTTATTGAATAAGGTATCTATATATTCTATTCTGAGCCAAAATATTCTAAAAAGTGCATCTACTCGCAGCAAAAAATGAGTTGTCTTATTATGCAGCCGCAATTTTGTCTGCTGATTAGGTACTTCAACGGGTTCCATAGTCAGGTGTCACCGATCAAGACTTGCGGTAGCGAGTCACACAAAATAAACATAAAATATATTCTCAAACTTCGTGTTAACTAGGTACATTCCTCCCAAAACGTTTGTAGGTAAGTCAAACTGTATTTTAGCTTATACGTAAATTAGGAATAGTAGCAGTCACAGACATAACTGATGCTGCTAGACTTATACCTAGGTACTATCTCTTCATGTTACACTGATATTATACCACATTTTGTCACTATAAAAATATCTTGTTTATTTGTTCATCCATTTCCGAGTTTATTATAGTTGTTTCCGCAAACCTTCACGAAGCGACAACCCGAAGGAATGTTAATGTCCGCTAAGAGGATATTCAGTAGTCGCTACTTTTTGTCATTGAACCATAAAGTGCATGGAAATTACATGTGAATATTAGGCCAAGACTGCCGGTAGATATTTTTAACCAAAATTAAGTAGTTCGTGTAGGTAGGTAAAGGACAATACCAAAATGTTAGGAGCATTGTTGCCATTTAGTTTTTCGCGGCCATTCTTGAAACCGTGGAGTTCAAAAAAAGTAATTACTTCAAAATGGTTTCGGATTTCGCCTTGAAGTCCCATGTTAAAGAACTGAGGCTGTGTCCCCAATAGGCAAACTGTGAGCGGCCGACTGAGTTTGCGGCATATCGGTTTAGTACTTACTACTATATACTACTCCCATAATTTGAAATGGAGTGTCGACAGTTTGCTAGTTTGCGCTAAGTTTGCTACTGCAATTTGTTAGCGCAAACTCAGTCAGCCGCTCACAGTTTGCCTATTGGGGACACAACCTTACTGTATAAACAGATATAAATCTAAGTTTGGACTAATTTCTAACGTAGGTAATATTTTTGTTTGTTATATTTTGCAACTAATTGGTCGCTACAAAAAAATGGCACCAATTTTGTTAATTGTATTTTGTCAACCTTGAACGTGAATCAAAATGGTAAGTTTAAGCCGACAGTTTGAAAAAAAAAGTGTTTTTATTACTAAGCAGAATAAACTTATTTACCTATTATTAAAATCATACAAATATGTAGTACCTACCTACCTAACTGGCGTGATGCCATGATTTTGCAATAACAATAGCTGAGTTATACAGCTGTTTAAACCGTAACTGTTGATGTAGATAGGTAGGTACCTACCTTTTAGACATAGATCAATAATATAATATATAATAAGTAATTACGGATCCGGACAATAGAAGAATTACGGAGCCACGACACGGTATCACGCAATCTGACACAGGAAGGGATGTCGATTTTAGCTATCTAACAGGTAGACTGAGGCAGTAAAAGAAACGTTACCCACATCTATCTTATAATATCTGCCATTCACATCGAAATGGTCATTACCATTTCTCCACACCACCCCTCAAGACCCGCTTAGTAGGGTAGGGTGGAGTTTAAAGGTCCGCGGGTAAAAAGGTCCACCATATCTATTTCTGTAACTAACAGTCCCTTAGACAATCGAATGATTGGAGTAAGAAGGGGTTGCGAGAGGGGCGCATATGCTGCCCCGCGCAGTGATCTATCGAGCGCCGATGGGACAGTACGCGCACGCGGTGCGAAAAATTCACGTAAGTAATATTTTGCATATAGTTTATTTATGGTTTCATAGGTTGTATTTGTAACAGTACGAAGTTAAACTTATCTTAATAATTACTTTGTGATGTCTAGTTTACACTGAGCGCTATAGTTTCTTTGATGCACCATTATTTATTTCTTTATAACCTAAAAGTCATTTCAACCTACCATTGGGGTTAAAAGGTCCACATGCGATTGCTCTGGACCTTTGTGCCCCACAGTGGACCTTTTAACCCCATATAGTAGATGAATTGATTTTATTCATTACTTTCAGAATGCGCAATTACAAAAGAAAAACTGAGTGAGGTACAAAATCGGTGGAGTTGATGAAGCGTGCGGCAGAGTTAGTTTTAAAGGAAAAAAAATCGGTGAGACAAGTTTGTCGTGACTATGAAATCAGCAAGAAGAATATTATATTGTTTTTGGATTCTGGTTTTATTAGATTTGCTAGATATTGATTTAGTTTTTGAGATATCTCATTTTATAAAGATCTTTTAGGTTTGGAACCAAAAAAACTTGAACTTATAGACTCTGTTATTAAGACTGACATGCTGTGCCATAGGTTAAAGCTTAGTAATTAAATGTGATTGTACTAGATATTTGTTATTTCGTAAATAACTATAAAGATACTTTAATTTTGCAACAATTCGTTTTATTTCCTTACTTTAATTAACCATTTAAACGTATTGGTCCTTTTTTCCCCACCACTGGTACTTTTTACCCCACCTGCGGGGCATAAAGGACCTTTCGGACTGGAGTTCTATATCGACATTTTCTGATGTATGGACATACTCTGGTAATGTTTTACTGTTATTAACTTGTAGAGGAAGAATTACGCTAGACAATGGTATTTAAGTTTATTTCAAAAACTTAATACGTAAATAGTTATGGGGCAATATACGTAAAATGGACCTTATAGCCCCGCCCTACCCTACGATTAGGTATTGGTGAAGAAATTAATCCATAATACGATTACAAAATGTTTGCAGTAAAAACTATAATTTTGATTTTATTTTATAATAAACAAGTTTAAACGGATTAAATAGCGTATATTACAGATTTTTACAAGTTTTCCTGACGTTTCGAACACTTTGCAGCGTTCGTGGTCGCAGGACGACTGAGGTGGTAGGCGTCATGACAGCTAATTTATAGAAAAATTATTCTCGATCTACCCGCACAAGATTTATTTTCAATCGATATTATTCGAATCGTACTTACGTTTTTTACGTTTTTAGTAACGAATATTTGATTAAAAAAAAACACAAACTAAAAGGTAGATAGTTAGTTATCTTTAAAATGGTGAAGGTTTCGTAAAAATAAGCCTAATAGTTTTTATGGCCACTTTTCGTGGCCAGGTAAGCATTGTAGCTTCGGCTTACCTCTTACAAAAATTGACCCTTCGCCACTGCACACCAGCCTAACGAAAAACTGACAACTACCTTACAAGATTACGTTAGGTACCTACATAGCTGCCGGCCGGCCTAGCATGACCATGACATGACCATAGAAACGGGGTTTGTCTACAGAAGAATAGACAAAGTGATAGATTGTCGAAAGATTTCTACCGTTTTATGCATACAATGAAGAGAAGAAATGTCTCTATTTTTCAGTAGACAGAATTTTGATAAACCATAGCACGGGTCGCCGCGTGCACGGGCAGACGAGATACCTAACGATTTGATAGAAAGAACTTTGTCTATTCTTTGGTAGAATAGAGATAAAATTGGTCATGCTAAGCGTGTTAATGTTTGGAAACGTGTTGACAACGATGAAAACTAAAGACGCTTCTGTTAAACTTGTGAGTCATCGCCTGTCATCGCACGGCAGCCGTGAGGTTGACGCTGACTTCGATAAAAAAATCAACACAAACGCTCAGATGTCGTAAGTACTTCTCGTGCAGTTTTGGTTGAACACCGTAAGGCGACTCACGACTACGTGTAGTTTTAATTTCAAACAATAAACGACAAAGTGATCATGAGCTACGCATTTATAATAGTGGTGTCTGTAGCGATTACAGTGAAATTATTATTTTTGAGTTTCTCGCTGTATTTCACTATGAAAAACAAAGAAATTGATTTAACTCAGGTGAGTGTCGCTTGATCAATTTAGAAATCACAATGCGGGCGTTTCTTGTCGTTGTTATGTCTTTGAACCTTGTGTTTGGATCATACCTACTCGTAAACCGAGTTTCGTAACCCGTTTTTGGCATATCTCGTATCTATGAATAATAATAAACAACTTAGCTTTCTAACATAGTTTTCTAAGCTAGCTAGCTAGTAGGTAGATATAATTATTTAAACACCAGTGTAAACCAAATGAATGGAAACATAATTTAATAGATCCACATAAATGTTACACCTACATCACTGCTTTTGTTGAAGGTAATAGTTTAGTAAGTGAAGTAGTTAGGTACTTGACGCCTTCACCTACAAAAATAGTTATTGTTCACTAACAATTCACCGCTTATCGAAATCATACCTCTATATTTTATTTGAAATGCAAGGTCGAATCCGGATCGTACTACATATTATAATATCTGGTTTTGGTTACGGTAGGTAGGTATACCTACATTCTTGTATTTTTGTTAGTGGTTTAATTTACGAATCCATACCTATATAGGTAGGTACTTAGTATAGTAGTAGGTAGGTACCTATTTCATTGTATGCAGAAGAATTAGGAATGGCCGTTTGTATAGGTGCCTACCTAAGTTTTTAGGGTTCCGTAGTAAAACTAGAAACCCTTATAGTTTCGTCATGTCCATCTGTTTGTCCGTCTGTCACACCCTCGTCAAATCTACAGTTCATAACCAATTTGTATGAAACTTCGTAGGTAGGCAGATAGATGTCTTTTTTATGCCGCCATAAAGGCCTATAGTGAAATTACGCAAAATAAAATAATAAGCCCCCTTATATGAAACTGAGGGATGAAAATAGTTATTTGGTGTACAAGTGCAAAGTTGCTTTTTAACCGCGTGCTCAATTTTGATGACCGAGCAAGCGAAGCATTCTAAAATTAAATCACGAGTGCGAGTGATTCAAAAATTAGAATCCTGAGCATTGGCGAGGGAATCAAAAGAGCACGAGGTGAAAAATCTTTGCACTCGAGTGCAACACGTAACTTTCCATCCCACCTCAGCGAGGAAAAAAGGTTGTAATACCTATTATAAATTCGGCACCATGGAGGTAGAAGTAAATAGGTTTAATGATGTTTTGAACTCACAAACTTAATGCACACGATGTTCTAAATTTAATTTACTTTATCCTCTAGAGAATAAAAACGGCTTTTGCACTCAGATATCGAAGAGAATTTACTTTAACCTCTAGCGGATAAAAACGGCTTTTGCACTCAGATATCGAAGAGCAAAAATACTCTTTCCGAGATGGTGGGATGAAAAAAATATTTTCGCGCACCCCTTCATGTGAGATATTGTTGGATAGGTCTTTGAAAATAACATAAAAGGTTAGGTATATGTAACTTTTTTATTTAAGTGCATATTCAGTGAATTAGAATTTGGAATTTGTACGTTCACCGCTTCACCTAATGCTCTACCTACCGAATAATTTAGTGTCAATTTAGATAAGTATACTTAGTTATTTTTTTTAGTTCCGCGGTGTTAACCAAGTTTCGTTGCTGACTGTATGATCGTAAAGCACATTGCGCAGCACACTATATAGAAAATAAGTACCTACCTACTGTATCGTATTACCAAAAACGAACATGTATACTTACCTATGTCCCTATTATGTATCCGTATTCATTACACAGTAGCTTGAATTTGCAATTGATAAAATTCTTTGTAACTTTGCATATTATGTAATTAGGTGCCTACCTAAGAAAAGTATACAGGCAGGCGCGGTCGCAGCCGACGATTTTTGGGGGGGTCATGCCGATCAATGCCGACGTGCTGTACCGTGAATTACCATGTTTGGCGGATTTTTGTGCGATTTTGGGGGGGTCATGTCCCGCACGAGCCCCCCCTCGGACCGCGCCTGGCCCTTGGGCACTGTAAAAAATGCCGCCCCATTAGGTAGGGGAAAGGTGTACAAAATGATCCCTCTAAGGGAAAATGTATGCTCTAGCCAAAATATTAAAGTTATCTGTAATGTTAAAGTAGTTTTGGCTCAAGTTCCGTACCTCAAATGAAAAACCCTTATAGGATCAATTTGTTGTCCGCCGTCAGTCACCGGACTATAAGTGGAGCCATCTGCTCATAGATGGCGCCATTGGAAGTATATAGTAGCGCCATCTATGATTGATCATATTTCGGAACCCTTAGGGCGCGAGGCATACTCGCACTTGTCCGGTTTTTTTTAAGTGATGTCATATTGGCGTACCCTTTTTTTAACATTAAGTATATGTATTTTCTAAGTAATTTAACGTTTCTTGAAAGTTTACTAAAGGATCATTTTGTACACCTAGGTGTCCAAAATGATCCCCAGGGATGAGGGAAGGATTACTTTAATAAGTTACTAAAATACTAACTGCCACATGGAGGGAAAGTACCTACTTTAAATATTGTAGATAGGAAGTTCCTGTATTTTTATGATGCCGATTGAAAGGGTTATTATAAGCATTATTTTTTTGTAAAGAAAATAGTATCTTAAATTATCATGGTTAAATTTTACATTTAAGTTTAGGAATAATTAATAAGGATAACTTTTCGTTTCGATTTTCATAGATAGCTTTATTTAGTAATAAGAACTTTATTACACTGTTTTCCTTAAAATAACATGATAAATGCAATAAAATACTATTTGAATGCATCTTTGCTGTGGGCTAGACAGTAGGCGAGTTTGAAAAAAAAAAAAATTTTACGGTGTTCCTATAATTTAGGATACCACGTTACTTAGAAGGAATTAATGCTTACTATTAACCCTTCCGATTGTTATCATAAAAATACCTTAGAAGGAATTAATGCTTACTAATAACCCTTCCGATTGGTATCATAAAAATACAGGTGATCATTTTTAGGGTTCCGTACCAAAATGGTAAAAAAGGAACCCTTATGGTGCGACTTCGTCTGTCTGTCTGTCTGTCTGTCACACCTGCTTATTTCAGCAACTACTTATGCTATCGACTTGAAATTTGGAATAGTTATAAAGAATGCTTGTTCAACTTTATTGCAAATGAAAAAAGTCCAAAAATATTTTTATTTTCATTGCAAAAGGGGCCGGAGTGGGGGTCCAAAATTTTAAAGTGGCGTTACTAGGTCAAGTGACATCATATGAAAGGACTTGATCTGCACATTTCAAAATGTATTTTCATTTTATTTTATGTCTCACAGTTTTCGACATAATATGATGAAAAATTTCCAAAAAAATACCATTCCCCCCCCCCCCTTATCTCCGAAGTTTGCGGGGCGAAAAATCTGAAATAATTAGGGTTGATAGGAATTGACCCAAATATGGCACCAAAAATAAAACGATGTTCCTAACTAGTACAGTTTTTTCAAAATCATCAAAATTCCTTCACAAACAAACTTAGTTATGCGGTCCGGATTTTTTCACTTTATACGTCAAAATATGATACGGAACCCTCGGTGCGCGAGTACGACTCGCACTTGGCCGGTTTTTTTTTACATTTGGTTGGTTCAATTCCCAGATGAAGCATGCAACTTTTTAATATAAAATAAAAAAAAAAAAAAAAAAAATCTTTGAATGCAGTTTTACTTAATTTTAAAAATAAAGTGAAGTTTCCATGAAGCAAAACTTCCTATCTGAAATATTTAAGTACGTTCCCTCCATGTGGCATAGCCGTGGCACATCCTGTATATCTTTTTTTTGTCTATACTTCTATACTAATATTATAAAGAGGAAATATTTGATTTTTTGTTTGTTTGCATTGAATAGGCTCCAAAACTACTGCACCGATTTAAACAATTCTTACACCAGTAGAAAGTTACATTAGCACTGAGTAACATAGGCTACTTTTTATCCCGAAAAAATGCGCAGTTCCCACGGGTCTCGAAGTCGCGGGCAAAGTGCTCGTATTCAATAATCAGGGTGGCATTTTCTTAATAGAAAAAGCCCTGTAAATAAATAAATGATTTAAAAAAAAGTATGACATCCAGGACCGACTGTTCTCCGAGGCACGGAGTGATCTCGATGTGTAAAGAACGGTCACCCATCCAAAGACTGACCGCGGCAAGCGCAGCTTAACCTCACAGATCGATCGATCAACGCAGCTGTTATTTAGCCACGAGCCCCTCATTCTTCGTGTATATACCTAGGTAGCGGCGTGAAAGATGATCACAAACGCCACCTGCGCATTAGCTGGTTTTTCGGTCTCTGGCGGAATGAAGAAGACGGGGGGCGCCGAGACTGCACGGGATTGGTTCGTCAGTCGATGCTCGTCGTCTATTGTACTAGTCTCTATTACGTATTGTCAACTTAAAACTTTTTGCAAACATTTGTCACCACAGTGTGCTGCCGGCCTAGCATGACCACGATAGAAACGGGTTTTGTCTACATAGAAATAGACAAAGTGACAGATTGTAGAAACATTTCTACGTTTTATGAATGAAATCTGTCACTTTGTCTATTTCTATGTAGACAAAAGCCGTTTCTATCGTGGTCATGCTAGGCCGGCTGGTAGACGACAAACAAAATGGACGAAGATTAGACGAAGATTAATAGTATTTAAGTGCTTGTAATTATTTATTACATGTGCAAAATTTACCAAAATGTCCGAGAAGGCGCGAATCGAGTCGAGCAACTGAACTTTGTGCAAGTGTGGCAGGCTACGCAAACATTTGAACACATTCCAACTTTGAACGCTTTGATGTTCGCTAAAAAACCGATACCGCATGGCAAATTGCAAATCTTTGTTCAAACTTTAAACACAATAAAAGTCCCGTGCCACACATTACAATCAAAGAAGTGTTCAAATATTTGAAGCTGTATCTGGAGCCGGCTTTAGACTTAGAGAAGGACATAGGCTACATTTCATCCTGAAGAATTTATTATCAAAAGATAAACGCGAATTTCACGTCTAAGCGCCATCGCCATGTGAAATAGAGTACGGGTGACAACTCTAATTCTAACTCCCATATTCTGTTGTTTCTTTAAAACATCCTCTACTGGACGATTCATCATTTAAAAACAAAATCGAACGATTGTGGTGTACTGAAGTTACGCCGAGGTCGAGTAGGTTTTCAAAGACGAGTTTAGACGACTAACAATATAGTTACCCTGAAAATGGAACCAGAAAAAACCTTTACCTACCTTAACGTTTACGTTGATACCATAAAATAACTTGCATAACTTTTGCTTACAGATAAATACCCAGACTAAGGCAAGAAACAAGTCCATGCTCATATCTTGGAAGGAAATCCCGCGGATCATCCTACCGCGATCGATGTACTGCCCCAATGCGAACACTAAAGACTTTTCCAGTAAATCTTGAATAAGAAACACTACCTACCTACTATTTTAGATAATAAAGAATTTCTGATATTTATTAACTGTGATGGCATTAAAGAAAACATATTTTTGTGATTGTTCCTATTCCCCTGTCTAATTTTATTTCAAATTAAAATATAAACATGTTTATGATTACAAAATATAGGTACGTCTTATTATACATATCCACAATTATGTACATAATATACTATATGTGTATTTCATTTATTAATTCTATTTACAACTTCCGACTACCACCAGAAAGTTTATGTCTCTCACGTGGGTCGCCCATTGCACAGTTTTTTTCTGTAGGTCAAGCTTTAAATTTCGTTTTTTGTATTCTAAAGCTGTCCTGACAATTAATCTATTAAATTTATGGACATGTGGATGATTAAGATACTCCTCCACTTCCATCCACTTGCAATCGTTTACTTCTCTTTGAGATGGTGTAATTTTAACCGACATAGCCTTCATCATAACAATTATGTAAATGTCAGAATTTTCAAACATCATGTTGTGTGTGTGCCGAAATGTGACGAGGGATTCAAATGCGGCGTCAACTCCGGTCTCCTCTTTCACCTCTCTCACAGCAGCATCGATAATATCTTCACCTGCAAATTATGAAAGAAAAAGCTTATTATTATCTTTCACCCTACAAAGAGCTAATTACCCGTTGAATTCAACAGTCTCTCCTTTTTTAGGGTTCCGTACCTCAAAAGGAAAAACGGAACCCTTATCACTTTGTTGTCCGCCGTCAGTCACCGAACTATAAGTGGAGCCATCTGCTCATACATGGCGCCATTGGAAGTATGCAGTAGCGCCATCTATTATCATATGTCGGAACCCTTAGGGCGCGAGGCATACTCGCACTTGTCCGGCTTTTTTATTATTTACGCGGGAAATCTATTATGACGCAATATTTTTATAACACAATGGATGCTTATTGAACAATGGATGGTATAAGTAATGATGTCACTTTTGAGATAATGTCATACCAACATTTTTATGAGTTTTCTAGCATCCGCTTGCGGCGTTGTCTGGGTTTTTGGGATAAAAAGTAGCCTTCAGTGGCGAAGGTCCCTACAATACGATTCCTACCGGCTTCCCTTTGAAAAATAGCACAGGCATTCTCACAAACTTTCGCATTTATGATATTAGTAGGATAGGATGACTAATAACTTTGTTGATTACTTATCCTTACATATTATAAAACAAAGTCCCCCCCGCCGCGTCTGTCTGAACGTGATAAACTCAAAACCTATTGAACAGATTTTCATACGGTTTTCACTGACGGAAAGACAGATTCCCGAGGAAGGTTTGTGTATACATGTAATACCGCTGTTTGCGCGTGCGCTGCCTAAGCCATTTGATATACAGGGTGTAATTTTAATCAGTCAAAATGCGAAAAGAAGTAATTGAATTCATCTTTATGAAAAACTTTTACTATGGGACCAACCGTGAAATCGCTAAAGAAAAATCAGCTGTTCCATACATTTATGTTCATTTAAGTAACTAAACAAAATGTATGGAGCAACAGATTTTTTTTTCGCGATTTCAGGCTTATAGTAAAAGTTGTTCATAATGATATAACATGAGCTTCTCAAAAGTTAGGTACCTCTCTCAACATAGCCTCCAGGCAGCTTCCAGTGGGGATACTCATAGTGTTTTTCTGATATAGCCAGCAGGTGGTTCTTATCATTGAACACCATGGCGCCAACTCCAAGGTTTGTATGAGCAGCTGGAGGGAGGTTCGGCTCTGAGTCCCCAGGCAGCCATTTATACATCATCACAAAGTCATCTCTTGCGTGATGGAAATTAAAGCCTTTCTAAGAACAGCAAGCCTTTATTAAAAATAATAATAAATGGGTAAACAACTTTAGTCAATAATGTTAAGAACTATGTAGATCTTAGTTGATGAATTACTTACTTGTGCTAAAATAGGTACACAGAATGCATCATTTATGTTCACCTTAAACCATATACATCTGTTTCCTTGAGCTTCCCAGTTAGACAATGATTCTGAAACACAAAAATATGCCAATTCTGAAACACCAAAATATGCCAAATACCTATAAGTCCTATAACCTTATAATTTTTTGAAGTCCATTAGAAAACTTTAAATTAAACCTAACTTGTTTTTAGGGTACCTGACCTCAAAAGGAAAAATGGAACCCTTATAAGATCACTTTGTTGTCCGTCTGTTGTGTTAAGCGCCATATATGAGAATATAGCTTGCTACTGCTGGTTGATGCTGTTCAACTATATTCTCATAGATGGCGCTATTGTGCCATCATGTTTTTATACATCTGAGGAAGGTACGGAAGCCTCAGTGCGCGAGTCCGACTCGCACTTGGCCAGTTTTTTTATATTATTAGATTAGAATAACAATAATTTATACACTTTTGTGTGCACATCAATTATTATTTATTATAAAGATTGTTATCATGGCCAATGGCCTAAAAGCTAAGAGCCTCAAACTAAGAGCATCTGAGGCTCATGTTGGGATGTATGCTGTATTACTAAGTGACCCTCTGGGTAATTATTATCTTAGAATTAAAAGGTTTTTTACTTTTTACCTGTCTAAACTAGTCATTTGTGATTAACCCACTACATTACACATGGATTTCTTAATAGGTTTCATTTTCATCATTTGAGGCCTGTTATGCCTGAATTTGATACCTAGTCAAATATGAATGCCTTTTTTTAACTTTGGACTGTCAGTCCTTTAAAAGGTGCCATCAAACGAGCCGTGTCGCCGCCGACAAAGGCCGCTGCCGAAGACAAAAGGCGCCGCCGTCGAAGGTGCCGCCTTTGAAATGCGACACTAATTGAGCAAATGGAATAGTAAACAACTTAATTAATCTACCAACAGTAGGTATGTGTAAATTTTATTAAGTTAATTACTTTACAATGTGGCAAAAAGGTCATTCCTATTTTTATTTTGATAGCCTAAAAACTTCTTACCTTCAAGAAATAGGCACCTACATACAAATGGTATTGTTACCTAATTTTTTACTAAATGATTTTAAGTAGGTACCAACCTTCAAGGTTTTGAGAAAATTTTTCCTCATTGAATTCCTCTTTTCTGGAGTCAATAGTGATGCCATTGTATCTATCTTTAGCCCCTCTAAATACTGCGCTGGAGCGTTCAGTAGAGTATGCACAAACAGGAAATCTTCTGAAACCACATAAACAAAGTTTGGGATGATAAAATTAAAGCATAAATAAATAATAGTTTTAATATTAATTCCTACTATCCTACTAATATTATAAACGTGAAAGTTTGTGAGGATGTAAAGATGTATGGCTGTTTGTTACTCTTTCACGCAAAAACTACTCAATGGATTTTGATGAAATTTTCCAGTAATATCCTACTTCCTACTAATATTATAAATGTGAAAGTTTGTGAGGATGGATGTATGTATGTATGGATGTTTGTTACTCTTTCACGCAAAAACTACAGAACGGATTTTGACGAAACTTTACAGTAATATAGCATAAACATCAGAATAAAACATAGGCTACTTTTTATCCCAAAAACGCGGGCGAAGCCGCGGGCGGAAGCTAGTAATAAATAATTTAAATAATAATTTTAATATATTAAATAATAGTTTAAATAAGCTGTTGTACATGCCTGAAATACAGTCAAATGTAAATAAACGTAAACAATGAAACAGTAAAACCTGAGGGGATCGTACAATATTCAGTATTGAAATAGGTTATGTTTACCTACCCCCGGAATATGCTTTTCTGATATTGGCGTTTACAAAAAAATAATAATTTAGACATAATAAATTATTATAAGCATTATTAACAACCGTAGAAAGTAGAAAAATATAATCCCAAGTTCTGTTAGACTTCACTTCCAAAGAGTAGAACAGTGTTGCCAACTCCAAAAAATCGAAGTCGCTAGACTCATTGTCAAAACCGATTCTACTAGGGACGGATCCAGGATTTATTCTGGGAGGGACTTATAAGGTCAGTGGTGGTCTGAAAGGGGGAGGAGGAGTGAAAACAAAACAATAATTTGTAGGTAAATAATTCTAATAGCATTAAATATCACATATTTTAATGCGATAAGATTGATTTTCATTAGACGTTTTATCAAAAATTGAAATAAACTATGATTTTATTATAAGAAAACAAATAAAATTGTACTTAGCGATGTTACAAAACATTTCATTAATAAGATTTTAGCTCTTATTATTATTTTTGCACGGAACAATACGGCTTATAAAAATGAAAATAAAAATAAATTGATTACAACTATTACAACTTAACTCCAAAAAGCCTGTCTCCAAAAGTCGTCAGATAAGTCGCTAAATATTTTTTGTCGTTAAACCTTTTTTTTTGTCGCTAAGACATATGCAAAAGTCGTCATTTCTAGCGACAAAGTCGCTAAATTGGCAACACTGGAGTAGAATAATATAATTATATCACTTCACTTCTTGAGTTCTAGATTGTATACCTAGGTAGGTACTCTTTGGTATGTACCTATAGGCTGTTTGTGCACTACACGTTTAAGGGTCGCGTCCATTAGAGAGCCGAGTCGAGTCGCGTCGAATCGAATTAATTCGCCTGCTATACATTTACTATGAGAGTGCGTCCACTACAGCGCGCCGAATCGAATCTCCCGGGCGCATCGGTCGTGAGGCGAATTTCTTCGCCAGCGCGTTTCGACTCGACTCGGCGCGTCTCAGTGGACGCGGGGTAGCGAAATCGCTTCAACGCGTCTACGTTTTAAACCGTACATTTTTTCGTAGGTTTTCGTTATAACATAATTATAGGAGGAAATTGCGGGATTAATTAATTCAACTCGTATTTTATTTAATATCATAAAGCATAGGTACAGTTTTACAACTAAGTAGACCGTACAAAAAAATAAATACCTAATTATTATACCTACCTAAATATGTATAACCATAAAAAACCATTTTATTACTTTTTTGAATTTGAGTGCGTACGGAATATATAAATAAGACGAAAGGATGACATTAGTGTCCTTTCCAGAAAACAACTGCAGATTTGAGGTTTGAAACTAAAAACTGAGATGTCTTGTGAACAAAATTGTAAATGTAAATCTACATATAATTCTAAATGTTAACACTCCATTACACGCGCCTCTGATAGTTACATGATTACACGCGCGGGGCACTGGCGTGCCCCAAAGTAATTGAAAGATTTTGTGTTATTAGGATAGAAATAAAAAATATATGTATTATTTATAGAATCAGTATTTATTGACACTTATAACAAAAACAAAAGTTAAGCCTTATTTTAATTATAACCAGAAAATAATAAAAAACTTGTTTCATAAAACTATAAAAAATCAACGTAGGAACTCAACATTTGAGATTCTAGCCAAAATTAGGTGACCTATCGAGGTCATTTAGACTTAGTATATAATATTGGATTATAACTTTGTAAATATGTTAATGAATAGCATCTTTATCTAGTGGGTGATTCTCGCGGGTTCGATATTGATATCAAATTCGATATATATTGCAACAACTGTCAAAATCCCTACCATTTTGACATTTGTTGGAATATATATCGAATTCGATATCAATATATCACCCGCGAGAAATTCCATTTCTACTAACTCTCGCTCATTCCCCCATGATAAAAGTCTTATTCAAATTCATCAATGTTAATAATATTAAGTTATAATTACTTTATATTTTTATAGTACTTTATATTATTTATTTATCTATTTTATGCCTTTTCCGCATGATTTTTTATCTATTCATTTATATCCCCTCCATCTTCCATTGTTATATGTTTTAACATCTGTGGCGTTTTATATGTGTCAACTAACACTCTGTTTTGTCCTTTTTCAGCATGGTCAATTGATTTCATCTCTACAAACACTGATTGATCGGCCTTAATATATGAATATTTCATTTTTTAAACCGACCACTGTCATTTCCTACCTTGATGCTGGCAAAGTCATCGTCAACAACGATGGAGCCATAACTAGAAAAACTGAACTGAACTGAACACCCGCGAGAATCACCCCCCTGAACTTTCCGACGACAATGACACTCTATTTGTATGTAGGGCTGCTGAGATTGATGGTAGCTGTTCCTGCTCATCATGTTCCTCTTCTGACTGTGGTTTTTCTATGCAGAGATCCTCCTCATCCTCACTAAGCAGCACAGGCCTTCTATACCCCTATTTTCTTCCTCATCGAATTCCTGGAGCCAGTCAGTTGCTTGATGTTCTGTACCAGCCATTTTAATATATAAGTACCTAAAATGAGCAAAATATAAATGTTTTTACAACATAATAAACGTAAATAATGTTCGCGTACAATTTCATACAATAATATAAAAAATTAATACAGAATTAATTAAAAATTTATAATACAATAGCCAAAACTGCTTACCTCGGTCATACGTCGAATAGTCACGTCATCGTGCGCACGGGGCACAGGCGTGCCCCAGAACGACTAAAATGTTTACCCAGAACGCCTCCATGTGCTGATGCCGATGACGTGACACTGACGAACGCTCAAGGACATTAGCAACAGCTATTAAAGGTGGCTAGATTCTAAGTCGATTAATTAGTAATAATGAGCAAAAATTTATGGCTGGGGCACGCCTGTGCCCCGCGCGTGTAACGGAGTGTTAAAACTGTAGAGTTGGTAACACTGCACGAGCACGACCTACCTACTTTGACGGCGATTCGCCTCGACCTCGATCGTTCTGCACGCCTATTGGCTAAAAATCCGTAAAAAACCGAATACGAATTGAAAACGTCTGTAGTGCACAAACAGCCATACGGCCACGGATACACGAACTCCAGTAATCTTCCTCTCAATGGACTGACTGATTGCAAGTGTCATTTCAATGTTTGACTTTGACGTTTAACTAATTTACCTATTTGATTGAATGAATAGGTAGGTACCTAGGTACCTACTTACTATTAAATTCAATTTATTCAATTTTATCCAACCACGGCAACCACAACCATCAATATCAATATCATTCCATTCGCAATTCCGCATTATATTATCATTAATTTTGATAAGAGCAGTATGTGCTATTTTAACAGAATATGGACTATTACCTGTTTTGAGATAATATACTGCCTGTCTTTATTATGCTGATAATAGATTTTATTACAGAACGTCTTCCCGAGTCTTGCAATCATATGGGTCATCAAGGAAGGCCATAATAATTTGTACATAGGTAGCGTGTAGATTAATAGTTACAACAATGGGATCCAGAATTTTCAATGGTGTGACGGACAGATATAATGGTATCACAGTAGATTCTCAGGAAGAACCTTGCGAAATTAGTCAACTTTTAAACCAGTTAAATGGTAAGCATATGTTTTGGTCTCTAGAAGGTTGGAGAGTAGCAAAGGGTGTGCAAGGCGATATAATTTAAACTTAGAAAAAATTTCGAGTTGGAGTGTAGCAATGGGTGTGCAAGGCGATTGGGACTTAGAAAAATTTTCTCTAGAAGCTTATTGTTATCTCACAATTTAAATTGCTATTCTGCTGAAATATTTAAACTGACAATAATATCCTGATGTGCAATGTAATTTTACTTTCAGATTCAATGAAAATGTGGTCGGAACTAAATAAAAGGTGTATTTGGTTCAAAGTTAACATCAAAGATGCAGCTTGGGTGCCACTTCTAGCAAATGTAAATAGTTTAAGCTTTTTGTTTTGATAATGTAATTGGCATGAATTATTAACATTAACAAATCTAAGAGCTTTATTAAAATCATGGTTATAATGAATCTAAATTTATCAATTTTTAATTCAGGAAGGCTTCAATTTTCACCATTCCCGAGGAGATTTTGTCATGATGTACAAATTGCTTCCTAATAGTACATCAAACTTACCACCAGCCTGTCATACAAACCTTGGTGTGGGCGGAATGGTTTTTAATGATAAAAATGAAATATTAGTAGTGGCTGAAAACTACATTGATTTTCCACATTGGAAACTTCCAGGGGGATATGTAGAAAGAGGTAAATTGAGCACTTATTTCTAATAATTATCATTAATTACAGCTTTAATTTGATTTTTACATTTTTGCAGGAGAAGATATTAAAGATGCAGCTGTGAGAGAAGTCAAAGAAGAAACAGGGATTGATTCCACTTTTGATTCAATGGTAACACTGAGACATACACACAACATGATGTTTGGTAACTCTGATATATATGTGATTGTATTGTTAAAAGCTACATCAGAAACAATTACCAAATGTGATAATGAAATCAAAGCATGCCAGTGGATGGGTATTGAAGAATATATAAATCACCCAGATGTCCATGAATTCAACCGATTTATAGCTAAACAAGCTTTAGATATGAAGGCTAGAAACCTGAAATTAGAACTCCGTAAAGAAACGCTCAAACTAAAAAATTTCTCTAGAGAAATGACAAATCTAGTAATAGAAGATCTTGATAAATAGATTTAGTGGCAATGTTCAGGGTCAACTGATACTAGCAAAGTTGTTACAGTGATAAAATATTGTAATATGATAACAAAAAGGAGCTGGATCATTTGTATTGTGTCACATTGTTTATAAATCAGTACCTAAATAAAAAGATGACACCCCATTACAAAAATATATGATTTTCTACTTACTTATTCCTTAAAAGATATAGGTATTTCACATGAATATACCTAATACAATTTCTGTGCATCCATATTATTATTCTAATTAAATTATTGATACTTCAGTATATGAAAATCAAATTAAACCCACCATAACCACCCTTAACGAACAAACAGGCAGAAACATTGGTTTTATGATTTCTTTTATTATGAATGTAATTGTACTAAATAATAGGGAACCTAATTTAATAATAAATTCAGTTAAAATCATTACCATGTATTTATGATTATTGTGTTACATAATTCAGTTTTACAATTGTTAAGTTCACAATGGTGTGGTAGGTTCAAGAATATTTTTATGTACAAGTACAACATTATGTTTTCAGTGTTTGTCTACAAATTGTCAACTGAATTACCTACCTACTGTAATAAAAATGTACCTATAATGATTTTATGACTATAAATTTGTTATAAATAAATTAAAAGTTAAACAATTTTTTTACAAAGTAATCTTTCCACCTAATATTTTTTTATTTAACCTCATAACAAATGGTTTAAAATGACAAAGCAGAAGCAAAGTATATTTACATAGCAAGTTCAATAAATTGACCTGTTACATCATTTATCACTGTGGTTAATTGTTGATAGTAGGTAACTTTACAGTTTGAATTAAAAATCACTATGGATTTGTTGCTTGTTGCACAAAGATCAAATGATTGAGTGAATGTATCAACAGTGAGCGATACATTGTATCTGGCATGCTGAATTGCTGATTAATATTTTAAAGATGTGCATAAATAGGGAGGCCCATTAAAAAAATAGCTAGTCCTGCATTTAATATTTTTTTCGATATTTACTCACTAAAACCTAATTAAATTTTAAGGAAAATCTTAATTTGATATACTCACCACAACAGACTGCTTATTATGTTAACTTATGAAAAATATTAATGAAAACAGAATTCCAATCAAGGATAAAATTAATTATTATGAAGAGCATGATGTTGAACATTGCATAAATAGTATGTTAGTACTATTGGTAAGTATTGAGGTAAACCACAATAAAATTAACTGTAAAATAATATTTTATCAAATCACTTCATTATAATTACAATTAATATTATAGATATAGTATAGATTGTATAGATATACCTCCTTACTTATAAACAATGATTAAATTTAACAGCTCTTATATCAATTGTCATCTCTATTCATTGTCATACAAATGACAAGGATAGTTGTAAATTAAAATTGAGAGGCGTTATTAAGTAAGGAGGTAAGTGTTTAATTAGCGCCAGATTACAGATGATTCTTGAAAAAAAAAAAACCGGCCAAGTGCGAGTGGTACTCGCGCACCGAGGGTTCCGTATCATTTTTGGACGTATAAAGTGAAAAAATCCGGACCGCATAACTAAGTTTGTTTGTCAAGGAATTTTGATGATTTTGAAAAAACTGTACTAGTTAGGAACATCGTTTTATTTTTGGTGCCATATTTGGGTCAATTCCTATCCACTTTAATTATTTCAGATTTTTCGCTCCGCAAACTTCGGAGATAAGGGGTATTTTTTCAGAATGGTATTTTTTCAGACATTTTTCATCATATTTCGAAAACTGTGAGACATAAAATAAAATGAAAATATATTTTGAAATGTGCAAATTAAGCCCTTTCATATGATATGTCACTTGACCTAGTAAGCCCACTTTAAAATTTCGGACCCCCACTCCGGCCCCTTTTGCAATGAAAATAAAAATATTTTTTGACTTTTTTCATTTGCAATAAAGTTGGGCGAGCATTTTTTATAACTGTTCCAAATTTCAAGTCGATAGCGTTAGTAGTTGCTGAAATAAGCAGAGGCCCTAGACAAGTTGCTTTTCTGTTAGCGTTCACGCCAAACGCTACGGACAAAATGTATGGAATTGACGTTTGTGAGTCACGTGACTTTTCCGCAGGTAATGTCATTTCCATACATTTTGTCCGTAGCGTTTGGCGTGAACGCTAACAGAAAAGCAACTTGTCTAGGGCCTCAGCCTGTGTCGACAAGTTGCTTTTCTGTTAGGTTAGCGTTCACGCCAAACGATAAACACAAAATGTATGGCAATGACATTACCTGCGGAAAAGTCACGTGACTCACAAATGTCATTTCCATACATTTTGTCCGTAGCGTTTGGCGTGAACGCTAACAGAAAAGCAACTTGTCTAGGGCCTCAGGTGTGACAGACAGACGAAGTCACACCATAAGGGTTCCTTTTTTACCATTTTGGTACGGAACCCTAAAAATGCGATGTTAATTGATTATCTTTCACTGATTCAATCCAAGTCTGGGGCAGCAGCATTTCTTCCTACATAATCTCCATCTTCATCAGAACTATCAGCTTCACCTATTATAGATTTCAGAAGTCCTCCAAACACTGAATTGGGATTCTTGTTATCAGGCGGTATTTCTATGCCAAACCAAATGCGACCAATGTTATCTAAATACATTGAGTAGTTGGGATCCCTTTTAATACTTATTGCATACCAACTCCTAAGTATTTTAAATTGATTAGAGTGTTTCCTGAAATGATAATTTTATATGTATTTAAATGCATACAAGGATTATATTTATAAAGTGAAAATTATTGGTACAAATATGTTTTACTTACTGTTCAATTGCACGTAATAAAAACCACAGAAAATTTAATAATGGAAATATGTATGGAGGTCCTTTATTATTGTTTATCGTAGGGTGTAGGCCTGTGTATTTATTAAATGTTTCTGTAGCCATTTGTATATTACGTAGACAAAGAATTTGCAACACTGGCTGGGCAATGAACAAATCTATTTCCGATTTGAGTCCTTTCGTTGTATGGAGTTCAATAAGCATACTGGCATATGCTGTTCCATCACATGAATGCAAAAAATGTCTGTGGGCAGCTGCATACTTCTTTTCCTTCCAATACACTTCAGCAATTCTCTAAAATAAACCAGGTACACAAGATCACAATGATTGTAGTTAATGAGTTTCTAGCAGCTTTTAGATTGTCTGTGGTTACTACATATACAGTGACTTTTTTAATTAAAGACATGAATTGTAACTATTGGATACATTAAAGGAGTTATTGTTTTTATTTAGATAAATAATACTAAAAAAGAATGTCAATTCAATATTATTTCAAAGTGTTTCTGATAAAGTGGTAATATTTCTAATATAGGTGTAATATGAGAATATAAAAAGAATAACTCTAGGTTTTTATGGGTGGTCAGAGGTAAAATTAAAATTTTGTCCATACAAAACAATGTAAATGACATGCAAATTAAAAAAACCTTTATGCACACATTGGTAAGGCAAAGTTCTAAGGATCATGTTTATTAGTTGTATAACCTACTAACATCAACCATACAGAACATATGAGTTTGCTATAAAATATGAAAGTGCATGGCTGTAAACATGTTAACTGAAATAACCTCCTCCTTGAAGGTTGTTAAAAAGGCAAACAGCATTTCTATAAATTTTATTGTGCATAAAGGTGCGTTTCCATTATGCAAATGACTTGCATACAAGTTGCATGCAATTTGTATAGTGGAAACCACAGTCTGCCAACAAGTTGCAACTGAAATGTTCAATTTAAATCACTAGCATACAAGTGTGATGTCATACTTGCAAGCAAGACTTGCCTAATGGAAACACACCTTAATTAATGATTCACAAATGCATACACCGTCATCTCACTCATGTAAATAAACCTGAGCATGGGAAGTACTGCTGAATAACCTTGCATTTTGCCCCAGCATTAATGAAAAAAACCAGACAAGTCAAGTATGCCTCGCGCCCTAAGGGTTCCGGAATATGATCATAGATAGCGCTACTGTATACTTCCAATAGCGCCATCTATGAGCAGATGGCTCCACTTATGGTCCGGTGACTGACGGCGGACAACAAAGTGATCCTATAAGGGTTCCGTTTTACCTTTTGAGGTACGGAACCCTAAAAATAACAAAGATAAGACCAATTTTCGATCTCTTCATATATTAATACAAAACAGCAAGCTTGCATAGATAAAATCATAAGTAATTACCTGGTGAAGTAATGGATGTCCTTTTTTGTTATCGTCCATAGACCATTTAACAGCATTAGTGAGGTAAGATTCCCTCTCAGGTATACTAGAGCTCATCAATTCGAATAACTTTGCTATTTTGTCAATCCATTCGTGACATGGCTTAGTTACTGATTTATTCAACACGTCTATGAGTAATATAGCCAAGTCTGCTCCACTTCCTTGCTGATCTCGCTGTAGCAACAAGGTTGAACCTTTGTATAGTAGATTTAATAAATCCGCATATTTTTTTTGACTTAGATATCTAAAAAATCATAACAAAGTATTACAAATTCATTTTATTACTTCCCATAATACCATGAAGCGCAAATATACGATTTGTACCTGAAATAAAGAGTTCTATACATTTGATGTGCCTCATAGTAATGGCCAGAGTTCACAGATGCTTCTAATTTGTCAAGCACTCTTGATACTCCTCTGTCTCCTCGTCCAGCCATCATATAATTTTTAGAACAATCTGTTTTTCTTCTATTCACAAAATAGTTACACCAATCCAATTTACGCCATCCATGAATTGTATGATTTTATAAAAAAAAAAAATTTAAATGTTTTGGATCAAAGTCTTTTCAGCGAAATTAATAAATCTAAGGTTACCTTGGAGGAATAATATACTGGAGGTAGTCTAACCGTGTCTGTGTACTGTGTGAAGGCTGTCATTTCTCGTTGACAGTGATACAGTGACGTCACTGTAAAGTACATCGCAATGTTTTGATACAGTGACGTCACTGAAGCGTCAACTCCAATCAACTCTTCCCTAGTCACGCACACTAATACAAATCCAGAACCGCACACAAACAAAAAACGGCCAGCGGCTTTATGTCCTTAGGCTCTGTCTATAGATGTAAAGCCGGTTAAAATCGATTTTAACCAAGTGAATTTAACGGGTTTTTTCGTGTTTTACCGTTTTTAAACTAATCTACACGGCTAGATTCGGGTTTTTGCATTTATTCAGTGTATTTCTTTAATTTACACTGTTATGGACAATGGCGGTCCGAGGAGGGGGTGGTCCGTGGGGAGGAAGGGGGGTCGTAGGGTTCATGACCCCCCCAAAAACGTACAAAAATGTGCGAAACACGATTATTCACGGTATAGCACGTTGGCATCGGTATCGTTATCGATGGATCCCATTTGCTATTTCCATTGAATCCCATGTTATAACAACATGTGTACCTACTTTTCAGAAGAAAAGTGATTTTGAATTTATCTCAAACACCCAAAAATACATTTAATAATGTCCCTATTTTTTAGGGAATACGAGTTGTGACCTTGTGAGTGAGGTACTATAGGATAAAGTACTGGGAAAGCATATTGATAGGAGTGCGTTACTCACACACAGCACTCTGACAGCATAGTCCCGCGCAGGATAATAGATTATGAGCGGAATGGTAAAAGTATTAGGAGAACAGAACCATGTAGGAGATGGTAGTACAAATTGTCGTAGTATATTTTTTAGTCCCGCGCAGAATGATGAGATTATAGGATTGCTAGAAGTAATAGGAGAACAGAACCATGTAGAAGACGGGAGTGCAAAATGTCGTAGTATATTTTTAGTCCCGCGCAGAATTATGAGATTATAAAACTACTAGGAGAACAGAAGAATGCAAATATAATTAGGGAATTATGCGAAATGTTATAGAATATTTTAAATTAATTGTAATTAATAGTAATTTTTTTTTTTTTTTTTTTTTTTTTTTTTTTCAAACGTTATATGAATCCTATATGAATCCAATTAGAAAAAAGCGCGGGAAATTCGTATCGATTGGGCGCCTTTTTTAAAACAAATTTTCAAATAATTAGTTTATTCCTTCACAAGTTCATTTGCTTGCTTTTCTCATGATGGGGAAGAAAGGGCATCCAAAGAAAAGAAAAAAAGAAGATGTTTCGTCTTCTGCTCCACCATTGCTGTCCTCTGAAGACGACGGTGGAGCCTCAAGCTCTTCAGAGGAATCAGTACCAATTGAAAAGGATAAGTATCGGGAATTCAGGATTCCTGACTACATTAGGTCATACCCTGAAAGCGGAGGCAATTTTGAATATGTCGTATTTTTTGAAAGTATTGACTTAGTCCCGATCGGTGATAGAGACATGATGTCCCTTTCAACCAGCATAAAAAAATACAACAAGGGAGTAAAACAATTATTGCGCATGAATCGTTATAAAATTGGTGTTATTTTTGAACGTCCTGGTTTAGCCAATGCAGCGTTATTGAATCGTAAGTTTTTGGATAGTTATAAATTGAAAGCCAGTATTCCTGCAACTGCTACGGAAAATACAGGTGTTATTATGCATGTTCCAATTGACCTGAGCAACGAACACATTTATAATGCTATAACTAGCACAAAGAATATTATTTCTGTCAGAAGATTTATGCGTCGTACTATTTCAGAAGGAGGGGGGGTGTCTTTTCAGCCTACGAAGACGGTGTCCATCACATTCTCGTGTGCAACAATACCCGATAGTGTAGACCTGAACAGCTGGCGATTCGAAGTACGGCCGTACATTCCGCCGGTGAAACAATGCCTGAAGTGTCTAAGGTATGGTCATATAGCCAAATTCTGTAAGAACTCCCAAAGATGTTCCATATGTACAAAGGACCATAATTATAAAGAATGTCAAATACCATCAACTGAGGCTACATGTTGTCACTGTCAAGGTAATCATGTAGCTATTTCGGCACAGTGTCCAGTCAAACAGCAAAAAGTGGAAGAAAACAAACACAAAATTAATAAGAAATCTTATGCAGATTTATTCAATGAAAAGTCATTTCCATCCCTTTCAAAGTCCAGTCCTGCTAAACAATTACAATCACTAATTGAAACAGAACCAATTTTAAATATTTTAATACAGACAATAGTAACATTAATTTCTCAAAATAAAAATAATGAAAAGAGTATTTGTACTCAAAGCATAAAAGATGTTCTATTATCAAAAATCCAGAATAATATAAATAAACCTTAATTTTATGGATCAGCTGAATATTGTACAGTGGAATGCTCAGAGCATCAATAGTAATAAACTTGCTTTTTCGTATTTTTTACATGAGTATAACATACATGTAGCTTTATTGTGTGAGACTTGGCTCAAGCCTCACATGAGATTTAGTATTAAAGGTTATAATATAGTAAGATTAGACTCAGGTAATTCACACAATGGTGTAGCTATTTTAATACATAACAGTTTACAATTTAGTAAAATAGATACTTTATATGATGATTCCATACAAAATATAGCGATTCGTTTAAAATATGGCAATAAAAAAGAAATTTCATTAGTTAGTTTTTATAGTCCTGGAAATGCTTCATTTACTAAGTATAAGTTTGATAATTTAATTCGCAATATTCCTGGTCCTCTTTTGGTGGGTGGAGATTTCAATGCACATCATTCGGCTTGGGGATGTAACAGTGTGAACATCCGTGGCCGAGAGGTGCTTGAAATCATTAATGACTGTAATTTGGTTTTATTGAACGATGGAGAAATGACAACTGTAGGCTCTGATAGGTGGCAAAGAAATGCACTTGATTTAACTGTAGTATCAACTTCAATTTCATTATCTTGTAACTGGTCTGTTCATGATGATCCTTTAGGTAGTTACCATTTGCCTGTAATTACAAAGTTACTTATTAATGACAATTATAATAACCCACATGATATGGAAGCTTCAAATTTGCCAAAACATTTTAATTTTAACCTGGTTGATTGGGAAATATACAAGAAGACTGTTGATAGTTTGTTAATGAATTTTAAAATTAATAAAGATAACCCATTAAATTCATATAATGACATGATAAAGTTATTAAATTTAGCTGTTATTAAGTCATTACCATCAACTATAAGATCTGATTCTTCTTTTGATACAGCATCAGTAAATAATAATCGTAAAAAACGCATTCCATTACCATGGTGGAATTTGAATTGCACTAAAGCAGTAGAAGACTCTAGGAATGCCTATATAGTATTCAAGCACCATCTCACATTGGAAAAATATATTGAGTTTAAAAAATTACAAGCTCTTAAAAAATTAGTGTTAAAAAGAGAAAGATATTTAAGTTGGATTTCTCTGTGTGAGTCATTTAATAGAACTACTCCATTATCTAGGGTTTGGCAAATGTCAAAAAGATTTAATAAAACATTTTCACCTTCAAGTAATAATATTGCTCCTTGGGTATTTGATTTTCTTAAAAAATATACTCCAGATACAGTTGAGGGGCCATTTCAATCAATTCCTCATGAAGTAAAAGCTTCAGGACATTATGAATATCTAATTTATCCATTTTCTCTTCAGGAATTAAAATCTGCAATATCATCTAGACGAGATTCAGCTTTTGGCCTTGATGGAATACCTTACAAAATGTTGAAAAATGTATCAATTATGGCACTTTCTGACATATTAAGTGTTTTAAATTTACTCTGGCAGGAAATGGTTATCCCTAATGAATGGAAAACAGATTGTCTTATCCCAGTACTTAAACCTAACAAAGTAAGACACAAAGCAGAATCTTATAGGCCAGTAGCATTAACATCATGCATGGGAAAAACCTTTGAACAACTAATTAAACAAAGAGTAGAATTTTATATAGAAAGTAATAGTCTATTACCATCCAATCAATTTGGCTTTCGACGTGGGTTCTCTACTCGAGATAGCATTTCTCATTTGCAATTAGATATATACAATTCTATTAAAATGGACAATCATTTTGTTGGTGTCTTCTTTGATGTAGTGGGTGCATTCAACAACATTAATCTGCACATTTTGTGTGGTGAACTTCGTGCCCTTGGTATTCCTGAAAAAATTATAATATGGATCTTTAACTTTTTACATGGTAGAGAAGTATATGTCAAGGTGAATAAACGTTTAATAGGGCCACGTTTTTCATATAAAGGCGTATGTCAAGGTGGCATCCTCAGTCCATTGATTTATCTCCTTTATTTACATAGACTAAACATTGTACTTGGTCTTGAAGTGGCAAATTTGCAGTTTGCAGATGATTTGGTTATCTATGCTTCAGGTTCAGATATAAGTTCTGTTGAAAGTATTTTAAACACAGCTTTAACTCGGCTAAAGAACTATTTTCATTATCTTAACTTAGATATTAGTCCAGAAAAATCTAAAGTTATAGTGTTTGGAGAGTGTGAAACAGACCTACATATCTATTACAATAATAGTGTTCTTCCAATAGTGAATGAAGTGAAGTTTCTGGGTATCATTTTTACAAGCAACCTTTCATGGACTAAGTATGTCGATTATCTGTTAGGTAGAGCTAATAAAGCATTTAATTTTATAAAGTCACTGTCGATTGCAGCTGATCCAAAAATTTTGCTTATGTTATATAAATCTCTAGTCCGCAGTCATTTCGAATATGGATTTTTGTGCTTTGGGTCTGATCAGAGATTGGTTCACAAATTGGAGATTCTTCAAAACCACAATCTTAGATGTGTAACTGGTGCAATGAAGACAACTCCAATTAATTCACTTCAAATTGAGTGTAACACTCCTCCTATGAATATAAGATTTCAGTTTTTAAAGTCCAAATACATTCTCAAGCTTTTATCTTTCGAAAATCATCCTTTATTAAAGAAAATATTATTTTATTATAGAGTATACAATCCCTCTAATTTCGTAAATGTCCCTTATATATTTCATGACTTTTCTAATCTAATCAGTATTGATGATCAATATCAAATTGAGAAATGTAAAGGCAGATGGCCATGTTACTCCGGTA
Source organism: Thalpophila matura (assembly GCA_948465475.1). Taxonomy (NCBI): domain Eukaryota; kingdom Metazoa; phylum Arthropoda; class Insecta; order Lepidoptera; family Noctuidae; genus Thalpophila; species Thalpophila matura. The sequence goes on along the minus strand of OX419185.1, from coordinate 8,638,641 downwards.
ATTACATCAGCAAATTCTGGCCCATGAACATTTACATTAATCGCGATCTTCGGAGTAAAGAAGATGTCTATCAGTTAATTGCAGAGTTCCCTGGGTACAGGCATATATTTACTGATGGATCCAAAAACAATAGAAATGTTTCGTTAGCCATATATTTACCTCATCTTACTGTTGGACATGGAGTTCGGTTACCTGGAGCCATGTCTATATTTACAGCAGAATCTCTAGCCATTTTATCAGCTCTGCAGTACATACATGTAAAGAATCTTGGGCACACAACTTGGCTTATAGCGACCGACTGCATGAGTGTTCTCATGGCCTTACAAAACCCGAAACTGGACGCCAATACCGGAAATATTTTATATGAGATTCGGACTTTATACGCTGATCTTTGTTCTAGAGGATTTACAATAAGCTTAATATGGACACCCTCCCACATAGGAGTAGCAGGAAACGAAAACGCAGATTATCTTGCAAGAGTTATTGTTGACGTTGACATCCCAGAGACAAGAAATGTTGCCATACCAAGTTCGGACCTGCTTACTAAATTACGTGAACAAAACACCTGTAATTGGCATGAGAACTGGCAAGAAACACTAAGAACTAAAGGAAAATGGTATGCGAAAATAAATCAAATCACTGGTTCTGCGCCCTGGTTCACCAGATCTGTTCTTCCTAAGAGCAGAAAATTTTACACAACTTTAAACCGTCTTAGATTTGGACATGGAAGATTCAATGCACATTTAGCCAGAATGAAAATTATTACATCGCCTGTTTGTATAAATTGTAACTTAGGAATTGATCAGACCCTAGATCATATAATTTTTGAATGCCCTGCATATGATCTACAAAGAATTCCTCTATTTGATAATTTACTGGAAATATATAAAACGCCAGCAAGCATCCCGCGCGACACTCAAAGTTTGCTGGAAAATTACAGTACATACACAGCACTGTATACATTTATTGACAGCACTGGTTGGGCAATCTGACCGATCGGGGCGACATAATAATATTAGAAGGATATGACCCGGATATGACCTTACTTTACAACATGATTATGACGAATACACGGATATGACACCTTAATATTATGATTTTGACTAATGAATACTGAAGACGTGGCTCTGGCCTAAAATAAATAAACATAATCAAGATATAAACTACTAAGGACGAGGCTGTGGCCTTATTTTTTTTTAACTCGTATATTCATAAATAATACGAAACTATAAAATAAATAATTAACAATTTACTGAAATACTTTGTGATTGTGAAAACAATATCTCAAACGTGCTATAGAGCCAAATGGAGCTCTACATAAAAGTACTTCCTTAAATCTGCATTCCCAGTAAATCAAGACATTGCATTCATAGTAGGTACCTACTACAAAATTTGGCACTCGCTGTATCTTCTGCATGGTTATGTTCTCCTAGTACTTTTACCATTCTGGTCATAACTATCATTCTACGCGAGACTATGCCGTCAGAGTAGTGTGTGGGTGAGTAGGTATAGTACTACTATCAACCTGCTTTCCAAATTTTTTGAAGACACAATATAACACCAAACAGGGCCGTCTTTACCCGGGGGTGCAAGGGGTGCGTGGCACCCGGGCGCAAAGACCTAGGGGGCGCAACCGATCGCCTTAGACGTCGTAGACACTGCCGTGGAGCCAGTGGCGTATTTAACCTAGCGCCCGCGCCATGGGGGCCATGGCCCGGGGCGGCAGCCTTCAAGGGGCGGCGACGCCACCCCTCTTTTGTCTTTTATGATGTCGCCCCTTGCGCTCATCTCTGGGCGCCTTTCATAATCGCCGCCTCTCGTGCTCATCTCTGGGCGCCTTTTTTATTCGTTACCGTATATTTTAGTACCGGCGTATATTTTATGAAGTCGCCCTTTGCGCTCATCTCTGGGCGCCTTTCATCGTCGTCACCTATCTTTTATGAAGTCGCTCCTCGCGTTCATCTCGGGGCACATTTCATCATCGTCACCTATCTTTTATGAAGCCGCCTCTGGGCGCCTTTTTTATTCGTTACCTATATTTTATGAAGTCGCCCTTTGCGCTCATCTCTGGGCGCCTTTCATCGTCGTCACCTATCTTTTATGAAGCCACCTCTCGCGCTCATCTCTGGGCGCCTTTCATAATCGTTACCTATCTTTTATGAAGTCGCCCCTCGCGCTTGGCCTCGTGATCACTGCACTGCATAGGGCTCCGAAAAACCACGCCTGGGCACGCGCGATGTGCGGGGCAGTTTTTATGACGCCTAAGCAATTTTTTTTTTTTTCTGTTGCCAAGGGGGGCGCAGGTTGATTTTCGCACCCCGGCGCCCAATATGGTTAAGACGGCCCTGACACCAAAACTCGGCCATTTTGGTTTATTTTTCCAACTCCTAGGTATCTAAGGACACTTGAGCTTTTAAGCCAAATATAACAATACCTTAACTGTAGAAATCCATCCAGCCTTTGGAAGATACGAGATAATAAAGAAATTTAAAAATATACATACATACATACATACAAGATACGCGCGAAATACATAACCCTTTCTTGGCAGTCGGGTAAAAAATATACGCTCATTTTATAGTAACGAAATTGTTGTTGAAAGTACCCGCATTCAGATTTTTTTAAGTATTTGGGATCCAACGGAAATAGTTTTTGGGATTCAACGACAATAAAACGTAATTCTATTGCATTTTTCAAATTTGGGATCCAACGGAAATACATAATAATGTTTTGTGGGATCCAACGCCAAAAATATTAAACTGGGATTCAAAACTGGGATCCAACGAAAATAAATCTTACTTTTTACAATAACGTCGTTCAACTCTTTTAAAAGGTTCATACAATAGCTATCACTTTAGAAGTAATTTTTATTTTTGTTGACAGATAGGAAAAAATCAAAAGATAGTTATATGGATACGAAGTAAAATTAAAACAGGGCTAAAGCGCATGCCTAACTAAGGCGCGTACGCAACCGATAAGCATTCGGCAAGTTTGGGATACTCTAGTAAAAAAGTGTAATAATGCTACTGCGTTACTACTGCTGTCATTTAGTAAGCCAAACACTAAAGAATGTTGACATTTAATATGATACGTATTGAAGAACATTGGTACTACCGATGATTGTCCGGGGGTCATACCGATTAATGCCGACGTGCTATACCGTGAATTACCATGTTTCGCACATTTTTGTAAGATTTGGGGGGTGGGGGGGGGGGCATGTCAAATGTCTATTGTTTATTGGGGCAAAAATGTACATGCGCGATCTGTGATCATCTTTTCTGCCGGATACTATACCGTACCTAAAATGATTTTTCAATTCCGCGCCGTTTTAACGTAACGTGATTTTGTTACTTATTTATTTATTTTCAGTGCAATAAACAAAAATAAGTAGGTAGGTACCTAACTTAAAACACATATAAGTTTCTAAAAAAGTATAAAACTGTATTTCCAAACAAAATTGAGCTTAAAAGTTAATAAAACATAACCTCCCTTTTTCGGCTCACTTTGGATCATTGACCTAGAATTGTGCCTAGAATAATATTCCCATCTCAATGCTTCGGATAAAACCCCGCTTTTAACCAGTTAATAACGGGCAATTAACGGCTGCTTCGGTTAACCGTTACAATACGCACTTTTACAAAGCTATAGCCACAAACTACTAAGGCCTAGGTCTGTCTATAGATTATATGTCTATGGTAGGAACATCATGAAGGAAGTTACACTGGAGTTTGTGACCGTATGCTGTGTGAAAGTTGCCATTTCTTGTTGACAGTGATACACTAAGTGACAAGTGTATCAAAACATTGCGGTGTCGGTGTGGTTGTCTAGAAATGCAAAATAATAATTTATTATACTGCTTTGGCTAGATTTAAGTCCATAAAATGAAGGCATGTTGTGTATGGCTGTGAACTTTTTATCAAGATCAACGAAAGGGGGCTTAGAAGTTATCATTTTACAAGTCTTTGACAATAATTTTATCTTTATCGTTAATAATTACTGAGATATTTATTTAGAAAATCGAGAAACATTGAAGATTTACACATTGTGAGTAAGATTGTCTTACATCATATTGCTATAAAACCATGCTTTCAAGTAAAAAATATCATTTTACAAGTACTTAAGTCTTGGACAACGATTTAATCGTTAATTACAATAATTATGTACCTACTGAGATTTTTATTTATAGTCAGAATTTTAATTCGATTCCAGATTTGACATTAGCTACTGTCATTTTGTGAAATAATGATACCACATAATAATATAATAGTGTAGTGATGAACACAAAAATCGATAAACAATCAGTGTGTGTGCCATCAGTGTGCCAATTATAGACTAAATTATTGATTTTTATTTAAATAAATACATAATTATTCATAATAATTATTTATTAATTAGTAATCGCTGCTCTATTTTATAAAAAGTTAATATTTTTGTTTTTTTATTAAAAACAAAACTTATAATAAAAGAGCCTAGATAGTTTATATCACAGACACATTTATAATAAATGTTACAGAAAGTGACAGCGATAGCGATAGCGATGACGGCGACAATTATTTATAAAATAAATTATTACCATAATACATCTATCTGTTTTATTTGTGATGACTAGGCAGCATGGTCTCAGACCTTAGACTGTTCCGTCAGGAACGTCAACTAATTAAAAAAAAACTTAGTGCACACGATGTTCTAAATTCAATTTACTTTATCCTCTAGAGAATAAAAACGGCTTTTGCACTCAGATATCGAAGAGAATTTACTTTTCACACCACCTGCTCGAAAATGTCAAATTATGTCACGTAACTCTAACCTAAAGTAGGTCATTAAAGCCCATGGGCAATAATATTGTACTGAATTTCATTATAACCCTTGGTCAATAATGTGATTTGAATTTGGAACCTCAACTAAAAATTCGTATTCTGAACACTTTTACCACAGAAGCCTATACCTACCCATAAAGAACTTGTTCGAAATTCGAACTGGCCATGACCGTCGCGATTATAAAACAAAAGAAAATAAAAAGCGCAAACTGCAAATCGCTGTGGTGAATAAATAAATATCAAACTACAAATTTTCTTAAAAATGTCGAGAGACTAAACTACCGACTACCAACATTGGTCTATTGCGTGGTCTATAGTGTACACGCTGGTGCGTCAGTCATGCTAGAGGCGTACATGTCGGAATGATATGTAAATACGTAAGTTTAGGTAGGTACTTGGTGTTATAGTGAGCCAGTGTAACTACCCCAAATAGAAACGAATAGATCCTACACTACTGTAATTAAAACTATTAGAATACCTTTTAAAATACTTTGATTCTAGTACTATTGCTTTTTATTTTCTCGCAGAAGGTGTGAAAAGTAGAGTATTCTCCTCGGGGATAAACGCGTGTCTACGTCTTAGGCGAGCTTGAATCCCTCGTGCACTCAGGATGCTAGTTTTAACTCCCTCGCTTCGGTCGGGAGTTAACCCTCATCCTTCGTTGCACTCGGGATTCAATATTGCGCCCGTGACATAAGACACTGCTTTATCCCCTTGGTTAATAATCTACTATTAACCTCTAGCGGATAGAAACGGCTTTTACACTCGGATATCGAAGCGCAAAAATACACTTTCCGAGGTGGTGGGATGAAAAAATTTTTTTCGGGCGGGGGCGGCATTTTTCAATTCCCCCCCCCCCTCGAAATAATTCAAGATCCGGGGCTGATTAGTACGATTAAGTGGTAATAAATGGTCCGAAATTGATTGCTGTTTTTTTATGGGAGTCCTTGTTCATTGCGTTTGATTTCGTAGGGGTCCGTGGCTGAAAAAGGTTTGGATGCCCTATAGCATTTTTTCCTTTTCACTGACAATTTGAATACATAATCTATCAAAACGTAGATACTAGATAATAAGGTATGTACCTGTATACATTCAAATCTGGACCTAGAGCCATTATACTCGGAGGGTATTGGCGCTTATATGTAGATGTCTTCTGCGAACTGCTATAGAGGAGTGTAGTAAAATTACGTGCTATATTCAAACTGAGGGATGAAAATAACATGAAGGTTTCTAAGTGACTTTTTCATATAGGTGAAGAATATTCGGTGACACTAAACTGTTCTAAAGTCGTAAAAAGTCTTCCCCCACGGCACAGTGTTGCAAAAACCCTTGTGAGCGCACATTTTGAGTGAAGCTAAGCAAGTGATACTTCATAATATTCTAAACGCCTATATATTCTAAACCTAGCCAAAAATATTTACCTGATATAATTTTGAAGGGTAATAAAATATTTCAGGTATTTATTTTAGTTTGGTAATATTTTTAAAGGCTTGTATTGTAATTTCTCACAAAAATGCGAGTCTCTAAACGTCTCCTCAAAAGTTAACAGCAAGCTACCCGTGCGCGTTTGATAAAATGACAGGCGTCTTGGATTTTAAAACTTTAAAAATTTATATCTTCAAACTTACACGGTATTGGAAACTGATTTTATTTGTATGAATATAATACATTACACATTATATTAATAAAATATCCTTGGGTGCTAGAAATGTCGCATAGTCGAGAAAAAAATTAAAACTGTTTGAACGAAATTTTGCATTTACTCATGTTGGGTTTCGGAAATGCGATAAAGCTAAATAAATACTGTTTTACATGCTTCATAAGATTACGCTAATAAGCTACGTTAATAATTTTTTCACTTTTTGAATAGGTATCTAAAATTGACAAACTTTCAGATTTTTTTTCTAAACAACCATACCTACATAATTGGCACTCAGGAGTTCTACTCCGGCATTTGGAATATTATGAAGGATCACTTGCTTAGCTTCACTCAAAATGTCCGCTCACAAGGGTTTTTGCAACACCGTGCACGGTAATCTGAGCCCCCCACTAACTTTTAAATTATGGGGTGGATAATTCTAAAATTGGTTGGAATAAGATTTATGTTGTGTAGTTTTTTAAATATTCGATTTTGAGTTAGTCAATCGCAAAAGTAACTAAATTTCTTACATCATATTACGAAATACAAACTTATATTTACGGTCGGAAACTAAAATACTCCTTGCTATGGAACTTTACAGTGTGCTTGATCCGACACACTTGGCCAGTCTTTTTAATGATTTATCGTAAATAGATTGAGTACCCTAACATGTTTGTTCGTAGTGGTAAATTTTGGTAAATAAAACATTAGTTGAGGATTTACGTAGGTGAAAAGAAAAGACATGGTTCTGGGGCAATGCCCCTAAGGAGTTGTTTATTTTATTCATGGATGAGCGTTTGGTAGATATGCCAACGTACGTGAGGAGCTGTCTAAAGCAATCTTAGTAAACAATTAAATCCATTATATGTTCGAACAACACCTAATCAAGATTCCAACAAGAACAGTATTATGGATACAAAGTCAAACTTACGAGTTATTTAATACTTTGTTACGTATACCTAGTCTACCTATAATTTATTATTCGTTGCACGTATGTAGGTATAGCTTCCTAATAGATCTCAAAGATGGACGAACTGTGGAACGACTGACGTTGGTAGATACCTACTTTGTTTATAAGAGTTATGTTTTACCTACCTAGGTACTTGTCTACCGCATTGCGGCAATAGGCAGATTTTTTTTCTTTGCCAATATGGAAATCCTCATGTAGGTACATATCTATCTGAGATAAATAATTGTTTTTAGGAATACATTAGCCAACTAGCAGCGGCGTGCATTGGATTTCGAACTTGGTAGGCTCTAGGCAGATGGAGAAAAAAAAAAAAAAACTAGGCATGTCATTTCAGCCGACCGCAAAAATAAGTTTGTATTTCATAATATTATTATGAAATACAAAGTTATGTTTGCGGTTAGCAAAATAGCGAAAATTTCAAAAACGAATTGACGTATTTTGTTAAAACTAATTTGAATCGAAATTGTTTATTATGTGCTACGAGATTGATTTCTTCAGATTTTTTGATAACGTGGTTGATAAGGTAAAGGGCCAATACATAGTTAACGTACCTACCTACCTAATGATTTTTGGAGCTCATTTCACTTTACACTTACATACGATACCTCCAGATAAAGGGGAGCGTGAAAATATTTATTTTGATCCCTCAGTTATTTTATAGAACAGAAGATATACCTATCTACCTGCGAAGTTTCATACCAACCGGTTAAGAACTGTAATTTTTACGAGGGTGGGACGTGGGACAGTTAGGTACCTACTAGTATTACTATGGAAGCCTAAAAATCTGTATTTGGTTACTAGACGTAAGTATATTAGTATAATTATGTAAAAATGTGTTTTTTACTCGGTTCATCTCTTTTTGTAGGTTGGATATTTTACAACCACATCTCACTATTGAATGATAGATATTGATACACGGATACACAACTGATGACAAGACAAAGGATAGAAGGGTACTTACTATTTTGTTTTGGTCAACAAACGAATCCTGATTTTGCACGTAATTTATCAAAATAAATAATATTTCATCTTTACCACAAACTAAGCACTGTAATTTATCTATATTCACACATACCTACGCAGCAATTCCTTTTATAGTTATCACATAATCACATCACAAAACAAAATAACAATAGAAAGATTTATGAATTACATTATGTATTTTATGCAATTCGACGCACACGTGTTTTGATTTAGAGTCGACTGCAAACATTTTATGAACAACCTATAATACAAATAAATTGCAAAGTTATATTTGAGCAGTATAACGTCTGTGAACTATTGTTTTTAAATTTGGTTGAATTATAGTTTGCGAATCTCTGCGGAACGAACGATCGATGAGTTTTCTTAACTTCACGATAGATGGCGTGAGGGAAGGAATTTATCGACCTTCGTAAGCATGCCTACGAAGGTCGAATAAATTGCGAATGTCAAAAGTCATTGCGTTAGGCATGGCAAAGCCGTGATTTATGCTTTTGTCGTATTATCCTAAAGAAGTATGCGTGTGTATATGAATATGCAGAGATCGCTTGAGTGTGCGTGAATTTGAAAGGCAGTCAATGCGAGTGCTTTCTGGCGCGTCATAGTTGGTTTCTTATTGAATGTTACGTTTCATTATACGTAAAATAAAATAAGTATTTAATTATAATATTTTAATATGATGGACTTTATTTATACATATAGGTATCTAGTAATAGTTTAATTGAATCTTATGAGGTAGGCACTGCCTAGTTGCCTATATAGAATGCACGCCGCTGCCAACTAGGTAGTTCTAGTTACTTATCTACCATAGAATCAAGGCAACGGGCTACCAAACTTACCAAATAAAACAAAAACAATGTCGTTTCACTGTAATAATCCGGTTACCTACTATTATAATAATTTGATGTAAGTAGGTACACCTACATAATTAACTATTTACTTCCATACTGTCATACCTCGAAATCATACGAAAGTTACTTACGTCATAATGTACCTACCTACCTACCTGTTTATGAAAGTAAACACAATACTTACCTATCTATGTAAGTGTATAATTGTATATCCTCACCATTTGTAAACTGTAAACCATCCCGAAAGTTTGTCTCAGAGGAACCTGTAGGTACAAATTAATTATAAACTCTTATGAGAAGGGCGCGCTTGTCGATAGTGTTATTAATGAACAAGTATTAACTAATAGTGATGGATAAGTAACGAGATCGGGGAGTTTGTTGTGAAGTAAATCATTAACAATGATACAAAGAACATTTATCTTCGTGAGATAAGGCTCCCCCCGCACAGGTGCGATAATATCGGTCGATAATATCGCATGCGTTATTGCGATATTTGTTCACGCTTGCAATCTTACACATTGCTGCGTTAATAACGACGCAATACAAGTAGAACGCTTGCGTTATTGCGTTCTGCGATATTTGTTCGTACCTACATTTTGTATTAGGACGCATGCGATCTTAACGTCACGTTATTATCGTTACAACCAAGAAGGTTAAAATATACGATTCTTGGTTACAACACTCACACGTCGGAAACATCGCACGATTAAAACGCAGCTGTGTGGACAGGACAGGGATGCATTAAGCGTCGTCCAGACTCCAGACAGACAGACGCGAACTGCGGCGGCGGTTAGTACCTAGTAATTTTGATATTTCACACTGGCATTAGTACTGACCGCCAGTGCAGACTGCGTCTCTGTCTGGACCACAGAAATCAATAGAAATGTTACCTACTAAGTACATTATAATTACAATGTCAGTGCATCAAGCAAAATAAATTAAACTTAATTCCGTTCACGTATGTCAGTCACATTATTAAACGCGCACTCGCGATGATGTGGTGTTGCCTCAGGCACGGTCCCAAGGGGGGGTCATAGGGGTCATGAGACCCCCCCAAAATCGTATAATACAAAAATGCGCTAATCACGGTATAGCACGTCGGCATTAATCGGTATGACCCCCCTCAAAATCGTCGGCTGCGACCGCGCCTGTGTCGCCTAACACACCACGTGCCTTACATAAGCGTCTTTGCGACTTCTATCGACTTATTTATTTGGATTTCTGTGGTTGGATTAACTAATGGTATGGACGACGCATTACCGCAATAATGCGCTTGCGATATTATTGGCCTATCAATATTTAGGTGTTCGAGCCTTCGCTCGACCCACTTGAGATTACCCCCTTGAACTTTGCCAGTTTGCAGTGTGCATTACTGTGAATCTACCGTCTTTTCCCTCACATTTACGATGTGACGGCTGCGTCACGCCTACGTGCCATCGCCGGTTAGCTTATCTTGTCAGTACCATAGACTACTATTTATACTAGTCAGTACGTCTTTGAACTTTGCAGTGAACTGTTGTGTTTAGAAAAAATATTTTTTATTAAATTATTTAATTTAATTTTTTATTAAATTTCTTATTATTATTATTTTTATTTTTAAGTAGTGTTGCCCAAAATCGGTCTTGCAACAATCATTTTCGCAAGATCAAGACCACCTAATTACAGCAAGACTAAGACCAAGACCAAGAGTTAATGTACAATACCAAAACTAAGACCACGACTATGGGTATTGACGCAGAACCGAGACCAAAGACGGGGTTAGACTCGTCTCGGTCTTGCATTTGGGCAACACTATTTTTAAGTGATGATAAAATCAATAATAATTTAAATAATATCAGATTTCTAGTGCATCACATCTGAAATGGCTCATCTTGGAGTAAATGAGGTAAGAACGGTCTTCTTATTATGTGAAAGTGATAATAGTGATTATCATCGATAGGATGTGCACTTGTTGCGAATGCCCGCTCCCAGGACGGCAGACTCGCTATTACATGTGCAATGGGGAAAGCCCCCAATTACATCCTCACGGCTCAAGCGGCGTTTGGCCCCCGAGAACCGTTAACAGTCTTTTTACTGTGTTGAGTTCCTACCGTCGAAGAGATCGATAATGCATACCTACCGGTCAAATTATCGGACTACGACAGAGTCATGGAGCGTCGGCTGCGCAGGCGACACTTAGATGAAACGTCGGCTGCGCAGGCGACACTTAGAACGTTGGCTGTGCAGGCGACACTTAGGTGAAACGTCGGCTGCGCAAGCGTCACTTAGATGGGCGCAGCCTTCGCTCGCTCACAAGACGTCGACTGTGTGTGTAAATCGCAGGTGCGATTTACACAGTCGACGTCTTGTGAGCGAGCGACGAACATCCAAACGACCAACATCCATTTATAGGCTATAAATGGATGTTGGTCGTTTAGAAGTACTTTCTTAAAAGAGATTTAATACTTATAACCTAAAGATGTTTCACTTTGCCAATCAATTCTTTGGATTTTTTTATTTTAGCCGACGACATTTGATACCTAATTTCAGTAAGAACAGCAACACACAAATTGCACACTGAATTGTTTTATTATACCTAAGTTGAATTAATATATAATGTTGCTAATAATGTACCGGGACACCTGACGGGTCGACCGTTGGGCGATACTTGCACTACCCTGTCTATTATGTAGGTATATATGTTACTGTAAAAGCCCGAACTTAGGTAAATCTTAAGATTCACCAGTAATACCTAAGATTTACCAACTCTTAATGGTAAAAGTCCGAACTGTTCTGTGATCATCGTTCATTTCGGACTTTTACCACCATACACTCGGTAAATCTTAGGTTTTACCTCAGAGACACGGTAAATGTTAAAAAGAGTGAATAAGTTGTGCCAGAACCGAATTGGTCAACCCCGACACCACGTGATCTTGTCTGCCCTACCCCTAGAGTGTTTTTATAAACCCGGAGGCGCGGAAGGAGAGCAGCCGAGAGCCGAGAGGAGACGTGTAAAATGCAAATGGCACCGAAAATGAGAATGGAACTCGCAAAATATTAGTTTCCGCAGCCCCAAAACTAACATTTACCAACCGTCATTGGTAAAACCTAGGATATACCAAACTCTAATGGTAAAAGCCCGAAAAATTATCTCCTTTTTATAAAATCCTTACATTAACCAACCCATGTTAGTAAATCCTAAGATTTACCAGTAAAACCTAGGATTTACTACTATTCGGGCTTTTACAGTAACATTATATTGTTTACGTTTGAGGGAGAATGTTATGGTGAGATTCTCCCTCGAACGTTCGCAAAAAAATTGGCAGTTCTCGCGGTGATATCACGCGGCGTGTCGGTACAGAACAGACAGGCTGATCAAAGGCTAGCATGGATATTAAATAGGTGCTCATACACTTACAATTAGTTGCAAACCGATAATTCTATAAGTACTTTCCTTTGATCAGTGCAACTATACACAACACATTAACACAACTAGCAATATTGCAAGTGTGTTCCTGCTTTATGTCCATTTTTCGGGTGTTAGGAACTAGTTTAAAGCGTATACGAATACGCAGCGCGATGTGCTGCGCTTCGGCCGCTCTACAAAATTGTTACATGAATTTCTGTGCAACAGATTACATCGAGCGCCGCCGCCCCGTAAGCGTGCGTCATACGAAACCAAAACGCAGCGCATCGGGCGCGCACACAATATAGGTACGCTTGTTATACTAGTCCCTTGAGTTGCTGCTTTTTTTGGAACATTAAAAGTATATTATATTTGTTTTGGGATAGCAAAAACAAAGTAAGTATAGATGTAACCGTATCTCAGAAGGGAGTCATAGAATTTAAAGAACAGATTAACCAACGCAATAACAATATTTATTATGAGCTTAATCAATCGTACAATTCATTAAAATATCAATTCACTAACCTTACGCGTCTCTCAAAGAATCATGTCTGACAATTTTATTTTAAAAATCTTGACAACTCACTGCTTGTCAAAATAACTTGTCAACTGACAGTAATATTATCAATGAAAAAGTATTTTATCTGACATAACAAGACTTATAATCCTTAAACTCTTTGGTGCGAAAGCATGAAACTAAATGTTTTGTTACAGCCGGCCATCCTTCAAAAACGAGTCCCTTCGTTTCCTCCTTGTACATTTACAATAATAATTTGTATACCTAGATAACTGTACTCATCAACCAACACATTTCATTCTTATTTTATAGCTGTGCTATGTGAAGCTACTTCCTTCACTATCACAACGCATCAGCTGCAATGTTTGAGTTACTCCTGAGCGACGAGTTCATACGCCAATCCTGCTCTGCAACTCAAAACATTCTCACTCAATCTCTAATTATAGCCGTACGGTGTGAGGCTACTTCCTTCACCATCACACCCTCTACGGCTGCGATATTTTGAACCAATCATGGGCGGCGAGTTCATACGCCAATCCTGCCCGATCCAAAATACCCTCACTCATCTCTATGGCATGTTTGTTGTATGACTGCCAAGTTCATATGACAGACATCACCCAAAATACCACTCAATTCACTATCATATCAGCTAATAAATAAAATAAAATCTTAAATCAAATGCTTGCTCTACGGCTTCGTCAAAAACTGCTGCGATGATCACCCGCTACGCTGTGGCGATGACTGCGTTCTGGAGACCATTGCCTTCATGGACGACCAGCAATCAGCACGACTACTGCGACCGTAGCTACGACTGCGCCTCTCGCTTCTCCTTAGGTCTCGACGTCTACCATTGCTAGAGTCTCGACAATCCGCATTGGCATCTTCGTCACTCATTTTCCTGGAACTCGAAATATTTCCTTCATGTATTATTTCTTTTATTACATAAGTCACAATATTATACGCTTAGGAGGTCATTCAAAGTGGTCAATGTATCAAACCACGCAGATGGATTCGCAGGCAAAAGTCAAGTATTTCTTATACATCTACTTGTTATCCCGTTGATTTTCTTTAATTATGACGAAAATAGTTTTGTACATCAACGGTCGAGCTCGTGGGGTGGTTCACCACAAAACAATTGTCTCGCGTATCCCACTTCTGAGATGTAACCGTATCTCAGAAGGGAGTCATAGAATTTAAAGAACAGATTAACCAACGCAATAACAATATTTATTATGAGCTTAATCAATCGTACAATTCATTAAAATATCAATTCACTAACCTTACGCGTCTCTCAAAGAATCATGTCTGACAATTTTATTTTAAAAATCCTGACAACTCACTGCTTGTCAAAATAACTTGTCAACTGACAGTAATATTAACAATGAAAAAGTATTTTATCTGACATAACAAGACTTATAATCCTTAAACTCTTTGGTGCGAAAGCATGAAACTAAATGTTTTGTTACAGTATAGAGACCGGCAAACAACTTGAGCAAAAAATGGCGTAAGAGGAAAAGTTTGCGCACGTACGCTTAAACGAAACATCGGCTATTGCGCAGTCAAGGTCATTGTTCAAGATGTTTGCCGGTATCTGTAGTCGAAGAAAAAGTACTTACCTACTTTTATTTCATCACTTCTAGATATTTTTAGGAAATAATTATTTTTCTTGAATAATACCTAAATTGCATCTTTAGTCCAGGATAAGAATTGCGTCAGGTTAAAAAAGTATGTTGGCGTACCTACTTTTGGAACGAAGTTCCTTAACGCGCGTTACGAAAGGGGGCTAGACGGCTAGGCTAAATTAAGACGAAAATTTGGTAAAAGTTGGTAGTAAGCTATTGTAAGCCGTGCGGCGCACGCCGCACGGTTTAAAATATCTTAAAGTTGTAACGACACTTTTTGTTAGAGTAAGCGAGTGCGAGTGCGCGTGCGAGTGCGAGTTCGAGTGCGAATGCGGACATACATATATGCTACGGGCACTTTGATTAAACGGGCCGTATTAATAAGGACCGGACCAAGACCAAGACTGAGACCGAGACCGAGACCGAGGCCGAAACCAGGACCAAGATCCCTTAGCCCGGTGAGATAGTCGGGTGGGGGGTCGAAGTGGAGGGGGGGAGTCTTATATTAATTTAGGTATTAGTTGTTGGGAGGGGGTTATAGGGGGGGGGAAATTTTGTCGAAATTGTGATATTCCCAACCGTTTCCGAGAAAAGGATTTTTAAGCAGCGGAGAGGGGCGGGGGTCTAGGGAGGAATAATAGAATACGGCGGTTTGGCTATTCAACTATAATATAATAGAGTAAATCCTATTAAAATAAATAAAATAAAATATTATTACAATTCCTTCACAAATTAATCGAAAGGAACTTCGTTCCATCCGGGTGTCCCTTGAAGTTGACACCTCTCAAGTTTTTTATTATTATCGTAGACTAGCTTTCGCCCGCGGCTTCGCCCGCGTGGACGTCGGAAATTATCCCATGGGAACGTACCTCAGAAGTAAACTTTAACTACGATTATATCACTCTCCGGTTCATAACAGTACGTACCTACAACAACATGACAGTACAAACAGACACTTCAATTTTATTTCTTTGTATAGAAGATTATCAATCTTATTACCTACCCCCGCAGAAGAGCTGTTTTACCCCCGAGGGGATGAATAGCTTTTTATTTTTCTATTTTGAGTGACATAAACACACGCGATTACAGCAATTCCGCAAATTCATCACCACTAACCGATCCTACACTTCTTGCTCGTCAAAAAGATTCTGATAAAATAAATTGGGAACCTCCTCCTTGTTTTGAAGTCGGTTAAAAAAGGTTAAACACCATTTCTTTGTTTGTATCAACGAACCGAAACACCAATTTTCATGACCCTTACTTAAAAACTAACGGTAGGTACTCTTATACAC
Source organism: Thalpophila matura (assembly GCA_948465475.1). Lineage (NCBI taxonomy): Eukaryota > Metazoa > Arthropoda > Insecta > Lepidoptera > Noctuidae > Thalpophila > Thalpophila matura. The sequence continues at coordinate 8,622,567 of OX419185.1, read as the reverse complement.
ATTTTCAACCCCCATTCCCCCCCCCCTCTTTAGGGGATGCTTTTTCACAAACCCTCAATTACCTGTTTTTCTACATACATTCAAATTCAAATTCAAAATTCATTTATTTGAAACCACAACTCTAACTTCAAAAGTAACGGTGCTTCCATACAAAGTTTTATTCCCTTTTCACCCTCCTTAGGGGTTGAAATTTCATAAACCCTTAAGTAGTTGTTTCATGAATTGAAATAAAGATCCCAAATACCAATTTTCATGACTCTAACTTCAAAATTAAAGGAACCCCTATTCAAACGTTCACCCCCCATTTCTACCCTTCAGGGGTTGAATTTTAAAAAACCCTGATATACGTATTTGTTTATTTAAAAAGAGAAGCCTAAATACCAATTTTCGTTGATTTTACTTTAAAAATGAAGGACTTGCATACAAACTTTCATCCCCTATTTCCCCCCCTTAGGGGTGGAATTTCCAAAAATCCTTTCTAATCGGATGCCTACATCATTATATACACGTTATAATAAATAGAAGAACTCAAAGTTATCTTTTTTAGGGTTCCGTACCAAAATGGTAAAAAAGGAACCCTTATGGTGCGACTTCGTCTGTCTGTCTGTCTGTCACACCTGCACCCGAATTGCGTAACTCAATTGCTATCACCATGGCATTGTTTTTGACATTCATTACGCCGTATTCAGTACGCCGTTAATCCGTGCTCCTGTAACTAGCTCAACGCCGCAATGGATGTTGTTGAACTGTCAAAATGAAAGCCATGGCGAAAGAAATTGAGTTACGCAATTAGGCTGCTGCTTATTTCAGCAACTACTAATGCTATCGACTTGAAATTTGGAACAGTTATAAAAAATGCTTGTCCAACTTTATTGCAAATGAAAAAAATAAAAAAATATTTTTATTATCATTGCAAAAGGTGCCGGAGTGGGGGTCCCAAATTTTAAAGTGGGGTTACTAGGTCAAGTGACATATCATATGAAAGGGCTTGATTTGCACATTTCAAAATATATTTTCATTTTATTTTATGTCTCACAGTTTTCGACATGTGATGAAAAATACCATTCCCCCCCCCCTTACCTCCGAAGTTTGCGGAGCGAAAATCTGAAATAATTAGAGTTGATAGAAATTGACCCAAATATGGCACCAAAAATAAAACGATGTTACTATTACAGTTTTTTCAAAATCATCAAAATTCCTTGACAAACAAACTTAGTTATGCGGTCCGATTTTTTTCACTTTATACGTCCAAAACTGATACGGAACCCTCGGTGCGCGAGTACGACTCGCACTTGGCCGGTTTTTTTTTGTGTCCTAGCTTAGTTCTTTATAGTCACCCACAGCCCACAGCAGCCGGCCTAGCATGACCACGATAGAAACGGGTTTTGTCTACATAGAAATAGACAAAGTGACAGATTTCATTCATAAAACGTAGAAATGTTTCTACAATCTGTCACTTTGTCTATTTCTATGTAGACAAAACCCGTTTCTATCGTGGTCATGCTAGGCCGGCAGGAATGAAACACCAACCAGCAACCTAATATTCGTAATCCTTTATTTTTTCGCCATTTCGTAATTTTGTTCACCGGATTTGGCACCCCTAGTCAGGGAATTTGAAACCGCTCTGCCTGTGAACATTATAGTGCCTCTAACGCGTTCGTCCGCGTTATTTCACAAAATACCTCAATCGTTCCATTTGTATTATTTAAAAGGTGTCCATCTTATTATTTAGAAGTCCATTAACAGGAATTGAACCGGTCGGTTGGTGGGCCAATCTATTGTTATGTCGGAAAATCAACGGTAGGTACGTAAAACTTACTACTGCTAACTTTTTGATTGAAAATTATTTTCCGAGCAGAAGTACCTAAACAGACAAATAAATTGACGAATATTCAGCTGTTCTATGAGTATATAGGTGCATAAGTATAAATTGGGGCCAAATATAAATAACTTTTGGGGCCAAATATAAATAACTTTATTGTAGGTATAGTAACGTCTGTCAAATTTCACGTTTCTACGACCAGCGGTTTATATATGTTTAGAAACTAGAATCCATTTTCTCTATATAGGCTGACAGATTGACTGACTGATGGATCAACCCATCAGTCAGCTATGTGAACAAATAAGGACAAAACATTGTATTAAAAATATGAAATAAATATTTAGATAAGCTTACTCGTCAAACATATGCCATGTTACACACAAGCGATTTTTTTAAATCATAGGTAACCTACTTTCCTTAATAATTCAATTTATTCCATTGATGTCATATTTCACAGAGCAACCTTTGCACCGCTTTGGAATGAGGCCAAAGGATCTCCAGCTGGCAATTAGAGTGTCTTTTAATGACTGCCTTGCTGGTGTAGCGGTTACATGCGCTACAGCTGAGCACGAGGTCTCGGGTTCGACCCCCGGGTCGGGCAGACTATTATTGAATTTGTCCATGAGATTCTCAGTAGCAAGTCTAGATTTGTGCTTGGTTAATGTCGATAAGCTCGACCCACAATTATTAGATGGTACATACACATAACTAGTGAAACGTGAGTGAGTGTAGGTACTATACCTACATATACGTCTGTCTTATTCTTAGGGAAATACAGGGATGATGTTATGATGTTATACTTATTTTGTTATAAAATTTTGCAGACATTACTATGTCTGCAAAAATTCTATTGAGTTACCAGATTTAGAATACCTAAATAATAAAAGTACCTACAGCTATTTTGGGCATTGCGTCAATGAGAGCTATACAGTATACTTACTATACTCTTTGCTATACAGTGTCAAAAAAAAAACTTTAGGTACCTATTGTTTCACGTGCGTAGTGGTAGCTTGAATGCAGTCTTCACTACTCTACCTACCTACATCAAAGGCTTTTATTGTGGTATCATTAAAAATGTATCTGTATAATGAAACAGCATCCTAAAATATCCATATTAGACATACAAAGCAGCAATATAATTTAAGTGCAATTTTTATTTTTAAGTTAACGTGGTTACTAAGCGTATGCATGCAGTTTTGAAAAAATACTACTAAGTAGCTTTTTAATTTTAATAATGAAGTATATTCATATGGAATTCAGAATCAGGCACTCACTTTCAGCAAAATCTTTTTTAAGCATTTCAATGTTACCAACTTACCACTATCATCATTCACATTCTACTATACAATAAAATCATGCCAGCAGGAAAAAATCGAAAAAAACATCAGTTTGATTTGATTAAAATATAAAAAACATGTTTATTTTTCAACCCTGCTCTTAACCATCAACTTATAAAATGACTTTTAATCACAATCCATTTTTTTTCTAAGAATTAGGCTGAACTTGAAAGTTAAAAGGCTCCATTTCTGCAAAAAAAAATTGATACCTAGGTAAAATTTTCAAAAAAAGTATGGATCTCGAAATTTCCCAAAGGACACGGCGGACGCCCATAGAACGCTGGGCTTCAGATTGTGTATGTCGGTACAGATATGAAATTAGTTTGGTGTGATCGAGAATTTCAAGAGTATTTATATTCATTTTTTATTTGTTTTTGTACGTAATTGGGTTAAAGAGAAATCTTCGTATTTGTGACAGTGAGGTTAAGTATGGTGTGAATGATCCAGTGAAGTACACCCCGACTAATGAATTCTCAATTCAAAGGTTTTAGTTGCTGTCGACATGATATTCTGTGGAGGCACGCGCCAGCCAGCATGCACCCGTTTTTGTTTTATTGGATTTTTCAAAATGTCAACGGCATAATCGTTTTATTTCTTATTTATTTCGATTTTTGATTCCATTTCTTAATCTCTAAGATAAATTAGGCAAAGAACAATTAAAATATATTTTTATTTTTGGTTAAGCTTTTATTACTGTACCATATCAAGCCCAAAACTGCCGACGTCCTTTTGCATGGTTACTGCCGTATATGTATACCTACCTATTTCTGCTGCCATGCAGCATTGCTGTGTTCTAGTTTGAAGGGTACAAGTGCCCGTGTAGTTACTGTATAGGCACATGAGACATTTCAACTTTGTATCTAGGGTAGACCACGTAACTATGTCGAGGGGTGAAAGCCTAGGTATTTGATTTAAGCGACATTTTGGGCGATATTGATTCTAAATCTATATGACAATAAAATTTTTATATGACTCGGAATCAATCTCGCCCAAAATGTCGCTTAGATCAAATAGACTTTCACCCTTCGATGTACTTGCGCTACTTCTGGTATTGCAAATATTTATAAGTGCAGTGACCACTTACCATCAGGTTAGTCGCCTGCTTGACAGCCGTCACTCACACTGAGTTGCAGAAAAGGTCATTAAGTTTTAAAGGAAGCTTTAACGACACAAATTGTATGGTTAATGTCTCCTTTAAAATTTAATTATCTTGCTGCAACCGACCGTCAATCACATAAAAAAAGTATAATTTTGTTGTGAGTCTGGTTGGTAAATTTTGAAGCGAAAGAATGATTTAGAAAGTTAATCTCGGCTTAACTGCGGCCTATTTGTGAAGCGAGCTTTATTAGTAATCCCTTCAAACGAAGCTCGTCGAACCACCGGAGGAATCTACCTATTCGCTAAACAGCCTGCCAATGTTTTTCCATATAAGTACCTAACACAAGTCCTACCTATTTTGACATTACCTAAAATGTAAATATTATACGTATTCGGAGTCCGCTCAGTCCGGCCAATGTGCCTACATATTTTACCTTGAACTCAGACTATCTGATAATTGCATCTTTGAAAATATGATCGGATCCATTCCGCTGACCAATTTGATGTTGTTTTGTTTCTTGTGAGTACTTCCGCACTACGTGCTATCCCCTTGTTTGACAGGGCTAATTAAGTTCACGCTTGCAAAATGCAATTTCCTGTAGAATTTCATGACGATCGATAGTATCAAAATGAAATAGACTTGGCTTTACCACGTACGACACTCTACGTGATAACTGGTGGCCGAACCGACACAGATGACATTAACGAAAGTTCAATTAAAGAAAAGTAATTAACGACGTACCAAATGGCACATCGTACCTACCTCTCTATTTTCTAACAGAGTTACCTCTTAATAGAAAACATTGTGCTCAATTATAAAATAATAGAAGATACCTAATAAACAGCGGAAAATATTAGTTAGCTATCTCTACTTCTTATAATCTTGATTTAGCTACTACTACAATTTTCTCGAAACAATATAATTATCTCAAAACAATAAAGGCTAAAATTTGACATGAACTTCTTAGTTAAATTAATTGGATCTAAATCAGTGCGTCATTGATGAAATATTATAAAAAACTCTAATAGACATCATTAGGTATGTCCCCGCTACCTACCTACTATAGTTAAGGCTGTGATACACATGCCTGTAGATAGCATACTTATAGGCACTGGCAAACCGACATATTACCGATACTGGCATTTTATGTCACAACGCTACACATACTTGTATTGTAGCTGGCACGCCAGTTTCTAGAAGTGCTTCGTAAAGTGTTTCCCCGCATGGGGAAAAATCAAACGGCTTGCGATCTTCTAGCATGCTAATTACTAGCATAGTAGTTACTAGCAAAGCTGCATTATACATGCTAGCAGCTCGCACTCACCAGTATCTATGCCTTTGTGCGAGCTACAGACGTGTGTATCACGGGCTTTACAGTGCTAATAAAGTTTTTGTGCCTGTCCCTTTCTTTTGACATCGTCGTACTCAGACAAGTAAAAACAAAAAGTTGCCGAAAAGCAGTTTCTCCTACAATAATCATATAATCGTTTTGTTTGTCAGGAGGCTACATACATAAAACGAATAACATTTTTCGACCCAAAAAACACTATACAATCTGTACCGTATTCGCTTGTAGTTGAGTAGCGTGAATAAATTTTGTTTTGTTCGGTTTTTCTCTGTCCGGAAATGCCAAGAACAGTGAAATGTTGAAAATATAGAAATGAGCTCGGTGCCAGCCCTCTGCCTGAAATTCAAACATGATGCTGGCGTGTAATGTCTGCCACTGCATTCGTATGTAAATTATCTCTCATGGTGCTCGAACACTGAACTATGATGGGAATGTAGTGTTGCAGCGCGGTAGCCTCCTTTATTCCTTCTCATAAGCGAATAACACACTTGAATTTGGTATTTAATTAAGCCCATATTACGGCTGCTCAGAGGAAGTTTATACGTAATATCATAGAAACGGCAGTCTGCGTGAAGTTACATCTAGGTATGTAGCTACTTGTTTACTACGTGATTTAAACTTTTCAGTTGCGCGCTTGCATTTGGCTGCATTTAATTGAATGCAGCTCTGTGAGAAGTGAGAACTTCAGACGTACCTGCTACTACTTAATCGCATAGAAATACTGATTCGTATCCTTGCTGTCTGCTTGATATGTAGTAAATTTAGCAGTTGCAAATGCTTTTCTTCATATTTTACTATTAAATAAGATGCTACAAAAATGGGAAACTTAAATAGTGTGGCGTAATACCTACCTGTAATTAATATTCACCTACTTATCTTTACCCCATATCTAGCGAAGGTACTTAAGCGTTCAATTTATTAGAAACACTGAAACGTGTAGAAAAGGACATTTTAATTACCTAAACACGCAGCTCTGTGTAAATACTTATTGTTGAAATAGTTTGTCTCCGAAATATCATTTGCGGTCAGAGTTGGTTGTTATAATCCACCACATTTAGTTCATGTAATTACAAAAGTTTTCATGCAGCAGAAATTGATTTAAGTATTATAGAACTGCCTGGCAGTGCATTTTCGGAACGCCGGAGCATTCTTTCATAGTTTAGCTGCCAAATGTAATTATGGAGTGTTTATGAGTGCACATACATTTATCATTGTTACGGTCGTGAATGTTTTAATTTCGTACTTATATTTATGTGCACGGCTAGGTCGGCTACTTTGTAAAATTGTAAAATTAAAAAACATTCGAAAAACAGAATCAGTCATTTGTTAGCGTTTTAAATATACAAAACGACATAGTTACATAAGAGGAGAATGAACGGAAAACTAGTTTACCAATACCGACCTTATTATATTGGTAAACTAGTTTTCCGTTCATTCGACTCCTCTTAAACTCTTAAGTAACTGTGTATATATAAGGACACTAGCTTCCGCCCGCGGTTTCGCCCGCGTTTATGGGATAAAAAGAAGTCTATATGTTATTCTGATGTATAAGCTACATTACTGTAAAATTTCATCAAAATCCGTTCAGTAGTTCTTGCGTGAAAGAGTAACAAACATCCATAGATCCACACATACATCCTCACAAACTTTCGCATTATTTTATAATATTAATTAGAAGTAAGATTGTAAATTGTAATTGTAATATTAGTATGATATTAGTTGGAATAGGATCTTTCAGTAAGGCTATGATTATAAGGTAGATTGTTGCTACTAATTAACATCGCGTTCGCACGAGATTCGGCGTCACCGGATGTTCGCAAACTAACCATCTACTTCAAACGTCGACTAAACTACTTGTGATTCGCGGCTTTAGAGTTTAAATAACTATATGTAAACGTACATTGTATTACATAGAGTTATCTAAGTTGAAAAATGAGTAAAGCTAGCTACTTCGTTTACTTGAATAATTTATGTAGATAAGTAACTTATGCGGCCTTCGCCAGTATTCTTGCAAAGTTATATCTAAGTTTTCATATCAATCTAATAATCCGATTTTATGTCGATCCCTAACTTGCAATGTATCGCAAACTTGAGAACAAAACATTTGAACATATGGTATAAGAAAAAAATAAGATGTACGTACCATAATGACGTACCGGTTTACGTATTTTATGTCAAAAATGTCTAAATTCGAATAATTAATATATTTTAATACCTATCTCTCTAAAAAATTGTATTTTGTCATTCAATTCAGAAAGCACTAGAATGCACAGAGCTCGGACATGACGTCAGTCCGGAAACCGGCTATCATAACCTGTCTCTAATATCCGTTACAAAATGGCCCCCATGCTAGGTAGAGATAACTCTCGGCATAAATGTGCTTTGTTAACGTTTTGTACCTACATTCCCATGGATTCTAACGAACACTTGATATAAATAATGTGTTATTGTTTACGGTAATCGCCGGGAAATGGGTCAGTGGTATCGTTATTTATGATTATGAAACACAAAAACCGGACAAATGCGAGTATGACTGGCGCCCTGAGGGTCCCGTACCAATTTATATTCTATCCTATCCTACTATCCTATCCTACTAATATTATAAATGTGAAAGTTTGTGAGGATGGATGTATGGATGTTTGTTACTCTTTCACGCAAAAACTACTGAACGGATTTTGATGAAACTTTACAGTAATATAGCTTATACATCAGAATAACACATAGGCTACATTTTATCCCAAAAACGCGGGCGAAGCCGCGGGCAGAAGCTAGTAAGTTTATAATCGCAAAAAAATATTTTTTATGTGATGAATATAATAATAAACAATAACAATATTAACTTGATTTTTTCCTTTACCTACTTGCCTTGCCTATTTTTTCCTTGCCTTGCTCCTGCCAAATTTCATGATTCTAGGTCAACGGAAGTATCCTATATGTTTTAATTTATTTACGAGTGTCAAAATAAGCGATATAAATGACCGTATTTTTTTCTTGCTTTGCCTTAGAACCTTGATTTTTTACAGCTCAAAAGGACCGTAGACTTAATTAAGTATTTGATAATAATCTTAACTTGATATCTTCACCGTGTTCCTGAGAAAAATGGTCTTGATGGACAGACAGACAGATAGACAGACGGACAATGAAGTAATGTTTTAAGGGTTCCTTTTTTTTTTCTGTTGAGTTACGGAATCGGTAAGGTCGTTTTTTTATTCGATTGTTAACAACAGTATACCTACATACAGATTAACTGAGAACATCCTCCTTTTAGATGTCGGTTAAATAGAAAAAAATGTCTATACTATTACGCAAATTGGCAGAAAAATTGCGTAATTAAAATATTGATTTTAAAAAGTGGCTCTAACTGTTTGTGTAATTATCAAAATCGTCCAAATAAATAAGATCTATAACTCATTGGCAACGTTCCGCTCTCACACAATTCCGTTAATGCCATAAACGTCATTACGTCGTAACTTAAACATCATTTGGTATTCGACTGTAAAATCTAGTAAGTAGAGGTGCTAATGAACACTTTGTGCACAGCTGATATAATTACCATGAGCCCAAGTCGCGAGTTACCCAGCCGTTACATTAAGTACATTTGTGTAAGTCCTCACACATGCACAGACGTGTGTACAAGTTAGTAATAAGACTTCTCCATCACATTCAAGAGAGCAATTAGGGAGGCCACTCGTTCGTTTACACGATGACGTCTAGCGAATTAGTTGTTTACAGTTGCAAAAATGTAAGTATTCATCTCATTTACAGAAGTAGACTTGGCAGTCCATTGTTGCACCTGCTGATATTTTTGTAATCCTTAAAATCCAATACACATACAGAGATATATATACAATTACATATTATAATTTGTGTACCTACCTACTTTAGAAGTTATACACATACTTTTTTTCTCAGATTTTAAATCGTGTTAACCGAACCAATATGATAATATCACATTTCAGACTAATTCTTACCACGACACAATTTGAGAAAAGAATACATCTTTAAATCATTTGTATATCTACCTACAATCACAGAATGGATCTTACCATCTTATATAATTATATGTACTTGTGCAAACTAAGCATACACTAGACTATTATACCATTTGAAAAACCATTAAAAAGTCAGTGTATTTAAATGTGTACCCTTTTTCCTTTCAGGATGGGAAACTCCCCAAGGACTCTAAACCAAACAATGTTCATACATCAACAGTGCTGCATACACACATATATACCGTAACGTACATATGTACTGGTTCGATATATAGCTGTAACGTAATAGCCTGTCAGTCTTATTCCCGTTATCAAGGCGCCAGAGTACTTGTTTTCTTTCACTTAATTCAAAAGGAAGCGGACTCATTATGTTTCCGTCATCCACTGATTAATGTACTCAATGATTCATGGCTAAATAACTGTGAGGGCTAATTAAGTTTTCAAGGAGAGTATTTATAGATGTTTCATATACGTACTACTTAGTTGATTTCTCCCTACCCAGGGAGAAATCCCAGTACCCAAGAGCTGTAATATCTTTTAACATACAAATTCAATATTAAACTTTGAAACTGTGATATTTAGGGGTGATCATGACTTAGTCCTAGACTATGCACTGAGAAGGCGAGATCAAATATATTCTGTGTCGCTGCATGGCTCCACCGCTCTGCAGGTCGTGAGAGCGGGTGCAGTGTACGTAGCAAGCAGACTGCGGTGACACTGTGATAAATTGAACCACTCAGTGCAGAACTTATCGCATCCTGAGACGGGACTATCTATAGATACGAGTAAGACGTTGAAATTGACACTTAGGCACCAAGATAAATCAAGCCCCGTGGTTTCCTAAAAAAAGTATAATATAATTTTACTTACATAGTTGTTATGTTTTAATGCGTAATATAATAATGCCGTAGGTGCCCATATGTATCCGCTAAGATTAGACCAACCCATCTTGACTCGTGGGTGACGTAAGATGTAATTAAAGGATTAAATCAGGTGGATGCGCAGTGAAATAAGCCTGTACCCTGATTACAGAGGAAAATGGTTTCTTTATTGTGAAAGTCATATTTGATGATACTTTAATGTTATATTAAACGAATAGATGAATTAGTAGGGCACTTGCTAATGGGCGCTAGTTTAATTTACGCAAAACGAACCACAGTAATTGGCCGGAAAATGTCCGGACGCAGGCGAGCAATGATGTTGCTCTATCATTTATACATTATGAACTTTCAATGTTCCGCTAATGTATTTTCAGTTATACTCTGTTCAAGAGACCAAGGAAAAATTTGATCGTGAATCGATAATTTCTAATGACACAATCCGGAAGAACAAGAAAAACGTTAAGCCGACAATCAATGGCAAACGGAAAAGATAAAGTAAAAAAAATCAAATCCTCGGAATTTATGAAATTTTTTGAAATGCGTTATCTCCGTGAGTTATTGGCACCCTCGCAGCCAGTGAGCTAAGAGATCTTGCGAGCGTCACGAGTTCACGCCCAGTTCCACGACGTGGAAATGTGTGTCTAGCTTGTGCTTGTTTTTACAAATGCGATTTTATTGCTGTTCAAGTTAACGCTGCCAAGTTAATTTATTAATTTTAAATGTCAACATGAAATGGAAAGAATAGGTGACTTAAAATTGAAAAGATTTCATGCAATTTTTTTTTTATCATACCTATTTAAGACCCGTATATTTTTAAGCTCAGATTGGCGACTGTGAATCATTAATGTTTAGTAGCTTGTGTCGGACGGAACAACAAAGATAAAGTAGCAATGCAATTTCGCAGTTTTCTGAGAAACTCTTTTGACGTCCTGCCGAACCCACATTCTAACTTAATTAAATCTTTATTAAAATTTCAGCACGGCGTAAATTAACTTTATTAAGATATTTCATCATAATTCTAGTTAATAATGTAACAGTAACAAATTATTCGTTTCTAGCCTTATCTTGTCTGGGCAGCCGCACCCCTGACCTTTGACTGATGAAAAAATAACTTCACGCCGTCTCCTGTATATTTAATTGGCCACCGGCAAAATAAATGAAAGCGTGACAAAAAGAACAACAAATGAAGAGTTTTGCACCCTGTAATGATGTAGGTAACGAACTGCGAAACTTTGTTTGCACATTTCTTTATTTTAACAGAAACACCGGAGCTTTTGCATAGCTGCTAATTACGTGACGACAGTGAGGCAAAAGAGCAGTTATGAGTTTAGGAGTCCTTTTTAATTTTTAGTTGTAACGTTTATCTCTTTAACACTGTACAGCTTAAAATAATAAAAAATAATCCAGAACTAGTAAGCTACAAGTCGGAAAATAAAAATAAAATCACACAGCTACCTATTTTCTTTTTGCTTTTCTGCAAAAAATAAACATAATATTTAATAAATGATTCTGAGTCCTTTGTTTTTCAGGATAATTTCCAACCTAATTATTATGTTTAAAAGAACATTGAGCACACCCCGGGCTTTACTAGAAATCTTTCAACAATTATACTTGAATAAATTTAGTCGACCCATTTCCATATCTTTTGCCACTTCGATAAAACGCGTGTTTTTTGTCATTCGAAAACCTGGGAACGTTCATAAAATGATAAATTTTATTCCGTAATGAATAAAGTAATTGTAGTCGTGCTGTTATATGCCAAAACCCGAGGATTACCCTTTGCGTCCGGCGTGCCGCCAATTTACCCTGACATGTGATTATTCAGATGTCGATCGGTTCGGACCGAGTATCGTAGAATTGAATATGTGCATGAAGCCAGGAATATAAATTTGGCACTGACAGGATTTACGAGCCTTCCAAAATGGAATTCTTACGCTAAGCTGACGACCATTCTGTACAGTCCACACTATCTGCTCGCTATGATAACGGTTCACAGGTTAACAGAATCACAATAATTGTATAAAGGATCGTTTTTATTCAGAATTGTCAATAGAGTCGGGGTAGAGTCGTCCGGCAAACTGTCATTTGTGAGAATCGATCGTATACTTTTAGCTCTACAAAGGAATAGTAATACTCACCGATACAGATACTATACAAATATTATTTTGGGGTAACGAGTTGAAGGTATCTAAGCCCATAAAATTATCAAATAAAAAAAAACTTTTGACAGGGTTATGCTTGTAAAATACATTTTTTATCGATATTTTTTATCAAATATAACTGACACGACTAGCAGGCTGATATTTAGCTCCAAACTGTACAATACTCCGTTTAAAATAAATTATTATACATTGTTCTTCCCCCAAACGTTTTCAAAATTAATCTAAGGCGCACAATAGTCCATTGTTGTAATTATTTCGTTTATTTTCCTCAATAAGTTTACATTGGGGTCATATTGTAAAGTTGGAGACTCTAATGAATTGCGGGTGATCAAAGTCTAATAAGCACTAATTGTTCTCGTGTCACGATCAGTAACATGTTCTTGGGTCCTAGTGACATATTATACGAATAGAGCTTTACACTACACATAGGAGGTGCACACTGTACCTCATTAATATTAATCTCTGAATGAACGTCATATATGTAACTACAAGTACATACCCAATATACACGAGTTGGTATATAGGTACGTCATGTTTAATTAGATATTCACGCCGAAAGGCAAAAACGGAATTTCGTGGCGTGGCTCGGTCGTAAGTCCGCCCTTTTACAGTCGTATGTGAATATTTCTAAAAGGACTCAAGGTGTTGTAAACTTTACTATAGATATAAAAGGGTGTTCTCGGGAGAGAGAGACGAAAGGGAGATTTCAGGTAGCATGATTATAGTGAAGAAGTCAATTTACAGAAGCGAATAATTAATATTTAAAATTATTATAAACGCGGTAATTTACAGAAACTGATAGCAAAAACGGAAAATGTACTAGGCATTTTATGATAAATCTCACATATTGTTTGACTAAACAAACTACCTGGTTTATTTAAACGTTTGTGGGTTGCTTCAACATCAAAGTGCCGGAATCTTGTCCGAAATAAAACACGATCTTATTGTTAACACTGAAAAATTTCCCATAGGACTTATATCGTTACGATATTCGACGTCAGCTCGCATCTACGGGAAAACGTGAATGTGAATTTTTGGCGATGTTTGTTTTAGCGACGTCATGCCCTTCACCGCATAATATTCATGTAACCATAACAATAATATGAGATTTGGCCGTATAAAAAAGAGGAAAACCGACATAGTATCGTCGTCATATACATAGAGGTATATGTATACCTAATAATAATTTTGGCAAGTTTTGTGCGGTAAATATTGTGTTTTATCAAAATGAAATGTAAAAGCAGCAGATTGTGAAATTGATATTAATATGATACAGTAATTATTGCACTGGTTATAATTTATGTACACCATGGCATGCAGATACTTTCTCGCATGCACAATTTATTATTTATGTATTTTTCACTCGTATTTTTACAATCTTTATAAAATTATTTGTTGACTACAAGATAAAAGGTAACCTTCGCAATTTAAACTATATACCAAAGAAACATATTTAAATAATTATTTAAGGAAAACGGTTCTTTTCAAATATTTTAATTTAAAGATTTGTTTTCTTAGTAAATAAAAGGTATTAAGTTAATTATTTGTTCACGAGTAAGCTTCTTCTCTTCTTCGCCTGGCAAGCTACCAATAAGTCTGAAAAACGAAGAAAGGGCATTCATTTTGTTACTTTAATTTCCAAGTTGGAAGACGACCCTTATTTTATCTAGTTTAATGAAAATAACGTGGATAATGTTCATTAAGATGTTATTTATTTTGATTGATTGGGGCTTATAGTTTGGGCTCTATACACCATCTCGCTAGGGCAATAAAATGTGATCTATATAACGTACAAGCTCATAACGCGTCAAATGGCTTTATGTAAAGCATAATATCAAAGGAAAGGACTAACATAGTCTGTGAAGCGGTGAGCTAGAATTCCACCTCATAGCCCACGCTTAAAAATTCAGAAGAAATGCTATTTCAAACGCCAAGTCTGATAAACCTGTACATTTTAATATGTTAAGTCTTTAGGTAAATTATCTTCCTACACAGGTATTCAAGCACATATAAAAGCAAGTTTATGCAAAATTAAATGCAAGTAGGTTGTCGCCGTAGTGGAGAATAGTTGAACATTTCGTCGAGCATTAACGTCTCGATACATATTCAGCGAGCACATCAGCTGAGTAGAACCGTCCTTGTGGTTATCACTCACTTATTACACACATCCCCTCGCCGCCGGATCAAATTCTGCGGTCACCATTCCGGAACATTCAAGTTGTATTATCAAATTATTAGTCCGCAAACATCCACTGCTGAACTCGAGTTGTATTGTGAGACATCAATACCACAATCAACATGCTTGACCTAATCCCACTTTTAACAACGATTCTCGACATTCTCCACAATTACGTGCTATTTTTGCCCTTAATTCTACTTATCTTCTAGACATAATCCCTCTACAGGATCCGATAGATCCAAGCTCAGAAAGTGGGTGGTTCTTCGCCGGAAGCAACATATTACTCCGAAGTAGTATACATATGATTGTAACGTACTGTCGAGTATCTTGTGACGTAAATCGCCGGACTTAAACTCCACCTCGCGTGTACGGCTCCCCATTTCAACGCGTACGTTTCCCGTTTCCGTGTTAACTACTCAGTCCCTTCGCCGTTTGCTTCCCCACTTTCCCCATACGTGGGTTGAGGGCCACGTGTTGCTTGTGTAGGGAGACGCGGCCAAATTGACTTAGCCGGCTTTAGAAGCAAAGGTGACAGGTGAATGACGGCCCTTACATGTCGGTAACACGGGCGGGGTCAGTGCACAGGCTCACGTTGTAACTTTAAAGAGCCCGCAGCGGCGCGGCGTGTCTGAGGGTGATTTCATAGTCGCACTTACTCCGGCGCGGGTGGTAAGCGGCGCGGGGCACAAGATAGATGTGTCTTGTACCGTTTCATAGTGAAACGCGTACGATCGTACAACTTACGAGCCGCGCGATCAGCGTGACTGGGAAACCAGCCTGAGATCGCAGGAGTTATTAACCGATAAATTAAAATAATAAAAATGCAAGAATGCCATGTAAACATCCAATGCTTCAGCCTTATTTATTATAAAACTGCGCATTCATATAAATGTGTATAAATAACCGTAGTTTTTTAAATCACGAGGCAATTACGTGTCTTTTTATTATTACAAAAATGTAAAAGCGTTACATTCATGTATTATTTATAACATCGTTTGCCATCAGAGAAGAGTCACAGAGTCACAGACATTTAGGTTGAATTGTCAATGACTTTTCAAGGTTACGCTGGACAAGTCTATTGCGTATATTTTTTGCTGACATGAAATATTTGCGCCCTGTTTTCACATTTTCTAATTTCAACACCAATCAATAATTTTGTTAAAATATTCTATTATACAAGTTATTTCTTTTGCAACAGCTTGCGGTTGTAACGCTGAAGGATAAAGGAAAATCAAAGTGTAACGTAGTGTGTAGTGCACAGTAAAGGTAAGCCATTTACGAGATTAAATTCTAAAGAAGATTGCACTGTGATTCTCGTAAAAACGTAAAAACGTCTGTTTGCTACTGATCAATATAAGGAAACAAAACAGTTTAAAGTTACATATTGAAAATATCATAAATGAAGACAAGAACATTTTAAAAAGTTGCTTATTTAAAAAAATAAAAAATAATCTTAGTTTAGATGGATTGGCTTTAAAAAATGATTGAAATAGCACGATTATAACGCTCAAATGAATACTTACTTGTAGTTTAAAAGGAAAACTCATTTTTTTTTATATATTATTCCCTAAAAAAGGTAAATGCTTCGCTTTCCCCTTACTTTCCGATCAGCACAAAAACGAAATCTGCCAGTAAACTCTAAACATACCCGATGCATTACCATCCCCGATCCGGAATCTGAGGTAATAATATATTATATTGACTGGAGATGATAAAATATCCCCGGCCTTGCACACTGAGTACTATACTAAAATAAATATATCGAAAGCAAGCTAGCGGTTATGGTACATAAAGCCGAGGGGATAAGCTGTTCAAGCGAGTTTCTGTTTGCTGACATATTAATTCATATTTCTGATTACATTACCGAATATCGGACAAACCTGAGGCTATATTTTGCATTTCAAATAGATAGGTATGCAGTTTCAAGTTTATTTTACCTTACTAATTCATGGTAGGTTAGGTATTAGTCTTTGATACTTATAATACGATTTGACCTGAATATAGATTGTTAGACCATACAAATTCTTACGAAGTATAAAATATCCTAAAAATTAAATGTAAACGATCTGAGCCAGAGAAATATTATAATTCCAAACAGGACTTCTTACAATTTACACCAATCATTTCATTTATAAGACGCACATGTATAAAGCACACATTATTAAATTAACACAAATGTAACCTAATTTTCCAACCACTTAGTGTAAGTACAGCGTGGAAATATTTAAATTTCGCAAAGCCGAACGCTTGCCAAGACGGGCGGACGGCGGACGGCCATAACTCGCGGGTAGGGGGGCGCTGCGGTCGCCGGTGTGAACGCGCCTAATACTGACAGATGGCACAGGTAAATCAACCGACTAACATTTTTCGCGCGATTAATCTCCAGCGCAATTATGTCGCATAATGGTATCGCTTTTTATATGAACATCATCACAGGTTGATGAACCCACTAATGGGGTCTACGTTATTTAACTGTATTTTGGGTTTATATCAATTGGTTCGTATTTTTTTAAGATAATATGTAATAAAACAACATCGTCAGTCTTATGATAACAAGTGACAATAATGAGTCCATGCATGCGTTTTGCGTTTGCGTCCGCGCATTGGGTTCTATTGACAAAATATCCATGATTGAAAGTTTGAAACTATGCCTATGAATGTGGGTGTAGGTACTCAGTAGAGATAGTATACATACATACTACCATACGCCTACAATCATAAATCTAAAGTTCACAGGTTCACTTGGAACTAATAACGATGGCAGTTGTTTGTTTAACCCATAACACGAGCATTGTTAATTTCATGCTCCTGGCTAAAAACGCCCACACCATGAAATAAAGTAAAAAAAATCCAACCTTGCGCCATTACCAGAAGAAGGTGGGCTTTTTTGCCGGGAGCACTAGCGTATCCCTTGATAACGACATAATGTTAAAACTTGGTTTCCTTTAAAGTTTCGGAAATTTGACGGTAACTGATCCGCGTTTAATCAAAAATTACTTTTATAGAATTTTTTTTAGCAAACTAGATATTTTAGTGGGCCTAAAAGAGAAATATAACAACAAATTTAATACCAGTTCCCTGACTGATTGGTTGACAGTCACAGCCTAAACCATTGGAAAACATGAAAAGAAAATATGTTCCTTTGAGATTGTCAAGTATGGACAGCTGCAGTGTAGGTAGTTTATCAGCCGCTAGTGCAAATATGAAGAACTAAATAAATCAAGATAAAAATCTTACATTAATATTAGTTATAGGTTTTACAAGACAAACAATTAATCTCCAGAAGTCGTTATACAATACATATATAGTTTACAGCTGTGTTTCATTCTGCTAGTTACCCCAACTAATATAAATCAAGCCCGGGCTCATTAATAGAAACAAAATGATCTTTTATTGATAACAAACTCGGGAGCCGTACGTAATTGCTACTTCATTGAGTGCACGTAGCACCGCGCTACAGTCGTAGCACCGTAGCGATACTAACGCTACGCTCCGTAGCTGATAACAAAAAACGATTTGCGTAATGAAATGGTAATATGGGGTTCATGGTTATCATATTGCTTACTTGGTACGAGAGTATTATAATCATGTGGAAGTGCCAGTGATACTATAATACACTTTATTTTTGGAAAAGCATTTATTATAATGTTATCCCTGGGTAAAATGAATAAAAATAGGCCACCTTATTTTATGCTATTACCAATTTAAGCATTATGTTAAGATGGCTATATTTTTTCAAATAACTTTTATGAATGCTTGGTAATACTCCAAAAACATCAAGAACACCTCTTAGGTCATGGTAAAATAAAAGAATTTCTTTATTAATCGTTATAGTTTCTGCGCAGACTAAGCCACGGAGGTAACACAGTTATAGCTCAGTTACGTTATTGGATCAAAATGATTGAATTAAGTCAGCGAGGTTCACTCGTATCTGTAATTCGCATCACATATTACGCCTTAACCCGGTGTTAAGCCCGTATTAATTAACAACAACCATTAGAGAACTATCCTTTAACAAACTGTAAAAATATAATCATCTATTAGGTACTCATACATTTGACAAAAAACATTGTTTCTTTCTAATTTACTATCTTGACAGATAAATACCGACGTCTTAAGAGAGCTCTCAATAATTTAACAATCATTTAGTACATGTTTTTCTATTATGAGAAAATCTTAATAGACAGATACTTACTCTTCGTTTCATGTAGGCAAGTTGTGCCAACTTTTACCACTAAAACCATCAGTCCCCAGTACTTTGAAGCAGCTAGGGAACCTCCTGTGGAACACATCATTAAGTGTGTCACACTCCTGTGCTCAGCTGGCTCGTCTCTGGGGGAAACAAGTCGTTACCCCAACACCCTCGCAGTGTACCGCAGCATGTGACCACTATAGTCTGGCAAACGAAAGCTGGTCCTGAAAAAGCGCGGCAAATTTAAAAAAAACACATTATGTTATCACTAAGAACAGTAGGAATACTATGTTATACTAATGTTGATACTTGACAACAAATAATAATGTTAGGGGCGGATTTTTCAATTGTTTGAAAAATAATTGCGGTGGTTGGTTTGACATATTTTCTACACAAAAGATGCCAAACAACCACATCTATTCCTCAGAAAAAGTTAACTGACGATTAAAAAATCGAACGTAAGTAAAATAGGTACGTAATGATGTTTTAATTGGTTTTAATTTTACGTAGATTAATTTGTTATATAGATTCTATATATTATATAAACCATTTATTACATAATTATGCGAATAAGGTAAATATGAGAATTCGAAATATTTATTAAGTATAAGTATCAAAACTATATCTGGTTAAATAACACTATAAAGAATGTTGCCATGTAAAAAGTTTCGATTAAATCTCAGGCTCAGCTTTCGTTTGCCAGACTATATACTCTACCATGCTCCCCAGGGTTTAATTATACGGATCTTAGTGGCGATTACTGTCGATTGTTGGAAATCTATACTAATATTATAAAGCTGAAGAGTTTGTGTATTTTAACGCGCTAACCTCTGGAATTACCAGTTGGATTTGAATAAATATTTTTTTAAATGATAGCCAGATTTATGAGGAATAGTATAGGCTATTTAACATCACTCCACAATCCTTCAGAGCCGAGTAACGACGTAACCGCGGGGCACTGCTAGTTACTTATATACAGTACGTGTACAACATGAAGATATCTTTATTATATCCACTTTTCGATCTGATAGGCGCAAGAGATTTTAGAAGTACCTAATATAGCCATGCCGAATAGTTCATCTGGGGAAGTAATACTATCTATTTCAGCCTTCAAGTACCATTGTTTAGATCCGGTTTTTTTATTATTTTATTTTATATTTATATATTTATTTAATTCAGGCATCAAGACCCACAGAAAATACATATTACAATACAATATAATGATATAAAATCACATGCACATGATAGTTTTTGACTTTGCTCCTGGGTGTCAGAGGTATTGAGTTTGATTACCTGCTCGGGAAAAAAGGTATTCAGTAGCAATCTGGAATTGCGATAAGCCCGCCTCCTATTACAATCGGTCCCAACAAATACGCTTCACTGCCTACCTCTTCGGGTATTAACGGCGTGACGTGACGTATATCTCCGTAGCAAAGAAACAAAACAAAAAAATAACAAATGTAACGTGTCAGAGCACAGAGAAGTGTGAGTTTAAGTTCAAGTAAACGGTTTATTACAGATCCGTCTATTCGGGAAACGAATCTGTTCGAGAACTTTCCATAAACAAGAATAACTTCGAGATATACCCTCATTCCTGGTATAAAACTTTGCTGCAGGAACTTCCTGTCTAGAACAGCAAAAGGAAATAACTCAACCCACCTTCCTCTATATAATCGTTCCTTTCATATTTTTCCCGTAAATATTTTGCCACGTGCTGCTCAAGTGAAAGTGTGACAAAGTCATAGCTAAACTATCTAACATGTTATTCAATTTAACAACATTAAGTACGCGGCTTGAATATATTATTATTGCAACTTGTTTCCTGTTGCTGTCCTCCCAGAGGAGTTTCCATGGTAACACATGGCATGTTCGAATGATAGACTGATAATATTACATATATTTATCACCGTGTTCACTCTAGTAATTCGTGATTTTGTTAAAAGTTTGCGTTCATCTATAAAAATATATGTGTAACAGGAAGTTTGTATGCGGTTTTGTATTTATTTCTGCTAGTTACAGACAATTTCAATAAATGTCAGTTTATATTATTGAGGGAATCTCGACTTATTTACCGATAATCGAATTTACATTGAATAACTCGCAAACGGCGCCATTCAGAGCTTCTTTATTATTGTATACTTTTAATTAAGCGTTTCTTTTACCAGCCTTTATCTACGAGCTTGCCGCTTTTACAAGCTTAAAAGATTAAAACACATCAGAAAAGTTAATTTTTCGCAAATAAAAAGATTTCACTCATTTTCTACTCTCAAATTGTAATTTCCCGAAATAATAAACTTTGATTTAATGTTATATAGAATCTTCGGAAGCTTCGCCGGCAATTAGTTTTGTCTCATTTTCTTATTAATTAATGAAGTTTGTCTGTTTTTATTAAGTAGAAAGTTTGGTGTTTACTTTCTTTGCGAAGTGCTCTAGTTTCTGTCAAATAACACCATTAAATCGTTATTTTGTACAAGTTAATTGAATGGAAAAGTAACATTATTTCACATTTAATGACGTGCAGCACTTGTTATTCTTGCTAAACTCAATATTTATCATGAATGCCTCTACTCCCATGAAAGCTCTTGGAAGTATAATAAAAACATGGTTTTTAAAACCTTAATTAAAAATTAAGAACTGATTAATTAATGATTTAATGTTCACCTGTATGATCAGATGAGACGGACAGAGACGGTCTCTATCATCACCTGATCAGCTATACAGGTAACAAAAACCCTGTTCGACCCCAAAAGAGGTCATTATACTCATCATTATGAGCAACGTTCACTATGGAACCAACCTTGAAATAATGACCCCTTTTGGGATCGAACACGGTTTTTGTTACCTGCTGTATGACGCCATAATGTTGTATTGTCTTCTAATAGGTATCTATATCTATACTAATATAATAAATATAAAGAGTTTGTTTGTTTGTTTGAACGCACTAATCTCTGAAACTACCAGTCAGATTCTAAAACTCTTTTTGTATACCATACCCAGATTCACGAGGAATAGTAGGTAAAGGCTATTTAACATCACGCTACAACCCTTAGGAGCCGAGCAATGGAGGTGAAACCGCGGGGAACAGACAGTTTAAGTTATACGTATGTGAACAATAAAGACTTTAAGGCTATACAAGCTTTTAATAGTTCCTATCCAAATTACAAGTAGGTACCTTAAAAGCAGGCCCAAAAGTTACACGTTAAAATGTTAACAGGACTTACACATTACGGAACCATAAAACATTTGGCTATTATAAAAAGTAAGATGCCCAGGGCGGCTCTTAAGCGCGAATCCATTCCGAATATTAATGGAGCCCTCATATCGCTTATACCTCGTGTATGTTAACTATGGCAGCCGTCAATAACAGATACGATTATCTGTGACCGGAGGTAAGGTACGCGGCGTCCAATCCCCGCAGATGTGCCTTAACTTGCGCTCAACTTTTTAGGGTTCCGTAGTAAAACTAGGAACCCTTATAGTTTCGTCATGTCTGTCTGTCTGTCTGTCTGTCCGTCTGTCACACCCCTGTAAAATCTACAGTTCTTAACCAATTTATATGAAACTTCACAGGTAGATGTCTTCTGTGAGCCGCCATAAAGGCCTGTAGTGAAATTATAAAAAATAAAATAATAAGGGGGGGGCGCGATACATGAAACTGAAGGATGAAAAAAAATAATTTCGCGCACCCCATCATGTGGGGTATCGTTGGATAGGTCTTTAAAAATAACATAAAGGTTTCTAAATGACTTTTTTATTTAGGTGCATATTTAGTGAACTAGAAGCTTCGAAAGTCGTTAACAATGTGCCCTGTAATTTTCCAACCGCGTTATCAAAACATCTGAAAAAAATCAAGCTAATAGCATCTAATAAATACTTTCGATTAATATTAGTTTAAACAAGATACGTCAATTAGTTTCTGAAATATTCACTATTTCCAGTTTTGAGTTTGCCAACCACTAAAATAAATTTGTATTTCATAATTATATTTTGAAATACAAACTTATATTTGCTGCAGAAGATGAAATACTTCTTGCTACGGAACCCTAGACTGTGCGTGGTCCGACACGCTCTTGCCCGGTTTTTTTAACCACAGATAGGCTTTATACATATAAAATTCACATAGAAAATGTATCTAGAAATCTTGCCACATAAAATCATATTATAATACCTAGTAAATCTTATTTTTTTAGTTAATAATAAAAACCGGGCCTCTGGCAGGGATCAACTTATTAGAGGTGAGAGGGGTTGCGTGTGTATGGCTATCATATTGTATAAATATCCAGCCTTTATTACAAGTACCTACTTTATCCTACATTGTCAAATAACTAACACTTCGCCGTCACATGGTCCGGGATGAACATTTTTTAATTTTCTTTTATTCATACTTGCATATTATTGGATAATTGGTTTTTTAAACCATGAACTTAATTAAAATTAATTAAATATATAATTTAATATGTCCCATGCTACTATCTTATTTCCATTTCTTAGGTTATTATGCAAATATTAATATCATACTTAATATTGTTTTCCTAAATTATTTAGATTTAGTGTTAAATGGTATGGTATACATCGGTACAAAAACTGTCGAAATTAACGTGTTTATGTTAATTTAGACGCTATCCGATATATTTTACCCGCCATTATCTCATAGTGATTGCGATCGCTAATGGAATATGAATATTTAACGAAACTACAATACCTACATTGTTCCAAAATCGCTTTTCAATGTTAATCATTAGCCGAGCAATGACGTAAATGAGCATTCAGATGTTTTTAACTTTACAAACATGAGTAAAAAAGTTGCGTACAGTACGATAAATAAACAATAAATCGAGGCTTATGATCGCACACAAAGCTAGGAAGCAATTGAATAGTCAAACCACGCGTAGCACGTATTTATATTGCAAGCGGTTGAAAGGCTTGGCGTGGCTCCAGTTCGCCTGGGTCGAACATCGCTGTCGGCATCGGGACCGGCTAGCAGTTCGTCTACACGCCTCTAGCGGCTTATTTTATAACTTGTTCCGCCTGTCCGACGGCCGCGCCGCGCGCCTTTCCGCCGGCGTTTTGTCCGTAAAACACGTTTTGTATTACCATTGTCATAAGATATCAAATATTTTGACTCTGAAAGAGATTTATGTTTCGCTAATTACATTGCGCTATCCAAAAACGTGAAAGTTATAACTCTTGATATGTTTTAAATGTTTTATCACTTCCGTCTTGCTAATTTATTTGATTATACACTGGTAAGTATATAAATATGGTAATGGAATCTGGATTTGTTGCCTATTTGGGGTAGGTACACTAACAATATATGCTAATAGCGTATAACATCGTATCACGCATCAATATCGCAAACTTAAAATTTTTCTATAAAATAGGTACCTACTTAAATTCCACGGCATGAAACGAAACACAAATATGGTCGAATCTAATACTAATATTAAATTGAAAGCGTTTGGGGAGTTACAAAAATATGATAGTCGTAAAGGAACGCGAATGTGTTCCTGGCTTATTTCAGTGAGTGAATACAGTAAGTAAGGGGCACTCCGGGCGCTTGCATACGCTTCGGCGAGCATGCATCGCGTCTTTGAGCAATTTTATTCAGTGTACAACTCCGGTCCGATAGACAGCGGAACAACGTGCGCAAAAATTAAAAGTTACAACTGCGCATTGTTATGATACAATACCCAATTCTGCTTATACTTATACTATCTGCCAGTTACGGTTTTGCTCGCGCAAAAAAAGACTTCACGAATGAACTTTGTTTTAATCATTTCCTCGGGCACGTTTCAGCTTCCTTCGCATAAATGCTTTTATTATGCGTTGCCCATACAACTTAATGAGACATTGTGAGTTATGCGAAGATGGAATTTTAACGCGTTAAGCGTTTTTGTATAAAAATGTAAATGATATGACACATCAGATTAGGTAAAGTGTGTAAATAGGTAACTTTTTATGTATACACAACCACATAATGTTCTCCTTGCTGTGCGTCGGTTGATTATGATGCCAAACGGCAAACAGAACAATCATAATTATGCAGATCTATACGGTTGTGTCTAAAAATGTACACATAATAACTATTATGAGACGTCTGTAATGTAACAAAAGAATACGAAACCTCGGGTTTGCATGTGTTTGCAGATACATTGTGTTACTATACCTACCTACTTCTTTCCAAATAAATTTCAAATCCAATAAATAGGTACATTGAAAAAGAAATCGCTTTTAAAGCTAACGTATACCTAAAGATATATAAGTATTTTCATTTAAACTACTTAAGAATAAAATAATGTTCCACTTTATGCCCATATTATTCCACTTTGCATTTACGATAAAATAAAATACAGTTTCCGTAGTTTCTCTTGATTCCCAGAGAAGCAAGAACTTACTAAAAAATTGACACAGAGCATTGTTATTCCAATTCGAAGAAAACCTTGTGACAGGCGGCCAAGGAAACAAATAAATTGTAAGAATAATTTACTATCGAGGACTAGATTCACAGCCTATAAATCCAAACGGAAACCTTTCTCTACAAACGGCATCAGAACGATTGTCTACACAGTCTGACACCGAAAATAAAACTATCGGGGAAAGTGCTATGACCCTTATGGCATGAGCGGACATTCTGATTTCAGTCATCGTAGAACCTCCATACTCTCTGTTACATGGGTAACCTCAAAGCCGGTATACAGCTTGATTAGTGAAAGTAATTACTTACAGTACGTCCAGCATCCAGCACAATGTATATTACAAATAAGGCAAATGCATAATGTAAGGCATTTGTAAGGTCATCCTTACAAATGCCTAGATAGACTGATGGCTATGTAGTTTTCATTTAATCATTTTCATAACTAAGCTTTAACGCAAGCGTCATGCAAATACTGATCTAATAGCTGTAGATCTAATAGCTAAGCATAAGTTAACATCGTTAAAATGGTTCAAGTATTAATTATAATCCTCTATCTCAGATTATAGAAACAAGGGAGATGTGCCAAGGCGCTATCGAGCTTGATGCCTGACTTTGAGCAAATTGCTCATATTAAAAACTTACGCGCTGGCGACGAACCGAACACGATCGATGGTATAAATACAGTGCTTTAGTTTAGTGCTAGTGTTGAGTGACGATTAACAGTGTTAGATTGAGGGTGTGTGGAATGTAATGCGTGGGAGATCTTTTTATTCACAAGGAGCGCTTAATTATTGCGCGTAATTTAATTCAGTTGTTCCGGTACTAATTTGCTATGATGGCATATCTCCTTGTTTCTATGATCTGAGTCCTCTACCTTCTGTTCAACTTGATACATTAATAGCCTCAGAAGCTAGACCCTGTAACAGACCGACACATGAGCTAGATCAATAGGTTCCGCTTTTACCTCTCTGCACTTAACTAGAAGTACTCTATTCTTCGCCGGAACTAGGAGTCCTCTTTAGATTAATGTTATATTCATAGAACGTTTTTATAAGTTTCACCTTTACACGAACTCAGCTTCACTTTTAAAATTCGTTTTTAAAGAACGGCTTTTGAGAATACCTAATCATATTTGAGAAATAGCTGAAGCTTTCGATTGCTAACTACTTGATTAATAATAACCTTCCCCATAATCGGCCTATTATGTTCCCACTACTGGGACACAGGCCTCCTCTCTGTGAGAGGGAGTGAGCCGTAGTCCACCACGCGGGCCCAGTGCGGGATGGTGGACGTCACATGTTTTCGAATTTTTAGTTCTAGGAAATGCCAGTTTCCTCACTCCTTCACCGTTAAAGCAAGTGATAATTAATTTCTAATATGTACATGACTTCGAAAAGGTAGCGGTGTGTGCCTCGGGATCGAACTCGAACCAGTCGCCGTGGGAGGCACATGGTTAAACCACTAGGCTATCACTGCTTATCTTACCACTGCTAACCTTCCCCGTCTAAACGAAAAAAGGTGCAAACTTTAAATGCCTTGTCACTTCATCAACATTATAAACGTCTTAAGTCTAAAAAGCAATCCATGTCGCAAAACAACTTTTATGTTTCCCTAGCACGTCCTCTCATCTAAGTAATCCCTATGATCTGAAGGTGAGCTTCCACCTTTAAGGCGAGTCGATTTCTTGATCAATAATATCAACAACAAAAATCGTTTAAGTGTTTATGACGATGGATTTCGAACCAATACATTGTTGCATTAAATAACTCGATACCGAGTAGATTTTCGTTCGGAACTCTGTACCGAATATATCGTATGGATAAGAACCACTCATGTAAGCGGAGAGCTCTATTGCGGGCCTGAACAGAGTCTATGTTACAGATAACTAGCGCCTCCCGTAGTTTCACATCGCCAAATTGATACACTCTGCCACACTAAACCGCCTTGTCCTCAACAGAACAATAGAAATAGTGTATTTGCAAAATTTTATTAATCTTCGTAGACTTTTATATAACTATTATGCCTTAGCTACAGCGATCTTGTGCTTCGTACAAGAGACAAATTCCTATAAGCAACTCGCTAAACGTGAAATAGGTCTCTCTTATATGTATAAGACTTAAGCCTTGTTAGTCGTTTAACACACAATAAAAACTCGTTTTAATCATTTGGTTTGTTTTTTAGATTAGTAATTAAAAATTAACAATACCCAAGTGAAGTTTGCACCACAAAAGTTCCGGAACACATTGGAATGCAGCATATTCGAAATAATTTTTGCGCACGTTTAGTTTATAAGTAAACATAGTGGCACATATGACATAAACTCTATAATAAAATATATCCACAACCGTTACTCTAATATCTTTATGACCGACAACTTAAAGTGGTATTCAAGACATAAAATAAATTCTATGTGTAAAAGAGCGGTCATCCATTCAAGACCTGACGTTGAGTAACCTCGCAGAACTGGTGTTCTGTAAGAGCAAAATAATTGTATCTCTAGTAAAGCTTTTCTATGTCTAATAAAACAGTATTAAGAAAAATATAGTTGTATCTTTAATTTAGCTCTTTCCTCTCTAAAACTTAAACCCCACTACGAAACAAATATATTTATGTCTAGTAGCTTGTGCCGGGCACATTATCTAAATTCTAAAACATTTTTTATTCCTGACTAAGTGGCTAGTTGTGCCTGGTTGTGTTGCAATGTCCATTCTTTTGTCTCAACAATTGCATACAGATTGAAGTTAATTGGTTGAACTGTGCACGAACGCAAAGATGATGAACAAACAAACATTATTTTTTACTAGGAAAGAATGTTAGTTAAGTCGTAGTGTGCACAAAGAAAATGAATTTTGTGTCAAGACTTGGTGCAATAGTGCCGCTTTAGTATCTTAGCGATATTTTGCAGCTTATTGCCCGGGTTCATGAAAATGTTCTACTTATTCCCCAATTACCACAAATCCCGAATCCTTATCAAAAATATTATCAGCATGGTTTTATCATTTACCAAAGATCGTAACAGAAAGTTATGGATATTATGCTATAATACAAATTTTCAGCAAATATAGAAGATTCTACAATTTCACACTTCGCTCATGTGTAGAGATCACCCAGAAAAACTCACTTCACGTCAAGAGGAAACATTGTTCTAGTTTTATGAAATTTTGTCTCCAATATCAAAACAATTGAAAGGAGAAACACAATAAATAGGAACATTATTGTTGTAATTTACTTGTAACTTCAGTTTAAATCGAATAGCCTCATACCTACACTCTGGTCGAGCCGGCAACGATACCACTGCCATAACCATGTAAATATAATTTCTCTACGTCGCGGAAACTCCTATTTACGATCCACTGCTTGTTTGAATTGATAAACATTTGACTACGAGTGGGCTACGCCGTAGACCCCGCTGAAAGTACACGTCGTTATAATTAATTCATTTACATCTCACGCAGTGTATCTCGCGATCTCCATAGATACGAACACATACTTCCACGTTCCAATTTCCTCTATCTTCAGTGCCGTGCATATTTTATGAGAGTTTCCGTGGACGCATGCCGGTCGCGAGTTTACATCTCGCATGAGTGGTGTAGGGACGGCGTCTGCTGTGATCATATCCGTATTATAATTAGCAGTGTATTAGGTACTGCGCGTGCAGACAGGGTGCATATCCACATGCAGACGGGGCTGGCGTGGAGTGCGTGGCGGGGGGGTGCGCGGGTGTGGGGCGCGGGGACCGGCGGGAGCGTGCGCGAGGGTGCAGGTGCACCTGGGCGGCGGCCGGCGCCCGGCGACGGCCCCACGTGCCCGGGCGCCCGGCGGCGGCGCTCAGTCGCTAGTGAGCAGCCGTGGCCGCCGCGTCGAGCCCGCCCGGCCCACCGCCGCCGCGCCGACAGCGACAGGTGGCGCCGACGCCCGCCGCCTGCGCGCTCCGCTCGCCTCGACCCGCTCGCTCGCCTCGCCACCACAATTCATACGGCCGGCTTCAACATCAAACTTAAATATTAAGCTTTGCAATAAATCACTGTGCAGTGCTAATTTGTTATTTAAATAAAAATGATAATATCTAGATGGTTGTGTGCTGATGATATATAAAAATGCTACGGAACTTTACCCAGTTTTGAAAATACTTTATTACGTGAAAAATTGTAAGTATGAGTGTGAAAGATACATGATGTTAACAAGTGACCGTTAGAATTGATTTTTAAAAAGAAGTCTGCAATTTTTTTTCTTATTTTTGAATTTATTGAATAGCTAACCGTATTCATAGATAATTTATTTTGTGTTTATACTACCAGTTTTTCAAAGACTCTTAGGTGAGTACTAACTGGTATTTTTAATGTAATAAGTTCTATCTGCAAAGTGAGCGAGAAATACTTTTTATTCTCAGAACTCTATAATAATAATCTTTTACTTTGTTCAGCTTTTTTCCAGTTAATGAGCAGGATCCGCTTTAGAGATTCATTAAATATAGGGTGTATTTGCTTACATTTTAATTTACAAACCTTAGTTTGTGCCCAAAATTTCGGCTCTTTGAAACATGAGCTTCGATTGTGTCTAGTAGCTCAACAGCGAGATTTATTAGTCAGCCTTAATTACTGAGCTGGAATATGAAAATCATTATAACTTATTAGGTACAACTAAAGACATAACAGTCCTTTTAAAAAGTTCGTACGGTCTTATTTACATTTGTCCCTTCGAGTAAGTACAGGGCTACCTACACAATAATTAATTAGTTAAAGTAGGGTAGGAACAATTTTGAAAGCGATTGTGTGAGTACCTTTGTGTGCTCGGCCAGTTTATACGTGTATAAGAACCTCCTATTTATACCTTCCTACGCAAATATGCGCGAGCCGTCGCCTGTCTGTTCCACCAATCGTAAATTGGGACGTGAAACATGAAAATCTACTTCAAACTTCAAAAATGTTCATTGAGCTAAGAATTACTCTTACTTGTAAGTTCAAGCTACGTGCGCCATGGAGAATTAAAAGTAATATTCAAGTCAAAGTGTAATTCCTTTTAACCTTTGAACTTCGCTTTCTCGCTTGTTATCTAAAAGCCAGTTATCGTTGAGGATCGAAAGCCGCTTGTGAGAGATTAAGCTTTGCTGTAGATTGGGCGCCCAAAAATCAGAAATATTCAGAATTGTACCCAGCAATGAAAAGCTCAATAATTGTTATTAAGTTTTACAATGACATTTATACAACAGAATTCCGTCCTTTTGTTTTATACATTTTTCTGAAAGTATGTACGGTTTCGGCGCGCTCAAATATCCTATAACATATTCACAAACATACTACTAAGAGAAAGCGTTAGTTATGATTTACGATCACCAATCTGCTCCTACGAATATTAAGCTCTTTAGCTTCTGCTGACGTCAGTTAATGGCGATCGAGTTTAAGCACCAATAACAGCCTACCCATAACAACAACATCAATGTAGGTATATTTTATTTTTTATTTAGGTCTACTTTAGATGGATACAGTGGCGGATTTCCAATCTTGGCCGCCCTAGGCCGCGTAGTACCAGTCGCCCCTTTCTCAGCTCTCATCATTTAGCTAATAGCATTAATAGCTTATAAAATAAGGAAACGTGGTCATGTTACAAAACGCATCTAGGTACACTTAAGTGCATCAAAATCATTAATTTAATCTTTGCAATCCAATTTCCTTAAACAATCCGCTTCTATGTTAAGTAAAGCTAGATTATGCTCGACGACGACGACGAGCTCTACTATATTATTTTTTTGCCATAATTGGCCGCCCCTTATATCTGGCCGCCCTAGGCCCGGGCCTACTGGGCCTTAGGGTAAATCCGCCACTGGATGGATATAGGTAAATATGCTCGTTTGAAAACAATGGGTTTATAAATACAAAATCTCATTTATTCTGGATCAACAGTCGGATTCGTCCAATTGGAATGCAAATGAAGCTCAATTAAAACCTTAAGATAATCTCGAACCTACTTATTCGCGTAACAAGCTCTCCTATTCAATTCATAGGTTATAGCGAGTAAGAAGTTCAGACAATTTCAAACTCTATGAATAGTAATAGATGCATGCAAAAGCGCAATGGAATACTGTCCGTAGTGTGAGCGCTTCTGTCCTATCTAGTTACATACAGCTAGATGTATTACCGAGCAAATGGCTTTGTACTGTTTTAGGCTTATTTGAACATTTTATGGCTTCAAAAATATTACCGACCATAATCGTGGGATATTTTTGTGAAATATTTCTCCTAAGATGATATTTGAGAGAATTGATTAATCATCAACCAAAATCTTCCCAAAGAATCATAGGTACTTTTTTCCATTTTTTACTTACCCGGTCTCGAGTACGAATCATATCAGATCCCGTTGATTTTGTAAAGCAACGATTCGCTTTATCCTTGCGGTGATTGTGTATGAACCATCCTCTTTATCTAACATACCAAACATATTATGTAAAGAATATCTTTTCTTGTCATGAATCTTGTTAATAAAAGACAATTTAAAACTTACTACGTACAAACTTGTCAGGACAAGTCCACTCAAATCTGTGTGGTTCTTTCCTCTAAAGGCCATGCCAGACTAACCTGCATGGTTGTTACATACTTTAATTTTTATTGTCTGGACTTTAAAAGAGACCTTGACCTTTGAGTTTGTTTCGGTGTTTCTTCTCAAAGGTAGTCAGATAGGAAACACCGACCTCATCTAGTTTTAAAAAATACCTATTGACATGTAAAAGTGTTACCTACTTGTAACCCACTTACAGAAATAAATA
This sequence comes from Thalpophila matura, assembly GCA_948465475.1. Taxonomy (NCBI): domain Eukaryota; kingdom Metazoa; phylum Arthropoda; class Insecta; order Lepidoptera; family Noctuidae; genus Thalpophila; species Thalpophila matura. Next base: position 8,590,380 of record OX419185.1, on the reverse strand, counting down.
TTTCATTTAATTTAATTTTTTCACAATTGGTCGCATTTCGACCACAGGCGATACTAGTAGGTACAACATTGTTTTTTGCCGAAACACCCAAAAAGATTTTAATTATAAGTAAAAAGCCTATGTAAGTAATTAAAAAAATAATGGAAACTGACAACGTAATATTCAAATAATTATTTATTGACAAAATATACGTAGATACGATAAAAAAAAAATTGGAAGCGATTTTTCTACTGATTCTGAACAAAGTAATTTCAGGTACCTACAACTTGTCTGTTAGTTCCTTGTGACAACAGTATTTTAAGCCGTCAAATAATTCAGTTCCCAACAAATCCAACAACGCAGTATTAGTAATCAATACCCTGTATATCACACTTAAAGTGTGTTTTTTTTCACCCCGGAGGAATAATACGCTGCCATAAATTGGAATCGATGGTTATGAGTTCGTAAGTACGTGACATCTATTGTTGTTCCGCGAGCGAGCTCCCGTTATTCATCACAGTGTCGCCTATTTTCGCAACATCATATTTTCTTTTCTACCGGAAAGTTACACAGCATTTACAAAAAACATTATTAAGAATATCTTCGTGTCCTCTTCGCATTTTACCGTTTTTGCGCTAAAAATGTGGCGCTGTGTTTAAAAGCATAATTCACAAGATGATCTTTTTTAGAGTTCCGTAGTCAAATTAGGAACCTTTAGATATACTTTCGTAAAATCTACGTTTTCAACCAATTTGTATGATACTTTTGCTGGTAGGCTGGTAAAGTCAACAATCGCAGCTCACGCTTTGGCAGGTACTAATTCCGGCGAAGAAAGTCCATTTTTCTACTTATTCTATTTAATAAGTTGTAGGTACTTAAATATCGACAACAACACTATTTTACGTTTTCATTTATTTTACTCGTAATTTATTAATTAAGCGAAATAAATAGGTAATATAATATTTGTATGTCATTACATGACATGTCCGGGTGGGCGACGCTTCTGTCGTATACATAGCGAATAGTGAAATTACGAAAAAAAAATACGGAAAAAATAAATAGAATTGTACTCTTTACATGAAACTGAAGGACGGATCACCTTCAGATCAAGTGACTTTTTTATTTATGTAAATATTTGGTGAGATATGCGCTCCGAAGGTCGTTAACAATGTATCCCACTCACCTCTACCTTCCAACCACGTTATCAAAAAATCTGAAACAAAATCAGTGATGTAGCACCTAGTTAACACTTCTGATTAAAATGATTTGAACAAGATATTTTAATAAGTTTCTGAAATATACACTATTTTCAATTTTCTTTTCTATGTTAAATAACCGCAAAAAAACTTTGTAATATACCTATTATGAAATACAAACTTATATTTGCGGTCGGAAAACCGAAATACCTTTGCTACGGAACCTTACAGTGTGCATGGTCCAATACGTACTTGACCGGTTTTTTTAGCTTTGTTACCCGCTCGTTTCGTCTCGTTTCTGCTAAGCCTTGAGTAATCTGACACTATACTCTCGGTTGTAAAATAATACAAGCAATTATACATACAAGTTTTTATAATTTATGTTCATGTGTGCGTCTACTTTTTCTCAAATTTTATGTATCTTTATTTAATATTGATCTAAATCACGTAACAAAGGTATTGTAGACCTTTACCTACTAGTAAATCGTAGGAGATAAAGTGGAAATTCCAAATATTAGTATTAGATATATTATATACTTCAGCTCTAAATAGCCTCTGCTAAAGTTATCAACACCATCCGTGTTATTTATAAAAGTTCCCAGCGCTACCTACTTATAGGGGCGACAACGACATTACCTGACTTTATTTATAAACATACTTACTTCGATCAAGTTTGTAAAATATTACCGTCATAAAATTTGCCGATATGCATATTCTTCATGGCTTGTATATTGAATTTCGATTAGAAACTTGTCACACACAAAGTTAGAGGTAATCGATTAAGATTACACATTAGGTATGTGTATTTTATATTAACGAATTTTATTTTTACGTTTCTCGATCAGACCGAGATTCCAATCCTTTATGTTTCTTCTTGGTTTTCCTGGTATTTTATCGTAATCTTGAAGTGGAAGACGACGCGTTGTGTTTAGGGTTTTATCTTTGAACCGATCTACAAGACGGCGTAAACAATCTTGCGTCACGAAAAAAGGAAAAAAAAAACACTTGCTAAAAATATTTACATATAAAAGCATGACATTTCCACATCACCACAAAATAAAGCTTTGTTAGCGAAGCAAATAAATCTTCAATAGAGAAATTCTCCGGATATCATTTGGACGGATGTTTTGGCAAGCATGACCCTTGTCAGGGCCGCCGACTATATAGCGGCCCGGCAGCCGGCCGCTCGCCGCTTGCCGCCCGTCGATACAGACAACGGGCGCGTGGCGGTGCACTCAGCCGGCGATCTACTATTTCGCCTCCCAAATGAACTCACTGGTCAGTCTTGACAAATTAATTGTAGCCAAAGCAGTAACCATTAAATATGGACCACCTGTTGTACCGGGAACTTTATCTTCCGAGAACTCGACAAGCGTATCAGAAAATCCATTGTAAATATATCAACTTGTAATTTGTAGAACAGTCTAACATAAATATATTAATTAGTAGCTCGAGACTAAGTTTCGAGCACTATTTTAAATGGAATCGATTGGGACTCAGACTGATACAATATTTTCGTACAGGAAGCACTGTTGATATTATTATTTAGTTTGTGAGTGACGGCGTGTTCTTTCGTTGAAGGTAGTACGCGGAGAAGTGCTGCACGCGCGTGGTGGTGGAGGGCTCGCCGCGGAGCATGTCGCGGCGATGACGCGGCGCGCAGCGCGCGGCATGCCCTGCTGACATGGCACGCAGCCGCTCCGCCCTCCTTACGCTGGCAGCTATCGCAGCACTCGCCGGTAATGTGCTCTTACGCTTTTTGTAATCCTCGCAAACCGGATGTATGCTAACAATTTGTAGCGGAATTTCGGAGAAAATTCTCCGACATCGCACTGTAGAAGCGAGACGCGACGTCGTTGTTACAAAATATTATAGTAGTATGATATTTGGCTTCGTTACAAACAGAATTAGCCTAGACTAATTCTTAAAAGAGAACTTGTATAATAGCAATTGACCATACGAATAATTCCTTATTACTTAGGATTTTAATAATGGTTTCAAGATGCTTACATTCTCACTAAATTGTTTATTCGAAAAAAAATCAGGTGTTCCTTACATTTATGTTCACATGACTCAAGAAAATGTATGGAACAGTTGATTTTTTTTCGCGATTTCAGATTTGGTCCCATAGTAAAAGTTGTTTATAATGATGAGTACAATGACCCCTTTAAATATTTCCACTGTCTAACCTGCCACCCTGTATACATAGACCTACACATTCACTACGTCATCTCCTGCGTCACTAAAGCGACTGCACGATTCATGTTCATTGAATTGAATAATATATTCTGAGATAAGAGTAGAGTTCGCAAACATGCAGTAAGAAAACATCGCCACTGGTGCAAATGTCAATAGAATACTTAAATTGCGTGATATCTACACTGAAAGTTTATTGAGGATAGGGGTTTAAAATGTGGCCGAGTGTGTCAAACAAACACGGCTATTATGGCTATTATTGTTAGGTGCATTGTGAGTCTCGCAGTTAAAACGACGTATTTTTGCACCATTTAAAATCAACGGACAACTGCAATGGTGTGTAACGAACGAATGTTTATTGTTCTTGGAGCTACTGTTATTAGATTACGTTTTGTATGCGGTTTTAGAAAAAAAACTAGAATAATACTCTATTCTAATGACGTATTTTTTGTTGTGACAGCAATTCAAAATGTATTAGAAGATAAACAGATGAAACTTCTGTTTTTCAACAATGTAAATTGCTTGTAAGCACTCCAAACTTCCTACGAGTAACTAAATCTTCCTTAACAGAACACTGGTTTATTTTTCTAGCATTATGTGATAAGGCCCGCATTCCAGAACACCAGGCGGTATGCTATATACAGGCTGTCCCGTTATGAGTGGTCCAAGGGGCAACCCTGAAAGAGGGACATGTCTAACTATCAATCTGCATCATTAGTTTGGGAGGGATTTCTAAATCCATTATAAATTCATTATTAAAGTATATCTGTGCAAAAATTCAGCTTCATTCATTAAGCAGTTTCACTGTGCGAAATTGAAATGTAAATGAAGTGCAAAAATTCTGGGAAAACATAAAAACCGTAATAATTTCTAATCGATTTAGAAATCTCTCAAACTAATGATGCAGATTGATAGTTAGACATGTCCCTCTTTCAGGGTTGCCCCTTGGACCACTCATAACGGGACACCCTGTATATTGTATAACTTCATGCCTACGCTACATAGTGCTTCAATTACTACTACTTAATCGTAGTTGGCCATTACAGTTTAAAATCATTATTCTGCAGCTATTTTAGGGTCACACAAGTCTCTATGAAACGAACTATCGAAAATTCAAAAAAACACTAATTTGATATGTATACGATATTAAATAACGATACGACTTGCTTGAAAAGCTGACCCTGAATATGGAGTGTATGTGCAATGTAGACTGTGATTCGACTTCCTAGATTAACCCAGGCCCATAAAATTATCGTTTTCCTAAATTAACGTTAGTATCGGTTTTCCGGGAAGGGGCTGTGCCTCACCAATTCTATATAACCGTGGAGACCTCATCCCAGACTGCTCTCTCTCCTCATTGGAGGAATCCATTATTATGGAAAAAGTTTTGTCCCGGTTAAAAAACTTTAAGACAGGCAGAGGTGTGAGGAATATGGGAAGGATTTGGAATTAATATTCTATATTGACTCTAGAACGATAAGATATTAAAGGGTTGTGACGGGAGTTTGGAAGGAAAAAGGCAAGAGAGGGGATTAAACTTCATAATCCATACGTAACGCTTGCGTTTAAGAATGGCTTATTTGAAGTAACGTTAATGAATTTTCAATGATCTACAAACCCGCCCCAAGTGACGTGGGTCCGCTTTACATCGTCGAGTTATGGCGAGCAATAACATGCTGGCTTTGTAGCCCAGATTGATCCGAAAGTGTCACAGATATTTAATACGGTTCTGCCTTCCATAGGTATTACATAATTATGTCTCCAGAGTCAATACTCGTAATAAGCAGGTCCAAGTCTACGTCATAAACTGGTATCATCGCATACCACATATCAAACAGTGCAATGGAAGGCCTTCTCCGTTTCTTAAAACCACACGCAAGTGATAGGTACCACAAGATTGACAGCATTAATCATAATATTCATAACTACAAACTTAATGAACGGTAGTACTAACGTGTTATTATTACACCTTATAATAGGGATAGAAAGATTGTAGCATGCATTATATTACGCCTTGTCAAGCTAGAATTGCAATAATTATAAACACTTATTTTATGAAATATTAAACAATATTAATTAGCCTGTGATAAATAGTTACAGTCAACCACTCACCCGCACGTTCACTAACAGTGTTTGTTAGTGAACGTGCGGGTGAGTGGTTGACTGGGATTTTCACGCTTTCCACACTTAATTTATATTAATCTAATCTAGTATTTTTTTTGCTAGACTTAAATTAAACCTTATGGGCCGTACCACAAAAAAGATAAACACGCGTTCAACACGAATGCTACCAAAAATAATACGCACTTGTTTTAGCACTAACTTGACTAAAACAAGTGAGTATTATTTTTGGTAGCATTCGCGTTCAACACGTGTTTATCTTTTTTGTGGTAAGGATGTATCTGTCAATATCAACTCGCTAACTCTAACGACCTTTCAGCTTTCTCTATTTTGGTACCAAGTGTCCTAACTTAGGTTAAAATTAATAAAATATATTTTTATTAAAAAGATAAAACGAAAATAACGTGATTTAATATACATAGTTCAATCGACATATTTTTTGTTATTGTCCATTTTGAATGTGTCATAAATTCGTGCGTCAGGCTCGAATATAATAAATTAAATGGCTACATTGTAACATATTACTAAACGCGGCCTCAGCTTTGTTTTGTACTTTCATAATTTGTGTCACTAAACCTTTGCAGAGCAACAGACTCAGATTATGGGGATTATGATTTGCTGCTCACCTTTAGCAGCGAATAACTCAAATGAATAATTCAAGAGCCGTTCTCGCCCCTCTATACGAGCAAATAGAAACATAAGAGGTGTATCTGTGTCAGTGTGATAAACGATGTCTATTGAATTGCTTTAGAACGAAAACAATGGGGCGAATGTAGTGCAATAGCGCATCTTGAAAAGGCCTGTCATCGTGCCTTCTAGGTTCCTTGTTCCTGCTGTCATGCTTATTGTGTGCCACGCGAGGCTGGCTATTATATAATATATCATGGTTTTAATAAAAGAAGAATAGATACTCGTAGCATCAATGCCATTTACGAAGTGATACGGGTGAACAATGTTGTAATGAATCTTTTCAATTACTGACACTATTTAATTGATGATTTTCCAAAATAACAGATATTATAACAGTCTCTAAATGAAATGACCAGGATATAAATAATATTATTGAAGCCGGTACCCATTAAGCTGCTATAATCCTTTAGGCGTCTCTCTAAGCCGGGGACCACAAGGCTACTGAATTTGTATTATCATATTCTATTAAATAGTTTGGGTAATGTATTCACTTATAGATTCAACACTGTTAGTTATGGCTACACAATGTTGGATATCACTCATGCTTGTGGTTACTTGAAGTCGTGACCTGATAATTATAATTGGATGTCTGTATGGCACCACGTAATCTAACTATTATGCTGCGCTAAGGCAAGCTGTGGTCATCGTAAATCAGTCAATGTTGGCGACCGTATAATGGTGGTCTTGTGTCTCTCGGTACGCTTCATCAGACCATATCATTATTGTACTAGCAACAATGCAATGAATTACTGTGATATTGTGATATCCACGCTTAGATTAAGTAAGCTGTTTTTTCTCTTTTCTCTCTTTTCTCTGTTGACTCATATAAGGTGTGTATTCCGAGTAGGACAGCGACCACCTGTATACTGAGTACACCTCAGTCACCAATACTCTTACCAAACGAGATGATGGCGCTTACTCTCCAGCGCCATTAGATATCCTTATGAATATCCAGTACAAAAATAACGTCAAACAGAAACCTAGTTCAGTCATAAACGGACATTTTGAAAACATTCAATTGCAAGTTGCCTAATAACTGGAGTAATACACAATAGTACCAGCTCTACCTTGATATATACATACATACCTACTAATGCATTGCAAAGGTAGAAGCTGCGGAATATTCTCTAATGTAATCCCTTTCTCGCTTCACACGTCCATGCTCGTAGCAGAGATCATTGCATAGTAAAACTGAAATGCACAAAGGGTTATCCACTGAATTTCCTGAATATTTAAAACACCATTCATTATTTAACGTTAACATCATGGTGATAATTTAATATACATAAATACATATTTATAAATTGGATAGTTTGGCAATTTCCGTGACGGTTAAACATCTTATACGATGAAATTCTTAAACAATCTATTGCCCTGGTCAATATAATTAAATATTATTAATCAGTATTAATAATATTTTATTATATTGACCAGGGCAATATATTGTTTAATCTCTAACTATAAGATCTCATTTAAATATTGCGCTCCATTAAATACTCGTAGCTACGGCGGCGTACGTCATTGCTACGACGCACGTATCAGCTACGATGGCTACGATGCGCGTCACCGCTACGCCGCACGTCACTGCTACGATACGCGTCGTCGTTACGCCCGGCGCCCGGGTGCTCAAAGCTACGTGGTCATGTTGAAATCAGCCTTGCCATGCTTCTATAGCGAGGAAAGCAATCTTCTCGCGAATTTTAAAGTGATTGAAAAAGGAGATGATAACTCCTTCCTCGGACAATACTATAATCTATAATAATTATTCTTTTATATGTTAGTACCTCGGCAATCTTGTCCAATCAAGATTAGGCTTACAAAAACCGGGTATTACGTTCTTTAATTGTTTGAATGCCAAAAGTTTAGAAACATTTATTATGTGTCTTGCTGGACTGCACTGTATACGACATAAAAATTAGAAATTGTCCTTTTTCACGTTATGATGTCATCATCATCATTTAATGTTTTCTTATGGCGGCAAGCTTTTCAGAGGTCGTAAACATTTTAGCGCACTGTTATATAATAAAACCATGTCAATAATATCTTGCCATAAAAGTACATTCTCTTTTATATGGACTATTTATACGAAGTTGATCTACGAACGAGTCAGTTCTATCGGTGTTTGTGCTTAGTCATTATTTGTCTTTGATATTTACGAGAAATATTTTTAACCGACTTCAAAAAAGGAGGTTCTGTATTCGTCCCGTATGTATGTATGTATGTATGTATGTATGTATGTATGTATGTATGTATGTTTGTATGTGCGCGATTTTCTCAAAAACTACTGATTCGATTTGGATGGGGTTTTCACTAACGTAATTTACATACTTTGAGGAAGGTTTTAGTATATAATACATTAGGTAATCATTCCTATGTACAAAGTTATATGCATAAATGTACACACTACGTAGAAGATTTACTGTTGAACGAAGTCGTCAAAGTAATCTAACGCGAGATAAAGAACTGAAAAGGGAAAAATAAAAACTTTTTTAACAAAAAATAACCGACTTCAAAAAGCCACTACAAAGAAAATAATAATTTTGGTTTCGGAAGTCGGTGGCAAAAAAAGCAAACAAAAACCAAAGCCACCGACTTCCGAAACCAAAATTATTATTTTCTTTGTAGTGGCTTTTTGAAGTCGGTTATTTTTTGTTAAAAAAAGTTTTTTATATCACTGAATACTAGCACCTATATAATAAATGAGCTTCATTGATTTTTACTCCTCGTATATTATGGTTACACACATCTTTGTCGTTTGTCACTGAGCTCGGTTTTCATAGGTTTTATTCAAAAGTCAGAAAAAAATCTAAATGAATAAACATGATGAAACGACGTAGCTTCCTTTATACTGCTGAAAAATGATGTCTACATATTTTGTTATTATGCGTGTAAATACGTTTATATTTTTTAACATCAATTTTTACTAAAGTACCTACACGTATGTACAGGAATTATAGCGAAAGTAGAGGGAATTTGTAGGCATATAAATACATGTTAGATTAACATTGTTATGAGAAGCCGATAAATATATCTATTGTTCATAGCTAAGTCATTACGTCCATGCCAATGACTCACTGTCAGCGCTATCTCACGCAAAACTCGGAACAAGATCGCGTATAACATAATATTGTTTGATAATCAACATAAATAGCATTTAATAATAGGATACCGCGTAGCTTTACAGCGGGCGCTGTAAAGTAGCTTGGATAGGACTAGTGCTTAAGTGCTTAGTTTCAAATAGCACTGTGCATTGTTGAACTTGAGTGTACCATAAATATGTCTTTTTAGTTTATAATTGTAAAATATTGTACATTTAATAAAAACCGGCCAAGTGCGAGTCGTACTCGCGCACCGAGGGTTCCGTATCATTTTTACCTTTTTTACCATTTTGGTACGGAACCCTAAAAAACAACTATAATAGACTGACGTCAGGAGGAACACGGAGACTATAACAAGGCTTTATATAATAATATGTGCATAAACATAAAACGTGCAGTACACTATTCACGATATAAAATTAAATTGATGTCTACTTAGTGGTTGCAGCCGAGGGATAACAGCTGTAACAGGCTGTACATAATTATACATTATTGTAATTTTGCTGCCCATTACGTCAATTGCTGTAATTGGCTTCAGATACCAATCGCATAGGGTTGGTGCGGCGAGCCTTAACAATCTTATTAAGAAACCGATCTACATAATACACTTGTCGGCACAGACGACCGATCTTTACTTTAACACAAAACAATGCTCGGACTTCTTACTTAACATTGTTTTCTGCGGAAAACTTTAACTCTAAAGCATAATCGAATAAAACAACTTCTCGTAGTGCAAAAAGTAAAAGCATTGGCTTATTTTATAAGAATATTATTAGAATAGAATATACGATAGAATACTTTATTTTTCTTTTTTTGTAAAATATCAGTTCTTCATATTTCGCCTATTTGACAGGATGCAATTTTTTTATTGAAAAAACTTAAGTACTTACCTATTTAAAATATTACGGGTCAACCTTATAAATAATTGGGCGTAACAAATTGGTGCCGCTCGATAATTTACCAAACCCGGATAGAGAACCACAAACAATAACGTTCTCAACTTTCCTGTTATGTATTGTATTATATTCATAAAACTTTTAGACAACTTCATAAATATCAATTTTGAAGTTAGACTACAACGGTGTTATTTGCCAAGACTGTGACAATGTCGCATCGGTGTCAAGCGGTGTAATCTATGATTGATGATTGTTTTCAACGCAGTAACTTTGGTGCCCGACAAGAAAAGCAACTGTTGCGGAGCTTCTGGCTTTGTAAACGCAAAAGTAGTTACCAAAAATAATCAAAATATGATAGGTAGCTTTAGTTAATTATAGTGATTGGGAAAATTTATTATCTTTTATTAATGGCTTTATATGTTTGATTTGATCACATAAAACGCAGTTAGCGCCACCTTTTTAACCGACTTCCAAAAAGGAGGAGGTTCTGCATTCGGTTGTTTTTTTTTTTTTTTTTTTTTTTTTAATGTATGTACACCGATTACTCTGTGATCTGTGAGCCGATTTACGTGATTTTTTTTTCATATGGTAGAAGAAGCTCGCGAGGTGGTCCCATATAAATTGTATTAACTTAGGTTGAATAGTTTTGTAACCAGCTTCAATAAACGGAATTATTCGTGTATATCGATGACATCATGACGATAATAAAAAAGTCATATTATGTGGGTACACGAATTCCTGGACGCAATCGATCTCGATATTATACATGCATAACATCACGCTAGTATTTTCCGCAAGATTAGGCAGAGGTGTATAGTACATACAGTTTTTTTTATGTTCAAGTCTTATTTGATAGAAAGTTAGGGAAAGAGCCTATTGTTGAAAAAACATTGTTTTCGATTACTGAAACGTACTTATCCATAAATATCTTAGAAGGTAAGTACCTATTTAAATTCGTGAAAGCAATCGATCTCGGTAAAAGTACATACAAAATGTGTGTCAAGGGCAGTATATTATTAAAGTCGCTCTATCCATGATTTTATGGCACTTTTATATACGTAAGGTATTATTATAAAAAAAAACATGACATGTTACACTCCACTAAAAAGTTAAAAATAAAAAACAGGTTTTAAAAAACCGACTTCCAAAAACTACACTAAAAACTATGAAATAAAAAGTTTAAACTTCCATAATTAAAAATCTAAATGTATATTGAAGTCGGCGGGGCCTAGCATGAAAATAAGCAAAATTGCAGATGAACAAGGAATAAACGGAAATCTTAATTTCCACGTGCACACACTGCGCACACCCTTCCTGTTTAAAGACTGAGAGGCAAAAACCTGAAAAGGCCCCGCCGGCTTCAATATACATTTAGATTTTTAATTATGGAAGTTTAAACTTTTTATTTCATAGTTTTTAGTGTAGTTTTTGGAAGTCGGTTTTTTAAAACCTGTTTTTTTAATTAATATTATCCTTGTAGCTTACCGACGATCAAAGCTTGTTTCAAGTATTGTGTCTACTTAGTTTACAAATATTTTTTTAGCGTCACTTACATGAGTTTTGGCTAGAAATTCGCTTTGCACTCTTAACTTTGCTCATCATTCTTCAGTAATGCGATTTTTTGCTGATAGTAAAGTTCAGAAGCTGCCTTGATGAGAACTGGAACAATTTTTTACTTTTTGCCATCGGTTCATTCCATCATTTCAACCAAATAGATTCCGCAGAATTAAAAAATATATATGTTTCATGTTTTTTTAAATAATCGAGTTTAGATTGTCACCAGATTTATAAAAAAATGGAAATCTTCCCGCGAAAAATTGGGCGGAGCAGATGGTAATGAAATGGAGATGAATGAAAAATTCAAACAGTTTCTTTGATAAATTTGTTACCGCATACTTTATAACCTCTTTAATAAAATAAGATCAAAATTAAATTTAGTTGTCATTATACTAATTTAATAACACAGCAGTTATAGCCTAGTGGTTTAACCATGTGCCTCCAACGGCGAATGGTTCGAGCTCGATCCCGAGGCACGCACCGCTGACTTTTCGAAGTCATTTATTTATTTATTTATTATTTATTATATACTTTATTGTACACCAAAAATAATATAGGTACAGAACATTCATAACAAGAACATACAATGGGCGGCCTTATCGCTATCTGCGATTTCTTCCAGGCAACCATAGGATGGACACCAAGTGAGTTGGACACGATATGGGGTGGTCTATGGTGTAAATATAATTTTCCTAAAATAAATACTTATATATTACACATATATAATAATATATTATATAATATATATAATAATAAATTATATAAATATACCTATATAAATATATACATACAATTATCAATAAAAAGAGTGTGCGTATTAGAAATTAATTATCACTTGTTTTAACAGTGAAGGAAAATATCGTGAGGAAACCGGCATGTCTTAGAACCAAAAATTCGAAGACATGTGACGTCCACCAACCCGCACTGGGCCCGCGTGGTGAATTACGGCCCACTCCCTCTCACAGACAGAGGAGGCATGTGTCCCAGCAGTGGGAACATTATAGGCCGATTATGCTATGCTTATGCTATACTAATTTGGCGTTAGTACAATACCTTGTGATATCGAAGGGATGTGATAAAATAATTAATGAAAGAGGCACTATCAACAATTCAAACATCGTAAATAACCATGACAGCGATAGGCGTTAATTGCACCTCGCTCTGGTGTCGCGGCTGACTGACCTCGACCACGTTGTGACTTAAACCATAATAGGGACCGTATAAACCATTTGCAAAATTAAGAAGTTTCTGGGTACGGCTGGAGATAAAGTTTTGTTGTGAAAATTTAATAAAATATTTATTTACTAGATACAGTTTTATGTACAAAAAGAAAAAAAAACCTTAAAGTATTTGAAAAATTCGCTTTTCTGCTCATAATTGTATATTATAATCAAAATACTTATAATTAATAGTTCAGTTTGATTTCATATTACTTATTTATTAAAATCGTTAATTCGAATGTAGATAAATAAACATACGAGTATAATCACCGACGAGGTCCCTAGTTGGAAACAGAAAGGAGTGATTTTATACGCAGTTTTATAAGTTTCTTAGAAAACGAACTAATATAATATTAGCGATACTCCTTTTGAAGTACCTACCTAAAGACGACCTATTAGAGACCCGTGGGCACATGAGTAGACGAACGTTTATCTACTCATGTCCCGTGGGTAAAGTCTAGATTATACTATTTATGCACAAAACTACGGAAGGACCACAATTGGATAACATTCATTAGCGCAATCAAAAGACGTTGCAGTATCAATGACAAGTTGAAATAGGTAATTGTTTGTGAAAATACTGAATTTAATTTGTATGGTTTTAAAATAAGCACCACGGTAGCCTTGTAAAATAAGCACCACGGTAGCATGCAGGTATCGTATAATACCGACTAACCGACTTGTTTACTTACCTGACTATTTGTGCTTTCAATGCGGATGCCCGCTTGTTAAACTGAATTTACTTTTTTGCGAAAAGCCTTTAATATTATGTGTGTTGCGGTTCAGAAGTATTAAAGGTTTTTTTAGTTATACCCATTGGTACGGTCAGCATCATAAGTCGCTGATCATTTTAAAATTTTGATAATGAAATATCGTAAAACTTAATTATTGTTTTAAATATATCATAATACTAGTTTTCAAAGTAGCTCTTTAATAAATTGTTACAAGCAAGTTATAATTGACAAGTTTTAATTCATAAAACACATGTTAAAAATTTTAAATTGTCAGTGACTTATGATGCTGACCGTACACTATACATAAAAAAACGATTAAGTAACCACGATTGGATTTTCGGATATATAATATGAATTTATAATAGAATATTTGAAAATTTTATTGTACCTAAGCTGGCAGAATTTAGTTTTTTTGGAATGTACGCGTAGGTATCATTTTCTCCGATAACTGACAATATACGAGTACCTATGTACTATTAAATATTTTAGAAATAAGTAGTATAAATACCTAGTATATAAATCGATTAGGATTGGTTTTCTTTTAACAAATATGAAGACGCGTCTTCACTTTTCCTACAGTTTAAGTGTTACATTGTGTCCACAGGGTGTTGTGTGTGCGCCCCGCAAGGCAGTGTGCAGGGCGGAGTGCAAGGGGGCGCGCAGGTCCCACCCGGGGTGCCGCACTCCACAGCGCCTCCGGCAGGAGTCGGCGGCATCCGAAGGTACCATACCATTCAATTACTACTTTTTTATTTATTTTTTTCAAATAAACTATACCGGTAACATAGTATACAGAACTTGACTTCGCACTTGCCCATAATATGCACACAGATGTATCACTTGAGTATACAGAATAGGTACTAACGATGTTGCCACATACGAACGTCGAACTTACGCGATCCTTATTTTATTTGATGTAACAATATACCTACGCGTGAATATTGATACTCGTGAAGACGCTCGCAACGCAAAGCGTCGATTTATTCTTATCAGAATATACGTTTATAATAGAAAGATATAGCTCTTCGAGCACGATGCAGGTCACCTTATAAATACTTAGTATTTGAATTCCTTGTTAATGAGCGATGCGTATGTGTGTACCAGTGGCAAATCAACAATCAATCAACCCCTTTACTGAACGCAAACTCTGAGATCCGTATAGTATGTTATCTGTGAAATAAGTCATAAACTAAAAATCCACATAAATTAAACAACTAAACTAAATTTAAAGTTAAGGGTGGGTTTACCATAATAATATATTAGCAGAGGGGTACGAACTCACGGTCTTGGTTGCCAGTCCGACGCCTCCTGCCGTTAAGCTATTGTCATTTAACCCAACTTTCATATCCCAAGTAGGTTTATGGCATAGTTATACCTGGAAAAGCAATTACGACCTTCATTTGTCACGGAGGAGGTCAACCATTACAGAGTGCACTATAATTGAAATCAGTTTGGGTAACGTGTTGGTATATAGAGAGTGTACGTCACACATGTTACAACCTCCTTTTTTCCATAAATAAACTATAAAAAGTTTTAGGCAAATTCTTTTAGAAAGCAACATTTGTTTTATACTCAGATCTTTAATAACAGCTCTAGAATTAAGACGAAGAAGCAGTGACTTTTCGTTACATTACCTATAAGGTACTTTACGTTCCATATGTTGAACAACGCCTAAAATGTGGGTGTGAAATGTGAATAAGATATCAACGATTTATCTTTCATCTTGGTGTAGCAGCTCTGCCAACTAATGGCGCTGTGGATACTAAAACGAATCCAACTATTTATTGCCCCATTGTAATACCCTTTCCGCTAATCGATTAGGCCATTTAGGCTGGAGGTAATAAAACACAATCACATAAGCACGGCGAATCTTTAGGGAGATCGCAGACGACACAATTTTTGTAGGCCAGAATTCCCCTCAATGAATCCGAGAAACTCGTTTTTGTGGGTTTGTCCGACTCTTATAATACTAGATCACAATCATATTGATAGGGAATATTCAGTCAAAGATCGGGCACCAATTAATATCCGTCTCCTGCGGTCTCCTTTATCTATTCCATTTTCACTATAGCTGATATAAACTACAAGCATAGAACGAATTAACTACGTAGTTACATAACGTTGTGATTCATTAATCAGCACAGTATCGTTAATAAGTGAGTGGCCAGTTCACTGCGATGTAAATTGGGCACATTAGCTGTCATTTGTTAGAAACTCAGTCGTAGAATAGGTAATAATGTGAATTCACAAACCCTGTAAGCTCCATTCATGGTTGTAGATATTCCAGTAATCAATATACCTAGATACGTTCGTTCGATATAATATATCAATATAGCATATTAATATTACAGTAATAATCTGATTCAATTTTAAAACAAAAGATGGATACAAAGCTCTAAAACCATGGCACATAAAATAAATCTTAATGACACCATTAATCTTACCTGATCATTAATTACAATTTGAACGATCAAATAACCCAAATAATGAAAATTGCAATACCAATTAAACAGAGTAATCCTTCTATGTATTATGCAAAGGATAATCTTAATGAACAATGATAAATTAAAGCCCGCTTCACAAAAGTATTGTAATTTTAACTGCCCGAATTAATTAATTTATACTTCACACCCCCAAGACTACGTACTAAAACTTAGTAAGCTTAATGAAATTAAACACATCAAGAACATGCATGCATACTTAACGAACTTAACTTGTCTGGTCTTCATGCAACGGAAGATATTTAAACCTTACTAGTTGAAAACTAGTGTGTACCTGGTAAATATTTGCGTTCATATTCGTCGTACCCTCGAGCAACTGTAGCTGTAGTATCAAGTTAAGACCGATGCACCAATAACTTAAAACTAGTGACAGGGTCTGCAATCGATAGTTTAGAGGCTCTCACGGGATACTATAAAATAACCCCGCAACATGAATGTACCGCACAACTGATGCTACCACTTAACTAAGCCCTATTTATGTAAGCAAGTTCTCAAGTAAGGTTAATGTATTGCCATTTGTAGTAAGTACCTAAAGGTAAGACGTATTCATAGATAGGATATCGGAGATTTTTTTATTAAAGTTTGTTTTACGTACGAAAGTGAGCTTGACTGTTATGTGTATCACAGCTGGTGCGCGCAAACATACGAGTAGCCGGTTTCCAGTACTAATCTCATTCCAGTAAATAAAGCAGCGAATTGTGAGGCACTTATACAAAAACTTTTAAATTCCATTTCGTTTGTGAAATACATTCAGTCAGCGTGCGGATTCAGATCAGATTCAGATAGGAGAGATAGAACAGAATCTACAAGAACAAGGAAATCTGCCGCTTTATTACATAATGCAGCGGCGATAAAAAAATTAATAAGTTACTATAAAAAAAAACTTAATAAAGGCAGGCAGTGTAAACCTGGAGACGCGCGGCTTCGGATACCTGCAAATCCTGTTATCTTATTTATCCACCATTGCATTTAATTTTCGCAAGAGAGCTTGCAAAACTGTTATGACTATAAACTCATCCAAATAGAATAATGTGATAGATACACTCAAGGTTTCTCAGATTTTTCACATTTTCTCATTGAGCCTTAAGAGGTTAACCGCTTCAACGCGCATTTAGTGAAAGGCTATCTATCTATCATATAAGAACATTATAGTTTACGATAGGTCGGTAGGTATGTACCTCATAAAAGTGCTTTTATTATTCTATGCCCCTTTTCTCTGTCACAGAGTATCTTAACATCAACTTTATTGTAAATACCTTGTAATATAAGTAAGTGGAAAGATAAAAATATGTAGATAGCAACGACGCTGGAGCCATAAGTGGCATTGAGCTAAAGTATGTGCTCACAGATAGATGATAATCGATGAGGTTGTCGAGACATGATGTGAACGGGTCACGTACACGAACAAGACGTTTGTATAATGTATCATCAATATAAACCCAAACACTATATTACTGTCGATTTTTTTCCTAATCAATGAATTGTGGATATTTTTTAATTTTATTTTATTTTTTAATGTGTTATAAGATCAACATATACATATATATTTCATATTTTATATTTTATTATCGCTACAATACCGGTGCGACGAGATAATGTAAGTCATTTGTTATTTAGAGTGTTTTGTCAAAATTTTTTATAACTAATAAATTAGGAGCCAAAGGCAGAGATCATTTTTGTAAGCCATCAATTGTGTCCGATGGATGAACAGTTCCGCTGCATGACGATAACATTACATGGTTGATATTTTGCACGTTTGACTCACAAGTAGTTTGTAGGGTAATTGAAGCAGGGACGATTGATCAAAACTCCTCAACATTTGATGATGTTAGCGACTAATGGTTACATAAATAAGTAGGTATTTTCTTTAGTCAATAATATTATTATATTCGATTTTATTAAATCCTAAAAGTAAAGAACAACAAGAATTTAGTAGAATCCAAACCTACAAATATTTCCTGTAAACACGTAACTATTATTAATTCCTAATAATCCATTCTAACGTAACACTGAATCCTAAATGCTGCGAAATTGAATTGTTTTAAACTATCATCCGAATATAAAAAACAAGACATTTTTTCGGCAATTCGGAATCGACTGCATCATCTACCAGATCCATATACCCGTTTCCATGATAATTAGCTTTGATTTTTGATACAAAATTTTATTCGCTTTAGTAACTATAGTTTCATAATACCTATTTATCACGGTAGTTACAACTGCATTCGCATGAACCACTTATTTACACTAGGCATATGCACGAACCGCAACGTAAATATCCTATGGACGGAAAATGGTAACAATTCAATTTCGCTTTTTTGCTACAGTCAGTACTAAAGTACAATTTGTACGAGCAGTAAGCTTCAGCATTGAAGGCTTGGCTTTACGCCATTTTTGCGATCAAAGCACCTTCGGCAGCTTACAAGCTTGTCTCATTACAAGCTGTGGTGTGACATTAATTTATTAATGTAGTCATACTTAGCATTTATATCTAAGAAATGTTTTGATCTAGGCATTATAGCTGTATGTAGGTAGTCTAAATTGTATATGGTGTAGAACAAATGTAATAAAACTTTCACGTTTCGCAGATTCAGTCAATATTCCAGAGGGAGAGGATATCGCGACTGGCGCACGCGTGGCGACCCCACGCTCATCAACTCACTCTGGCGCAGCCGGCAGCCGCTGGGGATACGGAAGCAGCTCGGTTAGATTCCTACATAGATACCGATCAAAGCTGTTCCATGATTCGAAGATGGTGTTTTTATGATCTAATATGACATTTTATTTTGCGTAGGGAACGCGGAGGTATACATAATACTGGCGCTGCTGATCGGTTTCGTGACCGTGGTAGTGGGTTGCTGGCTGTCCGACAACTGCTGGTCTCCGGAGCCGGAGGACGTGCTGGCGGGCGGCTGACCCGTGGCGGCGGGCGCGTGCACGCACGTGTAGCGCCCGCCGTCCGCGGCCGCGGACCGGGACAGCCCGTCCGGCGCGGGCTCGCTGTCGCCGGTGCTGCCGCCGCGCGCGCCGCCGCCTGCCCGGGCGCCTGCCTTCCTGCACGCCGCGAGGCATCTGTGCCGGGGCGGCTGCCTCGCTCTCCCCTGCGATACAAGACGACAACCTCCCGTTTTTTGACAGGAGTCTTCGCACCACTCCTGCCAGCTGCACGAAAAGACTAATGGGAATTATATTCCTACCATTACAAACGGTGGAGTGTGCGATAATTAACTCGTGATACGCTTAAATGAACATTTTCTGACGGTCGCTCCTTTTATTATAAGTTAGGTTGTGCAAGTGGAAGTGTTCTTGACTAAGTACTTGTGAAAATGGTGATACAGTGCAGGTAAAACTTTTAATGAACTCTAAGAGCTTTGATTTCAATTTTTATGTATTATTAATACCATAGTTACGGTGTAAAAACATTATAGGGTAATTTCAATGATGGTACTTGTCGGTGTACTTTGTATCGGTAGCCGAGCGCTCGGGATTAGTACTAGGAGGTTCATTGTATTTCTGAATCTTATCGTAGGCTACGCTTCTAGCGGTCGCTCTGATTTCAACTCATCTGACGTAACCTTACCTGACGGTGGTGCAGCTACGTTTTCCATCTGTACCACCTTCCTATTGTTTCTAAAAGTATGTGCCTTGAAACGCTTTCCTCGACTTGACTCGTAGATTAGAGCGTGTTTTGAACCATTTAGAAGAAATTTCTTCTCTCTGTCTGTACGGACAAGTAATCCCATAAGTGCAATACACATCATGACCGTGCCTTTACCGTTCTATAGACTTTGAGAGGGACGTAATTAACAATAGGTTTTAAAAATACGCTTTCCTCGATGGAGGAGCAACCTACCAACGATTACTTTTGTATTTTTGTAAAATATCCAGCTTGTTTTATTGTTTTGTGGTAATTAAGACGCAGTAATAGTATAGAGGAAAGTGACTTAGGACCTAGAAGTCTTAATAAACGCGCGTCAATTGAATATTAATAATCTATTCTGAATTACCATCGCAATAGGATAAGATACAACATTGAGAGACAACGATACGGGTATTTGACTAAAAGTAGAATTTTGATATTTATTTCGCAATGTTTGCATTATTGTTGATATTTATCGCAAAATTGGTCATAAATAAATACCTGCCAAAGTTCTATGCCTACTTTGTCTTATCTTTTTCATGCATAATATGAAGTTAGTCTAGTGTCAAGCATTTGAATAAAACATTTGTATCAGATAAATAAAACACAACGAGTATGAGAATAATAAAAACATCTAAAAATAGCAAATAAAGTTAGTGTATTCTGTGTAATGTTGGGCATGGAGAGTGTAGCATCACAACAGACCTCATCCACAAGACGCGACTATTGTGCAAAGACTTCGCTGTAATTCTTAGAACATGTGGAGTTACTCCAGTGTGTGCTCTCAGTTTTGTTTAGTACGAGCGTGGCGCAAACTTTTAAATTACGAAATATTACCCATCTTCATTCGTTTCATCTGTTTTTGTGTTGCGTAGTTACCCTTTCTATAAAAACCTACTATACGTCTTGTACAGCATGTATATTGTAAGGTCGGACTTAGATTAGAAAACGTCGAATAAAAACAGGTAGAAAACCCTTAGAAGCTTTTGTGTATTAAATCACTGCAATCCCAGTAACTGTAAATATAATGTACGCACTAATGTATGGATACAATAAAGAAAAAGCAGTCTCGGTTTAATAACCTAAGAATGCCCAGTTTTTAATTCAATGTAAATCAAGAGATAGGTACAACAGCTTTTTTATATTGTAATGTTTCCGTCGCTCAAGATACAAAGTTATAGGTTCGTATAAAATAAGCAAAGTACATCGTTCATAATTACATAGGTTTCAATTTTATATAAATCGAGCACAAATGTACTGTCTTAATGTTGAATTGAGTGTGTGTACTTTTCGTTGTAAGCACATAAATTATGTAAATAGTATTGACAAAGGATGGCATACTTATCAAGCAATGCACAGTTACTCAGTTTCTAAAGAGGCTCTGCGATCTTGTTATATTTCTTTGCCTTGTTCATATAGCCGGCTAGTCCCATACAAGAATATTATGTAATTAAACACAAATAGGTAAACGTCAACGTATCTTCTCGTCTAGTTATCGTTTCCGTTGCATTGTCGTGGTAGTGATATTTGTACTTTTAAGACACATAATGTGTAAGTTGTGTGTTTAGTATACCCATTAAATTAAATATTCGTCGTAGAGTTAAGGAACCCGACTGAATAGTCAAAATTTTTAAGCATTATGTAAATTGTAGTTAGGTGGTAGTCGAGGTAAACATTTTACTCGAATAGTTCGACAGTTGCGAACCGAGGATTAAATATACTGAATGAAGAACTTGATTTACTGATAGCCAGAAACGTTTGTGTTCACCTCATTCACATTGTATACCATTAAGACATTTCCACGCACAAAAATGGCATTACACTTAAATGAACTACCTGTCAAATTGTAGTATTTACAAACAGCAGGTGAAATATTAGTAGATATTTCTTTACCTATAACTGACATAACTGTGCATCTCCAGTTGGGTAAATTTTTGATTTTTGCATTTCATCAAGACTACAGTTTGACAAGAAGTTATTTATTTCCATATATTTTGTCAAGTTAAATGTCCGTGTCATTTTGCTAATTAAACATTTAAATGTACCATAGTTTTTATATTGGATTGTTATTAAGTATTACCACAATCATATTATAATTTGCCAAATGTAATCATTTTTTTATGAAATTTATACATTTTTAATAATTAATAAAAGCATAGAATTTTAATTCCATTACGATCAGAAGTAATAGATCAATAATATTTTTGAGGTATATATAATTCATAAAGTTTACTGATTATTGAATGGGTAATGAATATTGCTGCAATGACCTTTCACTGGTGGTTTCAACATTATAAAAAACGTACTGTAATGAAAAATCGACTAGATTAGTATCTTACAATAATGGCAATTAAAAATCCTCAGTATTGTATACCATTTTTTAATAATGAAAAAATATGTACTTGCCTGTCGACTGAGGTTCCATTCGTTTTGTAACTATTAGCAGTGCTTCTTCTATTCTTCGTAATTTCTCCTGTATGAATACTGCCCTATAAATTTTAAAGCCAAATAATAAAAGTTCACTAAGACAGACGCGTGAAGATTGTGCAAAGCAACTAGCATACAAATAGGTACGCAAATCAAACTCGTACAATTGTACCAATAAACAATTTATTATACATTATCTACAAATCGAAGCGTGACCGATATCGGCATATAATAATAATGTTTCTGTTTCACTAATTCCTAGATACAAATTTATCTGTAGTACAATTGTAATTTTCATCGCATTAAAATTATAACTTATGTAGTCAGTAACCTCAGTCTGCAATACAAAATGAAAATCAATAATGAAACTACAGTCACATTTACCAGTTCAAAAGTATAGGAACACAGTGTATTTTAAAACAACGTATATATGTATGGTATAACTAAGTACATGACGTTATTACGGTATACTTACACCTGATACCTACATAAGTCACGTTTTATGTGAATATTGTAAATATTCGCCGAATCATAAGCGATTGTTCGGTCACGTTGGAGGTCTGGTTGGCTTGGCTGATTTAGGAATTGAGAGAACTCATACGCTCAATACTTAGTAATTACAAATAATAATTGATGTAGGTATTGTCATTATTTGTCACGAATAAATTAAAATAAATGTAATAACTTAATCATAAGAGTGTTTCATTCCGAGCTCATTTCCAGAGGTAATAATGCGGAGTGGTAGTGTGTGCGAACACAAGTCAGCTGAGGCTCGCGTTAAGAAACTCCAGCAAGATAGTCAGAAGAAAACGTTCGTGAAAGGGACTTTTAGCACGCAAACAGTTTTCATAGAAAATATAGGGCATGGCGCTTTCCGCGCTGCGAGGGGTGACACAGAAAGGCTTTCTCGCTTGACACCCTATACTACAGCTGGGTAGTTACACTATACTCATCTGCGTTATTAAAGAACTTCCAAAGGTCCTACATTAATGATTTTTAGGTTTTTTATATTACTTTTCAATGTTATAGATTCGATATCTGTAACAAATTACAGTGATATTAGCGAACTTTGACATTCAGGTGATAGGTACGAGAGTATTAGTAATAAAAACTTACGACAATATTCCGAGGTGATTGAATCTCTCTACTTAAAATTAATAACACGCATTATAAAACATGTATCAATTAGGAAATAGCTAATCAGGTCAGGTAACTCTTTTTAATTAATGCTTTACTTCAATTTAGATCGGTACAGCTTGTGAAAGTATGAACCATCAACCAGTTTGCCGTTCGTTAAAAGATGTGTTGAAAATAAGATATAACTACTACATAAAATAAAAGCCAATTACTTTAATGTAATCAGGTTTTGTAGTAGGTATCTGTTCGCTACATAGGGGTATAAGTATACTTACACGGAATAGAAAAACTTACTTTTTATTCCGTGGGTATATACCTAAAGCTGTCCTGAAAAGTTCTTTATCAGCATTAAAATTAAGGTAATCCAGGATACATTTTATTCCTCCAAAACATGGAAATTCAATCAACTGATACGGCGCTTTATTATACCAAATAATAATCTAAACCTTCCCAATCTTACTATTAGTGAGATTATACAGTAGAGTTTGAAGTACATATTATTACCTTCGCGAGTTTGTGTAACATTCGTTAGTTCGTAAGCAACATTTTAACGGCGACCTGGCTTATTATGCTTCCTGTGAAGAGTCTCGAGTCGATTGCTCTAAACGAAAGAGGGTTGTTAACGTACAAAGCTGTCGCCTAAACGAGCAACTGTTATATTCTTCATCCAAATAGTCGGAAACAATTTTCAAACAACAAAAAGTTAGTTAAGTTAGAATTCTGATTGGTTTGGTGGTCTTAAGTGCGGCTGAGGTCAAAGGTTCGATTGCGATAGACAAAGTGTAATTGAGTTTTTCTATTAGTAACTTGGCCATTAACGTTCAGGCGTCTTTATTGCCCTTTACTCGTGATGTACGCTAATGAATAAAGTCCCAGGTAGCATATGGGTTGTATTGTGTACACGTATATGTACACTAGACTGCCCAATATCTTCTCCTATCTTTCAGTCCATCCAAAGATCGTCTGGAAGAGACCGCCTTGTGCGATAAGACCGCCCATTGTACATTTTAATTATTAAGCTTGTTCTGTATATGATACTTCTTGTGGTGTACAATAAAGAGTATATAAATAAATAAACAATGTGCATACACGTTTGCAGCCCCAGGAAATTACAACGGTTGCGATGCCAATGTTATGTTGCATCAAAAACTTATACTAATAACAAACTCTTGATAATTGACAAAAAGTTGGGCGTCTCTTTCTAAGCTGGCTGCAATACGAGTCCGAAACTAATACGAACACAGCTGCTGCAGCTGTAACGTCTGTTACCTAAAACGTAATACAGTGTCGGCGACTACATTCGAACTTACCACGCTTGCCTGTGTAACTGTGAGTAGTTTTCTAATCGCAGTGTAGTTTAATGTACAGGGTGGCAGGTTAGATATTGGAAATATTTTAAGGGGTCATTGTACTCATCATTATGAACAACTTTTACTATGGGACCAACCCTGAAATCGCGAAAAAAAGAATTAGCTGTTCCATACATTTGGTTGAGTTATGTGATCATAAATGTATGGAACAGCTGATTTTTTTTTCGCGATTTCAGGGTTGGTACCATAGTAAAAGTTGTTCATAATGATGAGTAAAATGACCCCTTAAAATATTTCCACTGTCTAATCTGCCAGGCTGCCACCCTGTATAATAATATAATGAACACGTTATAAGTTATACAGATTGTATAATTGAAACCAAACTTTAACATTAAAGTGTGAACCAAAAAGAGCTATCAGTAATCAGTCCGGTCGGTATATCAGATATTTCCTATAATATCGTACAAGTTTACGATTAAATAAAATAATTAACCAAATGACATAATAAAAGAATATTTTCAATCTTGGATTTATAAAAATGCTGGAATAAATTTCAACTTTATTTATCCAACGAAAGCTTGTTTTAATAAAGACTGGATATAATACGTGGTGGAGTGAACCATCATCTATACTTATAATAAATCTGTAGAGAGGTCAATTCTGTACATGAAATATATTTTCAAAATAACTATCAGGGGGTGATTAGTGATCGATACTGATGCCAAAAATGCAATCAGTAAAATTATTGTCTGTCTGTCTGTCTGTATGTTCCTTATAGAAACAAAAACTACTCGACGGATTTTAACGAAACTTGGTACAATTATTCTTCATACTCCTGGGCAGGTTATAGTATACTTTTCATCACGCTACAATCAATAGGAGCAGAGCAGTGAAGGGAAATGTTGGGAAAACGGGAGAAGTTACTCCATTTTTTAAGCTTCCGTCGCGTGTGCAGCCTTTTGTTTTAAACTTTCACGGTTTTTAACTAACATCGCGCCATGATCGCGGTTAAACTGAGTTTACCCGCGAGTTTACCCGCGATCATGGCGCTTGCAACAGCGTCGAAATATCGGGAACTCAAACCAAACAATAATCACGAAAGTTATCCCGTAAGTAAATTTACAAGTGTATTTTTCAACAGTATTGTGGATTGACATATTATATTTCCCTACTAAAATACGAAAGTTAACTGTCTGTTACATCAAAACCATTGAACTGTGAGGAAGGACATACGCAACTTTTTTACGAAAAACGACGGAAACGCGGACGAAGTCGCGGGCAAAAGCTAGTTTAAAATATTTTCCAATTTAATGGTTATTCCGTAGCTGTACGTTACATCCATGAAACGTTGTTTAAATTATTCGTGGATGCCGAAGTTATTTACATTTGAAGGAGTACAGCTTTATTTCTTTTTTCGAGTTGTCGTTCAACAGATACAACATCCGGTGAAGCGCCGTAGCAATTGACTTAGCGTAGCAATCACGTAGCGCGAACCGTAGCGCGTAGCGTTTTATGTAGCTTATTAAGTGTACGGCAGTAACTTCTACACTTCTTTTTAGGGTTCCGTACCAAAATGGTAAAAAAGGAACCCTTATGGTGCGACTTCGTCTGTCTGTCTGTCTGTCTGTCTGTCACACCTGATTATTTCAGCAACTACTTATGCTATCGACTTGAGATTTAGAACAGTTATAAAGCTAGAATGCTTGTTCAACTTTATTGCAAATAAAAAAAGTCCAAAAATATTTTTATTTTCATTGCAAAAGGGGCCGGAGTGGGGGTCCAAAATTTTAAAGTGGGGTTACTAGGTCAAGTGACATATCATATGAAAGGGCTTGATCTGCACATTTCAAAATATATTTTCATTGTATTTTATGTCTCACAGTTTTCGACATATGATGAAAAATGTCCAAAAAAATACCATTCCCCCCCCCTTATCTCCGAAGTTTACGGGGCAAAAATCTGAAATAATTAGAGTTGATAGGAATTGACCCAAATATGGCACCAAAAATAAAACGATGTTCCTAACTAGTACAGTTTTTCAAAATCATCTAAATTCCTTGACAAACAAACTTAGTTATGTGGTCCGGTTTTTTTCACTTTATACGTCCAAAACTGACACGGAACCCTCGGTGCGCGAGTACGACTCGCACTTGGCTGGTTTTTTTTTACTTAGTTGCAGTGTTTCGCAAAACATCAAAATGATTATAAATAAATACTTTATAGTCGGATAAAATCGTAACTGATGCCTAAATCTTAAATTAATCTTAAATATCTATAATTTTTTTTTAGAATTTGAGACTGGCTTTAGAAATAAAGCAGATGATATTATCAAATGTCTATTTTTTGTAGTAAGGTGTGAATAATTTTTCAGACAATCGATCGATCTATAAAATATCATTTCCAAAAAGCACGCAACGTCTTATAAACTCTATGAGGGTTTGGTATATAATATTTGTTATTATTTACCATTTGTATTCATCTAATACACGGTACGTAGGATACATGGATAACTCATGACAAACATTTTTTTGTAAAAAAGGGACCTTTTTGATCCAACTTGGTTACTATAGGACGCTTCCACCAAAGTCTTCGTATAAAGCTCAAACTCCGTTGAGTTAAGCTGGGTAGGTACTTCGAGAGAGAATTGTAAAACATATTCATAAAGTTCCAGTGACAAATAACTTTGACTTAATTTTATTTATCGCTTGAAAGGTGGGTGAAAATTACCGTTGAAAGGTAACTTAAATAACATAGGCAATAATTTTAATTACACTATTTATATTTTTACGGATTTACGGAGTTTATTACGTAACTATTCATCATACCAGACTCAGTTTTCACCTCACTTGTAATTTCCTCTTCCTCTATTATTAAAGAATATTCTAAAACCTCAGATCATAGCAACATGGGAGATGTGCCAAGGCGCTATTGAGCTTGATACTTTAATTTGAGCATTTTGGGCGTAGTACAAAAGTACACGCTGGCGACGAACCGAACACGATCGATGATATAAATACAGTGTTTTAGTTTAGTGCTAGTGTTGAGTGACGATTAACAGTGTTAGATTGAGGGTGTGCATGGAGGGTTTGGTGAATTTTTAATGTGTGCGAGATCTTTTTATTCAGAAGGAGCGCTTGTAATCGTGTCGAAATGTACTAAAAGTGGCGGCAGTTGTTCCCGTACTAATTTGCTATGATGGCATATCTCCTTGTTTCTATGATCTGAGTCTAAAACCATACTGCGTGATACGGATATTAATTTGCGTAGGCACCATAAAGGTCAAAGCGCTTGTTATTCTATTAGACATTTAAATGGATTTTCGCTCGATGTGCATGAACACTTTATAAATAAAGGTCGCGTATTCTGGTCGGAGCCGGGCTATAAACGCGATGGCCCATATAGACACGCTATATCCGTCACCCATCGGGGGATGCCCACGACACATGCTCACAAACATTAATCCCTTCATATCATAGCTTATAAATAAACTCAGACACATAATAAATAACCCAACCTTTTTCCGAGAACATTAGTGAGCTTCAATACAATTTAACTTTTCTTGCGACCGACCGTCTGCAAAGCTTTTGTCCCGTTCGGATTGTTAGTTGAAAGACAGAACATTCATTGTAGCGGTGACGCGAGCCAGCCAAGAATAAATTCTCTTGGATGTCTGTGGCAAAATTTTGAAGCGCTTTTAAATACAGAAAATCTGTACTATACAATTTAGCAATTCGCTTCTTTATGTATTTTTACATTTTAGAAATAATAAAACTACTCAAATATGTCCTTAATATTAAAGCAATAACCATCTCAAAAGAAACGAATGGACATTATCGCCCGGTATCGTGCCTTGACCCGTCACAAAAACTCTATTATATGTTTTGGGTAAAAACAAGGGGATAAAGGTCTCAAGTAGGAGTACAGTGACTTTGTTGCGGGCTCAGTATCGGATTTTAGAAGATTTCATCATCCCTCGAGCGACGTGAACCGTGACAACAAAAACTTTCCAAGACTAACTTCTAATATTTATTATACTTAAACGAATCATTGAATTGGAACATCATGCTTGTGAAACTGTAAACTGTTATTTTACTTGAAGTTTAACGATAAAGTTAAATTAAGGAATTATTTAAAGAAATACATAATTGTTAAAAGTTGAATTATTTAGGCACCAAACGTACGATACGATTGTACTTAGTTAATCAAAATCGTAATATAAGTAAAGCTATTCTACTTACAAGTAAAGCTATCATTGTACTATTGGATTTCCGAAGAACACGAAACATTACAAGAGGAAGGAGACATTTCTATAAAAAAATAAACAACTCAAAATATTTACAAAACTCCGCCTTGGTTCCGAACTAAATCCTCCTGGGGACACCAGAAGCGCTGCATGCTGGCACAACATCTTGAAATTCGATATTGTAGACAAAATTTTAACTGCCGATTGTGCAGAAAAACAAGAAGACGTAGTAGGAAAACGGTGTCTAGCAATAGACCGGGATCATGACAAAAATACAATTGGTAGTGTATGTATACGAGTACATGGAGTTTATAATAAATAAAGAATGTGGCTAAAAATACAATAATGTTGACTTAACTGATCTTTTAGTGCATCTATAGACTTAAATCCAGGATACTTACTATAAACAAAGTCTACAGCAGCTTACGACATTGTTTAATTTATTTCAAACAATTCATAGCAAAAATCAAAACTGTACTGAGCTGATGTCTCTATTTAAAATATTTCTATACTATAAAAAATGATCACGTGTACATATGACTATCCTAATTTTATAATCTTAAATTAACGTACCATTTGTATTTAATTTACGTAGGAAAAAGTGATTAAATACACATTTGACTTGGAGAGTCAAACGCAAGTACCTAGTGAGGAATGAAATGAAAATAACGATGTCATTCCTTAGCTACATAAAACTGGATCTCTAACGACTTGGACATTTATAAAAATTAAACGATGAATATAATTCGTACTTTAATACAAGCATTATGTAAAATAAACGTATTTACTTCTGTGGAATTTATGTGATATTTTCGACATTCAGATGTAAAGCCGTAGGTTTATAACTGCGTTTTTATGGCTTTCGTGCTCTTAAAGGTGGTTCGGATTTCTACGCATTGTAAGATGTTTAGCTCTGCTTTCAGTACGTAAGGCGTTGGTATGTAACCTATGCGATCTTGCATAATAAAACGTACCTGGGTGACCGAGCTTCGCTCGGGGTTTTCTCAGGTTGGTATGACACCTATCTAGATAACTTGAAAAGTAAAACATTCTTTAAATACAACATTTCACTCAAAAATCGTCAGTGCCGTTTTCGAGAAACAAATTATTATACAAGAATTGGTCGCTTATAGTAATAAGATAATGTATTATTTAACTGTTCTTGTATCTACAAACGTAATACTACTTTCTAACACTAATTAGTGGTATTGGCTACTTTGCAATCATGGCAGTCTTCCTCAGCTCGTCTCTAGGTACCCCACGTATTTAATATGCAGCTAACGTGCCTGAGGTTTCTTGAATCCCTACAAGAAATACAATGACAGCAACGTCCTTCTTTCTGCTAATATAAACAAAGTGCGGTTCCCAACACCGCTAACTATTTTTTGTGGGTGTCATTGAGATTCAGGTTCAGGAATTAAACTATATGTAGGTACAAGATAATATAATATTGTGATAAAGATGACGATGCTGCCTCGTTAGTCTAGTAATCGCAAGCGCGACTGTTGAGCCTGATGTTCTAGGTTTAATCCCTGGGTCGGGCAAAGTGTTAATGGACTTTCCATTAGGAAATTCTCAGTAGCAGCCATGGGCGTAGCCAAGGTGGGGCAGAGTGCGGTGCTTGCCCCACCCTGGCTCTGACCTGTAAGGTACCTAATCAAACCTAAAAAAATAAGTTATTAAATACAATACTTAATCTCCGTAAGAAAGTTCATACTCGACAGTGTAATTGACTGATTAACGAATTGGCATGCGCCCAGAGCCCAATAAACGGCTGAAGTTAGAGACACATTTTTGGATGGAAGATTTCGTGGTGTAGGTAGGTGGGCAATAAGAAAGTGTTTTGGATAATTCGAATTATAATACAGATACAGGGTGCTATAGGGTGTAACCTTTTTGTATGAAAAAATTAACCGGGGTAAGACCGCGGGTATAGTTTGCTAGTTAATTTTTATTTTAGACTGCTGCCTCACCCTGAGCCCATGGCTGGCTACGCCCATGTAGCAGCCCGGCGGAATCTGGATTTGTGCTCGGTTTATGGCAACAAGCTCACCTTTTATTATGGAACTTAAATATAACTGGCGAAGTGTGGGTATACTATACCCCTTCGGGGAATACATGCGTCTTATGTTATAATAACAAAGATATGCACATTCAATGTTCTAAGGGCTCTTTAAATTTAGACGTTTGGTGTCGGACTGCTACCGCACAACAAACGCACGGTAGTCGTACGGCGGCTGTGCGGGTGTCGTACTGACTGCGCACCGCTGGTTGTTATTTTTAACCGACTTCCAAAAAGGAGGAGGTTCTGCATTCGGTTGGGTTTTTTTTTTCCATACAGTTGACCCGTCGAGAACGCCGCACGACTACCGCACGGTACGGCAACAGTCCGACACCAATCGCCTAAATAGAAAGAGCCCTAAACATCATTCGTAAATGACGTAAACACTATACAGTTTAACACGTGTATCAAAGGTCTACTAAAATACAATGAAGCGTTTGTATACTGGAGCAATATTAGCTATTGCCATACAAACAATCTGCGCGATCGCTCCACATACCTCTCAATCAATCCACCTGTGTTCTGCAATATATCACGTACCTTTGTGCGAAATAACAGCCGCTTGAAGCATTCCGCTTAGGTGTTCAATAATGTTTGGAATACTTGTGATTGGCATGCAACTCAGGATAATAAGTATTTTGTAGTCACTGTTTCTGATATTAGGTAAATTACAAGTAAACATTAATATAAAATTCTTCTTTTCTGAGTTTTGCACCCACTTTGTTCCTTTTCTTAGTTATAACTCAGGTCCAAAAACGATAAAACGGTAAACTATGAAATATATCAACTTAAAACAGTACCGTCTACAGGTAACCACAAATATATCACCAGCTTTAAAATGCTGTTTATGCGACACGGATGTCTAGCTAGTCGCTTTATCTTACTATGCTGGCTTGTTCGTGTATTCTAGGCTTAACACGTGTGGAGTGAGTTGCAAACCCGTCCAATTAATATGTCCAACTCTCTAAAGTCACACCGCTGCTAGCTGTATAGTATTGTGTGATAACCACACGTTCTCGTTTGACTTTTAGCTTCATTGCATCGTTGATTTGCGCTGCGGTATTGACGTCCCTCGCTTACAAGAGCAATCTTTTATCTAGCACTTTGTATGATACTCCCTCACAGCCCGATTTGAAAACACACGGAGTAAAGTGGAATCTACACAAAGTATTTTTACGTACCTACTAAGCCTAGCCTACTAGTTCAAAGCCTGAACATTAAATTTACAAAGAATGTCTAATCTGTTTTGAAGCGAATGACGAAACTTATGAAACGAGCTTTATTCCCAAGATTTGGGAATTTCCCAAAGTTTGTTCCAATTTAATTTTACATTATCGACTTTGATCTTTAAACAATTAATTTTATGAAAAGGCTGCTGACGATAAAATTTGCTTGGTGTAACGATATCTATGAAAGACAAATTAACTAACAAGATAAAAGATAAACAAAGCCCCATACAATGCCTTTTAACATGGACGTCACACTGTCTGAAAATTGTTGTGTTATGATGCTCAAAACATTTTATGACAATCATAAGTTGCATACGTACGTCGCAGAATGAAAAACTCGAAGCAAGCATAATTTGCACTTGTTATAAAGTGTGCAGACGACAGTGACAAAATCCCTCCTTGTTCTTTGTTTAGGATCTACAGAGCTCTGCAATTTAAAGCCTGAAATAAATCAGAAGATTTTCATTTTAAATGTTGTAAATTTGTATAAGGACGACGCAAACGCCTTCCCTGCTAAGGACGGGGCAGCTCGCGGTCTGGAAAATTCATTATTCAACAAAATTGCGAGTGTAACTCATCGGCCAGCCGAGCGCCTCGCTGCTATTACCTATATTGCCAGCCATCTGATTCATAGCGAGTTTGAGGGAACTCACCTTTAATATTTATTTACAACCAAGACACACAAACATGGTGTACCATGTTTGTGTGTCTTGGAGGGAGGAGGAGGGGGATTTTTATTTGAGTTATTGCAACTTGTAAGTTGCAATAACTCAAATAAAACTCCCTCTTAAAATGTCAAATATGACTTGAAATATCTGTACCGTAGCAAAATGAGTATAAAAACACTTCTAAACCCGTACAAGGTAAAAGGTAAAAATACGAAACCACAGATATTTCAGTCACGTTACGAGCACCGATAAATATAGCTGCGGCGCCAACTAATAATTCAGGAAAGTTGTGCGGCAACTACCGCAATTGGAGAGTTTGTCCTCCAAGACGTCTAATGAAACCTGCGACCTATCAGTTGTGATAAAATCAGCCATGCTAATAAGGGTGTCGATAAATGATACAATTTGTTGTACTCATTTTAGATTTGAAATGATCTCCTATACACAAATGTATGCACTCTCTACAATCCTTCATTCTAATCAACTCTAATGAAACAGCACAAAGTAGGTCATGTTGATCAGTTATTATCGTTTGGTGGGCAAAATTCCGTGAAACTTCTACGTACGATGAAAATTACGAGGCCTAACGGAGCGATATGTTTTTCGAAGCACGTAAGATAGCTGGAGTACCATATGTAAGCGAGTATCATGAATCACTACGAAGTCATTACTTTGGCCGCAATAATCTGACGGAATTGTAAAAAGAATAAAAGAAAGCGTTCCAGATAATAGTTTTATTATTTGTAGGTCGTAAAATATATAGTTTACTGTAAATTACAAGGATTGCCATTCCTACCATCACTATATTTATCCCTACTAATATTATAAATGCGAAAGTCTGTATGTTGGTTTGTCTTTCTGTCACGCAACAACGGATCATCATGATTTCTTGCATAGAGATAGTTTATGCCGGTGGTACGTTCCCGTGGGATAATTTCCCTCCACGCGGGTGGAACCGTGGGCAAAAGCTAGTAGAATCGCGCAAATAGTGTCTTACTAGATATTTTACCAAGTAAGATACTTTATTCAAGAACTTCTCTTTTACAAATGGTCAATAACAAATTCTCCCATAGAATGTTAGCTACGTAAGTAAGTAGTTTGTTTTAAATTCTCAATAGCGTTAAGTTTTTGAGCTTGAGACAGAGACTAAGTTCTGAATAGTCTGCTTTGTCGACACTTGCAGGTCTTCTAATGGAAAAAGTTTTGCATAGGTAATTAATTCCCTTTAGACGAATATTATTACTTTAATGGACACTTAAAACTCTGCTCACGTAGATCTTCGTTTACTGGCATATTTGAATTGAATATTTTTATTTCTTTGAGTGGCTTACGTTGGGCCGAGCTATAAAAGCAGATGTAGCTAATGTAATGTCTGCTCTGCACTCAGCGACCGTTACCTGTTCTACGTATTAATTAAAAAAAAAAACTTACTTGATTGTCGCACAAAAGAAAAGGAACTGTTGGATACAGAAACTTAGTCATCCCAGAAGAAAGTGATAGATGTAGGATAGATGGAGGTATAACTTGACAGCGGATGGACGCATATAGGACATATACATTTAAGTAAGAGCCTTTGCAAATCCGGAATTGATCGTACACGTGGAAAAAACCCGCTAATATATAAAAGTGTTTTCATACCGTTACTACTGAATAATAATGCGCTTGCTACGGCGTAGCCGACTATGCTACGTCGTAGCAGTTACTACATTTTGTTAGCAATTTTTTTTTACTTTTTGAGCGTAAGAGCATGTTTACAGTAGGTACCTAGTAGAGGCAACTGAAAAACATAATATGATACTTACAAACTTAGGCCATGTTGTTTCAACTTACAGTTACGTATCTGTAACCGTCAAATATGGCGGCTTGTACGAATATTTCATACTTAACGATTACGTACTGACTTACGAATACAGATGGTTTGAAGCAACCCGCCCTTACTCTTACTTGTGTTAGGTACCTGATTATATCATTAATACAGTTTTACAGCCATCTCATATTTCCAGCAATTAGACATACTGAAAGTGTTGTGTAGACAAATAAAAATTTGTTTACGTTACTCACCACCTCACGGCTCTCCTCTCTGTAAGAGCAGTCACGTACTTATTGAGTAATTACAATCCACGCCGTGCTGCTAATAAGAACACATTTTATCCCCAAACTTATTTAACGTTCAACTTTCATAACTTCTCAGCTAAAAATATTTGTTTTCTACTTCTTAGCTAAAGTTTAAGTGGTTAATGTACTACATACATAAATAATTACTTACACGGTCGGATTTTGTTAGTATAGAGCAACCTTGGAGTTGTTTTTCTTAGTGGCCGATTGGCTTTTCGCAATTGTATGAATTTAAATAGCGTCGCCCATAAACGAGCTCGTTTATTTTAAAATTGATGAACGACAAAAAAAATGTTTAATCTCAGAACAAACCGTGAACGTAGCGACAAATATTAAAGTTACTTCAAACATATATTCTTGGTAAACTTGTTCAAAAAGTGGGAACGGAACTATCACAGCAGTGCGCTCAGTGTTCACATAAAGAAAATTCTTGGATTTTAGAAAACAAAAGTTTACGGCTATAGCTGCTAGGGAGCTCATTTTTCTGCGCTTATCTATAAATATAATAGACTGCCTCGTTGATTAGTGGCACGACTGCTGAACGTGGGGTCCTGGGTTCGATCCCCGGATCGGACAAAATGCTATTGGGTTTTCCTAATAGGAAATTCTTAGTAGCAGCCCGCAGTCTGGATTTCTGCTCCTCCTCACACCTCTGTAATACAAGCATGATGATATGTTAATGTATGATTCTATAAATATGACAGTAACAAAAACGTCCTACCAACAGCATTAAGAACCAATATTTTAACTCAAACCAATTAATCGTTGATTCATAAACGCATTCAAACAAGCTCCACTCAACCAGTTTGCATTGCTCCGACCTTACTTTAAATTAAGCACGTCTGTGCAGCCTAAAGCACAGTTCCTGACAATACGTAAAACGTCACGTGCATACATAATGAACGAAGTGCGCGCTGTGCACACGCAAGCGGTGCAAATTTCATGATAGCCGCATGCCGGCAACCATTTTGGTTCTCGCTGTATATAATACTTTTACGAGTGGACGCTTCTGGCAAACCAGCTGCATCCAAACGTTATCGCTATTTTAAAACACGCTTCCACCAAATCACGGCAACTCCGCACCCGGTCCCACTGCGACGACATTCTTCATAATAAAAAACCAACATAATGGCTGATGTAGATACTGTCTTTTTCGCATAATACTCTCTCCGACATAAATGTGGCCATGCAAAGTGGAACAGATAGTGACTGCATTACCTAAATATGTACCTATGTAAGGAACCATTCATATGTTATGTTTATATTTACAATAAGAATACTTTGGCTAATTAAGGCACATGGCAGCTTTTAATTACTAACCATCTGAACCAATTTTCACTAAGGAGATACTGGTTTCAATTGCTCGACATCGGCGTATACCTACACACTGGCGTATAAGAATTTATTCGTACGCAGTAGGTACATCAGAATTTAAAATAAGTAAATAAATAAAACAGATACGAGATGACGCTACCCATTTTAGATGGATTTAAATTTTTAAACATCTGTTGCTTGCTTAGCTTTTCTTATTTTATGCTTACATGAAGGTATTTTATGTATAAATTATCACT
The DNA here is from genome assembly GCA_948465475.1 of Thalpophila matura. NCBI lineage: Eukaryota > Metazoa > Arthropoda > Insecta > Lepidoptera > Noctuidae > Thalpophila > Thalpophila matura. Next base: position 8,553,790 of record OX419185.1, on the reverse strand, counting down.
TAACTGTAAAAAGTAAAATAAATACATTTAAAGTTTCAACAATACGGTATTTAAACTGCAGTGTGGTATAGTAAAATTAAATAAATACCTTCATTAAGGGGAAGGATGAAGACATGAAACAGATTCACCTTGTTGTACTAAGTGTAGCAATTTACTAAACAAATCCTTACCGTGGGGTCGCGACGGCGGCCGACCCGCGCTCTGAGCCTCTATCATTACACAAACTCGCATTATCTCCGCCGGCACGCAATATTGACATTCCCTTTTTGTGTTCACGCCAAAAGTATAATAGGACATCGCGCTTCTCATTAGCTATATACTTTCATTTTTTGCTCGTAATGTTTTCGGATGGGAGTTTCCTTATGTTAACACGGAGAGATAAAATATTAAAGGGCTCCGATTCCTTTGCGCTCGAGTTGGAATATATTACCTGCGGAAGTAAAAAAACCAGTGGCGCTTAAAGTTTTAAATAGACAAAGTAAAATGGTGTGGTAGTAGGTGTGCGTTTGTTTAGTGGAGCGGCAGGTACCCCGCAGTTCCGTTCGTCGGGCGGGCTATTCGCTCCGGGGCCGAAGTGGTGGCTCACGTTTGCATTTTGCATGAGAACCATTGTTTGACCCACTATATTCCCGACACCCTGGGACGTGGTGCGGTGACGTGACGTCCTACAGGTCTCTCAAACAGATTAATTTACTTATTACATCAAGAAACACAAGTACCCGTATCATGAGTTTTTTTGACGTATAGTTTCGTTAACGTAAGCATATTTTGAATTGAAAATATACATTTACTACACAATATTTATATAAATTAAATACTTAATTAATTTCTCTGTATTTTTTAAAATGTGCAAATTGTATAAAATTTTATCAAAATGTTCTAGGACTGTTGCATTTTCAATTCTAAATATGCTTACGTTAACGATACTACACGTCAAAAAAACTCATTATCGGGGTAAAGGTGACTTTGACTTATGACGTTTTAAGTAGAGACGCCTCTACGTCGTCGCATTTATCAAAACCTCTACGTGAACTCATTACCTAGACAAGATACATTATTTTTTTTATACCTTTGTCTGTTCATAAACTTCTGCATATTAATTAATTACACGCTTTTATTTAACTTGCCCTGTTGGTGGGGGACCAAATCTTGCAACAGAATTTTAAACCTGTTCCCCCCAACCGATTGAGCTGAAATTTGAAACACATATGTAACCCCGGTAACAATACAATAATATGGTATCACGGAGGTGGTCTCATGATGAGGCCTGGAGGTGGCCATGGGAACTCCTCAACTTCTCAACATAACTCCATCGTGTTTGGGCTCTTTGATTTGTCTTGACCAGTACTGTAGACCTAGATGATTTCCAAGGTCTCACGATAGAGCTAGGAATAGTGGTCATTATTAAACCTTGTTTTAAAGAATGATTTTCAACATAAAACTTTTTTTAATAATCGTGACTCAACCTCGCGATTTAAATCAGCTGATTGAATATTTACGTCAGTATAAGTATCTTCAATGAATGAATCGAATTCCATTTCATATAAAATTATAGTTTAAAGTGGTATTTAAACAAAAAATACATATCACAATTTCTCAGAGTTAAACCAAAAGGGTCCAATGCGGGTGCGGAGAACCGTACTCATCTATTTACGTAAGTACAGCTGTTAATTACAAACGAACGAACTTTATGTTGTCCGTAGGTATTCAAAATGTATTCAGGTTCATATTTTATGTACGCATTATTTTCAAAATGTGATTTATAATTCGATACCAGTACCCTTATTCCGAGTTAAATAGAAATCTATACTCGACGCGTAAACCATAACTCGACCAAATTAAGTTTACATTATTATAATTGATTTTACTACATTCGAGCTATCACTGTCATTTGGTCGCATTATAAACGCAGACGCTAGCGAGCCTCGTAATATTATAACGCGACCAAAGAGCAGTGTCATCTTGAAATGAATATAAAAAGTATGTAGCAAGGAGTTTATATACCCATCTAAACGGTTTCTGCTAATTCCGCGGGGTGGCCGTGCTATGTGCAAAAGAGGTTTTGCTAGACTAGTTCAAAGACAATAAAGTAAAGCCTGTGTCGTGCCACGGCGATGGGTTCAGTAAGGATTTTAATTTATGCGTACATCTAAATTATTGTGTTCACATTTGTGAAACCAAAAATTGTTTGAATGACTTGTTTTGCCATTTCGTAAAAAAACCGGATTTTTTTTAGGGTTCCGTAATAAGAAGTATTTTAGTTTTATGATCGCAAATATTTATTTATAAAACACAAAACACTACCAGTAAGTAACAATAATATAGGTAATATAAGTTTGTATTGTACAAAACATTGTTGCGGTTGTCAAACTCAAAACTCAAAATAGCAAATTATTATTTATTTGAGAGTGAATTGGTTTCATCTAGGCAAGCGTGCTCCATCGTAGACCGCATCATCGCTTTTACATCAGGCGAGATGGCGATCAAACGCAAGCCTATTATTTAATTTAAAATACCTATAATATGATTTCAAAAACTTAGTACCTACTGTATCTTGTTATTTATTGGATGCTATGAGGTTGATTTTTTCCTGATTTTTTGATAACGCGGTTGGAAAGTTAGAGCGGGGGACATAATATTGTTAACATTCGTCGTAACGAACAGTTGATTTGATTTCGTGATTTCAAGGTTGGTCCCGTAGTTAATCGCACTAGTATTGAAAACTGAACACCATCCTTCACTATGTCCCACGTTTAACCTATCACATATATCATATATCAGTTTAAGATCGTTTCAATTTTGGTTACGTTCGTTTATAGTCGGGTTTAAGGTTTTAAACATAAATTATTGATGTATTGAACCCTAAATGAAAGCCATTAAAACTTCTTAAAAATGTTATGTCAAAACAATACGTCAATCAAAGAGATAATTCGTTAAAAACTTATACTTTCCTATGTTATTTTTGGACCTTGATATTTACTGTTTCTAGCAGTGAGGCAGTGTTTAAATGCAATCAACGCCATTTTATTTAGTTGCGACTACTTCAAGGATATCTAAGTGTAGGAAGAAAACATTGATCTAACATGTCATGTTTATGAATCAATATCCTACTCAAAACTAAATACCTACCTATTTAACTTTTAGAGCTATTTTCATTTGAATAATAATAAACGAATAAAGTGCTTGGAGTTTCCCTGCGTGAATGAATCAGAAATAAGATTTTCAGGGAAACCAAGGTAAGCGACACAGCCAGAAGAAATGCCAAACCTAAATGGGGTACATAGCTCGTAGAACGGGTGGCTGGTGGAGCCGAAAAGATTTTAAGTGGCCGCGCACGGCGCGGATGGATAGAAATGAATGAAAGGGTAGACCTCACAAGGTGGACTAACAACTTGGTGAAGGTGGCGAGAAACTATTGGATGTGGGCAGCACAAGAGCAGTTTTTGTGGCGATGCTTGGGAAAAGCCAGCATTAAGGTGCCTTTCCAACAGAGATGTGCTATGCAGCTATGCTACGAAAATATAAAAGCTAGGCTGCAAATCTATGTGATCGTTTCCACTGATGTTATGCTATGTAGGTAGCCGTGCAAGGAAGATGCGCAGCTCGAGCTATGTGACGTATCGACAATACACATAGCTACTCCATTCTCGACCACACATCTAGCACGCATCCATAGCTCGCATCGCATCCATAGCGCGCATCTACAGCACGCATCCTTCCATATAAAAAACCTAGCTTAGCTGAATCGGTTTCCACCAGTGCTATGCTATGTGAACCAATGAATATGATTGGTTGATATCAAACGCATCCATAGCAACGTTGCATAGCACATCTGTAGTGGAAAATCACCCTTAGACGCCTGTCGGCTGATAAGATGATGATCATAACATTGACAGAAACTGCACGTCTTGGAAAAAAGGCAACACTTGATTGTATTCATTATTTAATTATAATATAATAAAAATTTAAAGTTTGTTTTTTTTTTCATTCAAATGCAAAAAATTCACTAAGTGCTCATTCACACGTACCATAACCACACCACGTCGCAACGACAAAATGCTGTCAAGCAGTGGTTACGTGTGAATAGCTTTTTGTAGCTTTGCGTTGTGGTACCGACAAAATGTCGATGTGTCGTTCGCAAAAATATGTGATGTGTAGTTCGCAGTGTCGCTGGTGGTTGCGTTGTGGTTGCGATGTTGTCGGTATCACACATACGGTCGATTAACGACTGCAAAATGTGGTACGTGTGAATAGTCGTACCTATTCATTTTTAATACGAAATATACGCCCGGCCACGTGGTGTGGTTGAGGTGTGGTTGAGGTGTGGTTGAGGTGTGGTTGTGGTTTGTGGTACGTGTGAAGACGCCCTAACAGGAAAAAAAATGAGTTAATCAAAAAACCCGACTGCAAGAAAATAACTAAAAAGTTCAAAACAAGATCACTTTTCAAGCAGTCTGAGATCTTTACAGAATAAGTTTGTTACTTCTTCACGCCAAAACTAATGAACCGATTGTAATGAAACTTTATAGGTACTTACAATGCCATAATTGTTACTTACAGCTGTACTTTTTATCCCAATATTACCACGGAATCGAAATTTACGCCGGTGAAACCGCGGGGCGTAGCTAGATACATACGTGTCGAATTGATAACCTCCTTTTTTGAAGTCGGTTAACAATTATTATTTGTAAGTTTTGTAAGAGAAAAAACTAACGGTTACTTATGGATCAGAAAGAATATAATAATATTAATACACTACAAATACTACAATACAATACACTCTTTTTTTGCGGGCGTGTCGGGACAGTATTCTGTTCTATGTAATAATAGTAATAATGCAGTCTAGTCGGTGGAGACCACTTCAAATTGTTGGATTTTGAATTTTTGACACAATGAGAATAGAAATAGGATCATTCTCTAAAAAAATGTACATTTTGAATTTTTAATTTGGAACTAAACTGACAACGTAACGGACCTGACAGTTGGTGTAACGAAACTGATGTCATAAAACGTAGTTCACATTACACACGTAGGTAGGTAAGTACCTACACTCAAATATTAATAAAACACTGCCTTTAGATATATTTAGGAAATTCATTTGCAAGGTTTTAGCTCATCAGCCAGTGTATTTTTTAACAAGTAATAATTCTCTCTTTGAATGGTTAATAATCAATTAATCACACAGTGAAACAAAAATAATCACAATTTTCTTAAATAATAAATGTAAAGTTTAATTTAAAATAACTATGTACTTATAAATATGTCAGTCTGGTAGTTTTTATTTTATGCATTAAGCTTTACAATTTCACAGTTTCGTAACGTAACGCAATGTAACGAAACTAAAGCCTTGCAAATGAATTTCCTAAATATCTAAAAGCAGTGTTTTATTAATATTTGAGTATACTTACCTACCTACGTGTGTAATGTGAATTATGTTTTATGTCATCAGTTTCGTTACACCAACTCTCAGATTCTATCCGTTACGTTGTCAGTTTAGTTCCAAATTCAAAATTAAAAATGTACATTTTTTCAGAGAATAATCCTATTTCTATTCTCATTGTGTCAAAATTCAACATTTCGATAGGGTGAATGAGCCAGTTACAGGCAGTTATTTCATTTATTTATTTAGAACAGTCCCTTCGACGCGATGTTAGCTCTGAATGTCAATATATTACAACTTCTTAGACGGTGTTGCTAGTTTTATTTTAGCACCGATGCTCTTTTACCACTTTTTAGTGTCCCAGGCAGCAACAGATAGGGGTGCCAATATAGCATCAAAGTTACGAACGACTCTTCGTAGAACAAGAGCATTCGTTCTCGATCTTTTAGTGTAAACGAGCGAAAAATCAACGAGCAAAAATGAGAACCAAGAACTAGAATTCTTGCACAATAGATGTTTAAATCGGCCGAACGAATCGCTGGAACACAAGAACGCTTCACGTCCGAACATGCAAGAACGCTCTAAGCAACTGTTCGCATGCTCTAGTGCCGTTTACATCAAGCGTGCGAGCATTTTTGGAATATTCTATAGAATTTCTGAATGCAGACAGAATAATGCTCTACGTCTGTTTACACTAAAAGAATTTAATAAAGAGCGTACTTAGCGAATGCTCATACGAGCATTCGCTCGTCTGATGTAAATCGGCCTTCTTGCGAAACGCTCTATAAGTACGCTCTTTATGTAACTTTTCCATGTTCTAAATAAATAAATAAAATAACTGACCATAACTAGCTCATAGACCCTATAATTGTTGGAACTATCGAAAACTCAACGAGGTCGCTGCCCACTAGACTGCATTATTATTGTTATTTTCTTTATTCATTTTAAGGTTCCGTATATAGATGCAAAGCCAGTTGTCATCGTTTTCAACGAAACGGTTGTCAATGGTTACTTTCGTTAACAACCGATGTCAACCACTAAAGATGGCTTAAAACGTATAAAAACATATTTTTTTAGCGGAATCAGTTTTTTCTCCTAGGTAATGGATAGACATGGATAGACCAGTTTTATGTAATCAATTGTTTTTTTTTTTTTTAATTAAATACAGATACTTTATACGTAAAATAACCTTCATGAGAGACTTCTCTTCAGCGTAGGTACTTTTATATTGAAATTATTACTTCCGAATTGAGTAATTAGTTAGGTAAGTACCGAGGTTGGTAGGTCCGATTGCGTATTGGAAGTTGGAGCGCACATCACGCACGACGCGACATTGCCACATCGTGCATCGTGCATCGCCTTCGCAGAGCGGCAGCATGATGCACGAAGTGGCAACGAACGAACGATCACGTGACGACAAGGGCGTAAGTTTGATAATGTTTTCGAGTTTCGTACTTAAATGAACGTAGGAACTTAGGAAGGAAGGTACGTTGTAATAATACGTACGTATTACAAATAAAACAATTTAGGCTCAAAAAACTGACCCCGGAAATTCTGAGATTTAAGTTTAAATATTTTGTTAATAATCGCATTCGGTCTGTTCGCATTTATTTTATTAATGTTGGTGTTAGATTATATTGATAAATTAAAGGATCAGACGTTGTTAAATAGATTTATATTTGTAGATACAGAAAAATACGCCATTACAATAAAATGAGCATTGAGAGAGAGAGACAGACAATATGTTTTTTTCACAGTTCAGTTTGTCTGTCACTACCTACTGTTATCACCAGTGTTAGATAAACATTGAGTATAAGGCTTTTTGCGTTTACATACTTAAACACATATTTTAACACCTGCCCTTAAACCAAAAAGGCTACCTTATAACATACCTTGTACTATAACTCATTCGATAATACAATAATAAAAAAAAAACTACCTACCTAACACAATAGGTACACAAATAAACACTTACCTAGCAAACTTAATTAACACATAACACAATATATTTATAAGCAACAATCTAATTCCAAGTCTTTAAATTAAATTGAAGCAAAAATTTAACAAATTTTTCACGTGTTAACGGTTTAGTAAGTATGTCAGCAATCATTTTATCTGTAGGAAGATATTTAATTTTAATTAAATCCTTTACCACAATGTCTCTAATAAAATGATGCCTGACATCAATGTGCTTTGTGCGAGCATGAAACATTGAATTCTCACTCAATCGCTGTGCAGATTGATTATCATTAAACAATGTTACATCACAGTCTAAATTAAGACATTCTTTAAGAAAACTGCGTATGAACAGACCTTCCTTACATGCATCGGAAAGTGCCATGTATTCCGCCTCAGTGCTCGATAAGGCCACAGTTTTTTGTTTCCGACTTTCCCAACTGACCACTGAGTTACCTATTTTATACAAAAAACCAGTGTAAGACTTGCGATCAACTTCGCAAGATCCCCAGTCAGCATCAGCATACCCATGTACTTCTAGACCAGTTTTTTCATAAATTAGACAATAGTTAACTGTACCTTTTAAATACCGTAGTATACGCTTGCCAGCTTTAAAATGGGTATCAGAACTACAGTTATTAAATTGACTCAAAAAACTTACCGCATGTGCGATGTCAGGTCGAGTACAAACAGCAATATACATCAAGCACCCAATGAGGTTTCTATATTCACAGCTTTCAGATTCACCTTTAGTAAGTTTGAGTCCAACCTCCATTGGTGTAGCAACTGGTTTGCAATCTCCCATTTTGAACCTGTCTAACACATTAGTAATATAGTTAGATTGATCAAGTATAATTTTATCTTTTTCTCTGCGAACTCTCATCCCTAAGAATTCATGAACCGGACCTAAATCCTTCATTTCGAATTCTTTCATTAAGAGATCTTTAAATTGCTTCTTGTCTTCATTCGAGGACGTAAACATCAGAATGTCATCTACATATAGAGCTATTATTGCCAAACGACCCTGTTTGGATCGGAAATATACACATGGCTCTACTGATGACTTCTGAAAAGACATTTTCTTTATGAGAACACTATTTATTTTGTCATACCAGCACTTGGCAGCTTGTTTCAAACCATAGATGGATTTGTTTAGTTTGTAAACCTTCCCTTCTTTACCTTTTGAAACAAAACCTTCTGGTTGTTCCATGACAACATCCTCATGAAGATCACCGTTTAAAAACGCTGTGGCTACATCAAGCTGATCAATATCAAGATCATTTGCTGCAGCTATAGCAAACAACATTCTAATAGTAGAATGACGTACCACCGGAGCAAAAGTTTCCTGGTAATCTATACCATATTTTTGTGTGAATCCTTTGGCAACCAAACGGGCTTTGTATTTTAAAATCTTTCCATTAAGATCACATTTGATTTTAAATACCCATTTCGATTTCACTGGCTTTTGCCCCTCTTTTAAATCAACTAACGTCCAACAATTATTCTTATTAAAAGAATTAATCTCACTACGCATTGCATCTTGCCATTTACATGCATCTTTACCACTCAATGCTTCGTGAACTGTCATTGGTTCATCAACTCCGCAATTGAATACTGCATTAGCATATTCTTCAGAGTTATCCAAGCTTGCAAAGGTATCAGAGTCTTCCTCACCTTGAGTCGATGATCCTGGAACGTAAGTAGGATCAGAACACTCATCAGAACTTGAGATAGGAGACACTTCCCTATCAGAATCATTCACGATAATTTCTTGCCTTCTCTCTTTTGACTTCATACATGTATCATGAGACAACTCAGTAACAGACCCGTCTTCAGAAGTAGATTCTGATTCAAAGTTTTGTTGGTCAAGTGGTTGAAATGATACTGTACAGTCAGTATTTAATGTGGCAAGATCATCATCTGACATAACATTTTGAGAATTCGTTTTTGAAATAAATTGATTTTCAAAAAACGAAACATCCCTAGCCTTTATACAAGAAGTTGGACATTCTGGATTTATTAGCCTGTAGCCTTTGCTTTCTTCACAATACCCTACAAATATACACTTTTTACATTTAGGATCTAGCTTCTTCCTATTGTGAACTAAAGCATAAGCTAAACATCCAAAAATTCTGAAATGACTAACATCTACCTTAATTTTAGTCCACCTTTCTTCAGGCGTTGAACCCATCACTGCCTTTGTCGGGGTTCTGTTTTTAATATAAACAGCAGTCTGTACAGCTTCAGCCCAAAAACGGTTATCCAATCCCGCTTCTTGCAGCATACAACGGGCTTTCTCAACTATGGTCCGATTAGCTCGTTCACTGACCCCATTCTGAGCCGGTGAGTATGGAATTGTCGTTTGATGTACAATCCCATGCTCCTTCAAATATTTCTGAAACTGATTATTAATATACTCACAACCATTGTCGCTCCTCAGAACTTTTATTTTCTTATTTGTCTGATTTTCTGTAAGCGCCTTAAAGATTTTGAAATAATTAAATACTTCATCTTTAGCCTTCAGAAAATAAACAAAGGTTTTACGAGAGTAATCATCTGTAAACGTTAAGAAATATTTCGATCCTCCTAAGGAAGTCTGCGGCATAGGACCACACAGGTCAGAATGTACTAGCCCAAGTATCTCATTTGACCTGCTTTGAGAAGTTTTTGGAAAGGGTTTCCTAGTCTGCTTTCCCTTAACACAAGCTACACATGACTTAAAACTAGTATCATCATAGTCAATGCCGGTTACTATACCTTTTTTCATAACATGCATGCTTCTAGAGTTCAGGTGAGCCAGTCGCTTATGCCAGGTCTCCTGTGATATTTTACCAACTGGTGCGTCTACTCCAGAGCTCAAAGAAGACATCTCTGCTGAGCAAACTTTCACATTTGGAATTTCCACCACAGAACCCATCTGTGACACATTTTCCACCCCAGAACACAATTGCATGGCACTTCCCGACACATTATTATTACAATCTACCACATTTTTACAAATTAACGATTGTAATAAATCCAACTGATAGATACTATTTACATGCGTTGCCATAGCAACAACCTTATTATTATCTTTGATTTTACATTTTATGGAATCAAAAGATACAGTGAAACCTTTTTTAGTCATTGCGCTAACAGACAAAAGGTTTGCAGCCAATTTAGGCACAAAATATACACCACTTATTGTTTTTAAGCAATTAGGCAACTTTACCTTGACATTTCCTATACCAACCGCTAAAAGTTTGTCTCCATTTGCTACATTCACTTCAATAGGCTTTATGGGTTGATAATCGCTGAATGCACTTCTACTGTTACACATATGATTGGTAGCACCCGAGTCGATGCACCACGTATCTTCTTTCACCGTGACAGAGAGTGCGGTCAACAGCGCTTTGTCACTTGGTTTCCCTTTGTTTTTAGTGACCTTAAGCGGGCAATCCTTCATGAAGTGTCCACTTTTCTTGCACTTAAAACATTTGTACACCTTCTTTGCAACCAAGGCTGTTACCTTCTCAGCCTTGTCATCGCGTCTCTGGTATTCCTGCAACAACTTAGTCTTCACAGTCTCAATAGCTAGTGAGACGTTCGAGTTTTCCAATGCCATTATTAGAGGATCGTAGTCTGAAGTTAATCCATTTAGCATCAACACTGCAACAAAATCACTATCTAGCGGAGACCCAATGTCGTGAAGCTGCTGCGCCAATTCTGTAATACGCGACAAGTAGCTTTCCATGCCAGTGCATTCACTTAGCTTCGTTGAAAATAGCGTCCTAAGCAAGCCCAATCTTCTGCTAAGCCCCTTATCCTCATAAGCCTGTTGTAAATTGGTCCAAGCTTCGAATGCCGTTGCAGCATTCCTAACATGCGGATAAGCATTGCTGTGCACTGAAAGGCAAATTTTAGCTAAAGCTCTCTGCTCTTTTCGAGCGTCCTTACAACCATCTGCCGACTGGATGCATTCATACAAATCTTCATGCATTAGAAGCATCTTCATAGCAAATTTCCAATTATTGTAATCATCCATTCCCTTTAGTTTTTCTATGGGAATTAACGGCGCCCCAGATGCGTTGGCCATTTTGAAAAATTACGTTTCATATAAATCACAATATAACAACTTACTGCTCGAAATTTATATCACAGTATACTTGTCAGTCGTCCTGGGCCCATAACCTGTTAGATTATATTGATAAATTAAAGGATCAGACGTTGTTAAATAGATTTATATTTGTAGATACAGAAAAATACGCCATTACAATAAAATGAGCATTGAGAGAGAGAGACAGACAATATGTTTTTTTCACAGTTCAGTTTGTCTGTCACTACCTACTGTTATCACCAGTGTTAGATAAACATTGAGTATAAGGCTTTTTGCGTTTACATACTTAAACACATATTTTAACAGTTGGTTTTATATTATGATTTTGAATATATGTCTCTGTTACACGGGACTAAGAGTCCCGGACCATTTAAAAGCGTGCGCGGGGCCGAAGCCAACACGTAGAGGCCCTTTATGACAGCTTTTTAATAACATTGAATGGTGACATAGCTGGTGATTATCCTTGTATGCACTATAGAAATACACCCAAAGATAACCACCAGCTTATGCAGGACTATTGCAATATATATGTGGAAAAAAGAAACTACTTGGGCTATTGTGGTAGGATGGTAGTGGACTAAGTTAAGGGGAACTATAGGAACCTATGGCGCCTGCCGAAACAATGTATGTGCACACGTAAAAATGGCAGACAGAGACTTGCCAACTCACTAACTGGGCCCCCAGAAAAAAGTCGCTCGGGTAGCAACAAAGGGGGCAACAGGAACGTGAGTGACTGAAGGGTGGAGAGGCTTCGCTGGACTTTAAACTCAGATCACTTGCTCCCTGAGGGTCCGGCATCACTGGCCCACTCACCACCTACGCTCAGCATCCACCCTCCGAGCAGAGGTGTTCTGCTCTAGCGACTCCACTCTAGACGGCCAATGAAGGCAAGCTAGAGGCGGGAGACCTGTTCCTCGTCAGTGTTCACTCCAACCGGCCAATAAAGGCAAGCCGGAGGTGAGGAACGGTGGCTTCTCCCTGGAGCACTCGGGTACCGCGGGGTCGCTACTCCCCGTCACTTCGCCTCAAGGTGCCCTGCGGGAATATTATGATTATTATTATTTTTTATCATGCTATGGTAATTAGCAACACCGATTAAGTTAGGTGAATCAAAGACCATTGGTGGACGTAATTTCTTACGATCGAAATTCCGATAAGCTCATGGCATTGGTGTTCAGTCAACGTGAGTTTTTCAAATGGGACGAGGTACGAAGTCAGAAGTCTACTGATGCAACTTACTCTTACCGTCTATCATAAAAATATCCTAATTTCAATAGAGAGGATGGTTGGCAAGTACCACCTGTTTGGAATTCTGTTCTAAAAATAATCAAGTCCCAAACTTCATATCATACTGCAAAACATCAAGACACCGTGAGCGATTATTGTGTTCATCGAAACGAATATGAATCGAATAATATCGATTCAGTATAATTAAAAAATCTTGTGCCGGTAGATTGAAAATATTTTTTGTATACATTAGCTGTCATAACGCCTACCAGCTCAGTCATCCTGCGACCATGAACGCTGCAAAGTGTTCGAAACGTCAGGAAAAAAAAATTAGTAATACAGCTGTATAATTTTACATCGTATTACGATGATTCTCTTATAAAAAAAATATAAAAGGTGGTCTGCTACTGCGAAACCATGGAATTTCCTATCACATGTATGTATAAATTATGCATCAACATGTTTTATTTAAGTAGGTACAATCTGCAAGCATGTATCTGTGTGTGATTATCAAATTTCCGTAGTGTGTGCTATACGTGTTCACCTCGCCCTCCGCAAAAAATGGCAGAAAATGTTATACGGTGATTTGCCGCTTAGCAACTTTATAGGTTAAATGACGAATCAATGCTATTAATAAATCTACTACTTATTACACAACATATTTTATAAGTAGTTATTTTTTTAGTATCGCCATCTATCGCCGTTGTCTCGGACGACAAAGTGATCCTATAAAGATTCCGTTTTTCCTTTTTGAGATACGGAACCCTAAAATGAATAAAGAAAATAATAATATTAATTCAGTCCAGTTGGTTGAGACCACTTGAATTTTCTATTCTTATCTGTCATTGTGTCAAAATCCAACATTTCTATAGGGTGAACGACACAATTACAGGCAGTTATTTTATTTAATTATTAACACTCGCGGGTATTACGTGATTGTACGTCATAATGTATAATTTTGATATGGCACAACCAACGTACCACGCCGTTCAAAAACAAAAGATCGTGTAAGCCGGAACGTTTATTTCCGATAAACTTTCAAGTAAAAATTTAATTATGTGGACCATGTTCTCAACATATAAAACTCTAAGGCCGAGATAAATAGACGTTACTTAGCACGTACTTTGGCTAAGCAGTATCGTTGTCACTGTCGCGCAACTTGCAAGCAAGACAGAGACGGGAACATAGCTTAGCCAAAGCCGTGCTAAGTAACGTCTATTTATCTCGGCCTAAGCTTTACTGTCATAAAGAATCAGTTTTTGACCATTTCAAAAATGTGTCGTTGGCAATTTGCGGCAACGCTACACATACACACGTACGTGTAACACGCACAACGTGATTATACGTCCCGCGCGCCTCCTGCGTCTCTACATTTAGTCAGATTGTGTCACGGGAGGGGTGCGCGCGCATTTTAGCGTCGCAGGAGCGGTTTGTCGTAAACTTCGAGACAAAAGCATCATTAGGTTAAGTTTACGTTATTATTTTATTGTTACTTTGTTGTGAATTATGTTATAAACAAAATTATGATATGAAAATGGTGTCTTACGGGCTCTTTTGTTTGTTTTTGACGTAAAAGCGCAAGACAAATCCGATGAGGATTTTTGAGGATTTCGATAGGGATAAATAGGTAGGTAGAACAGTTTCAAGACGATGATTGGGACTTTGGAACGAATAAAGATATACCTACTACCTACGAGATATTATGTCTTGTGTCCATAAGACATCTAATTAGTTGCAGGTTGTACTAATAATGGCAAAGCCTATGTAATCGATGACGTGATAAAACGTTTGTCATAAAGTTTTTAAAACATCCCATATTATGCGGCGCTATATACTTAAACGTCAAATATATTTATATGACAATTTATTGTGTCATTTTAGAACACAGATTCAACTGTTACCGTCCGCGAACGTGTTAAGAACATAAAATTTATAGCAACAGAGCGTTTCACATAAGAAGTCCCTTCGACTGGATACTGGACTTCGTTAGCTCTGAATAGCAATATATCGTTTTAGACGGTTGCAAGTTTTATTTTAGCATCAATGCTCTTTTACCACTTTTTAGTGTCCCAGGCATTACTTTAACACTTAAATCTAAAAAATACATAAAACGTTCAAGACCCAGACAAAGTGACAGGGGAGCCAACATAGCGTTGAAAAGACTTTTTATAAGAAAGGCTCTATAGCTAAAGTTTTATATTTACTATGACGTACAATCACGTACCACCCCCGAGTGTTTATAAATAAATAAAATAACTGCCCGTAACTGGGTCGTTGACCATAAAATTGTTGGCACTATCGAAAACTCGACCAGGTCTGCGCCGACTAGACTGGTTTATTATTACTACCTAATACTTATGACAGATACTGTCCCAACCCGATGCACGCAAAAAATAGGTGTATTGTATTGTAGTATACAATTTTGAGAAAATGATGTTATAAGAATATGATGTTTTGCGAATATCGTGTTTTGCGAATGTGATGTTTTACGAATGTGCTCTTTTGAGAGTATGATATTTAGCGACGGAGCGTACAGTATATTCTTTCTGATACATAAGTGACGTCACGTTTGTACCGCGTTGAATAGGCGTTGTTGAAATTATATCACAATTTTGTTATACAGGTTGTCCCACGGCTGTGCCACATGGAGGGAAAGTACTTTAAATATTATAGTTAGGAAGTTTTGCTTCATGAAGACTATTTTATTTTTAAAATTAAACAATACTGCATTCAAAGATTTTAAAAAAGTTACTTGCTACATCTGGGAATCGAACCGACCAAATTAATGTGAAAAGAAGAACATACTATATTTTTATGATGCCGATTGAGAGGGTTAATTATAAGCATTAATTCCTTCTAAGTAACATAGTGTCTTAAATGAAAATAACATGGCGAAAATTTACATCTAAATTTAGGAAAAGAATTTATTAAAATAACTTTTCGTGTCGCTTTTCATATATAGCTTTAATTATATTTGCTATTAAGTACTTTTTTACACTGTTTTCCTGAAATTTGCAAGATAAATGCAATAAAATACTATTTGAATGCATCTTGGCTATGCGCTGGGCTAGACAGTAGAGGAATTTGAAAAAAAAAATGTTACGGTGTTCCTGTAATTTAAGATAGGTGCCATGTTACTTAGAAGGAATTAATGCTTACAATTAACCCTCTCAATCGGCATCATAAAAATATAGGTGTTCATTTTTTTCACATTTAGTCGGTTCGATTCCCAGATGAAACAAGCAACTTTTTAAAAATCTTTGAATGCAGTATTACCTACTTAATTTTAAAAATTAAAAGTGAAGTTTCTCTGAAGCAAAACTTCATATCTCCAATATTTAAAGTACTTTCCCTCCATGTGGCATAGCCGTGGGACACCCCGTAGATGGTATTCAATGCACGATATTGTGAATCCGCTCGTCCACTTCTTGCGAATTAATTTCATCGCCTATTCAACGCTGGACAAACGTAACGTAACGTACTAGACAGTTGAAATTTAAGAACATGGTTTTATTTAAGTACAATCTGTAAGCCTGCGTCTGTGTGGGATTGTCAAATTTCCGCAGTGTGCTGTACGTGCTCACCTCGCCCCCCGCAAAAAGTGGTGGAAAATGTTATTTGATGATTCACCGCTATACGCCTCCAGGGGCATATAATTATGTTCTAAGGAATCCTGTCTGAGCAATATGAAACGTCACACAGTGACGTCACAACGGTAGTGGTGGTCGTATTTGAATTAGTTCTAATAAGATGGCTAACATGTATAACAAGCCACTGACTCCAAGAGTGTTAAGCTGAACTTTGACGTTCGGTAACAAACAATTGTATGTTAGTAAACAATACAAACTTTTAAAACGATAGTGGGTAGTTAAGGGTTAAATCTATAGTCGCTAGCGACCGCGTAATACGTACTCGTACTTTGGATTCTAAGTTTTACGCTGTCGCTAGCGTCTATCGATTGCATGGACATCTATACTAATATTATAAAGCTGAAGAGTTTGTTTGTTTATTTGAACGCGCGTATCTCTGGAACTACTAGTCGGTTTCGGATTCATAAGGAATCGTATAGGCTATTTAACATCACCCTACGACCTTTGAAAGCCGAGCAAAGTGAAAAAGCAAAGCAAGTGAAACCGCGGGGAAAAGCTAGTATTAAATACGGGACGCGAAACACGGTCGTTAGCTTGTGTGGTCCAAAGATTACGATATTAAAGTCTTGTCAGTTTGACAGTGACAGAAATATAAGAAGAAGCAATATGTATTCTGAATTTCATATAGGTAGGTGCTTTTTCATGTGTTCCTGTCCAATGGTTATTGTGTTCTTAATCGCATGGATATTGTGGCGCCCTGTCATCTATGACACATATTCGCCATAAATAATTATTGTCTTACGTAAACACTCCTTGACATCATTGTATTAAACTTCTTTTCTCTTTGCTTCCTTTGCTGTCAAGTGACCGTGCTAATTTTCTGCCAAATGACAAATAACCGTGTTATTTTATTTATTTACAATTTTCGAGATACACGTAGACTCATTGCTACTGTAATTATTATGTTTGGAGATGATCAGGGGCTTGTAGCTCAATGTGTTTCTGTGTTATAATTATGTAGTGCGGTTTGTGTAAGACCAAAAATCAATCTCAGTTACCATTTCACAGGTTAGTACCTATTCGTTTACATTAAGTGTACAATAAATAAAAAAATCCTAATAAATTTGTTGTGTTAATCCATATAGGTAGGTACAATATTTTCAGTGTGAGTTTAGAAATTACAGTTTAGTTTTGCTATAAATGTATTTTTTCATCATTGCCTATTCATTTTGTAAACAAACGTGTAGAAACAAAGACACAGCTACTATTGTACTGTATCGATATCGATAAAGTTTTTATTTTTATAAATGTATTATGAATTGAAAATAAGAATTACATAGGTATACCTTACTACTTTAAAAAAATATGTTTTCAGAATGCTAAGGAATTAGGTGTGCATTATGAAATAGAACCGGCCACTTGCGTCTCCACGCACGTCCACGCACAGTGTAGGGTTCCTTAACATGTCCATAAAAGTGCGGCTACACACTTGTATGGTCGCCGCCGTGTTATGTTAGCCGCAAAGTTATTTTACAATAAGGGTTTATTGGAAACAAACATAATATTTAATTATCACACAATAATTAAGTAGGTAGTACTTAAAACTACCTTGTAATGTTATTTATTTTTTGTGTATCAAAGGCATTGGCATCGAATTTATGAGTTGCTCTAATTGCATCATGGACAAATCACATAAAATTAATGAACCACTAACTTTTGTTTTGAATGCAGTGATAGCCTAGTGGTCTAACCATGTGCCTCCCACGGCAAATGGTTCGAGTTCGATCCCGAGGCACGCACCGCTGACTTTTTCGGAGTCATGTGCGTATTAGAAATTATCACTTGCTTTAACGGTGAAGGAAAACATCGTGAGGAAACCTGCATGCCTGAGAGTTCTCCATTAAGTTCTTCAAGGTGTGTGAAGTCTGCCAACCCGCACTTGACCAGCGTGGTGCACTATGGCCTACCCCCTCTCATTCTGAGAGGAGGCCCGTGCCCAGCAGTGGGACAGTTTATAAAAAAGGGCTGATATTATATTTTATTTATTTATAACTTTTGTTTCAGTTCTTATTGTTTCCGCTGCTCTTGCAGCTCTTCTGGGCTGGTGAACTTGCGGTTACGGCCCGCAATTAATCAGTGGTCGAAATGCTTAGAATTGCAGAGAATAACTTAGAACCTAACCTCACAACAGTCGGTTTTACTGACTCCTACAATACCCGTGACAAACACCAAAAGTAAACGTTACCATAATCGAACGCGTCTGAATTTTTTTTCTGTCATGGATGAGTTTTTGAGTTTTATAGATGGTGTGGCAACGTCGTGAAGCATCCATCAGCTGTTTACCACGGCGCCCGCGCATGACTCGCCACCGCTACAGCCGGCAGCGGTGGGGCGGACGGCCGGCGCGCCGCCATCGTTCCGCGAGCGCTCGGTCACGAGCGCCAGTCGCCCACACACTCTGACGGCGAAGCCACGCGCAAATTTCTCGCGACAAAACGCTCCCGCTAATGCTCCCAATAATTACGTGTACATATTGTCAGTGTTTATTAACTTCTATCTATCTATTCTTGGACTTTCTACTTTCCATCTTCTTGTGTCTACTGTGCTTCTACTTGTGCTACCTAATTAAATACTTTTCTCGTAAACAAGGACTTTCTATACAACAAATCCGCAAGTCACTCCCGCTTCCTACAAGTGGTGACCCCGATAAAGGACTTCAAGAGTCGAATATTGCAGAATCATGGAGGCGGCTGCTGGAAATAAAACTGCAGGAGGCGACTTGGGCGATATTTGGCGTGTTGGTGTACGAATACCGCCATTTTATCCGGACGATCCTGAGCTTTGGTTTGCACAGTTGGAAGCCCAATTTACGCTGTCGAACGTCACAAGCGACTCAACAAAATTTTATTATGCAGTTACTCAGCTCGAGCATACGTACGTTTCGCAAGTAAAAGACATTTTGTGCACACCGCCGGCAACCGGTAAATTTGAAAAATTGAAAAATGAATTAGTGAAGCGTTTGAGTGCGTCTAAGGAAAAGAAGCTGAAACAATTGTTCCTGCACGAGGACATAGGAGACCGTAAGCCTTCCCACTTTTTAAGACACCTTAGAAATCTTGCTGGCCCTACTGTTTCAGATGATGTGTTAACTACACTATGGACGGGTCGCTTGCCGCATAGCTTGCAAACAGTTATAGCCTCACAGCCTAAGCTTGCTTTAGATGACCTTGCGGAGCTAGCAGACCGGGTGCATGAGATAGCCCCGGCTACACCTCAACATCAAGTGGCTATGGCTAGCACCTCGGCACAAGTACCCACATCTTCGCGCGTAGATGAGCTCGGCCAGGAGATTTGTGCATTAACTAAGGAAGTTGCTAAGCTTACCTCTTATGTATACAGGCAGTCCCGTGCGCGTTCTCGATCCAGGTCCAGAGGTGCCCGCGACTGCAACCGCAGTCAGTCGCGTAACCGTCAACCGCCTGCTGACCATCCACACTGCTGGTACCACTACAATTTTGGAGCAAGAGCCAGAAAATGCAGCGAGCCATGTAAGTTTAACGCGGGAAACGATACGGGCAGCCGGAAATAGCGGCAAACGACTGCCCAGTTCAAACAGGCCGCTTATTTGTTAGTGACCGGGCCACCAAGATGCAGTTCCTAGTGGATACCGGCTCGGACCTGTGCGTCTTCCCTCGGTCGGCAACTAGCGCGCCCTGCTGTAAGAGTAAATATAGCCTGTCAGCAGCCAATGGTACTATTATACATACATATGGACCAATATTGCTACGCTTGGACCTAGGCCTCAGGCGAGACTTCACCTGGAAATTTATTATAGCTGATGTATCCAAACCGATAATTGGTGTCGATTTTTTAAGCTATTACGATATTCTTGTGGATTGTAGAAACCAGCGCCTTGTGGACCAGAAGACATCACTCTCAATCACGGTGCCAAGGCAGAGCATTCCAGAAGACATCGCGTCCATCAAGACTGTTACTGGTGAGTCACAGTATTACGATATTTTACGTGAGTTCCCTGAGGTCACGCGTCCTACGGGAGTGGCGCGTACGATTAAGCACAATACGGTTCATTTCATAAACACCACGTCAGGCCCTCCCGTCGCGTGTAGACCTCGGCGTTTGGATCCAATAAGATTGAAGGCCGCTAAAAAGGAATTCGACGAAATGCTCGAAAATGGCACTGCTAGACGCTCAGAAAGCCCTTGGTCTTCGCCCTTACACATGGTCAAGAAGAAGGACGATGGATGGAGACCATGCGGAGACTATCGAGCACTCAATGCACGAACCATTCCAGATAGGTATCCAGTGCGGCATATACAGGACTTCTCGCACCAGTTATCCGGATGTACAGTCTTCTCTACGATAGATTTGGTAAAAGCGTATAACCAGATACCGCTCAACCCAGAAGATATCAAGAAGACTGCTATAACCACACCGTTTGGTTTATATGAATTTAATTTCATGACGTTTGGTCTACGTAATGCTGCCCAAACGTTTCAAAGATTTATCGACGAAGTATTGCATGGTTTGGAGGATTTTACGTATGGGTACTGCGACGATATTCTCATTTACTCAGTTTCAGAAGAGAGTCACAAGGACCACCTTCGGCAAGTTCTATCCCGTCTCAAACAATACGGCGTACTCATCAACACATCCAAATGTGTTCTGGGTAAGCCTGAGCTGAGTTTCCTGGGCTACAACGTCTCAGCAGCTGGTACTCGACCTTTGGAGACCAAGGTACAAGCCATCATTGACTATCCGGTACCAAAAACCGTAAAGGAGTTGAGAAGATTTCTAGGAATGCTAAACTTCTACCGTCGTTTTGTACCCGAAGCAGCTAAGCGTCAGACACCACTTAATGCACTTCTAGCAGGACCTAATTTAAAAGGTTCACACCCAGTACAGATTACGGAGGAGTTGCTACAGGCGTTTGAGGATTGCAAGAAGTCTCTATCAAATTCCACGTTATTGGCTCATCCTCATCCGGATGCAGAACTGAGCATTGCCACGGACGCTTCAGATGTGGCTATTGGCGCTGTATTGCAACAGAAGAAGAACAGCGACTGGGAACCGCTAGCATTTTTTTCAAAGAAATTGGCACCAGCACAGAAGAAGTATAGCCCATTTGATAGAGAACTGCTAGCTATGTACGAAGCAGTTAAGTATTTTCGACATATGGTTGAAGCCCGTGACTTTTGTATCATAACCTGACCACAAACCTCTTACACATGCGTTTAGAACTGCTAAAGACAAGAGTTCACCTCGGCAATGCAGACATCTGGAATTTATTGCGCAGTTTACAACGGACATTAGATACATTCCTGGGAAGCAGAACGTTGTCGCTGACACCTTGTCCAGAATTGAAGAGGTCACACATGGTATCGATTACCAGGCACTTGCACGGTCTCAGGACGATGATCCAGAGCTGCAAGGTCTGTTGAAAAGTGGTTCTTCACTCAAGCTTCAAAAGGTTGGCATACCTGGAACAGCGATTGAAGTCTTCTGCGATATTTCAACACAACCACCTCGCCCGTACGTAACTCCAGAATTCCGACGACAAGTCTTTAGCTCGCTTCACAACCTGAGTCATCCAGGTAAAACTGCTACAGTGCGACTGGTCGCGCAGAGGTACGTGTGGCCAGGGATACGAAAAAACTGTAGAGAGTGGTCTCGCGAATGCCTCAAATGTCAAGGCAGTAAGATAACACGTCATACCTTTGCACCAATTTCCTCTTTCCCACCTCCTTCATCGAGGTTCACCCATATCCACCTCGATATCGTCGGACCTTTACCGATTTCTTGTGATTACAGGTACTGTCTCACGGCTATTGACCGATTCACCCGATGGCCTGAGGCATACCCCATAAAGGATATCACAGCAGAGACCTGCGCAGCTGCATTGGTGACCGGCTGGATAGCCCGGTTTGGCTGTCCTCTCAAAATAACAACCGACCGTGGACGGCAATTTGAGTCTCACCTCTTCCGAGCCATAACTTCTCTGGTTGGTGCTCAACACTTGCGCACGACCGCTTACCATCCTGCTGCAAATGGGATGGTCGAACGTCTTCACCGGCAGCTGAAAGGAGCCATCATGTGCCACGCTACATCACAATGGTCGGAGGTTCTTCCATTGGTACTTCTGGGCATACGAAGTGCATGGAAGGCAGACATCCAGGCGTCACCAGCGGAGTTAGTTTACGGGGAGACACTCCGTCTACCAGGTCAATTTCTCGCACCCACTGATGACCACAACACAGCGGACGTGACGGACTTGGCAACGCGTCTGCGACATCACATGGCCAACCTAACTCCAACACCTGCATCATGGCATCGTAAGGGTCCCTTTTATATACCTCGCCATCTCGACAGCTCGTCACATGTGTTCCTGCGGCAGGATTTCGTCCGAAGACCGCTGGAGCCGCCGTATGCTGGTCCATACAAGGTATTAGAACGCCATCCCAAACATTACCGGCTGGATGTGCGCGGAAAGGAAATGACAGTAAGTGTGGACCGACTAAAACCTGCTTTTATCGCTCGGGAAGAGATGGTTGCAAGCACACCAGTATCTGCTACTCCCTTGGCAGAAACAGCATCCAGGTCTACGGTTGACGCCGACAAGAGGACGAGAAGTGGACGACGTGTGCGCTTCCCTGATTATTACCGCCCGCAGTAGCGGTCTCAGCGGGGGAGTAGTGTGGCAACGTCGTGAAGCATCCATCAGCTGTTTACCACGGCGCCCGCGCATGACTCGCCACCGCTACAGCCGGCAGCGGTGGGGCGGACGGCCGGCGCGCCGCCATCGTTCCGCGAGCGCTCGGTCACGAGCGCCAGTCGCCCACACACTCTGACGGCGAAGCCACGCGCAAATTTCTCGCGACAAAACGCTCCCGCTAATGCTCCCAATAATTACGTGTACATATTGTCAGTGTTTATTAACTTCTATCTATCTATTCTTGGACTTTCTACTTTCCATCTTCTTGTGTCTACTGTGCTTCTACTTGTGCTACCTAATTAAATACTTTTCTCGTAAACAAGGACTTTCTATACAACAAATCCGCAAGTCACTCCCGCTTCCTACAATGGTATTATGAAACAAATGTTTTTTATTTTTGCTAACAGAGACTATACAGGTAACAAAATGTCAGTTTTCCTCTTGGAAATCAGACTTTTATGTAAGGCTCACAAAAATGGAAGATTCCTTATTAATTTTAGAGAAAATAATTGACTTTTTATTTCTTCTGTGCAATATAATTTAAGAGGTTTCGATATTTTTCTGGCAAGATAGTCTTGTTTATCTTGCAGCTCTGATAATAACACTGTGAGTAAAGAAAGTACCGAAAATCCCAGCTCTGTATTTCGTAGAAATTAATTAACGATTTGTGATAATTAATAAATCATTTATTTTAAATCTTGTAGTTTTTTATAGTATCGATATCGGCAATGAGTCTACTTAGTCATTGAACAGCCCACACTTAAAGTAGGTATTGACATACACGAAGTTTTTTAATCAATATTTTTGGAACTATCGATTACTGCCATCTTTAAATGTCATTCTTTGTCATTGTTACTATGTATAGTGTTACAAGGTGTTTAATCTAATATTTCATATCAGATCGCTCAAATTATATAAATATTTATTTACAGTTTGATATGAATAACTAACGATTTTCAGTCGTGGGGTTTCGCTCATATGGGACTGGTGCTATTCTGGGACTTAATCTACCTCACTGCTAAATTACATCCAAATCTGTACAGCATTTTTGGTGCCATCAACAAAATACGTGTTTCAATTGAAACTATTTTTCACGTGATTCAATAAGTAGTTATTCATAAACATTTTGATATTACGTTGTAATTGTAACATAATCCAAAATAATACATATATCTAAAGACAAGGGTAACTGTTTCTTACTGGTCATACTAAAGTGACACTAGTGATTAGTGATAATAGATGACATCATGTGACATCCGTTTCCCTGAACAGAAAACTTTTTGATAAATACTCCATATTTTTGTATCACGCTAATTGACACCAGCAGCGCTACTTTCTATACATTTATATTAAATTAACGTAGGTACAGTTTATATTTGAAACTTACACTATTACAATTTCCATAAGTAGCAGGGTTAAAATCTAAGGATTCACATAGACTGCAATCTATCCAAGGCTCACTATTACTCTGAGCTAAGTCTTAAGATTTTTGCGTCTGGTTGGTTTTTGAGAAGGGGTTGCATTCACCGCTAAAACTGCGCTTGTATGTACAATCCTTTCTCCGCTCCATAGGTACCTACTTAAATACTTGATCTCATCGGGGCGCACTACTTTCAAAATTCTCTGTCTATTCACTTCTTTTACTGTTTATGGTTATGTATATTTAGATTTAGTTTATTATATCGCAGAGGTGTCAAGTTAATCTCGTTACAAGATTCGAACGATAAACGTGTTATTCCTGTATGGCCCTTGCCAAGAAAAAGCCAGCGATACTGGCGCCACCCCGCGGAATGGAAGTGAAAAAACCCTCTTGGTTTCCGCTATTTCCGCGGGGCAGCGCTAGTGTGTAAAATAGGCCGTCTAACAGTAAACTTTTTAATTCGGTCGAGTTATGGTTAACGCGTCGAGTATAGATTTCTATTTAACTCGGAATAAGGGTACAGATGTTTCATACGGGTAGAGATACAATATAGGTTCCTTGGCAGACCAGCCCAGGTTTAAGCCAAAAAGTGCTGAATCAAGATGGCCCCAGATCTGAGAGGATTGGTTTATTTGGAAGGAGGCTAGTACCCAGCGCTAAGTCCACGCTGAAAATTATGAAATGAAGCACTCATTGAACATAAATAATATTCTACTTATCTGTTAATGAATAATGTCACCTTATACATACACTACCCAATTGAACAAACAGTGAACACTGATGTGCTAAACAAAACATCATAATATGATGACACAAAAATATGAGATAAAAAATCTGATAAAACATAAATAGAATTATGGAAATGTGAATGTGTAGCACTCGCGCCCAGAGGCAGATAATTTGCAATATGAAAGAGAATTTTACGTGAATGCTGTTTATCTTCATTTTGGAGCAACGCATACATAGGAACTAGTTTTTGTTTGGGGTACCTACCAATAAACGGGTGACGAGCAAATATTAATTTTTTTGGCGACGAGAGACCCTCATAAGTTAGCTCAGTCGCCTGTCAGTCACTCCATCATAATAAACATGCACCACCATCTTGCTCCCAACTTTCAAACGGGGAGACAATCTATAATAAAGCTTTGCAAAAAATGAACGTATCCCCTTTATGTGAATATAATAATTTATCTGTATTAAAATCACAGCACTGGCCTGCATGTGGCGCACGTCGTCAAACGTCACCCGTTTATTGATATTGTTTCAATATCATATTCGAACATTGCCGCTGCATAATGCATTTAAGTGAAACGTGCCTCGTTTGTGCACTGCATGCTATTGTTCGTTTAGATTTAGTAGGAATCATTGTTACTGACTGCAAAAATAAACCTTGAAGCGCTAAAATATTAATTAAATTGAAAAAAAATTGTTCGCTATCGAAACGTTTTGGCTAGGTTTAGGTGTCGTAACGTCATTTTGGCCGTGATCTCATTAGGTAGTGATCGCACAGCCAGGTAATTTATTCTTTGAAAAAGCGATCTTCATATAATTACTTTCTACTCTTATTGTTGACTCAATCAAAGGAAAACCGTTTTTTTTACTTTTAGTAGGTATATTTTTAGCACAAGATATTTCAAAATTATGCAATACAGACCTAACATATTATTTTGTCGATTACCACATGAACAAAACTTGCAAGTCTTGTATTTAGTATTTCCTGCTACAAAGCATCTATTTACTTTTCCGTTCATATTTTCAAAAAGTTTACCCGTACCCATAGGATCGCTTCGCGCGAGGAACGACTAAAATGTTGACTTCTCTATAATTCAATAGACACAGGCTACAATTACACTCAGTCTGAGCGGCAGGCGGCAAGGCGAGCGTCGAGCGCGCGCCGGCGAGGCGGCTCGCTAGCTCGCTACCAACACTACATAATAAAATATTTTTGTGCTGTATTGATTCCACATAATCATCTCGCCTCAGAACCACCACATTCTAGTAATACTCATTCCAAACGACACAATGCGAACGACGATGAAATGCGTACTCAGAAACAACTTCGGATAGCGGGATAACCATCCGAAATGGGTTTACACAAAACTTTTAAGTTCCCAGAACGCCCAAATTACAAACAAAGTCATTTGCCACCAAAAGGAAAA
This sequence comes from Thalpophila matura, assembly GCA_948465475.1. Taxonomy (NCBI): domain Eukaryota; kingdom Metazoa; phylum Arthropoda; class Insecta; order Lepidoptera; family Noctuidae; genus Thalpophila; species Thalpophila matura. The sequence goes on along the minus strand of OX419185.1, from coordinate 8,527,232 downwards.
GGTCGCGGACATGGATTTTTTTTAATAGAAAGGAATTAAAAAAACTGTTTAGAAAAAGCGTGTTAAAAAGAATGAGTATAGCGGTGGAAAAGAAACATGTTTTAAACTCGTTTCCGCTCTGCGGATGGCTGGGTGTGAAGGGGATCGAGGGTAGTAGTCAACGCCGACAAACGGAATAATTAATCTGTCATGAGGTGTCCGTGCTTATTGGAGCCGGCGGCGTCAAGAACTTATCCAGCACCACTAACAAACTCCACGCGAATATGAAAACACGAATAAATGAAAACGATCATTTTTCATATCTCATTTATAAAGCTCTAGACAATCTCAGTTATTCCGAGTATAATTGAGTTCTATGACAGCTGGATACAGGTTTAAATCGTAACTGTTGCCCTACGGCTATAACTGGTATTTCTCCGGAATAACTTAGCCGTAAACTTTAACGTTGTTCGAGATATGGATAACGGAAGGAACTTTTTCATTAATTAGTTTCAACTTATTGTAGCATCGATTCCTGTAAATGGTATTAATTGTTAAGTTATAAGGATTTATTGGACTAAGAAAACCAGCCTATGATAAAGGGACAAGACTAAGCGGACACTTGTACGAATAGTTACAAATTAATATGTTTGCGGCTACGCAGTTTGCAACCATATTATTTTTATAATAAAAAAGAAATTTATCACACATATAAATGTCTCAGTTTGGAGATTAATAGTGGTTTCCAAAAGTTTCAGGTAGGTAATCCCAAAGTTTCTTATATGAAGGTCGATAAAGTAGGCCCCCCACCCATGTATGTACATTGTGTTATTAAGTAAATTAGGTTTTATCTGTAATTATGTACAGCTCATTTAACTAGCCAAATAATAAATATATTTAAACTGGGAAGCTAACAGCAGTATTAGGAATTCAACTTATACCTACATTTAATTAACAAGACAAGATGTAGGTACCTGTGTATAATTAAAATACACTTAGGCCGAGATAAATAGACGTTACTTAGCACGTACTTTGGCTAAGCAGTATCGTTGTCACTGTCGCGCAACTTGCAAGCAAGACAGAGACGGGAACATAGCTTAGCCAAAGTACGTGCTAAGTAACGTCTATTTATCTCGGCCTTAGGTTCAAATGAAATAATTATAAAAAGCAAGTACTTTTAAATGATCTAAGTAGTAAGTAAGTATATGCATTCAATCAAAAGACTGGTCTTCATTCAAAGACGGTATTAAAATTAATCTCGGAGTCAGCGTCTAGTCCACACAAATCGGATCGGAAGCGACTGTCGCCGGCTGTTTGAGCTTATTCAAGTGTTACCGTTGTTATATAACAAATACCAATTCAATTTGCTACAGTTCTGCTTATACACATAAATGCAACAGACAGTATAGATTGCTCTAGCTTTTGCGGAACGTACAACAAAATGAATAATTTTACACTTTTAGTACCACCTATCTAGATAAATACGTGACGTTTTACAGAGATAGCTTGGGCTTCGTGGTCGGGGCTTGTCATCGCTTTGAGCGTGTCTTGGTATAATCAATTATAACGCACACAATAACAGTCGCTCAGTTATCACGTACACAATTGCCAGCGTGGTGTAGGAAGACTATTCGCGTACAAACATAATTCCTTACCTGCACACCATTGCGTGTACAACCTTGTCCAGTAACGCCGTGGGTGAATTAGATATTTAGGTTCAAAGATTTCCCTAACGGTTTAGAAATAGAAAGACAAACATAGATTCGTAGTGTATTCTCACTCTGCGCCAGTTGTAAGGTTTAACTGAAAACTTTGCCTAAAAATAACAACTTTCGGATATATTTGTTTTCGTGGGCCTTTAATCTTGCATGTTCCGCTAAAAATGGTTTCTCCGGCAATTAAATATCCAAATCAATTTCAAATTCCTTCTACACTTCTACGATAGGTACTTGAATGTCATAAACCAACTAGGTAAACAAAGCAATAGTTTACCTTGGATTAAAAAATGGATAATTATAAAAATTCTACAGTCTAGAAAATTTTAAACACAATTTTTCGTATTACGTCGAGTTCAACTTATGTTCTAGTGCCAACATAATGGTCAGAAGGCATGTAATTCCCATCCAGTACACGTAGCAAACTGCTCGTAACATAACACAAGTTTAATTCTTAAATAGGTAAACACCTAATCCTATGCAGCGTAACGCGTAACGTTGGCTACAAATTCAAATAAAGACACATTAAAATAAATAATGTAGTTTGAGGCGAGTTCAAACAACATTAGTCAGCCAGATGTGGGGTGCGGTCCGTTTCCCTGCTATTTTTCCTTTGCGCAATCAGGAAATTAAATAAAATTCGCGATCTCATGTCTGCCCAGACACTTTAGAAGTAATTTAAAAATATACTTCAGCTCTGAAGTTTAGTTGTACTGAAGCTGCAGCCAAAACTAAGTGATTTATACCTATCTATATGTAGCTACACCACCTTATGGCGTCTAACAATGTAGACCTCGTTACAATTAGTGCCAAAGCATTACTTGCTACCAACCACGTTAGGTGTAAATGTGGTTCGTGAAGCTATATGATATTTTGACAAGTTGCCAGCCAGACTCCTATGCAACAAGACCACGACGATTTAGTAGGTTACTACTAACTACCGCACTATTGCATGGAATACAGTGCACTTTTGGGTCTTTATTTAACGCAGATGAACCCGAAAGCATATTTAAAAAACGTGGCACGTGATTTATGCAGTAAAACAGCGTTCGTTTATGATTTATTTCTTCCACCATTCGTACTTCTTCTGCTCCATTTCCAAATTTCAATCGCTGATTTGTTTTTGTTCCTTTACCTACTATATTATAACAAAAAGGAACCAATATGTTAACATCTATATAAGTATTCATAGTGATTATCAACAGCTTATCTTCCGCGTAAGTTGCACTAGTCGACTGGGGGTAACGGGTTCTTAATGGCACTTGTACGCTTGTAGGGGATTTCACTATTTGCACACTATGCAAATCCTTCCTGACCTCATGCCCGACATTATCATATATTAATATATTGTAACAGGCCATTCGTTTTGTTCTGAGCTCGATATATATCTCCATCGAAACCCTGTACCTGTACCTAAAGCATTTTATTATAATATTTAATTCTTCAGTTCTTTGCTGACACCAATATAATAAAAAAGTACTTACTACGAATAGTACGATCGTTAATGTTAATAATTTAAGCAAATTATTTTCATTATATCTAACAATACACAACTGATGATAATAATCAGAGTGTACAAATATATATCGATACGATAATACACAATCCGTGTTTGCCACGTTCTTACCCACTTCACGGCAATTTGCGAGTAATTGAAAACTTGAATGGCAGCTGTCAACTGAGAGGCTTACTTACCTATGTTTTAGGATTCATAAAGATTTAAAAATTCTCTGGTCTAACAAGCCGTCACTACTTTTGTATGTACTGTGCAACATTCAAGCACTTGTGCCTCTCCTATGGGTGTCAACGACGCGCTTACCTAGCTCTTGAAGTCGTGCTCGGCTTTACAAGGAAAAAGAGCATACCTATATGTATATAAATAGAAGACTAAACAAGAATTTGTGCAATTTAAAAGTAAACCTAAAAATGTACTAAGCTCATGTGGTTACGACTCTGGTAGGTAATACGTTTTTTTTTTCACAATTTATGCACACAGAGAAAATAAGATAGAAAAAATGAAGTGCAAAGGTACCTACTGATTATTTCCTAAGAAATAACTTCAAGTAGACCTGAAATCGAAGAGTAGTAATGAATAAAAGGAGATAGAGGGACAGTAAAGAAGGAAATACTCGTATATTGATTATACTAGACAATTAAATAGCTAAAGTTAATTATTTTGCCATAATTTAATCATAATTTTATAATATCAAAACATACATTCATAAGTTTTTAAAACGTATCGGTAGGTAGCCTTTCCTGAAATAGTATGTTGGAGAACATTTTCTTAGATTCTATTTCACAGTAATAGAACCGTAAGTGTGATTTCCTTTACCAAAAGATATGTAAAGAACATGAACATTCACTATAATTTTGCTCTTTCGTAGCCTTCGATCAAACACTCGAATTTCGTAGCCATCGAAAAATTTTAAAGTACGGGATACCGGGGTACCTATCTACCTATATACGTTTAGGTACGAAGTGTCAATTTTAGCTCAGAGTCAGCATTCGGTTCCTAAGTAAAAATCGATGGAGACATACCTATTTGTATCTTCAATGATGTCACATGAATTTCCTTATCCACGTCTTATCTCTTATTCATTACGATAACGTACACATAAGAATAGAATACATGACTAAATTTCTCGTGAATCCAAATAAAAACTAAAAATATCTCAGAAAACCTTCGTACACGCGGTGGCATTACTTACACGCCACAGCACAGAATGTATTCAGTACCTCATTTTTCATATTTTTTTCGGATAACCTTAGCTGTCTGGGTGCTTTAAATTTTAAAGCATTCGCAATAGAATGTGAGTGCGGCACTCAGCGTGGAGAAGACTAGTAGTGTTGGGCTGGAGGCGCGACGCAGTTCGCCGGGCGACGCGGGTGGCCGGGGCGCCGCCGCGCCGCGCCGCCGCCGCTGCCGCCGGGCGAGCGCGCCGCGCGTCTCCGCGCCGCCGCCGCCGCCGCTTGCCGCGCTCTAGGTCGTTAACGCCCATACTACGCTTGCACTGCAACTAAAAGCCAGTCGGAAAGTGTTAAATTTGTAACGGGTCCTGGTCTTAATCTTAAGGATGAACCTGAGCGCCTTGTCGCTTTGTATTTATGACGTTCCCAAATAATATTTTGCTCCCATTACATACTGCACTCATTTATACCCTTACTGTGTAAGTTTAAACAATCCAAAATATATTCTCCATAGTCACTGAAAGGCATTTTTCATTGTACACAGTATTTTTTTGGCAAACGGAGTGATTACCTTGTCCTTAATAATTTATTTGAGCTTCTACCAAGTAACACAAAGGCCAGTCTTATCTCTTGAATAAAACATTGTTTCTTTAGAACTGAGAGCAAATCGCAACGGTGGGTATGTTTTTACAGTCTTCAATAAAAAATACTAATAACTCGAAACATGTGTGCAACACATTCAGGTACCGGTATATAGTTATTCTATTAGAATCAATTTATTTTAAGAAAGATATTCAAGTTAAAGCCGTATTCACAAGACGAATATGTATCGAAATAATAATTATAGCTGATTAAACTAGATTTGTACATAAATACTGCTGAATTAAATCTATTAGGTACACTTATTTTATGTATAATGTTTATAAACTTTAAAACAAAATCGATAAACGAACAACAACAAAGAAAAACCACAACGCAACGATATTCTTTTTCCTTCATACTTGCCCAATTCGTATAAATTACACTTAGTTGAAAGATATTTATTCTATACGAGTATAAATCACCTTTATATTTTGTTTTCAAAACCAAGTTTACAAATCGTTTAACCTTTTATACATAATTTAGTTATATTGAGGTCAAAACTAACAATAAAGTTGCCAAAAATCAGCTATCTTCGTCGAGCAATCTCTTAGAAAAGGCTTTATCACGGCAAAACAACCCGACTAGCGGAGTTGATTTCATGTTTCATTTTTCCAATTCCCGCACCAAATGTAATATAAACTGAACAGAGCTAACACTTTGTTTCTAAAATAAAACAATGCTACAATTTAATTAAAACATTTTGTACCTAATATGTAGTACATTTTTGTGAATTTTAAACATGTCAAAGCCATGTTAAGCTTAACTTATTGTTATTAAATATACGCTACTGTAGCGCATCCACTACGTTTGCTGTCGCACATACGGATGACTTTTACACCAGTACCCGTAAAGGTGTTGCGTTTACGATGAGTAGGTTGCGTCGGAATCCTAACAGCATCATGAAGGTCATGGCGGGAAAATTAGACAGTCCCATACTGAAGCAGTGGGTAAATATTATCTACCCGGTGCATGGTATCTAGAAGAGTTATTATTACTAACATCGTTTTAAGTATCTCTACTAACACCAATGTAAGTATATGGATAAATGATGGTACGTTTTTTATCCGAAAAAAAAGTTTTGATTGATTGATTGATTAAATATACCTACTTATAAGTCCCGCCCGTGTCAGCTGTTTTTAAATCTCTTATACTTTTAATATCAATAACATTTTGTAGCACAACATGTGCATAATATTAAGTTACAATAACATTAATCAAAGAGGACTAGACATTTATTTTCTACATTTGAACGTATCTATCACCAAGCGCGCTACGCTACGATGGCGATGGTGCAGTATTGGTAATTTATCTGCTTCCTATCTGTTCAGAACCACTTTCAGATAAGTCATTATTTGGTATTCGTCTTGTCTTTCCCAAGTAGCATAGTTGCAGTTGCCAACTCAGTTACCGCTTGCATAATTTTACTTGAGAAATGTAAAGACGGTCTGCAAAATTGAAACGTGGCCTGTCTCTTCCTTTGTTATTTTGCTGTGCTGTAGCACTGTGCTGTGATAATTCTTAAATAATATGAAGACTAGTGTACCTTGTAGCAAATACTTATACAATTTAAATATACCGGTGCTCTTGGTAGCAAACTTTACAGATAAGTAGGTACATAATATTCGTCGTGGTTACTGGCGCATACCTACTAATATCACTTAAATTATGTTTCTTGATGATTCATTGAGAACACTTTAAACTTCTCAGACTGCTCTTTAATTTATAGCTTGGAGGTTCATTAGAGTTAATAATAACTACTCTTAATTATTTCCAATTGGACACCTGTTCAGCTCGAGCGAGTCTGTAAATAGCTTCTATAAAAGATTTAGTCCACAAAGAGTCACAGCCTACATTTTTATCTGACGCTTTAACGTCGTGTAGACCTTTCTTCGGAGACTTAGTGTCTGGAGGACACAAAATCGATGGACATAGACCTAAATATCACATGAGTCGAGTTTTACGAGTATCGAAGTATCTACCTCTTACAAAATAAATACGTTCGTATGAGTTATAAAAAGACAAAAGGTTAGGAACGGCGATCACGTATGCAACCCCGCTTATCCCAAACCACTAGCACGTATAAATCTCTTTATGCGAGAACAAGTTTTGTGACTTTACATTGTTTTATCTTGACACATAACTGTAAGTTTTGGACGTGCGTATACAAAACATATCGTGCAAGCCCCTCAAGACTTTATCGGAACAAAAGAGACAGTGGCTACGTAAATAAACGGTGAAGTGTAGCTGCACTTTACAAATTCAGCGCTTTTCCTGAAAAACGAGGCTTATAGTTATAAAGTGTTAACGTTCTACGTTAAAAGATTCAAACGATGCTTGGGTCGTTTTTATATTTTTAGTACTTACACTTTTTTTTTTTTTTTTTTGAGGATGGGAAATCATCAAATGACCCCTCCCGCTCTGGGCGGAGCGGAAGGGAGTGTCAGACTCTTACTGACTAAAACCCACCCATGTTCCTTCCTTAGCCCTTTTGTCCGGGTCAGCGGTATCCCTTCCGGACAATCCCGCTTTCCCGGCAGGCTTGGGCCCTAATGGGCCTCCTCTCTGATGCTGACATCTCTTTGAGGCGCGCGTGGAACACGTACGCGCCGTTCGGCACGGGCCTGGTCCTGATCGGACGGTGAGCTACCCATTACTCACCGCCCGCAGGCCCGCGCCTACGGTGGCCGGGAGTCGTCACGCGGCTCTCGACGCCCGGAGCGTCTACCGCGGCGGCTTGGACGGGAGAATCTCTCCCTCTCCCGTCCCGCCGCCTCCTTCACTAGCATGACTGCTTCGCAGAAGGAGGCGACTGCCTCCCACTCCCCCTCGCCCCGGACCATGGCTTGAACCAGGGCCGGGCGCGAGAGGTCGCCGCCGCTGCCGATCGCCTCTACGAGGACACGGCGGTGCTCCGCCCATGCAGGGCAGGCCCCCACCGTGTGCTCCACCGTGTCCTCATAGTACTTACACTTAGTTTACACTTTACAAACTATATATTATACATAAGAGAGCACAGCAGAGGTCGCGGGTTCAAATCTCGCTCGCATCATTCGATTTTTGAAAATGTCTTATATAATATTACGTAAGTATAAATAACTTTCACACAAACAACTCATTCATAAAAATAACTGAATTTAATCGAAATCGATTCAATGGATAGGTACTAGCTCGGTCTAGCGTAGCCAACACTTGCCCCTAACCCGCATAACAGCATTTTATGAAATATAATGCATTTCAGATGAGCACCAAGAATAGACATAATAATAAAATAATTAAGTATTATATTATTTTAGATATTCAAACTTAATACCTATAGGTAGCACTAAAGTGTGATAGGAACCTATAAGAAAAAAATGCTGTAGTTGAACTTGAAACAGACTAACATGCTGGCTGATAAATAAAATTATCACACGGAAAACAGATGCGGTTGTTTATCATACTTATAAATATGGTGATTTCGTCCATTGGATATTGAATTTGTTTATACAACAGGTATTATTAATCCCAGTATCCGACAGAACACGAAGAACACACATAATTTGATACGCCAATCCACATAAACAACCAGTACCTAATTTACTTGAATTAGGGTTCGGAATTTAATTTTAAACCGGCATCGGCATTGGCAGGTTGACAAGGCTCAATATTACAAATTAATATACCGTACTGAAAATATTCGTTAATAAAATAATGTTTTCTCACAGCTGTATCATCAAAACAGTAAAGGATACGTAACCTAAATAATAAACACGTGTATGCAAATGTTATTTTTATGAAATGCTTTTACGGTGAAGCACCGGCGGCGGCGGCGGCGGTGCGCACTGCGCGGCTGGTGCGGGCTTGAGCTAGCGCGGGACACCGCGCGCTGCCCCAGGGCAATCACTGCAGTCCGCCGGTTGCCGGTGAATATTTTACATCAGAACACCACCCTTATCCAATACAAACCAATGTACCTAATTACTCTGACAAAGCCCGATAATAAACTTTGAATGAATACACCTTTTGTATGTTTTTTTTTTTAATGCATTAAGAAACGATCTTGATTTTTATAGATTTGGGGATTAATTTCGTGCCTTAACATAAGACTTAAGAAGTAATCGTGGTTTACCATTATTTAGATAATACAACGTTTCTTCCATTAAGCGACATTCCTCAAAGAGACCCAATACTTATCATAATGAGCAACTTTAGGTATCCTACTATAGGACCAATCCTGAAAATGTGAAAAATTAATCAGCTTTTACATACATTTGTGTTCAGACAAATCAACAAAATGATTCTTTTTTCGCTATTTCAATATTGGTCTTATAAAAGTTGCTCATAATGATGACTTTGAGGAATGTCGCATAATGGAGCTGTAGTCTGTACCTACCTATAAAGTTGTTGTTAGACATAAACAAGAACCATGTAAAAGTACGAAACTACAGTTAGGTACCTTAGTAGGTACGAAGAAACCTTTTGATTGAATTTCACGATGAGAACAGCTGATATATTTCGCATGAACAGTTCTAATGTAGATATAGTAGGTCTCGTCGCCGCGCCGTGCCGTCCCCGGCTTGCGGTCGGAGAGCTCACATACACCCCCGGGGATTCTCAGCTCTGCCTCGGACATACTAACAAAGTATCGACTACTTCGGCTTTTATTAAAGCAATTACGTTTATTTCCCGTCCATTGCTGCAATGTTACAGTCAAACTTATTTCCCTTGATCCTTGTAGAAACTACATTGCAAACGTACAACCTATGTATTAATTCAACGTTGTACGCTATTGTATCACGGATTCTTTCTTCTCAAAACTCAAAGCAAAGCCGCCGCAAGCTGCGTGAAGCGAATGCTGGGTTAAAGATTGGAATGGCGCATTAAGTTGTAAAAGATACCTCGGGCTCTCGCCGACGGTCGCTGTGGTATCCCATTTGGCTCAATGCGCTTTTACCACTTGTGTGTCATTATCTGCAAGAGGATACGCTTTAGTTAATTCTTTTCAGTCTCACTTTGCTCTTATTTTCCAGTGACTGTAAATTACAGAATATAATAATCTCACCTTGCGATTTATATTTATTTACATTTATCCAATTTTCAATTGAGGCTCAGTATTTTTAAATTTGGTAATTCCAAAGGAAATTCATGGGTACTATAAGTAGGTATACATGATATTGCGATTGTCTCTTGTGGTATTCTGTCATTTGACTCTTGCTATAGGTATATATAGCAATGATATGCATGCTTCATGTTTCCTACTTAATAAATAATAGTAATTTATTACTGTTCATTCAATTGCAGGCGATAATGGTGTAAAATTGATAATAAAGTAGGCACATCATCATGAAATACTGCGTAATTGTCGATATCCACTCCGATGATTTATCAATATCGCACGCTCCAGAACAACTACGAAAATCCGATAAGTGGGACTCGGACACGTATTAATTTATGGTTCCGCGGCTAAAGTTAATTGACCTACGGTTTTAACTGACTGCTTAACAGTTTAAAAGAACATGTAATGGTCTAATATTAATAAATACCCAAGTTCAGTAGAAAATAAATATCGACGCAACTTGCTCACTTTTTAGATTCAAGTTTCAAAATTAAACTAGGACTAAAGCTGTCTTTAGACTACGCTATATTATACAGCGTAAAATTAAAATCAGTGCGGATATTTTAGGACGTGAAAGTACTCATGAATATGATCAACTTTTATTATGGGACCGACACTGAAATATGAAAAAAAAAACAGCTGTTCTATACATTTTGATCGTGTTGTAGTGCATTTTTGTAGGGAACAGCTGATTTTTCTTTTTTCATATTTCAGTGTCGGTCCCATAATAAAAGTTGATCATATTCATGAGAACTTTCACCTCCTATAATATCCGCACTGGTTTTAATTTTACCTTGTATAGTATAGCGTATGCTATATGGTATAGCGTGCCATACAAAGCCATACTATATATGTAGTATAGCACAGTATGAACGTGTCCATAACAATGTATGGTGCGCGATATTGTCGTGCTATGAGCTATATGCTGTAATGCTATATAGTATAGCGTAGTCTAAAATGAGCTTTACAATGTTCAAATTAATATTATATTATAGCAAAGGTAAAGTCAGGTCCACTTCGTACGTCAGTCGAAGTGATTTACTTATCACATCGACTGACGTACCGTACCGTTTTCATTTTTTCCGTTCGTACGAAACCCAAAACATAACGGCTGTAGAATAATCGTAAATAATTTTTATGATTACTGAACATCCATTTGTTTTTTTAATGTTTCAAAACCGGGCTCCTGATCTGATCCAATTTTATTATTAACAAGCTTTTATCTGAAAATATTGAACAAATCGGTCAAACTATATGGCTTCGACTGGCCTGTCTCGCGGGAAATGCTACGGCGCAGATCTCACTACTTTATCTCCTGCCAAATACCTTCTTTCGTGCTTTGTGTAAAGAGCCAGGGGAATAAGCCGGGATTATGACATATATGTTTCTATTCTGATAAATGTAAAAACAAACTGACAAATAACAAAGAGGTGGCAGACGTGCATGAATATCAAATATTATTTCATATCTATAGATAGTTGGATTTGTTTGAACATATCTCTTATATTGTATGGAATATTTATGTATATTTAAGGTCAAATTGATAGGTACCTAGGTCATAAATTCATAATAATGAGTCTATGTCAATCAGTCCTCTCACAGTGGCCTATGTCCCAGAAGTGGGAACATTAGGTATAAGGCGATTATGCTATATTATTATGCTATGCTATGTCTACATTCCAAAGGACCGGTGATAAAATTATTTCAACATTAATTTAAAGGGACAGTCGCATACATTGTAATAGTCGCTTGGTTTATGAATTTTAACTATTTAAATATTTAATTATTTGAAATCACCTAAATAAACAGAATACATCTTCATAAAATAAGACAGATTTTTACTAAATCTTATTGTTTAAGTGTAATATTTTATATTTTGTTGATTTTTTTTTTTTAATAAGACTGATTTTTACTAAATATTATTTTTTAATTTTATTTTTTTATATTTTGTTGATTTGCTTCTTTAAAATAAGACTGATTCTTGTTTAAAATTATTTAATTACCAAATTTAACTTTTGTAAACATTGTATATTATTGTTGATTGTTTTTCTAAGGAAGATAAATACAAATCTAAAAAAAAAAAACAAACTATTATTTCAACTTTTTAACTTTTGCACCCGAATGTACTTGATGTAGTTTATGACACTGAATTTGTTTACCAATTTTTATCACCGGTCCTTTGGAACGTAGACGATTTTTGGTTACGGTCGAATGGCCCGCGGTCGCTTTGGGCCGTTCAGACTAAATACCCAAACGCTCAGACTGTCCAATGGTTTTTATAGTACCTACCTAGCATTTGTGTTAGTCTCGATATGGCCAGCAATTCGATAAGGGAGGAGTTAAAGGAGAGTTACCATACCACGATAGCTTCTATAACCTCCAACCACCCAAGGAAGTAAGTTTTTTATTCATTTTTAATAAATTAACATAACATTGATCTGACTACAGAATGAAAAAAATAAACAATCATATTTCTTGTATCCACATTTCCAGTCATATGATATAAATAAATTATATACTTACTCGCTTTCCGTGAAGTGAAACATAAAAGGAAAGCAATTTTCCGGTTATACATATCACAATACACTCGTCGCAAAAGCACTTCGTACAGATTGTTATTTGTCTGCTTATTAATTGGCTCCCCAAATACATTTATTCAGTGCCTACAAATATTCGAAGGAACTAATTAAGGTAGGTAAGTAGCTCGGAGCTCTAGCCACATTAGTCGATCAACCCTTTGATCGAGACAACGAGATTAATTGATAACTGATTGTGATTATTATCTATGACTAAAATGTTTCCACAGTTATATCACTGAATACCTACAAACACTGCATGCACTGCACTGCAGTAAAAAAAAATATAAAAGTAGTGCAGTAAAAAGCATAATTATTGTATATTTTATGACTTTTTCAACATTTTACTGTTATTAAAAATATTTTTTCATCCCTTAAAAAGTAAAAAATTAGACTCGTAGTTTAAATTATTGTTGACCATTAAATGGGTCCGTCCGGGGACCGTATCACCGGAGTATTTGTTAGTAGGTTATTTATAATATAGTATCAGTAAAACTATTTTGTTTACCTACTTAGCGGTCCTCGACGCATTTGGAACTATTATTTTTTACTTTTTATCTAAGGGATGATTTTATATGTCAGGGTTTTTTAGGGTTCCGTACCAAAATGGTAAAAAAGGAACCCTTATGGTGCGACTTCGTCTGTCTGTCTGTCTGTCACACCTGGTTATTTCAGTAACTATTAATGCTATCGACTTGAAATTTGGAACAATTATAAAAAGTGCTTACCCAGCTTTATTGCAAGTGATTAAAGTTAAAAAATGTTTTTAGTTTCATTGCAAAAGGGGCCGGAGTGGGGGTCCAAAATTTCAAAGTGGGGTTACTAGGTCAAGTGACATATCATATGAAAGGGCTTGATCTGCACATTTCAAAATATATTTTTATTTAATTTTATGTCTCACAGTTTTCAACATATGATGAAAAATGTCTGAAAAAATACCATTCCCCCCCCCTTATCTCCGAAGTTTGCGGGGCGAAAAATCTGAAATAATTAGAGTTGATAGGAATTGACCCAAATATGGCATCAAAAATAAAACGATGTTCCTAACTAGAACAGTTTTTTCAAAATCATCAAAATTCCTTCACAAACAAACTTAGTTATGCGGTCCGGATTTTTTCACTTTATATCTCCAAAACTGATACGGAACCCTCGGTGCGCGAGTACGACTCGCACTTGGCCGGGTTTTTTTTTATAGGCAATTAGTTGTACCCATGCATCAACATGCATGCCAATATAACTGTTTCACATTATCGAATTTTTCACATTCAGTGGTACTAACTGCTCACATGTTACGTATTAGTATAGCTTAAAAGGTACATACCTACACGTACGCTATAATTTACGAATCTTTTGCTATGTAAACGTACCACGAACGTTCTTAAATAAATAGTACCTAACCTCAAACAAGACTGTAACTACGCAATAGCAAATAGAGCCCCGGGATATGAAGTCGAAAGGGCTGCCCTTTGCAAGCGCCCACGGAATTCAGACTACGCAACAATTCCATAAAAAAAATCTTTTGTCACGATTTTACGGGGAAAAGAATGCTCGTAGGTACTGAAGACTATCCCTTTGTAATTTGTTCTACAATCGATGTTGTGAAAATGTAACGAAGAAAATCGTAAAGGTGTAGATTTTTACAATTACATATGGCTTACGCTAGATAGGTACGTATTATAAAATTCATGGCCTAAGGTTTAATTCTTCTCGTGAATCCTTTAAAACATAAATTATTCAAAATGTAAGGTGACGAAAACCGCAATGCATTGGGTTCTTACCAAAGGACCGTGTCCCAAAGGACTCAATAAAACAGATGTTACCTTGCCTATGACTACACAGTCTGACACTTTTACGAGCGTAATTTTATATAAAATCTGATGTGTATCATTTATGTGCTTGACCTATTTATTTAAGCAGGAGTAGGTATACATTACGTGGTAGGTAGGTAAGTAGATTTGGTTTTTTGGGTTTTAAGGACTGACTTTTATGAATGTAAGTTTGTGCAGTGACATGCATCATTATTTGTAACTTATTTGAAAACATATTTTTATCCTAACTAATATTATAAATGCGAAAGTCAGTTTGTTTGTTAGGTACTTTTTCACGCCTAAACCACTGAACCGATCATCATGAAATTTTACATTTACAGTTGTCAGGGGTACAGAAATGGACATAGAGTACCTACTATTCATCCAGAAAAAAAGTACCTACTGTTCCTGAGGGAGAGAACAATATAACTTTCGATTGCATTGTCACAATTGCTTATTATGACGCTAGATGGCGTTACGTGTATGTCACGCGCACGAAGTCGCGGGCAAAGAACTAGTGCCTTATAAAAGCAGAAAAAGAAATCACAATCAGCCCAAGGAAAAAGCAAAAAAAACATAACCCTCCTTCTGGCGCAGTCGGGTAAAAAAGAAGATTTTGCACCCTTTGAATCAGAAAGCTAATAAATTTCCCATCAAGTGGACGCCGCTGCTGTGACCACTGTGAGTCAGGCGCGGTCCCAGGGGGGGGGGTCATGGGGGACATGACCCCCCCCAAAATCGTACAAAAATGCGCCAAACACAGTCATTCACGGTACCTATAGCACATCGGCATTAATCGGTATGACCCCCCCTAAAGCCTTCAGCTGCGGTGTGACCCCCCGTTAGTACTAGAAAGCTTTAATTTTGTAGCAGTGTGTATATTAATTACGCCGACAAAGTGGTAAAATAAAATTTTAGAAAATATATTTTTTAAGGTATTTCCACTACATGTGAAGTGGAGATGATTTTTTTTTTGTCGACTACCCCATCGTGTGGGGTATCGTTGAATATGCCTTCTAAAATGACTTGGGGGTTAATTAATTTACGAAATGTTAAACTTTAAAGTGGAAATTTTTGTTCCAGTAGGGCATCCCCCCCTCCCTCTAAACCTTGTATTATTATGTTTGTGTTTTTATTGCTTGATTTCAATAATGTATATCCCGACCTAAGAACAGCCCAGCTTCAACCAAACCATTTTATCATAACAGGTAGATAGGTAAGTATACCTACTGGGTGGCAGGTTAGACAGTGGAAATATTTTAAGGGGTCATTGTACTCATCATTATGAACAACTTTTACTATGGGACCAACTCTGAAATCGCGAAAAAAAAAATCTGCTGTTCCACACATTTTGTTGAGTTATGTGAACATAAATGTATGGAACAGCTGATTTTTTTTTCGCGTATTCAGGGTTGGTCCCATAGTAAAAGTTGTTTATAATGATGAGTACAATGACCCCTTAAAATATTTCCACTGTCTAACCTGTGCCACCCTGTATACCTATTCATTCTAAATTGCTAATAGGGTATCAACTATTCATGTTTCACAGATAGAGACAACCAACATGCAGTACATGCATAATGTACGATCTTGATGGCGCTATCTATCACCGACTCCATCTATTATATTATCTATTCGGACATTACAGTTACTGCTTTTACGATATACAATATAGGTATCGTTAAAACAGTAAGTAGTAAAAAAACGAACTAGCTGTATGTTCTTATGAGAAAATAAATTGTTTAAATCGATTTTTTATAATTTTTATTTAAAAACAGGCTTGCGTTTGACCATCATCTAAATATAAAATAAAACGTATATACATTCAACATTCCACCTATGTTAATGATTATGGTAATGACACGAAAGTGTTCTTGGTTCTTGGATCCGCAATCCCAATTCAGCCTCGTCAGCAGTGGCTGACCTGGGATTACATGTCTCTGATTCAATTCCCTCCTAGAAAAAAGCATTTCTTTGGTAGATCGTAATGTAGGCAGAGCCGGATTTAAAGATGTGAAGGGCCTAGCTAGGACAACACAAAAGTTGAGGCCCCGAAAAGTTTATGAATCAGACGATAAAAATATTTTCACAGTTATTCATTATGTTATTTCAATGAAAATATGCTCATAACGAAGCGATTGAAACAAATACCTACTACGAGTTGTAAGTATACAAATATTTTCAAAAAATTAAGTAGGTAGGTACCGTATTACCTACCAAATTTTTGAATGTGATTTTTTTCTCTTTGACAGATGCCTAGTTAATTTTTTATCATGTCTAATAACAACCAAGTTGTGGAAGCTTCTTTCTTGTGGAGGTCTCGGGGCTAGAGCCCCTGTTGCCCTGTCCTAATTCCAGCCTTGAATGTAGGGGAAAGTTTTCATTGGAATGATTTACCGCGTAGTTATCGGATTTCCAATATTAATTCATAAACTTCTTTTTGTAGATATTTATTGAATTGCATTGGGTTTACACCATTTTGATATATTATGTACTTACCGCGATGACTGCTAGACTATTGTAAGTAATACAAGCCATGACGATGCTTTTTGATGTGTTTTTTCCTACGTAGGTACAAAGTTGCTAATGATGCTAACGTTGGACGATTTGCTAACGGGTAAGCCGCAGATAGCAGTTAGGTGTTAGACCATAACTTTTTAGGATAGCCATTGTGCATAATTACTAACAGGCGACCGCTTACGGTAATGAACCATTTCCTGCAATTAACTCTAACCACTCGTGCGGGATAAAGACTAACTCAAATTTTACGTCTTTCTCATTGAATTATGAGTTCAAGTTCAATATTCATAAATCCTTAGTCCTAATAACTTTTTAAGGTTTTCATTATGTGGTTAAAATCTACCTAATGAATTGGAGCTACGTATAATGAGCGTCAGTAGTAGTAGGTAGTCCTACTTAGTTTAAAGTAGGTAGGTACTTATGTAGTAACTAGTAACCACCTAACCACAGATTGAAAGGTTATTTGTTTTAAGTGACATTTTTGACGATATTAATTTTTTTCAATTCCAATTTTTGACTATAAACTGGTTACACATCAATAAAAACATCTTTGATTTCCTTAAAATCACACCAAAGCACAACCAGATACATAATATAGTTAATGCCATTAGAAAGCGAGCCGAGGTTGATCGTTTGGCTATCTGGCGCTTGAACAGCAATAGGCTCTTTATCCCATGAAAATATAAAACATTTGCTCATTCCTCGCGAATACAGCGAAAGATTTGACCACAAATGCATTTCCTTCCTCACAGGTGTTATGTTTTGGATGTTTGCCAGAAACTGGAAGCAATATCGCACCTCTTTAATTGTACGGTGAAACACAATTTTACAAAGCTTCGTAAAGTTATTTATTTTGTTGTTGCTCAGTGTTGTTAAAGCTTCAATGTAAGTGAGTATTTACTTGTTGATTGAATGTGTTACTAAATAAGTACAATGCCCCAATTTAAAATGGGTAAATAGCCCTAAGTAATAATAATAATAATAATAATCTGGAGCCCTAACCACCGGTAGGGTGGATCCCTATTTTTTGTATTTTTAAATGTTTTGTTTTTTATTTTATTTTTATATAATGAAATATTTAAAAATATAAACAATATGTGTTATAAATGAATAAATGAAATAATAATAATAATGGCAACACCAAACAGATGTCAAAAATTTTTCTACTCCGCATATAATTTACACAAATAAATTGAAATCAAATACAATTAACAGCAAGACAAGTCATAAATAAAAGCAAAAGAACTCCGTAACAAGAAAAATATCTAGAACAAAACTACCTATTTACAATAAATTACAAATGATGAAAAAAGCAACAATGACGTATGACGTCAAATGCGACAATAAAAAAATTCAGAAAATATCAAAATGGAAATATATGAATAAGGAATAGAAATGTTGACCAGAGCAGCCGCACTACGTGCACGCCCACCACCCCCGGGCACGTCGCTCAGCTCCGCCTCGCCGCCGCCGGAACCCGGATCACCAGTCACACCGGCGGCTGCAGTTGCGTCGAGCTCGAGCGACGAGTATTTTTCGCCGCCGACGTCGCCAACACCTGCACGTCGGCCGAGAAGAGGCCGGCCACCGAACGGCTTGGGATCTAGGGGCCAACCGGCCCCGAGCCGGGTCCCCGCTGCCGGTGGTTGTGTGCAGCGCATGAAATGGACTTTGCAAATAAACGAGAACGTCATGCGCGCATATTACGGGTCTACAGAGGGGGGAACTAACCTCACTGCGTACCGTGGTAGGATGCTGTCTATGTTCCAGGCACTAGAACCGGCCGTCAACGTCTCGGCCCAACGACTCTCGGATCAGGTGCGGGTTATCCAACGCAATCACAGATTGGACGACGCCGCACTTGATAGGCTGCGCTTAGAGGCGCTGAGCAACCGTGTCATCCCCACCCCGTCACAGACCGCGGTACAACCGTCAGTTACGGACGTAATCCCACCGCGGTCCAATCGCGTGGATCTGGAGGGGGATGATAGGGTTGCGACAGTAAGTAGCCAGTGCAACGAACAACTGGGGAGCGCACTGGAGGATGCGATTCGGGAATTTCGAACCGCTCCTGTCGAGCTTAGGCCACGATTACCACGCTTGCCCATGCACAAAAAAAATAGGGCATTGGTGTGTGCCCTGGATTCGGTGCTTGATGATTACTTTGAAAGCAGCGAAGATCTCCTCGATACACACTCAATCTTGTATTGCGCGGCAATTGCGGCATGTCGTGTAGCTAATGTCAAATTTCCTGACTGTGACAGAGCTACACGACCAAAATCAGCCACACCAGCCTGGCAGTGCAGGATTGAGCGTCGTATCGATGAGGCCAGGGTACTCATCGGCAAGCTATCCTGCTTCAGGGAGGGCAATAATCGGCCTAGAGTGATGCGCTTTGTGAGGCGGGCTTTCTCGGGGACTGGAATCAGTCCTCGAGAATATATGTCCCGAGTCACAGAGCGCATCGACTTCCTGAAGCAGAAGGTTTGTGCATGGGCGAACCGTATTCGTCGGTATAAGCGACGGGTAGAGCGATATCTCCAGAATCGCATGTTCCAGAGCGATCAGAGGTGGGTATATAGAACTTGGGAGCGACCTGAACAAGGTGATGTTGATGTGCATCGCCCGGATGACGATGCCACAAATGCATTCTGGCGCGGCATCTGGTCGGTGCCCGTCTGTCACGCTGAGGCTGGCTGGATACGTGATGTAGAGCGTATGTGTGAACCTATACCAGAAATGGAGGAAATAGTCATTACTCCACTAGACGTGGCCTGTGCAGTCCGCCCGATTCCAAACTGGAAATCACCGGGACCGGACGGACTGCACAATTTTTGGTTAAAATGGTTTCGTAGTTCACACATTCGCCTGGCATCGCAATTTCAGTCGGCCTTAGAGTCCGGGTCGCTACCACAGTTCCTTACAACAGGAGTTACCCACCTGCTCCATAAATCAGGTAGTTCCGCGAACCCAAGAATTATAGGCCGATAACATGTTTGCCGACGGTCTATAAACTTCTTACATCCATTTTGAGAGCAAAAATTACCACCCATATCGAAATCAATTCCATTATGTCTGCCTCTCAGAATGGATGTAGGAACGGGTCCCGCGGTACTAAGGAGCTGCTCCTCATTGATATGGCCATTAGCCAACAGGTTCGTCGATCCCGAAAGGATCTGTCGACATGTTGGATAGATTATAAGAAGGCCTATGACTCGGTGCCACATGCATGGCTCATGAGGGTGCTGAAGTTGTATAAAATTGATGCAACTCTACGCGCCTTCCTGATGTCATGTATGGGGCAGTGGAGTACGGTTCTTCGCTATCCAGGATGTCGGCAGATTCGGGGGACCGATGAACCCATAAGGATTAAGCGAGGAATATTCCAGGGCGATAGTCTGAGCCCACTATGGTTTTGTTTAGCCTTGAACCCTCTTAGCACGCTGCTGGAGGGTTCGGGGCTGGGCTACCGGTTGAAAAGAGGTGGTCAGGTAATATCCCACCTCCTTTACATGGATGATCTGAAACTCTTTGCCACCAACAACTTGCGACTGATGGAGTTACTGAAGATAACTGAAACCTTCAGTAACGCCATCAGGATGGAGTTTGGTGTGGACAAGTGTGCAGTCATGCATGTAAAGAGAGGAGAGATTATGGAATCCGAGGGCACCCAACTTTCGAATTCCATACAACTTAGATCCCTCTCCTCAACCGAAACCTACAAGTATTTGGGTATGTCGGAAGCGTTGGGCATCAATGGAGCTGACATGAAGCAATCGTTGAGGGAGCGCTTCTTTGGCCGCCTGAAGAAAGTACTTAACAGTCTTTTGTCAGGCGGAAATAAGGTGCGCGCATTCAACGGTTGGGCCATGCCGGTTTTGATGTACTCTTTTGGCATACTCAAATGGACTCAGACAGAACTAGACGCCCTGGATAGGAGAGTCCGGACACTGCTGACCGCAAACCGGATGCATCACCCACGTTCCTCGGTCATGAGGCTGTACATCCCGCGGAAGTGCGGGGGCCGAGGCTTTTTAAATGCCAAGACCCTCCACAACCGTGAGGTGTGCAGTCTCAGAGAATATTTTCTCAAAGCCGACGTGGGTATGCACCGGGATGTGGTCGCAGTGGACAAGGGGCTCACACCGCTGTCCTTGGCTAAAGAGAACTGGTGCAAACCTGTAGTGCTCAGTACTAATGATCGCAGGGAGGTATGGCAAAGTAAGGAGCTACACGGGCGCTTTTATCGGGCCCTTCATGGACCCGATACAGACTTCTTAGCGTCCGTGTCTTGGCTACGCTTCGGTGACCTCTTTGGGGAAACCGAAGGTTTTGTCTGTGCAATTATGGACGAAGTTATCATGACGAATAACTACCGGAAATATATTGTGAAGGATGGGACGGTTGACATATGTCGGGCATGCCACCGTCCGGGTGAGTCCATAAGACATATTGTTTCTGGTTGTTCCCGTCTGGCTAACGGCGAGTACTTGCACAGGCATAACCAAGTGGCCAGGATTATCCACCAGCAACTTGCTTTGAAATACCGCCTCGTGGATTCAGAGGTACCGTACTACAGGTATGTGCCCGACCCAGTTCTCGAAAATGACCATGTCACGTTGTACTGGGATCGATCTATTATCACTGACAGGACTATTGTTGCTAATAAGCCTGATATAGTGATAATAGATCGAGTAGCGCGCCGCACGGTGATAATCGATGTTACCATCCCGCATGACGAGAACCTCGTAAAAGCTGAGAAAGAGAAACAAATCAAATATCTCGACTTGGCGCACGAGGTTGTTGACATGTGGAATGTTGACTCGGCTATCATTGTGCCGATTGTCGTAACGGCCAATGGCCTTATGGCCAAGAGCCTCGATCAACATCTCATGAGGCTCTCGTTAGGCGGCTGGGTCAAGGGCCTGATACAGAAAGCAGTTCTCCTTGATACGGCTCGCATTGTGAGGAGGTTCCTGTCTCTGGAGTCCTAACCACCGGTAGCTTGGACCCTGCTCCCCATACCGGTGGATCTCTATTTTTTATGTTTTTAAATGTTTTGTTTTTTTTTTTTTTATTTAATTTTATACTTAATGAAATATTTAAAAATATAAATAATATGTATGAAAAATGAATAAAGGATAATAATAATAATATAATAATAAATTTATTTCACCAAAATTACACACACAGTTACAAAGCAAATAAACATGACTCAATTTAAAGACTTAGACTACTTCGTAACTTGATTTGGGAACCTCTGCATCCGAACTAGGTGGTAACCTGTATCTCGGAATACAGTCCATCCCCTTTAAAAGATTGTACAATTTAAAAGCCATTATGAATCCATTTTAGTGTAAAATTGCCACTGTGTGCTTAGGTATGTGGTGCTTTAGTCTTATGTCGAATATGTGCATGCATGTGAGTGAGTGGTGTATGTAAGGGTAGGTGGTGTATGAGGGAGTGGTGTATGAGGGTGTGTTGTGTGGTGTGTGTGTTTATGTGAGAGAAGTGAGTATGCGATCGAGGTTATGTGTTAGTAGCTACCAATATCGTGTTATGCTATTTGGGAATATTAAATATTTCCTCAGTCTTCTCGTACGAGAGGCTTATTAGGTATTCATGTACTTTTTTTTTGCAGTGGGACTTATTTAGAGAGTATATATCAATAATTTTGTTAATTTTGTTATACAGGATTATTATAAATACCTTAGCTATTTTCACAGAACCTCTTCTAAATTAAATATACTATTTCCTAATTTTATTTGTATTTGTTATTTCTTTTCGAAAAAACAGATAATACGTTTCGAAGTTATCCAAAAAAGTAACGAACTTTATTGTCACCACTCGTCGCTTACAAGGTACGTGGAGCGGTCATTGACCGCGCCCAGTGGCGGTAGGTAACTTATGCCGCCAGCCATGCCATTATCTTACCTACGTAATTGTCATAAGGTGCAATTTTTCCTTCATACTTTTACGAGCTTAGGACCGTCAAAAAACAGTATTCTTTTTCGTATTAAATAAATTGTAATCACCTTATGTGCAATAATTAATAATCAATAAAAACCAAAATGAAAAAAAAAAAACCAAAATGAAAATAAAGTCATTGATACCTTAACATTAACAATTGTTCAAAGTGGAGTCCATTTCTCTAAGCACAGCCTTGCACGTTTGATAACGTTGACCGTAGCCTTACGAGCACTGCACTTTTTGTCAAATACACTAATAATTATTAACTTCGCAATTCTTCACTGTAAACAAGGGAAACGATACATCTGTTAAAATCGTGTAGGTACGTAGAAACGCGAGCGGCACGTAGGTATTCTAAAAAGTCCGATATGTTGCGGAGTGTAGGTACCCCGCAACATATCGAGTCATTGGCACTGAATCGCACTTGATGATAGCGTGAGGGTTTCGGAATGACCACCAATGATTTGTGACGAAAATGTTGGCGTTTTGATGTTCTAATAACCTCACAGAAAGCTCGGCGCGGTTGCCGGTACACTTAATCCGAGTCTAGTCGTCTTCGAGCTTCGTAAAGACTTTCACCACTTTGTATGTACACTCTCACGATTTCGTAACACTTCCTATTGTACCTACATTTTAATAAAAAGTGTTTTGCGGTAGCAAAACGTTTACGTAAAACTTTCGGTGTACGCGCGAGTAATGATGACGCATGCGCTTGCGTCAAAGCTAGGTCGGTGACTAATTACTCAGCCGCGCGTCCGAGTGGCGCCACCCCTACCCTCCCGCGCATCCCCCTGCGTCGCTTACGTAACTTACGTTGGATAGATCTACCTACACAACGTTCGGGCGGGCATAAAGCGAAGGTCACTGCACTTTGCAATAATCCAAGTTTCTTAGAGAATTCGGGACAACCATATGATATAAATGTTAAAAAAAAAAAATTTTTTTTTCTTCACCAATGGGTTCTGTTATCGATTGTGGTTCAGAGAAAAAGAAATAGCTAAGGCTTTTATTATAATACTGTATATGTATGGACCAATGAAAATATAAAATCTTCTAATAAAAGATGTTTTTGGGAAATGTTTGCGACTACATACTGCATGTTGTCTGCGTTTTCCTAGGATATTAGGATTGTATGTGAGCTCAGCATGTTGTTTTGTTGCAAGTTGCAAGTTGCATGTTGCAAGTGATAACACATAGAACTTGTTTTTGCGTTGCCGTACATACCTCAAAAAAAAACCGGCCAAGTGCGAGTCGTACTCGCGCACCGAGGGTTCCGTATCATTTTTGGCCGTATAAAGTGAAAAAAAAACCGGACCGCATAACTAAGATTATTTGTCAAGGAATTTTGATGATTTTGAAAAAACTGTACTAGTTAGGAACGTCGTTTTATTTTTGGTGCAATATTTGGGTCAATTCTTATCAGCTCTAATTATTCCAGATTTTTCGCTCCAGAAACTTCGGAGGTAAGGGGGGGGAATGGTATTTTTTGAGTCATTTTTCATCATATGTCGAAAACTGTGAAACATAAAATAAAATGAAAATATATTTTGAAATGTGCAGATCAAGCCGCTTCATATAATATGCCACTTGACCTAGTAACCCCACTTTAAAATTTCGGACCCCCACTCCGGCCCCTTTTGCAATGAAAATAAAAATATTTTTTGACTTTTTTATTTGCGATAACGTTGGACAAGCATTTTTTATAACTGTTCCAAATTTTAAGTCGATAGCATTAGTAGTTGCTGAAATAAGCAGGTGTGACAGACAGATAGACAGACAGACAGACGAAGTCGCACCATAAGGGTTCCTTTTTTACCATTTTGGTACGGAACCCTAAAAAGGAACCACTATGCTATGGCCTATAGGATCACTTCATTGTCCGTCTGTTTGTCTAAAATTAAATACTTAGGTCTACAGTCCCTTGGGAGCTGGAAAAGAATCGAACTTCTAAATCAACGCAATAAAAAAATACGGCCATTTATGGCGCTTATTTTGACACTCGCAAATAAATCAAATCCTATAAGGTAATTTCCGCTTATCTAGAATCATGAAAAATAAGAAGCAGGGCCTTGCAGCACAAGTAAGGACAAAAATCCGAAATATTTAATTTGTAGGTACTTTACACCACATACAAAATATTTTTACAAACGAATACCAACTTATGTTTTGTACGGAACCCTTAGGGCGCGAGTCCTATTTGCGCCTGTCCGATTTTTTTTCATTTGACGCTTTTTTTCCCTTATTCAATGCCGATTCCCCAACAATGCCTAGCAGTGGCGAAGGGTTCCCTTTGAAAAATAGCGCAGGCAGTATTGCCTAGTTTTATTAATAAGCTTTTCGTGGCCAGGTAAGCGTTTGTAGCTTCGGCTTACCTTTTACTTTACTAAAACTGACCCTTCGCCACTGATGCCTAGCTATGAGATTAAAGAAACATTTAGCTACCTAGTATTGATATCGACTATTGAATACCTCGGCATCTCCCCTAAATTAAAATGCTTGAAAAAGAGTGTTGTTTGCAGATGACATGAATACATTCGTTCACAGATGGATATTGCGCTCACCCTCCTCGCAATACGCAATTACATCCTTTAGCGCCCTTCGGTGACCTTTCATAACACCTACGGTAAGCGATGATGCAGACCTATTTGATCCCGAGATTCACAATGTGACAATTTCAAATGGAATGAGGATAGAAGTTTCTAGATTCCAGGTTGAATTCTTCGATCAGGCTATCTATTCTGTATAGACACGCGTGCCATCACCGCGAGAACTACCAATTTGTTTGCGAACGCAAAACAGTTCACGCGACGTGTCGGTACAGAATAAACAGGCACAGTTAGGCTGCGTTTCCACCAGAGATGTACGATGGAAATGTGTCGTGCGAGGATGTCTAGCTGTGCTGTGAAAATGTGTGGGGGTTTCCACCAAAGCTGTGCGATGAAAATGTGCCGACGAGGATGTGTAGCGGAGCTGTGAAAATGCGCATTTATGAGTGGTGCGAGGATGCGTTGCGAAGCTGTGAAATGTGTCGACGGGGGTGCGGTGTAGTGGGAGATTCCTCGCAACACCTCCCTCGCAACACAAACATCCCTCGCACACATCCCTCGTACACATCCCTCGCACACATCCCTCTATTGTTTTGTATGTGCAAAAATCTAACTCCGCTGAGCCGTTTCCACCAGAGCTGTGCTGACCGAGGCGAGGTAAATGAAGCGATTCTATTGGCTCTTTACAAACACATCCCTCGCTACGCATCCTCGCACATCTCTGGTGGAAACGCAGCCTTAGAATGTGCCCAATACGTCGGACAGGTAAAATCGATCGAGCCTACGATTGTTCACAGCTGACGATTAGGTGGCTCGTTTATAGTAGGTATACCTAATCTATCACATGCTCGTTGCCGACCAATTACGGCAATGCGCATGATTGTGATACTCGGTGTTGCAAACATTTCATAAGTAACGGCAACCGCTTACCATCAGGCGGACCGTACGCTTGTTTGTAGTGCGAGTCGTATTCGCCCACCGAGGGTCCTGTACCATCCTTGGACGTATAAAAGTTAGAAAAACTGGACCGCATAGCTAAGTTTGTTTGTAAAGGAATTTTGATAATTTTGAAAAAACTGTACTAGTTAGGAACATCGTGTTATTTTTGGTGCACTACTCAAGTTTCTATCAACTCAAATTATTTCAGATTTTTCGCTCTGCAAATTTCGGAGATAAGGGGGGGGGGGAGAATGGTATTTTTTCAGACATTTTTCATAATTATGTCGAAAACTATTGGGCATAAAAAGAAATGAAAATATATTTTGAAATGTCCAGATCAAGCCCATTTATGTGATATGCCATTTGACCTAGTAACCCCACTTCAAAATTTCGAACCCCATTTCGGGGCCATTTGCAATGAAAAAAATAAAAATATTTGTTAACTTTTTTCATTTGCAATAAAGGTCGGCAAGCATCTATACTTATAACTGTTCCAAATTTCAAGTCGATGGCATTAGTAGTTGCTGAAATAAGCAGCTGTGTCAGACGGATAGACGAAGTCGCACCATAAAGGTTCCTTTTTACCATTTTGGTACGGAACCCTAAAAATGAGATACGTTAAAGGCACATGATTACATTAATTAAATTTTGGACATCCCTACTTGACTTGTTCTTAAATTACCAAATAACCGAACAGTCTTAAAACGGACCCTCCCAAGCATGGACCTCCCAGCAATAGATAAAGAAGAAACGCTGCGATCACTCTTGACAAATATACCTATTGGTGATCCCAGTTTGATATTAATATTATTATAGCAGGCGCCTCGGATGGTGCTGCCTATCCTACTGACGGAATCCTTAAAGTCGCAAACTATTCGCGCATAACCGCATACTTACATTATATGTATTACATCCACGGAGCTAATTAGGTACATCCGTCATTTGTTACAATTACGGAGCTAATTGTATTAGCTCCGTGGTTACAATTCTTCATTGTTCATATTTATGAATCTTCTTTTATTAGGTATCACATCGGCATGAGCTACACAATAAGCTCGACATGCGGTAAAAAGAGTAGTCAATCAAAGAATGCCGAGGATGTGCTGGATAATCATATAGGTAATCATCCCTGGAGGAGGCTCTCAAATCACGATTTGATAGTAGGTATTAATTTTTCATGATACTTGTGCGTATAAATTCCTAGGTACCACGGTTTATGGGAGTTTATGAGCCACAAAAAAACGATTTGTTTCAAATCATGATCCGTAAAACCTCGATGTGTGAACGAGCTGCTGTACGTAGCACGCGAGATACAATAGAAATTTTGTTGTGTCCATATATTTATTGCGACTGCGACATTCAAATATGCGAAAGGTTTACTATTACTATTTTCCTTTTGATTTCAAGTAAGTATCTACATAAGACATAAGTAGCCCCTCTATGATACAGGAGCTACTTATGTCCTATGTATAGAGGGAGGATAGAGGCTCTATCCACCCTTACTACGTCTAGGTACCAGTAAACAATAAAATGTCCTTTTTATTATTAATTATTATAAATTGAGAAAACAAACGCTTAATGCGTGTTAACTAGCGATGCAAATTGCTACTGTCATATAACTACCTACTACAAAATCTGGCGGTAGGCCAGGAAACTTTCACTTACATTCACTTAATTGACTCAGCTACGGAATGCCTAGGTGATTTTCGCAATGAAATGTTGTAAAAATAATTATGATCAACCAGTAGGTACTAGGTACCTACCTACTTAGGTACAGTATCTTATCTAGTACAGGAGCCATACTACGACGTGTTATTGACATAGTTGTTCCGCTGTGAGAGAGGGATGGAGCTATATCGGACGTGTACTATCCCTTGTTTACAGCGTAACAATGGTGGTTTATAATAATTAGGCGTAGGTGAGAACGAGATAGAGAGAACGAGTGTCTACGGTGAGCTACGGTGCTACGCTGTAGCTACGGCGCGGATACTTCCGCATTTTAGTACCGATTTTGTAACTAGATGGCGTTGTTACTTTCTAAATCGCGACATGGTTTCGTTACTACGAATACCATATAATGAGGTTAAGATTATATAATTTTTATTATGTAAGCTCAATAATTATATTTATCTGTATACACTTCGCTTGCTGATTATAGAAAGTAGTGTACAAGAGATTCATTTGAGACCGGACCCCAGAGCTTGTTCATTACTGTCCTCAATTCCTCATGGTCGTCATCATAGTCCTAGCGAGTCATATTCCACTAGCCACTAGTCAGACTGTTTTTGTCGCTATATAGATATACCACGAAGTTCATGATAGAAAAAACCGGCCAAGTGCGAGTCGTACTCGCGCACCGAGGGTTCCGTATCGGTTTTGGACGTATAAAGTGAAAAAAACCGGACCGCATAACTAAGTTTGTTTGTGAAGGAATTTTGATGATTTTGAAAAAACTGCACTAGTTAGGAATATCGTTTTATTTTTGGTGCAATATTTGGGTCAATTCCTATCAACTCTAATTATTTCAGATTTTTCGCTCAGCAAACTTCGGAGATAAGGGGTGGGGGGGGGGGGGTGGTATTTTTTCAGACATTTTCATCATATGTCGAAAACTGTGAAACATAAAATAAAATGAAAAAAATATTTTGAAATGTTCAGATCAAGCTCTTTCATATGATATGTCACTTGACCTAGTAACCCCACTTTGAAATTTCGGACCCCCACTCCGGCCCCTTTTGCAATGAAAATAAAATTATTTTTGGACTTTTTTCATCTATACTTATAATAAATCTGTAGAGAGGTCAATTCTGTACATGAAATATATTTTCAAAATAACTATCGGGGGGTGATTAGTGATCGATACTGATGGCAAAAATGCAATCAGTAAATTTTTTGTCTGTCTGTCTGTATGTTCCTTATAGAAACAAAAACTACTAGACGGATTTTAACGAAACTTGGTACAATTATTTTTCATACTCCTGGGCAGGTTATAGTATACTTTTCATCACGCTACAATCAATAGGAGCAGAGCAGTAAAGTGAAATGTTGGGAAAACGGGAGAAGTTACACCATTTTTTAAGCTTCCGTCGCGTGTGGAGCCTTAATGGTTAAAGCTACATAGAAATCATGTATGACGGAAATGTTCTACATAAAATTATCTAAAAAATATTCCATAACAGCATATGTCTATCTTTTATGGTTGACTCACAATAACACGTGTAACTCCCGATAGCTTAGCAGTTCGGAGCTTTCTGATTGTATTACACACAAGGAGTTACACGCTGATGGAGTCGCGGGCACAGCCATTAATAATAATATTCTGCGGTTCCTTATTGCGATATTTTTCAACGAAAAGTTAGTCTGCGAAAGTTAATCTGTCTGTTACATCAAAACCATTGAACCGTGAGGAAGGACATACGCTACTTTTTTACGAAAAACGTCGGAAACGCGGACGAAGTCGCAGGCAAAAGCTAGTTTGCAATAAAGTTGAACAAGCATTCTTTATAACTGTTCCAAATTTCAAGTCGATAGCATTAGTAGTTGCTGAAATAAGCAGGTGTGACAGACAGACAGACAGACAGACAGACAGACAGACAGACGAAGTCGCACCATAAGGGTTCCTTTTTTACCATTTTGGTACGGAACCCTAAAAATAGAAGATTATTGAAACGGTCTACAGACATTGTCATTTTGATATGTAAACAAGAATTAGATTTTCGTGGTCAGGCAAGCATAATTATGTAACTCGGCTTACCTGTTAAAAAAAACCGGCCAAGTGCGAGTCGTACTCGCGCACCGAGGGTTCCGTATCATATTAAATATGATACGGAACCCTCGGTGCGCGAGTCCGGATTTTTTCACTTTATACATCCAAATTTTGGATGTATAAAGTGAAAAAATCCGGACCGCATAACTAAGTTTGTTTGTGAAGGAATTTTGATGATTTTGAAAAAACTGTACTAGTTAGGAACATCGTTTTATTTTTGGTGCCATATTTGGGTTAATTCCTATCAACCCTAATTATTTCAGATTTTTCGCCCCGCAAACTTCGGAGATAAGGGGGGGGGGAATGGTATATTTTTGGACATTTTTCATCATATGTCGAAAACTGTGAGACATAAAATTAAATGAAAATATATTTTGAAATGTGCAGATCAAGCCCTTTCATATGATATGTCACTTGACCTAGTAACCCCACTTTAAAATTTCGGACCCCCACGCCGGCCCCTTTTGCAATGAAAATAAAAACATTTTTGGCCTTTTTCATTTGCAATAAAGTTGAACAAGCATTCTTTATATTTGTTCCAAATTTCAAGTCGATAGCATAAGTAGTTGCTGAAATAAGCAGGTGTGACAGACAGACAGACAGACAGACAGACAGACAGACGAAGTCGCACCATAAGGGTTCCTTTTTTACCATTTTGGTACGGAACCCTAAAAATTAACCCTGCGCCACTAGTAGGTAGTAGGTAATGCATAGTACGGCCCAGGTATCTAGATAATCGAAATTACGATAGGCATTTAGATAACTCATGCGTGTCGTGCACCAATAGATAACTCTGCATAATATTGATAGGCACCAAGGTGCGATTATGATAGTCTGGTATAAAGATGGTAGTCTAATAAAGATTTGTTCTAACACACAGATCAAAAATTAGGCTAGATACCGCATGTTCACTAAATAATAGTATGAAAACGAGCGTGCCACTTTTTCCTACCTACTGTGTTGTCGCGCAAGTCATTTAAAAGCCCTGGGCCTTGAGCAACCCTATAAGAGTTTCTATAGTTATTATTGGTACAATTTGGCATTTGTATGTCTTCAACGACACTGTTTGTCAGGTCGCGGGTTCAAATCCCGTTCGCGACATTCGATTTTTGAGAATCTCTTAAATCTATACTTATAATAAGAATGTAAATTCCACGTGTCTGTACATTGCATATATTTTCATAAAAATAATATGGGGGACTAAGAATAAGTAATATAGTAAATTTCTATCATTTTTAGAATTAATGTCTGTCTGTTTGTCTGTCTGTTTGTCTGTCGGTTTGTCTGTCTGTTTGTCTGTGTGTTTGAACACGCATCAAATCAATACTACTGAATTGATTATGAGGAAGTAGAAAAAAATGTATAAGCAGTATCTTGAGGTAACATTTAGTCTTTATTTCATTAAAATCGGTCCATTCTATCAAAAGTTATTACAAAAAATCTATCAGTCAGGAGTAACTTTGCTAACATGTATTAGCCGGGTCCACATATTTGTTGAATCTCACCGTATCTGTATCGCCGACGCGTATCATGCGAGTGGTGATACGTAATCATTGCAGTTAATTGGTAATAGGTTAGTGATAGGTTAATTGCGTGGTGGTGATTGGTGATAGATGATTAGCATTAGGAAACATTAGGAGTAAGATTGGTACTGATCGATTCTGTGTGCTGCATGGTGTTTGGTGTGGTGTGGTGGCATAATTATTGTTTGTCGATTTTTATGCGGATGATAAAGTAGCATAGTACCTACCTACATATCATTGTTTTTTAATGAAATAACGACCTCATGTTATTTTCCGACTTC
Source organism: Thalpophila matura (assembly GCA_948465475.1). NCBI lineage: Eukaryota > Metazoa > Arthropoda > Insecta > Lepidoptera > Noctuidae > Thalpophila > Thalpophila matura. Next base: position 8,495,184 of record OX419185.1, on the reverse strand, counting down.
CACGCGGACGGAGTCGCGGGCACAGCTAGTATTTAATAACTATTTGTCAAGTTTCACCGGCGCGTTCGAAAGTAAACTCAAGTAGAAATTCGGCAAGTAGGCACATGGCACAACAAACTTTCGGGCACGCTGGGACGAACGGTTTCTAGTCTAGTCGAAATCTGTGTTCTAACACCAATCGCACACTAGAGTGTATCTACTATTATAAGTTAAGTATAACAAGTCAAAAGTCTCCATAACACTTATTTATGTCTGGCTCCATAATAATCTAGTACCTACAATACTCTAGATGACTCATTAAGTTATCTAACTTCCGTAAGCAGTTATTATTAGGGAGTGCCTCCGCAGCCGGCGGCGGCTCCCAAAAATAACGCCGTTGGGAACCGGAGCCTTGGAGTAGCAGTGATAAATTGACAGCCCCCGATAAATTGACTGACTTACGATTACGAGCTTAGCTTTTAATCAATCAGGATTCCCGTGACACAAAATGTGACCGGGTTTCACCCAGACACTTTTTGGAAACCCCTACCGGACGCTCCCCGGACGCCCTCTAAACTAGGACAAATCCGGGGAACCCCGGACGGATGGCAGCCCTAAACATGCCTAACTAGGGTCCAAGAGCGAGCGAAGCGAGCTCGGGAACTTGGACACCCCGACACGGACAATTTAGGTTCGAAGGGGGCTTCAGTGAGCGAGCAAAGCGAGCGAACGAAGCCCCCGTCAACCCCGTTAGGTTACTTTTAACCTAGCAGACAGAAATACCTCCCTCCCCCTTGTAAGTCCAAAAAAGTTGTATTTTGTTTTACATTGACACTGTAATTTAAGTCAGTCTAAGGTAGATAATTCAACTTAAAACACGGCAACATTAATCTGCTGCTGCGGTAGTTTGCAATTATTTTCGTCTGGCATCACTGCTACTCCAAGCAGTCCAAGCTACTCCGGTTCCCAACGGCGGCGGCGTTATTTTTGGGAAATTGGGAGCCGGCGCCGGCTGAGGAGGCACTCCCTAAAAATACAGAATGTTCAGTTTTTCACAATTGGTTGGTTCGATTCCCAGATAAAGTGAAGTTTCCATGAAGCAAAACTTCCTATCTCTAATATTGAAAGTACTTTCCCTCCATGTGGCATAGCCGTGGGACAACCTGTATAGGTATTAATTCCTTAGATTACATTACATATTTCCATAATCCAGATTAATATAATTTTAGATTAAAAAAATATGTTGCTTGTGATTGTGAGAATGTGAGTCAGCTACACGCGTTCTATAGTAAAATTCGATTTCTGAATCTATGCAGAAAGTAATGTCAATGTCATTGTCAGGTTGACGCATGCATGGTGGCCGATTCGACAACCGGCAAAGTGAGGTTATAGGTTATGAATTTGACATCATCATTGACATGTGATGTTAATTTATTTTTAGAGTTGGAGGTTAATTTGTTGTTGTTGAAGACATCAACGGTGAATATACTCGGAACTGATTTGTGTCAATAAAAATCATAAAAAATGGTGTCTGTAAAACCAAAGGTACTAAAGGCGAAAAATACTAAAAAATCCACTAAAGTCAAAAAGCTAAATAAAAAGCCAAAGCCGCAGAAACCAATAGTTATTCCACCACCTGTAGAAAAGGCAAAAATTGTGAAACTAATTGACGAGGAAACCAAAAAAGAAGCACCTAAGAAGAAAGTTAAATATGTAATGCCTTCAGTGAGTATTACAGAGGACCTCGTTAATTCATGTTTGAGTGCCTTACTCGACGTTATTGTTGCCCATGATAAGCAGAAGAACGCAATTTTCGACGATGAAAAGCCTATATTTGCAGAAATCCATTGTATTAAAATACAAAACACAAGAGGCAATGTAAAATTGTAAGTAAACATAAAACAATGACATCTCTTTTGTATTTTTATTTTATTGTTTTAATCCTAACCATGAATATTTCCAGACTGCTGCCACATAGCACTGTTGCTTCAACAGGAGAAGTTTGCTTAGTAACACCAGATATAAAGAAAGGACGAAAACATGACCATGAACCAACTATTGATCGCTGGGAAGAAATTTTGAGAAAAGAGGGTGTAACTGGGGTAAAAATTAAAATAACATAAAATATTAAGGTATTTGACATGTAACATCTAAATAATATTTTCATTATTTCAGGTGAAAACAGTACTACCAGTAAGACAGTTAAGAGTGGAGTATGACCAGTTTGAGTTAAAACGCAGACTCTTAACTCAGCATGACTTCATAATGGTAGACACACGGGTGTTAAACCATGTGTCACATCTTTTAGGCAAGATGTTCTTCAAAAAACACAATATGCTCATTCCAGTAAGAATAAATGAAGAGAAAAACTTAAGGAAAAGCATTGAAATAGGTTTACGTACAGCTATTTTACGTCTAAGTGAAGGAGAAACCTCAACTATAACCATAGGACATACTGCTATGTCTCAGGATAAGTTAAAAGAAAACATTTTGGCTCTAGTGCAGCAATTGAAAACAAAGTTTCCTGGTGGAGAAGCAAATATTAGGGCTATCTGTTTGAAGTTGCCACTGTCGATGTCATTGCCTTTATATCTTACTTTGCGTAAGTATACAAATCTATAAAAAAATTACTACAGGTCTCCCAAAGTGATAATGCGCATAGAAATCTTTGTCACTGTTCGACAACGGTCGTATTCCCCGAGCGTCGGAAGACGATATTAGTGTTGGGCCGACTATGAGTTTGGCCGACTAGTCAGCCAAGCCGATCATTGCTTTCGGCGGTGTTCGGGTGAAATCGGTAATGTTCGTCGCTCACATACGATCGCCGTTACTTAGTGTTTTTTTTTTATATAAAACAAATTCGATTCTATTCGATATAAATGCGATTCTTAAATAAATAATAAATAGGTGATTAGGTGATTACATATTATGTTCTTTAATCAAAGTTATTAAATATTAGAAACTTGCGTTCAGAATTTATTTTTTGTTTCTATTCCTGTATTATTTTGCCAATTTGTAAGACTGATACTGAAATAAAAACAATTAATAATGAAAAAAAATCATTTCAATTACCCTATTTATATGAATAAAGTAATGGCCTACTAGTCTACTACGGCGACTAGTCACCGACTATAAAAGTGGCCGGATAGTCGGTACATCCCTAGACGATATAAATATAAATATTGATTAGCGAAGATCTGCATGCGCATTATTATATTTGGGAATACTGTATACCAGATTATTACAGACAAAAATAATTTATATTTGAATTTTTAGGACCATCAAATACCATTAAACCACCAAAACTAACACAAAAGAGACCGAAACACTACACTGTGCTGGAAGATGAATTGTCAACAATCCCTGGCAAGACTGTCAGAGTAGCACCCGATGGCACTGTCCGATTGAAGAAAATTAAATTGGTGCCTAAAGCCAGGTAAATTAGCTCTTAAACATTTGCCATCTTACCACTAAAAAGATAAACATCTGTTGAACAAGAATGCTACCAAAAATAAATATGCACTTGTTTTAGCACTAACTTGTATAAAACAAGTGTGTATTATTCTTGGTATCATTCTTGTTCAACAGATGTTTATCTTTTTTGTGGTAAGGCCCCTAAGGTGTAAAGATTTCAGTTTTAGAAGAACCCTACTATGTTTATATATTTGAAAAAAAAAGAACTTTAAAAACCCTCACAAAGCCTACATATCTTGTATAAGGTGTATAAAGATCTTTCTAATGTGTCTAAAGCCCGTCACAGACGTAGCTATAATATATATTAATATGAATCATAGCAAGGCATATTACAACATATTTTCTATATAAATTTTCGAGTGACCACACACGCAGCTATATATTTCTATGACGTCACCAATACATTATACCGATATATTAATATATATTATAGCTACGTTTGTGACGGGCTTAATGCTCCTTTTAAATTACAGTGACAAAAAAGAGGTTGTAAATGAAGACCAGGATCAAGAATCAGATGAATCAGAAACTAATGATGATTAGTTCAGTAATATCTTTATTAACTTTTATCTTTACATGCCTGTAAAAAAATAACATCTTAATTGAATAAATTGTAATGAAAAATAAGCATTTATTATTTCTCAACTAAGCGGCAGTATTATCACCAAAGCTTATTGAAGATGCATGAACTATAGTAATTTGCCTCTTCACTGGCCAAACCTTCTTAAATGTCTTAAAGTTCTTAAGTGAGTTATTTATAGCAAGGCTATTTTCAGTCACAATTTGTGGCTCCCGTTTGACAATCAAATTATTACAAGTTGTAACAATAGTACTGCATAAATCAAGTTTGTTCATTTGCTCTTCCAAATCCTCAGATTTTTCTTTCTTTAAAGTGTTAAATGTATTAGAATTACATGTCAAATTACGTTCCATTAGCTCTTTTAGTTTTGATCCTCTCATAGCTAATATGTCTTCTGCTGTAACTTCTTCAGTTTTACTTGGGGCATGTGTTACTTCAGGGATATCATCACTTTCCTCTTTTTTTTTCTTATTTATATTGAAAAGGTTTTGTTTAGTTATATTAGTGTCAGCCTTAAGGTTATCATCAGTTTGAACCTCAGTTTGTACAAAATTAAACAGGTTTTCATCTTCATTAGTATCATTTAATTTTCTTTTCTGCGGTCTTGATAGATTAAGTTTCTTAATCTTATTCTCTCCACTGTTAGAAGCATCAGTTTTCACAAAGTTAAATATATCATTACTATTCTCGTTTTCAACCTGCTCAGACGGATTCAATGACACTTTGCTGCTATTAACATTGTCAATTGCTACTTTCTTGGTTGGATTTAATGAGTTATCATCATTTCCTGAATTTTTTCTTTTGATACTCTCACTTTGTACATTAGCAGCAATGCAAGCTGTAGCAAACTTTTTATTAGGATTAACTGGGACTTCACTTGTGACTTCACTGAATTTTCTTTTATTTGAATAGTTTTCTTCAGACATTAAACTTTCATTTATGTTGACATTTTCCCTTTTCTGTTGGGACATAGGTTCTTGGGATTCCTGAGCTAACACCTTTGAAATCTTTACTGGTGCTGATGTTTGTTTAACTACTTCAGATGTGAAACTAAAGTTAGGATTGCAGTACTTATCCATTGAACAGTACAATATTGCAAGACCAATCTCAGCATCAGCAACAACTCTTTTACCTTTATTCTTTAATTGATTAACAATATCACTGATTGTTTTCTTTTGAGATTGTGTCTCTTGACTGACACCACTTGCAATATACTGTATAACAATTACATCTTGGGCACAGAGCATTGAAATGGTCATCCTACACTCGCTTAGGAGCATTGGTGAAGCACCACCTTTAACCAAAACTGTCTTGTACATTTCATATTGTCTCCTTGAGAAAAAAATAAATTTCTTTCCTTCAAATAATGTTTTACGGCGAGAATCTGGCAGGAATGACACAACTTCTTTGTTAAGTGTTGACTCCACAACTTGTGGTAAAAAATCATGTGGATTTGGTAAGGCTTTAAGATCAGTAACATTTTCAAGACACTTGTTCCAAAACTCTACTGTAACAATATCTGAACCTTGCACGAGAGCTAACACAACTTTGATTGTCAAGGTAATAGCTGGCATAGTCAGAAAATTACAAGTGTCATCCCAATCGCCCTTCAACATTCCGCCAACTTTAGATAGAGTCAATTTCAAATTCTGAAGATTTTCCCCTTTCAAAGTCGATGAACACGTAATAAGATTAATAACATTAACTTTCCATATACTATTCATTTTGCCAAACTTTACGACATCATTCTCATTTAATTTATTGTAAGTATTAACTTCAGCTTTGTCAGTGTTTATAAAAGTTCCATATCTGGAGCCCAGATCTTGCAAAAACAAACTATTATCCGTTATGGCTAGGATTGCATGCTTCCTACTAATTGAAGGATCATCAGAGATAGCAAAGTTGCACACTTGGTTATCAACACTTCTTCCTATTACTATTTGATTAGCTGATGAAACAATATATATAACTCGATTATCATTTTCGGATGTCAAGTACCACATATTTATTGATATTATAAAATAAAACCAAAAGAAACAATCTAAAACACCGAAAAATAAATCTCCATTGATGCCCGTTGACAAATTGAACAGTGTTGCCAAGCCCTACCAAATGTTTTCCCCAAGAATTAATGAAATCTCCCTAAAAACCCATAAAATGTAGGTTCAAAAGTAATATTTCTTTGATGCAGTGCCCAAATCATTCGTAATAATCATAACTCCTAAAACAACTAAAATAAGACCACACGGCTGCGTTCGAGGATTAAGCTGGTGTAAGGTTTTTTTTTAAAATGGCGTCTCTCTCGCTAGCCCAAAAAAAAGGTTTTTCTATTCTGTTATCGTTCCATTTCTGCAGTTGTTCGATTATTTGCAGGTTTTCTATAAATTGTTTATTACTTATCCCTAAAAGATTCCTGCTCCTAAAAATCCCCCTCCATTTCTACTCCAAATTGCAAACCCCAAAGTTGACAACACTGAAGTTGACAAAATACGGCGGCGGGTGGCGGCGGCCAAAAATGCGGAATAGTGTTGCCATATACCAGCATTTTATGAGATAAAGACGTTGGCCGTTTCTTGTTAGTGTGAATGTGTGCGATTCTGGATTTGTATTTACTTGTTTGTACGCTATTAGCACAGTATTAGTTGCGTGACTAGGGAAGAGTTGACGTTGACGCTTTGTAGCATGGTTTATGTCTGTGGTTTTATAGCAAAATGATGACCTTCAATAATTAGCGATTTTTTATATAAAAATCTAAGTAATTAACGATAAAATCTTTGTTAAAGAGTTACTTGTAAAATGATAATTCCGGGACTTCTAAGCTCCCTTTCGTTGATCTTGATGAATCAACAGTTCACAGTCACACACGACACGACATAATCCCCACGATACAGGCATGCCTAGTGTGGGGACCACAGTGAATTCGCGTAGGTATTAGTTCATATACTGATCTCTTAGAATGTGTAATGCTTATGTTAATTGCTATAAATTGATCTCTAAGAATGTGTAATGTTTATGTTAATTGTTTATATTGAAATAAAACTTTATTCATTTTTCATTTTTTCATACCGCTACAAATGGTTAATAAATGCATTTTTATACTTAATTACGGCTATCTGTCAAAGTATTTGAAAAGGGATTCGAACCCATGGCCGTCGGTATCTGTGGCACACTTTGTTTTTTAGATAAATATAGTTTATTATTATAAGTAAATAATTTTGCATGCATAACTGTGCTTTTCACTATTTTTATAAAATTACGATACGATCTTCCGAAATCGAATGAGATCGATTCAATGCAATACGATAAGATCGTGAATCGATTCACGAGGTTACAATCCATTACGATCCAAAAAATCGATTCAAAGCAAAAATTTGGGCATCCCTAGTCAAAATGGCAACATTCAATCCACCACGCGTGCGCACAACATAGATTATCAAACGTCACGTCATATAACAAAACTGTCAAACTCAACTGTCATGGCCGCCCTAAAACACAGTATCTCCATGGCAACGTAAAAAAACAACATTAAATTTCAAACCTGATCAAAACAATCTGCTGAAATCCTGGATCTGTTCTGTTTTCTAAGATCGAATTTACTGAGTACGTTAAATAGATTTCATTGGCAGGCATTTTTGAATAAAACTTGTCCCTCCTTTGTCAAATTATACCTATGTATTCACCTATTCAAATTCCTGTGCCTCAGCCATGACATTGTATATTGATACTAAACTTAGTTTTTCTGATGGTAATGTTGTATCCACGGTTGGTACGTGGCACCCTTCTCTACCTCTTCTGGCTGTAGGTTCATATAATCAGGAAAAAGGAGGATTCGTAACTATATTTCAGGAAAACGTAAGTTATTATCTCTTAAAAACGTTTCTGTAATTTTCTCTCTTGTCATATAGATTATTTCACATAATTATTAGTTTATTTTAGGGCTTTCCATTAGAAGGATGCGACTGGCCTATCTTGTTGTCCAATCAAGTAACTGCTCTGGCATGGCACCCTATAAGACGACTACTAGTTGTGGGGTGGGATGGCGGGGAGCTTTATATTTGGTTGGAATACTCTTGGGCTCGCTTAGAGGCACCTCATAATGCCGCTTTGACAACAGTAGCCTTTAGCTTGGGAGGAGGCAGGCTCTTAGCTTCAGATGCTGCAGGTTCACTGTCCGGTTGGCAATCCAGTGCAGGTGCTCCACTCACATCATTTCACCACCAACTTGGTGATGTTATCACCCACATTACCTTCTGCACCCCTCAACCAAGTTCTGAAACTTCAATAAGAGGATTAGCCCGTGCAGCAGTTGCTGGAGATGAGAACGCCTTGGATGCCCTAGCTGCTTGGCGGCCAAGGACAACAGCACGCATGAGAGAAGGTGCTCAACCAGACAACCATTCCTGCTATGCAGCTCAAGATAATGGAGTAATACTATACATAGATCTTAATGGAGCATGTTCTGAGGTGCTGAATGCTCCTGGAAACATTATATTCATGGGGATAATAAGCAATATCTATCTTCTAGTTGCTTGGGAGTCTGGTGGAGCTCTAAGTTTAACTAGATTTATTATGTCTGGTGATGGTTCTTTGATGACAGACACTCATGTGAGAATGGCTGCAAGAAATGGCCAGTGTATAGTCCTTGCAGGCAACTTTTATGTGGCTGTCATTACAGGAGATAATTTGATCAGAGTTTGGGACAGTGATACTGGTGATAATGATGTGTTACCAAATGAAAAAGAGGAGATAGTTGCAGGAGATATATTCACAAGCATTAGTTACAGTAATTTGAGTGATACTCTTTGCTGTGGAACTTCACAAGGTAATCTGTATCTTTGGAGAAGAGACCACCGGAATAATTGGAAACTTATAAGCAGTACTTCTGTCAAAGGCACTGTTAAAGAAGTCAGCTGGGGATCTGAGGGTCTAATGAATCCTCTGCTACATGTCAACTGCATAACAAGTGCTTTTGTTCTCCGTGAACAACCAGTGTGTTGGGGATATTCACCTAATATACATATGGTACAAAAATCTGCAAATGAAATTGCTCTTACAAACAAAAGTAATATAACATCAATGATTAATACATCAATTACCATCAGAGCTTTTGCATTTAAAGACCAGTATATTGCTTTAGGTGATGGTAAAGAAGTTCAGGTATGAATAATTTTTTAGAATGCATAGGTAGCAACAACACTATTACCTCCATTATAATTTGAATTTAATTTCCAGATTTGGATGTGCAGCAAAGACAATGATGTGAAATTTTCACTGATAAGAAGTTTCTCATGGAAAACAGATGTATTAATAATTTATAATGATGTTTTAGTTGGTGTGGTAAATCCTCACATAGAGTGCTACTCTATATCTGGTACTAGTCTAGGAATATTGCCAAGTACTGAAGGCGAAGGTGAGCCTATCGGCGTCACAAATACGAGCAAGTTTATTGTCATCGCAACAATGGATGGTACACTCAAATTAGCTGAAATTACAAAAAAAGGTTTAAGAATGCCATATCCTCCAAAGAACTGTTATCAAATGATTGAAGACTTTGGAGAAGTCATGAGAGCATCAGTTAATTGCACTGGGCGTTATATATCGCTCAGTATTGCTAATGCTGGCTTAGCACCCGATCCCAGACTATATCTATGGGATGTAGCAAATGACGTCATCACCAATACGCTCATCTCTGAAAATGCTACCCCTCCGTATCAAAGTGTTCCCATAGCTATCATATGGGACTGTAATGACCCAAGGATTGTTGCCGTGCATATGAGATCGGCAGATCTAGATCGCGTACATCTATTTCTCTGCCACGAGGGTAGTCTATACGAATATAAAAATTGGTGTTCAGGTTCTGAAGATTATTATATGACCGACTTTATGTTATGTTCTTTACATACGCCATATATTGTTATTTTATCACAGCAGAACATCAGAAAGATATTGATACATGAATTCGAAGACATTACTGAACATGACGCTGCCAATGTTCGACAAGTATTGGACTTTCTTTACTACATGACAACCGGCTACCTAGAAAAGGCAGTAGTCGTGGGAACTACTTTGTCGGGTGGCAAAAACTCTGTTATTTGGGACAGCTTAGCGAAGGTTTGCGTCGCCCGAAAACGACCCGATGTCGGCGCTGTGTGTTTAGGCAAAATGGGAAACATTAAAGGTGCTTTGATGATGCGAAAAGTAATGAGCGACAATAATATGGACGACATTTGTAAGGTTGCTGTATTAGCTGTCAATCTCGGCATGATCGAAGAAGCTGAAAACTTATTCCGAGAGGCACAAAGACCAGATTTGATCACACGATTGATATCAGCAAAGGAAGGTGGTCTCAACGAAATCACTAATGGAAGTCACGAAGGGGAAAATATTCTGCTAATAAAGAGTGCACAGCATAAGCTTGCTAAAGTGCTATGGTCAAATGGAGAAACAGGTTCTGCTTTGAAATTATTTGAAAGTGCTGGTACATTGGTTCCACATGTGCCTAGAATGCTTGTGGCACAGGGTCAGTCGCCTATATTAGCGCAGTATGTGGCTAATTCGAATGATATCAGTCTAATTACATGGTGGGGACACTACTTAGAAAGTATAGGTGATCTTGATGGTGCACTAGAGGCGTACGCTCGGGCTAACGATTTTGGCGAACAAACAAGGCTCTTGTGTCATATGGACAGGATAGATGAAGCCGAAAAACTTTGTCAAAAGAATCGATCGTCGCTATATCAAATGGCGCGTTATTTTGAAATGCAGCCAGATAAGACAGAAAGTGCAGTAAAGGTAAATCTATCACTTAAGTCCTACTTCTTATCTAAAACAAAGTAATATCACTGTACAAATAAAAGTAAAGGCTTGAGTTGCAAGCCTACCCTACCCATGTTATATGTATATTCCAAAAAAAAAAAAACTAGAAAAAGTACCTGAATAGTTTTATTAATGTTTATATACTATTGACAGATGTATATAAAGTGCGGTGCGGTGTCATCAGCTATTCGAGTGGCGGCGGAGGCAAGTGCGTGGCAGCTGGTGTGGCGCGCCGGCGCTGCCTCGGCCACACACGCGTTACATGCAGCTTCTATACTTGAGAACGCTGGACAGACCGAGCAAGCCATTGCACTATACCAAAAAGCAGGTATACTCAGGAAGTCGAACAGTAAATGCTTTCATCTCTGCTATCGCAGCTCTGATTAAAAATCACTTATAAAATTAATCAAAATCATTGCGGAATAATCAAATCCGTAGTTCACACTTCGGGCAGGTAGAACGACGCGACACTGTGATTCAATTTTTCGCTACCGTACCTACGATTTTATATCCAAACGCACATCGAACAACCAAAAGCGTACCGACCGCACCGCATTGCACCATAAGAGATAAAAAAAAAATCGATATTACCATAAAACCTTGCCATCTCTTCTCCCTGCAGGTAAAATCCACATGGCGTTAAAGCTGGCAGTTAGCAGCGGCGACACGAACGCAATGATTGCGGCGGTGGAGGCACTCGGCAACAAGGTGGATCCAGAACTAGCCAATACGTTGGCAGCCCATCTGAGGCAAGCAAACCAGCACTCACATGCTGCTGCGCTGTTAGCCACTGCCGGGAAGGTGAACATGTTATTTTGTATGTACTTAGTATGGACACCCAGGCACAAAACATTTCTCGGGAGAAACTACGGCCCTAGGGGTGTCGGCCGCAGAGGGTGACGGGGCCCGCCTACTACCAACATCTGGACAATACCTGCCGGGGGTGCGGATAAGTGCAGGAGCTTCCCCCCCGCTCCCCGCCCCGGTCAAAAGTAGACGACGTTACCCCCTTGTCCTCACCAGGGCGGGGGACATCCATGAGGATTTCCAACCCGAAAACAAAAAACCGGCCAAGTGCGAGTCGTACTCGCGCACCGAGGGTTCCCTATCATTTGTGGACGAATAAAGTGAAAACATCCGGACCGCATAACTAAGTTTGTTTGTGAAGGAATTTTGATGATTTTGAAAAAACGGTACTAGTTAGGAACATCGTTTTATTTTTGGTGCCATATTTGGGTCAATTCCTATCAACTCTAATTATTTCAGATTTTTCGCCCCGCAAACTTCGGAGATAAGGGGGGGGGAATGGTATTTTTTTGGACATTTTTCATCATATGTCAAAAACTGTGAGAGATAAAATAAAATAAAAATATATTCTGAAATGTGCAGATCAAGCCCTTTCATATGATATGTCACTTGACCTAGTAACCCCACTTTGAAATTTCGGACCCCCACTCCGGCCCCTTTTGCAATGAAAATAAAAATAATTTTGGACTTTTTTCATTTGCAATAAAGTTGAACAAGCATTCTTTATAACTGTTCCAAATTTCAAGTCGATAGCATAAGTAGTTGCTGAAATAAGCAGGTGTGACAGACAGACAGACAGACAGACGAAGTCGCACCATAAGGGTTCCTTTTTTACCATTTTGGTACGGAACCCTAAAAAGGGCATGTCCCATTTAAATTTATCCATTTGATTTCATTAATTTATTTATTTAAACAAATGTGTTTTACTTTTAGCAAAGTTTTGAAACTTTTGTAACTGTAATAATTGTTCCAGTATGAAGAAGCTTTAGATATAGTAGAGCAGATACCGACACCGTTGACGGAAGAGCTGAGCGAGAGGCTAGCGGCACCTGCCGGCACTACCGGCAGGGATGCGCTTCTTAGGCGGCTGGCAGACGTGCTGGGGGCCCGCGGGCTGTACCACCAGGCTGCCAAGCGACTGGCGCATGCGGGAGACAAGGTAATCTCTAGAATATTAAGGGTGCGTTTACAAAATAGACCACACTACTATATTGATACGGCTCAAACGCACAAATACGCAATTATAGTTGCGGGAATAATAAGTAAGTAAACTAATTTGCGAGCTGCTGCTTACAAGCGACACCTGGTCCACTCACAACACTCACAATGTGGACTGACATTTCATTAGAATGTTTTGTACAATAAATCAAGACAAGTGAAATAAACCTTAACGCCACCCATTTAGGTTCATGTCTATTAGCAAAATACGTGAAAAAGTAGATGGGACTTTATTTTTTTTTCTTTATTTTATTTTCGTAATTATTTTTTGTATCGTTTTGAGATGATTATATCTGCTTACCTAGGCAATTTTTAAAGTAACAAGATTATGTCAATACATCAAGAAAAATGATCCTAAACTCAAGCTCATATCGTCAATTTTGTGTGAAGAGGCAATGGGAAATCGTTTTTACAATATCAAAAACCAACATATTTTTTTTTTCTGTATGAATTGGAAATAAAGGAGTAATCTATCCGTGGCAATGTTAGTTACGTTTGATTTAGTTTCATTCGGTTGGAAATTCCACCGAAAAACAGCCTATTATTGCCAGATTTGTAAACGCGTCCTTAAGTGTTAAAAAATGACGGATGCATTACAGAACATTTTGTATGAAGCTGTTCACATTTATCCTACACTGTAAACAATTTTTGCCGAAATTTCGTTTGCCAATAAATATTAGGAATTATATAAATAAAAAAATCACGACACAAGTAAGGGCCAAATTGCCTACAGACCTACTGAGGTGAGCCTTAGGGCGGACGCCTTTATTCATAAGGACCTTTCATACATTGAAGGAACGATTTTTTTCTAGGCAGGTGCAATGCGATGGCTGATGCGTTCGGGCGACGCGGATCGCATAGCAACATTCGCGGCAGCCACCCGCGACCGCAACGCTCAGCTGATGGCGGCCGACTACTTGCGTCGCCGCGCGGACTGGCGGACTCGGCCCGATCTCACGAGGCATATCCTACACTTCTACACCAGGGCAAAGGCATATGGAAAACTAGCCGCTTTCTACGCTGAATGCGCTAAAGTCGAAGTTGATGAGTATGAAGTACGTTTTTTAAGTTTTACTTTATATACCTAACACCAATTTTAAACTCCTGGAACAAATTTATTTCACACAGCCCTTAGATAAGGCATTGGTTCTTCCTTCAAGATCCGAATTGGAAACCTTGTATTATACCTCATTTAAATATTCTGCCTATTTTGACGTTGGTTTTTCAGAATTACGACAAAGCATTGGAGGCGCTTAAAGAAGCTATCAGGAGTTTGGCAAAATCTTCTGACACTGACACAGGTAGTAACTTGCTACAGTTTGTTTTAAAGTCTTAAGAGCCTATACTACCTCAGCTCAAATTCTAATTTCGCCCCCACTTCACCGCGCCGCCTAACTCTTTATCTCGCTCGCACCTCGCACACTGCTGCTCGCGCGGTCCCGCGGCGCGGGCACACAGGTGTGCATTACCTCAGCAGGAAAGTAGCTCCTACGAAGATATGAGTGGGACGAATAATAAGTGCCTAATCTGCTGTAAATGTGCGCCAAATAAATAATTTGTGCGTCTTGTAGTTTTGGAGAAAAACAGAAAAAACGCTTCCTGCTGGGGTAACGTTGTTCCAGCAGGAAAATTCTAAACGAATGATCGGAGAGTGAAATATTGTGCATGGGCAGATAGTTTATATTTGTGCATAAATGTGCGCCAAAAATATAATTTGTGCGTCTTCAGGTTTTCGAGATATTCCATTTCCTGCTGGGGTAACGTTTTGCAGAATCGTGTTTCTCTAAAACCATTGTATGTGCGCTTGTAGAATAAATAAACACACACGAGTAGCTCTTAATTTGTGCGTATTTGTGACAGAATTAGATTTCAGAAAATATTTATAATTTTCAAGTAATCGCGTTTTTTCGAAAACCCGAAAAAAATTTGCAGCGCCTAAATGAGAAAACGTAGAAGGTCGCTGAAAACTGTATTCGGTCCTTCTTGACGCTTATAATAACCATAAAAGGTTTCAATAGTGTACATGCATGCGTTATTGAATAATATTGCTGAAAATCAAAACGACGGTGTCATAACTTTGACGAAAAAATACAAGAAACCGGCTCAACCTAAGACGTGTTGTAAGTATGAACCAAAAATTAGTCCGTCTGTCATGACCATGAGTGGAGCCGTCTGCTCATAGATGTAAGACAATCTTACCCACAATGTGTAAATCTTCAATGTTTATTGATTTTCCGAATAAAAATCTAGGTAATTAACGATAAAATCGGTGTCAAAGACGTGTAAAATGTTAATTCCGGGACTTCTAAGCCCTCTTTCGTTGATCTTGATGAACAGTTCACAGCCACATATGACATGTTTTAATTTTAAGCACTTACCATACCGCTACAATTATTTAATAATTTGCATTTTACAACCATAACCATAACCATAACATAGTCTAACCGGAATCCTGCGAAATTAACAAAACTAGTAGTTATGTACAGTAAAGTGTTGTAGTTATTGTTATAAAAGTATCCATTTGACCTCTGCCCAAGTGCTCACGCTCAGGTCTAGAAGCTCTCAGCCAGCACGGCATACTATTATTACCTACCTACATATAATATATAATTATTCTAAATGTCCACCTACAAAAAAAATATATTTAAAATAATATGATTATTCTATTTATTTCAATCTATAATGCATTGCAAATAGGAGTACAAATTCTACTCTTCGTTACACGCAATTTTTTTTCGTATTATTAACAAGTTTATTTTTTCCATCTTTTCTACTTCAGTGTACTCGGGCACAACACGTTGCCACCGGTTCGTGAGTAAAGTTAAGAAGGTCATCGATATGTATGAATCCGTCGCTTTTTTGTAGTCATTCGAATTTGGTCGGATAACCAGCCGTTGTTTACGTATTTAATTTTTTGTTAATATCTACATAATGCGAAACATTCCAAGCTGAATATTTTTACTATATATTTTTGATTAAACGCACTAATTTTTGGTTCACACTTACACGTCTTAGGTTGAGCCGGTTTCTTGTATTTTTTCGTCAAGTTATGACACCGTCGTTTTGATTTTCAGCAATATTATTCAATAACGCATGCATGTACACTATTGAAACTTTTTATGGTTATTATAAGCGTTAAGAAGGACCGAATACAGTTTTCAGCGACCTTCTACGTTTTCTCATTTAGGCGCTGCAAAATTTTTTCGGGTTTTCGAAAAAACGCGATTACTTGAAAATTATAAATATTTTCTGAAATCTAATTCTGTCACAAATACGCACAAATTAAGAGCTACTCGTGTGTGTTTATTCTACAAGCGCACATACAATGGTTTTAGAGAAACACGATTCTGCAAAACGTTACCCCAGCAGGAAATGGAATATCTCGAAAACCTGAAGACGCACAAATTATATTTTTGGCGCACATTTATGCACAAATATAAACTATCTGCCCATGCACAATATTTCACTCTCCGATCATTCGTTTAGAATTTTCCTGCTGGAACAACGTTACCCCAGCAGGAAGCGTTTTTTCTGTTTTTCTCCAAAACTACAAGGCGCACAAATTATTTATTTGGCGCAAATTTACAGCAGATTAGGCACAAATTATTCGTCCCACTCATATCTCCCTAGGAGCTACTTTCCTGCTAGGGTAACGCACACGGCACACAGTACACCCAGAGTAGGTACTTCATTTCGATCATATATGTTTGCCTGTTTCTTTACGCCAACCCCGTCGCTTCTTATTTTTGTTTCGGTTATTTCCCATTATGCAAACACTAAAAACTCACGTACCTAATTCAATATTTTTATTTTATTGTCGTTCTGTTGCGTAATGTGTCCTGAGCGCAAAATGACACAGCCCTCCCGTACGAAAGCCGGAGCAGGAATGAGCGCGGGTTGCGCGCGGCGGGGAACAAACTTTAATACGGCCGATATTATAGTTTATTTACTTTAAAATAGAAATGCACGAAAATAAATAACATAAGACCTGCTTTATAGTTAGTTTAGTTAGTATAAAAAGTTTCATGATCTAATTTGAAGTATTTTATGATTGCCAGCTGTTTATTGTTCGGTTTAGAGGTAACTTTGGAATTTATTTCTATCGAGAAAATTTTATGGAATCGTGTTTTCGCCAAACATAGGACTTAACATTAATCCTCAACTTTACCATATATTTATTTCAAAATTAATGCTTCAGTATTTTCGGCGTAACAGAGTATTTTGCTAAGCCACTTGAGGTAGTATAGGCCCTTAAAGGGATTTTAATTTTTTAAGCCAATGATATAATATATTTTAAATGTATCTCAGGTGCTCAAACAACAGCGCTTCAAGAGCAAAGTGCAATCGTCAAACGCTTCATGGATGTTAAGAAGATGTTAGATACTGGAGAAATTAACCCAGGTAACGCATCCCTTTCGCTTTTATTTTGTATTTAAATTATGTGTTATGTTTAAAACACTATTATTAAATACACAGGTGTTGTTGCTGGGCAACAGCTGCTTCGTGCCGTGACCGGTCGCCCTGGATTGATTACAGAAGAGAAAGTACTACGATTACTTTTACAATACGCTCCTAATCACGCTGACGCACCTCGTAAGATTCAAACGTTAAATAACGGCTGATTTATGCTAGACCGGCTCTGAACTGAGGCACGGATGCGTAAACTGACATACGCGCCCACGCCACACCGCACGATGTTGTATATGTATATATACTAACACGAGCTGCCCCGCGATTTTACCCCCATTGCTCGGCTTCTAAGAGTCGTACCGTGATGTTAAATAGCCTATCCTATTCCTCATGAACTTTGTTATCATATACAAAAAGAATTTTTCGAATCCGACTGGTAGTTCCAGAGATTAGCGCGTTCAAACAAACTAACAAACAAACTCTTCATTATAATATTAGTAAGTATAGATTTTAAATTCCCTCACGCGTGTCACACATGACGTCGTGAGTCCTGCCACGGCTAGGACTCGGCTCGGCCTAGCATAAGTCATCCTTAAATTACTTAACACTAAAAGGCTTCTAATAGTAATAGGTATTTAAATGTTTTTCCAGGATTTGAAAACCAACTTAAATCACTTCAGCACCAACCAGAAGAACAAAGCTTGAGTCCTGACTCGACAGATCATAGTATTGAAGAAATTGTATAAGTTATTTATTTAATAGTACCTACATAATATATTTATTTAGGTAGGTAATAATAGTCCGTCCATTTCATTTTCATTACATTAATCCGTCCGTTTATAAGCCGTGTAAGAAATAAAATTATTTAATAAAATAACTTCGTTTGTTTCTTTTTAGTAGCGTAGGATGCATTTTGTGACGGTAGCCATATGTATTTTATGACATTTTCTTTTTAACAGACACCTTCCTCCTCGGCGTGCGCGCAACTACATTATGTTTCAAGTCATTGAGATGAATGGGGATAAATGGTTTTTAAGAACGCATACGAAACAAACTTATGCGCTCATGCAATTCATTGTATGTATTATATTAAAAAAATACTGCTGCCTATGCCTACCTTCAACATTATACATATTAGTCCATGACTCCATGCCTTCAGCCTTGGTTTAATAAAACCGCGTGATGATACTTTTCACAGTTCGTCTTATTACCTAAAAACATTTAAGCACTTTGTTTTTATCCATGAATAATTATTAGGTATACATATTTGATCAATTATTATAAAAATAACCAATTCTAGAGATATACCTACTTAGTTGGTTAATTTGTGATGTGGTGTTGTTATTTTTTTAGATAAAATGTTTCCTCAGGTTTCGTGAATAGGAACGTTGTCAAAACAGCTGATGGCCAAAATATTAATTGACAGCTGACAGATAACCTTAATTTAACCAAGTGTTTAGTCTGGCTGACTGACTTTGTGAGTCTTTGTTTAATTTATTAGTTAATATTATGTTATCTGTAAATAAATGAATGCAAAAAATATAATTGACAATGGTTAGGCTCATAAGCAATGTAAGAAGCCTATTTTCAATTAACTTTCGTGGATTTCCAAGGTATGACTCCAAACTAGTAACGTAATATTTTCTTTGTATTTTGATCAACAAAACATCATCTTTCATACATTTTCAGAATTATATCACGGCGTTTGAATAGTTCGGACGTGCTAGACAAAAATATTGATGTGAAAAAGATCCGTAACTTCAGTATTGTGGCTCATGTAGACCATGGTAAAAGTACTTTAGCCGACAGACTACTGGAAATAACTGGAACGATCAAACCGGGCGCTGAACATGCACAAGTTTTGGACCAACTACAAGTACTACTAAATACTAGTTTATAAGAAATTTTAATAAAAAAATTAAAAAAAGCTGTTTGCAGCATTCTAAAGAAATGTGTGCAAATCACCTAGTGAGAGTTTAGGGAGAAGAGGAAGAATGTATATAAAAACTCAATAAAAATAATTTTACCTACTCATAATAAAAAAGGGAGTGCCTCCGCAGCCGGCGGCGGCTCCCAAAAATAACGCCGTTGGGAACCGGAGTAGCCTTGGAGTAGCAGTGATACCAGACGCAAAAATTTGCAAACTAGCAGCAGCAGATTAATGTTGCCCTTATAGGATCACTTTGTTGTCCGCCGTTAGTCACCGGACCATAAGTGGAGCCATCTGTTCATAGATGGCGCCATTGGAAGTATGCAGTAGCGCCATCTATGATCATATGTCGGAACCCTTAGGGCGCGAGGCATACTCGCACTTGTCCGGTTTTTTCATACTTGGCAGCAATTTAACCACCAATACACGTAAAACTTTGTTGCAGGTTGAAAGAGAAAGAGGCATCACAGTGAAAGCTGTAACTGCATCCTTAAATTACACATACAACAATGAAACCTACCTCCTTAATCTAATAGATACTCCAGGTCATGTTGATTTCTCTAATGAGGTAATAATAAAATTAATGTTCATCTAAGATTAAGATATTTAAATAATATCTTAATTATGTAGTATTCTATTTTATAGATTTAATCTTATTTATTATTTATTTTGCAGGTTGTTCGAAGTATAACAGCATGCCAAGGAGTAATAATGTTAGTAGATGCAAATGAAGGTGTTCAAGCACAGACAGTAGCCGTATATTCACTGGCCAAAAGAAACAACCTACACATAGTCCCAACACTAAACAAGGTTGACCTGCCTCGAGCTGACCCAGACAAAGTAAAATCACAGTTGAACTCATTGTTTAAAATAGAACCAGAAAGTGTAATGAGTATATCTGCCAAAAAAGGTTGGGGAGTCAAAGAGTTGTTAGAAGCAGTTATAACCAGAATACCTCCACCTCCTGTAGATACTCAGGGGCATTTTAGAGCACATATAATTGACACCTGGCATGATAAATACAGGGGAGTGTTATGTTTGGCATACATACATTCTGGTAAAGTGCATGTGGGTCAGGCCGTGAAATGGAAATCTGACTCTAAACCTCATATAGTGAAGTTTCTTGCTATGTTGAGACCAAGTGAGGAGCCCATTGAAGAAGCTATGGCTGGCCAAGTTGTAATGGTAGGTAAGTGGCACACAATTCAACATTTTACCATCTTTGTCTTCCTTGCTATCCAAGCATTGGCTCCTAGCATTCTCTTCTCTCACTGAGCCTTATGACTGTCCTGTTGAGCAAATTTTTATTTCTAGTTTATTAACACTCATTAGTTAGTGTTAAACTGCAGAAAACTGCTTAAGAGCCATTTCACAAAATTTAAACGCTTGAGTTTAGGTAAAAAGACGAAAGCATTGTGTATGTGTATGTGACCACATCATAATAAAAAAATATAATAGATAAAATGTTTTTATTGTGCCAAAAAATTTACAATAGTAAATTGAAGCCCTAGACTGTGCCCTAGACCCCACACTAGGGTTCCCTGTGTTGTGGGGAATAAAATAATGCGTTTTTACGAAAGTCGGGACGCGGGAAAAAATGACGCAGGTCCTACTCTGTCGGGCTCTTGGGCCTCGCTAGAGTAATATTGTTCTGTGTCTCGGGCCGTACTAAACAAGCCACGCATATGCATGGTAATTTATTGTAGATTAGAGTGTGATGATAATAATTAGAGAGCGCCTCCGCAGCCGGCGGCGGCTCCCAAAAATAACGCCGTTGTGGGAACCGGACTAGCCTTGGAGTAGCAGTGATACCAGACGAAAATAATTGCAAACTACCGTAGCAGCAGATTAATGTTGCCGTGTTTTAAGTTGAATTATCTACCTTAGACTGACTTAAATTACAGTGTCAATGTAAAACAAAATACAACTTTTTTGGACTTACAAGGGGGAGGGAGTTGGTCGACGGAGCCCCGCTATGCGGGGCTCCTATTTCTGTCTGCAAGGTTAAAAGTAACCTAACACGAAAGGGTTGACGGTGACTTCGTTCGCTCGCTTTGCTCGCTCACTGAAGCCCCCGTCAACCCCTTCGAACCTAAATTGTCCGTGTCGGGGTGTCCAAGTTCCCGAGCTCGCTTCGCTCGCTCTTGGACCCTAGTTCGGTATGTTACTCAAATGAAACATGAAATGTTTTTTTTATTTATGCCAAATTGCCAATCCCATTTCCCGCTTTTTTTCCAATGTCAGCGCCGGCTGCCAATTTAGCAACCGGCGGCGGCTGCAAATTCAGGTCACGGCGGCGGTCGCGGAGTCACTTGCTACCGCCACTATTATTATGCCGCCGCTATTATTATGTCTAAATAAATGAAGAGATTTTTAATAAAACTAAAGAAATGGATTCGTTGAAGAACGTAGTTTATTTCAACATGTTTTTAGGGTTCCGTACCAAAATGGTAAAAAAGGAACCCTTATGGTGCGACTTCGTCTGTCTGTCTGTCTGACCTGCTTATTTCAGCAACTACTAATGCTATCGACTTGAAATTTGGAACAGTTATAAAAAATGCTTGTCCAACTTTATTGCAAAATATTTTTATTTTCATTGCAAAAGGGGCCGGAGTGGTGGTCCAAAATGTCAAAGTGGGGTTACTAGGTCAAGTGACATATCATATGAAAGGGCTTGATCTGCACATTTCAAAATATATTTTTATTTAATTTTATGTCTCACAGTTTTCGACATATGATGAAAAATGTCTGAAAAAATACCATTCCCTTATCTCCGAAGTTTGCGGAGTGAAAAATCTGAAATAATTAGAGTTGATAGGAATTGACCCAAATATGGCACCAAAAATAAAACGATGTTCCTAACTAGTACAGGTTTTTCAAAATCATCAAAATTGTTTCACAAACAAACTTAGTTTTGCGGTCCGGTTTTTATCACTTTATACGTCCAAAACTGATACAGAACCCTCGGTGCGCGAGTACGACTCGCACTTGGCCGGTTTTTTTTTATTGTAATTGTGCTTAATTCAAACCTAAAAATCGCGATAAACATCGACATAAAACGTAAAAATTGCCGTTAGTATTTATTTTTTTACTAATTATTGTTATTAATAATCAATAATTCTGGTTCATTATGTGTCGATAAAAGTATAATTATGTTTGATGCTTCATATATTTTTTAAAGTCATATTTATTCATATTAATGATAGATTTAGGAGTCTGAAAATGACGCTGCACTGATTTTTCAGTAAACTGGTTTTGGGAGATTGATCATCACAATGCAAACAAGTTAGTTTTTGTAAATATGATTCATTATGTGTCAATACGAAAGATTGATCAATTTTTTACATGTATTCAAAAATGACAGAGTATTGCCTAAGATGGTAAATTAGGCTACTAAAATCTTAGATATTCGCGCGAAAACGTGAAATGGCTCTTAAAGTCCATTATTTGCCTTTTATTCATAGAGCAATTAGATATTTAAATACTTCATGGTAATAGGACTTTTCTTCTAGGTTGCGGTCCAAAAGGCGGCGGCAGTGTCGGCGACCAGTTACTAGCAAAAGAGGTAGCGGACAGCGAAACAGAGTCGACTATCCCGCCAGTCAAACACATGGTGTATTCAGGCATCTTCCCCGCAGACCAGTCACAGCATCCTCAACTGAGCGACGCTATTAAAAAGCTGGCTTTAAATGACTCTGCAGTTACTGTTTCTCCTGATTCTAGGTAATTAACATACATAAAACTATAGTAAATTGATGTTGTTTGTAATAATCGATAATCGTGTTATGCTTGACAAGTACAGTAATAAACTATTTATCTTTCAGCCCAGCCTTGGGCCAAGGATGGCGCATCGGTTTCTTAGGTCTTTTACACCTTGAAGTGTTCACACAACGTCTACTACAAGAGTATAAAGCTGAGGCCATACTAACTGCTCCTTCTGTGCCTTATAAAATTAAGTAAGTATGCTGTGGATTTAATTAAATTGACTGACACGGTTGTCAGAACATCTGAGAGCCTGAGATCCTGTCAGAGCCTTCACAGGGAAGGTCAACTTTTTTTTAATTTATGGGGAGAATGTTCAGCAGTTAAGTCTGTTAGTACTTATAATAATTAGTCTTAAAAATAATTATCATTATTCATCTTTTAATGCGATGATGAAAATAAATTTATCAATTATTTTTTAGGGTAAGAGGAGCAAAGGCTGTAAAGCAATATAAAGGTACAGAAGTTATTGTCACGAATCCTTTACTGTTGCCTGATGCCAATAACATTGACGAATACTATGAGCCGTTTGTAATAGGTGAGATAATATTATTATATAAAAAACCAGCCAAGTCGGACTCGCGCACGAAGGGTTCCGTACCATTATCTATAAAAACGGCAAAAAAATTATGACTGTTGTATGGAACTCCCCCTTAAATATTTTGTTTTATTTTAATTTAATTATTTATTTTTAAAGTGAATATATAATTAAATATTCTGTAAGTATTTCAAGCGTCTAACCTGGTGCCGTTATCAATATCGATCATAAACCAGCAAAACAATCACGTTTGTTGTACGGGAGCCCCCCTTAAATATTTATTTTATTCATGAGTAGGTAGTTCATTTATTTTATTCTTTTATTCATGGTTCATGAGATACAGCCTGGAGACACACAGACAGACAGACAGACAGACAGACGGACGGACAGCGAAGTCTCAGTAATAGGGTTCCGATTTACCCTTTGGGTACGAAACCCTAAAAACAACAGTATTTTTTTTTTCCTTATTTCCAGTGTTAGTTGAGCGGCTTGCTCAACTAAAACTGGAAACTAAACTAAAACTTTGTAGTGAAATTACCCATTACATGTCTCCGAGGCACGCGACCCATAGGTACTCATATTCTGGAAAAACACCAGAGCATAGCAGTTCAAAAATAAGAAACATTTATTTCAGGAACAATCATAACTCCTGTCGAGTATATCGGAGCAGTAACGTCCCTTTGCATAGACCGTCGAGGTACTCCTCTCCCCTCTAACGCGGTTGACGACAAAATGACTATGATGCAGTACATACTACCTCTCTCTGAAGTGGTTATAGACTTCCATGACACACTCAAGAGCATTACTTCAGGATTCGCCAGTTTTGATTATCAGGATTACGGGTTTCATCCCAGCGCGTTAGTAAGGGTATGTCTGTTTTTATTTCATTTCCGATTACATTCGGAAGTTCAAAGGTTCAAACCTCTATTATTATAATGCTCCTCATTATAATATTAGAGGTTTGAACCTTTGAACTTCTGGCTAAAAATCCATACACTGAAAACCCAGACTACACAACAATGAAATGTTTACCAACAGGTTAGCTTTAATAGACATTTGATGGTACCAAAGTGCAAACCTTGAAATCCGTGGGGTATGGAAGTTACAGCTTGACCTCTTGGTAGTTCTAACCACCCTACACTACGAAGGTCATTTTAAACTAGTCATTTTATTGTAGTCCACGCGGATGGAGTCGCGGGCAAAAGTTTAGTCTGTATCTTACCACAAAAAAGATAGACACGCGTTAAACGCGAATGCTACCAAAAATAATACACACTTGTTTTAGACAAGCTAGTGCTAAAACAAGTGCCTATTATTTTTGGTAGCATTCGTATTGAACATGTGTTTATCTTTTTTGTGGTACGGCCCATAATGTTGTTAAGAGACCAGTCTGACACATCACATTATACACGCTCTCATATATCATACTATTATTAGTAAGGATTTGTAGACATGATTTTTATATGAAAAAAAACAAAATCTCACAGGTTTTCGAATAAATGAAAATATTTTTTTAATGTACAAAATATGCCTACTCAGACCGCACATAAAGCTGTCTTCAGACTACGCTATACTATATAGTATTATAGCATATAGCCCATAGCACGACAATGGTGCCGATTCTGTTGTTTACGAACTAAACTAATTTAGTCTTATTATGTCTCTTTCTAATAAAGAACATGAGAGAGGGATAGCAGATATTTAATCCTGTCAAATTAGTCCACTTGAATAGTTTTATTGTCAACTAGCTTTTGCCCGCGACTTCGTCCGCGTTTCCGTCGTTTTTCGTAAAAAAGTAGCGTATGTCCTTCCTCACGGTTCAATGGTTTTGATGTAACAGACAGATTAACTTTCATATTTTAGTAGGGAAATATAATACGTCCATCCACAATACTGTTAAAAATATCGCAATAAGGAACCGCAGAATATTATTATTAATAGCTGTGCCCGCGACTCCATCAGCGTGAAACTCCTTGTGTGTAATACAATCAGAAAGCTCCGAACTGCTAAGCTATCGGGAGTTACACGTGTTATTGTGAGTCAACCATAAAAGATAGACATATGCTGTTGTGAGATATTTTTTAGATAATTTTATGTAGAACATTTCCGTCATACATGATTTCTGTGTAGCTTTAACCATTAAGGCTGCACATGCGACGGAAGCTTAAAAATTGGAGTAACTTCTTCCGTTTTCCCAACATTTCCCTTCACTGCTCTGCTCCTATTGATTGTAGCGTGATGAAAAGTATACTATAACCTGCCCAGGAGTATGAAGAATAATTGTACCAAGTTTAGTTGAAATCCGTCGAGTAGTTTTTGTTTCTATAAGGAACATACAGACAGACAGACAGACAAAAATTTTACTGATTGCATTTTTGGCATCAGTATCGATCACTAATCACCCCCTGATAGTTATTTTGAAAATATATTTCATGTACAGAATTGACCTCTCTACAGATTTATTATAAGTAGGTACCTACCTATAGATTATGTCGTAATCGCAAAAGGTCATGACTATTTTCCCGTAAATGACAAGGGCGTAGACTAATTTGACAGTTCTAAATATTTTCTGTCCTTTTTCAATGATATTTGTAAGAAAGAGATATAGTGTGATTAAAATTAGCACCAATAGCGCGCACCATACATTGTTATGGACACGTTCACACTGTGCTATACTATATAGTATGGCTTTGTATGGCGCGCTATACTATATACCTAGCATACGCTATACTATATAGTATAGCGTAGTCTGAAGACAGCAGACGCTTTACAAGTTTGTGTCGACTCTGGGTATTTTACTACGTTTTTTTTAGCCATCACCTTTGACAAAGAGGTAGCCTGGAATCTAGAAGCACATAGGCTGTTTGTGCACTACTCCGTTTCCAGCACGTTTTTTCACGGACCGTTTTTTTTTTTCATACATTTTAAAATGTGGTGGGGATCGTTCTGTAATCCTATTGGCTAAAAAAAAACGGTCCGTGAAAAAACGTGCTGGAAACGGAGTAGTGCACAATCGCCCATAGGCTACTTTTCACAAATTTTCACACAGGTAAAGTCGCGGGCAACAGCTAGTAATTAATAAACGAGATTGTCTTAAGTTTTTTTTTTCCATATTTATGACTGAACACTTGCAGATGGACATTCTCATCAACGGTATATTAGTCGACGAGTTATCTACTATAGTGCATACTAGTCGTTTAGAATACAATGCCAGGAGACTCACTGAGAAACTAAAGGAAATGATCCCGAGGCAGATGGTGCAGGTAATGATAATTAATACGTAATTTTAGTTTACTAAGTAAGCAGAGTTTCTAGCTATATCCGTTAAAGAATAAGTACCTAGTTAAAAAGTTTGCCATCTCTGCCATACTCTTATAAAAATTATGCCCTAATTAATTTTAGATTGCCATTCAAGCCGTCGTTGGAGGAAAAGTTTTCGCTAGAGAAACTTTGAAAGCATACAGAAAGGATGTTACAGCCAAATTGGTAAGCATATTCTGTGAATGCATAAAATACTCTTTATTATTCACCATATAAATTATTATTTAAAACTGAGAAAGTTACTTGGGGTGCTCCAATGGGCGGTTTTATCGTTAAGAACGATCTTTATCGACAACCTCTGGACGCGTAGCATGAGTACCTATAGCAACGGGTTTTGTCTACGGAAGAATAGACAAAATGAGAGATTGTTAAAAGATTTCTCGAGTTGGATAGAAAGAGCTTAACCTATTCTTGGTAGAATAGAGATGGAATTGGTCATGCTACGCGTGCTCGATGGACTTAAGGCGACGGTAAATGGTAACGGCCGTAAATCTCAAGTTTTAAATCTCTTATTTCGCCGTCAAATAATGCAAGTTAGTTGTGCAATTTTTTAATGTTAAACTAGAACATATGTACATCAATCGTACCTGTGAATATTTAACTATTGTAGTAAAATACTTAATGAAATAAATTCATGAATTACTGTCTACCCAAAACATAAAAACGTAATTACTTTCAAATCGCTTAAGATATTCTCATGATTTGTTTTGTGTGAAAAGACTGTTACTACCTATAATCTTGCCTGTTACTTTTTTTTATTTTATATTTTAGATACTAAAAAGTAATAATACGTCTAATTCGGCATAGCGCGCTCTATGATAGGCGAGTCGTATTGCTCGGTGGACGTATGTCGCGTTGCTTGAGCTCAGCGCAGAACACTCAATCTATACCACCCAAATCACTCAAGGCCGTTGGCAGTTATCAGCGCCTTAATGCGCCTGCCCGACTATGCTCCTTGCGCTGCTCATCGCTATGCTCCTCGCGCTGCCGTGATTTGCCGCGATGTTGCCCTCTCTGCCCAAACACTGCTCTACTCGCGCAATTAATAGCGACGCTCCTCACTTGTCATTTGCCTTGGTGAGACAATGGACGTTGAAACGGTGGCAGCGTGCGCGCTATGCATTTTTAGTAAAGCTAATTATATTAATGTAGTAAAAAGAAATATACATCGTCGTCCTCGCCAACGGAGATGGTGGATCACATCTATTCAATAAACATTAACACTTTTTCATTTGACCATTCCACGCTTGGCGACGACACAATTTCCAATTTTGCATACGCGTGCGTCTTGCGCGAGCGCCCGATGCAGGCTCGGTCAACTGTGTATGGGTGACCTTGGACTCAAGGCGGGTTCCAGTTCATGAAAAGGATAGCGATATCGACGACTCTGTCTAACAGGCTGATTACAATGCAATGTTACCAAGTAAAATAAAATGAAATATCGTGTAACAAATTATGACTTAAACATGATTAATTTAATGTAAAATGTAGCTTATTATCTAACACCTATTATTTTTTCGGTTATAAATTAAAATTATGAATCTAAATGAAATTTGGAAAAATAATTATATCTTTAGAAAATGGACTCTGGTAGTTTGCTCTGGCAACACCATAAGATAAATGTCTGCTGTTACGGTTGGTCGTTTTTTCTTGTTTCTGTTTATTTGTTGTGCTTTAAAACGATAAACTGTTTCTGATTTTTCCATCATAACGTTGAGTCGGCATACTGTTACGCCGTTGCACTCTTGTGGTGAAAAAGTGTTGTGTTGAGTGAGATAGTGACTCTTTCGAGATTTCTTTGTGAGAACGAGAATTGTTTCGCAATTAATCAAAGTTAAACATAGGAAACTGCGTCAATTGTGGATTTTCAGCTTCTCAAGATGTATTAATTTATATTATATGCCCACCTTTATGAATAGATATTATTTTATTGTCATAAACTGTCAATAAAATAATATCTATTCTAGGTGGGCATATAATTTTTTTCATTGGATTTACTGGGATCCCACTAGATGGCGTGTAAATTCGTCTCACATTTTTACTATGAAGTTGATATTCTTCTCGCTAGAGTAATATTGTTCTGTGGCTCGATGCGGACTGCGACCGCGCGATTATGTGGCCAACCACTCGCACTCGTATTGCCGGTCCTTTGACTCGCGCGCAAAAACCGACAAAATAGGGAGCAGTGGGCAGGACGAGGAGCATGACGTGTGGCATGACGAGTAATGTTGCCACACTATGTCTCTGCCTCCTTTCCTCGTTACTTCCTATGCCACTCGTCGAGTGTGTGGCAGGCGCATAAGATGAGAAAAAGGATAGAGCAGCTTTCAGCTAACGAGAATGACGTGGTCGTAACTCACAATTCTCATGCAATACAAATCTATTATAAGTAGAAAGTGCGTGCAGCACATTCATTTATTTAACGACCGTACAACCCAACACGAAATACTTTAATGATGTAAATAGTATATTATGCAATTAGTGAATAAAGGACGGATTTAAAGCGAGGGCCATAGATGAATCACGAGCTAGTGAAGGATTCTAACGATTGAATCACGACCGTAGGGAGTGATTCATGATGATTGAATTACGAGCGTAGCGAGTGATTCAAGTGTTAGAATCCTGAGCGACGCGAGCGATTCATGGCCCTCGATATAAATCCGTTTTATTCAAGAGTTGCATACTATACTTTATACCATGACTACGAGAAAAAGAAAGATTTAAGTGAAAATATACATATAATGAAGAAAAAGTTAAGTTAAATTGGCTTTGATGTAAACCAGCCGTGATTTTTTGGGTAGCAAGCTTTCCACCTTTCCACTATATCGGCCGCCCTCTCTTTCACAAACTCAGGTGTTAACACATCTTCATCACTAGAATGCATTTTTAATCGATTAGAACAACACTAAACAAACACAAAATTAAAGATTAAAGTAACACTAAACTTTGTGTTCGTACAACTTACAGTATTCAAAATAGCGCCAATTTACTAAGGACAGCAAAGAACACAAAACAGTTTTTATTCTAATGCTAAACTCCTTGTCGAAAATGTCGACCAATCAAATTGAATTTAGAACACATCAATATAGGTCGAATACACAGATTACACTTACACTAGATACGGCAAGCCACGACCAAGCGTGCCCTGCATGTTCGACTGTTCGTACTAAAAAAAGTCTGTTAGCTCAGTGACGCTTAGTGATTGAAACAATTCTGTTTACTCTGAGCACATCACTAAATGGCTGGGGTGAAGTTATCGTAGGTATAAAAACGATGACACGTTCGGTTTTCATACAATCTAATAACGTGCCGCATCTAGCATAGGTTCTTTAAATCTGTGGTCGAATACATTGGTGTGTTCCATTTTCAAACATCAAAACAGTGAGTAAAAGAGCTTTTTATTCACTGTTTTCAGTGAATTAAATAAGCTTTTTAGAGGGGGAATGGTATAAATAAATTTATTTATATGTTTATTTATTTTAGTACGGAGGAGACGTCACTCGTAAAAAGAAGCTGCTGAAACAGCAAGCAGATGGAAAGAAGAAAATGCGCAGTGTGGCAAACATAAGAATACCAAGAGATACCTTCATAGATGTACTGAAGAGATAATGAATAAAATATTTATATTGGACAGATGTTACTATATTTTTATTTCGTTACTCTGGAATTTATCGACTATGCTGATGTCTGTTTTCTTGATGCGACGGAGGAACTCTTAAACAAACTCGAACGACTGCAGAATTGTGTATCCGCTTTATTTTTGGCCTCCGTAAATACATACGACCATGTGTCGGAGTTTCGGAACAAATTGAAGTGGCTACCAATTCGGCGTCGTCGAGATACCCATATCCTATCTCTTCTTTATACAATTCTAATTCTGCTGATTATCTTCGTAAACGCTTTGAGTACCTCGTCCCCCGAGGTAAACCTTGTCGTTCTGCCTCCTCACTTCTCCTTCGTATTCCACGTCACAGCTCCAGCCGGTATGGTGGTTCTTTGACCATCAGTGCAGTGCCTCTATGGAACTCTCTACCACACTCTATACGCGACAGCCCTTCTCTGAACGTGTTCAAGAGGAGCATTAAAGAGCATTTCCCAAAGAGTATAGTAACGTATAGTAACTATACCAGCATTTCCTTTCGGAATGACATAGTATATGTATGTAGGTTTAGTTATTTATTATAGTAGGTAATATATCTTTGGAAGTGACTCCGCGACCGCCGCTGTGACCTGAATTTGCAGCCGCCGCCGGTTGCTAAAATGGCAGCCGGCGCTGAATTAAAAAAACATTTAATGTTTCATTTGAGTAACATACCTAACTAGGGTCCAAGAGCGAGCGAAGCGAGATCGGGAACTTGGACACCCCGACACGGTCAATTTAGGTTACTTTTAACCTTGCAGACAGAAATAGGAGCCCCGCATAACGGGGCTCCGTCGACCACCTCCCTCCCCCTTGTAAGTCCAAAAAAGTTGTATTTTGTTCTACATTGACACTGTAATTTTAAAGTCAGTCTAAGGTAGATAATTCAACTTAAAACACGGCAACATTAATCTGCTGCTACGGTAGTTTGCAATTATTTTCGTCTGGTATCACTGCTACTCCAAGGCTACTCCGGTTCGCAACGGCATTATTTTTGGGAGCCGCCGCCGGCTGCGGAGGCACTCCCTATATCTTTACTTATGGCATATTTAAGTTAAAATAAAATTGTACACTGATTGCCCTCATAGTTTACCTATCTCTATCGCTTAAAGGTTTGCTGGTAGAAAACTCAATTTTTGAGTTAAGCTCGCCTTTGTACATGCCATCTGTATATAAAATTATGTATGACATTTATATGTATACAATAAAGAATTATTTGAATCACCAAGTCTCTAAATAACCCATAGAATTAGCTAACACTGGTGCCGATTCTGTTGCTTACAAACTTAACAAATTTAGTTTCATTATGTCTCTAATAAAAAACATGAGAGAGGGATAGCAGATATTTAATCCTGTCAAATTAGTCCACTTGAATAGTTTTGATGTCAATTTAGTCTTAATCGCAAAAGGTCACGACTATTTTCCCGTAAATGACAAGGGTGTAGACTAATTTGACAGTTCTAAATCTTTTCTGTCCTTTTTCAATGATATTTGTAAGAAAGAGATATAGTGTGATTAAAATTAGTTTAGTGCGATGTTCAACAGAATCAGCACCACTATCTACATTACATTTGCTATCATAAGTAGAAATGAGCAAAATTAATAGGCGTTTAGAAAAATATACTTAATTTATTTAAAAAAAATTACTTGATTACAAATAAAGGACATTGGATGGTTAACAAACATCACAAAAATAATATGATTCTTAAAAAAATATAATCTACAGCTGCTAATCACCAAGTGTCGTACATAAAATAACAGCCGAAGCAAATCTACACTAAACACGAAATGTTTCAAAATCGAGCACAAATCACTTGAAATCAGATATCATAAATAAATGAATCTTAGTTAGATTAACAATTTTCGTACTGAACACTAATAACAATAATAAGTTAAATCAGTATTTTTAAAGCAATGTGTTGTGAGCCTCGTCATTTATCTACATACATAACATACAGTATTATCAAATTACCAATTTAAAAATAACTTCTGCAGTAACTGATAAAGTAAACTAATACGATTAATATATTTATCCATTTGGAAGTCACCATGAAGAGATATAAAATTCGTCGCCGAGATCACAAATAAAACGAAATTATATATAACTTTGGCATAATACTCATTATACCAAGTATAAAATTCATGTAAACAATTAGGGAAAGGCACGGTAAAAGATGTAGCACTAATAGAACATAGAATATACAAATACAGCAATCATGCTAATCAAATGAAACAAATAAATTCACCCAGTAAACTTCTCCCATAAAGTTCCTGTCTCCACATAGTAAATATTACAAATATGTTTGACATTCTTTGGTTGGTCTTTCTTGCACCACTTGATCAATTTATATCACATATTTATATATTTTACATTACCATTTTTATGTAATCAAAATCTTATCAAGCAAAAGAAATGTTTTGATACTTATTCATTCAAAATAGTATATTATGCAATTAGTGAATAAAGGACGGATTTAAAGCGAGGGCCATAGATGAATCACGAGCTAGTGAAGGATTCTAACGATTGAATCACGACCGTAGGGAGTGATTCATGATGATTGAATCACGAGCGTAGCGAGTGATTCAAGTGTTAGAATCCTGAGCGACGCGAGCGATTCATGGCCCTCGATATAAATCCGTTTTATTCAAGAGTTGCATACTATACTTTATACCATGACTACGAGAAAAAGAAAGATTTAAGTGAAAATATACATATAATGAAGAAAAAGTAAAGTTAAATTGGCTTTGATGTAAACCAGCCGTGATTTTTTGGGTAGCAAGCTTTCCACCTTTCCACTATATCGGCCGCCCTCTCTTTCACAAACTCAGGTGTTAACACATCTTCATCACTAGAATGCATTTTTAATCGATTAGAACAACACTAAACAAACACAAAATTAAAGATTAATGTAACACTAAACTTTGTGTTCGTTCAACTTACAGTATTCAAAATAGCGCCAATTTACTAAGGACAGCAAAGAACACAAAACAGTTTTTATTCTAATGCTAAACTCCTTGTCGAAAATGTCGACCAATCAAATTGAATTTAGAACACATCAATATAGGTCAAATACACAGATTACACTTACACTAGATACGGCAAGCCACGACCAAGCGTGCCCTGCATGTTCGACTGTTCGTACTAAAAAAAGTCTGTTAGCTCAGTGACGCTTAGTGATTGAAACAATTCTGTTTACTCTGAGCACATCACTAAATAGCTGGGGTGAAGTTATCGTAGGTATAAAAAAGATGACACGTTCGGTTTTCATACAATCTAATAACGTGCCGCATCTAGCATAGGTTCTTTAAATCTGTGGTCGAATACATTGTTGTGTTCCATTTTCAAACATCAAAACAGTGAGTAAAAGTGCTTTTTATTCACTGTTTTCAGTGAATAAAATAAGCTTTTTAGAGGGGGAATGGTATAAACTATATTTTAAATAAAAACTGACACAAAAGTATCATACATACTTAATATTATTTTACGGAATCATTGTATAGTGTAATATTGTAACAGCAATATCTCAATAAGGTAGTATCCACTTAAGTTTTACTCTACATAATGCGCCATTCTGCGATAATATAGTAACTAACAAATATTGATCAAAGATCCAGTCTTAAATTTTAAAAATCCAATTACTCAGCAGCTGAACAGCTAAATAAAGAATACTCTCCATACTTAGACATGAACTGAATGCATTGTTTTAGCTATCATAATTATATTGAATGTAATTTATTTGTTAACATTATTTACATAACATCATAAGAAAGAACACAATAAAGATCAATTTTAATTCTTTATATTTCATGGTAATCTATATTAACAAGTTAAAAATTAAAGTTGTTTTTTGGCTACATAATAAACTCTGTTTTCAATATTATAAATTTACAAAATTTATTTCGTATTTTTTATTATTATAATTTATAACATAAAATATTAATTTTATGAGGCGTTTTCCTTTTTTGCAAAGGCAAGCTTACACTGAGTGAAAGTCAGTTTGTAATTCCCAATTATATTTTTTAACTGCAAGCAGTTATATTATGTGAATGTTTGCGTGCGTGATAAATTGCCCCTCAATAAGTCATTCGCGTGTTATGAGCAATATTGTAACTGTAAGATTGGCCATGTGAAGCCGCCGCGACCAGTACGGTCTACTCGAAGTCTACTTGCCACCCAGTATAGACAACTAAATGGCTACAACCATGATATTTTCAGAATTGAATACCCTACATAATATTATGTAGATATAACTTGAACCCTACTGCTTCTGATTAAAATTACACAATTCTTGCCCTAAACGAGTCTAATCTTTTGTGTACCTATTTAAAGTCTTACAAGTAAAACCTAATATGTAATAAAGTATTATTTATTATTAGATTATTGAGCAACATAAAGTTTAAGCTAGAATTGAAGATGTTCTATTCATAATGTAGTTTTGTTGTTTAGGGAATGAATTGTGTAACATAGCCCAATCTTCTAGTTGCCAACACTTGTTTATAAATGAGCCTGCCTCCAATATTAAGATAGAAGATGTACATAACGGAATCCAGCAGCTGAATGATATGTGCAATATTATTTTCATGGCTAAAGCCAATTTGACACTTGAAAATTAATACAAGTTAAATTTTATTTATAGATAATTTTAAGTATATTAAGATCTTTACATCTATGTTGAATAATATATTTCTATAAATTTCTGGTTGAATATCACTAATAAATCACATGAAACATTCAACAAAATATATCGCGAATATGAGCTCACAGGAGACAACCTCACTTATATACTCAGTTTTCGGGTGAATGTTTGTTATAATCTCAACCTCTCTGAGGTGTAACATGTTTATCTGTCTTCTGATGTCTCCAGGAATTGGGCATATACATCTCTTGTACATTCCCCTTTTTCGTTAAACTTGTATTTGTAATAAGATCCATCAGCACAGATAACTGGAACAAGGAATGAGATTAGATATTTATGTTTAGTCATATTTTCAGTAAATAATTATATACAATTTTTCAGTGATTCATAGTAATCTACACACCTAATCATAAAAGTAAATATCATAAAGGACTCACCAATAATGGAACTTTTATCAACCCCGAACGCACAGATGCATGGGGGACCATTTGGGATGGTGAATTTGCAAAAACTCCAATTGCTTGAAAAATATTTAGGTAAGAAATTTACTGTTGCCAAACTGGATTGCTTGTTCAGCTTCTCATCTTCTAGACTAAACACATGTACCGTCCCATGGTCTGATGTAACACATAGGTTGGTGCTTGAGTGATTAAAATTTATACAGTAAATTGTAGCCTAAAAACAATAAAGAAAGTTATGTAAGTACTAACATAAACCAAATAATTCTACCCCATCAGACATGTTCAGGAGAAAGCTCTTAAACTCAGAAATATTTACAATATTCTGACTGAAATTCTTTATGAGGTTAGGTTACTGCATGAAAAGCCTTAATTTACCTGATGTGCCCCACGCCTGAGTTCAGCAAGTTTCTGTCCAGTGGCTGTATCAAATACTCTGATGAGTGTGCCTTTAGTGGAGGCAGTAGCCAGCCTGGTGCCGCCAACATTGAGGGCCAGGCAACTGAGTGGAGCCTCGTGTGCAGCTATCAGGTGCCCCTCTGGTGCTGTACTGGGGCCTGCATGACTGCTTAATTCTACCAACTATTGAGAACAAACAGTGTTCATTGAATGGGCTTATAATTAGCATTTACAAAAAACAAAGAATCAATTCCATGAAAATGGAATTTGGAAGAAATGTTGTTACTTAAATATATAATTTATTCTCATTATGTATGGCTTCTTATAAAATCATTAAAATAATACCAAAAACAGTTTTACAACAGGTAAATGAATAAGTATTTAGAATTGTAAGACTAACAGGAAACAATACTGACACACACCAAATAATAAGTAAAACAAAATAAAATAACCTAAAGGCTCGTATTACAGAACAATACTTGAGCACAGATCACACTTTGAGCATAGATTTGAAGACTCAAGCATTACTTGAAACTAGTTTCAACCAATCAAATGGGTTTCAATCTATGCTCAGGACGAGATCTCTGCTTGAGTATTGGTCTGGAATACGAGTCTTAGAGTGTTGGCTAATGAGACACAACTAATTTTTATTGAAACTTGCTAAGAGTTGGTAATTGACACTTGAGGAAAAGAAACATTTTTATTCATTATCTTGTATTTGAAATGGTGATTTAGATTTTAGTTGGCCTCTCATTTCACTGACATTTAAATGACAAGGACACATATAATTTGAAAAGTAATAATTTAATATGAATTTAAATTAGGGGAGTTCATTATCTATATTATTTCATTCATATCATTATTCATATTCATTAAATTAGGGTTGACATCCATAGTTTTCATTTGATTTGTTCTAATGTGGAGTGTCTGGAGAACATCCAAGCAAGGGTATGTTAAAAATGTTTATTGATTCTTACGATGTCAACCGTAATCATTTTAAAATATTTTTTGTCAGTTATGTAAATGATAAGTAAACTTAAGTATCTAATTTCACCTGAACATGTCCTGTTTTACGGCTGGGGTATGCAAGCAGAGCATTATTACTGTTGGGGCACACAACACACAGTCCTCTAGTGTTCTGACAAGTCTCAAACACATGCAGCATCTGTGGCTGAGCCGTGAATGTGTACACTTTGATCAAGTTCTCTGCAAAAAGGTATAATTATAACTAGCATAGGTAAATGTTTACAATAACAGTAAATGACATAAATTCTGTTCCATATTATTTATTCCTTAATAGGGCAGAAGGCAGATGGCAGTACTAAACAAAGTTGGTAAGGCTTTTGATTACATGTAAGTGAAATGGAGAAAGGTCATTGGATACTAAGAGTTAAATCATTAATAAACTTGACTGTACCCTGGAATGCCAAAATGCTTTTGTTTTATTAATGTAACTATTACCAGCTTTTGTGGATACTTTTTTAGCTTTCCAATAGCTTTAAAACATTTTACTCCATATAAATTAAACAAAATATGCCAATGGTATTAATTGAATTAACAAAAACAGCTGATCACATAATACTTGCTAGTAAACAATAATAACTATAAAATTTACCCAATACAACTACAATGCGGTCTCTTCGTAGCTTCACAGCCTTAACTGGGCTATTGAAATCAAGTGATATTGCCGAATCTTTTTTCAAATCGTCCCATATTATAACTCTGTTCGGGGGATACACGGGGGTTTTACCACCGCCTACTAAGGCCATGTAATTGCATCTGAATAACATCTCTACGTAAGAAAGACCGCCTTCAGCGAAGTTCTGACGCTCTTTTTCTTTAAGTGGGTCGCTATTGAACACCCGAAATCCATTCTCCGTTCCGCAAGCAAAACAACCTGAAGATTGCAAAACAAAAATGTAAACCGTTGTACATGAAGCGCAAGCAAATGAACAACTAGATCAGCCACATTACCTTGATCCTGATTAAATCCCACATATAGGAGTCCATTACCAAAGGTATTATCGTCAGATAAATTCATTGTGCAGCCTTATCGCAGAATATTTGGACAAAATCTTAAAGCAAAACAATACAATTTTATTCTTCACTCACACACAACTTTGCGGCAATTTGACAACAAATTGTGCACAGTGCTGCCAGATGTAAAAATGAATTGAGCGTTAAAACTGTCAATAAAAGCGCTAGATTCTGCGGTAAATGTATGAATAACTACTACAATACGTAGTATCTCTAACCCGTAGTCTGTGATGACTAACAAATAATAGGATTTTTTTTTATCAAAATGGAAATATACATTTTGATCAGTAACGTTCCTAAAACCAACACGTCAAATTGAAGAAAAAAATAGTCGCTAATTGGTCGCTAGAGACCGTTCCACGTAAAAATTCCCCTAGAAATTATGTTGGCTCCCCTGCTTGTCATTCCTATTTAGGTCCTATCGTTTTGTGTTTTTTTGTAGATTTATGTTTTATAATAATAATATTTAGAACGTTAAAAAGTGATGAAAGTGAATTGGTGCTGAAAGAAAACTTCCAACACCGTTAAAAACGTTGTAATAAATTGAGATTCATGGAACGGTCTCTAGTCGGTACGCATGACATAGGCTGCATTCCGAATTACGCTGTAATCGATTTGAGCGTCCATAAACCCGTTCCGAATTACTGTGAGCGCGATATCGATGTCCCTTGAATCGTCATAGAAGACGTCATGACATGCGCCATCTTGCGATTACACCGACCATGCCCCAAATAAATATCACCGTGAGCGCTGTCAAATAAGACACTTGACAGTTGTGTTCACAGTTTGTGTTTATGTTTATTGTTTTGTTATGAAGTTAGGAGTCGCTAAAACAACTATTCTAGGGCCGTACCATGACGTGTTAAAACCATCATTCGTGCTGTATAGTGCCATCCCTCTCTCACAGCGGAATAATGATGGCAATAACACGTCGTGGTACGGCCCCTATTGTCGCATTTTAAGAAATTGTGCACATAACCATGAGTATTCAAGTGAATATAGCTGACGAGCCTAACGACGGACGAACGGACGACAAATTATCGATAGAGTCAACTAACATAACTTCCATTTTCACGTTTCAGAAAGATTTCGGTTTGGAGGTTATGTTATGTTCACTGTGAACGCTTTCACGAGCGTTCCGAATTGATGACAGCTCTTAGCTGTCATAATCGTGATATCTAAATCGGAACGCAAAATATAGATGTGAGCGCTGTGAGCGATTATTTTGTAATTCGGAATGCAGCCATAATGTGCGACAACTGAAGATTTTGGCTGTTTGTGCACTACACGTTTACAGCACGTTTTTTCACGGACCGTTTTTTTTTCATACATTTTAAAAAGTGGTGGGGATCGTTCTGCACGCCTATTGGCTAAAAACCCGTAAAAAACCGAATACGAATTG
This sequence comes from Thalpophila matura, assembly GCA_948465475.1. Taxonomy (NCBI): domain Eukaryota; kingdom Metazoa; phylum Arthropoda; class Insecta; order Lepidoptera; family Noctuidae; genus Thalpophila; species Thalpophila matura. The sequence goes on along the minus strand of OX419185.1, from coordinate 8,455,776 downwards.
AAAACGTCTGTAGTGCACAAACAGCCATTGTGCACTACAGACGTTGTAAAACGTTTGTTGTTTTAAAACCTGTCTTTTCAGCTTAGCTCACGTTTCAAAATCGCTAGGTGCTAAATTCTCAGATTCGGCACTAAACATGTCAAAAAGCGCTAGATCTAGTGCCGAAAGCTCTAAAATGGCAGCAGCACTGATTTTGCAATAGATTACAGAAGTGCCAACCACAGACTACATAGAGATACTGTTGTGCCAACATCAAGAAGTTTTAGGGTTCCGTAGTAAAACTAGGAACCCTTATAGTTTCGTCCTGTCCGTCTGTCCGTCCAGGCGCAGTCCGAGGGTAGGGGGGGGGATATGGGGGTCTTGACCCCCCCCAAAATCGTACAAAAATGTGCCAAACATGGTAATCCACGGTATAGCACGTCGGCATTAGTCTAGCTGAGTATGACCCCCCCCAAAATCGTTGGCTGCGACCGCGCCTGCCTCCGTCTGTCTGTCCGTCTGTCACACCCTCGTCAAATCTACAGTTCATAACCAAATTTGTATGAAACTTCGCAGGTGGATGTATTTTATGAGCTGCCTTATAGGCCTGTAATAAAATTATGAAAAATAAAATAAATAAGGGTGGCTTTCTTACATGAAACTAGGGGATGAAAATAAATATTTTCACGCAACCCTTTATATAGGGTATCGTTGGATAGGTCACCGAAAGTCGTTAATAATGTGTCCCACCCCCTGTAATTCAACCGCGTTATCAAAAAATCAGAAAAAAATAATGCTTGTGGCAGTCATTAAATACTCTCGATTATTTGAACAAGATAATGCAAAAACTTTTTTAAATTTTCCCTATTTTCAGTTTTGAGTTTTGACAAGCGCAAAAATACCTTTGTATTTTATAATAATTTATGAATTACTACATTATATTTGCGGTCGAAAGACTGAAATACTTCTTACTACGGAACCCTTTTTTATGACATGATCAAGTTAGGCAACTGTCAGAAATAAAACTATTAAACGTCACAATCACAAGTTGTTTTTAGGGTTCCGTACCAAAATGGTAAAAAAGGAACCCTTATGGTGCGACTTCGTCTGTCTGTCTGTCTGTCACACCTGCATATTTCAGCAACTACTAATGCTATCGACTTAAAATTTGGAACAGTTATATAGAATGCCTGTCCAACTTTATTGCAAATGAAAAAAATCAAAATATATTTCTATTTTCATTGCAAAAGGGGCCGGAGTGAGGGCCCAAAATTTCAAAGTGGGGTTACTAGGTCATGTGACATATCATATGAAAGGGCTTGATTTGCACATTTCAAAATATATTTTCATTTAATTTTATGTCTTACAGTTTTCGACATATATGATGAAAAATGTCTGAAAAAATATCATTCCCCTTATCTCCGAAGTTTGCGGAGCAAAAAATCTGAAATAATCAGAGTTGATAATATTGCACCAAAAATAAAACGATGTTCCTAACTAGTACAGTTTTTTCAAAATAATCAAATTCCTTCACAAACAAACTTAGTTATGCGGTCCGGTTTTTTTCACTTTATACGTCCAAGAATGATACGGAACCCTCGGTGCGCGAGTACGACTCGCACTTGGCCGGTTTTTTTATTACATAGAGGAATATTTACTTCGTTTTACATAATAAAATTTAGTGTGCGACCGAAGGTTCGGTTTCGGTTTCGGCCAGTTTCGGCCAAAAAATCGAGTTTATGCCACAGTTTCGGTTTCGGCCAAAAATCGACCGAAACTTCGGCCGCGCCGAAACTCAGGGTAATTGCTGTTAGATCTCATTTGTAACCGTATTTTAAACACCCAAACAACTATCTGCTTGGTGTCACCTGTGTGTGATCGTCACTTTCTTGATTTTAACTCTGAGAAAGCCCGTATAGCCTCACACTATGTGACTTGTTCTTGAGGGCATGTCTTATGTTAATGGTTTACAATTATAATTCTTGAATAACCCTACTTCTGGCGCAGTCGGGTAAAAATAAATTCAAACCATACAAGAAATTATACGCTGTGACGTGCCACCATTGAATCAATTTGTGCTCTCGCGGCAAATGTAAGAGTCCGGCTACAAAAGTGCTCTAACAATAGTTGACATTATTTCGACAATAAATGTTTTTAAAAATAAAATCCAGATTGTTAAGCTATATTTTATAAAAATCTGAAATTGAATAGATCTTTTAGTTTTGTTTCATTTTAACTTTAAAGTTAAAACATTCCCACTGAACACCTTTTACTAACGCGTGTAGGGGCAACCTAAAATATCGCTATGTTCCGCATAATAATATGACCGTCCAATGATTCTCTCTGTGGAGGCCAAGTGGATCCCACCTGTGAGTATCTATATGCGAAAGGCCTTAGTTTTCTTTTTTGGTTGGAATTCATATTTACGTGAATTATTTTTTCCTAATTTAGAATGAATGACATATGCCTACATTACAGTAGTTTTATTGTACTGTGAAATCTATGAGGTATTTATTAATTAAGTATTTATCTTACACACTATTTAGTTTCAGATTTAAAAAATAAAATATACAAAAACTAATAAACCAATTTGACGCTTTTTTGAAAAAAGCGCTACCAATTTATCTAAAGCTGTTTCCAGAATTTGAAAGAAACCATTTTCATCGGGAAGCCACGAGCCCAAGAAACAAACATTGCATGGAAAGGGATAAATATTTTTGTTTCAAATTCAATTATTGTTTTTTATTTATTTCATTCTATCTGTATCTGTGTAAAAAATACACTATATTTTAGGACACAATAGAATTTTTAAGATGTCTAGGTAAGTTTCGGTTTCGGCTGACTGACACCGTGGCTTCGGCCACGGTGTCAGTTTCGGCCGAAACCGAAATTATACGCTGTGACGTGCCACCATTGAATCAATTTGTGCTCTCGCGGCAAATGTAAGAGTCCGGCTACAAAAGTGCTCTAACAATAGTTGACATTATTTCGACAATAAATGTTTTTAAAAATAAAATCCAGATTGTTAAGCTATATTTTATAAAAATCTGAAATTGAATAGATCTTTTAGTTTTGTTTCATTTTAACTTTAAAGTTAAAACATTCCCACTGAACACCTTTTACTAACGCGTGTAGGGGCAACCTAAAATATCGCTATGTTCCGCATAATAATATGACCGTCCAATGATTCTCTCTGTGGAGGCCAAGTGGATCCCACCTGTGAGTATCTATATGCGAAAGGCCTTAGTTTTCTTTTTTGGTTGGAATTCATATTTACGTGAATTATTTTTTCCTAATTTAGAATGAATGACATATGCCTACATTACAGTAGTTTTATTGTACTGTGAAATCTATGAGGTATTTATTAATTAAGTATTTATCTTACACACTATTTAGTTTCAGATTTAAAAAATAAAATATACAAAAACTAATAAACCAATTTGACGCTTTTTTGAAAAAAGCGCTACCAATTTATCTAAAGCTGTTTCCAGAATTTGAAAGAAACCATTTTCATCGGGAAGCCACGAGCCCAAGAAACAAACATTGCATGGAAAGGGATAAATATTTTTGTTTCAAATTCAATTATTGTTTTTTATTTATTTCATTCTATCTGTATCTGTGTAAAAAATACACTATATTTTAGGACACAATAGAATTTTTAAGATGTCTAGGTAAGTTTCGGTTTCGGCCGAAACTGACACCGTGGCCGAAGCCACGGTGTCAGTCAGCCGAAACCGAATCTTCGGATTCGGTTTCGGTTTCGGCTGAAAATCCTGTTTCAGTCGAACACTAATAAAATTATAATCTCAGGTTTCAATGGAGTATAGAGAGCAGCGAAGAACATCTCCGTCAAGAATGTTAAGTACTTCTTGATCTCCGTATCAGTATCATATATACAGCGTGTAATTGACAGGTTGGCAAAAACGAAAAGTATGAATTCAGACTGGTATTGCTAATATTTTGATAGTGAAATATTTTCCCGGAAATGATGTAGGTACTACGGAGGCCAGTAAACTTTTACAGCTAACAGCTGATTCCGCGCGGGTTGTATTAATTTTCTTTTACGATTACATTGCCGAATTTAAGTTTTTTGCTTTTTTTCACTAAAATTGTGTTTTTAGGGCTGGATTTTGTTGTAACAAATGAATAGAACACAAATCTAGTTGAAAAACGGTCGGAAAATTTGACAATTTTCCTGAAGAAAATTCCAACGTTTTTCAGTCATAATCATGGTCATGAAGCTACAGTTTTAGTTTTTGCCAACCTGTCAATTACACGGTGTATAGTAGTCTTTGCTTTGCTCCGTATATAAAGTGTCTGTCAAAACGCAAAAGGGTAAACAAATACTAGCGAATTCAAATTCTTGGAGTTGGCAACACTGTGTGTTTCAATAATAAATACCCATCTATTTATTCGACTGAAAGACTTGTATCTATGGTCATGAATAAAAATATTAAAAAAAAAAAAAACAATAATAAATTGTCAATCAAAGTCAAATTTGTCAATTGCAGGAAGCAGCGAGATAATTTTTATTTTAGAATTTGACCTTACGAGTAAAATTTAATATTAATAAACAAATACTTAATTATGTTAAAACCAAAAGCATTGACACAAGTGCTTAGCCAGGCAAACACAGGGGGAGTCGAAAACACATTGTGGGTGTCATAATATTTACGTTGTGGTTGTGACCGTATTTTGAACAATAACAATCAAACATGATTCATAAAACTATTTCAGGTTATTAAATCATCAAGGTGCACTCCTGGCGTACTCTGGTTATAATGACAAAGATGCAAGAGTTACAGCAGCCATCGCTAGTAATGTATGGTCAGCATATGAAAAGCACGGAAGGAACGTTTTCAAAGAAGATAAACTTCATCTGATATTAGTTGACTGTTTGAATGGAAAAATTGCTATAACACAAGTTGCCAATCTGTTACTGTGCCTTTACGCTAAAGAAACTGTTGGATTTGGAATTCTTAAGGAAAAAATCAATGCTATAGCTCAGTACCTTGAAGGGCCTTTAAAACAAGTTGCTAGTTCATAGCATTATGAGGTTTTCTTGTAAGATATCAATTATTGTTACTTCAATATTTTTGTGTGTATAAAGTCTTTATAAATTGATTTAAACCTTAATGATATATTATGAATGTGTTTAGCATAATGTAATTTTGTATTATACATAGATATAAATACTTACGTAAAACATTTTTATTTTCTTGATTGTAACTTTCAGTACAATAATTCTGACAATTCAATCCTCACCTGTCTGCCGGAATGTAGATGTACATGAAACATGTACCTACATCAGTGATTTCTAACCTTTTCAATCTTGTCACCCTTATGACATATTAAAGAAACTCATTTTACCCCCCCAGTCCACACCTTTAAAATGTTATCACATGAAAATACATGTCTTCACTGATCACAAGAAATTGCACAAATACTTATTATCCATTCCATTCATATACCCCTGCAAAAAAAGCTGTTTTACCCCTGAGGGGGTAGTTACCCCCAGGTTAGGAACCCAGGACCTTCATGATGTTTATAATAATAATTGCAGCAGTGAAGCAGTTAAAGATTCTAGGCATATTATTCCTATTAATTAAACTACAAAGTCAGTGATCAAGTAATAATAAAATTATACTCCCTCCCTAGGTAGGTACAGGTTTGTAATTTTCCCCTATTTACAACACTAAAAAGCAGTACTATTATTACTCTCAGGAATAGTTCATCACTAAAATAAATCTTTTATGTAGTGTGTACATTCATGCATAATTATATACCTCAGTAGGTATGTACATAGAATTAATTAGGTACCTATACTAAAATAAAAAAAAACATCAAAAATGGTGCAGTAGTTTTTGACAAAATCACAGATATACAAACATACATACTGGTTTATAGAAAGTTCTTTTTAGGGTTCCGTACCAAAATGGTAAAAAAGGAACCCTTATGGTGCGACTTCGTCTGTCTGTCTGTCTGTCACACCTGCTTATTTCAGCAACTACTAATGCTATCGACTTGAAATTTGGAACAGTTATAAAGAATGCTTTCCCAACTTTATTGCAAATAAAAAAAGTCAACAAATATTTTTATTTTCATTGCAAAAGGGGCCGGAGTGGGGCCCGAAATTTTAAAGTGGCGTTACTAGGTCAAGTGACATATCATATGAAAGGGCTTGATTTGCATATTTCAAAATATATTTTTATTTTATGTCTCACAGTTTTCGACATATGATGAAAAATGTCTGAAAAAATACCATTCCCCCCACCTTATCTCCGAAGTTTGCGAAGCCAAAAATCTGAAATAATTAGAGTTGATAGGAATTGACCCAAATATTGCACCAAAAATAAAACGATGTTCCTAACTGGTACAGTTTTTCAAAATCATCAAAACTCCTTCACAAACAAACTTAGTTTTGCGGTCCGGTTTTTTTCACTTTATACTTCCAAAACTGATCGGAACCCTCGGTGCGTGAGTACGACTCGCACTTGGCCGGTTTTTTGAAGTTGGTAAAGGACAATTTTATCTATGGGTATATGTACCCACATCAATTAAAAACTTTATACATATATATGTACCTAGAATACATTTTTATTGATACAGAAACATGTTTAGAAATCAACGCATTTTCTTTTGTTTGATTAAATAATTTCTGAATGCTATTTGTTTATCTTTAAAAGATCTCTTGATCTTTCCCTTGGCTTTGTGTTTAACCATTTGGTAGTTTTTGGTCTTCCTTTTCTCCCTATTAGTTTTGGAGCAGTGAATATTCTTCCTTCTATCTTTGTATCCATATTTATCTCGTTCTTCTCGTCCCTTATGAACACTGTCTAATCTTGCCTCCTTATCATGTTTCCTCTTCTTATGAATATTTTCTATAGCAGAAAGTTGCACGAGCTCTCCAGATTCGTCTTCCTCTTCTGCTGTGTTACTTTTACGTTTAGTGCCACTTACGGCCTTTTTGAGTTGTGCTGCTTCAATACGTTTGAAATCTTCATCGGTAAAAATAGTTTCCATGGCTATTTCTCGGGCACTTTGTAATTTTTCTTCCATATTTTTTTTATCCAATGATTTACGTTTAGCCTTTAAAATAGTTCTGTCTGAAGTATTTGTGTTTGGTTCTTTTTCATTATCTACTTCATTACTTATCTCCTCTTTGTCATTTGCATAATTTTCTTCTTCATCCTCTTGTTCATCTTCCTCACCTTCTACTTCTTCACCCTCTTCTTCATCACTCTCCTCACTATCAGATATGTTGATTTCAGAATCAGAAGAAGCAACATCTACCCAATCTTCACTATCTGAATCATCTTTCTTCTTATGTGATTTTTTAGATTTCTTTTTTTCTGAATCTTTAATATCTTCTTTCTCCAACAATATCTCTGACCCAGGTATGTAATCTTTGATTTCCGTTTCACCATATTTTTTGTTTTTTAGTTCCATAGATGCTTCAGTTGGTCTGCCTCTATCTTTTTTATGCAGCATGTCTGGCATTGACTGTCTGTACAGCTGTATTAATGATCTTGCAGCCATCATCACCGATTTCTCTTTGTATGTTTTGTATTGAACCAAATCTCTAAGTAAATCTTCACCAATAGCAAGTGGACATCTGGCACATATTTCTCTAACAGCATTCAAGCCAACTGCCATGACATCAGTAGAATTCCTTTCGGTAATGAAGTTATTAGCTATTGCTTTCATGACTGGTTCTAAAATCTCTGGTGGAATAAGTTCATGGGAAGCTTGGGCAGCAAATAATAAGATGCGAGTTACCTCTCGTTGATGAGGTAGAAGTAATCTTGCAATGAATGGGTAATAGTTGAACAAGAATAAGTCATGTAAGCCTATCAATCTTGAAATAACATCCAACAACATTAGTTTGACTTCAAATCTATCATTGGATGATTCCAATTTCTTGAATAACTTTTCAGCAAATCCTTGAGGATTATTTATCAGATGTAAAGCAGAAAAGTTAAATACTGGAGCTTTTTGTTTCCTTTTTTTTATTTTCTTTGCCATTTTTTTAACCTTTTCCACCATCTTTTCTCTTTTCCTTGTCTTTTTATTGAATTTATTTGAAATCATTGTATCTCTAGGATCTATTTCATCTTCACTGTCTGAATTTTCTTCTTTTTCTTCTTCATCTCTACCCAAAAAGAATTTCAAGGAGGCAACCATAACTTTGGTTATTTTGGAAAAGCAACCAATGTCAGCAATAATGTTTACTGTCTTCTGATCATTCCATATATTTTTGTGATATAATTCAACTAATATATCAAGAGATAATTTTGCTGCTTTAGGATTAGAATCTTGTAACATAGAAAACATAAAGTTCTGTAATGTTGAATTAAACTTCATATCTTTGTGTTTCATATTCATATTTTTAATATCTGTTATGATATGGGTCTTTAAGAATTCCCTTAGATGTTTATCTTGGCATTTCAGCAATAGGAAAAACAATTCCAATAAATCAAAAGCTGTGATAAAATTTTTGTTTCTCAATAAAATTAGACATTTGCACAATGAAAGGCGCATATCATTGTGCAGAACTGTGTTGTGTATTTTCAAAATATCAACTATTTTCTGGGGAAATAACTTCATTTCATTCAGATAGCACTGGGCTACTTGTGCCAGAAACATGGATTGTTCATCTAGCTTTTTGTTGTATTGGGTGGGATTTAAGTTGAAAATTTCCAGAGTTGTTTCAAAGTGAGCAAGTTGTTGATGAAACTCTTCTTTATATGATTCGGGGTCCCTCTTGATTAAGTTTTGTAACTGCGTCAGATTATTAGGCAACTGATTGTTGTGTCTCACCATTTTGGATGATTAGATTTTTAGTTTTGCCAACTATGAAATGTACACTTTTATTAATACAAAACTAATTCTCCATTTCACAGGTGACCAATATTTTTAACCTCTGTTTACCATGGTTTAATTACCACACCGTACACTTGACAGAAATATAACCTCAATTTATCATCTGACAAATGCCACATGTTATAAAGAATGTTTGGAACTTTGGATACCAGGTTTTTTGGCAACATTGGGACTAGGAGGAAGTCAGAAGAACAGCCATGGCCCATGGCATGGCGCACCCATGCCATGGCAAGCTTACTCAAGCCATTAATATGATAATTAACTATAACAGCATAGCTATTCACAACCATTCGATATGCTTCCGTGTCGGAAATGGCACTTTTTCGACTGTCTGCTTTCCGAACCGATGGACTCGTGAAACGCTATTTAGCGTTTTACACTTGCGTAAACGCTAATTCTAGCGTTTTAAACGCTAATTAGCGTTCTACGAGTTCGTCGGTTCGAAAAGTAGATAACCGAAAAGTGTCATTTCCGACACGGAAGCATATCGAATGGTTGTGAATAGGGGGGCAGAATGGTATTGTACTGGATGCTCGCTGTCTAAGGTCCATATAAATTGTATGATTTTTTATCAACTGAAGCGCATTCACTGCGTAACTGCGTTACATAATTTTTATAGACGCGTTGACGGGCGCTGCGTTTGCCACTGCGTTCAGGGTCAAGGTCTCCCCACACTTATCAACGCGGAACCGGCTTAAGCCGAGTGCGTTTCACCACATTAATCTATAGACTCATAGATTGAGCCTAAGGACATAAAGCCGCTGGCCGTTTTTTGTTTGTGTGCGGTTCTGGATTTGTATTGTGTGCGTGACTACGGAAGAGTGGACTGGTTGACGCTTCAGTGACTTCACTGTATCAAAACATTGCGCCAATGCGCGGTGTACTTTACAGTGACGTCACTGTATCACTGTCAACGAGAAATGACATTCTTCACACAGTATACAGACACGGTTAAAAATATTACATAACTCAAAATATATAGGTACCCAAAATATTTGAATAGCCTTCAAAATGATGTCAGGTATATATTTACCCGACTGCGCCAGAAGGAGGGTTATGTTTTTTGGGTTAAGAAATCTTTTTGAAGGCTTGAAGTTTCTTACAAAAATGCGAGTCTCTAAATATCTCCTCAAAAGTGCTAACATACCCGTGCGTGTTGCCCTTAAAAAATGTCAAGCGTCTAGGATTTTAAAACTTTAAAAACGATTACTCAGAGGCCCTGTGGGATATGAAGTTGATTTTTTTCGTACTAATAAAATACATAGCATAATAAATTAATCAACTCTTTTTGGGTGCTATCAATGTGGTAGAGTTGAGAAAAAAAATTAAAACTATTTGAATGAAATTCTGCATTTACTCATGTTAGGCTTGGGTTTCGGAAATGCAATAAAGCTACCTATTAGCTTTATTGCATTTCCGAAACCCAAGCATTTTAAAATGCTTATAACTTTGCCAATTTTGTAGATGTTTCATCGGTTTTTTTGGTGTTAATTTTATTGTCTTTTTTCAAATAGTTTACAGATTCACAATAAAAAAAAGTAGTAACATCCTATTGGCACTCGGGAGTTCTACTCTGGCGTTTATTAATAGTATATTATGCAATTAGTGAATAAAGGACGGATTTAAAGCGAGGGCCATAGATGAATCACGAGCTAGTGAAGGATTCTAACGATTGAATCACGACCGTAGGGAGTGATTCATGATGATTGAATCACGAGCGTAGCGAGTGATTCAAGTGTTAGAATCCTGAGCGACGCGAGCGATTCATGGCCCTCGATATAAATCCGTTTTATTCAAGAGTTGCATACTATACTTTATACCATGACTACGAGAAAAAGAAAGATTTAAGTGAAAATATACATATAATGAAGAAAAAGTAAAGTTAAATTGGCTTTGATGTAAACCAGCCGTGATTTTTTGGGTAGCAAGCTTTCCACCTTTCCACTATATCGGCCGCCCTCTCTTTCACAAACTCAGGTGTTAACACATCTTCATCACTAGAATGCATTTTTAATCGATTAGAACAACACTAAACAAACACAAAATTAAAGATTAATGTAACACTAAACTTTGTGTTCGTTCAACTTACAGTATTCAAAATAGCGCCAATTTACTAAGGACAGCAAAGAACACAAAACAGTTTTTATTCTAATGCTAAACTCCTTGTCGAAAATGTCGACCAATCAAATTGAATTTAGAACACATCAATATAGGTCAAATACACAGATTACACTTACACTAGATACGGCAAGCCACGACCAAGCGTGCCCTGCATGTTCGACTGTTCGTACTAAAAAAAGTCTGTTAGCTCAGTGACGCTTAGTGATTGAAACAATTCTGTTTACTCTGAGCACATCACTAAATAGCTGGGGTGAAGTTATCGTAGGTATAAAAAAGATGACACGTTCGGTTTTCATACAATCTAATAACGTGCCGCATCTAGCATAGGTTCTTTAAATCTGTGGTCGAATACATTGTTGTGTTCCATTTTCAAACATCAAAACAGTGAGTAAAAGTGCTTTTTATTCACTGTTTTCAGTGAATAAAATAAGCTTTTTAGAGGGGGAATGGTATAAAGAATATTATGACGGATCACTTGCTAGTCTTGCTACGCTTCACTCAAAATGTCCGCTCTCAAGGGTTTTTGCAACAGTGCATAGATAATCTATATCTATATCTATATATATAATAAAACTAAGTCGATAAAATGTGCGTGCCGATAAAACTTAAAAAGGAGTCCCGACACGATAAAGGGACTTATGTGGTGTGATAGCCCTTTATCCCTCCTCGAACAAGAAAGTTCCCGTTTTAATCTAAAGGGACTAAAGATATAAGGGACTTTCCGACCCTTCAACTTGGAAATTAAGTGCAGTGGCGCCATCTGTTATCGAATATTTGAACTTCGTTCAAGACAACTATGGAGACTATACACTCCAATAGTCATAGTGTATAGTCTCCATAGTTGTGAGCCATTGCAGCATGTGTAGTAGTGGCGCGAAATTTAAAATTCCAGTTTCAATAAAATCTTAAATTTCATTTGTTACTATAATAAAGTTGTTAAATTTTGTGTATTTATACGTCATTATTTAACGTATATTTTGGAGTTAAAGCGACATAATTTTAGTTATCCAAATTAGTTCTCAAAATATTTAAAAATTTAGGTTTTTAAATTTCGCGCCTTTACTACATACGCTACCGCTACAGAAGCTAGAAAGTTCCCGTTTCAATCTAAAGGGCGTGTTTCTAAAGATATAAGGAACTTTCCAACCCTACAACTTGGAAATTAAGTATAGTGGCGCCATCTGTTATCGAATATTTGAACTTCATTCAGGACAACGATTGTTTGGGTTGCATTTCCAAAAGCGTTGCGAGCAATATTGTAGCATGTGTAGTAGTGGCGCGAAATTTAAAATTCCAATTTCAATAAAGTCTTAAATTTAATTTGTTGCTATAATAAAGTTATTAAATTTTGTGTATTTATACGTCATTAGCTAACTTATATTTTGGAGTTAAAGCGACATAATTTTAGTTATCCAAATTAGTTCTCAAAACATTAAAAAATTTAGGTTTTTAAATTTAGGTTTTTAAATCATACTACTCAGAAATCTCAACTCCCCAAAATTATGTAATGGAACTAGAATGATCGTAAAACAGCTATCGAATAATATCATTGAAGCTGAACTTATTTCTGGAAAGACCAAAGGACAGACAGTATTTATACCTAGAATACCTCTGATCTCTTCGGAATTGCCATTTCAATTTAAAAGACTGCAGTTTCCAATAAAATTAGCCTTTAGTTTTACAATTAACAAAGCGCAAGGACAAACTTTAAAATATTGTGGCATTAACCTCAAAGAATCCTGCTTCTCTCACGGTCAGCTATAATTATGTAGCTTGCTCAAGAGTAGGAAATCCAAAAAAATTATGTATATATACTCCGGACAATAAAATGAAAAATGTTGTTTATAAACAAATATTGTAAATAATGAGAAAACGTTTTCAATAAACTTTTTTTTTACTTTTTACGTCATAGTTTATTTTTTTATTTCGACTCTACCACGTCATCTCATATCAACTCCCGGGCGAAGCCGGGTTTTTTAGCTAGTACATAATTTAAGTGTGCGACTAGGACTGTGTTTGGCTGCTTGTGCACTACACGTTTACAGCACGTTTTTTCACGGACCGTTATTTTATTTCATACATTTTAAAAAGTGGTGGGGATCGTACTGCACACCTATTGGCTAAAAATCCGTAAAAAACCGAATACGAATTTAAAACGTCTGTAGAATATTGTTCTGTGTCTGTAGTGCACTCGCTAGAGTAATATTGTTCTGTGTAGTGCACAAGCAGCCTTTGTTTAGTCTTGCTACACAAATAATAAAAATTGGTCTAATTAAAAGTTGTGTCAATTCTGTCATGTCAATCAGCCACGTCATTTTTGCTTGAATGATAGAGTGTACGCGGCGTAACTGAGATAAGCATTTCTGTAAAAAATGAATATTTTCCGTTTACTTGGTGATTTATCCCACCTTTTAGCTATTATCATATTACTACTCAAAATCTGGAAAACTAGATCATGTGCGGGTAAGTTATTTCGCCTTCGAAATGATTCGATTAACCGGCACATTGAGTATGTATTTTCTAATTACTACTCCCTTCAATTTGGTTTTCATTTTCAGGCATATCTGGAAAGTCTCAGATACTTTTCTCCGTTGTGTACACGGCGCGTTACTTGGATCTGCTTACCAATTACATCTCGGCATACAATACGTTCATGAAGATGGTGTTCATTATGGCCTCATACGCCACTGTTTACCTGATGTATGTCAAGTTCAAAGCGACATATGACCACAACCACGATACATTCAGGATTGAATTCTTGTTGATACCAACATTGGTTATGTCTTTGTTGATAAACCATGAATTCACAGTTATGGAGGCTAGTATGTTTTATAATAATGATTAATGAAGTTATAATAGGAAACTGCAATGTAACAATACTACTGTAATTTATGTAGGTTGTGAATTGAATATACATAGAGATTGTTCAACCGAGTACTTGTACAGGACCCATGATTTGCCTTGGCATGCCTTCTTTTATTAATTGGTTTACCTTACTAATTGATAATTTATAATAATAATTTCAGATACTATGGACATTCTCAATTTACTTGGAGTCTGTGGCTATCTTACCACAATTGTTCTTGGTGTCAAAAACTGGAGAGGCTGAAAGTATTACATCCCATTACTTGTTTGCTCTCGGATCTTATAGAGCTTTGTACCTCTTGAACTGGGTAAGCAAATTAGTTTAACAACAAAGTATAATGATGTTGTGGTTATAGCAAAATGTGACTGTCACTGTTATGTGTAACTAGAGTATTATCTTATAATCTAAAAAGTTTGTCTATATGTTTTGGCTAACATAAAATTACACTGTTGAAATGGATAAACATTTTATGTTTCTATTTAGTTACACTATTTTCTAATAAGTTGAAGCAATCAACCAACCAAGGAAAAATATTTGAGAAAACAGTATCTTGAAAATAATACAAAACTCAGATCAATTGAATCTTTTATCAATATGTCATAAATAGTAATAATTATTATGCCCCTTAAGTGATTTATGCATTAATGGTAGAACAAGTACAATATTATAGTACCAAGTTTTAAAAAATCATGACAATCCTGTAGTATCATTTTATGTTAAATCACTGAACATTTTAAATAAAAGCATTAATGTTTTTTTTAGGAAGAATCTTTAACATAGTTACTACAATTTATTATCCAACACTTTACTGACAGATTGCAATTGTAAACAAAGAAATTATTCTCAAATAGCTTCAATACATAAACATTTAAAACGATCATATCACTACATAGTATAAAACAAAGTTGCTACCCCCTGTCTGTCTGTCCCTATGTATGCTTAGATCTTTAAAACTATGCTTTTTTTTAATAAATAGTTATTCAAGAGGAAGGTTTATAATATGTATAATACATCCCCAAAAACGCGGCGGAAGTTTATAAATGTATGTTTTGAAGCTCTCTGTAAATGCACTCCTACTAAATCCACTCAATCTGTACAAACCACTAGTACTTTACCTGCAATTACATCTGCGAGACCCACAGGAGCTGTGCATTTTTTCAGTATAAAAAGTAGCCTACAGCACTCAAGGATAATGTAGATTCCTATTAGTGCAAGAATTTTCAGAATCGGATCGGTAGTTCTGGAGATTACATAAAACAGTAAAACCTCTTTAAGTCGAACCTCGATAAGTCGAAAACCTCCCAAACTCGAAAAAATGTTGTGTTGCTTCAAGCCGCAAAACCTCTATTGCTCGAAATCTGACCAGTCTATAAGTCGAAATAATTAGTGTGTCCCTACAAGTAAATTCAGTACATATTATCCCTCTATAACTCGAAAAAATAAATTTGTCCTCAGCATCTCGAACATAGCAATGTTTGATTTTTACAACCTTTACAACTCAACTATTTGAAACGAATTACCTCTATAGCTCGACAAAAAATAACATACCGACTAAGAATATGACAATGTTCATAATTGTTTCTTAGAAACCAATGTAAAAGAAGTTACATATACAATAAACCAATTCTATGAAATGATAAAGGCATTTATGACTGACGTTAACACGTGCATATTTACAGGTGTCAGGTGTTTCATTTTAGGTACTTATTATTTTTATTGTTTTAAAATTTCTTAAAATTTTTCAATCGACAACAATAAAGTAACTTTGCTAAAGTTCAAATGAAATCACTTTAGCGAAGTTACTTTATTGTAGTCGATTAAAAATTTTAAGAAATTTTAAGAACTAAGCAGCAACTTGGATGTAAAAGAAATTTCCATTCTTTATATCTTAGATAATGCTATAGATAGAGAGCATCCGAATTGTTTTACACAAAAAATAATAACTGACTTGTTTAATACATTTTTAAATAAATGTATGTATTATGTTGATTTTTTAAATGGAAAATACATAATGTTACGTAACTTGCAAATAAAAATGTTTAATAGGTTCTTAACCTCTACAAGTCGATCATTTCTTGATAAGATTCGCTCAAGTCGAAGTCGTACATAAGTCGAAAACTCTATAATTCGAATTTTTTGACGTCTCCCTTCAAGTTCGACTTACAGAGGTTCTACTACATACAAACTACCTCTTTATAATATTAGTATAGTTAGGATACTTTTCAAGTTTGACTAAATATAATTTTAATATTATCTTCTATTTTCAGGTATACCGTTATGTTGTTGAGGATCACTATGAGCTGATTGCTATTATCTCTGGAGTTGTGCAAACTGTACTATACTGTGATTTCTTCTATCTTTACATTACAAAAGGTAACAAGTTGTACTTTTTACTTACCCAATTTTGTACTGCTTCTTTCAAATTCAATCATGAGCTTAGGATTGACAAAATACTCCCTTGTCTTCACCTTTGTGATACCTTACAGTTAATGTTTCATTTTATCCAATTAGTATACTAACTATTGTATGCACTAAAATATTTTTCTTTTCTTTTCTAGTATTGAAAGGAAAGAAATTGCAGTTGCCAGCTTAAACCAGAAAGCAAGAGGATTGCATTAAATCCATCTGACAGTTACGTCTGTGAATATATTTGTGTGAGCCAATAAATTACCTAAGATCTAGTTGTACAAACATTACTGGTATTGTACTGTTATGAAAATGTTGATTTACTAATGGCAATTATGTGTGATTGTGTATCTTCATTACCCTGTACAGCCACAAGCAATAATAAATGGTCTTTTTGCATTTAAACCCATTCTTAATATTGTATACTAAGTGCTCTAACCATCACAATACATTATATTATTGGCTACTGTACATAATTATTTAACATTTTATAAAACTGCTGTTATTGTTCACTCATTTGTATTATTGAATTTGATTTCATTAAACATTTTGTACCTATTTATTAAAGGCTAAATTAATACAATATTTTATATTGAGCAATAATATTATTTTGGGTTTCATTAATTACTTAATTAATAAAAATAATGTGGATGTGGTCTCCTCCCTGGTATAGCAATCTTAACGGTAGGATAAAATTATATTATGCATTGTTGTAGGTAATGAATGTAATGATTAAGTATAGTGCTAAATCTGACATGAATTATTTAAGAATAATTGTTTTGAAAAGTAACTACAATAATAAATTACGTGACTTGAGGCTTTAATTCTAAAGCCTAAGGCTAAATATTCTTTATTTTTCTTTAATTTCTCATTTTTATTTCAATAATTGCTTTTTAACAGATTTCTCGTAAATTAAGAAACAAATGAAAAAATAATATTTAGCATAACTAGTACCTACGCCATAGTTTGAAAAATTCATAAGTTTAGTATGATAACTTTAGTCTAAACTATAATACTATTATGGAAACTATTATATTGGCATAAACCAGGTTTTATTGTTCGTGACTGTACTTAATTTTAATTACGGTTAACCTATAAAGTTATTGACAATATTTTCAGTGCAATTTAATTTTTAATAGCCACCTATTGTGACGCAAATAGTTTAAATAACTTTTTAACAATATATTGCCGAGGGTATGATTTTGTATCTTACCCTTAGATTTTATGAACTTTGTTTTTAATGTAGGTAGGTATTTGTCATTTCTTCCTAATAGGTATGATAATTCGACATTATGACTTGTAAGACAATGTTTAATCAATAAGGGAAAATTACCTTATTTCGTATTTTCATGTAGTAAGTTTTATACATTATGATGTAGGTACGTATCTGATTCCTTATATCTCAAATTCATAAATGAGTTAACTTAAACCAAAATTAGTATTAAATGGACTTGTGTGCAAATTGTCATGTAGGTAATGTTTTCTGTGCATGGCGTATCAATGTATGGGATGTCAATTATTCCATGGTATTAAACACTCCTTCCATACATTGTCACACAACTTATTAAATAAACATGTATTTAAGTGTACAATATTGTTTATTTCTCTCTTTATTTGAATATCGATGAAGGCAGATGCCATCTGTATTACATATTATAACATTGCTTCTTATTTTTCATTTTGCTTTCACTTAGGTTAGGTACTACTTTGAGCTTCATTACCTATCCAATCCTGAATGGAAAAGGGTTGATCTGCATTTTGTTTCCAGTTTATTGAATTTCTAGGTATTTTTATAGTTCTAATATTTGTCTAGCTTACCCATTACTAAATCTTGTAGGTATTTTACTAAGGGAATATGAGTGTCTTCCTATACACACTCACCCCTTCTAGTTTAGGTTAGAATAGAACCATGAACCACTCATTCTACATAATTATTTCATGATTGTGTTCAGTCATGATTACAGATCGGATAATCGGATGCATATTTACCTAAACATTACTTTTATTTCGACGAAACAAGAATGTGGACATACCTTTCAGATTCTTTTAATTTTTTTAATAATACATAGTTACTGATTATTTTATTAATTTGATAGTATTTCATTAATGTGTTAGTACGATTTCAATGTGATAGGAATATATTTATGTTGGTAATGTTTGCATCAAGTCAGACAAAATTGTCCACGCCTATATTATATGTATCTATACTTTTACGTACAACTCCAACTGTTAATATACCTAATAATATTATTACTGAGACGAACTGTCTTTTAAAAGTTTTTAAGATAAACAACAAATTTATTCAGAGGCATGTCCATATTATTGTGGGAAAAAGTGAAGTGTAGGTAAATATGCATCCGATTATCCGATCTCTAGTCATGATTTAAGTTGAGCGAAATTAAAACCAAGGTTGGCGTTGTTTCCCATAAATGTAGATCAAACATTGCGTTTTTTACAGTTTAGTCTTAAGATCCTATTGTAATATCTTGCTATGAGAATTTATGAATAAATGAAATTTGGAAGTGAAGAGTAGTTTTTCAAAATATTATTGTTAGTGTTAGGGTCGTACGATCGTATCACAGAACCCAACTCAAGACTCAAGCATTACTTGAGACTAGTTTCAAACAATTAAATGGCTTGAGACTAGGGTTGTACCGACTAGTCGGTAAAGCCGGCTATCCGGCCACTTTTATAGTCGGCGACTAGTCGGCCATTACTTTATTCATGTAAATAGGGTGATTGAAATGAAATTGTTTCATTATTAATTGTTTTTACTATAGTATCAGTCTTACAATTGGCAAAATAATACAGTAATAGAAATAAAAAATAAATTCTGAACGCAACTTTCTAATAATAACTCCGATTGAAGAAATTAATATGTAATCACCTATTTATTATTTATTTTAGAAGCGCATTTTTATCGAATAGAATCGAATTTGATTTTTATTTAAAAAAAACCGGCCAAGTGCGAGTCGTACTCGCGCACCGAGGGTTCCGTATCATATTTGGACGTATAAAGTGAAAAAATCCGGACCGCATAACTAAGTTTGTTTGTGAAGGAATTTTGATGATTTTGAAAAAACTGTACTAGTTAGGAACATCGTTTTATTTTTGGTGCCATATTTAGGTCAATTCCTATCAACTCTAATTATTTCAGATTTATCGCCCCGCAAACTTCGGAGATAGGGGGGGGGGGAAATGGTATATTTTTGGACATTTTTCATCATATGTCGAAAACTGTGAAACATAAAATTAAATAAAAATGTATTTTGAAATGTGCAGATCAAGCCCTTTCATATGATATGTCACTTGACCTAGTAACCCCACTTTAAAATTTCGGACCCCCACTCCGGCCCCTTTTGCAATGAAAATAAAAATAGTTTTGGACTTTTTTCATTTGCAATAAAATTGAACAAGCATTCTTTATAACTGTTCCAAATTTCAACTCGATAGCATAAGTAGTTGCTGAAATAAGCAGGTGTGACAGACAGACAGACAGACAGACGAAGTCGCACCATAAGGGTTCCTTTTTTACCATTTTGGTACGGAACCCTAAAAACGACTACGACAAAAATGGAACTGAAAAGCATGAAACAAGAAAATAATTCAGTCTGATAACTCTGATAGCCTGAAATTCTTCCATTGGTAATCTGTATCAAGTGAAAGTGAAGGTAAACTATGTAAAAAATGTATGTCACCTTTATAAGCTTTAGCCATATACCGATCTTGATTTATCTTATAGAAAATTATATTTTTTATTTAAATTATATTACAAAAATGTAACATATTTATATTTTTTAGTATTAAAACCTTTATTCTATAATTACACATAATTTTAACACATAAAACAAAACAATCTGCCAACAGTTTTAGCGTGAGTATTTTTGATAAACTTTTGTATGGGCTCGCTACACTGTGCATCGCCGGGTGCGAGCGAGAGGTGGATAGAGGCAATCAATCCCATTTTTTATCCGCACAGATAGTATTTAGGTACCTACTTAGGTGAAATTATGTGTGAACTTTCGTCACTCTGCTCATTTTGATTTAGGGGTAGGTACTATATCGTCTATAATTTGGAGACAAGGAATCAAACGCAGCTTAATTAAGTAGGCATTTAAAAAAAGTTTATTCTTTATGTACCTACATTATTTGAAATAATTGTCTCACGTTCGAATATTAATGCCGCATACTTACAAAAATCTGCTACATGTACTTGTTCCTGAAACATAAAAATAAGTGTACATAATATGCATGGAAATAATTGCAATCACGAAGGAAAACGTAGCATCATTTATCTACAAAACACCCCTCGTGTTTTGTAGATAAATGATGCTATGTTTTACAGGAAAGCTCTGTATTATCGTTAAGATGGGGTCGACTAAACTCATTTATTAATAGAGTAACATGCCTGTCATTGCAAACAGTGTGGATATTCTGGAGAATCTTCAATCTTTATTAAAACTTTTAAAAATTTTGCGATCTCTGCTTATGATACCACGAAACGAAACTAGTGTTACCATACTTAACTGTAGACACAGATATAATACGGTAATACTAACGCTGTAGATATGAAAACCGCTCAAGAGCGAGTCAAGCTCGCACAATTAGGCGCGTAATCAAGATCTACATATCGTTATGCTAAATTTCAAGTTTCTATGTCACTTCGTTTTCGAGAAAAACCTCTGTGACAGACTGACGGACACGAAAGTTTTCTTCTATGGGTTCTGTTTTTTCTTTTGAGGAACGGGATCCTATCATTAGTAGGTACCATTGGCGAAGGGTGAAGTACCTAATTAAACTGTTGGTGTCACGCTAAAAATAAACTAAAGAAGAATATTACCATCAATTTTGTGCTACTGTTCATTAATTTAAAAATTCCGTATTTGAGTGTGTCCTCTCCCAGGATTGCCGTGTAAGGAACACCCATATGTAGGATTTCTTTTATCTGAAATTATCATAATTTTTGATAGGTACCATCATAAGGTCTTGACTGCATGGCGAAAATTGAAACATGAGAAATTAAGAATTTTGGTCAATGGGGAGTGGGGAATTAATGATTTCCTTAGACTTACAAATATTATTCCTCTCTACAAAATACAGAGTGGTAGTTACAGGTACCTAGAGATTGAAAAGTTTGTGGCTTGCTTTTTAATTGTTATGAGATTTATTTACATTGAAATCCACCCTGTCCCTTAATATTTTTTCTTCCAAGGCCCCCAGGTATATGATACAATTTAGCTGGTTAACCATGTGTCTTTTCAAAAAATTATAAAAGCAGTAATAGTTTTCTCCAAAATTGAGCTAACAATCACTTTTATCTATTTCGTAATAGTAGGTAACTGTTTTTGTTCTGCAGTCCAAACTCAAAATCTCAACTTGTATTGTAGGTATTGTAACTACATAGGTTACGTAAGCACGTACATGCGTACGCCTACACGCTAGTAGGTACGTAGGGTCGGCAGCGAAGTTGTTAGTTTGTCATATGTACCATGTATCTCAAAGTTTATTTAATCCTACTAATATTATACTTTATACTATATAATATTATAAACGTGAAAGTTTGTGAGGATAGATGTATGGATGTATGTTAATCTTTCACGCAAAAACTACTGAACGGATTTTGATGAAACTTTACAGTAATATAGCTTATACATCAGAATAACACATAGGCTACTTTACGCGGGCGGAAGCTAATAAATAAATAAACATTAAGTTGACACAATTTCTAATAAAATGTTTTATTGAAAGGACCATCACCTGCAAATCCAATGGAAGAGAAAAGTCTGGTATCCATGTGGATATCTTGTTTAGTTCCAGTTGATGATACAGAAGAGTTGTTAGTTTACACAATGGGCCCCCATTGCTTGATGATTCTTGAAAAATATAAAAAAATATATAATTACATCAAATGTATCAGTTTTTATAGGCAATTTCTTTATGCCATAATTCATACTTTGTAAGTCCAAAGCAAGGGAAATCTTAAATGGTGCGATTTTCCTGTGAAGCCTCAAATAATCTGCCTTAAATTCCTGAGGATTATTATTTAGCCCATCCAGTAAAAATACGAATAGAGCATACTCTAAACACATTGAACAGGTCAGCCGGCATTTTTCCTGTAAATGAAAAATAATAATTTTACTAAGATGAGACAAATATTATAAAACAGTACCCTGACTGACTGACAGGCAACGCACAGCCTAAACCATTGGACGTAGAGATCCATTTGGAGAATTTTTTCGTTGAGTACTATAGAGGTGCATTAAAAAGGGAATTTTAATTCCACTCCTAAAAAGGGCTTGTAGTATGAGGAAAATAACAACATTGTCTTATATTCCTACTTCTATGCAGGTGGAGTCACAGGTACATTTAGTCAATAATTATAAATCTATAATCTAGTCAAGTTTCACAAATGTTATTTTGGTCATTCCTGAACTTTACTGTTTGTAATGTAGCATTTTCAATAATTCTAAGGATTCACAGCACTTACATTTTCATCATCTTGAAAATGGAGGTTCTCCACAGGCTGCTGACCTTTTGGCCACTGCGCCACTATATCAACATGACCAGAATTGTTTTCATATTTAAATTCATTTATAGAGAATAAACTTGGTGTGGTTGATATCTGCAAAAAATTATAGCAATATTTGCAATTAATTGGGATAAGCTAATTATGCTTTTTTGGGCATCCTCTCAGTGAGAGGGAGCAGGCCATAGGTCACCATGTAGGCCCAGTGCGGTGGCATGGTGGACATCACATATTTTCAAATTTTTGGTTTTAGGGCACACCGGTTTCCTCTCTAGGACAGGCCAGTTTCTTCTTTATGTTTTCCTTCACTATTTTTGGAATAGGGGTGATAAAATTAATTGCACGAAGTAAAATGCATATCTGCTTGGGTTCAAACTTCAAACACTCCAATCCCACAACCTAAGAATTGTAAGTTGGGGCCCACTAGGCCACCACTGCTCTAACTACCACTGACCTTTATAAAGTGATAACAAAATAATACTTACACTACTCCACCAGTACTTTCTATATCTCTGCCATTGAATGAGGTACTGCATAGCATCTTGCTGTGGTACAATTAAATCAAATTTCAGGAAAGATGTATTCGATAGAGTACAATCACTCTGTAGTTCTAATGTTGTATTTTTATCATACTCCTGCACTTTTTGTTTTATAATACCAAACACAGGTGGGATATGTTCTAATTTGACAGTGGATTGATTCAAATAGACAGGTATATGATGCTTATCAGATTTTGCATGGTTGTACTGCAGCCAATTGGCATGAATATTTTTTAATAGAATTTGACTGGGTTCCTTCAAATTAAACTTTACATGATTGTAACTTAATTGTAGGACTGTAAAGAATTTTTTCATTTGAAGTAACTTGCTGATTTCAGTTTTCATTTTGTTTTACTTGGGTTGTTTCTTGGTCAACTTCCACTTCATGTAGTGGTATATTTCCTATGGGTGCAACAAAATAGTCATCCTCTTTTACTGTTGCATTTTTAAGAATCTCCTTCTGGCAATTTCCTTGAGTTATTTTATCTTCCCTTAGCGATAAGTTTCTGGAAAATAAAATTGGTGTAAGCATTTTATTTATTTTATCCATCAGAGCAAGGCATGGCACAATGGATGAAAGCAAATTAATATTGTAGGTATTTTAAAAATTTTAGAAAATAAACCAATGCGTTATGAATACTCACTGATCTTCCAGAACTGAATATAAGGGTTCGACATCGTCAGTATTTATGTGAAGAATCCTATTAGCAAAAACAATGGAATCTTCTAATATTTTGAGACCTTCCTCCGTCTCGTAACTCACCAAAGAAAGTCGTTCTAAAAGTGCGATAGTATTCCGCTCCACTTTAACAGCGGAAGCATGTTCATTTGCCAAAGTTGGAACAGGCGATATTGGTATTTTGGAATTCAAATTTCTGCAGGCAATTTGAATAAAGTTCAACGACCTAGAAGATCTTTTGACAAATTTTATTAGCATACTTGTTAGGACTTTTTTCGGTATTTTTTTAGTTACAGGAGAAATTACGTTAGGAATCCTGTAAAGATGATTCTATGAAAGAAATGGGAATTGGGAAATGAAAATGATTTTATTTTTCGTCCTGTCAAATAAATACATTGTACCACAGAATCACAGATTACCATAAACCTACATCAAAGATACTTTGTTTAAGTTTATATTAATCTGTGTCTTTGTTTATGGTAACGTCTATATAATGTACTCTGTGGTAACGACGCGTAAGGTAAGGGCGTTTGTGCACTACAGACCTTTCAATTCGTATTCGGGTTTAAACGGATTTTTAGCCAATAGCCCTGCAGAACGATCCCCACCACTTTTTGTTCTGCGGGCCTATTGGCTAATAATCCGTGTAAAACCGAATACGAATGGGGAAGAAAACTGTCAATTAGTTCCACCTAGAGGGCGCCAATTATTTGTTACAAGCGAACTGTCAATCTCCATAGAGATTGTTTAAAATTTGTTATTTTCTCGATTTATACCAAAATATGGGTCGTTGTGTAGCCTTTGGATGTAAGGAAATAGGTGTTCACAAATTCCCAAGTAATATTCGTTTATGCCGCGTTGACACGGTCCGAGTATGTTCGGACCGAGTGGACTCGGATCCACTGTGGGATCCGAGTCCACTTGGTCCGAGCATACTCGGACCGTGTCAACGCGACTTTAGAAGGAAAGTGGGAAAAGCACTGAGAATAGTAAACTTTAAATCAACTGACTTTTCACATTTCACTTACATACTATGTGGAAAAAAAATCTAAAAAACAGACTACGAGACCATTTCTAAGACAACAGGTTGGTATAAGGCAATATAATATTGTCATAATACTAATCGTTTGTGAGATGTTTTTACTTCAAATAACCTCACTTTGTAACAAATAGCCTAACATCTTGTATTACATTATTATCATTAGAGCTAGGTTATCATAGCGAGATAAGTTCATTTTAGAACACATAAAACTCTAATAATGTCCTAAATACAGCTAAAACTCGATACCTATTAATGATAAATATAATGTACATTTCAACCAGCACAGCTTCTTTTCCTCGTTGCGATGATCCCTATTTTTTCAATTCCCCAGGTAGAATACATAGTTAAGAACGTAAATTGATGTAAAAAACTTCGCAAAACTTATCATTCACACAATGCACAGTTTTAATTATAGCTTTTTTGACAGGTGTAACTACCTAACAGCGCCCTCTGCCTAAAAGTTTTCAGTTTCTTCCCCATGAAAATGTCTATAGTGCACAAACGCCCTAATGGTGACGGTACGGTACCACTTTTCTCGGAACCGTAGCTTGGCAATACAATGTCAATGTCAATTGACGTTGACATTGTCAACATATACATAACATAACCTCAAAAGTCTGAGGGTTTCGAACAAAAGAATAAAAATTCTATCCTGAATTTATCATTTTTCTCAAAATATTGATTTTTATCAGGTATTACTTAATACTCTATTTAAGCTATATTCTAGTGAAATCTTTATTCAGATCTTTATCAATGTAAAACAGAAGTAATCCTCGTAATGGTTAGAAAAACATTACTTACTGAATTCAGTCTATTGAATATAGATAAAAACCGCTTCTTATGTTCCACTATAACACTCACCTCTCAGATCGCGATATTTTTGCAAAAGCCAAGTATGTAAACTGAAAAATACAATTAGGTAGATATTTTTAAAGCAATAAAAACGCACTTTGCAGCTAGGCCAGCTAGTAAATTTTAATCTATACGAAAACAAAGTCGCTTTTTGGGTCTATGTCTGCTTGGTTCCTCTCCAGTTTTGACCAGCATTTAGAGAATTTATTCCGAAAGATTTATGAGTGCCTATATGTACCGGCGTGAGTCCTGAGCACAGATCGCGCATGTACATTTCAGCCCAATAGACAGTTGATAATACACAATAGAAAATAGTCCAACAAACAACGAGCATTAACTGACGAACCAATCGCGTGTAGCCTCGGCGCCCCCAGCCTTCTTCATTTTGCCAAAGAGCCAAATCAATTTATGGTGGTGACATTTGTGCTAAAGATTCTTGCTGGCCGGTTGATACTAGCCATTCATTTCAAGATGGCTGTTGTCGGCCGTTATAAAATGATGTTACAGAGGCAAGTGGGACTGTTGACAAATAAAATATAATTTATGTGTTTTTACTGTTTTTACTCTAAACATTTTGTAATTGTGTTTTTACATAAGGAAGAATAGTAAGGATTACTTTCTTCAATCAATAATTCAATACTAAGCGGGGCTTTTGAGGTGCGGTGCAGGTGTAGGGAAGCGGGACGGGAGGTAACAGCCATCTTAAAGTGAATGGTAGTAAGTCGTTAATGTAACTTAGACACAGCACTGAAGTCACTATGTTTTGAAATGTTGCCACATTAATAGATGCATCCATATGAAGCTGGTTATAAATAAAAGAAAGATTTTATTTTTCTATGCAAACAGAAATTTCAGAATTGCATACTTTAATAAACTTTTTTTTTTTTCAGGAAATATGAAGAAGCATCCTCGAACTGTTTTGTATGACAAACTACACAGAGGAAGTGTGTTAGTCTGTGTTGGCCTTACTTTGTATGGGGCAGTGCTCTTAGGTGACCATTTTTATAAGTATTTCAGATATGTCCGACCTCAAATACAAGCAACTAAGGAAGCTGCTGAAAAAGAACTGTTATCAGAAGGATCTTCAGAAAGACTACTTTAAAATCATATAATATTATTTTGCTTTGAGTCAATAGAATTAGAATATTTGACACATAGAATTAATTTAAGCTGTAAATGTATTTAATAGTTTTGTTTTGATGTTATAATAGATCAATACCAGAGTACCCACTAGTGTATTTTATTTTATTTTTAAGCTGCACAAGCTTCAAACTATTTTGCGTGGTTGCAGCTGACGATTTTGGGCCGCAACCGAAGACTTTCGGGGGTGTCATACCGATTAATGCCGACGTGCTATACCTACCGTGAATTGGGGGGGTCACGGGGGTCAACTCATGCCCCCCATGAGTAATGCCGACGTGCTACACCTACCGTGATTAGGGGGGTCATGGGGGTCAACTCATGAACCCCATGACCCCTCGGACCGCGCCTGGGCAGTAGGTAGGTAGCTAGGTAGGTATACATAATATTGCTGCCGGCAGCCGAGATTAAAAACATCGGCTGCCGGCGCCACCGGTTCCCATAATGGACACCGGAGGGGGCAGGGGGAAGGGCATTGGTCGACGTCTTTTTCTGTCTGCAAGGTTAAAAGTAACCTAACTCTCGATAATCGAACCTAACCTGTCCGTGTTGCGTTGCCCAAGCTCTTGGACTTATTAGGGGGAGGGAGGTGGTCGACGGAGCACTGCTAGTCTGCTACGCAGGGCTCCTATTACTGTTTGCAAGGTTAAAAGTAACCTAACACGGAGGGGTTGACGGAGTTGCGCAGGCAGCTCAAAACTGGTATGAAAATCCTAGTAATAAAGTGCAATAAAATTATAGTGTTAGTTTAGGGCCTGTGCACACCACCTTTTTTAAGCGTGCCGTCGACGCGCGTTTTAGAAACGCGCATCGACGGCGCGCTTTTATCCTACAGAGGTCTACAGGCTGCGTCTGACTTGCGTGTGTATCGCGTCTGTATCGCAACCAACGCGCGTCGACGGCGCGTTTAAAAAACCGGCCAAGTGCGAGTCTTACTCGCGCACCGAGGGTTCCGTATCAGTTTTGGACATATAAAGTGAAAAAACCGGACCGCATAACTAAGTTTGTTTGTGAAGGAATTTTGATGATTTTGAAAAAACTGCACTGGTTTGGAACATCGTTTTATTTTTGGTGCAACATTTGGGTCAATTCCTATCAACTCTAATTATTTCAGATTTTTCGCTCCACAAACGTCGGAGATAAGGGGGGAATGGTATTTTTCAGACATTTTTCATCATATGTCGAAAACTGGGAGACATAAAATAAAATGAAAATATATTTTGAAATGTGCAAATCAAGCCCTTTCATTTGATATGTCACTTGACCTAGTAACCCCACTTTAAAATTTCGGACCCCCACTCCGGCCCCTATTGCAATGAAAATAAAAACTTTTTTGACTTTTTTCATTTTCAGTAAAGTTGGGCGAGCATTTTTTATAACTGTTCCAAATTTCAAGTCGATAGCATTAGTAGTTGCTGAAATAAGCAGGTGTGACAGACAGGCAGACAGACAGACGAAGTCGCACCATAAGGGTTCCTTTTTTACCATTTTGGTACGGAACCCTAAAAACGTGGTGTGCACAGGCCCTTAGCTACAATCAGTTTGGTAAGAATCCCATCAGCTTCTAAACTCTTCGGTGTCGTTAAAGGCCTGGCCACACTAAATCCAGCCCTTGCTACTGCTTGTGGGCCGAATTTGGTGAACGGACTGCACTGCTTACGAGTTGGGTTATTAGTAGGTAGGTACCTAAGCAGTGCAGTCCGTGCGTCAAGCAGAAGGATGTCAGATCTCACATCAGACACACTGTACATGCACATGCACTGCAAGCTCACTCGTGTGCTGTGCGTTCACTGTGATAATCTGTTTGAACAGGCTGAAATGTCAATTTGATATCTTGCAAATCTTTTAACACACCTTTTGCAGTTTCACACGCACGTTCGGAGTACCTACGCAACGCGATTGCTAAACTGTACGCGATATCCTTAAGAGAAAACGTGGACGTAATAAATAGCTAGATAGGGCTGGTCACGTGCAGGTCGTCCCATTTATGCTTTTTGTGAACACTGAAGGAAGTGCTGCAATTACTTGTGATGGATAGTGAGAGTTAGATGCGGCCGTAAGGGTCGCGCCATCCATATAACTTTCTTATCTACCTCTGAAGGGAAACTTTATGACATCTTTACGGGAATCGAAAAAATATGGACGACCCTTGACATTAAAACGCCGGTCTCGTATAGGACCCAAATCGGATTTAAGAACTAAGGTTCTGACCACACTACACCGGTTAGCGAGTAATCGGCGATTAACCGTGCCGTCCTTGCGTTGTTTACACGCTGCCGAGAGTTAATTGCGGTCGCAGTTGGAATTTTATACCTACAAAATA
The DNA here is from genome assembly GCA_948465475.1 of Thalpophila matura. Classification (NCBI taxonomy): domain Eukaryota; kingdom Metazoa; phylum Arthropoda; class Insecta; order Lepidoptera; family Noctuidae; genus Thalpophila; species Thalpophila matura. The sequence goes on along the minus strand of OX419185.1, from coordinate 8,426,420 downwards.
GGTACCAATAAGCTTTAGGGGTTGCTTTAGATTTTCGTGATAAAAAATAAGTGGGTTTGTACGGTCTTGCGCTATTTCGGTGTTAGGTACCTAAATAAATTATAACCTACCGTAGTTACATGTAGGTACAATCAACAACAAAAGACGATGATTTGGTTATAATACCAAATCATCGTCTTTTGTTGTTGATTGTGCATTAATGTGCGGCACGTTAGTCGTAGTGGCTGAGCGATTGGCTGCTGCGCGACGTCGCGGCGCGGGTTCGATTCTCGCATATATTCCGGGTCTGGAGTGTGTGCACACATGAGCTTCGATTAAAAATAATTGATCTAAGCACTAATTGGTCAAATAATAATTGATCGGAGCAGAGGAGAAATTCTAGTGTGGGGCAACGTTTTTAAAAAAAGTAAGAAAGAAATGTTTAAGTAGGTCGGTAGGTAGGTAGCAATCCTACTTCCTACTAATCCTAGTAATATTATAAATGTGAAAGTTTGTGAGGATGGATGTGTGTATGTATGGATGTTTGTTACTCTTTCACGCAAAAACTACTGAACGGATTTTGATGAAACTTTATAGTAATATAGCTTAGACATCAGAATAACATATAAGCTACTTTTTATCCCAAAAACGCGGGCGAAGCCGCGGGCGGAAGCTAGTTTATGTATAAGTAAGTGCGAGAGAAAGTTCCGTAGTTCATTTGATGAATTCATTAATTAGGTACGTATAATTAGTTTGTACTTAAATCCTCTGAAAAGTTGCACTATCATCACTTGGTTGTGTGATGGTACGTACCTACCTACTACATATATGGATGTAGATATTAAGTCTATGTTTATACGAAGTCACCGTAGGTACAAGGATCTATAGGTCTCTCGAATAATTTATTACCTACCTTCTCGCAAATAAATGATGTCGAGAGAAACATGAACAGTAGGTATTAGATACAATGTGAGTGTACCTAGATAGATAACTAAGTATGTATTAGGTAACTGCATGTTGTAAAGTTGATATATTATGAGTGGGGGAAATATCCGAAAGTAGATACCTAGAGAGATAGTGCTAGTCACTCGCGATTTAAGGTTCCGTAACTTAATTAAATATAAAACTTAATTAAATATTTAAAGCAGTGGGATTATTTTTCGGTAGGTACTTATTTGTTTTCAATTCGATACCTAATATGTAGGTATGTAATATTATTTACTTTAGGTGTAAATAAGGCTTATTTTGGGTTGGTACTTGGTACTTCAATGTTCAGTAAAGTGATTAGATGGATCGCTAATTTACAAATTTATAGGGTAGCTGCTCTATTCTATCCATGTATGGGGGACTGATTAAATTATTATTTATGTAGCCAGAATAAAAGCCATAAAAAAAAAATGATCAATTGATTGGGTACCTACCAATAAATGTCTTAGGTTTTACACACGATATTTACGATTACTATACATTATAATAAAACAGGAAAAATCAGTAATGTGCGCGATTTAATCCGTTTAAACCTGTTTTATTATAATTGACTACCTCTTACGCGGTTATTTAAATAAGAGCTTTGTGACAGATTTACAGACATCGTTATATACCTATTACCTAGTAATAGAGCTTCGACACTTCGTTGATATCCTTTGGGTACCAACCGCTAAAAAATATAGATACCTACTAGATATAACGCTAGGTTTTACCATCGGCAAACTAAGTACGTTGGTAAGTATCTTTACTTTTATGATAACTGTCGCCTTGACCGTGGCCTTCTATAATTTAATACAAACAGTGATAAAAGCATTACATAATATTATATATTTATATAAACTTGTTATTGCGCACGATATCTCGCAGTTGTTAGATTGCGGTGTTGAGAGTATGGCCGCTAACGTTCCAAGTGTTAAGTTTAATAACGGACTGACCTGCCCCATACTAGGGCTTGGGACATGGCAGGTAGTTATTTATTTTATTTCATGTTTTTAGTTTAAAATTAGATCTACAAAATTAAAGCAACATTGAAATAGTTATTAAAATATTAATTATATCGATACCTCTGGGTTCAAAGGGCGTAAAGACCATTTTGATCAAAATGAGATTTGAGCCATATAATCGATACCTTTAGGCCCAAATTACATTTTTGCCAAAATGGCCTTTACGCCCTTTGAACCCAAAGGTGTCGATATGTTGGAGATGAATCATTAAAGCCTCTTTAGGTACCGAACTTGATAAAAGAAAGAGATTGGTAGGCATTTGTCCAAATAGGTATATGACGCGTTTACGGTAGACAGAACTTATGTGATAATAATATGTATAGACCGTTCCACATAAGAATTCCCTTCGACCGACGCTATGTTGGCTGTTCTGAATCTCAATTTATTACAACGTTTTTAACAGTGTTGGAAGTTTTCTTTCAGCACCAATTCACTTTCATCACTTTTTAACGTCCTAAACATTATTATGAAACATAAACCTACAAAAAACACAAAATGATATGACCTAAATAGGAATGACAAGCAGGGACGCGAACATAGCGTCGAAGGGAATTCTTACGTGAAACGGTCTTTAGTTAGCAGTACACAATACAATACAAAACACAATACTGTCAGTCATTGTGTCGTACTACAGTCAAAGGTACTTTCCGTTGGCTGCCACACCTTGCTGCCATCTGTCTGATGGTATTTGGTACCCAGATTTGTTTTACAACCCCAATTTTCAGGTTGTGTCTGTAAACGTAACGAGTTATTACACTGTAAACTTTATCATAACTCTGGCTGGTAGTATAAACTGTATTAAAATTTAAGGATCCTACTCATCTCACATAAAAGTGACTACCAACCTTTATTTATAATAAAACATCTCGTTAAAACAATGTTTTTTTTAGTCAAACCCCGGCGAGGTGACGCGAGCGGTCGGTGAAGCCATCGGGATTGGGTACCGACATATAGACTGTGCGCATCTTTATTTTAACGAGAAGGAGGTCGGAGAAGCGATCAAGGAGAAAATTAAGCAGGGCATCGTAAAAAGGTCAAAATATATGTCCATTTAGCCTGTAGGTATACCCAATGACTTTTCCGTTCCGGGTCGGACCTGTCTTTGGCCCCGCTTATCCTTAATCCACGTGCCATTTTCTTGTTATTAAATAACAAAGTTTCGTAGTAAATGTTTAGGCCTTTAGGGTTTATTACGAACAACGGACTCTTACCTATTTAGGAAAATAAATTGAATTAATGTGATAGGTCTTTATATCTATTACAATGGGTGTTGCAGACAGCAGACAACACTAAAAAGTGTTTAGATGTGAAGTAAAATAGATTTTAATTAAAGCAATCTCCTAAAATACTCGTATTATTTGTTCATCTTGGATTTTTACGGCATTTGTATCGCTGTTTGGCCTAAATAAGCTGTAGTAGGTATCTATCTAAATGTGTTATTACAAATATTATGTTGTTTTATTCTACTTTAATGTTTTACAGAAAGGACCTTTTTATAACATCAAAGATATGGAATACGTATCACAGGCCGGATTTAGTAGAAAAGGCTGTAAAAATCTCGTTGTCTGATCTCGGATTGGATTATTTGGATTTATATCTCATTTACTGGCCTATGGCTTACAAGGTAAGCCCATTTTTATTATTTTTAAAGTTGTATACTGCGAACTAAGTCTAACGCAACCTCGAACAGAAATTGAGTTTATACTTATTACCTAAGGTTAGCAGAATTTTGTAAATCTACAGAAGACTTAAGTATGTAAATAAAACGTAAAAAACTGTTCAATTTAGGCTAAAGCTTTTGGCTAAATGATAGGTACTCAAGCAACATTAGCTTTATTATGTACAAAGCGAAATAAAATGTCTGATTTTAGGAAGGGAGTGATCCGTTTCCTTCAGATGCTAATGGCAAAGTGATTTACTCCGACGTAGACTACGTGGATACGTGGAAGGCTATGGAGAAGCTGGTCGAGAAAGGCCTCGTTAAGAGCATCGGAGTCAGCAACTTCAATTCTGTACAACTGACTCGAATTCTGAATGCTGCTACAATTAAGCCGGTGACCAATCAGGTGAGGTGTGGAAACGATTCAATTAAGGGTGATTTTGATGTTGAACGTTAAATCTCTATGTTGGTACATATCGTAGGTGTATTAAATTAAAACTGATATCTCAGATGTTATAAAGGTGATAGTAAATAAAGGTCAGAATGAGTTAAGAGGGATGGCATGCATGACACAATAAAAGGTTATGTATAATTATTGCCACCCAAACTGTACCTTTTTAGGTAATGGTAATGGCGAAGTACCAGAATAATTGATACCTACTTAATTAATTGACTGGTAGTTATGTTAATCAATTTATCTTGCGAATAAAGTAGTCACATATAAACAAATTAATAGTTATTTATATAATTTGTAAATAAACTTTATCATGCTGAGCTACGTGCGAGGATTACCAAGAAACTTATGCAATTTATAACGCCTTATGTTACTGACTGTAGGTATAGAATAATTGATACCTACTTAATTAATTGACTGGTAGTTATGTTAATCAATTTATCTTGCGAATAAAGTAGTCACATATAAACAAATTAATAGTTATTTATATAATTTGTAAATAAACTTTATCATGCTGAGCTACGTGCGAGGATTACCAAGAAACTTATGCAATTTATAACGCCTTATGTTACTGACTGTAGGTATTCTTTTGAAAGAGGTTAATAAACCATACCTTTCTAGGGAAAAGGTTCTTGTGATAAACCCCTGGTACGATAATAGATACTGTATCGTGTACGTTCATCCATATTGCAATCACGAATACAAATATCCCTAAAATAACTTGCAGCGTTCTGCGCCTGCAGGCTGTTGTTAGATATTATGTATGTATGTAAATAAATAGACTGTAGAATAGCTATCTAGTTGACACGTCATCATTTGATTGTAACAGGTGGAATGTCACCCATACCTAAATCAGAGCAAGCTGTTTAAGTTCTGCATGGAGCGCGGTGTCACCTTAACGGCGTACAGTCCCCTCGGCAGCCCGCAGCGGCCGTGGGCACAGCCCGGCGACCCCTCCTTGTTGGACGACCCCAAAGTGATGTCCATTTCGAAAAGGCTGAATAAAACTCCGGCACAAATTTTAATAAGGTAACTTTGAAGTTTTGTCTGATACATACCTACATCGATGGACGTTAGTTCTTATTTGTTAATCTGGGAAATAACTATATTTGAAAGTTTTGGTTTTTCATTAGTATTTAATTATAGTAGGTATTCCTACTAACCCTTCGAGGGACGTTTAAATATACCTACTGGTGCTCGAAGTTGGTTCCTGGATGGAGTTCGAATTCACGCCACTTTCATCTTAACCGTTGGGGTATTATTAGGCACATTTTCAGGTAAATTCATAATAGATTTTTAATTAAATAATAATCAATAAATACAACTATTAAGTTGAAAAGCTGATTTAATCTTTAGTAACATTTTGTTAGATATTAACGATAATCGTCGATAGGTAATAGCCTGACAAAAGTTGAATTTAGATGGATGTTAACGATATTTACATTTAATAATAGTTATTGAAAGAAGTTTAGGTAATAAGAAAGCTCCCGGACATTGATTGTGTCAGAAACTAACGTGTATTTACTATATCTAAAAGAATAGATCGAGACCTTTGACTGAGGAAAACCTATTTGTTGTAAACAACTTTGATAGTGATTTCCGGACGGTCTTTACTCAGAGAGAAATATTATATTCATTTCTATATCTATATACTGTTAGCGTTCGTTTATGCACTGTTTGTTCAAAACGTCGTTTATTTAACGATACTAAGGCCCACGCAGAATAAACTATCAGACTATAGTAGGTTGTGTGAAGCGAGTCGGGTCAGTTAGTACGGTATGCACACTTTTTAGGGTTCCGTAGTAAAACTAGGAACCCTTATAGTTTCGTCATGTCCGTCTGTCTGTCCGTCTGTCTGTTCGTCTGTCTGTTCGTCTGTCTGTCCGTCTGTCCGTCGGTTACACCCTCGTAAAATCTACAGAAATCTATGAAAAAAATAATAATTAGGGGGGGCTCCCATACATGAAACTGAAGGATGAAAAAAAAAATATATTTTCCTGCACCCCATCATGTGGGGTATCATTGGATAGGTCTTTGAAAATAACATAGAGATTTCTAAATGACTTTTTTATTTAAGTGCATAATACGTGAACTAGGAGCTCCAAAAGTCGTTAACACTGTGTCCCCCCTGTAATTTTCCAACGGCGCTATCGAAAAATCTGGAAAAAATCAAGCTTATGGCATTCAATAAATACTTTCGATTAAAATTGGTTTGAACAAAATACGTCAATAACTTTTAGAAATATTCACTTTTTTCAGTATTGAGTTCGACAACCACAAAAAAACTTATATTTGCGGTCGGAAGACTTAAATGCTTCTTGCTACGGAGCCCTACACTGTGCGTGGTCCGACACGCTCTTGCCCGGTTTTTTATTTGTATTCTCGTTGAGGTTGTGAACTTTTTCGAAACCACAATGATATATTTCCGAGTATTTTTTTCAACATTTTTGTTTTTATTTTTTTAAAAATTACAATGTATGTACTCGTTATCCCTTTAATGTTATTTCAGTAAAGGTAGGTAGGTAGGAAGTACTTCTACCTACGCATATTTATTTTTAGTATGAAATGAAATGTAAGTTTCGATAAACACGTTGTTTTGTTTTAACATAGATATTATCTAGAGTTGCCGTCACATTTCACGTAGGTGTATTAATGGCTTCCACTGAGCGATGAAATAGACACGATGATGATATTTTTTCTATTTTTCACTTTATATTGATGTAAAATATAGCGGTGTTCAATATTTGTGCACAGAAAATAAAAATAACCGGGACGCGAGGCAATGGAGCATCATTTGATGTGATCGACACCAGCCCGAGTGACTGGAACGAACTCGTTTAGCAGATTTTATCGTTTTTATTTGTATACTATAATAATAAAAATATTTTACTTCTTCTACATAACTAATTTCTAATAGGGACTACATAACATTTAACTGATGTAAAATTATGTTTGATCATAATCTAGTACTTCATAATTATGTATTTACATTTTGATTATAGGTACTATAGAGACATAATGATTATTGATTATACAAACATAAATCAATAATGTTTTGCCACTTATAAGTAATTAGTTTAATGTCGGAATGGAAATAAAATAGCTGTTGATAGAAATTACTATTTCAAAACAGATAACATGAACAATATGGATAAAATAATAATTATTGCCATCCAACAATCGATTTACATATTTCAAAATCAGTGAAAAGAAATTACAGTCCTCTGAATAAAAAAAACAGCTTTATTTGTGTATGTAACATAGATATATTTAAATACTTTTAGATTCATTAATTTATATAGGTAGTCTTTATTACACACCACAAATAACATTTACAGAACAAGACGTAACAATTAATAATGTACAATGGGCGGTCCTATCGGCCAAAGTGATCTCTTCCAGACAACCTTTGGATGGACTGAAAGATGGGAGAGAGATAGTGGCGGTTTACATAAACTGTACAAAATACAAGCAAATCTTTCTTAATTAAATAGTCGCACAATTTCACAAATTACATGTCCGAAGCACAACAAAGTAGCACTGATGCGTAGTGGATAGGTTATACTATGCTACGAGGCTACAAGATGGCTACGAGACGGCTACGACAACACAAATCATAGCCTCATCTACGTCGTAGCAAATTAGTGATATTCTTTTTCATGTTGTAGTGGTTGTTTAAACATTAACGTGTTATTTAAGGTACCAAATTGATAGAGGAGTTATTGTTATACCAAAATCCACGACGAAGAGCCGTATAGCGGAGAACTTCAACATTTGGGACTTTTCTCTGACGAAAGAGGACATTAAGACCATTAACAGCCTGGACTGCAACGGTCGACTAATACCACAAGCAGAGTAAGTAACTTCAAATATTTCAGTTCAAGCAATGTTCTTTCCAGAATATCTCTGAACTTCCTTGCCATGAGATTGTTAATACTATAAACAACCAGGAGCCCGATTCACGTAATAAAAACCGCAACGATATCGTAGCGACTCAGTCGTTGAATACCTTTTCGTATTTTTCGTATCCATCGATCGAACTTGAACGGCACCGATTTTAAAGTCGTTCGGTCGAAGTGTCGTTGACGCGTATTCACATAATTATGATAATCGTCCTTTTACATTTTACGTTTATTGATATCATTTTAAATTAAATTTATTTGACCATAATGACGTAAATCACAGAATTTTGATTAAAAATGTGTTTCATTAACATGGTAGAATACAAAAAAAATTAACTGGCAATTAGTCGTTCAGAAATCGTTTAGTTTCGATTCTATTGAGTTGAAGTCCTATTGAACTACGTTTAAGAAATACGTGAATACCAAATATGGATAGGACTTCGATCGAACGACTTTCAAACTTCAGCGATATTTGGATTGTTTGTAATTACGTGAATCGGGCTAGATCTTATAAGCTGTAATTATAAAATTATCTAATGTCCGATATCCTAAGCTGTAGTGATAAAATTGTGTCCAATACCTATCCATTATACATTTTTTTATGGTAACTTTTATTCATTTTATACACTTTATAATACCAGAAGACGTGTCCTTTATTGTCCATTTTCAGTAGAATTTTGTTATAAAACATTTTCAGAACGGAATTTAAGATATGTAGGTACCTATAATTATAGACTATTTGATTTTTTATTCGTACTACTTAATCAAGTAATTAGGATGTGTGTATGTTTTCGTCCTAATTTATTATAAACCAATAGTTTAGTGTGTGAACGAAATTATTTTTGGCAACACATTACTTGTATGAAGTTTTTTTCAAACCTTCCCACATTTTACCAATTTAGGTTTTTCCAAAAAAAATAATCATGATTGTTGTTGAAACATCTCATCTTATTAGATTTCCTACGCTTTGTGTGCCCACTCCGGGCCACCGTTCCGTCAAGAATCTACTCTACTTTTTAATTGAAAAAATTATGGAACTCTTACGTTGACCCCCAATTAAAATTGTACTGTAGTCCGTAGATAACCTAACCTTTAGTTAGATTTCATGTTAGGCACAAATTTTAAAAAGTGTTGCCCAATTTAACATAGAGCTGAATAAATCAGCACTTAAATTCCCCTCTCAATTTAGCTTCTAATTAGGTTTACAGAATCGCTGACGTGCCACTGTTAAATAAAACTGTTATTTAATCTCTCAGAAATATCAATCTCAGCAAATCTGTAGGGACAAAAATTAACGGATGTCGTTTCCCAAGGCAAGTGTCCTGCACGGAAAGTGTTTCATTGTCGTTCATTGATCCTCTGGGAGGTGATTCAGTAACAATCACACAAATATACCTCCTTTACTGTTTTACTAGCTGTTGCGCGCGGCTTCACTCGTGCGGAATTAGAAATTAAATATTCAGCCACGACTGCCACGAGACCGTGACATCTGTCTGACTGTCGGATTGAAAAAAAAACATAATTATTTCATAAACTGCCATAAAGAACTGTTTTTTTTATATAGCTAGATTTTTTCAAAATGTATAAATACGCTGGATGTTAGTATTAGTCTCCGCTTGGTGTCACCAACGCTTTTATGAGGCTTATAAAGGTGGATTCAAACATTGTGAGGCGTGCGCCGCGCACGCCTCGCAACGCACGGCTCGATAGATATACGAATACATTTGCATGTGCCTCACCACGAATATATGAACGTCCACACATTACGAAGCATGCAATAAACGCGGTGCGCGGCGCATGCCTCGCAATGTTTGGATCCAACTTTTGAGATTTAAAATTTCAACTGATGCGAGTGTGACACGGCAGTTCAGTGTTTAGAGCGACGCCACTGTATGGCAGAGCTTACGGGTTCAAGTCCCATCCGTATCCGTAGATACCTATCAGTTGTTTTTAAATCCTAATCCTAATAATATTATAAACATGAAAGTTTGTGAGGATGTATAGATGTTTGTTTGACGCAATAACGCTAACGCTTTTATCCCAAAAAACGCGGAGGAAGCCGCGGGCGGAAGCTAGTCTCTTATATATTTAGTAAGAATAAGATAAGCTAATAACATGGCTTTGATATTTTCAAAATTAACAAAAAATATACAAAACTTATAAAGTTCAATTTAACTTATAAATGGGTGCAGGTCAAGTGGTCGCTAAGTTACGACGTAACGAACAAGCTGACAAACGAGCTAACTTTAGTGTTAACGATATTAATAATTGGGATTATGGTAGTTAGGATTAAAGTCCGAATGATTAATGCGGCCTTTATAACTAATACGATTTTAAACTTATTCTTTAATCAAAGATTAACGTTTTGTTCGCAGGGGTCGAGAACACAAGGATCATCCCTTTGCTAATCCTGATATTATCTTTTAATGGGGCATTTAGCAAATAGAACAGTAATGGCCTTATTTCAGAGATGTGTGTGTAAAATTCTGTAAAATGAACATGATAATGGTTGTGTATGACAGATGTATAAACAGCTGAACATATAAAACTTTATTATTGTCCTGGGACACTTTTATTTCGGGCTGTTACAAAAAGTCTTGTATGTGATTTAGTAGGTATTTAATTAAAGGTCTCTCTTTAGTAGTGGAAGAGCATTAGTACATGCTGTGAATACATACTATACTACATTGGGGCACTTCCATCCAAGCCATGTGGCCAAGGGGTGGTCGTGTAAAGGAACCGTCAATTCGTGCGGGCCAAGCAATATCCGGCCAAACACCCATCACTGCGTGTGTTTCCGCTAAACCTGTCAGACGCTTGATTTCGCTAAATTGTTCGCATTCCTTAACCCTGTCTTGTCTGATTCGGAGAGCATGGGCGCATTGAAATGGTCGAGAGAATGGTAAGTGCGGACTTTAATCAGCGTGATTGATAAAGGACACGTGAAAGTAGGAATTCGTCTTAGAAAGGGCCTTTGTCCGCAGCTACCTACACGCGCGTTTTTACTTTCCAGAGCCTGTGTCCCATTATCTTGTACAATATTTTGTCTTTGATGAAACAAATATTGAATGGCCGAGCTAGCATCACAGAGTGGGTCATAAATGGACATGGGAGACCTTGGACCAGCATTGGAATAATATAGGTTAACAAAAAAATATACATAAAGTTATGTATGTGACTTGAAATATTGTACCTATACCTTAATCCCAATTTTTGCTTCACAAATCTATTTATACTTCCACTGTATGTATGTAACATTTTAGTGGTTATATGCACAAATACAAAGATGAAACAAAATCTAGTAACTGCGAAAATATGCCTTTTTCAAAAAACATTGTGCACAGTCGTCTCTTCGTTACGTTACCATCTCACCATATAGATGAAAGAGAAAAGTAAAGGGAAGTTATTTTGTACGAAATATGATTTCCTTCACTTGGTAGGCGGAGTTTGCGCAAACTAGTCTCGGCCGCGTCCTACAGACACCGACGTTTCTAAGATAAGGTAAGACCTTTACAACGGTACTTTATGATGTTGGAAATGTTTGCAAGATAAGTACCAAAGTTAATATTAGCGTGACTGCCCTTTCTGTTCAAATGAGTGGCCTATTATACCTACACATTACAAACCAAATGACGGACGTTGTTTTTTACCCTATTTGTTCAAGAGCATTGAAGAGTATCGATTCTATCCTGTACGAGGTCACGCATTTTTACCTATTTCGTAGTAGACAAGGGCGACCCAAACAAAATTAAGATTACCCTACCCTGCAAGAAATAGGCTTGTTGGAGAACATTTTCTTTTACAGGCATAATAAAAAACTTGCTAAATTTAAACTCAACAGCAGTTTTTCTATTTACTTCGTATCAAACAACAAATAGGTATAATTAACTGAATATACATACACAAAAATAGAAAAATATTGTTGCTTATTATATCTAATCATTCTAATTCTCTGTGTCTTTTAAAAAACATACGAGTAGGTACGTAGGCATACAATTTTCCACGCAAATTCATCAAGATAATAGGCTATGACAAACTTGAAATGGAACAAATTTTGTAAATTGTATATCGCGGTACGATCCCCTCGGGGGTTCTTTCATTTGGGAGTATGTTCATATATATTTGATATTTATACTGTCTCGTACGATATAAACTACTCAACAACACTCAAGTATCAACACATACTGAAAGCATTAATAGACACAGAGTAGCAACTGGAACTTTTGAATAAAAAGTATTTATATGTATATCAGATGTTCATCTACATATTAATCTATACTAATAAAGTTGAACAGTATGTTTGTTTGTTTGAACGCTCTAATCTCTGGAACTACTAGTCGGATTCGAAAAAATATTTTTGTATATGATGGCCAGATTCATGAGAAATAGAACCGTGGGGAAAAGCTAGTACTCTATAATAAAGAGTATGAGTACCATTTGAGTAACATACAAACTTTATAGAGTCTTTATGTATATATGTTACACAAAAATGGTACTTACCAAAACTAAAAAAAAACATTTATTGTCTTTTCAGGGAGTCCCGATAATTTATGATTTTATCTCGAGGGGATCGGTCATTGGGTCTCGGCATTCATATGACCTTATTATGGCGAGTTTATAGCTAAGTGCAGAGTGCTGTTGGACCTCTGTCGTCTATCGTCCTTTGAAAACCATATTCATAAGATTCGTCTAAGCCTGAATAGTTCTAGAATACTGATAGGTTTAAAGCCAAGGGCGTAGTTTTTATTTTAAAAGCATTGAATATAAAAGACCTACCTATAGGTCATGTAAAGTAAATACTTAACATAAAGGATGCGGTAATGGACTGAAGTAACTTAATGGTTTTCGTGTCTAGAAATAATTGTAGGTAATGAGTTGGTTAATAAATTAGCAGGTAAAAAATGTTCTGAAACAGATATGGTTTCAGGGTTTTCATTGCAAACATATTTTTATAGCGTGGAAAATAGCTAAATATTCATTATACATGGCCAAATAACTGTTTCAGCTAAAATAATGCTAGTGTTATTTTATCGATAAAAGAGAAAATTTTAAGTTTTAAAGAAAATATACCCACATAACCACCAAATAATATCCAAGTTAAGTTTCGCAGTGCTATTTGCAGCAGCTGTCCGTTTTTCCGTGTTGGTTTCGGCAAACTAGTTAGGTAGTGGGGGGTATAACGCGGCAACGTAATAAGCAAACTCTGCACGATTCGCTGTTACACCGTTTACTCTTTCATTTGGTGCGGTATGAATTTGCACAGTCATCGCGGTGAGAACTTAAGGTGCTTGTGCTATCTAGCGCGAAAAAAAACCGTGATTAACTCTTTGAAATGCTATGCTAGCTGTCGCTGGCAATTATTAAGGCTCGCCGGTTAATATGCTGTACCTGAAAGTCTTGTTTTTACTACATTATGAATTTACTAGCTGTTGCCGGCGACTTTGTCTGCCTGAACGCAAAAAATTCTAAACGGATTTTGATGTGGTTTTCACGCTTTGGTAGCTCGGGGTTCAACTTAAAATCTAAGCTATATTTTATCAATATCCGGTGTGATAAACTAGAGACTTCTTGATTAACTTCTTCGTAGTACCTACTAGCTACCCTACACTAAGGTCATTTAAAATGGTCTTATTACGTCGAGTCGCGGGAAAAAGTCTAGTTTATAATATTAGTGTGATGAATTACATCAACAGACTAACAGACCGTGTGCAGTGCGTGCGCCGAGCAGGAGAACACGGACTGCACCCGTATTTGGTGTTCTGACGCCTTTAATGCACTTAGCCGTTGTTTGAAAGCCTCTGCTTTTGAGGTAACCGCAATTTGTTGGTTTAATTTCACTCGCAGCACACGATCAGTCGATTTTTTTTTTCTATTGTGTAGCAAGTAATAGCAACATACTAATTAATAGTTTATACCGTGGTAACAAGATTGGCAGTCAACAAGCTGGCAGCGACCATTCCATCGTCATTCGTGGAGGCTCTTTGAATGCATCTGTCGTCAAAATAGCTGATTACAATTTCGGAATGTGGCAGCTAAATTGGCCACTACATCCTACTTCGTTTAAACCGCATCAAATTTTGCTAAAAGTAATATTATGGCAGGAATGTGAACTGCAATTTTGAAACACAAATGCAATATAGGTATACTCTTAGGGGCTATTTCACCAAACCATCAATAAAGTAATTCGTAACTAATCACCAGATAAGCTAAAGGTGACTTTTAGCAAATTAACTTTTACTTCAATAATGTTGTGAATAACACTATTGTTAGGTGGTGAAATGCATTTTTTTTGCTATTGAATAGTTTAGTAATCAATTAGCTTAATGAACAGATAATGATAGGTTGGTGATATAGCCTCTTACATGTAATGAGATGTAACAATCTACTTGAAAGGTTTTTTATATAACCATTTACAGGGTAAAATATTGCAAGCTTAAGTGAATTTAATACCATAGATAGATTGAAAGGGTTTTATCAGTTTTATAATTCAAAATACAAACCCAACTCGATCGCTTTTATAATTAACTTTTGTATAATTAGGATATTTTATATTTATATTAGTTCTCTTTGTAAGTTGCTATGTTTACAAAATATTCTTTAATGAAGTAATAATTCAGCAGGCTATTAATTAAAGCACTTAGGCACGTATTATAGAACGATATTCGAGCACAGATCTCGTCTTGAGCATAGATTTAAAGCCATTTGATGGTTAAAACTAGTTTTAATCTATGCTCGAGGCGAGATCTGCTGTGCTTGAGTATCGTTCTGTAATACGGGCCTTAGTGTGCTAACTTGAGACCTCTGGGTGTATTTAGACCAAAATCAAAACTGAACCTTTGAATTTCTATAAAATAACGCTATGAACAGTACCTACTCGTATAATAGTAGGTAGGCCGACTGAATCAGTGGGTCTAGAAGCATACAATTTTACACAGGAACTCCTTAAACGTATAGGTGAGCAGAAAGAAATTAGTTTTGAAAATGTATGCTCTACAAGTAGTGATAGCCATGCGCCTCCTACGGTGAAAGGTTCGAGTTCAATCCCGACTCCCGAGGCATGCACCGCTGCCTAACATAAATTATATTATCAGCGGTGCTTCTAGAAAGTGTAGTTAAGTGCATATTGTACAATCTACATTCAAACAATGGTGGCAATCTAGCGGCGATGCGCGGCTGCGGCGCGCGGAGCGACACGCCTGCCCCTCGGTCAGTCGGCACACGATTATAAATTCACCGCTCCATTATTCACAATTGGCTTCCATACCGGCTCTGACAGCCGGCCCGATAATTCGTTAAGTCCTAAACTGCGACCGCTGCGTGCACCCGATAACGCCCCAATAGGATTCAACTAAATATACAAAGGGTTGTACGAATCATGTGTTTGGGTTAACTCGGATGCCGCACCTGCCTCCATTTGTTCATCTTCGCTGACTTCATTTAATTATTATTTACGTAATCGTGTTTATTTGTAGATGGTCCCTAGGGTGTGTGAACAATAAATGATTTTTATTTCAAAAAGAGTGGAGTGTAAAGCTCCGTCACCCGTGCACCGACTCGTTAGTGAATCCGGTTACAGTTGCCGTTCAAAGTTTGTGTGCTCTCGACTCTTGCCTGACGGATGTCCAACATCCTGATTTTCTGTATGCAAAATTTGCAATCTCCCTTTATAAATGCATTGGTTTTATTTTATTTTGTGTTTGGCAGTGTTCCGATTATAATATGAAACATCGCTCAGTTTTGTTGTTCCTGAATGCGGTTTAGCACAATATCAATTACTTGTTTCACGTTGAAACCATTTGGGTTTTCGTTCATAATTAAGAGAATACTTTAATGTTATGTTACTACATTGTAATAATTTAAATAATAACTTGCGTAATCAAAGTTCACGTACCTACTTACGCTTCTCTTTTCACTTTGAAATCTTAATTATTTGTGAAAAATGACGTGCAGCGAAGATAGTAAGTGGGGAAGCGAGCAATAATCAAATAGATGAACGCTAAGGGAACTGTAGCAATTACGAATGATGGATGAAATGATGATGGATGGAACTTCTCCCGGACAGAAATGACCCAATGCTTTAATCTCGTCTTGTTTCTTTCCTTAGCTCTTTTGTAATTTGTCACTAAGTAGCAGTTGGAATCGGTTGGAATTTGTCTATTGAAATTGAGAAAATTCACACACATTCATGGTTTCAATATAAGTACCTAGTAGGGGCTAGAGAAACCCGACACATTTTCATGAGACTACATTTTGCAAGCACACGAATAATTTGATATTTCTGTAAATACCGCTGCAGAATGTTATAACACATTTAAAATTCATATGAAGTAATTTGTGGCAAAAATTCTCTCGTTTTGCGAGGATACCTTTCGAAGAGTATATAGCGCCGAGTATGCGGCGCACTGTCCTGAAATTTTCATATTGAAAATATTTGTTCGCAAATTAAAATTCTTGCCAGAATATAGAGTAAATTAAATAGGAAATAGTTCAGATAATGGGAGCTATATTAACATAATATTATGGTTTAAATTAAATTTTACGTTCATTTTTTTCCTTTATGTTTATACTATATGTTACCGGCAATCTCTATAATCTGGGGCGTCCAGGCAATGTATGAAATATTATGTTATATTATTATCCATTATAGTTAATGTATATGTGGCAGGTTTTTCATAAAATTAGGTTTTTGATCAAAAACCTAGGTTTTTGATGAAAAACCGGAAGATGACACATTTCAAACTCAATTTCATCATAAAAATCTGGATTGTTACAGCAATCCAGATTTTTTATCAAAAATCTGAACTAGTTTAGGTTTATGATCAATCTGATACCTATACATTTCCGTTGACAAGAACTTTATCAAAAACCCAAACTAGTTCAGGTTTTTTATAAAAAATCTGGATTTTTATAGGTTTATGATGAAATTGAGTTTAAAATGTGTAATATTCCGGTTTTTCATCAAAAACCTAATTTTATGAAAAGCCTACGACATATACAATTTCTATGTATTGTAAAGAGTACCTGCTGGTCTACCGGTAATGTGTAGTATCATGTTTCATTTTATAATAGTCACACCTAACTAGCATCCAAGAACGAGCAAAGCGGGCTCGGGAACTTGGGCGTCCCGACACGGACACGGACGTCGGACACTGCACGGACGTCGACCACCTCTCTTCTCCATAAGTAGTAGTAATGAGTTCCTATTTACACACACTACCGGCTGCGTATTCGGCATTGTATAGAATACCTAGGCAAAATATAAAATAAATAATATTTCATACATTATCTAAACGTTTTAGGTGTTCTATACATTTTCTAGGTATTGTATAGAATACCGGATTATACAGATTGCTGGTAACTTAAATACATACCTACACGATAAACAGAATTGAAAATACCGGCCAAGTGCGTGTCGGATTATTTAAGTTTTTTTTTTAAATATTGTCACCACACAGATCTTTTGGAATAGAAAGGCGTTTTATCGCAATTTCTTTTTATTTGAGCAAAGGCCTCCCCCAAGTCTTTCCAATTGGCAATGTCTTATCATTATTACCGATTAACGTTTTTTATTGCCTTTATTTTTATTAAAGTAGTTTATTTAGAGAATACAGTAATACACCGAAGTTTTGTTCTTCTTTTGGAAATCCGTATTAAGGAGTTACACGAAAATGCACTAGTGAATCGAAAAGCAGCTTCTTTACTTTCTCATAAGTTTTTCACATTTACGTACAAGTAGTGAAAAACAAGCTCCAATAAGAAAAATGATGCCCTCTGTATGATAAAAGCGGGCGCTTTCTTCGAGCGTGGTAAATGACGGTGACATTTTATTGGCGGTCAACGTGTTTCGTTAGACTGGCCCCCGACATGCTATCCATCTTGTGCCCGTCCCGGATTACCTGCGCCGAATCAACCGAATGTGATTAACGGCGCCGATCATGCCCGTATAAAATGCCTGCGCCGACCGATGACCGTGTAATGGCGTATTGCGGATTACTACGGCCACTCGAACGTATTATTCCGCTCTACTCAAAAATCATGTTAAATAGAACTGATTCGGCCTGATGCACCAGCTGCTCGTTTTAGCTGAGAGTACTATAATAGCAATCGTATTATCTACTCGAATCGAAATTGAACTGCACTGTGCTGTGTAATCTACACTCATAGATTGTAATTATTTATGTTTAGTCAATTAACTGCGTATTGATGTTTTGACGTTTGAGCTTGTAACGATGTTCATTACTCGATGAAATTGGAGCGATATTACAGGGTAATATCACGGTTTCCAATTTTCCAGTTTAGCTGAGTTTGCACGATGATATGCAGGAATGATATTGAGACAGCGAAAGGAAGCGTCAGAGACTTCCTGTGATACTTTACTAACATTAACAATTTCGGCCGAGATGTAATTAATTAATGCAGATAGATATAAAATTAATTTAAAAACTCGAGTCACTGTCGCAAAGTTGTGAGGGTAGAAGTAAAGATTTATCAGGGACGTCGTGAAACGCTGAAACAGCGGGCGACGGCGACGTGACAAGAGCGCGTTAATTCTTGCTCACTGCGACTCTTCAAAACTGTTAAAAGAGTAAGGTAATTAAGTATGATGGATATTCTGAGTTTATCGCGGGTGGCAGCGACACGGGCCACTCGCAACTTTCTTATCTTTCCCTGGACGAAGTTTACGACCGACGTCTTTCCAGTGACACTGAGCACTGATTATGGCGTGTAAGCTCGTATCGTGTGCCTAATTTTAGTATCATAGTTGTTTACGAAAAGCACCACTTAAGTGATAGAAAATTTGATATTTTTGCGGTGACACCGTGGAATTATACCAACTTGTTGAGTAAGTTGATGTTTAGTATTTGCCACAACTAAAGGAAACGAGTACGATGCGTTGAGAACGGCGACTGATGACTTCGCGAATGATGGAAGAAAATATATGTACCTAAGTATACCTACTGTTAGCTGTTGTTAGCATGCGGTACAATGCCTCATTTAAAAAAAAAACCTAATAGGAAATCCCAATAACCATTAGCCCGAGCCTGGGGTCGAACTCACGTTCAGCAGTCGCCGTTGCGAAGTTGCGACAACCAGCTCTAACGAACAGTAAGTTACCTGATTCATGATAATTAATAAAAACCGGATAAATGCGTGTCTGACCACGCACACTGTTGGGTTCCGTAGTAATGTGTAGGTATTTCAGTTTCCGACCGCAAATATAAGTTTATATTTCATAATTACCTATCATCACACTAATATTATAAAGCCGAAAGTTTGTGTGTGTGTAGGTGTGTGTGTGTGTATGTTTGTTACTTTTTCACGCTGAAACGGCTGGACGGATTCGGATGAAATTTGGCAAAGAGGTAGCCTGCGACCTGGAAAAACACATAGGCTACTTTTCATCCATTTTCCGCAGACGAAGTCGCGGGCAGCAGCTAGTATTTTATAATCGAGTAGGTACTAATATGAAATTCAAATTTATTTTTGCGTTTGTTGACTACAAATTAACCATTTTCAGATTTTTTTCCTTTATTTGTAGAAACTGTGAGACGGACGGAATGGAACGGAAAGTAGGTACCTACCCTATAAGTAGGTTTTGTTTCTTGGCAAGTATCAAAATATTATGTGGCATATATGGCGGTTTTTTTTTTTTATTGCGTTGCGTAAAAGCTTGATCTTTTTACAGCTGCAAGGGACTGCTAGACTTACAAATTTCAATTCAATACCTCGACGCGTTCCTGAGGAAAAGGGCCTTGTCAGACACCAAAGACGCACAACAAAGTCATGCTATAAGGGTTCTTTTTTACTTTTTTAGGTACAGAACCCTAAAAATCAACTTGTTTCATCGTTAAAATATACTGTTTTTATACTCTACAAGGTATCCGTAGTTACCTATGTATTTTTCATGGCATGCTCGGAAAAGGGTATACGTTGTGGATACTACGCTATGGAGATTTGTAGTGGTGCCGGAGGGTAACCCTTGTCATGTGAGATTTGTAAACGAAAAAGCCTCTAATTTGGGTTTGTGTTTTGACAAGTCATCTTGAGGAAGACCGAGCTTCTGTGAGGAAAACTTTTGTTCTAGTTAGTAAATAAAGTTTATGTACGATATGGGATATAGGATGTATGTTAGAAGTTAGAGCGACGTGTTTGTATCGTTATACAAAGCATATTATGTATAATTATGTTAATTAAGGAAAGGCGTTCCCGTGAACTCATATAGCAGATATAGCGTCCACACATACCTACGAAAAAAAATATTCGCATCCAAAATTAAAACGTTTTTATTTTTAAAATATCATAAAAAATATGTAAAATTAAATAAATGGACATCTATGTAAAAGAAACATATTTATATGCGCACATGACTTTGAAAGTCATGTGCGCATATAAATATGTTTCTTTTTCCTGTAAAGGAAGGTCAAAAAAATCAAGCGCGCATGACGTAGGTAAGGATGTATATTTCCGACCTAGGTATTAGTTAGGTATAGGTACCGGCGTGAGTTATGAGCACAGATCATATACATTTTCGGCCCAATAGATAATACACAGCCGACAATACGTAATAGAGAATAGTCTAATAGACGACAAGCATCGACTGACGAACGAATCGCGTGCAGCCTCGGCGCTCCCCGTCTTCTTCATTCCGCCAAAGAGACCGAAAAATCAGCTAATGCGCACGTGACGTTTGTACTCATGCAGTCATGAGCACAAACGTCAGTACAACAAACGTGCCAGTACAGGGTAATGCAGCCAGCGTAATGGACACCTTTTGGTTTGAGAATCATCAGTAACATTTTAGAATTTTTCATAGTTAATATTATTTGGCCATGTTTATTTCATTTTTTATTTTTAGGTAGGTACCTACACATTTTATAATTTAACATTTTTATTATAACTTTACATTAAATAAAAGTTTCATAATTTGAAAAAAAAAAAGTTAAACAAAATTACTAGGTATTAAATACCTACAATAAGTTTTCATCTTAATATTATATTTCCCGGTGGTGGTAACATCAGTATCGAGTACCTACTGCTATTGATGTGAAGTGGCAGTTGATTAGGGTGGCTTGTTAAGCCAGAATCCACGGCTAGACAGTGATGGACAGACGAGTCTCTTCTTATTTCAGTTAAGGCGTATGGTACCCTCAAAAATATAAATTCCGTCGCCGTTGTGGTCCTACTACTCTTAACTACTCTTAAACTAACATAAAAATCTAAAAAAAAATATAATAAACATTGATATGTTACCTTTATTTCGAACTAATAAAAATATTGTAGCTTAAAAATTACTATATGAAAATAATTATTGAAATGAGGTCGTTTTTAGAACTAAATTCGCTACTGCTCCTAAACTAAAGGTGATAATTTTTCGTTTTTTGCTGGAGAATATAGGCAATCCATTTATCTTGAATCGGAACTTGTCTCATTTCAAAATACGTTTTGTAGTATAAGCAGGAAATAATTTTGCAAATATTCGCGTGCGTCTTTGCGTCTCCGCGCAGATTAGCCACTATTGAAAAGGTTTTTAGCGTTACTACGCGTCTTAAACCATAAACTATAGGTAACAAGAGGCATCTTAAAATAATGCACTTTTGTAAATAAAGGCAAAAGTGTTCTTGCCAATCTGAAGGCAGATCAATCGTTCCCATCACTAAAGTCACTGATGCCCTCAAAATCTGTCCTTACAAACAAGCTTTCTACATTGCCCACATATCTTGATCAGGTGACGCAACAAAACATAAAAACCAAATTGTACATCTTTTTTTCATTTAACAAATCCGTCTTGACGAGGGTATTCTGTTTTTTCGGCAAAAGTAGAAATAAGAAAGATATAACCAAATCCTGCTAGATCACGTTTAGTACCTCGATTTTTTTTCGATTATTTAGAAACAAAGGCTGGCTGAGAGCTTTGTAACGAAAAATATGGAGCGTACGGACTATTGACGCTTGGAAAATTGGTTAGAGCCTACACATTAATTAAAAATACGTTCTGCTCATGTCGTTTTTTGTTCAGAGTAATTTGTAAGGGTTTTTACAATAGCATTTAAAGTCCTTACTTTGTTATGATTTTGCGTGTACAAATCTTTTTTTTATTAATTTACGAGCAATATTTCAGGCCGTTGAATTTAAGTTTAACGAGTTGAAAAAAAAGAGGTTCGTTGTTGTTAATGTGTTACGTCCCTAATTAGCAGGTAGGGTTGAGTCTGCCACCGCGCCGCCATTATTGTGGTCAAGGGGCCTGTTCCCCGGGACACCTGCGCCCATTTGTTAATATGTATATATATTTACTATTCAGAGTTAAGTAATGGTGTATTTAATTATTATATAAATGTTACTTGAGGTTTTTGGTGATAGATGACCAACGAAAAAATGGAAGTAGGTATTGTATGTGAATGATGTAATAGTAACCGCTATAACAACAAATACTAAAAACAGAATAAAATAAATATTTAAGGGGGGCTCCCATACAACAAACGTGATTTTTTGCTCATTTTTGCTTGATATTGATAACGGCAACAGGTAGACGCTTGAAATACTTATTCACAGAATATTTAGTTAGGTATATAATATTCACTTTAAAAATAAATCATTAAATTAAAATAAAACAAATATTTAAGGGCGGCTCCCATAACCCATACAGCAAACGTGACTTTTTTTGCCGTTTTTATGATGGTACGGAACCCTTCATGCGCAAGTCCGACTCGCACTTGGCCGGTCTTTTTTTAGTATTTGTTCAGTCAACCCAATTAGGTACTGGGTACCGGTTGTAAGGTTAGACCATTTGTCAGACTTCCGGGCTTCTGAGAACGTCTCTTCGAGGCACAGAGTGTGGATATTATAAGATTGCCACGGTTGGCAAACGCATTGTCGACTGAACTCATAAAGGAGGAATTTCTTGTTCACCATCCAAAAATAATCATGAATTTACATGACAAATCGATGATGATGATGATGTAAAGATCCTTGGTTTAAAGAGACACTGATGTTTCAGCGAACGTTAAAATATAGTCATCTTGGACCACTGTGTACACGGTTCGTAAAGAGGTCAGTAAAAGTGTCTTGCCCTGTTTAATATTTAAATAACAGTGACACACATAGAGAAATGAAAGAGGGGTGGATTTTGTTAAGTGCCTCTCTCCTGTTTACCCACTCTAACCCAAATTAGGTACTTATATTTTAATGTGTTTACTTATTGATTGATTATAATGTGACTTGCTGTACATTTGTCGTAAAATCTAGTACTGTCGTAAATTTTGGAGGATGGAGTCAGTAGTGAATCCAGAGGGGCTGAAGAACCCTCCAAAATCTTAAGTTCTGACAGATTTCGGACTAGATTAGTGATTTAATATTTTGATTTTTAACTCTTAGCCCCCCCACCCCAATTATATCTTGATGAGCCCTCAGCCCCCCCAAATATAATTCCTGGATCCACCACTGGATGGAGTCGCGTAGCTCGCATCTAGAGGAAAAACCTTTTATAACTCTGTAGGTACCTACGTGTTCTTCGGGTGGTGTTAAACGAGCTGACAATCCCGAGTATCGGGCGGTAGACAAGGGGAAATCACTACGACTAGCTCTCCCAAGAGAATGACTCGACATCAACTATGACAAGTAGGTGATACCAGCTGTTTAGTTTATAGTTTCGTGTTTTAAGCAGTTTACTAGCTTTATTTGCAATATTTTTTTCTTACTTTATTTCTATTTATAATATAACATCGCGCCTGTATTCCATGAAGGGGTAGAAAGAGACTCAGGGTGTACTCAAGATTTACTTAAGGGTGGGGCAAAAGCAAGAAAACTCGTTAGTAGGTATTTATTAATAATGCTATTTTAATGATAAGTAATATTTAATACTTAGTTTACCCAACCACCCACCCTATCTTACCTACAAAACTTTTTTCAACAATATAGGTTTATTGGTCACAAGTTACGGGGTGTTACAAGGTACGCAGGGTGGGGCAAGTGGGGCACTTGCCCCACCCTGCGTACGCCCATAGAAGAGATGTATAGTCCTCCGATATTTTGTCAGTTTTGTTATAAGTCCCATGTAATAGGGATCAAATCTTTCGATCTAATAAGACCTCTAAGGATCTAAAAAATATTTTTTTATTATTGTGCCTGTCTTCAATCCAGGTGTCATGTGCGTTACTAAGATCCTAGAGGCCTTACAAATGTATTGACAAATCCACACGATGTTCGGGAGCACAAGGCGTATTGGTCCACTTGCACATACAGTGTGTGCAATATGTGCAATACCTTAGCACGTAGTCTGTAGAACATTCGTAGTTCGCCTTGTATGCGGACCGCATACCTACAGCTTGTGCGGCCGCAAAGCCATTGCGGTTGTCATCCGCATTCATGATACTACTGGCCGTTGAATAGCCTCAAATTGCAATTAGGTACAACGACTTTTCAAAGTGCACTAACCTTGTTATGAGCCGTTATATTAAGCGGGTGATGCAAATTCCTGTGTATACGAGGTTCAACGGGTAAGTTGGGACGGGAGATTTGTCTAACGAGTATAAGACTGATGAGCTTGCTAGTTTTGATTTATTAACGTTCTTTATTAAGCGATAAACTAGTCGTAAAGTCAGGAATAATGTCAGACATTAGTTATGATAAGTGTCAGACTATAACCGAAATGGGAGATGGGAGACAATAGTTTGAAACCATGCTTTTTGTCGCTAGCTCTATGTATTATTACGTAACAGTAGTTAACCCTCAGCAATACCTTAGTAAAGTGCTCAGGTTAAGAAGCAGCTGACGTATTTTTTGTATTTCTTTTACACTTACATGAGCGAGTGAGAAGACTCGTGAGAAGCATCGTTTAAAGAACGAACTCTTTAAGTTTTTTATACAGGTTGGTTAATTTATTATAAAGGAGGATGTATTTATTATTCATGTCGCGTTTGATGTACTACTACAGGACGAATACAGACATAGCAAAAAAAAAACTGTTTCCATCCATTTTCACGAGTGATATGGATATTATTGGTTTTGGTTTTAATATCTCTGTATACTTTGTGGCGATTGGCGAATATTATGTGTGTATACTGATAACTAACACTTAGCACAAGTGAGGCATAGTTAGAGACACAAATGTGTCTTTATAACATATTTTTTTAATTTTTCGCAGTTTAACTAAAATGAGCTGATGACTTTCAGTATAGATGTAAATGAGAAGAATTTACATGTGGGCAGAGCCGCGGGTACAACAAGTAGGTACTCTATTAATATTTGTTCACAAGTTATTATACGTTCGAAGCTCACGCCGAAGATACTTGGTTTGGCAACTAAACCAGCTATCTATCGTCATTTAAGGTATTAGCTAGTAGTATTATGTAAATTCAACAGTAGGTATATTGTAAGTAGTATTAGTAAGTATTATGTAAGTTCAACATACCTATACCTAGTAAGTCAACAGTTCATTTTGTTCTATTCTTAAAAAAGACAAAAAGTTATTTGGTTTTGATGTCTTTTAATTATGTACCTACCTGCCTACCTAAATATTTGATCCGATCTTCGAATATAAATTCTGTGAAATAAGATCTTTAATTTAGGTATTTTACGTAGTCTAGATAAGAAGTTTCATAGCGAAGCTCAAAGTTTAATTTAATATCCTTATATCGAACAATTTTAAAACATTCCAATTTAATTGGACAAAAATACATTATTATTTGTTTTCTTTTATGTATTAATCATATCATATTATCTTTGATTAATTATTTATCAGCGCAGCGGAGACCAATCATTAATCTTTGCATATTATATTATTATAAAAGCTTTATTTTAAAATAGCAAAGCCTAGAATACACGAAATACATCGGAGACAATGTCAATGTGTTGATAGAACGACAAACATTATCTATATCTACCTAAATAGGTTTTAATGCGCGTTGTGCGTGTTTCGTTACTTGGTCACGCTCTATATGTTATGTGTGTCACAAGGGGTTGCTACACGGAGTAGTGAGCACATGGAGAACGCATACGCATAAATGTACATTTTATAGTATCTACGTACCCTTAACCTTAACCTACGTAGCTTAACATGTTAAGCAGAGGTGTATAGTACCCACATTTTGCTAGTTAAGCTTAAGTTCCATATAATAGGGGGCGAACCTATTGCCATTAACTGGGCACAAAATAAGACATGGGGATCATTCTGAAAATTAGACTATTCAGTATTCCGGTATCCCCGCTGTTATCCCATGCATTAAATTTGTAAGAAAACGGTGAGAAAACGTTGTATTTATAACAAATGGTTTTTGTAATGAGACGTTGCTGTTGCATCTTCTAATGAAGTGTCATGCAAACTATCAAAGGTGATCATCAAACACTGCTTACTTTAGTCGAACATAGGTACCTACTACAACAATAATTCTAACGTCGATGCTGGTTTATGCTTTAGTTTTGATCGCTAATATCTTCAACATCGTTCTGTTTCACTTTATGACTCTATTTGTTCACTACTCTGTGGTTAGGTACTTGCCTGTTATACGAACTGTTGTATTAAGCAATTATATTGATGACATCAGCATAAACGATGAAATTGGGAAACCTTGTTTAAATGTCATGTTTTGTTAAGCTAGTTAAATATTCATTTGTGTCTTTTTTATACACGGCTACTAGTGTTTATAGTTTGTATCGATTTGGTGGAACAGCTAATAAACCTTTGCTGACACTACATAACTACTTATTAAACACTAGTTTTTGCGTCTGTCTGCGTGTCCCACAGGAACTAATATAAAAAAAATAGCCTATAATAGCACTCAAGGGTAATGTAGCTTCTTTTTTAGCCGACTTCAGCAAAGCCAAAAGGAAGGGTTATTTTAGCAGTCTATTATGTATGTATGTATATGTATGTGTGTATGTATGCCACCGTATTACTGACTCCAATAGGGCATGCGACCGCGGCTATACCCTGGATATTAAAACGTTGATTTATTACATTCTGATCTATACCATTCGAGGTGTGAAGGTACGAATCCGTACCCAACAACAGACAGCAGCAGCTGGCGACGTGTCGTCGCGACACTACTGGTTTTTAGGGTTTCGTACCCAAAGGGTAGAAACGGAACCCTATTACCTACTGAGACTTCGCTGTCCGTCTGTCTGTCTGTCTGTCTGTGTGTCTCCAGGATGTATCTCATGGACCGTGATAGCTAAACAGTTGAAATTTTCACAGATTATGTATTTCTGTTGCCGCTATAACAAAAAATACAATAAACAAAAATTTATATAATATAATAGGCAAAAATAAAAACAGAATAAAACAAATATTTAAGGGGGGTTCCCATACAACAGACATGATTTTTTTGCCGTTTTTATAGATAATGGTACGGAACCCTTCGTGCGCGACTCCGACTCACACTTGGCCGTTTTTTTATGTGTTTCTATGATATACCTACCGTAGCTAGCAACACGTTGTCTACATAGAAATACATAGAAATCAGTAGTGTCGCGGCGACACGTTCGCCGGATGATATTGCCACTCGTAAAGGCTATTTTAATGCACCCCTTGATATATGGTATGTGTGTATTTGTGTTAAAATCTCCTATGGTACCTGCAGGCTTGGGCATGCTAGTTTTCCCATTATAAAATATTGCTATACCTATTGCTAATTCCTAAAATTTGTTTCTATAATTATAAGCTCTTTCTTATAAATAATGTTTATAAGTAATACCTACTTATTATAAGATTTACACATGGGAAACATAAATTATTTCATATTTTACATCATTACCATAGAAGAAAGGTATTTACTGTCTATGCTCGTGCATTTATTTCATTCTCACATGTCGAAGCGAATACATTCAACAAATAGTGAATAGTCTCAGGTGCAGTCGCCTAGCTCTTTGTTAGCAGATATCTAATAATACGTATTTCCCAGCTTCGAAACAAAAGCCGAGAGCTGTTTGAACTTAACGTACGTCTCGTATTATTTTTCTTTCGTTCTCAAACATACTTAAAACCCTTTGTATAGGTACCTGTCAAATAATGGGCAGAGTTAAAAGACCGCTAGTAAAGCACTGGCTGCCGTTAGCAAATTACCATGCTCGCTTTCAGATAATATTATTCAAACAACTAAATCCTTCACTATTAAACTACTGAGGATTACTATTAATCACGTCAAGATGTTTACCCTCATCCCACGTCAGTTCGGCGGGAATTATCTAAGTCGAGATAAATAGGAGCGTCGCTTTCTCGCGCCATTCACTCCCACTTGGGCACTATTTGAAAATCTCTTCGGTTCGTAACAGGGTTAGTTAGAATAGACCTGAGTAATCTCGTTTATAAATGAATCAATTCACAAACGATCGGTGGCAATAAACATAATGAAGGAGCTCGCTTTCACTTTCGTAATTTGTTGTCATCTCTTAAATGTCGACAGCGGGAGCGGGATTTGTACCTACTATTGCGTGATAGGCTACGGCAAAACGATAGTAACCTTCACATTTATTCTCCCAGGATCAAATGATTACATTTAGGCGAAACAGTCACCTTCATTATGCCTTCACAACCAACTAAAAGGGGTTCTAAAAAATCATTTCGCAGCCCGTTAACATGACAAAGAAATTCCTCTTACGGCAAAATAGTCAAATTTATGTGTATGTAAATTCATAATGTTAGTTTTCTACTTATTTAAAAGCAACTTATATAGGAATACCAACTGGAGATTCCTTTTCCTGTCTGCGAGGCTTGTCTTAAAGTGAGCTTTGCGCTTCTTGCACCGAACGAAGCGCGACGAGCGACAAAAGTTACTCGAGTCAAAAGAGCAACTTTCGTCGAAACGATGCAATCGAACAGTTGAGGACTAAATCGTTGTTCAACCAAAAACTATGGTATTGTATTACAGTATGACAGTTTATTTATAATCTTCAACAAAGCTTGATGCGCGTGTCTTGGTCCAAATAATTTAAAGTAGTCTTGTATTTAACTTATCTAATAGCAAACTAAGGACTAACAAGTTGTAGAACTAAACCAATGGGGATAGACTAAGACACTCGACAGCTAATACTGTTAAATAAAAATACTATAAGTACCTATCTGATACTATTTGGGCAAAGTTTTGCGACTGAGCTAAAACTAACGTAAATCAGAATGAATGATTAGCTCGCTGCTTAAATATTCTTTTTAATCTGGCAACACGTAAAACAGTTTTATTTTATGTCGGTTTTAAGATGTCAATTTGTAACAAAAGTGCGAGAAAGTTGTATTAGGATATAAAAACGGCTATAAATCCTTCCCATTTATACTTTTTCGTTTATTTGCGATCGACTTTGGAAGTTATTTTCAAGGTACTGTTTGTGGGGTGGGTGGAATAGGTGACGCTGAATTTATAACGGCTTTGTTTTATTTATTGGGTACTCTATCTTATTCTCTATACCTATTTATTATATGTCTGCCCATCGATCGCCATTTTATTGCTGACTGAATCGCAATAAATGTATTTATTAGCTTTTATATCGACCAGTTTGAAAATATTACTTTCAAAGTTGTGTAGTTGTACCTACCACAGATTGCGGTTCATTACCAGAAATGGCTAAGCTAATCGATACGAAATGGTTCAAATATCCAAGGCAAATGCCAGTAATATTATTATTATAATAAGACGTAAGTTAAATTTTAATTAGGTATTTAAAAATATTCCACATTGCAATTTCTACAGCATGTAATTAATAACTTAAGTATTTCATTAACCACCGCAACAGAAAATATGATCGTGCAATAATCTAGGCAAAGGATAGTGACGGAAGTGAATTCAATTTAAACGAAAATAATAACAGTGGAATTATTTTCGAGGTGAAATGTGCAGCGTTCTACCTCAACCAGATATTGCCGAGCAAGCTGGTCCTGACGTGTATTGTGCTGTGGCGAACTCTGTAAATTGCTTTTCGTGACGATAAATATTTTAATCTGATTGGTGGTCTGTAACCAATTAATTGCGGTTTTAAATTCATCTGAAAAAATAATGTGATGCGTTTTTATAATGATAAAGCTTGGGTAGAAAAAAACACAGTTTTTAGACTACATTGGATTTACTTTTTAACTAGAGCAGGTTATTTAACAGCTAGGAGTAACACCAGAAAATATTCCTTCTAGAAAATGGACCTAGTGAAAGACACTTTTTGAATATTTCTTTTAAAGGTAGGTACTTTCCGTCGACCTAGAATCTGAAATTTGTCAAGAAGCAAGGTCTTACAGCACAAGTAAAGGGAATTGACCATTTGTTGTTATATTACACGAAAATAAATATTTTCTACATACAAAATTAAGTTTGCACGGAACGCTCAGGGCGCGAGTCCTACTCGCACTTGTCCGGTTCCTTGTCGGCAGAATACAAAGAATTTATCTTTGGGATAATTTGAATTAATCTGCTTTTCAAATAAGAGAGGTATTAAAGACATAATTGGCTATTCATAACGTGTTAAAAGTCAACATTTTCCTCACAACCTGACTTGCATAGCTCCAATGAATGTTAATAAGCCCGTCTATTATGATTTCGTATCCGTCCAGAATATCTTAGTTTGGTCAAGAATTGATTTATGCTATTACTTTTATAAATGGGTTTTCTCTGCGAATACTACTTATAAAGTCACGGCACACCTCTTCACTGCAGTATTTTACAGAATTCAGAATATTTTAACTTGATAATATAACTAGCATCTATAAACCATTGCTAAGTAAATAGTGAGTTGAAGTAGAGTGTTGCAACTCCAACAAAACGCTGTTCATTTAAAGAGTTGTGTAACTCTGGCTCTGGTGAAGTTTGTCTTGGCGCGCGGCGGCAGGCGGTGTAACGTTTTAACTTAGAATACTTTACCGATGGTGTTTATTTTCACCAAAATATCTTCCAGCTCCGTCTCTGTTAAAAGTACTTCCGAAACCACGTAATAATAAGTCACCCCAAAAGGTATCATCCGCTTTTATTATACTCTAGTTCAACGTTCTGTGTCATTCTCTTAAATCCACTGCAGCCGTCCTCCGAAATGAAGTTGAAGATGTGTTGTATTGAGACAGCGCGGTAGAGTCTAGATAAGGCACAGAAACTTGTTTTTCAAGATGGAGTTTTAATTTAACGAGGGTAATTGTTGTTAGTAGCTGCACTTCGCGCGGGAAGATAGAGAAAATAAACAAAGGTTTTATTTTCCCGTGAAAGCCTTCTTGACGAGGGTCGCTCGGTGTTATTCAGCATCGAAATGAAATGAGGGATAAAAACTAAATTAAATGCTAATTGGGAGATTCAGCGAAGGCAGGGGGAACGGATTCGATCGCCTCGTTCGCTTGCGCAACGATATTGAGCAATAAGGTGTAATGATGCGCAAGACAAATCCAATTATACTGTGTAACTTAACGTCCGTCGACTATCCATAAATTAATTGGCAAAGCGCGCAGATCTGTGTTCCAGTTACTGCTCATTTTATAAAAAGCCCACAAGTATGTAGGTAACTAGTTTAGGCACCTAATAACATAAATACGTATATAGCTGCTGGGCGAATACGGAGCTGAACCTTTCCGTTCATGTAATAACGGGTGGCTGAGAGGAGTTTTTCCCGTTTATTGGGTCGTTAGGATATAATTTCATCTCGTGTTTATGACGTCATAAAAAGTTTGCAGCGCTGATACAACCACTGTCAATTACCGGCCTCCGCTTCCCTTGCGACTTTTTGATTTCGAAATTTGTTTCTTTAGATATCATTCATTCATCAGTCCGCCTTACTTCTTATGAAGCAACAACTTGATGTGGAGTTACTACGTAATGAATTAGCGCAATATAAATTGTGCTACCGTCACCTCGTTGTCGTACCTACTTATGACTAAAGAATTTGGGGATTCTAGAAGAATACATTTTTATGAAAGCTTTTTTGATGAGAAGACTGTTAGTTTATTCTGTTTATGTGGACGAAAAAGGTAAACTACGGACTACAGTTCTGTAGTAATCAACTGTAAATTAGTTGACGCAGAGGGAGAAGCATTTTTATAATTTGTGATTTCATGAGCAAAGGAAGGTAGAAATTATATAAAATTATGCTAGCCCGAGAACCCATTAATGTCGCTTCTAACTAGGTAGACTCGACATTACCAGGTAATTTAGCTGTTAGGGTAGGAATTAAATAAGACGCGACCAGGTAAGTAGGAATGAATTTCTTAATGGTCCTGTCTAATCCTTTTTGTACTTAAGAACCTGGGAATATACCTAGGGCTTACTTTGTTCGTTCCGGTCCTTTAGGGGATGAATGAAAGGCATGCTATGCACTTGTCCGAGCTGGCATTAATTGGCACAGCTGGGCGGTAAAATCGAATGTAGGCAGATATTTATATTATGTTTGGGAAAAAGGCCGGTGTGCGGCTAAGCCAGCTGGCCGGTAAAACTCAAATGCCGACTAATGCCGGTCGGGCAATCAACATTGCTTCAGTAGTGCTAAAGCTGAATTGTGCCGAGCGGCCGAGCTGGCCCAAACATGCTAAATTCAGCGAAGGTAGATGCCAAACGGAGTTTGTCGACCGGCACGAGCCAAATGAAAGCTAATTACCTACTTCAGGTCGGCATTGTATTTCAGCAAATACTGTCGAATGTAATGTTCCGACTCGAACAAGTGTATAGAACGCCTAAGACGAATAACTCCATCCATTTTTCATAACGGAACAATAATGGCTTTATCACTTAGTGTATATGAAATGTGGTGTGGATATTAAAAATATACTTACTTTGAATATTATATGGTAATTATCCTTTAAAATCCATGTTTAGCAGATTCTATGTTCAGCGCTGGTCATTATAATAGAAGCGATAAAATACAGGCGACAAAATCAGCAAGTTAAACTGGCACCATAAAAGCACAGTATAATAAAGGCAAGAGGTCTTTCCAATATTAATAACAGAAAAAAATGCCAGCCAAGCATATGATCCACGATCTCAAAGGTGTAAGATGACATAATGGCGTATGAGGCCGACGCGTCTCGGCTTCAGACAATCCACGAACATGAGCCGTTGTATGATTGATGATCGACTAATACGTATTCTCATTATCTAAGCCCCGTGTTACATAAAAGATACCAGGTACTTTATACGCCTCCCAATAAATCCGAGTAGGTATTATACGGCTATTTTAAATTTCGCTCAGATGTTTATACGCTGTGATATTTGAAGCGTTCTTTTGATTTTATCAGGTTTCCGGAAAATATTAAAGGTAGAATGAATTTCAAAAGGTAGAATGTAAATAGTAGGTGAGCTTTATTCGTGTAAGCGTTAAAGCTTATTATATTTTATAGAAGTTAATGTGCTGCTATCAGAATCATGGAACGATTAGGTACATGTAGTTTTTATGTAAAATATATTATAATCAGATGGCAGTCGCTCCATGTAAAATATTGATATTCAGCCGCAACCAGTGACTGGAAGCCGACCCCTATAATGTTTAGGAAAAGCCTAAGCGGATGATTTAGAATTTGATTTATAATCAACAGAAGTAACATTACAGTAATCAAGTTAAATTACAGGTTGGTTTTGTGACATTTTTCTTAACGTTTTCACTGAAAACTATGTTCCATGATAAAAAAAAAAACACTACATTCTCTTCGCAACAAAATAAACTGTAACTGTCTGTTTGCAAACACAGTACCAACAAAAACCTGTAACATATAAGAAACTGTGGAATGAAGGTATTATTTTAGCCACAATATAGAAAGTGGAGCTGTGCTCCATATAATATGAAGTTAATGTTACTGAATTCCGCAGATTAGAACAGGGGTTTGCAATTATTATACTCGGATAGACAGGGAAATAAAATGCTGCGTTTTTATTCTTCTTCGACTTTGCCTTTCTAGTGTTTTTGCAATAGTACTATTTAATTGTAGAACATAATCTGAATTAATGGTATAGTATACTGTTTTAACAGTATTTTACCAAATAAGTAACATACTCTTGCCAATAAATGGTGTTGTGAAACATTGACGAATCCGGTTTTTCGATTTGGCATCGTGTTTAGGAGAGGGATGGTAGTACCATGGGGTCTCATCAGGAACAAAGGAACATTTGTTGAAATAACTCATAATAGATGGCGTTATATGTATCGATTTGTTATTGAAGTTTGTGTAAAATTGAGAACATGAAAAAATACATCATGAAAGTATTTGTTCAAATTTTGAAAAATCGTTTAAGCACAGAAAAATTTATAGCCCTAAGATAGCCCGCGCTAAATCGGTCACATTTCTTCGTATGCGATGAGGCATCTGTACGTATAGTATTATATTATTTGTGGTAGTACCTACTTCTGTTCCGTGGTACCTACTATACTAGCTTAAGCTATATGGTAATTATATAATTCTTATAGTATTTTCTATTATATTAGTCGTCTATTCTCAACGGGGTGGAACTGAAATTAACTTAAACTGTCGTATACCCAATGGAACATTAAATTTCTGATAGAATGTGGTCTTGCGCTTTGCGTGCGACAAAACAGTTTGGTGGTTTCTTTAGTAAGCAAATTGTGTGAGTTGGAAACAGTTACTGCTTCGGGAATGAATGTACAAATTTAGATGCTATCAAATTATATGGCTATTTGAATTCAAGGTATGCTTTGTAGATTGAGCGCAAAGTAAAATTATAGAAGCTAAACATTCTATGACAATCGAAGGCATATTAACACTTCAACAACTTCTTGTTAAGTTACTCGACTAACTATTCGAGTAAAAGTTAGTGTTTATTTACACAGTATAATTTTTAGCAGTAAGTTACAAATATTTGTAATTACTTATCTAAATATTGGAAATGTGTAAATAGGATTATAAAAGGGAAACCTTTATTTCAAAGGATTTTAATGAAAAAAGGATTGCTAATATAGGTGTATGTTTAAGTTGAACTGTGTTTTTAATAACATGAAATTTCGTGTACCGTGATCCCTGGTTAAAAATAGGTCAACCAATCTCTCCCGTGAGTGCCGTTAAAGGTGAGGCGGGGAAGCAGAATGTGTGAGTGACATGCACCATACTGAAATGGAGGTCAACCGGTCAGAAGCTTGGCTGATTCGATTGCTAATCATTTAGTATTGAATGAACACCTTTTGGTGGTAATTTTGAAAAAACACAAAAAAAATATAATAAATACCTTCAGATAGCCCATAATATACAAAGCTTACTTGTTTATAGGTACATATTCTAATCGGTTCTAGGAAAAAGAAGATAGTTCACTAGTCATGCGATGCATTCAAATTGAAATACCATTAAAATATATCGCCCATCAGAATTGAAAACGTTGGCGTTTTGGTGCGATATTCCTAGTGATGAATTAAAAACTCTGAATGATCGTGATTTCGGAATCGAACGAGAACGGAATTTTGAAATAGAAAATTCCAGTAAAACAGAGGTTGGTCGGTTCGTATAAATTAATTTCGACCTGACCCGTGTATTAATATTCAGAGCACTCTCAAAGTTCGCTTTAACTGCGAGCGGAAATACTCCAATTTATTAATTTTACCGGAATTTCTTCCCGTGAGGGCTCAATGGATTACTAACGTATCATTACCCACATTTGGTGGATTTTTTAAATAAATAAACACCCTATAAACGACCATTTATGTCGTTATTTTTAATTAGAATTCATAACTTTGATTATTTAGGACGTTCCGTCCCAAAAACACAATATAAATTTTGTCAGTGTTAATTATTCATTAGTAAAGACGGAGTTAATTACCATATTGCCACTGATAAATTTTAATAGACCGAATCGTTTTAAATGGCCTTTGTATAATGGTATACCTACATAGTAATGCGATTGAAATGGCCTGATTTATTCTTTCCGAATCGAGCCTACAATTGAAAGAAAAGAAATCTAAATCTACATAAATACAAAATAAATGTGCTTTTAACATGGTTCTGGGCTGTGCGCAAAATTTAAAGGTTCTTTTTTAATAGAATGGCTAATTAAAATGTTTTCGTTAAAAGGTCGATACATTACTTACGTACTTATTACTTACGTAAGTTTATTTTAATTTTACTTTGTGTTAATTCGTACCTTTGCATAGAAAATTGAAAAACATAAGGTATAGCATGCCTAAGCAGATTTGCTGCAGTGGAAGATTCATCCTACAGCACGTGCGTAAAAGAGTAAATAGTCAATAGATAACGCGACATGAATTAATTATTAACTGTCGCGCATAGATTAGGTTGCGATTATTTAAATTTCGATATTTTTTCATATATTTCCGTTTTTATGATTTTAATTTATGAAAAGTTTGCTTTAAATTAGTTGTATTTATCGATACTGCTTATTTCAACGTTATAATTACGTTAATGAAAAAAAATAGGGTGTTATAGGTAAATGGAGTAGAGTCCTATGACATAAAAATTTCTGAAAAAAGTTTTTCAGAAATTTTTATGTCATAGGACTCTACTCCATTTACCTATAACACCCTATTTTTTTTCAGACGTAAAGCAGTCACCCGGTATATCGTTTTGAGGCTGACTGTACACGCTTCAAACACAATATTATTGAGATCAGAATAATTGGTTTGAATTTATGACTCAAATGAAGCTGCCGAAGGCGTAAAGAATATGTAATCGTAGCACGTAGAGCTACGCTGTAGCATTACGAATTACGATATATCATAATATATGGTTTTTTTTATTGGATCTAGGCTTGCACTTGACCGCCGTCTCGCCTGATTTGCAATCAAGCACGCTTGTCTAGTAGAAACCGTTTCACTCGCGACATGAAGACAACCAGATTGTAAAGGGGTCTCAAATTTCAGATGAGTCGGGCGAGACCCGGTAGCTCAGTTGGTTCAGAGCACTAGCCACGGTACGGCAGAGGTCGCGGGTTCAAATCCCGCTCGGGTCATATTATTTTTGAGAATCACTTATATATTTAATAACTCAGATTGTAACTACCAGCTGGAATATGGCCTTCTGTTGGCGGACAATAGACATGACTGGGACTCAGCAGGTTTCAGATACCCATGCCAAAGGCCTGTTTTTTTTGAGGTCACGTTACGTAGTCTTGCAGTGTATGGACGTTACCGAGATAGGCCTGTACTTGACAAGGTCGGTACGACTACCTTTTTTGGGCACGAGTTGCACGTTGGCAAGCTTTCACGATTTCGGCACTTCACCAGTTTCAAGAAAGAGATGGGGACGTTTTAGTACAGGAGACAACTCAGGCGTAAATGTCCTCAAAACTATAGCTGGAATACTATTTGGGCCACTGGCTTTGTTCACGTCAAGATTGTGACTACAC
Organism: Thalpophila matura; assembly: GCA_948465475.1. Taxonomy (NCBI): domain Eukaryota; kingdom Metazoa; phylum Arthropoda; class Insecta; order Lepidoptera; family Noctuidae; genus Thalpophila; species Thalpophila matura. Next base: position 8,389,194 of record OX419185.1, on the reverse strand, counting down.
AATCTTGACGTGACATAAACGTTGTGCTGCCAGGCGAAGTTGGAGGTATCACGCTACCATCATCTAGACATAAAGTTGTGTGCTGTGCAAACACACACAAGTTTGCTTTGTCTTCGACGGTGTGTCCTATCAGGTATTGTGAACGTCAGTAAAAAAAAAAAAAACTTTCAAAAAAGTAAAAACCTGTACCCCGATCATGAGTTTTTTTGACGTGTAGTATCGTTAACGTAAGCATATTTTGAATTGAAAATACACGTTTGTTACACAATATTTATATAAATTAAATACTTAATTAATTTCTCTGTATTTTTTTAAATGTGCAAATTGTATAAAATTTTATCAAAATGTTCCAGGACTGCTGTATTTTAAATTCAAAATATGCTTACGTTAACGAAACTATACGTCAAAGAAACTCATGATAGGGGTAATAAAGTTATGCGTGAAACAGTTGCGGAAGTCGATGCCTTTGTTTTAGTTTGATTCAGAACAGACTTCCAAAACTGATTCACACTTATCAATATTAAATGTACTTTTTTTTGTATATTTAAATGTTTTTCTTAATCATATTATTGTAGAAATATTAAATAATGTAAATGATATGTATGTATAAAGTGAATAAACGATATATAAATAAATAATAATAACTTAATAGGTAATAATATTTTTTTTCATTTTTTTTAGTAGCAATATGTAAAAGTGTAAATAAAATAAATGTATATATGCATAAGATGAATAAACAATATAAATAAATAACACTTAAACTTAATAAGCACTCCCGTAAGTAGATACTTATATTTATTTTAAAGACGCCATAAAAGTTTAGAAATAATATGTTTTCATATCCCCGCAATTTCCACACCTGGTTCAAAACCGTATCGTACGTGCTTCTGCCACACTATACAAGCTTGTAGTGGCGCAATAAAATAAACACCAAGTTCCTTCAGACGTGTGTATACCGAGCTTAGTTCAAGTTACAAAAAAATACTTCGAAAAACAGTTTCCATTTGGTGAGCAGCAGGTGTCCTTCGCAATCCCATCGTCAGCGGATTAGTCCATTGTACGGATATAAATCTTTGCCGGCCGAGAGGACCAATGCTTACCTCGTTCTATTAGAGACAAACAATCCGACGAGCGTAGCGCCATTGTACCTGTCTCTTGTAATAATCGACGAAAACAATCCCTTCTCTGCGTGCCTCCCGAGATTGCTTGTTCACGTCAACTAAATCCACCACGATAGCATTATGTAGGTAGACGTAATTTGTAACATTATTAAGTTAGTGTTGGCAGATGTCGTTAGTAAATTATGTTTATCCGACAGGACGCAGCTGTAGACGGGCGGCACTTAATCCCCCTCACACGGCGTTGCGAACTTACGAGAACAGTGCGTCAAAGGGAAATGTGAATAATGACAGCAGCTTACCGTGTTTACACAGGTTCATCTAGTCACGTATGCCCATGAATAAATAGGGCTAATTGGGAAATATCAGCTCGCAATTATTTTGAACATATTTCGATATGATACTTCGTTTCGCCTGTAAGTACATGTGATCACAGAGGCGGAATATGTCGCAGGTGTGATAATTTACTTTAACAACGCAATAACTAGGGAACTGTCGGCGTAGATCCGCTGAACATGACGACATTATCACATTGTACGTGCGTCATGTTACCGCGCTACAAATATTGACACGGTATATTTATTGACGTGTTGAGACATACCTACAATGTTTTAACCAGAAAGTAAAGAAAGCGCGTAGAAATGTTTTATTTTTCTTGTAATAATATTGTTTGCTAGTCGGTATATCATGTTTGTAGTATAAATATTTTCGAGGAAATGGAATTTACTTAGTTTGTATCGAAACATATATATGAGAAGAAGTTTGCGAATTTTTTTCAATACATCTTTTTTGAAGAGGGTCTTGGAACAATCTTAAGTTTACATTACCTTTCTTTGTTTGTTATTTCAGACAACAGGGTGACCAGATAATCAAATTTCGTATTGAGTCATATAATTTTTCCGCTGTTCTTTTTCTACCATTTTAGGGAACAAAGCAAAGGCCGTCTTTGACCATAATGAACGTGTGTAGTTTTTGACAGTCTGTGAATTAATACGCTTTTAATATCTATTATTTTACCTTTATTATGCTTTTAAGATAATCCTGCAAAACCTGTGAAATAATTTAAAAAGTTTTGTGTTTAAAAAGGGTTTTAAAATAATGCTGGAATCACCATTGTGTTAGCATTTTCCAGAGAAAGACCAGTTTTAGATTACGAAAGAATGGGATATCACGTTTGATGTTTGAACAATAAAAAATACACAAAGGAAAAAAAGGCAGAGTAAATATGCTTTACCTGCATTATTTTATTTTATAATATTTCAATGTTCTTTTGTAGGTCAACGGGGTTCCTTTGTGTGGGCCAATCCTTCGCTCAAGGATCGTTGCGTCAGGCTCGTTTGAAATAATTATTTCCCAGATGTTTGAAATGTAAATAGTGTGAAAAGATCAAAGTATTCCTAACGAAACAGCTTCCCGATGATCAATAAAAGTAACGCACATGAGAGAATTTCTATTCGCAGAAAGCAATCTTAGAAGAAATAAATGACATATTAAATTTAATTGCCGCTCGTAAGAAAAGGGTGGAATGTCCTTTCCATGTAGCTTCCGAACATCGATTATATGTCGTGTTTGAATTACGAGCCTTTAAATCATACTTAATGGTGAGTACGCATATTCTCGTTCAAAATTTATTGGATGATAGTAGAATATATATAAAAAATCCACCATTGCAGGTAATGGTTTCTTCGCCATAGCTTTTAAGTTATATTTTATGATAAAGCTATGAGATTAGTTTGATGTTAAGTAGGTAACTTATAGCCTGATAATGTAGTACGGCCTTGTGTATTACGTGTATATTGCTGAAGAGGTTGTTAGCTGCCTAGAACTTAACTGACCTTTTGCTGGGTTTTCTCTTACCTTCAAGAAGCATACTTTCATTCACGATATAGAGGTACCGTATTTTAGTTTAAACAGGGTATCCTTATTACTAAAAAAGGTATTATTTCATCGACAAGAGTAGGTAAATTGACACACAATTATTAAAATTCTATTGTGCTGTTGGCCAAAGAGTCGTGGTTGACTCAAACTTTAAGGTCCTCATATCTAATCTGTGTAACTTACGATTGTTAATATTTAATCACAACAGAATTGGCCGGTAGATGATCGATCGGTTTCATTATACTGACTTCCGTCGGCTCCCGAGGTACAGGAAGGATTACGTCAATCTAACGTCAGTCAGTAGGTACCGACATTACAATCAGCGTGTTTGTTGCATCTATTTTGTAGTTCGTGTACCAAAATAGCAGATGACAATACATCACAATTACTAGTATGTATGTACTACACATTAATTAATATTAAGTAGGTATTATTACATGGTTTCCTCTTATATACCTATGTTGTATATTATTGAGACATTTGTTTAGGTACATAAATCTTTACAGGAGGTAATACAAAGGCTTTTTCTGTGAAAGGTGTGTGTCATCTGTTTTAATTAGACCCACTGCTGTGTCTGCTCTGTCTGTGACTGGTGACTAGATGTAAATTTTTATTTTAGCATTGATTTAAAGTATTGATCTACAAAAATAGGAAAGCATTTATAAATACCGACTCGTAAAGTACTTAACTTAGGTCAAGGTTTCTTTCTTTAGTAGCATTTCTGCTACTCTTTCTGTGTCTCTTTTTTAGCCGTCCGAAATCGTACCTATTGCCCTGTTTGAGCAAACCAATTAAAGGTACCGGCATTAAAGATCGCGCATGTATATTTTCGGCCCAATAGACAATTGACAATACGTAATAGAGTATAGTCCAATAGACGACGAGCCTCGAGTGACGAACCAATCGCCTGCAGGCTCGGCGTCCCCCGTCTTCTTCATTCCGCCAAAGAGACCGAAAAACCAGCAGGTGACGTTTGTAATCATAGCTGATGCCGCTAGTTATACCTATTTCAAACTTTTCTGACAAACTAAAAAAGTCATCTCGACATGACAGTTTGACCAAGGTGTGTTTTTGATTAATTTAAAGTTGTAATGAACAGATGCAATCACTGCGTACAAGCATCTTCGTGCCGGCGAAACACTACCGAAACAATGAAGTTCAAAGTGGTTCACTAAAATTAAGCAGATACCTACGCAACATTGTGGTATCCATATTGAGCTCCCTTATCGAAACTTGTTATCTATTGTATCGGCAATATAGGAGTTTGCCTGTACATAGTAATACCGCATAAACATTGGACGAGGTTAACTTAACCCTAGTTAGATACGTTATTATCTGTATATCGCTGTGTACGTGCGGGGGTGTAAAAGTTTATAGGTCTGTGTAGGTTCATATTGCGTTATAATGGCTTGTCTACACGGCGGCGTCGGCACAAGACACGTTGTCGGTCGTATGTCGCCGTGTGTCAAAGGCGTGGCCAATGCACCTGTTTTAATATATTTTCCTTTGGTTTGCAGCTGCGATCGCTGTGAAAGAGTAATTGTGTCATAAAATCAATTTTCCTAGAGTATAAAATAACCGACTTCAAAAATCCACTACAAAGAAAATAATAATTTTGGTTTAGGAAGTCGGTGGCTTTGGTTTTTGTTTGCTTTTTTTTGCCACCGACTTCCGAAACCAAAATTATTATTTTCTTTGTAGTGGATTTTTGAAGTCGGTTATTTTTTGTTAAAAAAGTTTTTTATTTTTCCCTTTTTAGTTCTTTATCCCGTGTTAGATTACTTTCACGAATTCGTTCAACAGTAAATCTACTACGGAGTGTGTACATTTATGCCTATAACTTTGTACATAGGAATGATTACATAATGTATTATATACTAAAACCTTCCTGAAAGTATGTAGATTACGTTAGTGAAAACTCCATCCAAATCGAATCAGTAGTTTTTGAGAAAATCGCGCACATACAAACATACATACATACTTACATACATACGGGACGAATACAGAACCTCCTTTTTTGAAGTCGGTTAGGAGTCGGTTAATAAAAGAGGAAAAACGGAAATCAAACTGGTTCATTACTGATTGCTACCGGGATGGATTAATAAACATATTGGAAATAAAATGTTAAAGCTGTATTCCGTCAGTAAAGTGAGTCAGGTTTACCAGATGAATAAATATTAAAACTTGTGTATAAATAATTAAAATCATGACGACATACCAATAATGACTAAAGGTTTTATTATCGGATCGGTAAAGGAAGTAATAGGATGCCTGAAATCATTTCATGGGCTTTTAAAAGGACACTAAGTTGAAAATGTTGCTAGTCATATGCAATTATACACTCATTTATTTAAATACTGTGACTTATCATGACGCAAGGGAACAATTTTATATGTGGCAATATTCGCAAAGCTTTTACAAAATCTTGTGGTTAGAATCAGCCTAAGTCTAGACTTTAAAGACATAATATTATTAAATATTAAATTACAATGTACACGAGCCTTTATCCTTCCAAATTGTTGAGTGAAACTTTTTCAAAGTGCGTATGAGCTACATAATGATGATATTTGATACGCAAACGTACGTAATCTAGAGATTGAAGAAGTAATTTACTTTGTTAACAATGAAAGTTCTCTTTTGTTTTGTAAGAACGCTTTACTTGTAGAAATATCTTTTGTTAGTACTTTAATCAATTATTCTGTCTGGGCTAAACTATGTACGGTTGTATGTATGTAGGGTTCGGAATATTATTTAGAAGTGATAATTAGTGTAGGTAATACTTTTTAGTTCAAAACAACTTTTATATTTATTAGTGTATTTATTAATAGATTTTGTTACTATTTGATTGTATTGGCTTCCCCTCACCCTTTGCCACTGGTACCTGTGCATACGAAATTGCGATTTGTTTGCCTGAATTAATCAGTACCTTATTCTATAAATAAAATTATAAGTAAATTGCTGACATTTGCCTGACTGAAAAATACCTATTCTAGTTTTGATTAAAAGGGTATGACAGACGTGCTCACTATAACGCAGGAATGGTATCGATTCACACGCCATAATAAGTAGTTAGTAGCGCCAAAAGCTATCAAACGCAGTGTAATCTAACAACTCCGGTAAGTAAGTACCTCTAGATAGAAGAATAGCAAGGAAATGGCAATTTTCCTCGCTAGTAATTCGTTTCTAACACGCTATTTTTCCATTATCCAATATCAATATTGTTTTGTCTTCATCGCTCAGAAATGGAACTCTGAGACTACCTTAATGATAGCATTGCATGACGTATGAAGGAAGTTCCAGTTGAGGCACTCGTTTGTGCTATCTTGTGGTGCGAAGGTTCATGTGGGTCAGTTTCGTTAATGATGTGTTTTATTTTTGTGTATTTATTGATGTGTATTTCAGCAATAGGAAACCGGAGAGAGTTTCCTTGTTTGAGGTAAATCGGAAACTATTCAATTTAGATGATTGTTTTACGGTCCGTGGAAAGATTGTTTCCGCCGTGGACTGAAGTTTTGTTTATTATTAGATAGTGAAACTTTTAATTGACTTATTACTCTGTTCCGTATAGTTACGACGCTTGTTTTTGTTTCTTAATCTCTAAAACGGCTTTTAAAAAAAGTATAGCTCGTTTATATAATATTTTCGAATGTTCTTTGATTATATCGTTGGATTACTCTGTAGTTATACGTGCGCTTATTATCCAGAAATTATAGGTACTTAAATCATTATTAACTTAGGAAAACTTTTACTATATCATAAACATACCTACCCACGGTATAAATTCAACAATTAAGTTGTTGATCGTCTTCCTAAAAAACTACACATAACGTTGAATTTATAAATTTACCTCAATTCAAAACTTTACCAAAGAAAATCAGCTACGCCAAACTTTAGTGCTACGAATTAGCTACGGCGCTACGACGACGGCGACGTCTCGTAGACGCTGTAGAGGGGGCTAAACAAAGTAAAGCTTCATCATGTACCGACGTAACCGCGTCTCAAGATTAATGTTCGCGTAATGAATCAGCGGCGTGACAAATCAGTACCTATGCGGTAATGGATGCTTTTGTATGCTGCTATTCTGCAACTATTTTATAGGTACAGATCTAGATACCCCTATCTCCTTTTGTATAGGAGACCTCGTCGGATTGATGGGCTAATGTTACAATAGTGTTCAAGGATATTAAACACGGTTGTGGATTGTATTGTAGATGTGTTAATGTCTAGTGTTGTTGGAGAAATAGGTTTGTTTACGCTAGCAGATCTGAAATAAACATGAAAAAAATATCTAAGATAAGTATTAGTTATCATTTAGAATAACATACGTAAAGAAACGGTTTCTGGACGTAAATAAGAAAACGCTCTAGGAACAATGGTTTCCATAAGTTTTGTAAAAGTCGACGTTGGAACGTTTTTTAGGGTTCCGTAGTAAAACTAGGAACCCTTATAGATTCGTCATGTCTGTCTGTCTGCCTGTCTGTCTGTCCGTCCGTATGTCACAGCCATTTTTTCCGAAACTATAAGACCTATACTGTTGAAACTTGGTAAGGAGATGTATTCTGTGAACCGCATTAAGATTTTCACACAAAAATAGAATAAACAATATTTTTTTGGGGTTCCCCATACTTAGAACTGAAACTCAAAAATTTTTGTTTTCATCAAACCCATCCGTGTGGGGTATCTATGGATTGGTCTTCAAAAATAATATTGAGGTTTCTAAAATATTTTTTTTCTAAACTGAATAGTTTGCGCGAGAGACACTTCCAAAGTGGTAAAATTTGTGTCCCTGTAACTTCTAAAATAAGAGAATGATAAAACTAAAAAAATATATATAATGTACATTACCATGTAAACTTCCATCGAAAATTGGTTTGAACGATATCTAGTGAGTAGTTTTTTCAAAATCATCAAAATTCCTTCACAAACAAACTTTGTTATGCGGTCCAGTTTTTTTCACTTTATACGTCCAAAACTGATACGGAACCCTCGGTGCGCGAGTACGACTCGCACTTGGCCGATTTTTATTATATTTAGTTAAATAACTTATGTGTAAGAACTAAAAAAGTTATGAACATAAACGGAAACTTAACAAATTACAGCGTATTTACAATATAATTTCGAAATATTCTAAGACAAAATGTTTCGTTCACACATCAGACAGCCCATTCAAAGTCCGCAACCCTGCTGAACTTGTAAAGCGACTTATAATTACCTCATGCGTCAGATAACGGCAATACCTGTGTTTGACAGGTAATCACAGGCCCATGCCCTCCCTGTGTTAATACTGTCATTAAATTTTCATACAGTCCAACGATTTCAGAAAGTAAATACGCCGAAAATGGCCTTAATTATATCTTCGTCAATCTTTTGTCTTTTGAGCAAAGGAGGTTACGGTCTTATCTATATTTAACCTTGATAATCCAGGGCAGATAACGAAACAACTGGCCAAGCGGTGACTGCCGGGATTTGTTCAGTCACTTGTTAATTTCTGTTGTGAAAATAAACATTTTTGTAATACAAAATCTGTAACAACATTCAGTACCCTTATTCCGAGTTAAATAGAAATCTATACTCGACGCGTTAACCATAACTCGACCGAATTAAAAAGTTTACTGTTAGACGGCCTATTTTACACACTAGCGCTGCCCCGCGGAAATAGCGGAAACCAAGAGGGTTTTTTCACTTCCATTCCGCGGAGTGGCGCCAGTATCGCTGGCTTTTTCTTGGCAAGGGCCATACAGGAATAACACGTTTATCGTTCGAATCTCGTAACGAGATTAACTTGACACCTCTGCGATATAATAAACTAAATCTAAATATACATAACCATAAACAGTAAGCATAGCATAAGCATAATCGGCCTATAATGTTCCCACTGCTGGGACACAGGCCTCCTCTGTGAGAGGGAGTGGGCCGTAGTCCACCACGCGGGCCCAGTGCGGGTTGGCGGACGTCACATGTCTTTGAATTTTTGGTTCTAGGACATGCCGGTTTCCTCACGATGTTTTCCTTCACCGTTAAAGCAAGTGATAATTAATTTCTAATACGCACATGACTTCGAAAAGTCAGCGGTGCGTGCCTCGGGATCGAACTCGAACCATTCGCCGTGGGAGGCACATGGTTAATCCACTAGGCTATCACTGCACACAGTAAAAGTAAACCATAAACAGTAAAAGAAGTGAATAGACAGAGAATTTTGAAAGTAGTGCGCCCCGATGAGATCAAGTATTTAAGTAGGTATGGAGCGGAGAAAGGATTGTACATACAAGCGCAGTTTTAGCGGTGAATGCAACCCCTTCTCAAAAACCAACCAGACGCAAAAATCTTAAGACTTAGCTCAGAGTAATAGTGAGCCTTGGATAGATTGCAGTCTATGTGAATCCTTAGATTTTAACCCTGCTACTTATGGAAATTGTAATATTGTAAGTTTGAAATATAAACTGTAGGTACCTACGTTAATTTAATATAAATGTATAGAAAGTAGCGCTGCTGGTGTCAATTAGCGTGATACAAAAATATAGAGTATTTATCAAAAAGTTTTCTGTTCAGGGAAACGGATGTCACATGATGTCATCTATTATCACTAATCACTAGTGTCACTTTAGTATGACCAGTAAGAAACAGTTACCCTTGTCTTTAGATATATGTATTACTAGCTTTTGCCCGCGACTTCGTCCGCGTTTCCGTCGTTTTTCGTAAAAAATTAGCGTATGTCCTTCCTCACGGTTCAATGGTTTTGATGTAACAGACAGATTAACTTTCGTATTTTAGTAGGGAAATATAATATGTCAATCCACAATACTGTTGAAAAATATCGCAATAAGGAACCGCAGAATATTATTATTAATAGCTGTGCCCGCGACTCCATCAGCGTGTAACTCCTTGTGTGTAATACAATCAGAAAGCTCCGAACTGCTAAGCTATCGGGAGTTACACGTGTTATTGTAAGTCAACCATAAAAGATAGACATATGCTGTTGTGAGATATTTTTTAGATAATTTTATGTAGAACATTTCCGTCATACATGATTTCTATGTAGCTTTAACCATTAAGGCTGCACACGCGACGGAAGCTTAAAAAATTGAGTAACTTCTCCCGTTTTCCCAACATTTCCCTTTACTGCTCTGCTCCTATTGATTGTAGCGTGATGAAAAGTATACTATAACCTGCCCAGGAGTATGAAGAATAATTGTACTAAGTTTTGTTAAAATCCGTCGAGTAGTTTTTGTTTCTATAAGGAACATACAGACAGACAGACAGAGAGAAAGACAGACAGACAGACAAAAATTTTACTGATTGCATTTTTGGCATCAGTATCGATCACTAATCACCCCCTGATAGTTATTTTGAAAATATATTTCATGTACAGAATTGACTTCTCTACAGATTTATTATAAGTATAGATTTTGGATTATGTTACAATTACAACGTAATATCAAAATGTTTATGAATAACTACTTATTGAATCACGTGAAAAATTGTTTCAATTGAAACACGTATTTTGTTGATGGCACCAAAAATGCTGTACAGATTTGGATGTAATTTAGCAGTGAGGTAGATTAAGTCCCAGAATAGCACCAGTGCCATATGAGCGAAACCCCACGACTGAAAATCGTTAGTTATTCATTTCAAACTGTAAATAAATATTTATATAATTTGAGCGATCTGATATGAAATATTAGATTAAACACCTTGTAACACTATACATAGTAACAATGACAAAGAATGACATTTAAAGATGGCAGTAATCGATAGTTCCAAAAATATTGATTAAAAAACTTCGTGTATGTCAATGCCTACTTTAAGTGTGGGCTGTTCAATGACTAAGTAGACTCATTGCCGATATCGATACTATAAAAAACTACAAGATTTAAAATAAATGTTTTATTAATTATCACAAATCGTTAATTAATTTCTACGAAATACAGAGCTGGGATTTTCGGTACTTTCTTTACTCACAGTGTTATTATCAGAGCTGCAAGATAAACAAGACTATCTTGCCACAAAAATATCGAAACCTCTTAAATTATATTGCACAGAAGAAATAAAAAGTCAATTATTTTCTCTAAAATTAATAAGGAATCTTCCATTTTTGTGAGCCTTACATAAAAGTCTGATTTCCAAGAGGAAAACTGACATTTTGTTACCTGTATAGTCTCTGTTTGCAAAAATAAAAAACATTTGTTTCATAATACCATCTATAAAACTCAAAAACTCATCCATGACAGAAAAAAAATTCAGACGCATTCGATTATGGTAACGTTTACTTTTGGTGTTTGTCACGGGTATTGTAAGAGTCAGTAAAACTGTTAAAGACTGTTGTGAGGTTAAGTTCTAAGTTATTCTCTGCAATTCTAAGCATTTTGACCACTGATTAATTGCGGGCCGTAACCGCAAGTTCACCAGCCCAGAAGAGCTGCAAGAGCAGCGGAAACAATAAGAACTGAAACAAAAGTTATAAATAAATAAAATATAATATCAGCCCTTTTTATAAACTGTCCCACTGCTGGGCACGGGCCTCCTCTCAGAATGAGAGGGAGTAGGCCATAGTGCACCACGCTGGTCAAGTGCGGGTTGGCAGACTTCACACACCTTCAAGAACTTTATGGAGAACTCTCAGGCATGCAGGTTTCCTCACGATGTTTTCCTTCACCGTTAAAGCAAGTGATAATTTCTAATACGCACATGACTCCAAAAAAGTCAGCGGTGCGTGCCTCGGGATCGAACTCGAACCATTTGCCATGGGAGGCACATGGTTAGACCACTAGGCTATCACTGCATTCAAAACAAAAGTTAGTGGTTCATTAATCTTATGTGATTTGTCCATGATGCAATTAGAGCAACTCATAAATTCGATGCCAATGCCTTTGATACACAAAAGATAAATAACATTACAAGGTAGTTTTAAGTACTACCTACCTACTTAATTATTGTGTGATAATTAAATATTATGTTTGTTTCCAATAAACCCTTATTGTAAAATAACTTTGCGGCTAACATAACACGGCGGCGACTATACAAGTGCGTAGCCGCACTTCTATGGACATGTTAAGGAACCCTACACTATGCGTGGACCGAGACGCAAGTGGCCGGTTCTATTTCTTAATGCACACCTAATTCCTTAGCATTCTGAAAACATATTTTTTTTAAAGTAGTAAGGTATACCTATGTAATTCTTGATTATTTTCAATTCATTCATACATTTATAAAAATAAAAACTTTATCGATATCGATACAGTACAATAGTAGCTGTGTCTTTGTTTCTACACGTTTGTTTACAAAATAAATAGGCAATGATGAAAAAATACATTTATAGCAATACTAAACTGTAATTTCTAAACTCACACTGAAAATATTGTACCTACCTATATGGATTAACACAACAAATTTATTAGGATTTTTTTATTTATTGTAGGTACACTTAATGTAAACGAATAGGTACTAACCTGTGAAATGGTAACTGAGATTGATTTTTGGTCTTACACAAACCGCACTACATAATTATAACACAGAAACACATTGAGCTACAAGCCCCTGATCATCTCCAAACATAATAATTACAGTAGCAATGAGTCTACGTGTATCTCGAAAATTGTAAATAAATAAAATAACACGGTTATTTGTCATTTGGCAGAAAATTTGCACGGTCACTTGACAGCAAAGGAAGCAAAGAGAAAAGAAGTTTAATACAATGATATCAAGGAGTGTTTACGTAAGACAATAATTATTTATGGCGAATATGTGTCATAGATGACAGGGCGCCACAATATCCATGCGATTAAGAACTCAATAACCATTGGACAGGAACACATGAAAAATGCCTACCTACCTATATGAAATTCAGAATACATATTGCTTCTTCTTATATTTCTGTCACTGTCTATCACTGTCAAACTGACAAGACTTTAATATCGTAATCTTTGGACCACACAAGCTAACGACCGTGTTTTGCGTCCCGTATTTAATACTTGCATTTCCCCGCGGTTTCACTTGCTTTGCTTTTTCACTTTGCTCGGCTTTCAAAGGTCGTAGGGTGATGTTAAATAGCCTATACGATTCCTTATGAATCCGAAACCGACTAGTAGTTCCAGAGATACGCACGTTCAAATAAACAAACAAACTCTTCAGCTTTATAATATTAGTATAGATGTCCATGCAATCGATAGACGCTAGCGACAGCGTAAAACTTAGAATTCAAAGTATGAGTACGTATTACGCGGTCGCTAGCGACTATAGATTTAACCCTTAACTACCCACTATCGTTTTAAAAGTTTGTATTGTTTACTAACATACAATTGTTTGTTACCGAACGTCAAAGTTCAGCTTAACACTCTTGGAGTCAGTGGCTTGTTATACATGTTAGCCATCTTATTAGAACTAATTCAAATACGACCACCACTACCGTTGTGACGTCACTGTGTGACGTTTCATATTGCTCAGACAGGATTCCTTAGAACATAATTATATGCCCCTGGAGGCGTATAGCGGTGAATCATCAAATAACATTTTCCACCACTTTTTGCGGGGGGCGAGGTGAGCACGTACAGCACACTGCGGAAATTTGACAATCCCACACAGACACAGGCTTACAGATTGTACTTAAATAAAACCATGTTCTTAAATTTCAACTGTCTAGTACGTTACGTTACGTTTGTCCAGCGTTGAATAGGCGATGAAATTAATTCGCAAGAAGTGGACGAGCGGATTCACAATATCGTGCATTGAATACCATCTACGGGGTGTCCCACGGCTATGCCACATGGAGGGAAAGTACTTTAAATATTGGAGATATGAAGTTTTGCTTCAGAGAAACTTCACTTTTAATTTTTAAAATTAAGTAGGTAATACTGCATTCAAAGATTTTTTAAAAGTTGCTTGTTTCATCTGGGAATCGAACCGACTAAACGTGAAAAAATGAACACCTATATTTTTATGATGCCGATTGAGAGGGTTAATTGTAAGCATTAATTCCTTCTGAGTAACATGGCACCTATCTAATGCTTATAATTAACCCTCTCCATCGGCATCATAAAAATATAGTATGTTCTTCTTTTCACATTAATTTGGTCGGTTCGATTCCCAGATGAAGCAAGTAACTTTTTAAAAATCTTTGAATGCAGTATTGCTTAATTTTAAAAATAAAGTAGTCTTCATGTAGCAAAACTTCCTAACTATAATATTTAAAGTACTTTCCCTCCATGTGGCACAGCCGTGGGACAACCTGTATAACAAAATTGTGATATAATTTCAACAGCGCCTATTCAACGCGGTACAAACGTGACGTCACTTATGTATCAGAAAGAATATACCGTATACTACAATACAATACACCTATTTTTTGCATGCATCGGGTTGGGACAGTAACTGTCATAAGTATTAGGTAATCATAATAAACCAGTCTAGTCGGCGCAGACCTGGTCGAGTTTTCGATAGTGCCAACAATTTTATGGGCAACGACCCAGTTACGGGCAGTTATTTTATTTATTTATTAACACTCGGGGGTGATACGTGATTGTACGTCATAGTAAATAGAAAACTTTAGCTATAGAGCCTTTCTTATAGGAAGTCTTTTCGACGCTATGTTGGCTCCCCTGTCACTTTGTCTAGGTCTTGAACGTTTTATGTATTTTTTAGATTTAAGTGTCAAAGTAATGCCTGGGACACTAAAAAATGGTAAAAGAGCATTGATGCTAAAATAAAACTTGCAACCGTCTAAAACGTTGTAATATAGGTATTGCCATTCAGAGCTAACGAAGTCCAGTATCTAGTCGAAGGGACTTCTTATGTGAAACGCTCTATTGCTATAAATTTTATGTTCTTACTTACACGTTCGCGGACGGTACCAGTTAAATCTGTGTTCTAAAATGACACAATACATTTTCATATAAATATATTTGACGTTTAAGTACGTAGCATAATATGGGATGTTTTAAAAACTTTATGACAAACGTTTTGTCACGTCATCGATTGCATAGGTTTTGCCATTATTAGTACAACCTGCAACTAATTAGATGTCTTATGGACACAAGACATAATATCTCGTAGGTATATCTTTATTCGTTCCAAAGTCCCAATCATCGTCCTGGAACTGTTCTACCTTGATTTATCCCTATCGAAATCCTCAAAAATCCTCATCGGATTTGTCTTGCGCTTTTACGTCAAAAACAAACAAAAGAGCCCGTTTCCCACCATTTTCATAGAATAAGTTTGTTTATAACATAATTCACAACAAAGTAACAATAAAATAATAACGTAAACTTAATACTTAATGATGCTTTTATCTCGAAGTTTACGACAAACCGCTCCTGCGACGCTAAAATGCGCGCGCACCCCTCCCGTGACACAATCTGACTAAATGTAGAGACGCAGGAGGCGCGCGGGACGTATAATCACGTTGTGCGTGTGTGTGTGTAGCGTTGCCGCAAATTGCCAACGACACATTTTTGAAATGGTCAAAAACTGATTCTTTATGACAGTAAAGCTTAGAGTTTTATATGTTGAGAACAAGGTCCACATAATTGAATTTATTTTTACTTGAAAGTTTATCGGAAATAAACGTTCCGGCTTACACGATCTTTTGTTTTTGAACGGCATGGTACGTTGGTTGTGCCATATCAAAATTATATATTATGACGTACAATCACGTACTACCTGCGAGTGTTAATAATTAAATAAAATAACTGCCTGTAATTGTATCATTCACCCTATCGAAATGTTGGATTTTGACACAATGACAAATAAGAATAGAAAATTCAAGTGGTCTCAACCAACTGGACTGAATTATTATTATTATTTTCCTTATTCATTTTAGGGTTCCGTATCTCAAAAAGGAAAAACGGAATCTTTATAGGATCACTTTGTCGTCCATCTGTCCGAGACAACGGCGATAGATGGCGATACTAAAAAAATAACTACTTATAAAATATGTTGTGAAATAAGTAGTAGATTTATTAATAGCATTGATTCGTCATTTAACCTATAAAGTTGCTAAGCGGCAAATCACCGAATAACATTTTCTGCCATTTTTTGCGGAGGGCGAGGTGAACACGTATAGCACACACTACGGAAATTTGATAATCACACACAGATACATGCTTGCAGATTATACCTACTTAAATAAAACATGTTGATGCATAATTTATACATACATGTGATAGAAAATTCCATGGTTTCGCAGATTTGAAGTAGCAGACCACCTTTTATAAGAGAATCATCGTAATACGATGTAAAATTATACAGCTGTCAGCTGAACAGAATTCCAAACAGGTGGTACTTGCCAACCATCCTCTCTATTGAAGTTAGGATATTTTTATGATAGACGGTAAGAGTAAGTTGCATCAGTAGACTTCTGACTTCGTACCTCGTCCCATTTGAAAAACTCACGCTGACTGAACACCAATGCCATGAGCTTATCGGAATTTCGATCGTAAGAAATTATGTCCACCACTGGTCTTTGATTCACCTAACTTAATCGGTGTTGCTAATTACCATGGCATGATAAAAAAAAAAAAAAAACATAATATTCCCGCAGGGCACCTTGAGGCGAAGTGACGGGGAGTAGCGACCCCGCGGTACCCGAGTGCTCCAGGGAGAAGCCACCGTTCCTCACCTCCGGCTTGCCTTTATTGGCCGGTTGGAGTGAACACTGACGAGGAACAGGTCTCCCGCCTCTAGCTTGCCTTCATTGGCCGTCTAGAGTGGAGTCGCTAGAGCAGAACACCTCTGCTCGGAGGGTGGATGCTGAGCGTAGATGGTGAGTGGGCCAGTGATGCCGGACCCAGCGAAGCCTCTCCACCCTTCAGCCACTCACGTTCCTGTTGCCCCCTTTGTTGCTACCCGAGCGACTTTTTTCAGGGGGCCCAGTTAGTGAGTTGGCAAGTCTCCGTCTGCCATTTTTACGTGTGCACATACATTGTTTCGGCAGGCGCCATAGGTTCCTATAGTTCCCATTAACTTAGTCCACTACCATAATAGCCCAAGTAGTTTCTTTTTTCCACATATATATTGCAATAGTCCTGCATAAGCTGGTGGTTATCCTTGGGTGTATTTCTATAGTGCATACAAGGATAATCACCAGCTATGTCACCATTAAATTTTATTAAAAAGCTGTCATAAAGGGCCTCTACGTGTTGGCTTCGGCCCCGCGCACGCCTTGAAAAGGCCCGGGACTCTTAGTCCCGTGTAACATAGACATATATTCAAAATCATAATATAAAACCAACATTAATAAAATAAATGCGAACAGACCGAATGCGATTATTAACAAAATATTTAAACTTAAATCTCAGAATTTCCGGGGTCAGTTTTTTGAGCCTAAATTGTTTTATTTGTAATACGTACTTACGTATTATTACAACGTACCTTCCTTCCTAAGTTCCTACGTTCATTTAAGTAAGAAACTCGAAAACATTATCAAACTTACGCGCTTGTGGTCACGTGATCGTTCGTACGTTGCCGCTTCGTGCATCATGCTGCCGCTCTGCGAACGCGATGCACGATGCACGATGTGGCAATGTCGCGTCGTGCGTGATGTGCGCTCCAACTTCCAATACGCAATCGGACCTACCAACCTCGGTACTTACCAAACTAATTACTGAATTCGGAAGTAATAATTTCAATATAAAGGTACCTACGCTGAAGAAGTCTCTCATGAAGGTTATTTTACGTATAAAATAAAGTACCCGTAATTAATAAAAAAAAAACACTATTGATTACATAAAACTGGTCTATCCATGTCTATCCATTACCTAGGAGAAAAAACTGATTCCACAAAAAAAATATGTTTTTATACGTTTTAAGCCATCTTTAGTGGTTGACATCGGTTGTTAACGAAAGTAACCATTGACAACCGTTTCCTTGAAAACGTTGACAACTGGCTTTGCATCTATATACGGAACCTTAAAATGAATAAAGAAAATAACAATAATAATGCAGTCTAGTGGGTAGCGACCTCGTTGAGTTTTCGATAGTTCCAACAATTATAGGGTCTATGAGCTAGTTATCGTCAGTTATTTTATTTATTTGTTTAGAACATGGAAAAGTTACATAAAGAGCGTACTTAAAGAGCGTTTCGCAAGAAGGCCGATTTACATCAGACGAGCGAATGCTCATTCTATTAAATTCTTTTAGTGTAACAGACGTAGAGCATTATTCTGTCTGCATTCAGAAATTCTATAGAATATTCCAAAAATGCTCGCACGCTTAATGTAAACGGCACTAGAGCGTGCGAACAGTTGCTTAGAGCGTTCTTGCATGTTCGGACGTGAGCGTTCTTGTGTTCCAGCGATTCGTTCGGCCGATTTAAACATCTATTGTGCAAGAATTCTAGTTTTTGGTTCTCATTTTTGCTCGTTGATTTTTCGCTCGTTTACACTAAAAGATCGAGAACGAATGCTCTTGTTCTACGAAGAGTCGTTCGTAACTTCGATGCTATATTGGCACCCCTATCTGTTGCTGCCTGGGACACTAAAAAGTGGTAAAAGAGCATTGGTGCTAAAATAAAACTAGCAACACCGTCTAAAAAGTTGTAATATATTCACATTCAGAGCTAACATCGCATCGAAGGGACTGTTCTAAATAAATAAATGAAATAACTGCCTGTAACTGGCTCATTCACCCTATCGAAATTTTGAATTTTGACACAATGAGAATAGAAATAGGATCATTCTCTGAAAAAATGTACATTTTTAATTTTGAATTTGGAACTAAACTGACAACGTAACGGATCTGAGAGTTGGTGTAACGAAACTGATGACATAAAACATTCACATTACACACGTAGGTAGGTAAGTATACTCAAATATTAATAAAACACTGCTTTTAGATATTTAGGAAATTCATTTGCAAGGCTTTAGTTTCGTTACATTGCGTTACGTTACGAAACTGTGAAATTGTAAAGCTTAATGCATAAAATAAAAACTACCAGACTGACATATTTATAAGTACATAGTTATTTTAAATTAAACTTTACATTTATTATTTAAGAAAATTGTTATTATTTTTGTTTCACTGTGTGATTATTAACCATTCAAAGAGAGAATTATTACTTGTTAAAAAATACACTATTATACCTTAGGCCTTAGGCTGATGAGCTAAAGCCTTGCAAATGAATTTCCTAAATATATCTAAAGGCAGTGTTTTATTTATATTTGAGTGTAGGTACTTACCTACCTACGTGTGTAATGTGAACTATGTTTTATGACATCAGTTTCGTTACACCAACTCTCAGGTCCGTTACGTTGTCAGTTTAGTTCTAAATTCAAAATTCAAAATGTACATTTTTTTAGAGAATAATCCTATTTCTATTCTCATTGTGTCAAAAATTCAAAATCCAACAATTTGAAGTGGTCTCCACCGACTAGACTGCATTATTACTATTATTACTTAGAACAGAATACTGTCCCGACACGCCCGCAAAAAAAGAGTGTATTGTATTGTAGTATTTGTAGTGTATTAATATTATTATATTCTTTCTGATCCATAAGTAACCGTTAGTTTTTTCTCTTACAAAACTTACAAATAATAATTGTTAACCGACTTCAAAAAAGGAGGTTATCAATTCGACACGTATGTATCTAGCTACGCCCCGCGGTTTCACCGGCGTAAATTTCGATTCCGTGGTAATATTGGGATAAAAAGTACAGCTATAAGTAACAATATTATGTCATTGTAAGTACCTATGAAGTTTCATTACAATCGGTTCATTAGTTTTTGCGTGAAGAAGTAAGAAACTTATTCTGTAAAGATCTCAGACTGCTTGAAAAGTGATCTTGTTTTGAACTTTTTAGTTATTTTCTTGCAGTCGGGTTTTTTGATTAACTCATTTTTTTTCCTGTTAGGGCTTCTTCACACGTACCACAAACCACAACCACACCACGTGGCCGGGCGTATATTTCGTATTGAAAATGAATAGGTACGACTATTCACACGTACCACATTTTGCAGTCGTTATCGACCGTGTGTGTGATACCGACAACATCGCAACCACAACGCAACCACCAGCGACACTGCGAACTACACATCACATTTTGCGAACGACACATCGACATTTTGTCGGTACCACAACGCAACTACAAAAAGCTATTCACACGTAACCACTGCTTGACAGCATTTTGTCGTTGCGACGTGGTGTGGTTATGGTACGTGTGAATGAGCACTTAGTGAATTTTTTGCATTTCAATGAAAAAAAACAAACTTTTATTTTTTATTATATTATAATTAAATAATGAATACAATCAAGTGTTGCCTTTTTTCCAAGACGTGCAGTTCCTGTCAATGTTATGATCATCATCTTATCAGCCGACGGGCGTCTAAGGGTGATTTTCCACTACAGATGTGCTATGGAACGTTGCTATGGATGCGTTTGATATCAACCAATCATATTCATTGGCTCACATAGCATAGCACTGGTGGAAACCGATTCAGCTAAGCTAGGTTTTTTATATAGAAGGATGCGTGCTGTAGATGCGCGCTATGGATGCGATGCGAGCTATGGATGCGTGCTAGATGTGTGGTCGATAATGGAGTAGCTATGTGTATTGTCGATACGTCACATAGCTCGAGCTGCGCATCTTCCTTGCACGGCTACCTACATAGCATAACATCAGTGGAAACGGTCACATAGTTTTGCAGCCTAGCTTTTATATTTTCGTAGCATAGCTGCATAGCACATCTCTGTTGGAAAGGCACCTTAATGCTGGCTTTTCCCAAGCATCGCCACAAAAACTGCTCTTGTGCTGCCCACATCCAATAGTTTCTCGCCACCTTCACCAAGTTGTTAGTCCACCTTGTGAGATCTACCCATTCATTCATTTCTATCCATTCGCGCCGTGCGCGGCCACTTAAAATCTTTTCGGCTCCACCAGCCACCCGTTCTACGAGCTATTTACCCCATTTAGGTTTGGCATTTCTTCTGGCTGTGTCGATTACCTTGGTTTCCCTGAAAATCTTATTTCTGATTCATTCACGCAGGGAAACTCCAAGCACTTTATTCGTTTATTATTATTCAAATGAAAATAGCTCTAAAAGTTAAATAGGTAGGTATTTAGTTTTGAGTAGGATATTGATTCATAAACATGACATGTTAGATCATTTAGATCAATGTTTTCTTCCTACACTTAGATATCCTTGAAGTAGTCGCAACTAAATAAAATGGCGTTGATTGTATTTAAACACTGCCTCACTGCTAGAAACAGTAAATATCAAGGTCCAAAAATAACATAGGAAAGTATAAGATTTTAACGAATTATCTCTTTGATTGACGTATTGTTTTGACATAATAACATTTTTAAGAAGTTTTAATGGCTTTCATTTAGGGTTCAATACATCAATAATTTATGTTTAAAACCTAAAACCCGACAATAAACGAACGTAACCAAAATTGAAACGATCTTAAACTGGGTGATCGGTTAAACGTGGGACATAGTGAAGGATGGTGTTCAGTTTTCAATACTAGTGCGATTAACTACGGGACCAACCTTGAAATCACGAAATCAAATCAACTGTTCGTTACAACGAATGTTAACAATATTATGTCCCCGCTCTAACTTTCCAACCGCGTTATCAAAAAATCAGGAAAAAATCAACCTCATAGCATCCATCATCCAATCGCCTGATGTTAAGCGATGATGCGGTCTACGATGGAGCACGCTTGCCTAGATGAAACCAATTCACTCTCAAATAAATAATAATTTGCTATTTTCAGTTTTGAGTTTGACAACCGCAACAATGCTTTGTACAATACAAACTTATATTACCTATATTATTATTACTTACTGGTAGTGTTTTGTGTTTTATAAATAAATATTTGCGATCATAAAACTAAAATACTTCTTATTACGGAACCCTAAAAAAAATCCGGTATTTTTACGAAATGGCAAAACAAGTCTTTCAAACAATTTTTTGTTTCACAAATGTGAATACAATAATTTAGATGTACACATAAATTAAAATCCTTACTGAACCCATCGCCGTGGCACGACACAGGCTTTACTTTATTGTCTTTGAACTAGTCTAGCAAGACCTCTTTTGCACATAGCACGGCCACCCCGCGGAATTAGCAGAAAGCGTTTAGATGGGTATATAAACTCCTTGCTACAATACTTTTTATACTCATTTCAAGATGACACTGCTCTTTGGTCGCGTTATAATATTACGAGGCTCGCTATCGTCTGCGTTTATAATGCGACCAAATGACAGTGATAGCTCGAATGTAGTAAAATCAATTATAATAGTGTAAACTTAATTTGGTCGAGTTATGGTTTACGCGTCGAGTATAGATTTCTATTTAACTCGGAATAAGGGTACAGGTAAGGTGGGTCGAAGGACAGGCAAGTCGATTTCGTAAAGGTCGAGCCGCGCGATATCTTACACCGTAGCGTTTCTGCGGCTCAGACAGACACTCTCCATTAAGGTGTCTACGTTATTATATTTATTCATGCTCCAATTTATTAGCTGTAGAACGCCTTTAAAAATAACGTAAACCTTTAAGTGTAGGTGTTGGTGTCACCTTAATGTTACGAGTACCTACTTAAAAGGTTTGTTAAAAAAAACAGGTTTAAAAAAAACCGACTTCCAAAAACTACACTAAAAACTATGAAATAAAAATGTTAAACTTCCATAAATAAAAATCTAAATGTATATTGAAGTCGGCGGGGCCTCTTCTTCAGGTTTTTACCTCTCAGCCTTTGAACAGGAAGAACGTGCGCAGTGTGTGCACGTGCAGCTTGCTTTGCGCCTCGGCAAATTAACATTTCCTTTCAATCCTCCTTAATCTACAATGGTGCTTATTTTCATGCTAGGCCCCGCCGACTTCAATATACATTTAGATTTTTATTTATGGAAGTTTAACATTTTTATTTCATAGTTTTTAGTGTAGTTTTTGGAAGTCGGTTTTTTTTAAACCTGTTTTTATTTTTATCTTTTTAGTGTAGTGTAAACCTGTGTAACCATTTTATTGTTGTTAATAATTACAATCATTTATGTAGGTATTTGCTACACATTTTGTATGTACCTACTTTTACCGAGATCGATTACTTCCACGAATTTAAATAGGTACTTATATTCATAGATGTTGGTGGATAAAAGCGTTTCAGTAAACAAAAAAACCGGCCAAGTGTGAGTCGTACTCGTGCACCGAGGGTTCCGTATCGGTTTTGGACGTATAAAGTGAAAAAAACCGGACCGTATAACTAAGATGGAAGTGAAGGAATTATGATGATTTAAAAAAAAACTGCACTAGTTAGGAACATCGTTTTATTTTTGGTGCAATATTTGGGTCAATTCGGCAATTCCTATCAACTCTAATTATTTCAGATTTTTCGCTCTGCAAACTTCGGAGATAAGGGGGGAGGAATGGTATTTTTTCAGACATTTTTCATCATATGTCGAAAACAGTGAGACATATAATAAAATAAAAATATATTTTGAAATGTGCAGATCAAGCCCTTTCATATGATATGTCATTTGACCTAGTAACCCCACTTTGACATTTCGGACCCCCACTCCGGCCCCTTTTGCAATGAAAATAAAAACATTTTATGACTTTTTTATTTTCAATAAAGTTTGGCAAGCATTTTTTATAAATGTTCCAAATTTCGAGTCGATAGCATTAGTAGTTGCTGATATAAGCAGGTGTGACAGACAGACAGACAGACAGACAGACAGACAGACAGACAGACAGACAGTCGCACCATAAGGGTTCCTTTTTTACCATTTTGGTACAGAACCCTAAAAACAATGTTTGTTTCAGTTTATAATAGCAACAGGCTCGCTCTTTAGCCTTCTATCAAATGCGACTTAAGTATAAAAAAATTGTGTGTACTATACACCTCTGTCTAACCTTGCGGGAAATACCGGCGTGATGTTATGTATGTATAATATCGAGATCGATTGCATTCAGGAATTCATGTACTTACACAATATCACTTACGCATTTGATAGAAGGCTAGGGAGCGAGCCTATTGCTATTATAAACTGAAACAAACACTGTTTTTAGGGTTCTGTACCAAAATGGTAAATAAAAAGGAACCCTTATGGTGCGACTGTCTGTCTGTCTGTCTGTCTGTCTGTCTGTCACACCTGCTTATATCAGCAACTACTAATGCTATCGACTCGAAATTTGGAACATTTATAAAAAATGCTTGCCAAACTTTATTGAAAATAAAAAAAGTCATAAAATGTTTTTATTTTCATTGCAAAAGGGGCCGGAGTGGGGGTCCGAAATTTCAAAGTGGGGTTACTAGGTCAAATGACATATCATATGAAAGGGCTTGATCTGCACATTTCAACATATATTTTCATTTTATTTTATGTCTCACTGTTTTCGACATATGATGAAAAATGTCTGAAAAAAAATACCATTCCCCCCCCCTTATCTCCGAAGTTTGCAGAGCGAAAAATCTGAAATAATTAGAGTTGATAGGAATTGCCGAATTGACCCAAATATTGCACCAAAAATAAAATTATGTTCCTAACTAGTGCAGTTTTTTTTAAATCATCATAATTCCTTCACAAACAAACTTAGTTATACGGTCCGGTTTTTTTCACTTTATACGTCCAAAACCGATACGGAACCCTCGGTGCGCGAGTACGACTCACACTTGGCCGGTTTTTTTGTTTACTGAAACGCTCTTATCCACCAACATCTATGAATATAAGTACCTATTTAAATTCGTGGAAGTAATCGATCTCGGTAAAAGTAGGTACATACAAAATGTGTAGCAAATACATAAATGATTTTATGATACTTTATTGTAATTATTAACAACAATAAAATGGTTACACAGGTTACACTACACTAAAAAGATAAAAATAAAAACAGGTTTAAAAAAAACCGACTTCCAAAAACTACACTAAAAACTATGAAATAAAAATGTTAAACTTCCATAAATAAAAATCTAAATGTATATTGAAGTCGGCGGGGCCTAGCATGAAAATAAGCACCATTGTAGATTAAGGAGGATTGAAAGGAAAAGTTAATTTGTCGAGGCGCAAAGCAAGCTGCACGTGCACACACTGCGCACGTTCTTCCTGTTCAAAGGCTGAGAGGTAAAGGTAAAGGTAAAGGTAAAAACCTGAAGAAGAGGCCCCGCCGACTTCAATATACATTTAGATTTTTATTTATGGAAGTTTAACATTTTTATTTCATAGTTTTTAGTGTAGTTTTTGGAAGTCGGTTTTTTTTAAACCTGTTTTTTATGTGTATATTGTTAAATTATGGCAAAAGTTTCTCCAATAAATAATTATTTCAATAAATAATTTGCACCTTCTATCATAACTCTCTCTAAAATCAACACATAATATTAGAAGTCATAACATTTTAAGCGACAACGGAGCTGTATGACGGGTAGCTATGGTAACATTGTCGCGTCACTAATAACGACATATCGCATGGGACTGATGGATTCAATCAATAATCCGGGCTCGTTACCAGTTCAATTGTGACGTGTCCCAGGCGCGGGCGCCGCGGTTCTCGCGGGAGGCACTCAACTACGAGACTCGGCTTTCTCATTAATGAGTCCCTATGTTTGTACTGCTAAACTTAGCGCAGCCTGTGGGAACTACAATTAACTGTTGCTTTTAGGGACACAATATATTTTTGAGCATGACGATTCGTCAGGTCAGTTGTGGAAATATACCTATTCGATATAAGTATAATCATAGACTACTTGTTGTGAGATTTTATATTCAGACGAATTACGAAAATAATAGTCACTTACAAATAGTTCTCTAATTAGATACAATTATAGTAATTAGGCTAATGAATACATACAAAATACAGACATCAAAAAACAAGAAAGGTTGTCGAAAAGTAATTACATTACAAGCCTACTTAAAAATCCCACTTTCGCAAAAGATCGTAGAATTTACTTAGTTACCAAATCGTAATAACGCAAAGTGAACAGACTTACTCATCAAGCCAGAACCCGCGAACCTAAAAATAAAATTTGGAAAATGTATTTCACCCATAACGCAAATGTTGGCTAAGAAGGAAACTTTTAAAATTCGACCTCGAAACGGGAAATAGGGGTGAAATGTATTTTCACAGGTAATCCCGGGGGCCACTCGGCTAGTATTACATATTTAGAATCATCTCGTTCAATATTATATTGTGATATATACGGTTCGTGAACGTTCCAATGCTGCAGTCGGCGTTGTCGCTCTCTATTTATAAATCCGACTGGAATAACGGCCTTAACAATCATCCATTTGATTCTGCACACAATTGTTTCTGTATTTGGATATGTGTGACTACATTTCAAAATATTTTTATCTTGATATCTGCGTTATTGCCTTGCCCGACTGGGAATCGCTAAATGATAACTTATATGCTTTTAAACCCTATTGTATTATTATTGTCAGCATATTAGGTATTTGTAGGTATTGCCGTATATATTTTTGTAATGTGAATAATTTTGATAAAAGCAACAATGTGTTTCTCCAGACGATGACTTTCGTAACGTATTTCAATACAATAAAGACTCATAAGATTGGTCTGTTTCATCCTAACTCGATTGCAAAATGTTATATCTTTAGCGTATTAATTCATCATCAGCAAAAAATACACAAAGCCATTCACATTATTAATTCGTTTTCCGAACGGTATTTCATATTCGTAAGCCACACTCCAAACGTTCATAGGTAACAGTATTTTTACGGTGAGCGATTCAAAAATAAGTTTTCACAGTTTTTTATTCTCCCCGTCTAGTTGCAACGGCAAAAATAGAATTGTTTGATACAAAAAGGTGTATCATGCGTTCGCACCTGGCCCTTGCAACTGCTGCCTCCAAACCGCCCGCTGCACCGCGGCAGACACGTGTTGGAGAGAAAAAGATAAAAACAAATCCTCGTTCCCGTAATGGATGCTTAATGTGCAAAATCCATATTTAAAGTAACAGCGAACGTTTTAATACACCGTTATCACGTTATGTATGTTATGTTTATGTGTTTTATTAGATAGATTTTTAATGTTGTGTAGATAGCATGATTTACTATTTTTATGGTAGGTACACTAGTTATTGCTCGTCGCTTCGCCCGCGTATTTTTTTTACACAATATCTTCATCAATTATAGCATATGTGTTATTCTGTATGTATAAGCTATATTACTGTAAAGTTTCATCAAAATCTGTTTTGTAGTTTTTGCGTGAAAGGGTAACGAACATCCATCCATCCAAACCCGTTTATGATGTAATTAAAATTAATAATTCTACTTCCTACATTAGTAGGAAGTAGAATTATTATTTATTAATTTTAATTACAAATTTAAAACACAAATTTAGGTACCTATTCCCATTTGTAAAACTACTTTTATGTTCATCTGTTTATCTGCCCGTGCAAGTCGTAAAAGTAGGCTCAGGGAAAATTGTTTCGCTGTAGTATTTATGCCATAGGCTGGCAAACTTTCATTACGTACGTGGCGCAGTTTTATTAACTTTTAACTTTACGTAGTAATGCGGAATTAGTGCATAGCATTACTTTAACTATTTGAAAAGTGATTTTACACTAGGTAACTGTAGCTCTGCTTATTTCGCGTAAAAGGAAAGCCGTACTTGCAGGAATCAATTAATTGGCAATGATGTTAATTCTGAAAGCCCCGGAATAAATCCACAAACTGAAAAGCGTTGTTCCTGTCATTCCGCCGCCGTGCCGGCCACAGCTCCAGTCAGACAGGCCGACGGCCTTTTGTAGTAACATCCACCAGTCATTGAACAAGGAATGCCGATCCACAATCAAGCTTTAACTACGGCTACTTTCCTGTGATTTCATTAATGGACATGCTTTACTAGTCTTTCAGTTAAGAATGTTATAATTAAGATGTAAGAGATTGTAATCGGCAAAAGGTCGCCGTATCGTATACATTCATTTTGAGGGCACAATTTGCTGGTAGGGCATTGTTAACGAGGGGCAAAGCGCACTACGACCACGTTAATGAGAACGTAATAGGTGTTCCGCGGAACGGTGCGATCTGGCACACTGTTCCCTTCCCGGCCTCTATTAGCACGCGTTTAATGTTAGCTGGAGAATCCACGCCGGATTACATTTGAATACCGTGTAATTCTAAAGTTATGCCTTTGTGCCCTTAATCCTTGTTAACGTGGTTTTCCACATGGTAATTGTTACCTGCAACGCTGATTAAGCTACTTGAATATGATGGATCAATTAATACTAAATGGATCAAATTAAACATAAAACTATGTTACATTGTATTATATTTGCTTCAGTACCAACCGTAAATAAAGTAGATATTCGTATGTGTAACGGAATATATCATCATCTTCCTGCCCTTATCCCATTTTACTTGGGGTCGGCGCAACACGTTTTTTTCTTCCATTCTCCCCTATCAGACGTCACAGTATCATTTACTCCTTTTTCTTTCATATCATTCCTTAGACAATCCATCCATCTTTTCTTTGGCCTTCCTCTTCCTCTCCATCCATCAGCATTCATACTCATAACTCTCTTAGTCACATGAGTCTCATCCCTCCTCATCACATGTCCATACCAAGACAGACGATTCCCTTTAATTTTTTCTGTAACAGGCGCCACTTTCAAACTTCCCCTTATACACTCATTCCTTACTTTATCCATTCTTGTCACTCCACACATCCATCTCAACATCCTCATCTCCGCTACATGCAATCGTTTCTCATCCATCTTTTTCACAGCCCAACATTCCGATCCATACAATACGACAGGTCTAATCACGGATTTGTATATTTTCCCCTTTAATTTGAGGGGCATCCGTGGGTCACAAGTTGTTCCGGTGACCTGTCGCCATTTCATCCATCCCGAGTTGATCCGGTGTGTTATGTCCCGGTCTACATCGCCATCTCCTTGGACAAGCGACCCGAGGTACCGAAAGTCGGAACAGGCTGGTATGGGCGTTCCGGCAAGAGTAATGGGCACAGGACTGGAGAGACCGCCAAAATCGCAAAACAAATATTCTGTTTTGGTTCTGCTCAATTTCAAGCCAACATTCTCCAGTCTTTGCCACCACACCTCCAATCTGCTCTGGACCTCTAGGCCGCTCTCGGCAATCAGCACAATGTCGTCGGCAAACAGCATACACCAGGGGGCCTCCTCCTGGATGTCCGATGTCAGAGCATCCATTATCATCAGGAAGAGGTACGGGCTGAGAGCCGACCCTTGGTGCAAGCCAACCGCCACATTGAAACTACCGGTAGTGCCCGCTGTGGACCGGACTTGTGTACTGCATCTACTATACATTGCACGGATCAACTGCACATACTTCCCAGGCACACTTTTCTCCTTAAGGGCCCACCACAGAACCTCACGGGGCACCCGGTCGTATGCCTTTTCGAGGTCGACGAACACCATGTGCAAGTTCTTATGCGCACCTCTGTACTTCTCGCACAGTTGGCGGATAGCGAAGATAGCATCCGTCGTACCCCGACCAGGCATAAAACCGAATTGGTTCTGTGAAATTTCGCTCTCCTCTCTCAGTCTCCTTTCAATAACTTTCTCCCAAACCTTCATACTGTGTGATATTAGCTTTATTCCTCTATAATTATTGCATTCCAGCACATCACCTTTATTTTTAAAAATGGGCACTAGCGAACTATTGCACCATTCGTCAGGTATGGCTTCTTCCAGCAACAGCTTATTGAAGAATAAAGCTAACCACGTCCAACCATCCATCCGCAATATTTTCCACACTTCAACAGGTATTCCGTCCGGTCCTAATGCCTTACCATTCTTCATTCCACTTACTGCACTCCTCACTTCATCCACACTTATTTTTCTCACTAATCCCTTATTTACAGGTTTATTTTCAAGCACACCACTCCAGTCATTCTCCTCATTCATCAATCTTTCAAAGTAACCCTTCCACCTATTCTTTATTTTCTCATCTTCCGACAGAATCATTCCAGCATCGTCTTTTACGCACTTTACCTGACAAACATCCCTCGCCTTTCTCTCCCTAGCTCTAGCAAGCCGGTATAGTTGTTTTTGGCCTGCTGGAGTATCCAAGGTGTCATAGAACTTTACTTGGGCATTTGCTTTCGCTATAGCCACAGTTCTTTTGGCTTTTTTCTTTAGAGCATCATACTCGCTCTTTTTTTCAGCTTTCAAACTAGCACGCTCATTACTAATGCTCTGCCATTCCTTAAATTTCTTCTTTTTTTCCCTCAATACATTCTGAATCTCTGTCGACCACCACCATGTATCCCTGTCTATCGTACCCCTTCCTTTCGTCTCTCCCAAAATATCTTTTGCTGCGCTCCTAATACACCGAGCCATCTCATTCCAACATTCATTTACGCTTTGGTCGTTCATATCACCCATCTCAATCATTTTATTTACCACTCGTTCTCTTAATTCTCCTGCACAATCATTCTTCTCTAGCATATGCCATTTTATTTTAGGAGGGGGACGCTCTTTATGTTTTGGAAGCCTTATTTGTAAGACTACTTCCATAACCAGGAGTCGATGTTGTGAGACCAAATCTTCTCCCGGTAGCACTTTGCAGTCTTTGACGTGCTTTATGTTGTTGCGTCTAACAAGGAAGTAGTCTATTTGTGTATTATGTGCTCCACTCTTATATGTTACTAGGTGTCCATCGGCTTTTTGGAACCAGGTGTTAGCTACTGCTAGATCAAATGCAGTAGCTGATTGCAACATAGTTTCCCCCTCATTGTTTAGATTCCCAAAACCCCATCCCCCGTGTACTCTGTCATAACTTCCTTTCGTTCTTCCCACATGCCCATTAAAATCACCTCCAATAATTAATTCCTCATGCACCGGGATGGTCATTAAAACTGTATCAAAATCCTCCCAACGGAATATATCATTCACATTATATTTTTTGTAACTCGGATATTGTAATACATCGTGAATTTTAACGTGAATCGAATTTCAACTCTTATAATTTGTAGTTTGATATCGCTTGTGGCGAAATGCAGTGCATTTATTTTATTTATCAGGTGCGCCTGGCTGTGAGAGCATGCATTAATGACGTTTTATTTGGTGGGAACATACAAATATACTGCAAAGTGTTACATGGAATTACGTCATAAACTTACGTAGAATATTGCCAGTGATACTTGTAGTGTAGCGAATATTAATGGATACCTCAATTTCCGTTTCGCTTACAAGGTTTTCGTTTTATAATAGCAAATGGCACAATATTCAGTAAACAAATGAATTTAGTAAACAAATTGTTATTAATTGCTCTCTGGGTATGACTCGTCGTTTTTCATCCAGCCTAGCTTTTCTAGTTATTTACCGAGTCATTATCTAAAGCCCTAAAAGGAACTGACTAGGCGTTTAGAGTCTGCTTTAGTAGGTATTTTACGACAATCTCATAAATCACTGTTATATTTGTATTTAAAGAAACATAGAAGTCATTAGGAAGTTTTGTCAAGGGTGGGCGATGTAGCACACACTTTTGCGAACAAACATTTTACAGGATCGTCAAACCGTTTGTCTGTCATGGGGATTGTACGAACATTCTTTTGGGGAAAAATTGCAATTATGTGGCACCCAGCAATTGACCCTTGGGGCTTATATATGATGCTCATGATAATATTAATAATATTTTGCGTAATCTCTACTCATATATGAACTGCAAATTAAACAGTTCCATAGTCCAGATAGAATTCCCAATAGTTAAAGAGATAACTATTGCAAACTACGGCGATATTACATTAAACAGTGATCAACACAATTGCAGTTAGCGCTCCGATGTAATTAGTGACCGCATCGGTGGCCGAGCCGAACAAACGCCCGTGGTTTAAATAAATAGATTGTGTTATGAAAGTAAGAATTAAATTTTCATGGACCTGTATAGCACACACTGCACAGTGCACACTCGAGGGATACAATACAGTTCTTTCAGAGGCGTGACTCCTATTGACGCGGGTATGCAAATAAAGGTACGCGGCTACGTGACTACTGGTACGGAAATATTTCAATCGAGAGTTTGTAACGAGATCCCACGTGGATCGCCGCGGGCACTAAGCCCCTCGCCAGTTGAAGAGTTAACACTACCTAACTCGACTCTTCTATGAAATGTTTATCCCCGATTCGATTTCCCGAGTTCAGGTTCTGATTTTATCTGTTGATGTGACAGTTGGCAACTGTTGCTTTAATTTGTTTCTAGAGAACGTCTATAGAAAATAAATTGTTCGTGTTGCGATGATCAAAAGTTTTTTGGTATGCCTACGTGAAGTAACAAAATTCTAAGCCTTGTTAGGAAAACTTTGGCGTCGTTATGAGATATCTTTTAACTTTTGGGACCTATGTATTATAAAAAATAAAATTCTCTGCCCCAATTAGAGGGTCACTTTGTATACGTGTTATTTTGCCTATGAATTAATAGGTACCTATCATTTTACACACTCATTGTTTTCGAGAAATATTTAGAGAAATACATATTTATGATTTTATTGTTTCTGCGTTGATAAAAATAATTCATGATGTTAATTCAGCAGCGCACCTTTTTTACCGCACTTTACTGCTCTGCGAAGTTGGAGGGGATTCGTCACAATGGTCCTGGATTGAAGGGTCATCAAGCTAGCATTACCTGAGGGCACTGTCACAATACTTTTCTGTAGTCCATTGCTTTCATATGTCTGTTTATAGTGTTTTGTCATTGAAACAATAGTCGAAACGAGCTAATTTAATACAGTTGTGGATACTGATTGCTTAACGTTAAACGAAATGTTTTACAAACTTTAGCTGCTTCCTAAACATTTATAATTATTATAATCGAATTCTAATCTAAACTACATTTCAAATTCCGATATAAATAGTTTTCAACATCAAGTCTGATAGTGTACCTACATATAATAATCTACCTAATCCCAGGGATCCGCGATGCAAATGCAATGCTACGACGCGCGCCGGTGAGTGGCTCAAAGCTAAGTGCTGCTAGATACTCCGAGTTATACCATCAAAATATGCCTGAATTTATGTGGTCTTATTTGAATAGTTTCAGATAGGTTCGTATACCGTTTTGCTTATAGCCTAAGATGAGATTTAGAAACAGTGGTGGCCCCGTGGTAGTGGCCTCGACTTATAATTCATCGTCGTCGAATCCCAGCAGGCGCACACTTTGGCCTATTTGTTTTATCACCAATGCTCTAAAAAAACGGTGAAGGAAAATATCATGAGAAAACCGGCATGGTCTAGAACCAAAAAAATTGAAGACATGTGACGTCCATCACCCACACTGGGCCAGCGTGGTGGAAACATGATAATATGTGTTGGGGGCTGAAATGTTATGTTATTTTAAAAAATCCACTGTTTGTATTGTGTGTGCTATAAATAAAGTAACGTTTTTATGAGCGTGATTTGTTAGAGAGAGATTTGAAGCCCTTAATTATATTGTATGTAGTAGGTACGTGTTCCTTTGTATTTAATTTATAATTTATATAACACAGAAGCCTACTAAAGACTTACTGGTTTGGTGGGCGTGGTCTAAGCTTTGGATCTTAAGTTTAATTAAGTTTTTATGTAAGAACATTTATAACGAGACGATAGGCTCACATCGTACAAAAGACCACACATCACATGTTTATGCATGTAATATGTCTGTCCTACCTGTCTAGATTTGAACTATTTCATCACCGCAACCTGGTTTTCGTGAGAAAAAGTAACGTTCAGCCTTCCTTTTGTTACTGTATGATGATACAATGTTCTTTATTTATATGTAACTAGCTGACCCGCCCGGGTTTCGCACGGGTAAAATTTAGTACACCTACCCTACACTTACCCTACACCAACCCTACACCTACCCTACACCTACCCTACACCTACCCTACACCTACCCTACACCTACCCTATACCTACCCTACACCTACCCTACACCTACCCTACACCTACCCTAGACCTACCCTACACTTACCCTACACCAACCCTACACCAACCCTACACCTACCCTACACCTACCCTACACCTACCCTACCCTAAACCTACCTTACACCTACCCTACACCTACCCTAAACTTACCCTAGACCTACCCCACACCTACCCTACACTTACCCTTCACCAACCCTACACCAACCCTACACCTACCCTACACCTACCCTACACCTACCCTACCCACCTACCTTACACCTACCCTACATCTACCCTACACTTACCCTACACCTACCCTACACTTACCCTACACCAACCCTACACCAACTCTACACCAACCCTACACCTACCCTACACCTACCCTACACCTCCCTTACACCAACCCTATACCTACCCTATACCTACCCTACACCTACCCTACACTTACCTTACCCTACCCTACACCTACCCTACACCAACCCTACACCTACCCTACAACAACCCTACACCTACTCTACACCTACCCTACACCCCAAACCTCAAAAATAAGTTTCAAGCTTCTAGCTTTAAAAATTACGTAATTTCCATACAAACTTTCATCCCCTATTTCAACACTTTACAGCCCTTTTTTCATAGCCTATGTCCTTTCTCAGGCTCTAGACTATTTGAATCGGTTCAGTAGTTTAGGCGTGATTGAGTAACACACAGACAGACAGACAGACAGACAGACAGAGTTACTTTCACATTTATAATGTTAGTAAGGAAGTAAGGATTATGTATGTTTTCAAAATAAATTCTCATAATTCAAACTCATAATTCTTAAATGAGTTGTATATTCATGTAGATTCTTAATTCCACAATGTCTTTGCCTCTCCAACTATGGGCAAGAGAGTGTATGGATCACAACACAACCAATTCAAAGAAATTGTCAGAGCGTCAATTCCCACTTATGCTCAATCAAATGTCCTAGTCGCACTATTGCCGCTGCATTGATCTCATTGTGCTCTATTACCTCATAAGCCATGGCATGAGATATTATTTAGGCATTCTTAATTATTCGATTGCTAGTAGTGATTGCGTCATTATAATACTCTGTCTTGTGTATGACTTTGTAAAATTGTGTAAAAAGTTGATTGAGGTGAACGTAACCACATATGAATTTCATGAAAAACGAAATGCAGTAGCTTCCTACTTCACGTGTCTGGGATTGACTACTACGCTTGTTTCTACTGCTACTTTTCTTTCTCTTCGCTATTTTAGAAAATTACATTTATTCTAGGACAATAAATTATTAAGCTAAAATAAAAATGCTGCGTTAATGCTTTGAATATGGTGTTACTATTTAACAATTTTATTCTTACTATAGAAGTTAATATTACTTGTCTGTGTCAAGATTTTTCTCATACTAAACCCTATCTTTGCTTTGCTTTATTCGTTAAAAAATGTCAGGTATTCCATCAAAAGCATTTGAACAATAAGAACGCGTGCAGACCCCAAAGACACGTTTAACGAAGATGAATTTAAAAAATGGCAATAATAAGCAATGACATGATTAAAATTCCGTCGCCTAGGGAGGTTCTCTGTCAATTGTCTTTCAGCCGAGAAATATGCGCAACAATAGCTAAAGTACAGAAAACCGTACTAACATTTTACGTTTTCCTTTCATCCTAAAATCAGCATGGAAATATATTTTTATTCCCTTTTTTATAAAAACGACATAAAAGCGGATACGTCGCGAAGATACGGAAGTTATACGACCTTCTCGCGGCTCGAAGTAGAGCAATCCATCTCACGTAATTGCATTATATTCGGAGTGCGTACCTCGAGTGCCCGGAAGGAACTGTTACTTATGATTTCTTTCCAATATCTACACTTTTTGTACCGCCGAGATCTCTCTTTATTCAGGTTATAAAACAAGAGTTAAGGAACACTTTCTTCTAACTATTTGTTCCGGTTCTTTTTCCATTGTTAAATGAATGGGAATCTTTGTTCTATGACAGATTCGTACTAACAACTGTTATTTTTCAAGATTTGTTCTTTGGACTTTCAAGCGTTTAATCTTATCAGCTGTTAGACACGCGCGATTTCTATATTGTGGATGCATTTATTTTCATTTGTTTATTGGGCCAGTTGTTGCAAATAGGCTCGCCCCTACTACATGGATCTTGTAGGTACATCAATTTATAACATAACTGGCGAAATGCGTGCCTACTAGGCGTGAAATTATGCTACATATTTCCCACAATTCATAAGTTGTTTATCAACGAATTATTTTTACACTTAACGAGTAATAAGTGACTGTATTTTTTATGAAAAATATAAGCTCAGAATAGAAATGGTACAGAAAAAATTTCTTCGCAGTGCACATTACAAGTACTTTCACACTAGGATTATACAGATCTTTTGAAGCACCACAAGATCTTAAGCTTGGAGTCTAGACGTAAATTGCTCATGCTATATGGTATATGCAACAACAAGTTTGACTGTACTGAACTCTTAAATAAGTTATGTTACATAGTACCTAGGACTGTTTTTCGGCGGGAGGTGCGCGCACTAGTGTTGCCCAAATGCAAGACCGAGACGAGTCTAATCTCGTCTTTGGTCTCGGTTCTGCGTCAATACCCATAGTCGTGGTCTTAGTTTTAGAATTGTACATTAATTCTTGGTCTTGGTTTTCGTCTTGCTGTAATTAGGTGGTCTTAATCTAGCGAAAATTATTGTTGCAAGACCGATTTTGGGCAACACTAGCGCGCACCCCTACTGTTTTGCACGGAGAAGTGTAGAACAAATGATGGGGAGCGGGCACCTCTTCGCCGATTATTAGTAACCTACAACTCACACTTTTTGGACATAGACATCTTCGCACTCACTCAGAATAAATTTAAAAAGATGGCTACGGAATTTCTGGTCAATCACCCTTAAGATGGATGCAGCTCGCTCCCGCTTTATTCGGATTGGTGCTTACCAACCGATTCTGAATGGGGGGCGGGTGGCATCCCTTAAGGTTGATATTGTTTTCTAGATACTGTTTTCAATTCTTTTCTAAGTTTTACAAATTTGCAGACGCGTCCGTTATCTTATCTCTTAAATACTCGCTATCATTCCGTGGACAATAGTGTGGGTTATGCGTTTTTTAATTCTATATATATGTTATAACTATAGGTATATAAATTCTGTAACGTGTAACTGTTTTTTGTCCCTATCAAATAAATAAATATATATCTTGTTTATCTGCTGATTCTGATATTTTTTTAATATATAGATGACGGAATATTCATCGCATGAAAAATTATACAATTCGTCACAGTGTAATAAAAATGTGAATGTATAGAATTGACAAACACTAATTTGTTATATTTCATCTCTATCTATCACAAAACTAAACCTTTTGCAGTAGTAACCAAGATAAAAAAATCTAAAAAAAAATATATCTACAAAGTTTTTGTGAGAGCATAATGAAACTAGTCTCCTTAAAAAGTTTCCGTGTCCGTTTGGGTACTTTTTCAAGCGGTCGCCATCATTTGCTGGTTGATTTTTCGCTCCGTGTATACGCTATTCTATTTCCGGAATTTGTCTTTCAAACGTTGCTCTCACATTTTGACGTGCCTTCACTGCCTGTCCGAAACACATTTACGCATTTAGAGTTTATACGAATACACTGCAATGGTCTGTGATTTGGTTTCTATCAACGTTAAAATGAAAATATGTTGTGAATGGGACCGGAATGTTGGATGGTATTCAGCAGATAATTCTCTTTTTGGAATGTTGACATTTCTTGTGTTGCGTCGTACGTCGTGTCTAAATTGAAAATGGCAACAATTTGTCAAGCTTTTGTACATTAAAATATAAAATGAAATATTATTTTGATCAATATATTAGTGTGAGAGTACCTATAAGGATGTAAGTATAGGGTATTAAAGAATCTTACAGCAAATTGTACTTGAGCTTGATGGTTTTAAATGTGTTTTTAATGGCCCAATAAAAAAGAATCCAAGAGGGATGGGGATTGTCGACTTTAAATTAGCCCATTATAATGGTTTACTGGCGCTTCTCGTCACTAAATTGCATAAATCAGAGCCATCTACACTTACATGTACCCTGCTCCTCTAACTTGTGACACTGTTAACCACATATTGACAAACACTTTAGGGGGCTTGCGCCGATACAGTTGGGACAAAAGGACAAATTTGGGTTAATTAAATTCCAGTGTCGGGCTTTTGGGGCCCGATGTCTGGCGCTCGTCACGGCTTCTTGGACAAAGTACGCCTTATCACCGCGCTAGTTGGCTGACGGGCCCCCCTTTCGTACCTCCGCCGAAGATTAATGCCTCTCTAATGAATCAGCTACCGTGACAAATCAGGCCCCGGTAATGGATAAGGCCTTCCTGGTGTTGCGGCCACAATAAATTAGTCAGCTGATAAATGTTTGATTTTATAATTTGCTTGCCGACAGGTTTATTTCTCTGTTGATTGGACGATTAAAGTATAATCTGTGGTAAAAAATATTTATTAAGTAGCTGATGATCTACGTAATAAAAATGGCGTACCAATACTGGATGGTTGCTTAAATGTGGGACATATTTTAGGAAGGTACTCAGTAATCGATACTAGTTCGATTAAACGGGACCAACATTGAAATTGCGAAAAGAAAAATCAACTGTCCCATTAAAAATATTCATATCACTCAACAAAATGTATGGAACAATTGATTTTTTTCTGCTGATTTCAAAATTAGATACTCAAAAGAAATTAGATAAGGAAGATACTCAAAAGTTTAATTTAAGCTAGGGAAGCTAAAATGCCTCCGCATTCGAAGTATTTACCAACTTTTTAATAAAAATACTGATTAAAACCTTCATAGCAAGATACCGTCGCGATATTAATGTAAGACTCGAGAGCATGAATCCGGGTCGTTTACAATAATCTTAATACACTGAAATTACGAATGTTAGCTTAATACTGAATTGCATAAAGTCTATTTATATAAATAAAAAAGCTTAAGAGTACCTACAAGCTGCAGCAATAAAACAAATTCTATGTAATTAAGTTATAGTTTCGGAGATATTAAGATATTTGTGACTGACCCGGATTCATTGCTCTTGAGTGTTAGTTACAAATAGTAAGTAAGTACCTACCTGAAGTAACTTCACAAAAACAAAATTAAAACTAAAGTTACATACAGTATCTTTCTTCCTATAAATTAGTAGAATTTTCATTTGTAGAGTTTTTTATTTACAGTCTCTTAATTAAAGAAAAAAACTATT
This sequence comes from Thalpophila matura, assembly GCA_948465475.1. Taxonomy (NCBI): domain Eukaryota; kingdom Metazoa; phylum Arthropoda; class Insecta; order Lepidoptera; family Noctuidae; genus Thalpophila; species Thalpophila matura. The sequence continues at coordinate 8,350,132 of OX419185.1, read as the reverse complement.
TTATTCAATAATACAAACAACTAAAGGTACAGGAAACCTTCACAATAAACTAAAGAATCTTCTTTGAGAACTGCCAAAAAAAAAACGACACATACTTTTAATTTTTAAAGTAGACTAGCTTATTAGCCTGAAAAGCAATCGGATAACATTATCTATTCGATTCGATCAATAATCCGATTTTTTTTTTCTCGTCTCGAGTAAGGCCAGATTTCCCGGTAATTGTCGCTTCGAGAAGTCTCGACCAGAAACCCTAATTTTGACATTTCTCAAGTTTTGTCAATTAAATGTATGGGTATTGAATGTGATGATGAACCACTGTAAGGTTTATTATACACTGTGATACTATCATAGTACAAACAAGATCTAATAATTATTTAGTTATTTTGTGAAAATCCAATAGGGTTACCAGTTGTAACTGTTTGTAGGCGATCTAAGCTAAGCACGGACATTTACTGCTAATTGGTAAACGTTGTTTTCAATGGTTTTCAATTGCAAAGCAATTAGCAATTATGATTCTGTTTAAACGAAAGTATCTGAGAAAACAGGATGTTCAAATAGATGTACATTTCTTTACTTCACAACACTGTTGATTAACAAAAATGTTATAATAATATTAAAATTCTTTAAAAAATAGGTTTAAAATTTGATTATTTTATAATAACTTTCTACACCTCCTAGGTTCCCCAATTTTAGAAGACAGTTTTTCAGCATTCGTCGATGATAAAATTAAACATTTTAACGATATTTCGGATAGACTTTCTAAAATTAATTTACACTCTGCATTCACACTTATCAGATATTGCTGTTTCGGTCCAAATTTTATGTATTTTCTCCGCTCTTCCTCTTTATGGAAGCAGCCATACCTTTTAGACAAAATTGATCATATTATTCGAAGTACCCTTACATCAATTTTAAATGTGGCATTGGACGACCGCGCGTGGCTGCAAGCCACACTACCCATTCGTTTTGGTGGGCTCGGCGTCCGCAAAATTTCTAGTGTAAGCTTACCGGCGTTCCTGTCCTCGGTCCACAGCACCGAAGAGTTAACCACAAAAATCTTAGCCTCTTCTCAGGTTGACTCTGACGTGCCGTGTGTGTCCGATGCGGTGAACGCCTGGAAAGTGGCTTGCCCGGATACGGTACAGCCAGAGAACCCGTCTTCCCAGAGACAGTGGGATGAGCCGCTCTGTAGGTTGGTACGGTATAATCTTATTAATACGTCCACCAATACTGCAGAGCGTGCCCGCCTGCTGGCTGTGGGTGAATGGGAATCGGGCCTCTGGCTTCAGGCACTACCGTCACCCAACATAGGCACTATGCTGAGTGACACCACATTCCGGCTCGCTACATGTTTGCGTTTGGGGGCTCCTTGCGGGGCTCCGCATCGCTGTCAGTGCGGTGAAGGAGTCGACTGCCTCGGACACCATGGCCTATCTTGCAGCAAAAGTGCTGGCCGGATGGCACGGCACGCCAGCATTAACGACATCATCCGTCGGGCTCTTGTCACCGCCGGGGTGCCAGCTGTTTTAGAACCTAATGGCCTGGCTCGCGACGATGGGAAGAGACCAGACGGAATGACCATAATGCCTTGGAAGTTGGGTAGGCCTTTGGTGTGGGATGCAACCTGTGTCGACACCCTCGCGCCATCCCATCTTCCTAGCACGGCGTGCTGCGCTGGAGCGGCTGCTGCAGGTGCAGAAAACCTCAAACGGCGCAAATATAACAACCTTATTGGAAGCTATTTGTTTGAGCCGTTTGGGGTTGAAACACTAGGGCCGTGGGGTCCGAGTGCTCATCGAGTATTTCGGGACATCGCCAAGCGGTTGGTCGACTCCACACGGGACCAGAGAGCTGGCCTTTTTTTAGCCCAAAGAATTAGCATTGCCATCCAGCGTGGCAATGCCGCCAGTCTTTTGGGCACTTTTCCCGCTGACAGCGATGCGGACGAATTTTTTGATGCCCTATGAGCTCTTTTTTATTTTATTTTTTATACCTACTTGTACATAGTATAAATAATTTAAGTTTCTTTTAGTTACCTATGTATTTGTAAGTATTTAGTAAAAAGCTTATATTTTGACAACGTTATACTTTCTAACAGTTTTCAACATAATATTATTCTTATATTTTTTACATCACGCATTATAAAAAAAAAATAGAAAAAAAATACTTCCTTCGAAATGATTATAATGTTGTGCAGTTTTGGAAGTCGATGGCCATTGATTTTTTATTTTGTTTGATTCGGCATCGACTTCCGAAACTGTTTCACATAATCTATCGTAATCATTTTGAAGGCCTTTTTAGGGTTCCGTACCAAAATGGTAAAAAAGGAACCCTTATGGTGCGACTTCGTCTGTCTGTCTGTCTGTCTGTCACACCTGCTTATTTCAGCAACTACTTATGCTATCGACTTGAAATTTGGAACAGTTATAAAGAATGCTTATTCAACTTTATTGCAAATGAAAAAAATCCAAAAATATTTTTATTTTCATTGCAAAAGGAGCCGGAGCGGGGGTCCAAAATGTTAAATTGTGGTTACTAGGTCAAGTGACATATCATATGAAAGGGCTTGATCTGCACATTTCAAAATATATTTTTATTTTATTTTATGTCTCACAGTTTTCGACATATGATGAAAAATTTCCAAAAAAATACTATTCCCCCCCCCTTATCTCCGAAGTTTGCAGGGCGAAAAATCTGAAATAATTAGGGTTGATAGGAATTGACCCAAATATGGCACCAAAAATAAGACGATGTTCCTAACTAGTACAGTTTTTTCAAAATCATCAAAATTCCTTCACAAACAAACTTAGTCATGCGGTCCGGATTTTTTCACTTTATACGGTGCGCGAATACGACTCGTACTTGGCCGGTTTTTTTTTTTGAAGTACCACCGGACGAGCTTTTTCTATCAAATGAAAAAAACAATCATTAAAATCGGTTCATAATCGGCAAAAATATTATCAAGTAACAGGATACAAAAATTGTAGAATTGTATAGCTCTCCTTTTTGAAGTTGGTTAAAAAGACACATTCAAACTAATTTATTTACACTACTGCAAATAAAAGGTAAGATTTATTATTGAAATATTGTAGTTTGTACTTTAATTTAAGGTTCCATCCAATTTATTTACGCTTCTTCAAATAAAAGGTAATATTTAATATTGCTATTGTAGTTTGTACTTTAATTTAAAAGTATAACCATGCAAGGCAACTACACATTACAATTCTACCCTTTTGTGTGATTCGGTGATACAGCTCTAACAATAAAACCTTTAGAAAATTGGACTGGCTTGAGACTTTCAATTGTAATCAAGGTACCTATTATATTAAAAAGAAAGGTCATTTTATTTCTATAGTGGTCTGTCTGTGAACGCTACATTATATTAGAATATGTTAGCCGCTTTAGAATATGGGAATAACTTTAGTTGAAAGGGTCGACCTGTTAAAGGGTCATAGCTTTTTGAATAGAATGTACATTTATTTTGTTGTTATTAAACTTTAACAATCACATAAAATATAAATTCTTGCGCACGTTTGCAGACTTTGGGCGGTCCGTTACGCTACTTTGCTGACTGGATAATCTTTTCACTGTGCCATGAGATATTCTAATATATAAGTTATATTATAATACTGAAGGATCTGTTCCCACAGACAAACTGTGAAAACAGTTTTGTGGGGCTTGGTTTAGAAGAAAAAAAAAATACCAATGTTACCAATACATACAAATAAAAAGCTCTGAACTCCTGACTCACTCATTGACTGACTTATCAACCCCCAGCCCAAACCCTTGGACCTAGAAGGCTGAAATGCACAGACGTTCCCTTTATGATGTTAACAAATAAAACCAGTTTGTCAAAATTCCTACAGGATACTAAAGTCCACGTGGACGGAGTCACGAGAAAAAGCTAGTCCTACACATAAATGTTGGCTTCTAAACCTAAGATTTGAACTGAAAAGTTGAAGAAATTGCACATTATGTCAACACCGCACCCGCACAACACCGTTGCCAGCAGGCAACGGAGATGACTGCTTGCTGTCCACGCGCCGACAGCTAGCAAGGTGTCGGCACGTGTACAGCAAGCAGTCATCTCCGTTTAATGTACAGCAGTGGACGTCTTTCGACTGATATGATGATAATGATGATAGTGCAAGAAATTGCCAAGTAAAATAATAGTTTTAATGTAAAAACCGTTCATTATCCGAGGCACATACATACTGGCACCGTTCCATTTACGTTAGCCTTTTAGACAGCACTTCACACACCGTGATGATAAATCCCTATCCCTACTTAATGTTATAAATGCGAAAGAGTGTGTGTTGGTCCTTTTTTCACGCAAGAACTGAGCAACGGTTCGCCATGATTTTTTGCATATAGATAGTTAGAGAGTGACATAGGATAGGTGTTTGTCCGTAGTCCGTCCGACAGTAAGTTCCCGTGGGATAATTTCCGATTTCCATGCGGGCGAAATCACGGATAAATTCTAGTATTTATTAAACATGTGCTCCAGAGCTTGAGTACGACGCCTTCATTATTTATAAGCTATTGATAGCGATAGCGACGCCATTAATCAGCAATGTAATTAAATATGATGCAGTTGAAATGTGTTTTTAAAAATTACATAATTATTTTATAGTGTTAAAGTTATTGTTTCGTTACGGATAAAAAAATTAAGGCCGGGACCGCACTGCTAGTACGGCGACAGCGATGATATGAACAAATAAATTTCGCTTGTCCTTTCTGCAGTGCGGCCATCGACATGTGTTTATATGAGTTTGTTTTCACGAAATCGCTGTCGCGTCACTGTCGCCGTACCAGTGTGGCACCGGCCTTAGTATCTTTAAGTGAGCATTTTATAATTAATATAATTGGTTTCTCGGAAGCGGCTCTAAACGATTTGGATGAAATTTTGTATTTAAATAATATTTTACTTTCCAAGTTTAGCAAGGTAGGCGTCATCCTTGAGAAAATCCCGAGCAAAGTTCGATCATCCATACTAATATAGCTCCGAGTTTGTACGAGAGATTTGTCCGTATTCATCACACATTCTTGAGACGGTAGCGTATACCAGAGCTGCTGTTATTATGATAATAATATGTATATACTTAATATGCGGTTTCAGTATTTGAAAACATTGCAGGTTTTAGTAATACAAATACTTCACCTGCGCTGGCACTTCCAACAGGTGAAGGGTTCGTTCTTCTGTGCTGAGTTGAAAACAAAACGCTTTGTTATGCACGAGTAAGCGTTATCCAATAACGGCATATACAATTAAAAACTACATTTCACAATCATTATTTCCAACGTTTGCTCTTAAACGTTGGAAATAATGATTGATGATAATCAACGTGAGTCATGTACGCAGCAACGGTTATCGGCGGACAGCGCGAGCGCCGCGATGACTCACGCTCAGGTTGCGAGTGCATGTACAACGGGTGCAGTGGCGAGAGTAGCTGTGACGTCCTCGTCGACTGAGCGTTTGAGCCAAACTGTACATGGGGCTTGTGAGCTGATTACTACGGTCGACACCGACGTCAGCAACGATGTAATGAGCCAACGAGATGCGCCGTACAAGATAAACAATAACGGTGAAGGATGGCAAAGTGTGTCGTATCGGAAAAAGCAGTCTAAATACCGTTACGTTGGCAAGACTGGCATAGCGAGAGACGAGGCATGCCAATTTAAAGCAGCAGATAGGAAAGTTCCCATTTTTATCACTAATATTCATAGTGAAACGTCTGAAAACGACATAATTAATTATATTCGCTCGAAGACACAGGATACGGTGTCTCTAGAGAAAATATTAATGAAGAAAGAAAGGGGTCACATTGCCTACAAATTCTTAATTTCGGAGTCCAAGTTACCTTCTTATCTTGATGAGAAGATGTGGCCTCGAGGCATCATATTTAGACGTTTTATTAGTTATAAGTACAATCACCGAAAACCGAACAGATCATTATCTGACGACGGCATTATTAAAAACAGTAATGGATAAATGCCCATATCGTTTTGCCAGCTTCAATTGTAAGAACGTTAAACGCTCCGTAGATAGTGTTAGGGAGTTTTGTCAATCCTGTGATTTAGTGGCTTTGCAAGAAACTTGGCTACTTCCAGAAGAAATACCATACTTAAGCACGATTGACAGTGGCTTTGGCTACACGGGAATTTCGGCGATAGATACATCCACAGGCATACTTCGCGGGCGACCCTTTGGTGGCGTTGCCTTACTGTGGAAAAGCAGTGTATTTCAACAAGTGTCTGTGCTGCGTTGTGATAGTACGCGTATCTGTGCCATTAAAATAATAACTTGTGATAGGCCCGTGATAGTGATGAGTGTGTATATGCCAACGAACTCAGCGGACAATTTGTCGGAGTTTACGGACTGCCTTAGTATGGTAAGCGCAATCATTGATGAATACGGTATTGAATCCGTGTATGTATTAGGGGATTTTAATGCTGCCCCGTATGGATTGTTTTTCAATGAGCTTCTAAACTATTGTTCAGAGCAGTATTGGTCATGTGTTGATGTGGAAATACTAGGTATTGACTCGGATACATTTACTTTTATTAGTGATGTGTACGGGTCTTGTAGCTGGTTGGACCATTGCTTGGTAACTCGGTCTGCAAGGCAATCTGTTATTAATGCGTATGTAGATTATGACACACTATGGTCGGATCATTTTCCACTTATTATTGAGTGTAATTTGAGCGTGCTATCACAGAAAGTACATCATAATGTTGTACTGAATAAGGACGTAGTATGGAGTGTGCGCAGTGAGGAGCAGATTGCTTTGTATACTAAGGAGTGCCACAGGAGATTAAAATTGATTGAATTCCCTGTTGAGTGTACAAAGTGTGCCGATTTTTATTGCCACGACCCCGATCACAGGCGTACCCTTGACAGATTGTACGCTGACATTGTGACAGCTCTTCGTGGCGCAGCGTTGGCGGGTCGAGGAGGCTCTAAGTCGGTGGTGGCTGGCTCACGTATAGTAGGGTGGAATAAAAACGTCAGCGAGGCTCACCGGACGGCCAGAACGAAATTTATTGAATGGGTGTCGTGCGGTAAACCTAAGTGTGGGGTAATATACAACGAAATGTGTCAAAGCAGAAGGGTGTTCAAATCTCGACTAAGATGGTGTCAAGATCACCAAGAACAATTAAAAATGGACACCCTTGCTGAGAAGCACTTAAATGGGGATTTTCGTGGTTTTTGGCAGAGTACCAAGAAGGTAAGCATGAGGCCAGGACTTCCGGTGAGTGTCGATGGGGTAAGTGAGCCGAAGGGCATAGCTAACTTATTTAGATCACACTTTTCTGTGCAGCCCCAGTTGGATAAGGTGGTTGCGTCGGTCAATACTGAAGGACCTGTAGGGGTGGTGGGGACAAGTTTCACAGCCAAAGATGTGGCCAAAATTATAAAATATATGACTAAAGGCAAATCCCCTGGCCACGATGGCCTCAGTATTGAACACTTGCAACATGCCGGTCCACACGTGTATAGGGTTTTAGCTATGTTCTACTCGCTATGCGTGAGCCACTCCTACTTGCCGTGCGAGTTTATGAGAACCGTCGTTGTGCCTGTAGTGAAGAATAAAACTGGTGATTTAGCCGATAAAAGTAACTACAGGCCAATTTCTCTTGCGACAGTTGTAGCAAAGGTGTTTGATGGTTTGCTTGATACACAGTTAAATAAATACGTGACACTGCACGATAATCAATTTGGGTTTCGACCCAAATTATCTACAGATAGTGCAATACTGTGTCTCAAGCATACCGTCAGATACTATACTGATCGTAAAACACCAGTGTACGCGTGTTTCCTCGACCTGTCCAGGGCATTTGACCTGGTGTCGTATGACGTTTTGTGGTCAAAGCTTGAGAACATAAACATGCCTCATGAACTTGTTAACATCTTCAAGTATTGGTACGCACACCAGGTTAACAGTGTCCGATGGGCGGGAGCTTTGTCGGAGCCGTACAGGCTTGAATGTGGAGTGAGACAAGGTGGGTTAACCTCACCCACACTTTTCAATCTCTACATGAATGCGCTGATCGTCGCGCTCAGCAGTCAACATGTTGGCTGCCACGTTGATGAAGTCTGTGTAAACAACCTAAGTTATGCAGACGACATGGTGCTGTTGAGCGCGTCGGTATGTGGAATCCGCAAATTGTTGCAGATGTGTGAGGAGTACGCTGGTAGTCACGGCCTTGTGTACAATGCTGTAAAAAGTCAATACATGGTCTTCCAGGTCGGCACCAAGTGTCCGCAACATGTACCACCCATGTGCTTAAATAATATACCCTTAGAACGGGTAACCCAATTTAAATACTTGGGGCACTGGGTAACAGCCGACTTGAAAGACCATGTCGACATCGAAAGGGAGCGGAGGGCACTGTCAAAAAGAGCTAATATGATAGCCCGTAGGTTTGCACGTTGTTCAAATCAAGTAAAGATTACGCTTTTTAAAGCCTTTTGTACGTCTCTTTACACGTGCAGCCTATGGGTTTCCTACACACAAGCTGCGTACAGTGCCCTCCGTGTCCAATACAACAACGCGTTCAGGGCAGTGTTGGGACTGCCCCGCTTCTGCAGCGCCTCGGGCATGTTTGCGGAGGCGCGCACCGACTGTTTCCACACCACCATGCGCAAGCGGTGCGCGTCCTTGGTGCGCAGGGTGCGGGCCAGCTCCAATACTGTGCTGGCTATGATTGCTGGGCGGATTGACTGTCCCTACATCAGGCATTGCTGTAGCAGACATGTTACTAGCAGTGCCTGAATGTGTCATGTTATAAATAAATATATAAATTATTTTTGTCTGTATTTATTTCATTTGTCTGTATTTATTTCATTTTGTCTGTATTTATTTTATTCATAATATTAATAATATATGATATGATTGTGTGTATGTCCTGTATAATTATGTCTGTTTTTGTTAACTATATGGGTGTCATAATCGCCTGAAATAAATGCATTTTATTTTATTTTTATTTATTTATTTTAAATCTTGAGAAAGAATAAGTCTTGAATGTAGATATTATTTTACATTACACTGTAAAACACATCGTTAGCAAGTCTATACATGGTGCTTAGCAAAAATAATTTCTTTTTCATAAAATATTAAGTTTAGTCATGAATACACGCCAGCCCATTGAATACGGCCTTTATATGACGGTAATGGCGCGGATAACATATATATTCCGGCATTTCTGGAGTGATGCCGCCTGATAGTCATCTTATTATGTAACTTTGACTATTGTAGCTGAAAGGCAACTTTATATAATGTAGTTTTGCTCCTAAAATGATGTTATATAAAGTCCCAATTTGGCCCAAGGATGACCACCTGGGGTTGAAGCGTTAGTTACGAGAGTGTTTTTGTTGAGATGCTGGATTTGGTTTTTACTTTTCAGGTGAAACAATTGACATACGCAAGTAGGTATGTTATAAAACATGATGTAGGATTTTTTATGAACTTAATGACACAATGCTTATAATTCACCAGTACAAAAGAAAGTCAAATCGAAAATAAAATGTAGTTGGAAAAGAACAAATAAAAACGAACAATAATTTCTAATTAAAATATGTTATGTTGAAAGTAAAATTAGAGGGGACCTTTGGTTAATTAAGGGTTCTAAAATTACATTTGTAATCGAATTGTGGTATTAGAGTGTTGGCGTGGATTATAGTATCCCAGCTAAAACTAGGTTTAACATTATTTCTAAAACAGAATATTAAATTAACCGTGGTTGCTAATTTAACCCCGTAATACATATTTGTAAAAGCCGTTAAGCTTATGCCTTTAACGAGTATATTACGCTTAAGTGTGAACAAGTTCAGTTTAAAGTAATACATTTGTGTCGGCTTCTATGTCAAAGTTAGTGGTTAGATTAATATGTAGGTACAGTCAGGGAAAGGGATCCTTTAGCAGGTACACTATCATTCATATTTGGTCTTATATTCGAAGCAATTCGGATTTGTTTCGAAGTTAGAATATACGACCAAATATGAATGATAGTGTACCTGCTAAAGGATCCCTTTCCCTGACTGTACCTAAATGATTAACACCAAATTATCAACAGCATTTTTATACATTTAATAAAAATAAAAAAACCGGACAAGTGCGAGTAGAACTTTCACCATACAAACATAATTCTATAATATATAAAAAATCAACTGTTCCATACAAAAATATCCATATCACACGACATCTTAAAAATATTCATATCATTTTTTTCGTGATTTCAGGGATAGTCGCTTAGTTAATCGAACCAGTATTAAATACTGAATACCCTCCTTCAATAAGTCCCTCGTTTAACCTCACACCCTGTATGTACAAGTAATACATCGTGAGTGACGCTACAATTATATTTTTGTACTATGGACAAAAAGTAAAAATAATCATTGAAATGCTCACAGAAAACAGTAACCGAAGTGCACAGCCAAGTCCATTCGCAATGTTTACATTTTAGCGTTCCAGTTTAACATTGTTCCCTAATACCTTAATGGTTGTGTGGACAGCGTTGCAGGGGGACGGCGGGCAAAGGGGACTTCGGTCAGTCGGCTCCTTTACATCCCGACACTGAGGCCTTTGTAATGTTATCCCGGGGGTGAGGCTGCCTTGCAAGACGAGTCGGATTCCTGTATAGTGCTTTAAACGTGTTTAAATGTACTGGTGTCCGATATTATTGCATTACAATTACGTACCTATTGAATTAATGCTTTTTACGATATATCGTTTATTGCATTTAAATGGGTTAGATAACGGCAACCGGTTGTATAGTATGTACCTCTGAAATACTTCTGGCTGATATCTATCCATTAGATGTGATGTTATAATTTATTTAAAGTTTTCATAATATAGGCTGGCAGGCTACTTTCTAGTTGAGAACATCAAAATTATTATCCTAAAGTAAATATAATGAGAGAAGTTATCTTTTATAACTTAGGTAAATCTAATATTAAACTAAATATACACATTTTAGTATTCTAGGTATTTCATTACGTCTGAGATTCTGTGACATTATTATACATAATAGTAGTCTCTTTGACAAAATATTAAATAGGGCCTTTTTCTTGAACCCAACTTTATCTCGAGAAAAAAATAGTCGTCTAAAAATTCTCATACGCAAGAATAATATCGAATCAAGATTACATTATAAAAGCAGTACAAAGATACAATACACTATTTACCGTTGTTTTCTTAAACATTTAACAAAAAAAACTATTAAAACAAAACTAATAATACAGTTATTATATTAAGAGAACACGATGCGCATTAAGCGTCAGCAAGTATTTTTTAAATCCGATATGTTTGCGTTCTTGCGGACGCTGACTTCGTCAGAACTTCGAACACCGTAGTTTATATAATATTATCCGGTGCCATGAGCGACGGAATAGAATTTTGCTGTGTATTATTGGTAGATATTATACTTTTCTTCCTAACCTATATTCAGTACAAATCATAAATCATGCCATTCCATTTCGTTTCAGTTAATATCTCGGTTCTATCGTCAGAACTACATAATATTTTGCTTATAATATAATAAAAGCCAGTCAACATTGTTCACAGAATCGCCGACAACCTACAGAAGTTAAGGTACACATTTTGAATGTTACGACCACCGCTACAGGGCAATATTATCTGACCCTACATAATTATAATAACATTTTGATTCAAGAATGCAAATTAAGTTCCGCAAGCCCCCGACGTGGCAACGTTGTTTGGTTATTAATTTTATTCAGTGGCCTTTTCGGAGGCGTCGAACTTGGCCCCGAAATATTAAATTAATACTTTATATTTGAGAAAAGAAAAATACGGTTTTAATATATTTTGTAAATGATGACATCCTCTTTGTTACAGATTTTTTAAATTATAAAATACACTTTTACTTGGAACATCGTAGGACTTACTCATTCAAACCTTAAAGTTTACAGCAACATTTAGGGTATTGTTGTAGTGTTATAAATAAATAAACCGAAACACTATAATCATAATATTTATGGTACACAAGAGCTTTGGGGCAGTTGGCTTAGCCATCAACGTCGCTGATTTACTAACCTTCCCAACAGCATGAGTCATTGTGTGTAGTTTGTGTTGCTATGAAAGAAGATAAGTACTCTATGATAAATTCTAAAAAAATATATTATTTTAAAACGAAAAAAATCCGGCCTTTTTAGCCTCTATTTATGCTTCTATATTAATATGTAGTGGTAATGTTCGTTTGTTTGTATGTATGTAATTATGTATACAGGGTGGAATTTTGTAATGCCACCTGAAGGCAAAGTACTCTTAATACTGTAGATAGAAAATTGTACTCAAAGAAAACATTCCTTTATTTTTGAATAGAAAGAAAACTGCATTGAAAGATTTTCAAAAATTCGCTTGCCACACCCGGGAATCGAACCGACTAAAATCTGTACTTATAAATTAAATGAAAGGAAAACCATGAAATCTGGACTTATAAATTCAATGAGTCTAGTTAAAGCTTTGAAAAATTGAAAATTTTCGAAAATCTTTGAATGCAGTTCTCTTTCTATTCAAAAATAAAGGAATGTTTTCTTGAGTAAAATTTTCTATCTACCGTATTAAAAGTAGATACTTTCCCTTCAGGTGGCATTACAAAATTCCACCCTGTATAACATACCATTAAGCAAATACATCCTACAAACGTATGTATTAGGTAATCTCCGGAACTAATAATACGATTCTAAAGATTCTTTCACTAAAGAGCAGCTACATTATTCCTGAATGCAATGCTACTTTTTACCGCCAAAAAAATCATAATTCTTGTGGGTCATGCGAACGAAGTCGCGCTAAAAGTGCTAGTACACAATAAAAACGTGATGATACTTTAACAGATTTAATTTCCATAGTTACGATGATGGTCACATTTATCATTCACACAGACGCACCTAATTTCCGATGATTGGCAATGAGATAAACTTTGCAGTTTATCCCTCTAATAATGCCACGATTTATATTCACGATATGTACAAATTATAGGTAATCCATTTAGCGCGGCGGGATATGATACAATGGACCATCCCGTTTCATTGACGTCCTCTAGTTATTTAGCTAACGTGCTACGTTTATGAAGTTTAATTATATAATTGATGTAAACTAAAGTCATTTTCGGCCAGCATTCGTAATTATTGAAGAGAGTGTATCAGAGTCTAGTTGTTGATGCATCATCGAGCCGACTTGGCCTGAATGGGGAAAAGACTATTACATTCAGTCTAAATAATTAACTTTCTGACTCCCAAACAGTAAATACTCGTATTTTGATTTTACGTTACCTTTAGGTAAGCGTTTTGTAATTAAATGAGATTCAGAAGAGATTGTCAATTAAAACTTTGAAGGTCAAGCCCACCTTTTATTTATTATAAAATTTAATACCATCGTTAAAGTGGGTATATGCCTTATTATATACAGTATATAATAATATAATCAATCAAACAATCAATCAAAAACTTTCATCGTAAACATAGGTTACAGCAGTGTGCGAAATATTACAATTATTATTGAATGTGATAGACTTAAGAAACCCATCTGATAATTTGTTACACTTTAGTTACAAATTATTTATGTAAACTCATTTCAAGTCAACTCTATTCTTTATGAATAAATCTTAGACCAAAAAATAAACTGGTGCAAGGAGTAAATCAATTATTTGAACCTATTATTTTAATGATTGCTTCTCTATGTTTTGACATGTACACACATTTATCTTTATTTATCGGATTTTCCTAATAAATAACAAAACTTTATATAACAGTCCATATCTGCTACTAATTCTCAGATCAGTGGTGAATTAAATTCAATTTTGTATTCATAATATATACTGATTGGACGTATCGGGAAACGGCTCTAACCTCACGCTTTCTATTAGAAATGGCTTATTAATTCAGTATACAAAGACAGACTGCAGCATCCGTTGTCGTTTTGACAATTATTTTGTTGTAATTAATATAATTCAAATAAAAACTTTTTAATAGATCTAAATGATGATATTGAGTAGGCATAGTAAAGTTATTGCAAGCTAACTGAAGTAACTCTGCGTGGTCGGTGTGAACTTAGCAGATCATTTCCCAGCAGATCAAAAAAAAATGTGAGTTCTTTTCGCATGCAGCTGAGTTCTACAGTTCCTGATACTTTTTAGAAATAGTTCTGGCGTTTTAACCCAAAAAAAAGTCGGTTAAAAATATGATCTGCCAACTTCCCGTAGCAGATCATTTTTGGCGGATCGACATAAAAACTGAAATCTCAGCACATGGAGCTTAATTATATAGTTCCTGATACTTATTAGTCATAGTTCTGTCGATTTCACCTAAAAAAAAAATTGTCAAAGAAATAATCTGCACCAAGATAAAATTAAAATATTTTAAATTAAAAAACACTGTAAGACATTCGTCAGGACTCAGAACTCGTTCGTTTATTATAAACATGAGCCTAACCTATAATTTAAAATACAAAACAAACCCAGCACTCACTTTAGAGTATCAGCAGAGCAGGTAATGAAGTGAAAAATATAGAAATAATAGAGCTAAATTTCATTAAAGCTTAAATATGTATTGTGTACTATTCGACAAGAGCTAGAACTCTTTTGCATATCATAGTCCAAAACGTTAGCTGTAATCTAAACTACAAAATAAACACAGAACTAACATTCAAGTATCAGCAGAGCAGGTTAGTATGAAAATAATGTTTAAAAAATTATAAGTTTAGTTCATTTGAAAAAAAAAATACTTCTGTTCTAGCCACAGGCGGGAACTCTTCTGTTTATCATAGAACAATACATCAGCTGAAATCTAAACTACAAAGTAAACCTAGAACACTCATGAAAATATCAGCAGAGCAGGGTTGTATGAAAATTATGTTGACAAAACTATAAGTTTAATTCATTTGGAAAAAAAAAATAGTTCTGAACTAGCCACGGACGGGAACTCTTTTGATTATAATAGACCAATACCTTGACTGAATTCATGACCACAAAATAAACCGGGAACTCTGTTAAAAATATCAGCAGAGCAGGGTTGTATGAAAATAATGTTGAGAAAACTATAAGTTTAATTCATTTGGAAAAAAAAAATAGTTCTGAACTAGCCACGGACGGGAACTCTTTTGATTATATTAGACCAATACCTTAAGTTAAACTTCGACCACAAAATAAACCTAGAACTCTCTTAAAAATATCAGCAGAGCAGGGTTGTATGAAAACATTGTCGAAAAAACTATAAATTCAATTCATTTGGAAAAAAAAATAGTTCTGAACTAGCCACAGGCGGGAACTCTCCTGTTTATCATAGATACATACATCAGCTAAAATCTAAACTACAAATTTAACCTAGAACACTCTTAAAAATATCAGCAGAGCAGGGTTGTATGAAAATTATGTTGAAAAAACTATAAGTTTAATTCATTTGGAAAAAAAAAATAGTTCTGTACTAGCAACGGACGGGAACTCTTTTGATTATAATAGACCAATACCTTAACATAAACTTTGACCACAAAATAAACCTAGAACTCTCTTAAAAATATCAGCAGAGCAGGGTTGTATGAAAATAATGTTGAAAAAACTATAAGTTTAATTCATTTGGAAAAAATAAATAGTTCTGTACTAGCAACGGACGGGAACTCTTTTGATTATAATAGACCAATACCTTAACATAAACTTTGACCACAAAATAAACCTAGAACTCTCTTAAAAATATCAGCAGAGCAGGGTTGTTTGAAAACATTGTCGAAAAAACTATAAATTCAATTCATTTGGAAAAAAAAATAGTTCTGAACTAGCCACAGGCGGGAACTCTACTGTTTATCATAGATACATACGTCAGCTGAATTCTAAACCACAAAGTTAACCTAGAACACTCTTAAAAATATCAGCAGAGCAGGGTTGTATGAAAATTATGTTGAGAAAACTATAAGTTTAATTCATTTGGAAAAAAAAAATAGTTCTGAACTAGCCACGGACGGGAACTCTTTTGATTATAATAGAACAATGGCTTAACTTAAACGTTGACCACAAAATAAACCTAGAACTCTCTTAAAAATATCAGCAGAGCAGGGTTGTATGAAAATAATGTTGAAAAAACTATAAGTTCTATTCATTTGGAAAAAATAAATAGTTCTGAACTAGCCACGGACGGGAACTCTTTTGATTATAATAGACCAATGCCTTAACTTAAACTTTGACCACAAGATAAACCTAGAAATCTCTTAAAAATATCAGCAGAGCAGGGTTGTATGAAGTAATGTTGAAAAAACTATAAATTCAATTCATTTGGAAAAAAAAAAATTGTTCTGAACTAGCCACAGGCGGGAACTCTTCTGTTTATCATAGATACATACGTCAGCTAAAATTTAAACCACAAAGTTAACCTAGAACACTCTTAAAAATATCAGCAGAGCAGGGTTGTATGAAAATTATGTTGACAAAACTATAAGTTTAATTCATTTGGAAAAAAAAAATAGTTCTGAACTAGCCACGGACGGGAACTCTTTTGATTATAATAAACCAATACCTTGACTGAATTCATGACCACAAAATAAACCGGGAACTCTGTTAAAAATATCAGCAGAGCAGGGTTGTATGAAAATAATGTTGAGAAAACTATAAGTTTAATTCATTTGGAAAAAAAAAATAGTTCTGAACTAGCCACAGACGGGAACTCTTTTGATTATATTAGACCAATACCTTAAGTTAAACTTCGACCACAAAATAAACCTAGAACTCTCTTAAAAATATCAGCAGAGCAGGGTTGTATGAAAACATTGTCGAAAAAACTATAAATTCAATTCATTTGGAAAAAAAAATAGTTCTGAACTAGCCACAGGCGGGAACTCTCCTGTTTATCATAGATACATACATCAGCTGAAATCTAAACCACAAATTTAACCTAGAACACTCTTAAAAATATCAGCAGAGCAGGGTTGTATGAAAATTATGTTGAAAAAACTATAAGTTCTATTCATTTGGAAAAAATAAATAGTTCTGAACTAGCCACGGACGGGAACTCTTTTGATTATAATAGACCAATGCCTTAACTTAAACTTTGACCACAAAATAAACCTAGAACTCTCTTAAAAATATCAGCAGAGCAGGGTTGTATGAAAACATTGTAGAAAAAACTATAAATTCAATTCATTTGGAAAAACAAAATAGTTCTGAACTAGCCACAGGCGGGAACTCTCCTGTTTATCATAGATACATACATCAGCTAAAATCTAAACTACAAATTTAACCTAGAACACTCTTAAAAATATCAGCAGAGCAGGGTTGTATGAAAATTATGTTGAAAAAACTATAAGTTTAATTCATTTGGAAAAAAAGAATAGTTCTGTACTAGCAACGGACGGGAACTCTTTTGATTATAATAGACCAATACCTTAACATAAACTTTGACCACAAAATAAACCTAGAACTCTCTTAAAAATATCAGCAGAGCAGGGTTGTATGAAAACATTGTCGAAAAAACTATAAATTCAATTCATTTGGAAAAAAAAATAGTTCTGAACTAGCCACAGGCGGGAACTCTACTGTTTATCATAGATACATACGTCAGCTGAATTCTAAACCACAAAGTTAACCTAGAACACTCTTAAAAATATCAGCAGAGCAGGGTTGTATGAAAATTATGTTGAGAAAACTATAAGTTTAATTCATTTGGAAAAAAAAAATAGTTCTGAACTAGCCACGGACGGGAACTCTTTTGATTATAATAGAACAATGCCTTAACTTAAACTTTGTCCACAAAATAAACCTAGAACTCTCTTAAAAATATCAGCAGAGCAGGGTTGTATGAAAATAATGTTGAAAAAACTATAAGTTCTATTCATTTGGAAAAAATAAATAGTTCTGAACTAGCCACGGACGGGAACTCTTTTGATTATAATAGACCAATGCCTTAACTTAAACTTTGACCACAAAATAAACCTAGAACTCTCTTAAAAATATCAGCAGAGCAGGGTTGTATGAAAACATTGTCGAAAAAACTATAAATTCAATTCATTTGGAAAAAAAATTGTTCTGAACTATCCACAGGCGGGAACTCTCCTGTTTATCATAGAAACATACGTCAGCTGAAATCTAAACCACAAAGTTAACCTAGAACACTCTTAAAAATATCAGCATAGCAGGGTTGTGTGAAAATTATATTGAGAAAACTATAAGTTTAATTCATTTGGAAAAAAAAATAGTTCTGAACTAGCCACGGACGGGAACTCTTTTAATTATAATAGACCAATACCTTAACTTAAAATTTGACCACAAAATAAACCTAGAACTCTGTTTATAATATCAGCAGAGCAGGGTTGTATGAAAATAATGTTGAAAAAACTATAAGTTCTATTCATTTGGAAAAAATAAATAGTTCTGAACTAGCCACGGACGGGAACTCTTTTGATTATAATAGACCAATACCTTGACTGAATTCATGACCACAAAATAAACCTAGAACTCTCTTAAAAATATCAGCAGAGCAGGGTTGTATGAAAACATTGTCGAAAAAACTATAAATTCAATTCATTTGGAAAAAAAATTGTTCTGAACTAGCCACAGGCGGGAACTCTCCTGTTTATCATAGATACATACGTCAGCTGAAATCTAAACCACAAAGTTAACCTAGAACACTCTTAAAAATATCAGCATAGCAGGGTTGTATGAAAATTATATTGAGAAAACTATAAGTTTAATTCATTTGGAAAAAAAAAATTGTTCTGAACTAGCCAAGGACGGGAACTCTTTTAATTATAATAGACCAATACCTTAACTTAAAATTTGACCACAAAATAAACCTAGAACTCTGTTTATAATATCAGCAGAGCAGGGTTGTATGAAAATAATGTTGAAAAAACTATAAGTTTAATTCATTTGGAAAAAAAAAAATAGTTCTGAACTAGCCAAGGACGGGAACTCTTTTAATTATAATAGACCAATACCTTAACTTAAAATTTGACCACAAAATAAACCTAGAACTCTGTTTATAATATCAGCAGAGCAGGGTTGTATGAAAATAATGTTGGAAAAACTATAAGTTCTATTCATTTGGAAAAAATAAATAGTTCTGAACTAGCCACGGACGGGAACTCTTTTGATTATAATAGAACAATACCTTGACTGAATTCATGACCACAAAATAAACCGGGAACTCTGTTAAAAATATCAGCAGAGCAGGGTTGTATGCAAATAATGTTGAAAAAACTATAAGTTTAATTCATTTCGAAAAAATAAATAGTTTAGAACTAGCCACGGACGGGAACTCTTTTGATTATAATAGACCAATACCTTAACTTAAACTTTGACCACAAAATAAACCTAGAACTCTCTTAAAAATATCAGCAGAGCAGGGTTGTATGAAAATAATATTGAAAAAACTATAAGTTTAATTCATTTGGAAAAAATAAATAGTTTTGAACGAGCCACGGACGGGAACTCTTTTGATTATAATAGACCAATACCTTGACTAAATTCATGACCACAAAATGAACCAAGAACTCTGTTAAAAATATCAGCAGAGCAGGGTTGTATGAAAATTATGTTGAAAAAACTATAAGTTTAATTCATAAAAAACTATAAGTTTAGTTCTAAACTAGCCACGGACGGGAACTCTGTTAATTATAATAGACCAATACGTTAACTTAAACTTTGACTACAAAATAAACCTAGAACTCTTTTTAAAATATCAGCAGAGCAGGGTTGTATGAAAACATTGTCGAAAAAACTATAAATTCAATTCATTTGGAAAAAAAAAATAGTTCTGAACTAGCCACAGGCGGGAACTCTTCTGTTTATCATAGAACAATACCTCAGCTAAAATCTAGACCACAAAGTAAACCTGAAACGCTCTTAAAAATATCAGCAGAGCAGGGTTGTATGAAAATATTGTTGAAAAAATTATAAGTTTCTAGCCACGGACGGGAACTCTGTTGATTATAATAGACCAATACCTTTACTTAAACTTTGACCACAAAATAAACCTAGAACTCTCTTAAAAATATCAGCAGAGCAGGGTTGTATGAAAACATTGTCGAAAAAACTATAAATTCAATTCATTTAAAAAAAAAAAAAATAGTTCTGAACTAACCACAGGCGGGAACTCTTCTGTTTATCATAGATACATACATCAGCTAAAATCTAAACCACAAATTTAACATAGAACACTCTTAAAAATATCAGCAGAGCAGGGTTGTATGAAAATTATGTTGAGAAAACTATAAGATTAATTCATTTGGGATAAATAAATAGTTCTGAACTAGCCACGGACGGGAACTCTTTTGATTATAATAGACCAATACCTTGACTAAATTTATGACCACAAAATAAACCGGGCACTCTGTTAAAAATATCAGCAGAGCAGGGTTGTATGAAAATAATGTTGAAAAAACTATAAGTTCTATTCACTTGGAAAAAATAAATAGTTCTGAACTAGCCACGGACGGGAACTCTTTTGATTATAATAGACCAATGCCTTAACTTAAACTTTGACCACAAAATAAACCTAGAACTCTCTTAAAAATATCAGCAGAGCAGGGTTGTTTGAAAACATTGTCGAAAAAACTATAAATTCAATTCATTTGGAAAAAAAAATAGTTCTGAACTAGCCACAGGCGGGAACTCTACTGTTTATCATAGATACATACGTCAGCTGAATTCTAAACCACAAAGTTAACCTAGAACACTCTTAAAAATATCAGCAGAGCAGGGTTGTATGAAAATTATGTTGAGAAAACTATAAGTTTAATTCATTTGGAAAAAAAAAATAGTTCTGAACTAGCCACGGACGGGAACTCTTTTGATTATAATAGAACAATGGCTTAACTTAAACGTTGACCACAAAATAAACCTAGAACTCTCTTAAAAATATCAGCAGAGCAGGGTTGTATGAAAATAATGTTGAAAAAACTATAAGTTCTATTCATTTGGAAAAAATAAATAGTTCTGAACTAGCCACGGACGGGAACTCTTTTGATTATAATAGACCAATGCCTTAACTTAAACTTTGACCACAAGATAAACCTAGAAATCTCTTAAAAATATCAGCAGAGCAGGGTTGTATGAAGTAATGTTGAAAAAACTATAAATTCAATTCATTTGGAAAAAAAAAAATTGTTCTGAACTAGCCACAGGCGGGAACTCTTCTGTTTATCATAGATACATACGTCAGCTAAAATTTAAACCACAAAGTTAACCTAGAACACTCTTAAAAATATCAGCAGAGCAGGGTTGTATGAAAATTATGTTGACAAAACTATAAGTTTAATTCATTTGGAAAAAAAAAATAGTTCTGAACTAGCCACGGACGGGAACTCTTTTGATTATAATAGACCAATACCTTGACTGAATTCATGACCACAAAATAAACCGGGAACTCTGTTAAAAATATCAGCAGAGCAGGGTTGTATGAAAATAATGTTGAGAAAACTATAAGTTTAATTCATTTGGAAAAAAAAAATAGTTCTGAACTAGCCACGGACGGGAACTCTTTTGATTATATTAGACCAATACCTTAAGTTAAACTTCGACCACAAAATAAACCTAGAACTCTCTTAAAAATATCAGCAGAGCAGGGTTGTATGAAAACATTGTCGAAAAAACTATAAATTCAATTCATTTGGAAAAAAAAATAGTTCTGAACTAGCCACAGGCGGGAACTCTCCTGTTTATCATAGATACATACATCAGCTGAAATCTAAACCACAAATTTAACCTAGAACACTCTTAAAAATATCAGCAGAGCAGGGTTGTATGAAAATTATGTTGAAAAAACTATAAGTTCTATTCATTTGGAAAAAATAAATAGTTCTGAACTAGCCACGGACGGGAACTCTTTTGATTATAATAGACCAATGCCTTAACTTAAACTTTGACCACAAAATAAACCTAGAACTCTCTTAAAAATATCAGCAGAGCAGGGTTGTATGAAAACATTGTAGAAAAAACTATAAATTCAATTCATTTGGAAAAAAAAAATAGTTCTGAACTAGCCACAGGCGGGAACTCTCCTGTTTATCATAGATACATACATCAGCTAAAATCAAAACTACAAATTTAACCTAGAACACTCTTAAAAATATCAGCAGAGCAGGGTTGTATGAAAATTATGTTGAAAAAACTATAAGTTTAATTCATTTGGAAAAAAAAAATAGTTCTGTACTAGCAACGGACGGGAACTCTTTTGATTATAATAGACCAATACCTTAACATAAACTTTGACCACAACATAAACCTAGAACTCTCTTAAAAATATCAGCAGAGCAGGGTTGTATGAAAACATTGTCGAAAAAACTATAAATTCAATTCATTTGGAAAAAAAAATAGTTCTGAACTAGCCACAGGCGGGAACTCTACTGTTTATCATAGATACATACGTCAGCTGAATTCTAAACCACAAAGTTAACCTAGAACACTCTTAAAAATATCAGCAGAGCAGGGTTGTATGAAAATTATGTTGAGAAAACTATAAGTTTAATTCATTTGGAAAAAAAAAATAGTTCTGAACTAGCCACGGACGGGAACTCTTTTGATTATAATAGAACAATGCCTTAACTTAAACTTTGTCCACAAAATAAACCTAGAACTCTCTTAAAAATATCAGCAGAGCAGGGTTGTATGAAAATAATGTTGAAAAAACTATAAGTTCTATTCATTTGGAAAAAATAAATAGTTCTGAACTAGCCACGGACGGGAACTCTTTTGATTATAATAGACCAATGCCTTAACTTAAACTTTGACCACAAGATAAACCTAGAAATCTCTTAAAAATATCAGCAGAGCAGGGTTGTATGAAGTAATGTTGAAAAAACTATAAATTCAATTCATTTGGAAAAAAAAAAATTGTTCTGAACTAGCCACAGGCGGGAACTCTTCTGTTTATCATAGATACATACGTCAGCTAAAATTTAAACCACAAAGTTAACCTAGAACACTCTTAAAAATATCAGCAGAGCAGGGTTGTATGAAAATTATGTTGACAAAACTATAAGTTTAATTCATTTGGAAAAAAAAAATAGTTCTGAACTAGCCACGGACGGGAACTCTTTTGATTATAATAGACCAATACCTTGACTGAATTCATGACCACAAAATAAACCGGGAACTCTGTTAAAAATATCAGCAGAGCAGGGTTGTATGAAAATAATGTTGAGAAAACTATAAGTTTAATTCATTTGGAAAAAAAAAATAGTTCTGAACTAGCCACGGACGGGAACTCTTTTGATTATATTAGACCAATACCTTAAGTTAAACTTCGACCACAAAATAAACCTAGAACTCTCTTAAAAATATCAGCAGAGCAGGGTTGTATGAAAACATTGTCGAAAAAACTATAAATTCAATTCATTTGGAAAAAAAAATAGTTCTGAACTAGCCACAGGCGGGAACTCTCCTGTTTATCATAGATACATACATCAGCTGAAATCTAAACCACAAATTTAACCTAGAACACTCTTAAAAATATCAGCAGAGCAGGGTTGTATGAAAATTATGTTGAAAAAACTATAAGTTCTATTCATTTGGAAAAAATAAATAGTTCTGAACTAGCCACGGACGGGAACTCTTTTGATTATAATAGACCAATGCCTTAATTTAAACTTTGACCACAAAATAAACCTAGAACTCTCTTAAAAATATCAGCAGAGCAGGGTTGTATGAAAACATTGTAGAAAAAACTATAAATTCAATTCATTTGGAAAAAAAAAATAGTTCTGAACTAGCCACAGGCGGGAACTCTCCTGTTTATCATAGATACATACATCAGCTAAAATCTAAACTACAAATTTAACCTAGAACACTCTTAAAAATATCAGCAGAGCAGGGTTGTATGAAAATTATGTTGAAAAAACTATAAGTTTAATTCATTTGGAAAAAAAAATAGTTCTGTACTAGCAACGGACGGGAACTCTTTTGATTATAATAGACCAATACCTTAACATAAACTTTGACCACAAAATAAACCTAGAACTCTCTTAAAAATATCAGCAGAGCAGGGTTGTATGAAAACATTGTCGAAAAAACTATAAATTCAATTCATTTGGAAAAAAAAATAGTTCTGAACTAGCCACAGGCGGGAACTCTACTGTTTATCATAGATACATACGTCAGCTGAATTCTAAACCACAAAGTTAACCTAGAACACTCTTAAAAATATCAGCAGAGCAGGGTTGTATGAAAATTATGTTGAGAAAACTATAAGTTTAATTCATTTGGAAAAAAAAAATAGTTCTGAACTAGCCACGGACGGGAACTCTTTTGATTATAATAGAACAATGCCTTAACTTAAACTTTGTCCACAAAATAAACCTAGAACTCTCTTAAAAATATCAGCAGAGCAGGGTTGTATGAAAATAATGTTGAAAAAACTATAAGTTCTATTCATTTGGAAAAAATAAATAGTTCTGAACTAGCCACGGACGGGAACTCTTTTGATTATAATAGACCAATGCCTTAACTTAAACTTTGACCACAAGATAAACCTAGAAATCTCTTAAAAATATCAGCAGAGCAGGGTTGTATGAAGTAATGTTGAAAAAACTATAAATTCAATTCATTTGGAAAAAAAAAAAATATTCTGAACTAGCCACAGGCGGGAACTCTTCTGTTTATCATAGATACATACGTCAGCTAAAATTTAAACCACAAAGTTAACCTAGAACACTCTTAAAAATATCAGCAGAGCAGGGTTGTATGAAAATTATGTTGACAAAACTATAAGTTTAATTCATTTGGAAAAAAAAAATAGTTCTGAACTAGCCACGGACGGGAACTCTTTTGATTATAATAGACCAATACCTTGACTGAATTCATGACCACAAAATAAACCGGGAACTCTGTTAAAAATATCAGCAGAGCAGGGTTGTATGAAAATAATGTTGAGAAAACTATAAGTTTAATTCATTTGGAAAAAAAAAATAGTTCTGAACTAGCCACGGACGGGAACTCTTTTGATTATATTAGACCAATACCTTAAGTTAAACTTCGACCACAAAATAAACCTAGAACTCTCTTAAAAATATCAGCAGAGCAGGGTTGTATGAAAACATTGTCGAAAAAACTATAAATTCTATTCATTTGGAAAAAAAAATAGTTCTGAACTAGCCACAGGCGGGAACTCTCCTGTTTATCATAGATACATACATCAGCTGAAATCTAAACCACAAATTTAACCTAGAACACTCTTAAAAATATCAGCAGAGCAGGGTTGTATGAAAATTATGTTGAAAAAACTATAAGTTCTATTCATTTGGAAAAAATAAATAGTTCTGAACTAGCCACGGACGGGAACTCTTTTGATTATAATAGACCAATGCCTTAACTTAAACTTTGACCACAAAATAAACCTAGAACTCTCTTAAAAATATCAGCAGAGCAGGGTTGTATGAAAACATTGTAGAAGAAACTATAAATTCAATTCATTTGGAAAAAAAAAATAGTTCTGAACTAGCCACAGGCGGGAACTCTCCTGTTTATCATAGATACATACATCAGCTAAAATCTAAACTACAAATTTAACCTAGAACACTCTTAAAAATATCAGCAGAGCAGGGTTGTATGAAAATTATGTTGAAAAAACTATAAGTTTAATTCATTTGGAAAAAAAAAATAGTTCTGTACTAGCAACGGACGGGAACTCTTTTGATTATAATAGACCAATACCTTAACATAAACTTTGACCACAAAATAAACCTAGAACTCTCTTAAAAATATCAGCAGAGCAGGGTTGTATGAAAACATTGTCGAAAAAACTATAAATTCAATTCATTTGGAAAAAAAAATAGTTCTGAACTAGCCACAGGCGGGAACTCTACTGTTTATCATAGATACATACGTCAGCTGAATTCTAAACCACAAAGTTAACCTAGAACACTCTTAAAAATATCAGCAGAGCAGGGTTGTATGAAAATTATGTTGAGAAAACTATAAGTTTAATTCATTTGGAAAAAAAAAATAGTTCTGAACTAGCCACGGACGGGAACTCTTTTGATTATAATAGAACAATGCCTTAACTTAAACTTTGTCCACAAAATAAACCTAGAACTCTCTTAAAAATATCAGCAGAGCAGGGTTGTATGAAAATAATGTTGAAAAAACTATAAGTTCTATTCATTTGGAAAAAATAAATAGTTCTGAACTAGCCACGGACGGGAACTCTTTTGATTATAATAGACCAATGCCTTAACTTAAACTTTGACCACAAAATAAACCTAGAACTCTCTTAAAAATATCAGCAGAGCAGGGTTGTATGAAAACATTGTCGAAAAAACTATAAATTCAATTCATTTGGAAAAAAAATTGTTCTGAACTATCCACAGGCGGGAACTCTCCTGTTTATCATAGAAACATACGTCAGCTGAAATCTAAACCACAAAGTTAACCTAGAACACTCTTAAAAATATCAGCATAGCAGGGTTGTATGAAAATTATATTGAGAAAACTATAAGTTTAATTCATTTGGAAAAAAAAATAGTTCTGAACTAGCCACGGACGGGAACTCTTTTAATTATAATAGACCAATACCTTAACTTAAAATTTGACCACAAAATAAACCTAGAACTCTGTTTATAATATCAGCAGAGCAGGGTTGTATGAAAATAATGTTGAAAAAACTATAAGTTCTATTCATTTGGAAAAAATAAATAGTTCTGAACTAGCCACGGACGGGAACTCTTTTGATTATAATAGACCAATACCTTGACTGAATTCATGACCACAAAATAAACCTAGAACTCTCTTAAAAATATCAGCAGAGCAGGGTTGTATGAAAACATTGTCGAAAAAACTATAAATTCAATTCATTTGGAAAAAAAATTGTTCTGAACTAGCCACAGGCGGGAACTCTCCTGTTTATTATAGATACATACGTCAGCTGAAATCTAAACCACAAAGTTAACCTAGAACACTCTTAAAAATATCAGCATAGCAGGGTTGTATGAAAATTATATTGAGAAAACTATAAGTTTAATTCATTTGGAAAAAAAAAATTGTTCTGAACTAGCCAAGGACGGGTACTCTTTTAATTATAATAGACCAATACCTTAACTTAAAATTTGACCACAAAATAAACCTAGAACTCTGTTTATAATATCAGCAGAGCAGGGTTGTATGAAAATAATGTTGAAAAAACTATAAGTTTAATTCATTTGGAAAAAAAAAAATAGTTCTGAACTAGCCAAGGACGGGAACTCTTTTAATTATAATAGACCAATACCTTAACTTAAAATTTGACCACAAAATAAACCTAGAACTCTGTTTATAATATCAGCAGAGCAGGGTTGTATGAAAATAATGTTGGAAAAACTATAAGTTCTATTCATTTGGAAAAAATAAATAGTTCTGAACTAGCCACGGACGGGAACTCTTTTGATTATAATAGAACAATACCTTGACTGAATTCATGACCACAAAATAAACCGGGAACTCTGTTAAAAATATCAGCAGAGCAGGGTTGTATGCAAATAATGTTGAAAAAACTATAAGTTTAATTCATTTCGAAAAAATAAATAGTTTAGAACTAGCCACGGACGGGAACTCTTTTGATTATAATAGACCAATACCTTAACTTAAACTTTGACCACAAAATAAACCTAGAACTCTCTTAAAAATATCAGCAGAGCAGGGTTGTATGAAAATAATATTGAAAAAACTATAAGTTTAATTCATTTGGAAAAAATAAATAGTTTTGAACGAGCCACGGACGGGAACTCTTTTGATTATAATAGACCAATACCTTGACTAAATTCATGACCACAAAATGAACCAAGAACTCTGTTAAAAATATCAGCAGAGCAGGGTTGTATGAAAATTATGTTGAAAAAACTATAAGTTTAATTCATAAAAAACTATAAGTTTAGTTCTAAACTAGCCACGGACGGGAACTCTGTTAATTATAATAGACCAATACGTTAACTTAAACTTTGACTACAAAATAAACCTAGAACTCTTTTTAAAATATCAGCAGAGCAGGGTTGTATGAAAACATTGTCGAAAAAACTATAAATTCAATTCATTTGGAAAAAAAAAATAGTTCTGAACTAGCCACAGGCGGGAACTCTTCTGTTTATCATAGAACAATACCTCAGCTAAAATCTAGACCACAAAGTAAACCTGGAACGCTCTTAAAAATATCAGCAGAGCAGGGTTGTATGAAAATATTGTTGAAAAAATTATAAGTTTCATTTATTTGAAAAAATAAAAGTTTTGAACTAGCCACGGGCGGGAACTACTTTGTTAATCATAGAACAATACCTCAGCTAAAATCGAAACTACAAAATAAACCTAGAACACTCTTAAAAGTATCAGCAGAGCAGGGTAGTATGAAAATACTGATGACAAAATTATAAGTTTAATTCATTTGTTCTAGGTTTAGTTTGTGGTCTAGATTTCAGCTGAAGTATTGTTCTATGATAAACAAAAAAGTTCCAGCCCCTGGCTAGTTCAAAACTATTTATTTTTTCAAATGAACTAACCTTATAATTTTTTCATCTGTATTTTCATGCTACCCTGCTCTGCTGATATTTTTAAGAGTGTTCTAGGTTGACTTTGTGGTCCAGATTTTAGCCTAGGTACTTTTCTATGATAAACAGAAGAGTTCTTGCCCGTGGCTAGTTAAGAACTATTTATTTTTTCCAAATGAATAGAACTTATAGTTTTTTCAAAATTATTTTCATACAACCCTGCTCTGCTGA
The DNA here is from genome assembly GCA_948465475.1 of Thalpophila matura. Taxonomy (NCBI): domain Eukaryota; kingdom Metazoa; phylum Arthropoda; class Insecta; order Lepidoptera; family Noctuidae; genus Thalpophila; species Thalpophila matura. The sequence continues at coordinate 8,321,453 of OX419185.1, read as the reverse complement.
TATTTAAACAGAGTTCCTTATTTATTTTGTGGACAAGAATTTAATCAAGGTTTTGGTCTATTATAATCAAAAGAGTTCCCATCCGTGGCTCGTTCAGAACAATTTTTTTTTTCCAAATGAATTAAACTTATAGTTTTCTCAACATAATTTTCATACAACCCTGCTCTGCTGATATTTTGAAGAGTGTTCTAGGTTAACTTTGTGGTTTAGATTTCAGCTGACGTATGTATCTATGATAAACAGAAGAGTTCCCGCCTGTGGCTAGTTCAGAACTATTTTTTTTTCCAAATGAATTGAATTTATAGTTTTTTCGACAATGTTTTCATACAACCCTACTCTGCTGATATTTTTAAGAGAGTTCTAGGTTTATTTTGTGGTCAAAGTTTAAGGTAAGGCATTGGTCTAATATAATCAAAAGAGTTCCCGTCCGTGGCTAGTTCAGAACTATTTATTTTTTCCAAATGAATAGAACTTATAGTTTTTCAACATTATTTTCATACAACCCTGCTCTGCTGATATTTTAAAGAGAGTTCTAGGTTTATTTTGTGATCAAAGTTTAAGTTAAGGTATTGGTCTATTATAATCAAAAGAGTTCCCGTCCGTGGCTAGTTCAGAACTATTTATTTTTTCCAAATGAATTAAACTTATAGTTTTTCAACATTATTTTCATACAACCCTGCTCTGCTGATATTTTTAAGAGAGTTCTAGGTTTATTTTGTGGTCAAAGTTGAAGTTAAGGTATTGGTCTATTATAATCAAAAGAGTTCCCGTCCGTGGCTAGTTCAGAACTATTTTTTTTTTCCAAATGAATTAAACTTATAGTTTTCTCAACATAATTTTCATACAACCCTGCTCTGCTGATATTTTTAAGAGTGTTCTAGGTTAACTTTGTTGTTTAGATTTCAGCTGACGTATGTATCTATGATAAACAGAAGAGTTCCTGCCTGTGGCTAGTTCAGAACTATTTTTTTTCCAAATGAATTGAATTTATAGTTTTTTCGACAATGTTTTCATACAACCCTGCTCTGCTGATATTTTTAAGAGAGTTCTAGGTTTATTTTGTTGTCAAAAATTAAGTTAAGGTATTGGTCTATTATAATCAAAAGAGTTCCCGTCCGTGGCTAGTTCTAAACTATTTATTTTTTCCAAATGAATTAAACTTATAGTTTTTTCAACATTATTTTCATACAACCCTGCTCTGCTGATATTTTTAACAGAGTTCCCGGTTTATTTTGTGGTCATGAATTCATTCAAGGTATTGGTCTATTATAATCAAAAGAGTTCCCGTCCGTGGCTAGTTCAGAACTATTTATTTTTTCCAAATGAATAGAACTTATAGTTTTTTCAACATTATTTTCATAAAAACCCTGCTCTGCTGATATTTTTAAGAGTGTTCTAGGTTAACTTTGTGGTTTAGATTTCAGCTGACGTATGTATCTATGATAAACAAAAGATTTCCCGCCTGTGGCTAGTTCAGAACTATTTTTTTTTTCCAAATGAATTGAATTTATAGTTTTTTCGACAATGTTTTCATACAACCCTGCTCTGCTGATATTTTTAAGAGAGTTCTAGGTTTATTTTGTGGTTAAGGTTTAAGGTAAGGCATTGTTCTATTATAATCAAAAGAGTTCCCGTCCGTGGCTAGTTCAGAACTATTTATTTTTTCCAAATGAATAGAACTTATAGTTTTTTCATCATTATTTTCATACAACCCTGCTCTGCTGATATTTTTAAGAGAGTTCTAGGTTAACTTTGTGGTATAGATTTCAGCTGACGTATGTATCTATGATAAACAGAAGAGTTCCCGCCTGTGGCTAGTTCAGAACAATTTTTTTTTCCAAATGAATTGAATTTATATTTTTTTCGACAATGTTTTCATACAACCCTGCTCTGCTGATATTTTTAAGAGAGTTCTAGGTTTATTTTGTGGTCAATGTTTAAGTTAAGGCATTGGTCTATTATAATCAAAAGAGTTTCCGTCCGTGGCTAGTTCAGAACTATTTATTTTTTCCAAGTGAATAGAACTTATAGTTTTTTCAACATTATTTTCATACAACCCTGCTCTGCTGATATTTTTAACAGAGTGCCCGGTTTATTTTGTGGTCATAAATTTAGTCAAGGTATTGGTCTATTATAATCAAAAGAGTTCCCGTCCGTGGCTAGTTCAGAACTATTTATTTATCCCAAATGAATTAATCTTATAGTTTTCTCAACATAATTTTCATACAACCCTGCTCTGCTGATATTTTTAAGAGTGTTCTATGTTAAATTTGTGGTTTAGATTTTAGCTGATGTATGTATCTATGATAAACAGAAGAGTTCCCGCCTGTGGTTAGTTCAGAACTATTTTTTTTTTTTTTAAATGAATTGAATTTATAGTTTTTTCGACAATGTTTTCATACAACCCTGCTCTGCTGATATTTTTAAGAGAGTTCTAGGTTTATTTTGTGGTCAAAGTTTAAGTAAAGGTATTGGTCTATTATAATCAACAGAGTTCCCGTCCGTGGCTAGTTCAAAACTATTTATATTTTCCATAGGATAAAACTTATAGTTTTTTCAACATAATTTTCATACAACCCTGCTCTGCTGATATTTTTAAGAGTGTTCTAGGTTAACTTTGTGGTTTAGATTTCAGCTGACGTATGTATCTATGATAAACAGAAGAGTTCCCGCCTGTGGCTAGTTCAGAACTATTTTTTTTTCCAAATGAATTGAATTTATAGTTTTTTCGACAATGTTTTCATACAACCCTGCTCTGCTGATATTTTTAAGAGAGTTCTAGGTTTATTTTGTGGTTAAAATTTATGTTAAGGCATTGGTCTATTATAATCAACAGAGTTCCCGTCCGTGGCTAGTTCAGAACTATTTATTTTTTCCAAATGAATAGAACTTATAGTTTTTTCAACATTATTTTCATACAACCCTGCTCTGCTGATATTTTTAAGAGAGTTCTAGGTTTATTTTGCGGTCAAAGTTTAAGTTAAGGTATTGGTCTATTATAATCAAAAGAGTTCCCGTCCGTGGCTAGTTCTAAACTATTTATTTATTCCAAATGAATTAAACTTATAGTTTTTTCAACATTATTTGCATACAACCCTGCTCTGCTGATATTTTTAAGTGAGTTCTAGGTTTATTTTGTGGCCAAAGTTTAAGTTAAGGCATTGGTCTATTATAATCAAAAGAGTTCCCGTCCGTGGCTAGTTCAGAACTATTTATTTTTTCCAAATGAATAGAACTTATAGTTTTTCAACATTTTTTCATATAACCCTGCTCTGCTGATATTTTAAAGAGAGTTCTAGGTTTATTTTGTGGTCAAAGTTTAAGTTAAGGTATTGGTCTACTATAATCAAAAGAGTTCCTGTCCGTGGCTAGTTCGGAACTATTTTTTTTTTCCAAATGAATTAAACTTATAGTTTTCTCAACATAATTTTCATACAACCCTGCTATGCTGATATTTTTAAGAGTGTTCTAGGTTAACTTTGTAGTTTAGATTTCAGCTAACGTATGTATCTATGATAAACAGAAGAGTTCCCGCCTGTGGCTAGTTCAGAACTATTTATTTTTTCCAAATGAATTAAACTTATAGTTTTCTCAACATAATTTTCATAAAACCCTGCTCTGCTGATATTTGTAAGAGTGTTCTAGGTTAAATTTGTGATTTAGATTTTAGCTGATGTATGTATCTATGATAAACAGGAGAGTTCCCGCCTGTGGCTAGTTCAGAACTATTTTTTTTTCCAAATGAATTGAATTTATAGTTTTTTCGACAATGTTTTCATACAACCCTGCTCTGCTGATATTTTAAAGAGAGTTCTAGGTTTATTTTGTGATCAAAGTTTAAGTTAAGGTATTGGTCTATTATAATCAACAGAGTTCCCGTCCGTGGCTAGTTCAGAATTATTTATTTTTTCCAAATGAATTAAACTTATAGTTTTCTCAACATAATTTTCATACAACCCTGCTCTGCTGATATTTTTAAGAGTGTTCTAGGTTAACTTTGTGGTTTAGATTTCAGCTGACGTATGTATCTATGATAAACAGAAGAGTTCCCGCCTGTGGCTAGTTCAAAACTATTTTTTTTTCCAAATGAATTGAATTTATAGTTTTTTCGACAATGTTTTCATACAACCCTGCTCTGCTGATATTTTTAAGAGAGTTCTAGGTTTATTTTGTGATCAAAGTTTAAGTTAAGGTATTGGTCTATTATAATCAACAGAGTTCCCGTCCGTGGCTAGTTCAGAATTATTTATTTTTTCCAAATGAATTAAACTTATAGTTTTCTCAACATAATTTTCATACAACCCTGCTCTGCTGATATTTTTAAGAGTGTTCTAGGTTAACTTTGTGGTTTAGATTTCAGCTGACGTATGTATCTATGATAAACAGAAGAGTTCCCGCCTGTGGCTAGTTCAAAACTATTTTTTTTTCCAAATGAATTAAACTTATAGTTTTTTCAACATTATTTTCATACAACCCTGCTCTGCTGATATTTTTAACAGAGTTCCCGGTTTATTTTGTGGTCATGAATTCAGTCAAGGTATTGGTCTATTATAATCAAAAGAGTTCCCGTCCGTGGCGAGTTCAGAACTATTTATTTTTTCTAAATGAATAGAACTTATAGTTTTTTCAACATTATTTTCATACAACCCTGCTCTGCTGATATTTTTAAGAGTGTTCTAGGTTAACTTTGTGGTTTAGATTTCAGCTGACGTATGTATCTATGATAAACAGAAGAGTTCCCGCCTGTGGCTAGTTCAGAACTATTTTTTTTTTCCAAATGAATTGAATTTATAGTTTTTTCGACAATGTTTTCAAACAACCCTGCTCTGCTGATATTTTTAAGAGAGTTCTAGGTTTATTTTGTGGACAAAGTTTAAGTTAAGGCATTGTTCTATTATAATCAAAAGAGTTCCCGTCCGTGGCTAGTTCAGAACTATTTTTTTTTTCCAAATGAATTAAACTTATAGTTTTCTCAACATAATTTTCATACAACCCTGCTCTGCTGATATTTTTAAGAGTGTTCTAGGTTAACTTTGTGGTTTAGAATTCAGCTGACGTATGTATCTATGATAAACAGCAGAGTTCCCGCCTGTGGCTAGTTCAGAACTATTTTTTTTTCCAAATGAATTGAATTTATAGTTTTTTCGACAATGTTTTCATACAACCCTGCTCTGCTGATATTTTTAAGAGAGTTCTAGGTTTATTTTGTGGTCAAAGTTTATGTTAAGGTATTGGTCTATTATAATCAAAAGAGTTCCCGTCCGTTGCTAGTACAGAACTATTTTTTTTTCCAAATGAATTAAACTTATAGTTTTTTCAACATAATTTTCATACAACCCTGCTCTGCTGATATTTTTAAGAGTGTTCTAGGTTAAATTTGTAGTTTAGATTTTAGCTGATGTATGTATCTATGATAAACAGGAGAGTTCCCGCCTGTGGCTAGTTCAGAACTATTTTTTTTTTCCAAATGAATTGAATTTATAGTTTTTTCTACAATGTTTTCATACAACCCTGCTCTGCTGATATTTTTAAGAGAGTTCTAGGTTTATTTTGTGGTCAAAGTTTAAGTTAAGGCATTGGTCTATTATAATCAAAAGAGTTCCCGTCCGTGGCTAGTTCAGAACTATTTATTTTTTCCAAATGAATAGAACTTATAGTTTTTTCAACATAATTTTCATACAACCCTGCTCTGCTGATATTTTTAAGAGTGTTCTAGGTTAAATTTGTGGTTTAGATTTCAGCTGATGTATGTATCTATGATAAACAGGAGAGTTCCCGCCTGTGGCTAGTTCAGAACTATTTTTTTTTCCAAATGAATTGAATTTATAGTTTTTTCGACAATGTTTTCATACAACCCTGCTCTGCTGATATTTTTAAGAGAGTTCTAGGTTTATTTTGTGGTCGAAGTTTAACTTAAGGTATTGGTCTAATATAATCAAAAGAGTTCCCGTCCGTGGCTAGTTCAGAACTATTTTTTTTTTCCAAATGAATTAAACTTATAGTTTTCTCAACATTATTTTCATACAACCCTGCTCTGCTGATATTTTTAACAGAGTTCCCGGTTTATTTTGTGGTCATGAATTCAGTCAAGGTATTGGTCTATTATAATCAAAAGAGTTCCCGTCCGTGGCTAGTTCAGAACTATTTTTTTTTTCCAAATGAATTAAACTTATAGTTTTGTCAACATAATTTTCATACAACCCTGCTCTGCTGATATTTTTAAGAGTGTTCTAGGTTAACTTTGTGGTTTAAATTTTAGCTGACGTATGTATCTATGATAAACAGAAGAGTTCCCGCCTGTGGCTAGTTCAGAACAATTTTTTTTTTTCCAAATGAATTGAATTTATAGTTTTTTCAACATTACTTCATACAACCCTGCTCTGCTGATATTTTTAAGAGATTTCTAGGTTTATCTTGTGGTCAAAGTTTAAGTTAAGGCATTGGTCTATTATAATCAAAAGAGTTCCCGTCCGTGGCTAGTTCAGAACTATTTATTTTTTCCAAATGAATAGAACTTATAGTTTTTTCAACATTATTTTCATACAACCCTGCTCTGCTGATATTTTTAAGAGAGTTCTAGGTTTATTTTGTGGACAAAGTTTAAGTTAAGGCATTGTTCTATTATAATCAAAAGAGTTCCCGTCCGTGGCTAGTTCAGAACTATTTTTTTTTTCCAAATGAATTAAACTTATAGTTTTCTCAACATAATTTTCATACAACCCTGCTCTGCTGATATTTTTAAGAGTGTTCTAGGTTAACTTTGTGGTTTAGAATTCAGCTGACGTATGTATCTATGATAAACAGTAGAGTTCCCGCCTGTGGCTAGTTCAGAACTATTTTTTTTTCCAAATGAATTGAATTTATAGTTTTTTCGACAATGTTTTCATACAACCCTGCTCTGCTGATATTTTTAAGAGAGTTCTAGGTTTATTTTGTGGTCAAAGTTTATGTTAAGGTATTGGTCTATTATAATCAAAAGAGTTCCCGTCCGTTGCTAGTACAGAACTATTTTTTTTTTCCAAATGAATTAAACTTATAGTTTTTTCAACATAATTTTCATACAACCCTGCTCTGCTGATATTTTTAAGAGTGTTCTAGGTTAAATTTGTAGTTTAGATTTTAGCTGATGTATGTATCTATGATAAACAGGAGAGTTCCCGCCTGTGGCTAGTTCAGAACTATTTTTTTTTTCCAAATGAATTGAATTTATAGTTTTTTCTACAATGTTTTCATACAACCCTGCTCTGCTGATATTTTTAAGAGAGTTCTAGGTTTATTTTGTAGTCAAAGTTTAAGTTAAGGCATTGGTCTATTATAATCAAAAGAGTTCCCGTCCGTGGCTAGTTCAGAACTATTTATTTTTTCCAAATGAATAGAACTTATAGTTTTTTCAACATAATTTTCATACAACCCTGCTCTGCTGATATTTTTAAGAGTGTTCTAGGTTAAATTTGTGGTTTAGATTTCAGCTGATGTATGTATCTATGATAAACAGGAGAGTTCCCGCCTGTGGCTAGTTCAGAACTATTTTTTTTTCCAAATGAATTGAATTTATAGTTTTTTCGACAATGTTTTCATACAACCCTGCTCTGCTGATATTTTTAAGAGAGTTCTAGGTTTATTTTGTGGTCGAAGTTTAACTTAAGGTATTGGTCTAATATAATCAAAAGAGTTCCCGTCCGTGGCTAGTTCAGAACTATTTTTTTTTTCCAAATGAATTAAACTTATAGTTTTCTCAACATTATTTTCATACAACCCTGCTCTGCTGATATTTTTAACAGAGTTCCCGGTTTATTTTGTGGTCATGAATTCAGTCAAGGTATTGGTCTATTATAATCAAAAGAGTTCCCGTCCGTGGCTAGTTCAGAACTATTTTTTTTTTCCAAATGAATTAAACTTATAGTTTTGTCAACATAATTTTCATACAACCCTGCTCTGCTGATATTTTTAAGAGTGTTCTAGGTTAACTTTGTGGTTTAAATTTTAGCTGACGTATGTATCTATGATAAACAGAAGAGTTCCCGCCTGTGGCTAGTTCAGAACAATTTTTTTTTTTCCAAATGAATTGAATTTATAGTTTTTTCAACATTACTTCATACAACCCTGCTCTGCTGATATTTTTAAGAGATTTCTAGGTTTATCTTGTGGTCAAAGTTTAAGTTAAGGCATTGGTCTATTATAATCAAAAGAGTTCCCGTCCGTGGCTAGTTCAGAACTATTTATTTTTTCCAAATGAATAGAACTTATAGTTTTTTCAACATTATTTTCATACAACCCTGCTCTGCTGATATTTTTAAGAGAGTTCTAGGTTTATTTTGTGGTCAACGTTTAAGTTAAGCCATTGTTCTATTATAATCAAAAGAGTTCCCGTCCGTGGCTAGTTCAGAACTATTTTTTTTTTCCAAATGAATTAAACTTATAGTTTTCTCAACATAATTTTCATACAACCCTGCTCTGCTGATATTTTTAAGAGTGTTCTAGGTTAACTTTGTGGTTTAGAATTCAGCTGACGTATGTATCTATGATAAACAGTAGAGTTCCCGCCTGTGGCTAGTTCAGAACTATTTTTTTTTCCAAATGAATTGAATTTATAGTTTTTTCGACAATGTTTTCAAACAACCCTGCTCTGCTGATATTTTTAAGAGAGTTCTAGGTTTATTTTGTGGTCAAAGTTTAAGTTAAGGCATTGGTCTATTATAATCAAAAGAGTTCCCGTCCGTGGCTAGTTCAGAACTATTTATTTTTTCCAAGTGAATAGAACTTATAGTTTTTTCAACATTATTTTCATACAACCCTGCTCTGCTGATATTTTTAACAGAGTGCCCGGTTTATTTTGTGGTCATAAATTTAGTCAAGGTATTGGTCTATTATAATCAAAAGAGTTCCCGTCCGTGGCTAGTTCAGAACTATTTATTTATCCCAAATGAATTAATCTTATAGTTTTCTCAACATAATTTTCATACAACCCTGCTCTGCTGATATTTTTAAGAGTGTTCTATGTTAAATTTGTGGTTTAGATTTTAGCTGATGTATGTATCTATGATAAACAGAAGAGTTCCCGCCTGTGGTTAGTTCAGAACTATTTTTTTTTTTTTTAAATGAATTGAATTTATAGTTTTTTCGACAATGTTTTCATACAACCCTGCTCTGCTGATATTTTTAAGAGAGTTCTAGGTTTATTTTGTGGTCAAAGTTTAAGTAAAGGTATTGGTCTATTATAATCAACAGAGTTCCCGTCCGTGGCTAGAAACTTATAATTTTTTCAACAATATTTTCATACAACCCTGCTCTGCTGATATTTTTAAGAGCGTTTCAGGTTTACTTTGTGGTCTAGATTTTAGCTGAGGTATTGTTCTATGATAAACAGAAGAGTTCCCGCCTGTGGCTAGTTCAGAACTATTTTTTTTTTCCAAATGAATTGAATTTATAGTTTTTTCGACAATGTTTTCATACAACCCTGCTCTGCTGATATTTTAAAAAGAGTTCTAGGTTTATTTTGTAGTCAAAGTTTAAGTTAACGTATTGGTCTATTATAATTAACAGAGTTCCCGTCCGTGGCTAGTTTAGAACTAAACTTATAGTTTTTTATGAATTAAACTTATAGTTTTTTCAACATAATTTTCATACAACCCTGCTCTGCTGATATTTTTAAGAGTGTTCTAGGTTAACTTTGTGGTTTAAATTTTAGCTGACGTATGTATCTATGATAAACAGAAGAGTTCCCGCCTGTGGCTAGTTCAGAACAATTTTTTTTTTTCCAAATGAATTGAATTTATAGTTTTTTCAACATTACTTCATACAACCCTGCTCTGCTGATATTTTTAAGAGATTTCTAGGTTTATCTTGTGGTCAAAGTTTAAGTTAAGGCATTGGTCTATTATAATCAAAAGAGTTCCCGTCCGTGGCTAGTTCAGAACTATTTATTTTTTCCAAATGAATAGAACTTATAGTTTTTTCAACATTATTTTCATACAACCCTGCTCTGCTGATATTTTTAAGAGAGTTCTAGGTTTATTTTGTGGTCAACGTTTAAGTTAAGCCATTGTTCTATTATAATCAAAAGAGTTCCCGTCCGTGGCTAGTTCAGAACTATTTTTTTTTTCCAAATGAATTAAACTTATAGTTTTCTCAACATAATTTTCATACAACCCTGCTCTGCTGATATTTTTAAGAGTGTTCTAGGTTAACTTTGTGGTTTAGAATTCAGCTGACGTATGTATCTATGATAAACAGTAGAGTTCCCGCCTGTGGCTAGTTCAGAACTATTTTTTTTTCCAAATGAATGGAATTTATAGTTTTTTCGACAATGTTTTCAAACAACCCTGCTCTGCTGATATTTTTAAGAGAGTTCTAGGTTTATTTTGTGGTCAAAGTTTATGTTAAGGTATTGGTCTATTATAATCAAAAGAGTTCCCGTCCGTTGCTAGTACAGAACTATTTATTTTTTCCAAATGAATTAAACTTATAGTTTTTTCAACATTATTTTCATACAACCCTGCTCTGCTGATATTTTTAAGAGAGTTCTAGGTTTATTTTGTGGTCAAAGTTTATGTTAAGGTATTGGTCTATTATAATCAAAAGAGTTCCCGTCCGTTGCTAGTACAGAACTATTTTTTTTTTCCAAATGAATTAAACTTATAGTTTTTTCAACATAATTTTCATACAACCCTGCTCTGCTGATATTTTTAAGAGTGTTCTAGGTTAAATTTGTAGTTTAGATTTTAGCTGATGTATGTATCTATGATAAACAGGAGAGTTCCCGCCTGTGGCTAGTTCAGAACTATTTTTTTTTCCAAATGAATTGAATTTATAGTTTTTTCGACAATGTTTTCATACAACCCTGCTCTGCTGATATTTTTAAGAGAGTTCTAGGTTTATTTTGTGGTCGAAGTTTAACTTAAGGTATTGGTCTAATATAATCAAAAGAGTTCCCGTCCGTGGCTAGTTCAGAACTATTTTTTTTTTCCAAATGAATTAAACTTATAGTTTTCTCAACATTATTTTCATACAACCCTGCTCTGCTGATATTTTTAACAGAGTTCCCGGTTTATTTTGTGGTCATGAATTCAGTCAAGGTATTGGTCTATTATAATCAAAAGAGTTCCCGTCCGTGGCTAGTTCAGAACTATTTTTTTTTTCCAAATGAATTAAACTTATAGTTTTGTCAACATAATTTTCATACAACCCTGCTCTGCTGATATTTTCATGAGTGTTCTAGGTTTACTTTGTAGTTTAGATTTCAGCTGATGTATTGTTCTATGATAAACAGAAGAGTTCCCGCCTGTGGCTAGAACAGAAGTATTTTTTTTTTCAAATGAACTAAACTTATAATTTTTTAAACATTATTTTCATACTAACCTGCTCTGCTGATACTTGAATGTTAGTTCTGTGTTTATTTTGTAGTTTAGATTACAGCTAACGTTTTGGACTATGATATGCAAAAGAGTTCTAGCTCTTGTCGAATAGTACACAATACATATTTAAGCTTTAATGAAATTTAGCTCTATTATTTCTATATTTTTCACTTCATTACCTGCTCTGCTGATACTCTAAAGTGAGTGCTGGGTTTGTTTTGTATTTTAAATTATAGGTTAGGCTCATGTTTATAATAAACGAACGAGTTCTGAGTCCTGACGAATGTCTTACAGTGTTTTTTAATTTAAAATATTTTAATTTTATCTTGGTGCAGATTATTTCTTTGACAATTTTTTTTTTAGGTGAAATCGACAGAACTATGACTAATAAGTATCAGGAACTATATAATTAAGCTCCATGTGCTGAGATTTCAGTTTTTATGTCGATCCGCCAAAAATGATCTGCTACGGGAAGTTGGCAGATCATATTTTTAACCGACTTTTTTTTGGGTTAAAACGCCAGAACTATTTCTAAAAAGTATCAGGAACTGTAGAACTCAGCTGCATGCGAAAAGAACTCACATTTTTTTTTGATCTGCTGGGAAATGATCTGCTAAGTTCACCGACATCTCTGCGTGGGAATCAAAACCAATTATTTGCAATAGGGTAGAAAATTATTTAAAATAGCTCTAACCTTTCGGAGGTTGTAATAGCAAGAAATAAACTTCTTTAATATAAAATTAATGTTATAAATTAAATTTAACAGCCTCACTAAAGATACCTGCAGCGGTGCACGTGTCGATGCATAAAGTTCAATAAAACTCTTTGCGTAGCGGATCAGTTTTGCTACGACAGCGTAGCTGGTGTAGGCTTGGATTAAAATCACGTCAGCTACGTCGTAGCAACAGTGCATTTCTTTAAACGTTTCAGACTTAGGTGCACTAGGGCAGGCAAGTCCTCCCTTTTTGTCGGTGATATTTCTTCGGTACTTTTGAATAGCATAGTCCAGTCAATGTTATATATAGTGCAAACACTACTCCATTAGCAAATAGTAAAGGTTTTTAGAAATTTCTGTCACTTGGGTCTAGTCCAAATTCAACAGTAGACATTTATACCATCCATGACGATCTCGTAATTAGATCTTTATGTAATGTCTAATTTTACAACGTAGATAAATGTACATCAAGTTATATTTTTGTTATCCACCAACGTTATGTATTTGTTCGGCCTTTGCAAAGAATTGTGGCGGGTGTTCAATTTCCCAGACCTGAAATGGGAAGATTAATTAACCATTTGGCCGATTGGATAAATATTTTTGTGAACTAAATGCTTTATAAAAACCTTGGAGAAATCAATTTATGTAGGCGTTAGATCTCTTTCATGTTTTTCCTATTTTAAATGAATGCTTGTTCATTCAATTATTTAGTTCTAGCTATCCGTGCTGTAAAGGTAACACACATATATTATTATCAAAATACAGCGGTTGTAGCTGACTCCGCAGTGACTAGTTGGACTTCTGCCGCCTACATTCCCGTTTGCCCCGTGTCCCTTAGATGACCTTTATAACATGCATGAAAAGACTAACAGATATATTTTTCTTCAATTCCCGTAACTACATGGATTGAGATTCTCGGTCATTGTTGAAATAACGTAATTCAACATGTCAATAATTACGAACACTCATTTCGATGCGATATGTCGCATGCTCAATCAAACACTGACCTAATTCAAAATTGCTAACTTTTGGCAATTGACGTTTAAAATTTTTTGTTGTAGGTGCGCGTGGAACATAAAATATAGACTGATCAAATTTTTTACCTTATTTTGCAAAGAAAAGGGTTGTTTTTTTTTTTACTAGATTGTAAAGCATGCTCTTTTAGGTCGGTATTTCACTGTAACTCATTTTGGCCAAATTTTGAGTTCGGTCAGTGTTTTATTAAGCATGCGATGTATTTGTGGGGAAAAATGCCGTAACATTATAATATCTCTGCGTTGGTTTTTAATTTCCAAGAAAATGCTTGGAGTTTGGAGGAAAACGCGACGAGTCATCGAACAGTAATTTCGGAATGGTTTCGCCCTGTCGATTTCAACGAGATCTGAATTAACGAGTTAGGGAATTGTTACACTATACTTATGAAACTAGCTTTGTTGCTGAGTTATACTGATACTGCAGTTTGTTATAAATGTATATTTTTGTGAATTTGAAGTCATGTTATGCTTCTCTTATGTTGTTAAATATATAGGAGATTTTCAAAAACCAAATGAGCGAGCGGGATTTAAACCCAAGACCTCTGGCGAACCGTGGCAAGTGCTCTAACTACTGAGCTACATACATATATATATTTATAATGTAGATACATATACACATTTATAATGTATAGGTGGTGATATCGAATCTATGTTCTATAACTGCAAAATTGAAGGCATTGAGTTGGAGTCTGTATTAGTTTCCGATAAATGTCACCAACGCTATGAGCGTTGATGACATTTATCGGATCGTTGATGACATTTATCGAGAGGCGTATTCAAAAAGATTTCAATTTCAACTGAAGCCGTAGCTCAGTGGTCAGAGCACTTGCCACGGTTTGGCTGAGGTCAAAACCCACTTGCGTCATTTGTTATTGTAAATCTCTTAAAAGTGTATTTAATAACACTGCAGTTTGTTGTTTAGATACCTCTTTGAATATGTTAAAATACATGAAAACAAATAATACCTATTCAATATTTGTTGTTTGCAAAAATTTCAAATCATAATAATAAGCTGGACATAACATTATTACCAATTGTTATTATAATTACAAATAAATAACTCACGCTACAATTTACGTAAATGCAGTTATTTTCCAGTATTTGCGGAAATCCACTCAATATTTAATTAAATTTGATTGAACACGTTCAAAATATGTTTATAATACCTATAATCGATCATATTTTACATTTATTGCGTACTAATTATAATTTATAAATCAGAACGTGTAATAACATATTTGTTGAATCGCGAAAGCCAACCGAAGTTGCGAGAGCAAGAGCTGGTCACGTAATAATTTATGAACACTCGAACATAACCAACCAAACAAAATGTACTTGTCGTAACCAAACGAAGGAATGAGAAGGGAGGCCATTTGGAAACCGATAAACAATACAAGTGGCGCGCAGAAATCACCCCTAAACTCCAATGTTTCCGGCTGCTAAATAATGTGATCAAAGTTAATATTAAATCAGCTGTTCAATAACATTGTATGTTCTCTGATGCAGAGGTGATTTTATTAGTCTCAGCAGAGCTTAAGCTCGAGTAAGGAACGTAAAGAAACTTGGGCAGACCCAAAAGTTTTGTCATGTAACAATGTAATTAGCCCCTAGGAGTTTGCCGGCCCCTAACTTGTAACAAATTCTTTATCTCGCCTCGCCGTTTTCACTCACTAAAATTTAAATTGTGGTTACATGATTATTTTAATTACTTTTGTGAAATGCATACCTCACACTGTATCTCTTCGTTTCAAAGAGTCATCGTCATTATGTTTAATATTGTATATTTATATTTTTTTAGTTTAATATTGTACCTATATTTGTTTATTTTCCTAATAAATAAATTAAATCGTTTTAATACTTGTATTGAACTACTTGTTATGGATTAAACGTTCTGAATTGTTTATTTTATAGTAATTTAACAATCAATTTATTTTTGGTATAATTTAAAGAATACATACATTTTACACCGTTACATTTCTTGCTTAATTACACAAATATTACCCGATGTTTAAATGAGAACACGTTGTTAAACACACGAACATTGCACATGCGGTTGGTCTGAAAACAATTTCGCCGCCGGATCTTTCTGAGAATTAATTCACAAAGCGGCAACGTTGTATTATTCGGGAGAACACTTCACATTAATATTTGATCGTAATTTAAGTTAGTTACACACATGAGCGGAATCTTGCTTAAGATTAATCCTCTGGCTGGAGTTAGTAAAGCTCTCGCGGCCTGAGTTGCTAAGGTTGTTAGCAGTAGTGGCCTCGTCGCATGTTTATTTCAGAGATTGCGAGGGTGTAACTTGAGACTGTTTGCTGGTTTTGAGGGCGGCGCGCAAACACCGCCTCCCGCGTACATACAACAACTTAACGAGCCAACTCCGGCTCATCGGGGAATTTCGTGGAGCGGTGAGTGTAGTCAATAAAACTTTATGGTAAAAACAAAATAATATTTACTTTGAATAACTTGAGTGTATACAATAGCATGGAGAACAGTGTGCGCGACAATAAGCTTGGCGGAGCGCAGTTTGTTATCGGCGGCGCGCGTCGGGAGTCGGGGCTGCGACACAATCACGTTGCGACTCGCCGCGCCTGAATACACACGTGACGCGATGTTCACTCCCCGACGGATATTGGGTAGGCGAGCGTACGGTTTAAACTGAACACTTCCCTTACAAGGCGAAAAGTTTCTACTAAATGCATACGGCCGTCCCGTTTGTGCGCTCAACTTTACATTTGTCGAGTTAAAAACTTTCTGTCGCACTAACCAGACCACTGCTACGAATATAGTTTAAAATATGCGCTTCTGTTATAGTCCAAGTTATCTTACTGTGTCATGAATTCAATATATATCGAAGCAGTATCGTATTCAGAATAATTGTAATATCTTTAGCATACCTAATGATCTGCGCTACGAATTGCAATTGGTGCATTTATTTATAAGAGTTCGTTGAAACTGTAGCCTACATAATTGGTTAATTACTGACTATATATAGGTATATATTTCATGTATTTAATGAGATATCGCGTTCACAGTATTTGAACATTAATAATAATTCTTATTAGTATTTTTTAATCCCCTTGCCAAGCGCTGCACAGTAATATATGCAAACACTACTCTGACCAATATTTATGTTGCAAAACATCCATGAGCGCAAAAAGTAGCTCCGATGCTCCGTAGCTTAAAAGATAAACAAAATTCCTTGAAACAGACACGCGCGCTGGACTTAAAACGGAAAATTACATCAATCCTTTCCGAGAGTCGCAGTAGTAATTTATTTTTCAATTAAATATAAAGGTGTAGTTAGTGAGCGCAGCGGCGGTGGATGAATGGTTTTCTAATGAATCTGGTGCGAACTTCGTTACCGTAATGGATAACGTGAGCGTCCACGTCCCACAATGCCTCACGTACGGAACAATGTACTTAAACATCGTGCAGTATGTATTGTCAACGGGAATTTTTTGCTTGCTTACTTTGTATCACGTAGATATGGATGATATTTTTAACCGACTTCAAAAAAGGAGGTTCTGTATTCGTCCCGTATGTATGTAAGTATGTATATATGTATGTATGTTTGTATGTGCGCGATTTTCTCAAAAACTACTGATTCGATTTGGATGGGGTTTTCACTAACGTAATCTACATACTTTCAGAAAGGTTTTAGTATATAATACATTATGTAATCATTCCTATGTACAAAGTTATATGCATAAATGTACACACTCCGTAGAAGATTTACTGTTGAACGAATTCGTGAAAGTAATCTAACACGGGATAAAGAACTAAAAAGGGAAAAATAAAAAACTTTTTTAACAAAAAATAACCGACTTCAAAAATCCACTACAAAGAAAATAATAATTTTGGTTTCGGAAGTCGGTGGCAAAAAAAAGCAAACAAAAACCAAAGCCACCGACTTCCGAAACCAAAATTATTATTTTCTTTGTAGTGGATTTTTGAAGTCGGTTATTTTTTGTTAAAAAAGTTTTTTATTACCTTTAAAGATGCATTGACATTAAAATATTGTATTATGCACGTGAACCCAAATAATAATAATAATGTATTACCTATATTGATAAGGAGATACACACAAACCTACATGAGGGTTATCAAAGCGAATTTGCCAATAGGCCAAGGCTTAGCAAGGATGAAGAAGAAGTAAAAGAGTCACAAGTCTTATCTTGGTGTATTGCTCGTTTAGCGGATTAGAGGGGAATTGGGTGGTGAGCCGTATAACATATTGAACTACTTGTAGCAAAATTAGTTTCGTAGTTACGTCGTTAAAGAGGTGTCGCAATACCAAACTCACGTTACCAACTTGTTCATATGTGAAAGATATACCGTAATAATAACTGTTCGTCAAAAGTAAGTACTATCACAATTTTGTTACCAGGGTAACATACCCTATATAACATACCTACTTCTATGCGTACTTCATTTTCCTCAACACATTAAAAACACAACATTAAGTTCTAAAACCTTTATGTAGATTGATGACGACACTTCACAAGCACGCGTAATAACACATTAACTGAAGCACCATACATATACATGTACAAATGACATAAGATGTCGCAATACATAACAACAACATGAGGTTGAGAAAAAATTAACGAATTCCGGAAATTCTGGAATGCGGGTCCCTTTACAGTAACATATCGCATCATTGTGTTGTAGATATCATGTCTTATGACAACGCAGGTATTCGCTAGATAATCCTCCGCGAAGAATTTCATATTTCACCGGCGAATAAGTAGCGTATTATTTCGCGTGAGACAGGTGTCGCTTTCGTCAGCCACCTAAATTCATCTCTGTATAGCAGGTGCACGCAAAACAACGCTTCTAATCCGGCCCTGACGGCTGCTCTCGCTTTATGTAGTGCCTTATGATAAGGATGAACCTACATTCTACACCGTGTGCCAATCTTGTATGATCTCATACTATTTTAGTAAATTAAACACGATCGTGCAAGTCTTGATATTTATTTTACGTATGGTGAGAATTCGTAGAGGGGCTCGTGGCTAAATGACAGCCGCGCTGATCGATCGATCTGCGAGGTTAAGCTGCGCTTGCCGCGGTCAGTCCTTGGATGGGTGACCGTTCTTTACACATCGAGACTCCTCCGTGCCTCGGAGAGCACGTTAAACAGTCGGTCCCGGTTGTCATAGGAATATCTTTGACAGTCGTTACGGGTAGTCAGGAGCCCAAAAGTCTGACAACTGGTCTAACATTCGAATACCGATATTCCCCAGTAATTGGGTTGTGGAGGTCAGACGGTAGTCGCTCCATGTAAAATATTGATATTCAGCCGCAACCAGTTAGACTAGAAGCCGACCCCAATCATGTTTGGGAAAAGGCTAGGCGGATGATGATGGTGAGAATTCGTAGTTATTTAGGTATTTACATTTTTGTAATGTCTCTTGACATTTCGTTTCAAGGGACTAAAATTTCGGACCGACCGGAGTTTAAATCCCATGTGCCATGTTGTCGAACTATCCGATATTAATGTCCGTGACGTAACGTCCGTCCAAAATGTATAATTTGAATAGCATGTGAAATATATTTGTATTCTTCACTTTTTTATGTAGAGCGATGAATATGTAATAGCTACATCCAGTGCCTTGTTTATCAAACGCTAGAGGCCGCAGGTCGTGCTGTCATCCATCTAAAAATTCCATTTTAAAATGCCTAGAAAATGTTAAGAAACGAAAAATAATCTATTTACCGTCTGCTAATGGTTTTCAACGTTAAGGTTTTGTGTACGAGCGTCGAATTTTCTTTGATGTCACCGAACAATTACTGTGTCAGAGATATTCAAAATAGACGCAATTTTTCATATTAGTTTTATCGATCAGCCCGTTATGGATGATATCCGAGTCGAACGGCATTTCGTTTGTGATTTTGTTTGAGGATAAAATTGCTATTTTCAAAGGAACTACAAAAATGGGACTGCTGTTTGGTATATTTCATGGAACTTTCCCCCCAGTAGCGACATATACCTACATCGTACAGGAATTTAATACCGAGTAAACGAGTAAGTTAACTCACCTTTTATATTTAACATAAACCTTTTCATAAAATTGCGCGCTTATTACACACACTCGCATTACACAGAATGTTTGTGAAGTGAGGTAAAAACAAAGGGCAATAAAATAAATTGTTCCTTTTGAATTACCCCATCAAACACCACTCGGCAACAATGGAGCCTTCTGATGAATTATCAATTTTCTCTTTGTCACACGCCAAACAAAAACTCGCGATCATCGTACCTGGGGAGCGCGTTATCTTGGCAGAGACATATGACCATTATTTGTACGTGTGCGTCGGATACCTGCGTGTGTGTGCGCGTATATCAATCAATCGGTGACGACAGTCGGATTGAAAGTATGCCCCGTTGATCCAATCAGGAATATGTATATGACATTACAAATGCTTTTCTGCAGCCAGTTGATTTGATTACACGAATTCTTTTCCATCCGCTTCGTTTAAACTCGTCCTCAAACCACGTCTTTTCTCGTAGCATTGAAAGAATGTCACATATGTAGGTCATAAGCCATTTGACTTATAAGCAGAACTATATTTTGTAGAAGTTCTTGCACCCGTATTTATTTTATGTAGGTACGTTAATTTAATTTAACAACAGAAAGTTTATTGCAAAAACATATAACAGTAAACGAGTAAATATTTATGTATCATGCATGAAATGTTTTCAATAAAACGTAGCGTCATTAATATGAGACAGAAGTATTTTTGATTAAAAATTTTAATGACGCAGGTATTATTGGATAATGCCGCGCCAACATTCATGAAAAAGCATACAGTTTATTCATATTACTTCTCATTTATTTAACAGACAAACCTATTCAAGGTTATTAATTACAAAGTATTAGTGTAGGGCGAGGTACCTGCGGCGGGGACCATCAAGGGAGGTCCAACAATTTGTCATTGTTATAAATTGTGGTTATCAACGTTTGGGATGATAGCATGATACCTGATAGGGTTCCGACGTTTCAGGCATTGTGTTTGAGTAGCACATGTATTATTTCACACGAGTCAATAAATAGCGAACAATGCTGGTGAGACATGGACCTCACTAACAAAGATATAATAAAACCTATGAGGAAATAAGGTAAAATACTTCGCCAGCTTTCGTATATATTTTTGTGTCTGCCGTTTTCGTTTGAATATGTATTATTATTTAGTTATACTATATAAATGACCGTTATCATGTTTCGTTAGTTTGAATCGGGGTGGTTAACCATACCACTTCAGCTCTGTCCAGAAATCCAGGAGGTGTCGAATGTTCCTGAACGCATCTTTCATGGACTCGGGATTTTCCAGGAGTTTTATTTAACCTTTGGTCGCTTACGCTCTTATAGTTTAGCCCCCTTACTTATAACACCTCATTTAACTTTAACCACTGATACAACTATTCTTGTCATTTGTATGACAATGAATAGACAGAGATAACAATTGACTTAACAGGTGTTTAATTTAATCATCGTTTATAACTATGGGGGTAGATGTATAGTGCTGGTGGTTTTTCGGCTTACATACAACCTCTGTATAAGGGGCTGTAAGTGATGCTGATATTGAAAAGATATTTGTTGATGGCAGTGACATGATCCCGATACATAACGCTTAATTTTAGTTAATTATGCGTGTTGACTCGTAAAGTGAGACGTTAAATTTATATCTGTGTTTCTGAGAAATTGTGGCGATATGGCGATATACAAATTTTCAACACTATTTATTTTGAATTTATGCAATTTAATTATAATGTTTCAATATGTAACGTGTAAGCCAGCCTTTAACAATTCATTTTGTAATTATCTTTAGGTACTTGATATGAAACTCACGCGTGCGGGAGTTCCTCGCCCTTTTTAATCATCCAAAGTTACGAATTTGTTTAAACTCCTTACACATGTAAATCTACAAGTGAGGACACGAGAAATTGAGTAATTTTATTATTTTTCCTTCGTTGTCGTCGCTCTCTCGTAATTGGTTTAGTATAATTTCGATGAACAGCTTGCGACAAACGGTACTCCTGACAAAAGGGAGATACTAAGATATTTTGACTCGCTTATTGATTTTACTTTGCTTCTAATTTTGCTCCATAACGTTTCCTTATAATAATATTGGCTGAGAATACCGGACTGTTTTCATCTTTAAATTTAAGTCTTAAATTTCTGAGTGCTTATCTACGAGTAATAAATAAAAAATATGTGTTTGTTTGTTAGCTCCTATATTCCTATAGGTACCATTCATGCGATTACAATAAAACTTTGGTGAGATGCAGTGCGCGCCCACGAAGTTTTCTGGCAAAAAAGGACATTGTAACGCATACCGGGCACAGCTAGTAACGTATAAAAATAAGTTTAGTTATTTAGTTCAAATACTATGCTAAAACATACAGACGGGCTCGTGGCTAAATGACAGTCGCGTTGATCGATCGATTTGCGAGGTTAAGCTGCGCTTGCCACAGTCTGTCCTTGGATGGGTATGTCCTTTACACATCGAGACCCCTCCATGCCTCGGAGAGCACGTTAAACAGTCGGTCCTGGTTGTCATAAGAATATCTTTGACTATCGTTACAGTCAGGAGCCCAAAAGTCTGACAACTGGCCTAACATTCGAATACCGGTATTACCCAATAATTGAGTTGTGGAAGTCAAATGGCAGTCGCTCCACGTAAAATATTGATATTCAGCCGCAACTAGTTAGACTGGAAGCCGACCCCAATCTAGTTTGGGAAAAGGCTAGGATGATGACTATGCTAAAACATATGAATAGGTACTTCGTAAAGCATGGTTTTTATTATGACTAAATAATATTCACGATAAATGACTTTATTCTTTTATACGATTAGCTCCTATAGCCGTACTTCAGCATTCATGCCCCGCAGAGCCCCTCGTATTGAATGAACCGTGAAGCGTTACGTGAGTGTTTGTGTACAGGGGCCGTGGGACATCGACTAGTAATGTTAATTAAATATGACACAACTACATAATGACAGTGAAGCCTGTGATCCCCGAAGGGATAGGCAGAGGCGTGCTGTGTCGTAAACCTACCGCTCTGTCAATAATAATTAGGTCCCAGGTGATAGAACGCACATCGTAATAATGATTATGTACCTATGTATAAATAATTAAGTGTTTAGTCTCCGAAATGGATAAAATACAATTAATATAAATAAAAAATCTTTAATATTGCTTTTAAAGTAAATAAATTATTGGAACGCTTCACTTAAACTACTGTATTATACGGCAAAATATTTAATTCAACTTAAGCGATTCCGATAAAAAACATCACAATAAAATAGCTTTATCGTCGTGCGCAACTGTACACAAACGAAACGTTACAGTAAATAAAAGAGCTCAAAGGGTTTGATATTTTGCAAATGATCGTTTATTGGTGGTGAGTGTAGGCAGCTGTGTATCTATACCCGTCCGTCGTGCCGGGCGGTGTTGTTTGTTCGAGAGCTTCCGGCTGTCAGCCCTAAACCAATACGGTAATGACATCGACCACTCACCGCGAAAGCCTTCAAAGTTATATCCATTGTCTTTATTCAGTACTAACCTGGGTCAGTGAGAATGAACAGTCCACTTAATCAGTTATTTGATAACAGCCGTAGTACTATACTGAATATTATTAATATTCATACGAAGGGTCCGTCCGTTTCCTGAAATTTACATAGCAATCATAAAGAGCTTTATTGTACTGTGTAATAACAGGAACTGTGTGAAGAGGTAGCATTTATAATTTCTGTATTTAAAACTGGGTAAAACTTCGTTGGATTGTTTGTATTAATTTTCTGGTATTCGTTACGAATTTCGTAATTAGTAGAATAGTACATAATAACGTGTGATATGTTATTAAGACAGCTCGGGTACATAACGCTAGTAATTGCTGAAACACTCTTACACTTGCTAAGTGATTCGTTCCGTAAATTAAATCGTAACAAGTTGTCGAATGGTTCAGGTTCGGAGACTAACTTTTCATTTTAAAAAATTCCACTTTTGCTTAATCTTATCAACCTTAATTATTTATAATGTAATTGTTCGCTGTCAGTAAATTTCAAGGCTAGCCAATAAATATAGATGTATTACATTCGAATTTATTTCCTTACATAATGACCGAGATCCCTTAGCATTGTACTAAAATTTTATCAATAGAAGTCCCCTTTTAAATCACAGTCATCGCTTCCGCCTCCCTTTCGCTTACTATCGGTTTTGTGCCAATATCAACTTGTATATTTCCTAATACAATAAAAGAAATAGGAGGGTTGTCGTTAGATCAGGTAGCAAGTCAACTGGCTCGGTATTTTCCGGAACAATACAAAGAATTATAAGAAAACGAAAGTCATCGGTCGTTCATTTCGTTTCGTTCTGCGCCATCAGGTTTTAGTGGCAGGAGGAGCGGCTGTTACGGGCCTGATAGGTCAGACATCTTCCTAATAGTCTGTTTCGATAGTTTTGCTATACTTGTAATATCTTATTCGATGCACGACTGTTGTTTTACGCTAACTTTTATAATTTGTTATCTTGTTACACTGATGAGGAACTGTAGTGAAACAATCTTTGTTTATAGGCGAACTTCTTCAGAGATTACATATTGTTTGAGATTATTATTGAATTGCGTCTCCTTGTTGGTCCTTTATCTTTGTTGATACTTTGGGTCAGATAGGTATGTAGGCGGATGGGTAGGTAATGGCTTATGAGAATTAGACAGAGATTGGTATGATTTTCAGCACTTTGTTTACTTTTTTTATCGAATCAATACAAACTACCTATTACGTAACATTGTTATTTTAGGATCTACTTGTCTAGTGGATTTTTAAGTGTAGATAGGTATATCTGTATAATATACCTACCTTCTCATAGTTTTTAGAAATATAGATACCGTATAGTCATGCTTTTCTTATATGTACAAGAAATTGGCAGCACCTGTTTCAAATGTATAGAAAAAGGTAGATATTTTAAAGATTATTTTTGTGCATATAAACCTAGCTCAAATGAAGAATTTTCAGAAATCAAGGTCAATGAGCTCTAGGCACTGCATAATCCTTCCTAGATAGGAATTGCATATAATGTAGATGAATATTTATGTATGGGCTTACTTTAACAAACGTTCAATTATGTAAACATGAATGTGCGATGTTGCACTGCACGAGGCTGCTCACCACAGCGTACGAAGAACATACACTCTGCTGAAACGCGCGATGTAGTGTCGTGTCGCGTATATACTTACGTACCCATTGTGAGAACCAATATGTCTCATCAGATTTTTAATCTGTACCTAAAGATTTTTACTGACGTCATTTGTTTTTCAAGTTTTTAGCACCATCTTTTAGGACCTGAAAGTGTATGAAGAAAACCATTGATACCTATAAGAAGGAAAACAATGTAAAGAATACATACAATGCCTTTTATAAGTTAAAGTCATATCATTTACTAGCTGCTGCTAAAATGGATGAAAAGTAGCCTATGTGTTTTTCCAGGTTTCCCGGCTATTTCCCAAATTTCATCAAAATCCATCTAACCATTGAAGAAGTAACAAACATACACACACACACAAACTTTTGCATTTATAATACATATTAGCGTGATTAGTGGGATGCGTCTAATGCGTCTATGCGTCTGCGTCAAAATTACGAGTATCCTTGTACTGTACCATGACCTTTGTTTAAAACAATTTCAATATTAATAAATAATTATATATTATAAATAATTAGGAAAAAGTTAAATCACTTTAAATTCTATAAATGTAATAGAAAACTTTACCAGCTCACCTAAGACACTAATTTTGTTATTTTCTTATGTCCATAACTGTGAAATGCAATCCTCCCAACTCAAATGAACACTTTGTTATTCGAGTCTTTGAGCGAAATAGATTTTAAAGACGTTTACGTAATGTAACTGAAGTCGAAAGTTTAGTGAACGTACAATTATACTTCTCTTAATTATATTAATTACACAAATAAATAGACATCGCTGGGCCAGAACTCTCGGCGTCCAACTTTAACTAACTTACACCATTAATTTATTTAAAGCACGCAAAATGATTCCGTGCTTCTCCGGTCGAGTTTGTTTGCTCGCAAATATTTCCAATCGACATCGACTTATTTCAATTTCAATTTGAATCGGAATTCATATTTTTTTAAGTCAATATAAAAACGCTTTATAATCAATCATCGCAATTTATTATCTTTGAAATTACTTTATAAATCATGTTTAAAATATTGCAATCGGCTTAGCAAATAAATGAACGGGAAAAATTAATTACATAGGTCGTTTTGTGGACTTAATAGGTACGAGTGTTACCAAGGTTTTTCGTTGCTATATAATATGCTATACAATTTATGTTTTCCGAGATTCAACCTTAATTTCTTGAATTTTTTTAAATAAATTCAATAGAACATAGAATTTAACAGAACTTATTATCGCCTTAAAAGAAAAAGCGTTATCACTTTTGCTTCATTAGGATTTAGTCCCGACCACTACCTATACAAAAAAAATATATTTTTCAAACAAAATATTTATTCAGTAAATCTATTGCAGGTATTTAGTAGCGGTACATTTCAAACAAATAACAAAGCTATGTGCAAACAGCAAACTAATTAATAGTAGCAAACATCGAGTTCCGAATATATTGCCATTTGTGTTGAGCTTTTTTCGATACTCAACGTACGGTTGAATATAACTATTTGTTATTGTGCAATTCTGATACACGGTAACTGCTATATAAATATGAAGTCGGTGTATTCTCGTGACTAAAACAAATAGTAGGTACCCATTAAAATTTAAATAACTTTTAAAGTTTCTTCCTCAAGAATAGGATTTTCTCAATTCATTCTATACCTTTCCCTTGTTCTACTGTCATAAAATTCAGTTGTCAGAGAATAACATTAAGAGAATTGCTAGAAACCCTCGGAGGCAATAAGCAAAAGAAATCGTTTGCTTCGAGCACGGACAATTACATTCGGGCCCAGAGACTATCCTTCTTTCAAGTTTCAATTCGCATTTCTTTATTGGAATCGAAACGATTAGGTTTCGAGTGTTTAACTAGTGCGCTCCTTGATATTGCCGTTTATAACATAATTCGCTTTAACTATAAACATTACCTACTTAACGACTCGCGATCCCTTCCAATTTGTCCCTTCGTATTTTTGAGAAGAAAAAGTAATTTAGGACGACTTTTGAATAAGCTATGCAAATAATTAAAGGATTTCTTGAGAGTAAAATTAGCTCTGGATTTTCGCTCAAGTAAAATTTTAAGTGAAAAGTATGCTCATTGCGAGAGAAGGTTAAACAATGTAGTACTTAAATTCTCTTCATGAATCTAAAGTAATACCAAATCATACCGTGATCGATTAAAATGCTTCAGCATTGAAATTAATTTATTTAAAACGGATTTATTATACGCGTAAGCGTATGAAAGCGTATGAATTGTACCTGCAATATAACAATATGTTTGGTTCGCTGGCCGCGTGAGCTTTTGGAACATACGTTTAATATAAAAATTACGAGTCATCAAAATAAATAAAGCAAAGTCATGTTATATTACAATGTGTTACATTACAAGGGTATTTAATTGTATAAGAGTCGTTCCTCACTAGGAGTTACCTTTGTTGCCGATTCGGAGAGCGTATGTGGAATGTAATTGCAGCGTGCCACTTGCCAGCCGAGTTCCATCTCCTGCGGGACTTCAGTGCCTTCGCACGCACGCGCAGAATGCCTTTACACACCTACATTATAGTATAGCATAACTATACATTCTTAACAATTTACATACACCAAACAACCAACCGTGACTCACCTAGAGCTTGATTACTGAAGTCCTTGAATGGCAGTAGCACAATGTGAAAATTGATGGAGTACCTACTAACCGCAGTGACCCGTTCAACAATAAATAATACGCAAAGCACCGGTACTAATTTCTCGTTCCATGCTGGACGCACTGGCTTGTAAATGTTGGGCAACATTTAACGTACAATGGATTCAAATGCTTAACTACGCTATAATTATAACATTTGCAGGATAAAATATTATACATCGGATTAGCGAAACACAATTTGACTAGTTGTTAGCAGCTATTCCCAGTTTTCAGTGCCTTGATAAAAGTTGACCCAAAATAAAATTGAAATACTTTAGATCCCGTTGTTTTATTAACATTGCTCGTCATTAAAGAGTTAAATAATATATTTATACTCTTTGAGATATGTGGGTAAATTAAATTAAACCTTTACGGCCGTACCACAAAAAAGATAAACACGTGTTCAACACGAATGCTACCAAAAATAATACGCACTTGTTTTAGCACTAACTTGTCTAAAACAAGTGTGTATTCTTTTTGGTAGCATTCGCGTTTAACAGGTGTTTATCTTTTTCGTGGTAAGGGTGTTAGTGTACGAAATATAGTGCGCTACATTCGAGGTTACATAGTAAATAAACAAATATTGAAGACATTTGAGAGTGTTGTTTGTATGAGGTGCGAGCGAATTTTCGGGTCACCGCTCGCGTCTCTACTGAAACGTTTTTGTCAAAAGGAGAATTTGCTTTGATTTGGCTTCTTGAATGTTTAACAAATTCTTGTATATTCCGCAAAGTTTGAGTACTTTTCAATACATTTCGTGTGAAATCCTTCTTTAGCATTTCTGAGGCTGCGAAATTATCTTCGTTTATTATTTTCGTAGTTTATATTGATTGAATTGAAGTAATTTTTGCAGTTCTCCTAAGGCTCCGTTTTAAGTTGAAGTCGGGGCAGTCATAAATTGTGTGGAGCGTGAGAAGTGTGGGCACGTTGATGTAGTGGCTCAGAGGCACGGGCCGAGCGCCGCGCCGAGGCGAGTCAGTGCGGATCGGCTCGTCGAATCTCTACTGGAATGTACGCCGATTTAATCCTTGCATATTAGGGGCCAGCTCCTGAGCTCCTGTCACCGGAGAGATATATCACGTGCTCTAATTGCGAATATTACATATGTACCTATCTGTGTAGCTAATGAATGCCAACTGCGAGCGGCTAATTTCGTTGATATAAATATCTTGTACCTACTGTACACAAAGACGCCGAAAAACGCCGTTTGTACTTTACCAAATTAGACTTTTGACAAATTTAATTCTGTGTTTTGACACTTCAAATTTTCTTATTCGGTCCTTTGGGAGACACTGCCACTTGCAAAAGTGAGCAAATTAAAGACCTTTGAGTTGAGTATACAAAAATTATACTTTTGCCATGTAAACAGTAAATTTTGTTTAAAACTTTTTGTTCAGATTGCGATTAAAAAACTTGTTGGTACCTAAAGTACCGTACGTAACTTTTTATGCAGCAGCTTTTAGAATGTTTAGGTAGGTACTATATGATTACTTTAAAGTACCTTTTAAAATTTACAATTGAAGCGAGAAACGAGTGTGGATCAAAACACCAGTTTACTTTAGGTACATTTTGGCGATTAAAAACAAAATTTAATACCATATCTTGGTAATGTGACGTGCTAACCGACTATGGTGCCATCGTTTTCAATACCAGGCTCAGGAGAGCTATAGAACGAGCGAGAAGGCTTTCAATATGATTATTTTTCCATGTCTATTCATTTTATGCTTCATTTATAATAAAATGTGTCCCAACAGTCTAATTGTGTTCTTGTATATTCCCCAATAGGTATAGATAATGGCTAAACCATGTTCCCGTGTCGTTACCCGATGGCACTTATGGGGTTTTAATTAAGTAAATGATACAAGTTCTAGAAAATTACCTTTTATGTTATTTTGTCGGTTTCTCGTCTTTAAAAGCACTTCGGGAAAGTACTTACACGTGGTATAAAGTTTGCATAGACCGCTTCGGAAGTTTTATTTGTACCTACGTTTAATATACTTAAGATGCCATTAGGGACCGATTTAAAGTTTTATGTATTTAGGTAGGTATAGCCGGCTGTAATTAATTCAGAATCGTTCTGATTTAGTATTCGGAAAGTCCTGCGAACGTTTGTAGCGGTTTGTGATTATTTGTGAGAGATGTACATGTTTAGCAATGAAAACAATGGATCTAGGTACCTACATACTAGTATAGGCACAGCCATCAATTGTGTCTACCATTCTAAGCCAATCGGAATAATGATAAACAATAAGGATAACTCTGTAAAACTAACAGTGAAATCCAAATTAACTAAAAGTCATTCACCCCTTTCGGATTGGTCATCAATATTCATCAACGTGTTCAATATTGATAAGTTTTATTTGATTTTTTCCGTTCAGTAACGACAGTGTTATCGCGTTTTACGATCTTTCTGTGCTTTATAAACCAGAGAATTTAACAAAATTTGAACAAAATTACTGTGATAAATGCTTAATCATGTTTGCAGTTGAGTTTAACCTATCAAGCAACGTTAGGTTACACGATAAAAAATCTATTGTTTGAGGCACCGCACCGCGGTCGCCGCGGTAATTTCAGCGCGCCGGGTCAGTGAATTATTTTTTTAAATAAAAAGTAAGTTTTCAATAATAGGTGTCTATGGTACGCACCTATTTATACTTATTTACGTAAGTCCCACAAAACATCTTTGTAATGTTACTAATAAATAAGGCTAATCACTTAATCAGTATGTATACCTATTATCTTTTTTCGTCTTCATTCCATTTGTCGTATAACAAGTTATTATTCGTTCATCAAGATATTGTTATAACCGTGTGTGTGTTAGACAGCGTTGACAGTTATGTAACAATTAGCCTATATCCAAATGTGCTGCAAACAGGATCTTGATAATTATCTTCATAATAACAGGTTGATGATAATTATGTTGATAATTTTAATTTTTATTAATCGCGAACACTACGCCTACACCAGGACGGTCGCGCCATGTCTCTAAACACGATTTCCCAACTTTGGGTAGAAAGGAGTTAATAAGACAGCCTTGTTTGAAAAATATATTTGCTAGATGAGTCTCTATGAGTCGCGTACTTCGCTCTTAATGCTCTCTAGGATACCAAACCTGACTGTGATGTTTACGGACGATTAGAAGGCGCTTCTGTCAGTATCTTCAATCAACATGGAGCTCGAATTTGTAAAGATGGTGAAACCATCATGCGAGGTATGTGCGTGGAGTACTGTGAGATGAGCGTACGGACATGGAGATGTATACATGTTATACAATAGTTATTTTGTATAACATACCAGTAGGTACCTACCGTACCAGTTATTTAGTATACCATACTTTTAAGTAATGGCTAAAAGCCGTATTTGTTCAAATAAAATAAAGATAAAATACTTAAATATTGCAATTTTTTTTGTAAAGAAGAATGGACATTGCACAGAAAATTTTTAACTTAATAATTTCGAACCCAACCCGGGTCCGCCAACAAACTTGTCCATTTGTATGGTTACCATTAACACGTGTAGTGTGTCTGCTAGTCCTGTGAAGTGCGACAGTGGGCGAGCAGAAGCAAGTTAATTGCAAACATCGCAACGATGATTTACTACATCTATCTTCACGTTGTACTGGCTCTGAGCTCTCCCGCTCCACTATTCACTATTATCTACGTAAGAGTCGAGTGGGCAGATTTATGTTCGCTGCGAGACGCTTTTCTACAGAATAATATGTGTCTTTAGATACGAATTTATTCTTTGTAACTTTCCACAGAGGTTTCTATTGAATTATGCTGTACTCTGCAATGCTGGGACATTTGTAATTGACACTAGAATGTATTATTTTAGTGAGCTCTTTAAATTGTTTGGCTTTTTGCGGCAAGAAGTTTGTGGGTATCAAATGAGTTGTCTCAGTTCTATAAAGTTTCTTTTTTCTAAATGAGTTATGCTTTTATACTATTACAATTTCTTTATCAACAAACACTTTTTCTTTCGTATCACCAACCCGATGTCACATTCGTGTTTTTACTTTTTCCACTTTCCAAGTTCGTGTGCGAGCTTGTTTCCAATCACAGTCCATCTAAATACTTATTGACTTACTTACCTACCATATATCAAAATAAACCCAGTAACCTTAAACACAAACGAATAAATAACCGTAGCAATCCAGACCAATTAAATTAATTCCAACGCATTAGCAACAACCGAAATAGCCCACGAATCGATACCGAATCAAAGCCAGCTCGGAAATTAAATGTATTCATTGGCAACGTTTTGATTTATTCCCATCGTGCCACTAATCCTTCGCGATTTTATTTACAAGCCCGTACTTCCATTGACCCACATAATTTCATTATTAATATTACCTATTAGATCATTTTCAACCATTTTATTGATAATTAAGTTTATTTTTAATTTCAAACTGCTGCGTCAATTAATTTGTATTCAATAACTAGAACAATCAACTCGTGTAAAGTAAGCAATTTGCTTTGAGTTTAGTACGGATTAGTAAAATATTTCGGTTACTGGTAGCGTAATCACAATGGAAATTATAATGTAAGTGGGTTAGGTGCCCACTGCTGAAATCACAAAGCTACGCTTTTGATAAACGAAGCATTGCGAAATTATTAAAAGTGTTGAAACATTTGTCTGGATTCCTACGATTGCTGTTGCCTTAAGAAATGTTGGAAGCTTTTAGGAAATATAATAAAATACCGTTATTATGTAAAAATATTTACTTTTGTACATATTTACATGAGTATAAAGAAAATTTACAAAAGAATAACAATTTGTGGCCGCAGTAGGGTAGGTAGATACGTTTAACGTATTTAGGTTACGTATATACTTCAAAATTTTAATAATATAAATAAAAGAAACTTGACTGAACTACTACATTACCTACATATTCTGTTCCAAAGTGGTCGCATTTAGTGAGCAATCTATTGTGTCAATACAATGTCGATTACGATTATCTATAAAACCTAATCAACCTTATAATACGTACCTTACATATCGAAATATTAATAAATAGACATTAAAATTACTCTCGCCTCCTATCTATACACGTTCACGTACCTACAAAAATCTTTAACTGTACCGTGTATGAAAAGTATCTAGTCTGTTTGCAAACATTAGACTCGGTGGTGACGAAACATATTTACATTTATTTACTAACGTAGTACATTTAGAGGTGTAATAGACATCATCTGAATAGGATGGTCCACATGGCAAGCGCGAGCGTGTACACAAGGTCGGTGCAGTGCGGCTGCGCGTCGCTGGAGAGCGCGCTGGCGTGGCACTCGGCCTCGTCGGCGCGCAGCTGCAGCAGCGGCACGCGGCGGCCCAGCGCGTCCTTGCACGTGCCGCTGCGCACGGCGCGCAGCAGCTCCGCGCCCGCGTCGTTCTCCTGCAGCCAGCGCCGCAGCCACGCGCCCACCCACGCCAGCTCGCACTCGCACCGGAGAGGATTCCCCGTCAGTATCAGCCCTCCTACCAAATAATTCATGCAACATATTAATACATCCCACCAGACGATTTAACCCGCCTAGAAAAGTTTCGAGTGGTGTATTAAGAATTAAAACTCATTAAGAAGAGTTGCCCGCCTCATTCTGCGTGGCGAGAGGCTCGGTAAATTTTAATAAAATACTAGCATTTGCTTGTGGTTCACTCGCGCCAATGTACATATTTAATGAACTACCTAACTCGTTTTAGAGATATTGCAGCGTTAATTATAAGCTTATTAAATATTAAGGTTGTTTTCAAAAGAGATTTAGTGGTTTAACTACAGGTGGATAGTGTAACTTGTGGGTTTCATTATATTTTTAAGGTTTAAAACGAGATTGGCTCAGCTTGACGTTACATGTTAGTTTTTTTACTAGGTGAGACTAGCGCTAAACTAAGTTTGACGTTTAAAAATTGAAACGAGCGTAAAAAATGCAGGTTTTCAACTTCGTTAAGCTGAGCTGCAGATAGGTTGGGTAAAACAAAATCTACTGCCCTGAAAATAAAAACTTTATCTTGTTTATAAGCTGCAGCCCGCTCTGTTGGCCCAATTATTGCGTAGGTTTCGATATTGGCTGTCATAAAATATTATGAAATGAATGTGACGTACCTGACAATAATTTAGTCGCTACGTGGCTCCAGCTTGTGAAATTTGGATAGAAAATAGCTGGATTTAGTGTCGTAAGTTGATTGTAGCTCAAGTCAATTCCAAGTTGCGGAACTTGTCCCAAATGTCTCATAAATGCCGTCGGCAATTTAGTTAGGGAAGTCATTGTGATTCTGATAAATATCTCTTGACTGTTGGCGAATGGCTCAAAGGCGTCGTCAGATATTCTTTTCAGATTTGATCCTCTGATTTCTAAGTAGCGAATGTTTCTGGCATCGACCCCTTGTAATTGATTATCCATGATTTCGTCAGTCCAATGTATTACTAATTTGTACAGAGAGGACAGGGAAGAGGTGATGTTGGAAATACGGAAGGTACCATGATTTATAGTAGACCAAGACTGAATATGCAGGGACCGAAGTGATATCAAGGGACGGAAGGACTCCTGATCAACTATGTCTAAGTATTTAAGTCCATTTAAATTCAAATGAGATAAATTACTCAACCATTTGAAACTATTTGAAGTTATTCTTACGATAGGGTTGTACGACAAATCGAGAATATTTAAATTATTTAAATGAAACCACATCTTTGGCACTAAAGAGGTAAAACGATTATTACAAAGATCTAAATGACGAAGACTCGCGAGTCGTTTCACATCAGTCTCCTTAAAACTGTTAATATAATTTGATGTCAAATTGAGGCTGGTTAAGTTTGTCAAAGGTAGATAAGGCACTGACTTTAAGCTTACATTTGCAAGATTCAAATGCCTCAAGTTGGGAAGGTTATGAAACAGCTCCTTGAAGTTCGCCTTTATGGAATTAAAGCTCAGGTCCAGTTGACGCAACCCGGCGAGGCTCGAAAATGTATTATCGGATAGCACTGTTAATAGATTGTGGCCTAAATTGAGACTCAATAGAAACTGTGTGCTGCGGAATATATTACTGTCTAAGTACTCGATGCGATTGTGCGACATGTCGAGGTACCGGAGAGTGAAGCCGATCTGCGTCAGAGCCGTACCGGGGAACAGCGACATGTCGTTGTAGCTCAAGTCTAAGTGCTCTACGATGGTGTTCTTAAATACATCTCTTGGCAACAGCCTTAAATTATTATGGTCCAGTTTCAAATATCTAAGTTTGTTTAAATTATAGAATTGTTCCACAGATAATTGTGAAACAATATTGAATGATAGATCTAATATTTGCAGAGATATTAGATCAGTAAATGACTTTCTCTTAATATTATTGATATTATTTTTATGCAAATCTAGTATTTCTAAGTATTTTGCATCACCAAAAGCTTCATTAGATAAATGGATAATTTTATTATGTGCTAAAATAATCTGTCGTATGGAGGACGCGACCGTAGCAAAAAAATTGTTTGGCACTTCATACAGATCATTATATGAACCGTCGAATATGTTAACCGATATTGCGGATTCGCCATCCACGAACTTGATGCGGTTTCTGCTAACGTTCAACGTGAACGTTACATCTATATTAGATACGTTACGAAATGAGTTCAGTGATAAATACGTAAAGTTGTTTCCCTGGAGTTCCAATATTTGCAGTTTTGGTAAATTAGCAAACGTCTCGGCTTCCATCGAATCGATTATGTTACCCGCAAGAGATAAATATCTCAAGTTTGGTAAGTTTGCGATAGTGTGCTTAGTTAAGTTGTTGATTCTGTTATAAGATAAATCCAAGTTTCTTAACTCCGGCATGTATATAAAACTTCTGCTGTGCAGCGAATGCAAAAAATTGTAGGCGAGTCTCAAGTTGCTCAGGTATAACGATTCGTTATGATAGTTTTCACTTATTACGATGTCTATGATTCTATTGTAATCTAAATTTAAATATTTTAAAAAAGGAAACACAACCACATCGGACAGCTTGAGGATGTGAAAATCGTTGTTATCGAACGATAGCCAACTGATATTCTCTAAGCCCTCTTCGACTTCGAATGGGAAATAGCCACTAAAAAGCGTAGAAGACGATTCTAGGATACGGAGCGATCTAGACACGTTCGCAAAAGATTGCGGATGCACGTAGTATAAGTCGTTAAAACTTAGATGTATCTCTTTCAATGACATACTTGCTGGAAAAACGTTCTTATAAATCTGGGCAATCCTGTTACCTCTCAAGTTGATATTCCCTAGAGAAGTGGACCAGTCAAGGAATTCGTTTGGTAACAAATTAGATATCCTGTTGTAGCTTAAGTCGAGATAACGAATAGAACCGGGTTCGAGCGTTTGAAGTGCAGAGGGTATTGAAGTTAAAAAGTTGCCGGCTATCGAGAGCGTCTGAATCCGGCTGGGGAGCGCAGGCGACTCCTCCAACTGGTTGTAAGCTAATGATAAATGACGGAGCCGCACGAGTTGAGCCAGGCTGTCCGGCAAGTGGAACAATCTGTTGTGCTCCACTTCCAGATGCTCCAGCGAGTTCTTCAAAGACAAAAATAGATCTCGGCTAATGGAACTCAACTTATTGTACGATACGGACAATCTTTCTATTCTATTATTGGCGAAAACCAACTTCGGGATCGTGGTTAATTCGTTAAGGTCTAATATAATTTGTCTAATCTGAATTTCCCGCAGAAGAAGTATTTGGGAAGTATCGTTAATTTTGTTATTACTCAAATCTAATTTTTCTATTTTTTTACTTTTATTAGCTGGACAAACGTAATTGTCCGTGAAGGTAATAAAATTATGTCGTAAATGTACAGATTGTAACCTAGGTAGACTATAAAGTAAATCACAGGATAGTTCATGGATGAAATTGTTAGATAGCTTCAGGAGTGTCAAGGAAGCAGGTAGGGAGTCGGCGCTGATGGTGCGGAGGTGGTTCCCCTCCAGATCGAGCTGCAGCAGGTGGTACAGTGACGTCAGCGCCTGAGACTTCAAATGCGTCACTTGGTTATTGCTCAGAGACAAACTTGTCAGCGTTTCTTCTAAATGATGCCATTTGATTTCAGCTCCTATGTACACTATATTGTTGCTAAAATAAAAGCGAAAATATATTAATAAAATTAATCAACTCTCCGAGTAAAACTTTAATAGAATTTACTTTCAAAACTTGTGCTTACTTCTGCAGATTCAACCAGTTTAAAACTTTTAAATCTTTTAAGCCCTGCTGCGGTATTTCAGTGAATTCGTTGTAACCGAGGTCTAAAGATGCTAGTGTACCCGCCATGGAACTGAAAACGAATGAGTTTTATTAAATGTTCCTTTTCACTTGACTTTTAATTAAAGTTCTCCGAAAAGTTGTTATAAAGTTTTATTAAAACACAATTTACCTAAATGCGTGCATCTCGATGTAATGTAATTTGTTAGCAACTAAAACTAATGTTTGCAATCTCAGTCCGTCCAGTGCGCTCTCTGTCAGCACTTCTAGGTTAGACATGCTTATATCTAGATGTTGCAGCTCTATTCGGGGCCATTCTGTAAGAGAAGTTTAAATGGGTACATAGTTTTGAGCCGGACTTAAGAACTTACGATGGCGTACTATTTCAATTAAGGCACCCACTTGGAACTTATAAGCTCTCTTAAGTTTAACGTTTGAAATTAAATAAAACTTTGTAAAGAGTAAGAAATAGTACTTAATGGTTGCCTCAATTGTCCGCCAATTATTACAATTTACGTGGTGCGAGTAACAACACAAATAAAACACATGAAAATTTTATAAAACATTCTATCAATTACCACATAATATGAATTGTTTATTATAATAGATTTAAAACTTAATTAGCCAGTTTGTAAGCCGCAATTTGTATACATTCTTTTAAATATTGCGGTTTATAATTATCGTATTGAGACTTGAAAAAGTATTTATTACGTGTTAATTGAGCACAATATAATTTATATTACAATACAAATTAATATTAATAATAAATGTATGTTCCAATGCGATCATGATTATCACACCGCGTTCTCATGGTATGGGGTAAGTAAACCTACTGGCTAATTTTGTAGCTTTCCAGTTTCCAGTGAACATAATTATATGTAGTCGATCTTTTTGCTGGGCACCGGCCGCCATTAACTCCCGTCTAGGCAGAGTACTCACAATGAAATTGTGCCGTTGAAAGTAAACTTAATCGTGCCGCACCCAATGCACAGCAGGACACACCATTCCAAATCTTCTGATTTCACTAACCAGAGTGTACAGTAGCTAGTGCACTCCTACATTGGAACTTGTGCAGCGGCGCAATCGGAATACAGCAGACCGCCGGAGGATCGCAGTTGCGCAGTACCACCTATACAGTTACCTGGGAACTTGTGTAGCATGCTGATGCAGAACTGAATGCACTGCGGAGTAGGAGTATAACGGGCTGCTGGAGTAAAGCACGACCTACTCTGGCACAAAGAAATGTGTTGTTAGGTACATAGCAACTTGGCACACACCTGGGAACCTGTGCAGTGGCACGGCGATGCAGGACATGTGTGCAACGCGGCAGGAGCACAGCGGGCTACTGGCGCACGGCTCGACCCGCTCCGGCGCCAGCGCACCCGCCAGCGCACAGGCCGCCAGCGCCACCCACTGCAGCGCCCATCGCGCGCATCCATGCCCCAACACCATCACTGTCATCATACTCGTATTAGTCAAATATGTCATGTGCCTGCACATTGATAGGATCAATGTAGTGTCAGTTTATACTTTAAAAAACATAAATGTGAGGTAGGACTTGTGCTCTGTTTTATACAGTTTAATATAGTATGCTCGGCCATTAGAAATCCAATAATCGTCTTTTGAGGACATCAAATCGTCATAATAAGTCATCTACTAATCGCAGGTGATTTAGTAATGTGTCATTAATATTGATACCTCATTTGTGCCAGCCGCTATTAATATCTAAACACCCCTTCTAAAACTGGTCGCCTGCCTTGCCTGGTTGATGTATCTACCCGCTGGAAAGATGCTGTTTGCTAATACAGTCATACATAAATTCTGTCGGCATTTTTTTTTGTCTGTCTACTGTTAACTTGCTCTACTCTCATAATTATCTGTGAAGGCTTGCAATTGGCCTCCTTTCACAAATGCTTCTACTAGCTGTAAGTTGTCTAAATAAATAAAATAAAATACTTAAAACGAGTTAGAATAGAGGGTTTATTTCGTATAGCAATATCTATACGTATTTAACGATCATTATGCAATTTATCAGAGATGTTTATTTTTGGTATCGTTTATAGCCTCCTTCATGATAGCAATAATAATTCAGCCCACTGCTATCCAGAAAGGTTCACCACGCTGGATTTGTGCAAGTTGATGGACTTCGGGATGCAGCGTATGAATTGAAAGGCCTTACAGTTTAGTACGTTATTTTATAGACCTGCCTTTAGTGGGGACTGAGAGTATTACGACTTATCTTTATGCTTAAAGTTATTAGTTAAATCATGACCATAAATAGTCAAGTTGACTAGTAGTAAAAACAAAAATTGATGAAAAGACTAATTAGTCCCTTTAAAAATTAAATATATTAGTCGGCTTATTTCTATGAAGCAATCTTCTTGTCATATTTTGTGGTTGAGCTCCAAATCAGTCTTGTGGCTTTTGACTCCCATTGGCTTAAGGTTTAAGACTAAAAATATTAACTAAATGGTGCTCACAAATATTACTAGTGTTGCCCAAAATCGGTCTTGCAACAACCATTTTCGCAAGATCAAGACCACCTAATTACAGCAAGACTAAGACCAAGACCAAGAATTAATGTACAATACTAAAACTAAGACCAGCGACTATGGGTATTGACGCAATACCGAGACCAAAGACGGGTTTAGACTCGTCTCGGTCTTGCATTTCGGCAACACTAAATATTACTAATTGTGGATAGATAGATACATAATGGAAACAGTACCTACTTAACAGGTTTTAAAACTTAATTTATGGTTAGAATTCTATTAAGGGCCACTGCCTCTTTTGGAAGTCTTTACAGAATGGACAACACTGAAAAAAAATATTTAACCACACTACTGCGGCTACTTGAGGAATGATCAAAGTTTGTTGAGGAATAACCAAAGTTTGACAAGACAAGGTTTTGGTTACATATTGCACAAAGTTATGTGGTCACTTTCTTGTGTTACAGGTTGACAAAAAGTTTGGTTATGTATAACTGCATTTTTTTTCCTACTTATAGGTATCTCTTAAAATCTTATACGATTAAGAAATCTAAGACAATTTAATGTCCATTCGTCACTATCCTAAGCCTCCAAAATACTAAGCCTTCTGTCTTCTATAAATTCGGAAAAAAGACCATGTCTTTGAAGTCCCTATTTTGTATTTTTACGAAGACTGTAGGTACACGTACCATTCCTTTGTTCTTTTCACTGACTTGTAATTTGCACGACAAGATAAGAAATCTAGATACCTACCTACTTTTTTTGTGTCTTTATTCAGTACTCAGATCGGCTTGTAAATCTTTTGTAGTTCAAATAGAAATGTTAGCACAAAAGAATTGTTTAGCTATCATGCCTGTAGTTTGGTAGGTTCTAATTTTGTGAAAGTATTGTATTATTCAGCATGTAGCTATGCCTAGACTATTGATTAGCTTAAGACAGCCTAAAAGGTCTTGTAAGAAAATAAGTTTGTATTATTAGCTACAGTTAGTAGCTAGTTTTAATTAAAATTAACTTTATACTTTTCATTTAGATTAAGCAATGAACGCCTGGTAGTGTTTGATCTTTTACTATACTATACACTAGAATAATATCCAATCCTGAATCTAGTTTTAGATTCTCAGCTAGGCGTTAGTACCTATTATTGTCAGCTTAATCATGAATTAATCTGTTACTAAAATTCTTTATGAATACAGGATAACATTAAAACCAGTGCGGATATTTTAGGAGGTGAAAGTACTCATGAATATGATCAACTTTTATTATGGGACCGCCACTGAAATATGAAAAAAAAAACAGCTGTTCCATACAAAAAATCACTACAACACGATCAAAATGTATGGAACAGCTGATTTTTTTTTTCATATTTCAGTGTCGGTCCCATAATAAATATTGATCATATTCATGAGTACTTTCACCTCCTAAAATATCCGCACTGGTTTTAATTTTACCCTGTATTACTGTTGTAAAATTTTCTAAATAAAAAACAGCGAATTTTTTTTTCTGTCATATCTGGTGACTGTATGTAGGTACACTCGACAACATGACGGTCGACCACTTTTCACCCTTATGTTCTTAGTAATAAGGGTGAAAAGTGGTCGACCGTCAATGTTGTCGAGCGTACATGTGAGATTTGTATTTGTAAACGCACCCACGATACAGGAGTCATTCCAAGCATGGGTCAAAAAAAAAAAAAAAAACTGTCGCAAATACGTCACTAAAGCTTTGAAAATAAAATGTGTGTTTGTGTCGCAGGGAAATTAGGATATTAGGGATTTCACGAAATCCCCATGGATATCACGAAATCACGGTAGATGTTGAATTTTCTTGTCTATTAAGTCTTCTTACTAAAAATGTTTAGTGATATGACAAAATACTAATATATATAATGTTAGTGATAGGTCGTTTATATTCGACATCTACCGTGATTTCGTGGTATCCCTAGGGATTTTCAAATCCCTGGTTTTCTCATTTACCTACGACATAATATACCGATAAGTATTAAATATCTTAAGTATAAACCGAAGAGTATTAAATTTATTTTATCTATTTTAATCAACATACCATTGATTAAAATAGTACCTATATTATTAATTTAAATGTAAATACAACTCTTGAATAAATAATAGCGACAATGAATGACGATTACGATCAATCGTTATATGCCGATTATAATCAATTATAGGCCAATAATCGTTTGATTACGATCAATCGTAATCGTTATATAATTAATGGTCTTATGGTAGGCGCCAACTTGATTTTCGGTCAACTATAAGCACTTAAATGGTTTTTTTTCTGAGAATTTCTTTCCATCTGATATAATAAGGCGAAACTGGTGTTTCTTTTGACATGCAGTCAAAATATATTGTAGTAACTAGGTTAAAAGAAACGGGAACAAGTTTTATACTAGATATCGTCTATATACCAAGTTCCTTTAGGATGGTAACTAAAGGTACTTTATAAGGAAAAAGCGTCAGCTCTTTTACAATGTGTACGAAAAAGAAACTACCTAAAAGGAATATAAATCTAATTTCCGTCATTTCATATTGTCTGTCTTATTTTCCCGTTCATCGAGGTTACTCGTGAATACTTAGGGTCGCGCGGTACCTACGTAGGTAGGTACTTTCGTGCTCAGTTTTGAAAAACGTTGGTTTATTTATGGAGTATGCTTGCTTTTAATCAATTTCAGACCAGCCACGCGCCGCAAGCTTTGTTCCGTTACGGTGTACAAACTCAATTCATTGATTGCCTTGATGAATACTATCGGTCAATCGGTGTACAATTTACATAATTTGATTAATTTATTAAACGGCTAAGTGAGAACCGTGAAGGCGTCGACTGTGTGAAAAGTGTCTTATTTTTATTTTATTAGGGTAACCAACAGTTGAATTACAAACATAACAACACATAAAGTTTTAACATTATCCAAAAACAGTT
The DNA here is from genome assembly GCA_948465475.1 of Thalpophila matura. Lineage (NCBI taxonomy): Eukaryota > Metazoa > Arthropoda > Insecta > Lepidoptera > Noctuidae > Thalpophila > Thalpophila matura. The sequence continues at coordinate 8,279,837 of OX419185.1, read as the reverse complement.
TCCACAGATTACAGTACCATTAATTTATAATTATACCTGATATAATTTATAATCATAAACCGTAAGCGTTAAAACTGTTAGTTCAATTTATTATCGTCGTAGTTTACTCTAATCAGCTGTTTACTTTGTTTTGAGAGTTGGTATCTATTAATGGAAGCGTTTTCCGTATTTATTACAATCCGTATTTTGAACACAATAAGTATTACGAATAGAGAAAACAACTAATTGTTACCTTTTCACATTTTTGCTTTAGCAAGTGCCTGTATGACAATAAAGGAAAGGTCTCACACCCTAGACTTACGTCAGAGCTCATCAAGTCATAAAAAAAGAAAGTTCTGCACGTTAGTAATTGGGGCACTACCTCAACTACAGCAGTCTACGTCAAAAGGTCACCGAAATGTGACAGACGGATAGACACGCAGACACTACACTATTTTGTAGTTGTTCCATTTTAGCAATGCAGACACGAAACACACGAATGACTATAAGTGTTTGAATGAAACGAACTGTATTAATATTTTTTACACACGAACTTTCAAAGGGAATTTTGTTCAGCAGCAAAAGTTGGGTTATTTACGCTTTACGAAGGTGCTTCGTGGTCGTACAGAAAATAAAGATTGGAGTGGCGCCAAAGGTTGGCGGCAGGGAAAATTCTGGCTGCATTCGAGTAGGGTTTCAAATTAGATTGCAGCTGTGGACTGTTGCGGTTCCCTCTGTTCCACTGTTATCAAATGAATGTAGACGAATAGCTGGCGTAAGTTGGGATTAATGTGAAACCTCTTTGGGATAGTAATCTGCTCTACGGATCTAGAGCACCATTTGCTTTTATTTTATACGAGCATACGATATAATATGTCAGTAGCGTGCATATTTGCATACAGGCAAGTAGGCAGTGCCTACCTCATAAGATTTAATTAAACTATTTTAACTATTACTACACAAATGTATCATCATCATACATCAATAATCATATTTTATTGATGTGGCAATTAGTTAAAATAGTTTTTAAATATTTAAGAGATTCTCAAAATTCTAATGTTGCGATCGGGATTTGTACCCGCGACCTCAGGCGTACCGGGCAATTGCTCTATTCCAACTGAGCTACCGTAACCCGCTCGGTCAACTCGAAATTTGGGATTCCTTTGCAACGCCTCATAAGAGTGTTTGGCGACATCTATCGGAAACTATTACAGGTTCCAACTCAATGCCTTTAACTTTGCAGTTATAGGACATCAATTCGATATCACCATTTATACTTAATGTATATTTTTGTGAATTTGAAACATGTCAAAGCCATGTTATGTTTCTCTTAAGTTATTGAATATTTTAGAGTTCAAATAGTTTTATTGAATCGAAGTAGGCGCTGCCTATTATTTGCAATTCACGCCACTGATATTATATGTGGTTTTGCTTAATAGATAAGCTATATTACTTTAATGCAAATAGGAACGATATACTTATTAAATCCAATTCCATAATACCGATTCTCGGGAATACTAAAGCATTGATTCGCATTTTGCTAAACAAAAATATTCCATCAAATTCAGTGATAAGTTGAATTTCCTCGGTTATTATCCGCATTGGAACGAAGGTTTTTTATTTCAATGTTGTCTACTGCATTTCCATTTTGAGCAGTAATTGAAGCATTAGGCACTGGGGAGCGGAATGTGAAAAGGATAAAAAAATAAACGAAGTAAAGAAAGAAATTAAAAGATGAAAGAGACCGTAACGAAGTGCCCACGATGAAAAAAGTGAGAAATTATTTTAAGGCACTTGAAGCGGTAATAAGTGGCACAAAAGTTTTCGCAGAGATTTTCACGTTAAATGGTAATCTGTGAAATTTCGGAGTACGGTAATCAGATTAGGCGTCACCTCGGATGTATTTGTGGGATCTTTCAAATTATTCACTCATAAAATACGTACGTTTTATCAAAAGTCGTTTTGTCACTTTTATCTTGCGGTAATGTTTTTAAAGAGAATTTCTTAAAGTGCTCTCCACGTCCATATATTAGGTGCGACGTATTTACATTCCAACCAGTGTTAGCGCTCTATGTTCCATTATCTCCGTAAGTACTTAAGAAATTGAATCTATAATTCAATTTTGTGCTAAAAGAAAATAATTCTTACTTTTTTATTTCAATAGTGCGCTTGAGTATGTTTTCAAGTTTCTAAAATGCAAAGCTAAATGGATTTTAGGAGCTGATACAATTATTATTTTTACCCGACAACGGAGGGTTATGTGTTTTTGTTTTTTACCTTTTCCTTTTACCAGGGTTCGTATCATGACACGTAATCGCCATCACTGTTCCGGTGGGAGAGAGAGATGGAGCTACACAGGACGAATAATAATATAAAATCAATTGTTCCATAAAAAAAATCCTCGACAAAATGTATGAAAAAGCTGATTTTTTTGGTGATGTCAAGATTGGTCCCATAGTTAATCGAACTAGTATTAAATACTGAATATCCTCCTTTAATACGTCCCTTATTTACCCTTACACCCTGTATATTTTTATACTAAGACATAATTACGATACTAACTTATTGATATATGTAGCAAGTTATATTACGATAGCTTTCGACATATTATTGCAATACAGGACGGCCGCCGCCGCTGCTATGAGGGTAATATAATGTAATTTTATAAATACCTTGTTATATTTACATATTTACCGTGTGCGGTACCTTGATATAATATGATATTATATAATAGCGCAACTTTTAACATATAATTTTTAATATATACCTATTAACTGTATCCTATGCTGTAGGTACGCTGTACTTTATTTGCGTGGAATATTAGATTTCATGGGTTTTCATGTTTTTGCGCGGAACTCTAATTATTTTTCTAAAGTAGCTTATGTTACTTCTTATATGATATCAGCTATCTGCCAGTGAAAATTTCAAAATTCAAAATTGGTCCAGTTGTTCTTGAGTTATAAGTAGTGTAACTAACCCGACTTTATTTTATTTAGATAATACCTTATTGCCTATGGTCGAAATTCGACCAATTGTGTTTATTAAATCATTTTTTATGAAAAAATATAAATTTTAGCTTTTTGCACTCCTCCATATCTACAGGGTGGCAGGTTAAACAGTGGAAATATTTGAAGGGGTCATTGTACTCATCATTATGAACAACTTTTACTATGGGACCAACCCTGAAATCGTGAAAAAAAAATCAGCTGTTCCATACATTTTGTTGAGTTATGTGAAGGGTTCAGGGTTGGTCCCATAGTAAAAGTTGTTCATAATAATGAGTACAATCGCCTCTTAAAATATTTCCACTGTTTAACCTGCCACCCTGTATAATGCCAAATTTCACTCCTCCGTGCGAGCAAAATTCTATAAAAGATGTACAAGTGTTTCGTTTCACGGCGGCCTTAAGAGGGAACGGGGCCTGCGAGGAATTTGAAAAATAGGTATTTGAACAAACTATTGCCGTCGCGCTGCGCCCGAACAACCCCCGTAGTGTGTGATAGGGACAGCTGCAGCTCAGATCGATTATATCACAAAACAAATTACGAGATTGACGTTTCGTATTCCCCCTTTTTCTCCTCGAAAACTGAGCCGATGCATTTTTTTTTTATTTATTTAAAAAAAGAGTATGCTTAGGTTCCTATCATTTTCTTTTATGTTAAAAACTTTTCTAAATTGTCTGGTAGTCCTCTAATCACGGCGGTAAAAATAGGTAATTTTTTGTAATTTTTGGAGGGTCATATTTTCTTTACTAATTAGTTGCTGAAAAAAAGAAAATGACAGGGACATGTATACAGCAGACCTTGATTTTATGAAACAAAAAAAATACTCTAGAGCCATTATTCAGGAAGAAAAAAGGGGAATACGTTTGTATGGAGAATCTCACGCCCTGTTCCCTCTTAACACTTTATGAAGCGTTACAGAGAGAGAACATTAAAATTTGACGTTAATTAAAGTTCGCTTGCACTGTCTGTCTCTGTTAATTTCAAACGAATGACAGAAATACGTTACATTGCTCTTTTAGATATAATTAGCACTAATTTTGTTTTGTCCTATGATGCAAGCTGGCACTTAATTATCTTGCACTGCTTGTGACTTCAACCGAAAAATAAATGTCTACCAATTATAAACATAACATCAATAATTCAAGAAGGTTCGTACCTTCGTTAGATTTTTAAACGAAGGCCCGAGTAATATTAATAATTAAAAACTTGTCAGGTTTGTTTGTGATGGATTAATATCTCTTTTTAGAATTAATTTTGAGTTTTTTGTGAATGTAAAATACGATGGTTGGTAGATTAGGCTCTAAAAAAATGTAATAAAGCTAATCAAAGAATTTCATTATTAGATGAAAGGACAGATTATTCTAGATAATAATAAAATTCTAAGTACCAACACGTAGTATGCCTTTTGGACTTATTGTTGAAAGGTAACAAGTGTACAAAGGCGTTTCGATTAATTAATTTAGAGAAAACTGATTTCGACTACAATAATATAGCTACTCATTATTGGATAGCACAAGTATAAAATATATTTCATTCATTTCATAAATATTATTTTCATTGTTTTTAGGGTTTCGTACCCAAAGGGTAAAAACGGAACCCTATTACTGAGACTTCGCTGTCCGTTTGTCTGTCTGTCTGTCTATCTGTGTGTCTAAACAGAATAAAATCTGTGTCTGTGTCACTGTGACACAGACACAGATTTTATTCTTTTTTTAGTATTTATTGTTATAGCGGCAACAGACATATATCAACTGTGAAAACTAAAAACAGAATAAAATCAATATTTAAGGGGGCTCCCGTACAACAAACGTGATTTGTTTGCTCGATATTGATAACAGCAACAGGTAGACGCTTGAAATATTCACAGAATATTGAATTATATATTGTCTTTAAAAATAAATAATTAAATAAAAATAAAACAAATATTTAAGGGGGGCTCCCATACAACAGACATGATTTTTTTGTCGTTTTTATTGATAATGGTACGAAACCCTTCGGGCGCGAGTCCGACTCGCACTTGGCCGGTTTTTTATTTCTTTAAGATAGGTAACTATAATATTCTTACAGCGATGTTTACAACTGTGTACATCGGTTTGAGGATGAAAAATATATCAACTGTTAATCTTCCGGCAAAAGTCGTAAAAGTAGATTGAGAGAAATGGCTTGCTATGGTGCTCGTAACCGCGACCAAATGTAGAACGGTTATAGGTATATTGCACGTGCACAGCCTACTATTCGAATAAAGAATTTATACCTAAGCTGTTGTAATATCTGATAAATAAAACGGCAATGAAGGTTATCATCTTCAGTGTTGTTATATTTTATTTGATGTAGTAATTTTATTTTAAATAGTTTCTATTTAATTAATATTAATTTCTTATGTAAGCAATATTTTATTAAAACAATACAGAGATACAGTCGATATTAATATATTATGTAGTTAACATTTTTGCTAAGTGATCCCAGATATTTTTTTATACAAAAACTAAACCAATACGCTCCTCGAAATTCTGATAAGAGCTAGTATCAGATAGAGCAGCAATACAATGACAATACGAGATGCAGCCCGACAAATATATTGTATTATGGGTGTCATAGGAAGATCAACTAAAGTCCAATCTTCACATCAACAAAGTAGTATAGTCCATCTATACCAATAAATTTAAAGGACATTGGCAGTTTTGGGCTTGATATGGTACAGTAATAAAAGCTTAACCAAAAATAACAAAATATTTTAATTGTTCTTTGCCTCATTTATCTTAGAGATTAAGAATTGGAATCAAAAATCGAAATAAATAAGAAATAAAATGATTATGCCGTTGACATTTTGAAAAAAAACAATACATCAAAAACGGATGCATGCTGGCTGGCGCGTGCCTCCACAGAATATCATGTCGACAGCAACTAAAACCTTTGAATTGAGAACTCATTAGTCGCGCTGTACTTCATTGGATCATTCACACCATACTTAACCTCACTGTCACAAATACGATAATTTCTCTTTAATCCAATTACGTACAAAAACAAATAAAAAATGAATTTAAATACTCTTGAAATACTCGATCACACCAAAATAATTTCATATCTGTACCGACATACACAATCTGAAGCCCAGCGTTCTATGGGCGTCTGCCGTGTCCTTCAAGTGGCTGTCTGTGATTTTAAATACCAAAATTTATGTAAAAACTACTATTTACACGATGCCTAATCACAAATTACCGTTTTTAGAATTTTTGTTCTGTCTGAAAGTTTGTCTCGATTAGGCTCCAAAATGGTATATCGGATTGCAATAAATAAAATTGTGTATTTAATTGCAGGGGTTTTATAAATATAAATATTTGTAAAGCCTACTGCCATACTGCCATCTAACGGGTATCATGACCAATATGCCGCACCAAAAGTCACACGCGAACGAAGTAACGGGCACAGCAAGTTTAAGGCCGCGGCCGCACCGGTACGGCGATTGCGACGCGACGGCGAACAAACGTAAGTTTATATGAGTTTGTTTTCACGAAATGGCCGTCGCGTCGCAATCGCCTTACCGGTGCGGCCGCGGCCTAAAATAACATTAGAAATTTTAACAAACCCTACTTACAGTCTATTCAACTGATTTAGAGTTCTATTCCGTAGGTATAAGGACGACATTAAAAGAAAAAACGTTTTTACAATACTGGATACTCAGAAAAGACTAGTAGCTGTCATATTTTGTCATGTCACCAACGCAATAGAAGTTAAAATCGGTTGATTGACTGTAGATAGGGTTTTTTGTTATTTTAAAAGAAGTGTAGGTACTATAGTCATGTTTTGCAAGGTATTTATGATCTCACAACCTTCCAGGCCGAACGTAATTGACTGTCAGTCACCGCGATGAAAGCTGTTACACGGAACTTCAAAATGTGCCTCGGTACAGTAAAGCCCGGAAGGAATCGATACCTTATTTACCTTGACGCAAATAAAAAATCGAACGATAAAGGAAATATAATGAATCGTTTAGAGCTTTCAACAATACGTTTCAGCTTCTGAGAATCAAAACTCGTTATTGGCTTAATAGAGGTTACAGTTATTGGTTCAATCTATTTCCTTGAACGATTAATGAACCACTTGTCTTCCACAATGAAACAGTTGTCATTCAGCTTGTCTATATCTATTAATTGTATTTATTAAACAAAGTCGCTTTTCATGTCTGTCTGTTTGTACGTTTACTTCTTCTAAACTACACAATGGTTAATGCGGATTTCATCTCCATAATTTATTCCAGAAGGTTTATATCATAGATTAATAAATTGGTCTCCATTGCGCTACGCTAAGGTTTACTCCATTACTTATAAAATAAACGATGATCTTTTGTCACGGTAGTGTCCTACTATTAAAAAAGTACAAATAAATTATTTTATTTCAAAGAAGGAATAGGCACAACAAAAAAGTAAAAGCAAAAATAATAATTTATCACAAAATGGAAAACAGACGCTTTTAAAGTTTTTGGAGGGAGTATCGCTCCGTCTTTGTCGCACAAGCGGACGTAGGTGGTGTTACGTCACTAGTAGGTAGTGCCGTCCGTGTCTAGCAAATCATTTTAAAACGCTTATAACTTTGCTAATTTTGTAGATGTTTCATCGGTTTTTTTGGTGTTGTCTTTTTTCGAATAGTTTACAGATTCACAATAAAAAAAGTTGTTAACATCCCTATTGTGATACAAATGACAAGGATAGTTGTATCTTTAATCAGTGATTAAAATTAAGAAGCGTTTATACCTAAGTAAAGGGTTTAATGTATCAAATTTTTACTTAGATACAGCACAGAAATCTCGAGGTTTTGAGATGTCGCCTTATCAATACATTGCAAACATGTGAAGCGGGCGTGTCGCTAGTAAAATATAAATGTCTTTTAACGTAGGTAGGTACCAAAAAGAGCCACATTTCGTGGTATAAATTGGACACAAAATACATTTACATTTACCATCCACGTTCACATGCTTCAAATTAGCATTTCGCAAACAAGTTGTGACCTATGTTTTTGTATCCAATTAGTTGAACTAGATTTTGTAATTTAACTACACTTGGTTTATGTCCGGTTTTGTGGATTTCAAATGAACTAAATTTGGCATGTGTTTCAGCAGCAAAGTTCTGCTCATTTATGATGTTTGCTATGTTTTGCTAACATTATTTTTTTAAACTGTTATGCGTATGTTAGGAAACTGTCTTGTTGGTTAAGTGGTCGCAAGTGAAACTGCTGAGCTGGTCCTAGGTTAGATCCTCGGTTCCGGTAAAGTATTCATCTGTCATTAAGAAATTGGTATAAGAGTCTGGGTTTGTGCCCAGTTGCTAGCAATAGGCTCGCCTCCTATTCCATGGAACTAATAACACAATTGGCGAAACGTGGGTGTAATATACACCTCTGTCGATCCCTTCAGAGAGTACAGGTGTGATGATATATAATGTTTTATAATGCATAAGATCCAATGTGCAAAGACATACTTTCTCTCAGTCGACTTCTAAATCCAGCTTTCTCGGGATTAACGGATGGCGTATTTTATTACTTTTTTCTTAGCTTAGAGTGAAATAGTTGTTTGAAAGTGTTTATTTAAAAAGCTTTAAAAGAAGCAGAAGATAGCAAAAGTAGCCGAAGAGTAAAATATAGCCTGGCTTGGAGTTCAAAATATAGAGGCTATTTTTGTTAAAATTATAGCCCAGGTGATATGCTCGATCCCTATCAGATGGAACCTCTTCCCTACCGTTACCAAGTGCAGGCATTTTGTATTTTGAATAAACCAAAAAAAATATTAAGCGAATAGTTTAATTAATTAGGCATTACTGAATTAATCATTCAAATTACAGCAATTAATTAGATTTGTTGTAATTTTAGTTCTTTATTATTTGGTCATGACAGTAATTAGTGCGGGTCAATAACGGTAGTGTGTACCCGTTCACTACCGTTAATGACCCGCATAATAGGGATGTTAACTACTTTTTTTTATTGTGAATCTGTAAACTATTTGAAAAAAGACAATTATCACCAAAAAAAACGATGAAACATCTATAAAATTGGCAAAGTTATAAGCGTTTTAAAATGATTTGCTAGACACGGACGGCACTACCTACTAGTGATGTAACACCACCTACGTCCGCTTCGCGCGACAAAGACGGAGCGATACACCCTCCAAAAACTTTAAAAGCGTCTATGTTTTCCATTTTGTGATAATTTATTATTTTTGCTTTTACTTTTTTGTTGTGCATATTCTTCTTAGAAATAAAATAATTTATTTGTATATTTTTAATAGTAGGCCACTACCGTATTACTGTGGTGTATCCTAATACCACACCTGGGGATGTGTGGTATTACGCCTTGACCTACGCACTCTCTCAAAGAAAAGTTGGACAAATATTGTGAAATAATACCGTCATATCATCTTTCCGAATATTTATTACTAGCTGTATCCATGACTCCGTCCGCGTGAAAGCCAGAAAACAACTTAACGTCGTTATTTTATAAAATCAAATAATTACTTTATTATGGCTGATCCCGCTAGGTACTCATACGCATGATAGTCGATAAACAACATGCAAACACCACCACACACTTCAAACAATATAAAAAAGATTATATCTACCTTGACGTTGGTTTAAATTTTAAGCATAGAATGTAGTTTTTGCATACAATTCATAGCATTCTTTAGACACACTATCAACGATTTTAAACGAAAAGAATTTCAATCAGTTCAATTCGTAGCAGTCTACGAGCTGTGCTACGGCGTAGAATACGCAAATTGAGTGTAGCAATTTAAATACGCCGTATGAGTAATCCAAGAGATTATCATAAAAGTATTCATTGATATGCTATTTAATTTAACATTTTGTATTGAACAGTTGTACATGCAATACATACTCAATACATGTAATAATACTCTTTACGATTCGTAGCAAATCTGATACTAACTCACAAATGTATATGTGCTTAGCCAAAGTCCAGATAGAATCTGATTACACAAAATATTTGATTGACTAATTAATTAAGTATTAGCTGTAGCTTGCGATTTTGTCTGCGGGAAATGACCCTATGTGCTTCTCCAGATTCCAGGCTACTCTTTATCAAAGGAAATTGCTCAGTTTGTTAGGAGCTCTAGCTAAATCGTGGGCAAGTTGCTCAGTCAAAAGTATTTTTACAAAAATCTTAAAACAATATTTATACCGCTCGTTGCCGGATTCGCTAACGCTAAACGCTATGTACAAAGTGTATGACACAAAATGTATACATTAGTGAAATAACGTGACTTTTCCACGGGTAATGTCATTGTCATACATTTTGTACGTAGCGTTTGGCGTAAACGCTAACAGAAAAGCAACTTGGATAGGGCCTCAGTCGTGAAGAATTAACAAACACATACAACTTTCGCACTTATTATATTAGTGCGATTAAGTAACTTAACGTGTAGTACCACATATTCTAAGCACACTTTTCTCTTAGAGATAATGACTTTGTATGTCTTTGTTGATATATTGCTTGCCACAACATAACATAACATCACGCCTATATTCCCCGTATGGTTAGGTGGAGGCAGTGGCGTGCCTAGAGGGCAAGCCCGACGCATTTTTTTCGTTTAGGAGAGTATTTAAGTTCATTTTTCATTTTCATGAATGTAAGTAATTTTTAATGTGACGTATTGCTTTAATAACGACAATAACTTACTTAAATTCATAAAAATGAACATCAATACCTTCTAAAACAAAATCGACGGGCTTGCCCTTAGGCACGCCACTGGGTAAGGTGTATTGGTAGCACACCCACACTTCACCAGTTATATTGAGTCCCTTATTATTGCTTGCCATGCAGTCTCTTTTTATAGGGCACGACGTCTTTAAGCAACAATAGCCTAACGACTGAGATGTCGGACTGTGTTAAACATCAATCGTTGCATTATTATCGTTTAGCTTCTTCTTTCGAATCGGCACGAGCGATTATGAAAAAGCTCATGCTGCGATGAAAAGGTTATCCAGTCAACCAGTTTGGTGGTGCGATGGTGCTATAGTGCGATGGTGGACGCATACTTATGGAGGCTTTTTTAATGTACCCAAATGCCACTCCTCTCCTCACATTAAAATAATACTAGTGCGAGTAACCCAGATAGATGGCTTTTTAAGAGTTGCTTACATCAGACGGTAGGTTCATGCTATGGAACTGTTCTTGCACACAGTAGCTATAAATAGTTACTAGAGCGATAGTAAAAACTCCGAAGTTTCGATCAAGAATATTTTTCATAAAAACGTCAGCCTGCCTAATGAAAAGTGGTCACCGCCGCTCGTACACACCTGAAACACCACGGGCATTATCGATGCGCTGCCATACTTAGAGACAAAGTCACTCGTGTGCCTAATGTCACTGGCATTCCGCTCCTCAGACACAAGCATGTTGCTTGGCAGGTAAAATTGGTATAGTGGTTTCTTCTAGGCAAGCGAGCTCTATCGTAGACCGCATCATCGCTTAACATCAGGCGAGATGGCGGTCAAACGCAAGCCTATTATTTAATAAAAAATGTGGTATTTCTTTCCAAGACAAACTCTTGCAGCTCTACATGGAAATGAATTAAACATTTTTTTTTTAATAATCGAGCACCCAACATGTTCCTACAGGATCTAGCAAGAAGCACTTATTATTTATGCAAATAAAATCATTTCATTTTTTCAGCAAGAGTTTCGTTAGAAAACTTTTAAAATAAGTACAGATGTTGGATATTCAAATAGGTATACAGGATACTTGTGCATAAATTACCTACATCTTAAAATAATTGTCACTGAAACATAAAGTTAAAACGCTATATACTTACGAATAGCTACTTATTAATTAATCACATCTCAAAAACCACTACAATTCTATCGAAATCCAAAGTTTGGTAACCGTTTGATCGTTTAAATGTAACTGTAATTTTTGTTCAACTTCATCAGTCACTTTCAAGCTTGCGGTTCACTGGTAACAACATTCGGGAGTTGTGGGACATTTTAAAGTTCGCACTTCGCAATCGCTACAGAGGGGGTGAGAGGGATCGCGACGGACGACGACGCGGCCGCACACCTCGACACCCGAAGTCGGACTGAGCGCCGGTCCTCGTAGGCCGTGCAGCCGAGCCGCGCGATCGACGCTTCAAATTATACCTTTCAGGTATCCACCTTATCTCCCCTTCAAGGTCTTATCTCATCAACTAATTAATGTGCGTGCCTCACTCATTTATTAGTTCTATCTTCACATCAAATGTTACTCGTGTTCCAGCGCTTTCTCCCATTACATTTAGTTTTAGTTTAGTTATTATATTTATACGACTTAATTGTCTATTTTGTTTGGTAACGTGCATCTAATTTATGCAGGTAAGACAACATTAAGACTCTTGACTTGGCCTAATTTCACTTAGACAGTTCCGTAATTCCAGATTAATAGAATTTCGTTTGATGAAGGTAAGCGACTGAAATTGAAACTCAGTTTGAAGGAAACAAGCAGTCACCATTACTTAGTTTCTGTGGTCATCTTCGAGAGAACTTGTTTATTAATAACTTGGATTTGATATTAGAGTTCCAATTTCGTACATTGTTAGAAATTCTTCTTTGTTAGACTTGATAGTTACTTGAAAGTATTGTTACGAACCGCTTTTCTCGTGTTTCAAAAAACATGAAAGTACCTAGTATAGGTAAGTAGGAAATGTTTTTTTACCCGACTTTGGCAAAGCCAAAAGGAAGGGTAATGATTTTAGCAGTCAATTATGTATGTAGGTATGTATCTTTGTATTTAAGTGTGTGCCACCGTATTACTGACTCCAACAGGGCATGCGACCACGGCTATACCCATTTGAGGCTGTCAGACAGGAATGTTTTCTTGTTTCATGCTTTTCAGTTGAATTGATTTCGTAGTCGGGTTTTAGTTTTTTACTTTATTTTTTATTTTCAGTGGCCGTAGTGTTCTTGTTCTATTTATTTAATAATACTATACTTACCATCAATTGTGTAAGAAGTCAATAGAAGAGTTAAAATTCAAGCATTAGAGCGGCCATAAATGGGTAGCACGAGCAGGTAGGTAAATCATTGAAGAAAGTTCACGGGCCGCTCAAGCCATTCACAACTTTTCAATCAGTAGTTTTGAACCGTTTGAGCAATCGGTTTCAATTGCTCGACGGGCGGAAAACTGCGCCAGAGCAGTCGACTGCTCGAGAAGTCGAGAGCAGTCGATGGATGTCTTAGAAGTTGTCAACCATACGACTGTTCGGTATGGTTGCAACTCCGTGGTCGTAATTGCTCGAGCAGTTCCGTGTACGGCAATGAAAAGCAGATTGCCGTTCTCTGTACAGTTGCCCGTGCATGGACACTCTGATTTATCTATTTTTATTTCGCACACTCAAAGCATACATAATCAACTATACAACTAATACTAGTTTAGGTAGGTAGTTATTCTCGCTACTCATATAATCTGTTAATTAACACTAACTTTTCTAAAGCTTAACTCTAACCGTTTGCTTCGACTACATAGTAAAATGTATACCGTACTTGAAAATTGCATTATACATCATATTCTTAAGGTTTTGTATATGTATAGCTTATACATATGTTTTTAAGTTCTTAGGATAAAGGCTTGCCTAGTTGTAAAACCACAACCAAAACTGAACTGAATAACCAACGTTACCTACGTTATTTAATTCAAGTAAAAGTATTACGTAACGCAGCGAATAAATTATTATTTATTTTTGTTTTGGCTACAATTCCTTTGAAAATGTGACCTACAAACAACATGCATATTGAAACAATAAACTCATGTATTGTTTAATTAATCACAAACGGACTAAATGTTTTTCACCTCGAACAGTCCGCCGATGTATGTACATTTGTTGTATGAAGTTTAAATAAATAGTCAACAGTACCTAAGTATAATTCTCGTAATATGCACAATTGCACATCCATCATAACACCACACTATAAGTAGCTATGACGCAGTGCTCGTAGCTATAGTGCGAGTAGAAATTGGATTTCTACTCGTATCGATATTTTTATTCTTCGCTTTTGAAAAAGTTGAGCGGATGATCGATGTCTGTATCGGCTGACGCTCATTCCAAGACGTAGTACATACTCGTCATACATAGTCAGTATTGCACAGAGTTTTGATATTAGGTATCTGAGGACTATTGTTCCATGCATCAATAGCCTGATGCAGAATGTACAAGACTGGCGAGCATAAAGGGGTGAGTGTAACCCCATCCGTTGTATTATTGAGGTGAACTTACTCTCATTAGAGTTTAGTTGGAGCGGACAAGAATACCTAAAAGTAGTAAATAAAACAATAGATTTAATTAAATTATTCTCCAAATGAAAGTGGGTTGATTTTAAAATTAACTGGTTGTAAAAATTAAATGATGAGCAAATATTTGGTATTAAAATAAATAAAAAAAAGACATACAAATCTTATGCAAATTAAGACGATTTATTGATACAAAAAAAGCTTTTGTATGATACGATTTTATCATACAAAAGCTTTTTTTGTGATTTCAAGGTTGATTCTTTAGTTAATCGAACTGGTATCGATTACACGATACCCTCCTTCAATACGTACTTAACTCCTTACACTCTGTATAAATGCGCAATAATAAATAATAATCTCCAAAAAAATCTAAAAAACAAAAAATGGAAGGTGTAGCCTCCGCCTAACACTGTTTATTACGTTCTAGTTAACGTGCAAACAGGAGGTAATAGGTTCTAGAAAAGTAGGAACGCATGTAAGGTAACGTTGAATGAATGCGTCTAGACGGCATTGTGTTGTGATGGGGGTGTCTTCAAAGCAATGTGTGATTGTATCTCCCGACATAACGAAGCGTGCTAAAACAAATATCAGATGTTACGTAGATTGGAACAGGTAGTCAACTGTGATATTACCTTAATAACAATAAATTATAACTGTTTCTTTTGTATCAATATTTAGTTGAAATTAGTATTGTTCAGTTATGAGTTGACAGAGCTACTAATACTTTTGCTTACTCAATTCAATCCGTTTCTCTCAGTTTACTGATGAACATTTGACTATATTTCTATAGAGGTACATATTTACACTTTTTTCCTCTGTTTTTCACCAAAGATGTTTCAGTCTAAGTATACAACTTAAAGCATCTCGTTATCCGCTTAATTTTAGATCACAATAAAGAAACCTTTTACCTGTAGTAATTCTTACGTTTTGATTCGCACATTCCTACTTTGTATTTACAATATTCTTATAGACGTTTTGATTGCCCTACTAATAGGTAACAGATAATTTCTATTTGACTACGGCAAGCCCAAAAGAATGAATGTTAAGTTAAAAATTTCTAGATACTTGAATTTATTTTATCGATATTAAACAAACCTGCAAAGTTAATTAATCGTCATTTAATTGTCGTAGGTTAAACACGATCAGTTGGGCAATTTTGATGAAGTTGAATACAAACAGTGGAGCTACCCTTTCATTTGTATTCCACGGAGGTGGGCTACGTGATGACGTGTACGTTGGCCCGCGTCCCTTGGCATCGTCTGCAGCCACGGTTACCTGCATGTGCTTACGTAATTGTTTGGAAAACTGCTCGCATTAGGCTCTGCTAAAAGATAATATTATGTTTTCTGAGTCATTTTTACGAAGAAAATAAAACTGTTTTTCGAATAACTTTACATTTTATCGCTTACTAATGCAACTAACTGTTTTGTCTTGTATATTATTATTGTCTTTATATTGAATTGTGGAAATGTTGTATAGTCAATGCCGAAATATATATAAAATAGCTTACAATACTACACACTAACAATATCATGGACTACGAGTATTCAATTCATATAATTATCATAAAACTAATACGATTAAAAAATATTGCAAGCAAGCAGTGACAGGTTAGTAGAGCATTGCCTTCAAGCACCAAGCTGACCCATTTATCTCAGCTGTCTTTTACAAAGAGACCTAAACATTGCGCCGGACAATACAGCATGTTCACATTTATTTTATTTTTACGGGCCTCATAAACAAATAGGTAATTCCCTCTCATCCTGCGAATATCGTCAAGTAAGTCATTTAAAAGTCAAGTGTATGGGCAGCCATGTCCATCAATACACATAGCACAATTTACATATTATCATAGCATGTTTGGTAACAGTAGTAATTTCACATATAGCCCGTCCAGTTTCACGGGCATGTTAAAGAAGTGATCGTTTACGGGACAATATCGTGGTGATGATTATATTTCAAAAAGGTAGGTTTTTGTCCAAGTGTTTTTTAATACGCCTCATACAATGGGTGAGGTAGGTCGGAGCACCGTCAAATAAAGTGCACATAATTGTCAAGGTGAGTGGTGTGCGGTACAGTCGCAATTATTTACCGGCGAGACATAGGGGAATGAAGAGGTCTTGAGCCCACGCCAAGTGCGCTCGCCTCCATCCACGCCGGTCGTGTTAAGAACTACCTACTCGCACGTATTCATAAGCTTTTATATTATATACTCCTAGTTCTCTCACACGCGAATTTTTATTCCAGCTTCGCCTTTAATTTGTTTTCAAATTATTTACACGCTAGGCAATTTGTGTGAGAACGTTTTCTGGTTAATAGAAATAAATGCTGTTGCATGATATAATGCTTGGAGTTTTGTGCAATTTCCAAGCAGTTACCTGAAATGTTTAAGATTTTCCGACGCTCAAAGAAAACATCTTTGAGATATCTCGGCGTCTTATTTTGCGGACAACAATGATCCATTTTCTCGCTAGATCGAGATTGAAAGGAAAATATAGTGCAGGTATAAGCTACTTATCAAGCTTAACATTCTAGTGCCACAAAAACAGCCACCGCCTTCGAGGTATTAAGTTCAATACGTAAACCGGGCGAAATGGACGAAGGTAAATTCTTTGGCTTTTGACATTTTGACTGATAAATGGTGATGGCCACGCCCCCTGTCAGAACCTAATACCGTTATACAGGACTGTGGATATATGAGAAGGGTGGGTATGACATAGGTATACCACTATCTAACCTTTCGGGGATCACGGCCGCGACCGTTATGATGACTTATATCCTCCCGCATGTTGTCCACGTTTTGAAATGAAAAGGACCCCACTTTATGTGGTTCTTGGAAGTATAGTTGCCATAAATTAACCTACCTATAATATTTTTCAGATTGCATTTAAAGTTGGTTATTTTTAATGTTTACGGTTAAAGTGGTCACCCAATAGCTTATGTTATACCGAATCAATTCTAAGCAAATGCAATTATTTTATTTTTAACCGACTTAAAAAAGGAGGTTCTGTATTCGACCCGTTTGTGTGTATGTATGTTTGTATGTCCTATCCACGATTTTCTTAAAAACTACTGAACTAATTTTAAGAATTTTTTTTCACTAGCTCCGGAAGTCGGTGGCAAAAAAGCAAACAAAAACCAAAGCCACCGACTTCCGACACTGAAATTGTTATTTACTTTGTAGTGATTTTTGAAATAGGTTGTTTTTAAACTTCATGGGTTGGCAATGTGAAGGTGTAATACTTTACACTTTAGTATACTACTATAGTATAGTATAGTATTAGTATTAATACCTACTATAGTAGGTCCAATGTAACACCCCGGCGAGTCTATTGCTATTTACCGGGCACAGTTCCAAACTCCGGGCGTCTAATGAGAATGTCCCTCTGCCAGATCTGGGAGTCGAATCCGGGACGTCACGGTCATGCTTGCGACCACTAGACAAACGATGCAGTTACTAACTATTTGTTAATGTCAGAATGAAACCTGCCCGTCGGTTTCATAAAATTCCTAAAATACTATTGTAGTTTTGTGCAGTTACCGAGCAATCTATTGTTATAGTTCGGTGTACAGTACAACACCGCATGTTCTATTCAAAAGTTTTATAAACCTTTTCTGGGTAAAGAGGAAAATTTAGTTCTGTCAGTTTTGTGGTTACATTTCTGAATCGTTTTGTTGAATAAAAGTAGGCTATGAATTTTTTTCCCATAGGTTTTCGACTAATGGATTATTACGAGCAACTGCGGCAGAATCTAGAAGGAAGTTTCAGGCTTAAAAAAACTATTCCGAGAAAATCTGGAGCAATGAACTAAACACACTTGTGATTTCGTTGATGAAGTGCGAATGTGCGTGCTAACCAAAAAGTGTGCGAGACTATTAGAGGAATCAGGTAAGGCAATAAGCGGGTAAAACATTAGAAAAATGAGTAATCAGTAATATTTAAAATAAGTTGCATACAAAATTCCACCTGACGACGTTGTTCTATACAGAAATTCGCTAATCTTTACCTTTGATTGTAATTATTTTTGTGATAATAATAAAAAGGCTCATCATTTATAAAATATCAGCTAGTATCATCAAAACACAATTCGCTGAGAAAAATTGCCTATAAAGAACTCGTCGCTACATAAAAATATTGTTATTGCTTATTTTCATTTTGCTCGTATTGCAAATGTGGGCCGGGTAATTTGTTTGTATCGAGACCTCACTGGGTTTTGACATTTTATCGGTCGTAAATGGACACGTAAGTGACGAAGTTTCAACCTTTTAAAAGTAAATTACAGTGATCTGCACACGCCCAGGAGTTCGTGTCTAAATGATCTATCTGTCATATACAACGTAGTACATAATAGACTTTATAATCACAGTACAAAGATGACAATCGAGTATAGAATTACGACTCTCGGCCTTAACAAAACTTGGCTCGTCTTCGAAGATCTTCGCGGAAGTACTAAACAGAAAACTTTTACGATCGTATACATCTTTATAACTTCATTTAATATTTCACAAACAGTGTCATAGAAAAGCTTTACTTTAAGTTCATTTCTAGCAAGATATTTTAATTTAGCTTGGGGGCGTGAAAGCTGTGCAGTAGAAAGATAATAGCGGTTCTTAAAATAAAGCCTTTGTGTCATTATTCTGTGTGACGCCGCGCTACTGTTCCGCTCTTGGCGGCGTTTGCCCGCGCGATGATTCGGCCGAGCCTCCCCCGGATACAGCCCAATATTGTGCAGTTTAACCGACATGAATATAAGCGACTAGGGAAAGAAACAACACTATACTAATATCACGAATAATACGTGGTAACAGCTATAGACATGCCTATTTTATTTTGTTTCGTGCTGAATATGATATAATCAAAAAGCGACGAAAAAAATTTGGTATCTACTGATTTGACTTTTGCACCACATCACACTAGTTTTAAAGTATTCATTGATTGTTGTTAGTTGGCCGAAAATTAAACGTATTAAATACCTACCTTTTTAAACGCGTGCTATTTTAAAGCCTATAAACCGAAAATTGCTGCAATCCACACAAATACATAATAAAATAACTGCCTTATGATGGCCGCTGTCAACCAATGGCAGGCTGTCACACATGGGTTAATTGTTTAAATGAAAACATGCAGGATTTATAAAATGTTTAATTATAACAAACATAAAACACAGGAGTATAAAATATTGTAACTAAAATTAAATATAGCCTATACAGGGTGGCACGTTAGACAGTGGAAATATTTTAAGGGGTCATTGTACTCGTCATTATGAACAACTTTTACTGTGGGACAAACCCTGAAATCGCGAAAAAAAATCAGCTGTTCCATACATTTATGTTCACTTAACTCAACAAAATGTATGGAACAGCTGATTTTTTTTTCGCGATTTCAGGGTTGGTCCTATAAAAAAAGTTGTTCATAATGATGAGTATAATGACCCCTTAAAATATTTCCACTGTCTAACCTGCCACCCTGTATAGTATACATGTGTCACAAACATTTTTAGTACTCTTTGTGACAGCCACGTTGTTGTACCTGCTCTCCGATATAATTTATAAAATGGCGTTCTCTATTTCTAGCAGACTTCTTAACGATGGAATCGCTCTCACGTCTCGTAAATTTAAAACAGTCGTAAAATTCAATAAAAGTTATTATTGCATATATTGGTGAATGATGTTAGTGTTTAAATTGTGCGCTTTACGTGAGTAAAATAGATACGATTTTATGTTACGATAAAATGATAAAACGTGGCTATTTTGAATGTAAAGCTGTTATCTGACGTGGGTAACTTCTTAGGACTTCTATATAGGTAATTTGGCTTTGTGTGGAATGGATTAAAGTGTCCTTTGACACTTTAATCAAAGGACACTTTAATCCTCTCTCAACTATAAATCGTTATTTATAGTTGAAAGAGATATTATTATATTGTTGAATAAATTCTCGTCATTTCTTGCTTATCATTTTGATCATTTGTAAGCAGATTAAACTACAGCCAAGTTTTTTTTTTGTCTTCTTAGATAGAGGACGATCAAAAATGCACCATAATATCAAGATAATAATAGATTAAGGGCGGGTTGCTTCAAACCATCTGTATTCGTAAGTCAGTACGAAATCGTTAAGTCAGTATGAAATTGTCGTACAAGCCGCCATATTTGTCGGTTACAGATACGTAACTGTAAGTTGAAACAACATGGCCTAAGTAATATTATAAATAGAGATTAATTTAGGTAAACAAAATGAAAATGTTACTATTATTTTCATTCGATAGAACACGACATCAAAAAGAAATTTCTTTGTACAGGTGTCGCAATGAAAGGTTTTTTGGCTTTAAAAATATTGAGTTGTATCCGAAGCTACAAAAGTTATTCAAATACGGGGCCCCACCCTGCGGCCTCGTCCTGTACTCCCATGTGGTGTATTCCACTCTCATCGGCCTTTCAAGCTTTTTATACACAACGTATGGGTATTGACATTTTATCAACACGATACAGGAGATTTAATGTATAAAGATATGACCATAATGACCAAGGCACTCACAAATTAAAGCACGTAAATTATTTAAGAAATTGAGTTTTTTACTCTGCAGTAATCAAAACATTATATTGTGTATTATGTTTCTCAGGATAATACTTAAGCATACTGCATGACTGTAGAACACGGGTTAGCCACCTTCGATGGTGTTTATAGTACTCGTAACACATTAGTAGTGCAACATATTCAGCCTTTAAATAGCCTTTTCATAGTGTTAACTAAATCATGAACGGCGTAAAAAACGAAACAACCGAATCTTGGACCGGGCATCATAAGTAAAGTTTATTGAATTAAAAATACATAAGTTGGTGCACACAACTCAACTAGTACTATAGCGCTGTGTAAATAATGACTTGAGACGTCCATATAAAAGAGCATACTTAAAGTTATAATAGAACGGATACATACACCTAAATATAAACAGAAAAAATTATATATGAAAATAGAAAACAAACAAAACTGAAATTGCATCTTAAAGTAGCGCTGCTGAATGTCGTTTGAAGGCTTGTGTAAAGATAAATTTAATGAGAGCATAGAATTTATGAAATGTTTTAGTCATCTGACTAATACACTGTACTATACATCTCTATCGATGTTAAAATACGTAAAGGTAGTCTTCTAATCAAAATATGATTGCACGCTCCTCATAGGACACTAACGTGATCAAAAAAATCATACGTGACCCCTTTGGAAAGCTTTGAACGTGTAGAAGGTAATTACCATAAAGCGACGTCTTTGCTCAGCTATAAACTGTTATATGGAGCAATAAATTACAAAAGTAAGATCACATATTCGCTTGCATTATCTTACTCCGCGACGAAACTCATTTTAAGAGATATTTTAAGGTAAAAAAATAATTGACCGAAAAAATATATCAATTCACTCGCGTTTGTTTGAACTGTGGAAGCTGATCTAAAATATTTAGAGCGGGTAACAATGCTGAAGGAAGTGAGTGACAGCCCTTTTGAATAAATAGTTTGAATAGTAATCGAAGTTTGGGAGTGAATGTTGGGTACATTGAAACGTAGCATTGTCACAATATAAGGTCAGAACGAGGTCAAGCGGCGCGGCCGCATCGAACGCCACGTCGGCAGAGCAGTCGTTGTTCTCAAAATAACGCGCAGCGGCTGTGCTATATTTGAAGTGTCTCACTACTTGAATAATTTATAAGTCGAGCTTCTCTCGAAGTGCACTGCATTTCCGTAGCAAAGCTCGTTGTACGAAACAGAATAAGTTCGCACTCAACTCAACTGTGGAAGTGAATGAAGAAAATCAATTGCTTAGTTGGAGAAATAACGAGTTGTAAAAGTATTGGTTTTGATTATGCAGATGTGGTCTAGATTTTTAATTTAAATAATATTTATTAAAAGTACGTGAAGTTACTACTAGAGACGTATTTAAAGTTGTGCCTAGTACAGCCCAAGGAAACATCATAACATAAACAGCCCATGATGTTCCCACTGCTGGGATTTAGACCTCCTCTGTTATAAACGGACTGAGCCACCACTCTGCTCTGCAGGGAATACAGGGAAGCATGCGACAAACGGTTATTATCAGGATCACATCTGCTCTTCTTCTTAAATATGTATTTCTTATAATTTGGACTTGATGGTTACAATGAATAGTAAAGTTATCAACCAATCAACCAATCAGTCTATAAACACCACGTTTAATAGACTGATTGGTAATCAAAGTTGCTGACCTTAGCGGACAAGAGGACGTTGCTGCTGATCCTACTGATATTATACTTAGGCGTCTCCTATGACACCAATGGACACTGGGGTATAGCTAAATTATTGTCAGAGACCGTACGGAATCTTGGTTTAACGAAATTCTTCTAACAAGAAGCGCGTTTTTAGGTAAGCTTTCAACCCTCGTAGGCTGTATTTTGAGGGCAAAGATAAACAAAGATGTTTATCAATCCGCGTCTGTCGTAAAAGTTTACCAATGGAAATGGTTATTGTTATTATACTAGTAGATATGACATCTGTCTATGTACTATCTGTGTTTTTATATTTGATAGGTTTTTTCTTATGTTACTTGCAGATTTAATGGCCCTAAAAATAATAATGATAATATATCATTATTATTTTTAGGGCCATTAAATCTGCAGGATTCTTAAACGCAATTATCATAGGTTACGTACACTAACATTAGTTTACACCTACAATTCCAGAGTATTCCATTAATTAATTTAATATACTAATATTATAGAGCTGAAGAGTTGTTTTTTTGAACGCGCTATTATAATCTCTGAACTACCAATCGGATTTGAAAAAAAAAATATGTATATGCCAGATTCATGAGAAATAGTACAGGTAGGCTATTTGTCATCACGCTACAACCCTTAGGAGCCGAGCAAAAAGAAAAAAAGTCAGAAAGAACGCTAACCGAAAACGAAGCGCGGGCGGGAATAATTCGATTTCTTTTAATTTAAATGGCGGGCACAAAACCGCAGGGCACAGCTACTCAAATAATATTTTATAGAGATTTTTTTAATTTTATTTTATAATAAATACTCTTTAAAAAAATACTCTATTAAAAAAAAATCGAGTCCTTCAAGGTCGAAATACTCGATTTTTTTAAAGTTTGTGGTTATTATGTTTAATTACCCGCCTGCCCAAGAAGGAGGGTAATGGTTTTAGATTTAATATACGAGTAAGTCAAAATCAAAGCATTTATTTTAATTAGACCACTTACAGGTACTTTTGAACTGTCCAAGAGTCAGTCAGTGTCAGCAAGGTGAAGCTAGATGCCAGTTCCAAAGCGTAGATTCCTATAGAGTAGAACGAGGGAAAAACTCCATGGTTGCTCTCTTAAATCAAGTCATAATTCCATCCATCGTTACGTTGTTGTCAACTCGGAAACAACAAAAATATGTGAGAACAATGTAAAAGATGCGCAATTAAATTAAAAATACTAATAATATGTATGTAAAATACATCTTTAATTATTTATACATAAAGAATTGAGTACCTATCATATCATAAAGGCATTATGACTTTCAGGCTACTTTCCTTTGGATTGTGTTGGACAGCTACAATGCGCCATATTTCCCTTACTTTAATCTCACAGCTTATCCGGGACATAATACTGAACAAAATAGAAACTAAAAAAGTAATGTTGGAAGACAATCCTCAGCTTAATTCCACTGAGCAAGGAGTTCCCACCAGCTATCTCCGTTGGCTACCTCTCTCATTATTTCACAGCAAAATAAATATTTTTGTGTTCGAAAATTCCTTTCTGGAATCTTGAATTCCTTTCTAGAAATAACAGATGCCCGAACGCTTACACCGTCTTAATAATTTTCAAACGAGCTCTTGTTTCTTTATACTTTGTATTCGTTTATTTTATACCGAAAGAGGTATTACTGGTTTGAAGAATGATGAACGTAATCTTATGGAAATAGGACCTATATAACCACATGTTGTATGTTCGTTTTGTTTCATTTGTGAGTTACAACCACGGAACAGAAAAAATAGGGTTACAACTCAAAAGCAGAATATTATTTAGTAGGTCGCCAAGTGATTACATTTTTGCGCATCTTATCATTTAACATTGTTAAATGATAAGATGCGCGATGAACCATATTTGTTATCATTTAACATTGTTAAATGACATAACATTGTTAAATGATAACAAATATGGTTCTGTGCGAACGAGATAGGTGACAAAATGCGACAGCCCTCTTAATTATACTTACGAAAAAACTAAGTATATTACGGTAATGACTTAATTTGACATTGTTTGTACTTCATTCTAGTCGTAGAGTAAAGTAAAATCAGTGCCTTTCCAGCGGTTTCCAGGATCCGTGTTACTTAGAAGAACTTGTCGTGCGCTCATTAGCAGGAGTACAATGGATGGAACTTTTGCTTTTTACTTTTTAAACCTCGATAATCAATGAGCTTGAAAGCCACAACGGCCATTTAGCGACAACTTTATGAGAAAAAACAACAATAAACATTTTTACTCAATCTCAAAGGTCACATTACTGAAGTTGGACAAAGTTAATTTAAAATATTTGTATTACACTTGACGACATAAAATATGTGTAGAAATCAAAATGGCGCGCAAATGACAGTGGTTTTGCTAACGTTGTGCGTGTACATATAATAATTAGTCGTTTGCGTGACTACGATAATTACCACATTTCGTATAAATGTAGTGGTACACATGCCACCGCGGGTTTACAGTAATTGTCCAATTACGACGTTTATGTGTCAGACATTAATGTTGAATAGAATCGAGTGTCTGTTCTTGTTTACGTGAATAATAGTTCAATTTGATTTTGAAATTTTGTTGTTGTTTAATGACAGCTCCGGCTTACGATGAAGATATTAATAGTAAGTAGTGACTACCGCTTTCACTACATTCAGGTGAGCCCACTAAAGTATTTTAAATCTCTACTACTGAATATGTCTCTACGAATTATGACCAAATTGCTATAAGCACTGCACCAAGCAAATTGATTGGCGATCACAGTATGTTTCTATTAGCATATTTGTGGGTTTTGCTACCGTCCTCTTCACATAATCCCCTATTTGCCATTTACGATATTCACTGGAAGAAGAGGGGTGACATATCCTCTGCCGGGAGCCACAAAGCGTTATTTATAAAAAAAATAAACCAGCTGGTTTTGTAAGAGTAACTTTAAATGAGTCGTAGTATTTCACGTAGCACGGTTAGCTACGACGTAGACGTGCTACGAGTTTCGTGTGCAGTGACTACGCTCACTTCGTAGTTAGATCGATCACTTTAAAACTGATAAATCTTGCGAAATGTAGTTTCTTCTGGAGTAGAAATAGTACCTGAGTTTTTTCTTTTTACAACAGAGATGTATAAGGTGTATAGCTTACAAAAGGTAAAATCTATTATGTTGTCAAAGTATTGCGTTTATAATGTTTATTCACTTTGTCATACAAAAACATCAAGAAGCCCATTAATTTATTAAGATTGATTAAATAAACAATCACTTTAATTATCAGAAAGGCCGCTCATTACGTATTCAAAGACAGAAGGTCGCGGTATTCTCTTACTAAAGCATGGCTGGCGTTTTATTTACTTAAAAGCCGGATTATGGCCATCCACGACACTTCCTGCCACACTATTTAATTCGGTCTGCGCTATTCGAATGGTCTATTTTTGTATCTCAAATGTAGATTTAATAAAGCCAAACGTTTTTAATAAATTCACGATACTACTTTGCATACTCATTTTTGATGTGCCATTTAAAGGTTCATTTAGCGCGAAGCTGCGCGAAGCTTTAGGTTTGAACGGCGCTCAGTGGTGTCTAAAAATAGCATAATTATATACCTGGAGTATTCCAAGTGGAACAGACTTGAAAGAGACGATTTTGTACGAGGTTTTAAATGAAAAGGGATGAATTAAATGTTAATAGGTACTAGAAATTAATGAAGAATTATTACCAAATTAAACCTTCCTTGAGCTTCTTGACTTTGACTGAAAGTCTCGTCGAGCATGTTCCGCAAAGAAGACTTACTAAAATACCGCTTGTCGTCTGAAAGGAGGACAGGAGAAATTCTCCTTAATGATTTTGCTTATTTGAGACTTTAGGCCGTACCTACTTACAGTACAATTTAATATGTGTTTGGTTCCTACTTTCACTGACGTTTCTTTCATAGAGTTATTTTATCATTAGTGCTTGTTTTCAAACCTTACTTATTTAAATACATATTAGAAGTTTACAAAACGAGGTCTAATCTTTTTGGGTCATCTGATATCTAACTAAACTGTTTAGTTAGCCAAGCGCAAATAGGATGAAAGAGTCTAATTAGTCTCTAAATAACAGTCTTATGGTAAAGCAGACGACTAAACAGATGCTGCACAATATAACTAACTTTAACGCAAGGAAACTTATGAGAGGAATTAGTTTATTTTATTTTATTTCTGAAATGAAACTAAATAAACTGCATTAAGTTGGAGCGAGGTATTAAAATTAAGCTTTTGTGTGTTTTTAAATGTTTTATTTTTATTCGTAAAAGGTGTTTATACCCAGCAAAATGTAATCCGACTTTTCTTGCCGTGAGTGTAACAAAAAGCCAATTCGTGACCACGGTCAATGCAACTTGATCGAAATGTTGAGGTTAGTCAAAATACTGATATTTTGATTATGTTTGTGCGCAAAAGTCCCGAACCCGATATAATAAAAAAAACATGTGTACAATTCGCGAAAGTTTAAAAACTACAAAAAAGCTAATTGTAGCTAAAAGAGGATAGAGATAGTCTATCATCAAATTCCAAAACTACATGTGATATAATTTTGTTCATAGTTTCATGATTCTGTTAAATTATTATCTATTCGTAAATAGGTACGTGATATAATACAGTAGGTATATCATAATTTTGTATCCATTACAAAATATTTTACTAGGTAGGTACACTCGACGCCATTGACGGTCGACCACTTTTCACCTTTATGTTCTTAGTAATAAGGGTGAAAAGTGGTCGACCGTCAATGGCGTCGAGTGTACCTACCATAAGGAAAACATTTCTGAATTTTATTTTTTTCTCTTTGACCTTTCTTTGTAACGCTCTATTTAGAGGCCTCCTTTTATACAGCAAATCTAAGCGTTTACGGACTGACATGATGTATCGAATATAGGTACATATCTGTATAACAATGTTTTCGATAAATAATGGAATCGCTGAGACACCTTTAGCATAAATTATGTAGGTACCTACCTAATTAAAACTTTAATATTTAAATTATTTATTTCTTTAATAATTCTCCTTAACAACATAATTATAACAGGTATTAACCTTAATACAATGGTGTGGCTAACACCTACATTATACAGTTGTTGGTAAAAATAAAAATAATTCCAAGATCAATACGTTTTCTTGTAATACCGTCGCTACCAAATATACGAATACGCTACGAATATACGTGTTTTTTTTAATCGATCAGTGTGTATAATTATAGTCTATTGACAAACGAAATTATCTGAGAATTCTCTTTAGCGAATAAGTCTTGCGTACCTAAAACATATGCAACCATACACGATGCTTATAAATGTTAATCATGTTTATGATTCAGCATTAATAGCTAATGTGAAGCTACAAGTAGGTATCAAGAAGCAAATTACGAGAGATTCCAATTCAAATTATATTAACTCTTAAACACGTTCATCAACGAATTAAAGGAGGAGCAAATTGCTCGAAAACGGGTTGAACCTCGGATGAATTAGCAGAAACGACGTAATCTCCAACTAAACCTTAACTTGACCGAGATAACTTGGAAGTTTCCAGAAAAAGGAGGTTCGCACTTATCAGATAATGCGACTTTCCAGTTTGTAACAATGATAGTGACTTCGGTGTCGTTTAAGGCGAAAACTTTCTGTTGGGGTTTTAAACTTTTTTCGTAAACTGGAGTTGCGTGTATCGGGCCACTAAATCTTTAATGTTTTTGTAGTTTTATTGTAACAGACTTTTAGATGTTGGAGCATTTTTAGGAGTTTACAGCAAAAGTTTTTAGTGGGGAGATTATCACCAAGTGACTTTTTAATCTATGAGTTGTTGTTTGAGATTGAGATTACAAAAATATTTAAACATAGTATTTTTTTGTTTGAAGTGGCGCAGGAAAAGAGCATCTAGAAGGAATTCGGGAAACCATTGCCCACCAGTGAAAAAAACCAGTGAAAAAAATCTGGTCCTTTAGTCTGAGAGAAGTTTAACGGAAAAAAGACATGAGAATTATGGCTAGAGAAACTAATTTTGCATGTAACTGACGAAATAAAATCAGTTAAAATAACATTAATGTCATGATACAAACAAAAATTAAAATGATATTCACGAACAAAGTCTTGTTTCAAAGTATAATCGAAAGAATTATGAACCGCCGCCGGCGATCTCCCGCATCCCACATATCAACGTGATTTCAAAGGTTGCGTTGATGCCATACGGGGCTCTGTCTATCGCACGAGGGATAAGGAACGAATCTATACGTTTTTCTTCCATTTCTACATGAGCATGACATTCGCTCTTAATCCAAGATTACGCAACCATATATATTCGTATGTGTTTTTAAATCCTTCTCTTAAAACAGCGCCTAAACGTTATGATGAAATATGGTGGAATACGATGTTCAAACGTTTAACTAAAGCTCATCTTGGGAAAACTCATTACAGGGTTAAATAAGCGACCCAAGTATTCTAGGTTTTAACGTTGAAAACGGGTTTACACAAATAAACATTTTTGACAATCCAAAATGAATTTCGTAACAAAAATCACAGTGCTTTTATATAAAAATGATTGTAGCTGAAATTAGTCATTAATAATGCATTGAAATTCTTATATCAGTTATTATATCTACGACAACCTTGTATTAAATTGTCTACTTAAGTATTTATAAAAGTTGTTGTCAGAATTGGGTCCAAATCAAACAATTATGTTTATTTTCTGTATGGCGTATTGCGCGACGTGCGTGCTTTATCAAAATGTTGAACGCAAATAAAAAAGAAACTTTTCCTAACCTATCGAGTTATATGCTTACTCCTAAAGGCGTTGTTTAATAATAAAATAAAATGGCTAATTATTTTAAAATGTTTGTTCTCCGTTTGGTTATATAAATAAAACTCTAGTGATACAAAGGAAAAGCAATTTCAAGCTTTACAATAATTATGTAGCTTTCTTTTATAATAGGTCAGTAAAGTAGATAATTTTCCTTGATGTGTCTTTCAGTAAAAATACAAAAAAAAGAAGTTTGATTTGTATTATTATGAACAGGATATCCAATTAATTCCAATGGAAATTTGTTTTCACCATCTGCATTTTCAGTGAATTGAAGTGATCAAAAATCCGTAGAACATTTGTTGAGATAAAACCCCTTCGTGTATTTCAATGGATTTAATTCCTAAACACAAACAAAATCACTCATCCGGAATCTTAATGAAATGTTTCAATTATTCCTCACATTGTTAATTCAAAACGCGCGATTATCTGAGGGCGGTCCGCAATTTGTGCTTGAATCATTGACGTGGCGGCACGTCATGTATCAAGGAGGGTAGCATGGAGGGTACATACATTTGTTACGGGATGCCGAGTCGGCGATGCTGCACGCCTGTAATACATCTTGCCTCTGAGGCGCCTCGCCGCCTCGCCGCCTCACAGGCTCGCTACGTCATGAATATACATTAGTCATTACACAATTTACACCCATATTTTGTGAAGAACACGATAACGTACAAGAAATTACCTCGCCAGGTATTTTACAAAAAATGTTGCCTATTCATTCTCTTAATTGATTCGCAAAGTAGGTAAGATAAATAAATGTTGCTTGTCCGAATTCAAAAGCTGAAGTTTCCTTTACATCGGCGCCCGCGCGGAAGCTTTTTTCGTTTCCACCTTTTTACTTAAAAGTTATAAAAACTTTTAACTAATTAAATTAATATTCGTAGACCGTTGATTAAGAAGCTCTGGAATGCTTTTAGCGTGAATGTAACTAAAGCGAATTCTGAGGGAAGAAATATTTTCACCGAATATTTCGCGAAAATATTACTTTCAGTTTTGATCATTGAGGATATTTGAATAAGTAAAGAAAGTGGTTTAGAAATTGTTAAAACAATCTCAAAGGATTTTAATTGAACATTTAATTTTGTAAGAGGTTTCCGAAGCATTTCAGCTAGCTCTGTCCTGAGTGTCCAGGTAGTAATTGTGTTATTGTATTTTTACTAAGGTGATATGTTTTTTTTTCCACCAAATTGTTAACAAAAAATAACCCAGAAATGCGACTGTTTTGCAACGTGTCAACAATATAATAGCTCAATGAAAAGGCTATCCCACGCTACATTTAACCAGCCAGGGACTCGGCTCGACCAAGCTAAGACAAGTAGTGAGTCAGCGAGTTGAATGTTAAGTTGGCGACAGAAACAAAACAGTGCTAGTTATTGCACATTAGGGGCCGCACTAGCGCCTCGTCGCCTTGCCCGCGTTAACGCGACCATTGCAAACTTCCTCCGCGCCTCGCGCCTCGTGCCACCGGCCTCTGTACTTAAGAGTCTAATTAGCCGTAAATTGCATTCAAAATTGGGCTCTTGGCCGAGAATTGAGTTTTGAATGTCTAATTTCCCAGAATAAAGGGAAATTGTACCACAATTTATGTGTCAATCTGTATTGTCGTGGAACACGAAATGGCTATCTTAACGGGCTGTCGATGGGCAATTGTTTTTGTAGACTTAACGCCGATGTTAATTTGAAAAGTTTGGTGAAAGAACATTGTTTAACTAAATAATGTTAAAATGTATGTATAGATATAATTACGTTTGACTTTTTTCAAGCTTGTCCAGTGTCCATACATCTGGAATTCTGTAGTTTTTTCCCATTCTCTATTTCTGTTGAATTACTGTGGGAGGTTAATAATATACAGACAGATATAGGTACCGGCATTAGACAATAGACAGTTGACAATACGTAATAGAGAATGGCCTAATTAGACGACGAGCATCGACTGACGAATCAATCGCCTGCAACCTCGGCGCCCCCCCCTCGTCTTCTTCATTCCGCCAAAGAGACCGAAAATCAGCTAGTGCGCAGCTAGCGTTTGTGATCAAGACTGATGCCGGGACTTATACCTACTTAAATATTTTACTGGTTACCCTCTTTCTGTTACATATACTAGTAAATCAAGCAATTTAATTTTCTCAAATATTGTTAATTATACCTATTAAACAAAAATGTATGGTCCAAATAAATCTTGCAATAATCCCGTATTCCAAGATTTATTTATTCATCTCACTACCAAAGTAGTGATACGTTTTCTAATTTTTTTTTGTAATATTTAATCATTTATTGAACCATTGGTACATCATAAAGTTCTTTACGGTGGTCCCCAAACTAGGCGAAGTAAATCTTGCAATAATCCCGTATTCTAAGATTTATTTATTCATCTCACTACCAAAGTAGTGATACGTTTTCTAATTTTTTTTTGTAATATTTAATCATTTATTGAACCATCATAAAGTTCATCATTGGTACATCATAAAGTTCTTTACGGTGGTCCCCAAACTAGGCGAAGCCTGTATCTTGGGGACCAGAGTTACGATGGCATAGGTATAATTATAAAGAGAAAAATCAAAGAGAAAAAACAAACAAACAATTTAGGATTAGTTAAGCAGTGTAACAAAGTGGGTAAAAAACCTACCATTTCATCTCTACATCATCCAAGGTTGACTGGTAGAGAATGCCTATGGCATTAAGTCCGCCGATGTACATATTTTGTTGCATGAAGTTTAAATAAATAAATAAATAAAAAACTTAATTAAAAAGTAAACAGAAAGTAATGTGAGGGTGACCGTGTGACAATTGTTAATATGTACAGCTCTTTATGCCTAAGAAATACGTAATTTTATTCCACATTTCAGCATGATACGAACATGCTTGTTAACTTCTATTAAACATAATAAAGATGTCTTGCCGGGGCTAATAAGCAGCCCAAAATTAATTTGCTTCGTAAAATCAAAGGCAGAATCTAATTTACTGTATCTTTAGCATATTGTTTGACAACAAAATGTTACAAAATTAGTCAAAATTGAATGAACAAATTCAAATTTTGTTGTGAAAACAACAATATCTGGCTCAATTTTACTGTAAATATGTATAAATATAAATGAGTCTGTTTTACCAGTCGGTGGAATCGAGGAAAGATTACAAGGAGGACCTTGAATATTAACGTTCGGGACTCATTAACGCGGAATCATGTATTATGGACAAAGCGAGATATTAAAAGCAATTTATGCGGAACCTTTCCCGCTCTCTAGAACCCCGCAAGTTTCACAACTAGGGTTGAAACGAACCATACACATTTGTCTTTTTGACGATGACGTAAGGAAGTTATCTGCGCAACCCTTACATGAGCGTATGTATGTTTTTAGGTTTCGTAGCCAGTGGGCATCCCTATAATTTCATGACCATTCATCCCTCTGTCCGACCCTTCGTTCGTTTGTATCTGGCAGGCTCGTGAGCGTGAGTTTCTAGTGAGATGTATTTTCAGATAAAATTTCGCAGAATTTAAGCGAACTTTTGTAATTTTGTGCACTGTTTTGAAGAGAGTTTTATAAAATATTTGTTTTGATTTATAAAATATTTTATAAACTATTTGTTTTATTGAAAGTCTATTAGCATTGATTAAAAAAATGTGTTTGATAAAAAATCAAGTTGAAGAAAAACATATTTTTTATCTAACCTAAAATAAAAATATGTAGTAACAAACATATTTATTTTTCTGCTTGTTAGAGCAGTCGTATACGGCTGCTCTACGGCTATTCTATATAAAGTTTGTCTTATTATAACAAGAAAAACTTTATATAGAATAATATTTAGGTACACGTAGGCCAGTAAGTGGGTTGAATAATAAATATTTTTAGATCCTTTAATATCAGCTACTTGCCGATACATAAAAATATGTTTATTTTTCACCGAACGGTTTCCACGCCAAAGAACGTTACAACGTAAACAAAACACAAAGGAAATTGTTTTTCGTCTAACAAAAAGAAAGTAAAACGCTTGAAAGTTGAGAGTTAATTTATTTCGAAGTTGTTTGCCAGTAATTTGTTGTGGCTGCGTCCTCGGGGAGCACCGCCGGCGCACACTGTTGTTACACAAACTTTTTCGTGTTACGAAATTCGAGTCGGCTACTTGTGAACTTGGGCCAGACCTTCAGTGTTCTTCTGGGAACTAGGTATCTTACCTTTGTTAAAAGGGACCTCATAAACGTATTAAGGAAATTTGAATAGGACGACTTGGAACTTTGGGAAGAGGCAAATGTACCTTGCCCGCTATTTGGCAAATATGTGTAGCATTTACTTGGGATGTACAGTTATCAAAAGAGCTTATTATTTAGAAAACAACATCTTTGCACTTTTTACGGTTTCGTACCTTAAAAGGCAAAAAACGGAACCCTTATAGGATCACTTCGTAGTCCATCTGTCTGTCAGTCAAGACAATTTTTCTCAGTCACGTTTGGAGGTATCGAGTCGAAATTAATATCAAATAAGTCTAAAGACTTTTCAAAATTTGAACAAATATTTTTTATTATGTATTTTTTCATGTTCTTAATTTAACACAAACTTCAATAACAAATCGATACATATAACGCCGTCTATTATGAGTTATTTCAACAAATGTTCCTTTGTTCCTGATGAGACCCCGTGCCGCAAGCATCATTCCAGTTGTGACAGTGTAGAACGAACTGACATCGCGCACCCCGCGCAACCCGCCGGGCACATCCCGGTGGCCATGCCGGCGGCTCGTGTGTGCGACTCGAATACCCGCG
Organism: Thalpophila matura; assembly: GCA_948465475.1. Lineage (NCBI taxonomy): Eukaryota > Metazoa > Arthropoda > Insecta > Lepidoptera > Noctuidae > Thalpophila > Thalpophila matura. The sequence goes on along the minus strand of OX419185.1, from coordinate 8,245,774 downwards.
GGCATTGTGTGTAGGAACCTTCAGTGATCGCAATAAAAAAATATGGTAATTTACGCCAAACAGTAAAGAACAAGTAAAAAAAGCATGTGCACAAGTAAAGAAAAAAAAAACCTAAAATCGTTACTTTGTAGAAAAAAAATATTTTTTTGCGATTGCACACTTATATTTTGTACGGAACCCTCAGGGCGCGAATCTTACTCGCACTTGACCGCTTTTTTATTGTTGCGTGCGAAATAACTTTAAAAACATAAGCTGCACTCAGACTGATAAGTCTGAGTGCAGCTATATATATAATTATCGGCACAAACTTATTCTAATGTTGGATACAACATTAGAATAAGTTTGTGCCGATAATTAAAAAGATACGAATCGACTACTATTAGCAAGACATTGATGTCACCGAGGCTCTTAAGAGGCATATTCATAGAGATTTCAAATTTTGACTGATGCAGGCGGGACGCGGTAGCTTAGTGGTTAGAGCGATGCCACGGTTTGGTAGAGGTCACGGGTTCAAATCTCGCCTACGTCGCCGTCGGTTGTTTTTGAAATCTCTTAAACATTTAATTGACGACATAATAGGTAGATGAAATTATAGACATCTATTTTGTTGACTGTACCTACATATCCAAATCTCAAAACAACACGGCCCAGTCATTGTCTAAACTACATTGCGAGGGTTTACGTAAATTCTAATTTTAACTATGTATTTAACTACAACGATACGTAGCATCAAACTTTGTTCTAGGGTGTAAAAAATAGTTGCGATGGAATCGTTTAAAGGCACGTAAAAACCACAATAGTGCTTAAGTAAAGCTGGCTCGCTGGCACATTGCCAAGAAGCATATACTAACCCGTTTCGCTTGATTCCTACAACTTGTGAAGATAAGCGACTGATACGATTTATGTCTTTCTTTTATTCTTATAATTTTAAATAGAACTTTACGTTTAAAGTTTAATATTTTACAGTTAAAGTAAGTCTTAGTTAGACGATGTTTGTAATCGAATTACACGCAGCTATTTTCCGTATCGTATGTGTTCATGCAACGCGAAAGTTTAAAGTGTTTATAGGTAATTAAGGTAGGTATAATTTTTGTTGTGTCTGAGGGAGTAGCAAGATTAAAACATAGGTTGAATCCGTCACGAACTGTGGAAAGATAAGAAGACAGATATGATGAAACCTGAAATATATTTACAGTCAGTCAGTTAACATCACACTATCTATGGTATATCATAATGAGCATAAGCAATGTAATGGAATACAAAACAATATGTTAGTATATTATAATCATCAAACATAGCTACCAATATATATATTTATATGTCGTATCATCCCAAGACAATATTGCAGGTTCCGTAATCAATTACAAGCTTATATTGTCTACCTACGTATGCGGGGAGTACAAATCATGAAATTAATTATGAATGAATCTAGTCATAATGTCAGGGTAATGCCCTCTGTAATTATACGTCATTGAACCATCAATTAACATTTATTTGACTGGAAATATCATGGGAATATAATACTTATAACAAATAAAGTTTTATAAGTAGGTACATCATTATATTGTAAAATGTAATTAATTTTATATCATTATGATTCGTAAACAAAACTCTCTGTCGGACTCGGGCCATTTTTAAAGGAGACGAACCTAGATTATTGCTGAATTTACGGTCAGTCTTGTTGCAGTAGTGACGTTACTATTATGGCTATGTGGGCTGTGAAAACCTAGGTATTACTTTAGCCCCAATATTGTGCCAAAATAATCCTTGAAAAGCACAGCTTATGAGTCTTAAACCTATTTTTAATCGAGTAGAATCTTCATGAATGTCCTTCGCCCGGGAGAGTTGAAGGGTTATGTCGGACTGTTACCGACTACATAGTGTTCCTGATGGATGTACCTAATATAGCCGGCTACCCCAATGAGTGTTAACCTAGAGACAGGCTTATTATCGAGTGTGTGCCGATCTGCTAACATGACGTCTGAGAAAAGACTCTGACGCCGGTTTACGAATAACAAACTAATTAGTAAAAAGAAAATCATGTTTTTGACGTACATTTATATTCAAAAGCAAGTTGACGACATTGTCTGTTTCAAAGTTTCTTTGATTCTCTGATTAGTTTTAGAGTTTTATTAGCTCTTCTAGCTTATGGCTAGAAGTAATGCAAGATTTTGATGTTTTAGGAACCATAATAAGTTAAGGTTTCTAAATCTTGAGAATTACGTTAAAATATGTTCATAATGTTCTAAAAAAGAAAAGAAAAGAAGTTACAAAATATGGACTCCGCTTAGCAAATAGATATAAGAATCTAAACTAGATTGCGAGGAACTATTGCTGATAACAACATAATATCAACTATCATAGTTGTTATTAGGCTTGAGCTTGTCATTATTTCTAATCTACCATACTCCAGAAAAAATAATCAGACATCAAAAAGGGACCCAGAACTTTAGCGCTTCTAATTTCTCCGAGAACGTATCGCCGTCATCAGGAAGAGAATTTGTATAAGACAAATTTATATTCGCCATTTACCGGCTGAGTAGCGTTCATCGCGCCACGATTTAACTCATAATTCGATCTCGGATCGAACGCGCTGCGCTCTTGAGACTTTATAAGGAAATGTGAAGAACGTAACTTATTCTAGAATAATTATATCAAGTTATCTTTAGAACACTATTTTGATAATTATTTTGTTAGTTTCGTTATTAATATTAATAAATTTCCTTACACTCAAAACTATGAAATCACTAGGATAATCGTACCTACTTGCATCGACATCGCAGTTAATCGAGTTTGTAACAATCTGAACGTGTTTTATAATAGGTACTTGTGTAAAATTCAAGACTACGGCAACTAAACCTATAAGCCAGCCCAATTTATAGATGTATACTCGTGTAGACTTGGCGTGTATCGCGTGGGTACGACGTACAACGCAAAGCTTGTTGAGTTCAGACACGTTTATAATTGTACTCAATATTATATTCACGAAACTTGCGGTACCTATTTTCAATAATCCTCCTTTGTTAAACTTTTGCAGACATTTTGGTTAATTTTTCTTACAAAAAGCCAGTTTTCTTTATTTTATATATTATTTGTACTTTTCTTTATATGGTATTAGCGCTACTGTTTCTCATTTTGAAGGTATTGCGTAGGTGGATTGTACGTCAGACTGAGAGATTCTTTTACTGTGAATTAAATAAGTGAAAAAGTTCCACGCGATTCTTTTGAGATCGAGGCTGAATTGCGAGAATTCGTCATAAGTAGGTAGTAGGGAATGTTCTACGACAAAACGCTGCTTGAAGCCCCCGTCTGTTGGGTTCATGAGTGACCAAGCGCCAGACATTAATTATTGTTCCTGCTATACCTACTAACTTTCATCCCACTACGAATGCATACGATGGTAAATTCATTTATCGGTCAGGCTTAAAAATGTGACTGTGTTAATGCTTATTGTGCATATATTCAAAACGAATCAATAATAATAAACACAAGAGCAGTATTTCAACCAATACCCATCGGTGAGTTATAGTAACCGGGCATTAGGGAATCACAATAACCCATAGTCTAGTTAACTTTTAGAATTGGAAAGTAAAGCGCAATTGCAAATGGCTATATAAAAGTATACGTTTAAAGGAGACACGAGAGTCTTACTATTAAATTCTAAACGTCTAAATGGGACACAGCTAGTCGTGCAAGTATCTAGATTCATGAGTCATTAAGTAGCTAGATGCGGCAGCTTCGAACAAAGTTGATTCTTCTCTTTGCTGTACGGCTTGCCAATTAAGTTTAAGTAACGGACATCGTATCGGAAAATTGTGAGTAAATAAAAATGCTAGGAGAATAAAATAGTTATTTGTATAGTAAATATTTCATGTTCTTATTTTGGCGAATGTGTCAACGGTCCAGTGTTTGCGTTCCCTGTTTTTATTGGAGTGTGCGAGTCCAGTTTACACGAAATTTATTTTTATAAAATGGCGATTTTTATAAACATTCTACATTTTAAATTTACTGAATATTTTTATAAAGGAATAAAATGGTACCTAGGCCTTAGTACGAGACAATTTTTCCTTTAACTTTTTTATTTATTTCTGTCGGACTCCGTACATCGTAGCTAAATACCGGAAAGAATGTGATTGCGGACATCCGCCAACCATTGCGCAGCGTGCGAAGAATACATAAAAATTCGAGAGGAACAATATCACATAGTTTAATCGTCCCCAACCTCGTTCAGTGCGCCCGTCTAAGAAATAAGAGGTTCACTTGAAATGAGCAAGCGATTTATTTGCCACTGCGGGCGTTCGCGCTGATAAATATGACCAATAAAGGAAAACAAAATGTCCACAAGAGAAATTATTGCGGTGCCCGTAATTTACCTCTTCGTTTATTTCTCTACATTTTTCGTTCTTTGAATAAAAATATAATTTAATACGATGAGACGGTCAATTACTTTCGTTGAGTGTTTTATCTTTTGTTTGAACTTAGTAGTTACAGACACAATACTATGTAGACGCATTCACTATCAGACCATTGTTGACTATTGACTTTAGAATTACTAGTATTTTTTATAATAAAAACCTGGGGGTTGTTCAGTTATTTCGGCCCGAATGATCGAATTTTAGATTTAAATTTTCGCGACTCTGCTGAAAATTTGCAAATATAAATATTGAATACAGCTGGAGGCACTTTGTGTAAAAAATTAGGTCGGTTGCCGAATGCCTATAATAACGGTGAGTTACACCTAATTCTGGTATTGTTCGTTATTCTTTACGCACGTGCGAATCCGAAATAAAGATATTTATTGCCCAAATAACCGTTGACTTTGTTGTTTTCGGTTTGATTCGTAAACAAAGTGTTTACATTAAAGTATCTCTTTGCTTCGTTAACTGGAATGAAATGTTTAGTCAGGAAGTCAATAAATCAATGATAAATAAAAGATATTGTCATGCAATTTGGAATGCTTTTCCGTTGTTAAACATAAAAAATATGTTTGTTGGAATAAATAATGTTACAATAGGACCTTTAAATTGAAATCGCGTAGTTTTATAACAAAATATTACAGAGGTGTGAATCACGGTTTTCACAAAATGATCTAAAATATCTCTAAGGCCAATTTTGACTAATGAGATGTCAAGCGATGCGTGTCGTTGTGCGTGTGGTAGCGACACTGTTTACTTTATGAGAGAAAGATATTATATATTATAAATATATTAGTACTGCTTTACACCGACTGAAAAAAAACTTCGAAGTCACTTGTAGTCATAATAACTGCAATTTATCAACCAAACTAAATACCTTTTTATCTTATTTTCATTGATAGAGTCCATTTTTATTGTGACTTATTAGCCTTAGCAAACTTGTAACAGCTGAAATGCATTATACATAGGTTGCTATTGGAGCATGAAAAAATATATATTTTTGCAGGAGTCTTCCAGATAATGGAACAGTTGGTATTTTATCTATGGTTAGAGACTGTCAACTGTCATATAAGTTATAATATTCCATCTTGTAAAGAGCCTTCCCTATAGGGCTTGTACACAAAACTGCCAATCAGCGCGATGCGAATTCTCAACGCAGAAAACTGCGATGCGAATGGCTGCGATGCGATTTTGTGCGGCAATGTGCCCTCTACGGTTCGGGTAACAATTCCTTCGACGATCGTCAACTGAATGTACTTTTTAACTAGGTAGTGACCTGTGACATGGATAGTAAAAAGAGTGTTACACTGCTGTTCTTGATAAAAAAGATATTGAAAAAAATGGAACATCGCAAGAATTCGCGATGCGTATTGATTTGCAGGTTCTTGCGATGCGGCGTGCGAGTTCGTAGATTTTGGAGCAGTTTTGTGTATAAGCCCAATACATCTACAGGAGTACAAGAAGTACAATTACCGTGCGATAAACGACAAATTATACTTTTATAGAGAATTATATTCTCTTATTGCTTGTGCCGATTATGAGTAGCAAGTACAAACATGCATACCATGTTTTGAACAAAATATTGTACCAATATCTAGGCAAGCTAAAGGTGCTGAAGCATTCATCTTATGCGGCGCTCGATGAGTGTGTTTTGGCAGCTGTAACATAAAATATAGTTCATGAATAATGTGACACGGTTCCCGGCGCGCGAGGCGACGCCGATGGGAGACTGGGCCTTCGCTACTCGTAAATATTCAGGGTCCGACTAGCGACACTCCGCGATACATCAAAGTCGCGTCGTCTCATACAGAACCCACCTAACATACCGCTATATTTAACTTTGCGACGGCCGCCATTACAAAACAAATGAAAAACGTAGAACAAACAGCAAGCGGAAATTAAATAAGAACAATCCAACAATTGTGTGAGATTCTGCTATATAAGTTCATATGAGCTTACTCAGTTTGGATACTCTGCTGGTTTTAATGAAGACGATTCATATTTCAGACGTGGATATTCGTGATGTTTAGTGTAGATGATAATGGTAAAGATTATTAGAATATCTATTTTAAACAAATGCATACCCCATTTGTAAGAGAATCAGTAAACATTTGTATGGTTTATGTAGGTCCTTTAAAAATCTGTGTTTTGACTTTTGTTATAAAAAAACTAAAGCGTTCAAGTTGAATACAGTATGTTGGTAGGTATATGTACCCAGAAGGACACAATTGCCCATTCTTTTAATATAAACTCTCTTGTTACATAAAACACGGGATGAAATAGTGTGGTGAATTATTTGTAGGGATTTACAGTACCTATACAGTTGTGTTTATCTTGTGTAAGTCAATATAAAATCCCCACAGTATCTTATAAACTTTTCGTGGCACGAAGCAATATTCGTTGAGGAAGGTTAAGCCCAATGTTTTCAGGGTCAAGAGCGGAATACGTGAACGGAAAGAAGGGGAACGATTCCTTTCCGTCTTGAAGAAATCCTTTCTAAAATGTATGTGACAGAAATAACCGCGTGTTGGCTTCGAGAATACTGAACACTGAAGTACGGAATACTATAAATAATTTAGAGATGTCAGAATATACCCATAAGTGTTCTTTGCAATAGTGAAACAGGTATATCTTTATCAGTAGCGATTATAATCTTGAGTTCTGTTACAGAAATAGCCTACAAGTTATGCTAGCCTTTGGGAATAATCTACTGTAATTAGTTCACGTATGTTTGCACTATAACAACACGTACCATTGACATTGCTTAGACACTACTTGCATTGTAAGCAGGTAATAACGCTATACATCCAATATATACCTACCACATAATGTATACTATTATAATATATTCGCATCTACTTGACCGAATGTGAGCCTGAAAGCGTTCCGAGGTGATAACTTTCGGTGGATTCAATCAAATCAGTTAAATGTAGCTGTAAATTGGGCAGTTCCACTTGAGTGATATTGAGTAATGGTGGCCGCGTCGATATTGATGGGCGAGCTCGGGGCGCGCGCCGTATCTCCTCGGTGACGTGTTAATTTGTCAAAACCCGACGTCATAAAGAAAAAGTTAGAAAATTTACACATGATGACTCGAGAGAGAGCGTCTAATCGATTACCTTCATAAAACACATCATCGTCGACGAATGACTTACGGGGAAATATCTGTAAACTATGTCTAATTTAATGCTCAAACTACGTCCATAAGAAATTCCACTCGTAAGCAACAAAATCAGATTTTGTGTTCTCCTAAGTAGTCCAAAAGGTAAAGATAACAGGTCACGCGCGCACGTCTGTCGTTACCCTTAGCCTCTTACATTTTATTACGTCCCATTACCTGGGATTAAGTCGGCATGCATCGCGTGGATTCTGTTTCATGTCGCCAGCCCCGGCACTAATGTCATCCGCTACTTACAACCCCGCTCAAATGCTAATTTTAAAATATGAACCCTTACGAACCGACGTACACATAACCTTGTAGAGGGGCTTGTATTTATGCTTTTGCGGTTGCACAACGACACGCTTTGCTTACGCTCTGCTTGGTAGTATAGATGCAGGCCTACCTTACTGCCTCCCTCAGAGGCGGTAAGGTGGCGGGGTCTTGAGGGGGAGCGCTACAGTCGTGCAGATCCTCAAGGCAAGTCTGGTGGGCTCACCTTCTCGTGGTTGCCGCCCTGTTCTTGGTCTAATTCCTTAAGAAATAGACGTAACTAAAACCACCAGGCGCTTTTTAACCGAACCATGACCCTCCGTGACCGAGTGGGCGTGGGCTCGGCTGCCACTAAACCCAGCTGGCGCTGAGTAGGTAAATTTGGTCACCTGCGCTAGGGCCTGCGCAGTTGAGCGCCGTGAGCGGGGATGAAGGAGTCCTGGAGGGTTGAGCCGAGCGACGCTGGCGGTAATGCGCTCGTGACGCAACACGCCCTCTTTGGTCTGGATTTCAAGCGAAACGGTAGCCCTACCCAATAGCCAGGGGTAGGGAAATGGTCACAGTGTCCCGTCAGAGGGTCACGGCGAGGGGCGGGAGGTCCGCGGAGGTCATCCTCGGATGGCCGAAGCGGTTGGCGAAGGTCATGCTGAAGGTGTAAGGGAGGGATTGATTGGTCGTCAACCTAACCGAGCGCCCGATGTCGCACTGTAAGCCAGCCTCACGCCCCTATATCTCGAAGGTAGTCCTAACGGTCAAGCTAGCTTGTAGCGAGACGTTCCCAGGTGCGGGCTCCGTGGAGGGTGGGAAGCCGGAGAGATGAAGATTAATACACTTGCAAAATGGACAAACAAAAACCCAACATTACCACACACACACCACACACACACACAACAACCACACAAACTCACACACCGAAAACACACTCACACACACACACTGCACACAAACACACCGGAGAGGAGGCGAAAGCCAAGAACTCTCCCAAGAGGGGCGCTTGTAGCACCCCTCAAGCCCCCGGATCCTCTGCTGCTAACGCAGCGAGCTCCAGCGCGGGCACTGGTCCGGCAGTGGCGAACACCGCTGCCTCGACCAAAACCAAGTCCCATGATAAACGGAGGAGGACGGCGCTGCTCGGGACCAGTACCGCTCCTCCCTCTCTTTCAGGTATGGAGCCCGCCACGAAGGTTAACTCCTCTGGCCGGGCTCCCCTCATACATCCTCCCCCGCCTACTGCTCCCCCCCCGGTGGCCGTCACAGGCCATCAGGTGGAGACCAGCACCGCAGGTGACGTGTTCGCACTCACCTGGCAGGTGCAGAGGAGCAAGCACAAGGGCAGGAGGGAGGAAAAGAGGAAGCACCCTGGCGCGGTAACCCCAGCGCTTGCTGCCCCGGCCCCCCCGACGGCTAATCCGAAGAGGAGGAATAGGCCGTCCAAGAGACAGCGACAGACACTGTGGAAGGGTAAGTCTCCACAAGTTAATAAGACTGCCGCCGGCCGGGTAGAACCGACCAGCGACATCGTAAACTTCTCCGCAGGCAAGCGGTCGCAGGACGAGGCCGGCACCAGCCGACCAGGACCCAGCCAACCGGCAGCCAGCGGCGAGTGTGGGCGAGCCACCCAAAACAAACAGCGACCCGTTCGGAAGGATCAGGCCGCGGCCAAGCGAGCTCTCAACGAGACCTCATCACCTCGAGGAGAGCACAAGCGGCCGCGTCTTGATAAATCCAAACGGGACGCAACTAAAAGCTACGCCCAGGCTGCCTGCTCCGACCTGGATGTCGCAGTCACCTGCGACCGGACGGGGCAGATCAACAAAGCCACGTCGAGCCAGGTACTCACGGCTATCCAGAAGAGGATAATTGTCGAGGCCTCTACACCCAACCAGGACTCACCTGCACCTGCCTTCAACGCAAGGCCGGTGTTCAGTAGCGGGGTCCTCAAGCTGTGGTGCGGCAACGACCACACCCTAAACTGGCTCAAGAAGCTGGTCTCCGAACTGCCTCCAGTCGCCGGCTCTGCGCTGGTGGTCAAGAGGCAGTCGGACATCGGGCGCCGGGTCAGGTGCGGAATCTCCATCCCCGACGAGCAGGAGATTTTCACAGAGGCGTCCACCATTGGACGCACTCTGTGCTACCAAAACCCCTCCGCTGGTGTGAGGGAATGGACGATGCTGGGCGCCTACAAGCAGGTCGCGGCATGGTTTTTGGTGGTCGGAGTCCCTGAGGACCAGATTCCGACCCTGATGAAAGCTGGACGCCGTCTCTCATTTGGAGCAGGGACGGTGTACATAAAATTCCAGGGTCCGAACGGCAAATTTGTCGAAGTCCCTCAGGGATATCCTGCCGCTGAAGCCAGCGCCAGCACACAGGCGACGGAGGCTGCTCCACCGCCAACGAGCACCGCGGAACCATCCGCGGTAGAGCCTGCAGCAGCAGAGACGGCCGTATCTGGGGCCGCCAGCGTGGGCGCCGACCTCTCGGGGGAGGAGCTCGAGGACACCATCCTGTCCTCGGCCTCTGACCCGGAGGGGGATGGCTTCGACGCTGGCGACCTGTTCGCCGGACTGCGCCTGGCAGGTGACGAGGAAGGAGCGTCCAGCGATGGCGTCCCCCTCGGAGACCTGTAAGGTCCTGCAGGCCAACCTCCACCACAGCCAGACCGCGACGGCTCAGCTGCGGAAGTGGCTGGAGGCTCAGCACACGGCCATTGCCTTGATCCAGGAGCCGTGGATCAGGGCCGGCCAAATTCAAGGACTCTCCAACCTCGGTGGTAAGCTCCTATTCAGTACGGATCACGACAAGCCCAGATCGTGCATCTATGTGACACGTAACATCAAAACACAGCCACTAACAGATTTCTGTTGCAGAGATGTCTCTGCAGCCAGGCTACTGATACAGCGGGGGGACACAGTGGCAGCTGTGGTCTTCGCCTCTGCGTACATGCCCGAGGAAGAGGAGCCGCCGCCGCACGACCTCGCCCGCCTCGTGACTTATTGCGAGAGCTCAGGGCTAGAAGTAGTCATAGGCGCTGACACGAACGCTCATCATCCCCTGTGGGGCATGGACACACAAAATGCAAGAGGTAAGGCTCTCGTAGATTATTTATTTACCACAAACCTAACCCTACTGAACACAGGTTCTGAACCAACCTTCGTAAACAGACGCAGCAAAACAATCATAGACCTCACCCTGGCATCGGAGGGAACAACGGCCATTACCACTGGCTGGCAGGTTTCCAATGAGGCCTCCTGCTCGGACCACAGGTGGATCCGGTTTGACATCCAGGTCTGTGTAACGCCAATACTGCCACGACGTAATCCGCGTAACACGGACCGTGCTGCATACACACGCGCTCTCGAAATCAAACTTGCGCAAACAAACTACGGGATGACATACAAGGACACGCCGCAAATCGACGAGCGAGTAAGTCATCTCACTAAATCTATGCTAGACAGCTACCACTCATCCTGCCCGGAGACCTCTCCGCCCACAACACCAGGGAAGCAACCATGGTGGGGAGCGGATCTGGAACGCAAGCGCAGGAAGGTAAGGTCAGCTCTAAACAGAGCCATGAACACCTGTGCTGATAGTGACTGGGACGCGTATTACGCGGCTAAAAAGCGCTATAAAAAATGTATCAGACACAGGAGCTCCACTGGATGGCGAAAATACTGTGGCAGCATCGAATCCTGCCAACAAGCTAACAGGGTAAGGAAGATCCTGGCCCAGCAGAAAACGACTGGTCCTGCAGTTCTCCGCAAACCCGACAACACACTTACCACCTCACCAGAAGAGGCGATGCGCATCCTAACTGAAACCCACTTCCCAGGCTGCGCCTTCACGCCGACTATCGACTGGACAGAGGTAACACAAACACCGACAGAAAATGACTGGCGCTACGCACACAAAGTCATAACGCTGGAAAAACTCCAATGGGCGATCCGATGCTTCCATCCTTTCAAGGCGGCCGGTCTAGACGGGATCTTTCCTGCCTTACTGCAGTGGGGCGGGCCCTCGGTCGCCAGCAGACTGGTGCCCATTATGAGAGCTAGTCTGGCATTCAGGTACGTTCCGAAAGGATGGAGGGAAGTGAAAGTCATATTTATTCCTAAGCCAGGTAAGAGTGACTATACAAACGCCAAATCCCACCGGGCAATCAGCCTAACCTCCTTTCTCCTAAAAACTATGGAGAGAATGTGTGAGAGAGAGCTGAGGGACGGCGCCTTGAAAACTATCCCACTACATAATAACCAACACGCATACAGCTCGGGTAAGTCTACGGAATCCGCCCTCCATCTAGTGGTCGGCCGGATAGAGGAGGCGATCCATCAGAAGGGCACCTGTCTGGGCACTTTCATAGACATCGAGGGAGCCTTCGACAAAACAAACTTTTCCAGCATAAACAGCGCGCTCTCTCGTCACGGAGTAGAACAGGTACTGATAGACTGGATCACTAATATGCTTAGCAAACGAGTGGTTCGACTTGAAGGGGAGAGGCAGATGGCCATGATAGCCAGAGGCTGCCCCCAAGGTGGCGTATTATCCCCGCTACTTTGGAATTTGGTTATAAATGACCTCATCACAAAACTCAACTCGAATCACTTCTACACTATAGGGTATGCCGACGACCTCGCTATCCTCATTTCGGGGAAAGTGACGGGAACAATCTGCGACCTCACTCAACAGGCACTACGCATCGTTGAACGATGGTGCAGAGAGTTCGATCTCTCAGTGAACCCCACGAAAACTGAACTAGTCATGTTTACCCAAAAACGTATACTAGGCCATTATCGCCTACCCAAACTTTTCGACACTGAACTCCATTTAGCCAATGAGGTCAAATATCTGGGAGTTACCCTAGACAGTAAGTTAAACTGGAGTAGCCACTTAGACAATAAAATAAACAGGGCCTGCATTACCTTCTGGCAATGCAAAAGGATGATAGGTAAGAGGTGGGGCTTATCCCCAAAAATAATACTCTGGTTATACTGTGCGGTGATCCGACCTATGATCACGTATGGGGCAGTGGTCTGGTGGCCCCGCACTAAACTAACGACAGCCTCCATTAAACTACAACGCTTGCAAAGACTAGCCTGCATGGCGATCACTGGCTGCATGAGGACTACTCCAACTACTGCCCTGGAGGCCATGTTGGGACTCCCACCGCTCCACCTGTTCATACAGCAGGAAGCGACAATGACCGCTGCACGCCTTAAAACACTTCAACTCTGGGGTAAGAGAGATACACAGCACACCACGGTACTAGAGGGACTCTATAACGAGTTCCCCCTGGCGAAAGCAATAAACGATCGGATACCAAAACAATTTGTATTCGATAAGAAATACAAAATCCAGCTCCATGAGGACCACCGCTGCGAGGGACTTAACCCGGCGGAACTACAGATCTTCACAGATGGATCTAAAACAGGTATGGGCACAGGTGCTGGAGTCTTCTCGGAGGACCTCAACATCCACATAGCCGTACCTTTGGGGGCCCACAACACGGTATTTCAAGCAGAATGCATGGGCATCTGCCTGGCCGCATCTGCCATCTTAGCTAGGAAGGTTGTGGACCACTCAATTCGTATACTCTCTGACAGCATGGCTGTACTGTTAGCACTGAACAACCACTCAGTGAACTCTGGGTTAATACACGAGTGTCACCAACGCCTAAATCAGGTGGGTAATCTCAATAATATAACCATCCAATGGATCAAAGGACACAGCGACTCACGTGGCAATGATGCGGCGGATGAACTCGCTAGAAGGGGATCGAGCATGGCAGCGGTAGGGCCAGAACCTATCGTACCACTCCCTTTCGGATACATACGCACACTGGTAAGGAAACGAACTAGCGTACAACACCACAAGCTGTGGCTGGACCATGGCGAGTGTAGGCAGGCCAAGGAAGCACTTCCTGATATCGACGGCCGCTTCACCAAACGCGCGCTGCGGCTGACTAAACCACAGCTGCGCACAGTTACAGCTGCCGTCACCGGACACGGCTCGTTTAATAAACACCTCTTTGTCTTAGGAATCACGGACAGCCCCCTGTGTCGTGCCTGCATGGAGGTAGAAGAGACAGCAGCCCACGTGCTCCTGTACTGCCCGGCGGTTGCAACATACAGGGCAAAGTACTTTGGCAACCCAGGTACTCTCCGCGAGATAGTCAGCAACATTGGGGCGCTGCTGGCCTTTCTCGGGGAATTGGGATGGGTCGAATAGTCTCCCACCCGTTCCCACCCGCACGCAAAATACGCGCTTTGACGTGGAGTTGCGGACACCAGCCCGTTATACAATACAATACAATACAAACCTTGTAGAGTCACGGAGCCTGAAAGAATCCATTATTCTAATTAAATCTACAACTTCAAATGCTTTTATACGACTGCTCATTCTTGTTAAGACTTTTCTTTAATCAAATGTCGAGGTTTGTTACTCACAGTAGGCCCTTTGAAGATTTGTAAAACGGATGAAAAGATAAAGTTTAGCCGGGGCGCCGAGACCAAATGCACTAATTGCAGAGTAGACGGGTGAAGTATGTACAGGTACACCTGAGAGTAGGTAGGTACTTGAACTGGCTGTGTGGGGCCGGTGATTTCATAATCAAGTACCAACTGTAATATAATTTCCCGGTCTGCGCTAATGAACGTGTATTTTGTTTCATCTGCCGTCAGTAGGACGTAAAACGCGCGTCATAAAATCAACATTTCATTTGATCTGAGTACGCCCGGTCCCGACGGCTTCAGCTTAAAATTTGTGTCATTAATATTTTTAATTTCCGCTACTAAAAATGAGAAATCTTTGCCGGGGCTAATTATAGTTGAATTTAGAAATGTTACAAATATTTAGGTGGAGTGAATAGGTTTTTCCGTTTAAAGCCCCGGTATACGCCAACGGCCTTGAGTGATTTGGGCGGTATAGCTTGAGTGTTCTGCGCTGAGCTCAAGCAACGCGACATACATCCACCGAGCAATACGACTCGCCTATCAAGGAGCGCGCTGTGCAGAATTAGACGTATTATTACTTTTTAGTATCTAAAATATAAATTAAAAAAAAAGTAACAGGCAATATTATAGGTAGTAACATAGTCTTTTCACACAAAACAAATCATGAAAATATCTTAAGCGGTTTGAAAGTAATTACGTTTTTATGTTTTGGGTAGACACGAATTCATGAATTTATTTCATTAAGTGTTTTACTATAATAGTTAAATATTCACAGGTACGATTGATGTACATATGTTCTAGTTTAACATAAAAAAATTGCACAACTAACCTGCATTATTTGACGGCGAAATAAGAGATTTAAAACTGGCCGTTACCATTTACCTTCGCTTTAAGTAAACGGTGTTGGTGTGCGCGGCGCGCGGTGGAGATATGTTTTATTTATTTTATTGTGTGTAGACAAGTGAGGTGCGGGCGCGGGGACGGGAGCTCGGGCGGGTTTTGTCAAAGAGTCGCCGAGATAAATCGCCAGTGTACGTGTTGCGGAGAGCCGTTCGATGTATCACGCTCACGTATCCAATAGAACCCGCACAGACACGTTGCGTGAGGCTATTTGCCCTTCTCTACGGCCTCATAAATCCTCTCCTTATAAATTAGATTAAAACACAATGGCCCAAGTAGGTACGTCGTAGAATTAACCTTGCCTACACCTTATGTGTCCAATAGTCGGCAACTATATTAAACTTGTTCGATAGATGCTTAGTAACTGTTTAGAACTCTCGTCTTGTTTACTTAAGTATTGAAAATATATTTACTTACCTATATAATTTGAATATTACATAATTTAGAAGCTTGAAATGTTTAATGGTAGCCAAGCCAGTATATCAGAGGTATTACTTACTCGTACTGAAAAAGCAAGGTGATTTTCATCATGTCGTTGGTATTTTTGATAACATATGTGCTTCGCAAATGTGGGTATGTTTATAAATTCAACATGAAGTATGTCGGTAGCTTATCTCAGCGCAAGTTGTAAAAGTAAACTGAGGGTTTGTTACTGTGGGCTCGTAACAGATAAGCGAGTACCTAAAGTGCATTGTTAAAATAATACTAACATTATGTAGATTGTTTCGGTTGGTCTTCTTCTTACGCTACGATACGAGCTATATGCGCAATGCTCGTGTTGTGGCTTGTTCTGAATTCGTAAGTGAAGGTGTACATACACATCTGATAATAGTGATTTCTTACATTTTTTTGTGCGATGATTATAATGTAGCACGTGTACTTAAATTATAAGGCTTGGTACAAATAAACACGGACTAAAGTCATGCAATAAATAACGTCTGTATAACTATACATTTTTTTATTTAAGTACACGCTTGTCATAACTTTATTCCATGGTTATTTGTACTATTAAATGTATAGGAACAGTTATGATATCGATGTTCTTTTGTCTTTTCTCGATTTTTCAACACATCACTGCAGCATGACAAGGTAAACATATGGACATGCCTATGAATTCTAACGACCGATGTCGCGGCTGCGGCGATATAAAATTACTCTTATATTTTTAAGCAAGTAGATATGCAAAGGTAAATGTGAAACGACTGCATCGCGTAAGTATCACGCCCACTTTGCAATCGCTCGCTGGTAGGTACAAAAAGCTTCCCAAGCTGGTGCTCAAACTTTATGTCACACTACTGCCATCTTTAAACCTGACACGTTATTACTCTATACGATACTCGCTAATTGCAACAAGCAGCACTGACGGAGCACAAATTAGTGCTACCTCGAGCTCTATTCACAACCAACGATATTTTATTCTAAATAATGTATTCAGCTCACCTTCATAATTTATTGATGTTGTTAAATTTTATAGCAACTTTCTACACGGCTTGATGAGCAATCAAAATTCTATGGTACTCGTAGTTTTAGTAGGTACTTGAAATTTAGCCTAGGCACAGGTTTAAATTACAAATAAATAGAAAATTAGGTAAATTGCTTGAACGTTACACTCCCATAATACACGCGACCGCCATTTCTAGGAAGCTAATTTCTGCTTGTGGGCAAAACTCAAACAAAATAAATTGAAAAATGCCGGAATGAGTTTCTGTGTACGAAACAAGCGACAGATTAGATGTGTTTTTGTTTTTTCAAATATTAAGGGAAAAACTTCCGTGGGTACCCAAACGTTTTCAATTATTCAAGAGACATTAGAATTTCAATTCAGCGGAGCGTTTTATTTTTATTTTTTCTTATTATTATGAACAAGGAGGAAGCCATTAGCATGTCGAGAGTTGAAATCGTCAGTTTTATTGCTCATTATTCGTGTTTATCATTTTTATTTTCAAGTGGTGCTTGTCTTCTGGGAGTACTAGAGGAAATTGAAATAATTTATGATATTATACGAAGACTACTGTTGAATATGGGCTTACTCAGTGCTCGTAAAGTAGCTCCAATTACCGGCTTATATTTCTAGTTTGGCAAACAGATTCTCTATGGCAGTATGCCTTCGCTTGTATTATTACTGCACCGGAGAGTTCTCCTAAGTGCCCATCCTCTGAAGCAATCTCTTAGTTGGTTTTAACAATTCCCATGAGAAGAGGTGGCCCATTTTTAACTGGCGATATACACACATAGTTGTGATTCTTCATACAGACCTTAAGAATTCGGAAAAAATCTAAGATGGGAAACGTTTTTTTTGTTTCTAGCACTTTGTCGGCGACTTCGTGCGCGTGACCCACAACTAGAACTGTGGTTTTGTCCGGGATAAAAAGTAGCATTTTACTCAGAGATAATGTAACTTACTATTAGTGAAATAATTTTGATATTTGGATTAGTAGTTCCTGAACTTACCTCAAACATAGAAACTTATAAACTTTGCCTCTTTATAAATTAAGTATATAATTATAGATTATTGAAATTGAAATCCGATGTAGGAAATTTTAAGAAAAACAAGTGGTAATAAATAAAATAGTAGCATACGGAAATCGCACCGGCGAGCGGCGGGCCTCGCGTCGTGAGTGCAAATATTGTACTTTTGATAGAAACCCACTCTTATTACAAGTATTAGCTTACCCGAATCACCGTTTTAAATACTTACAAATAAGAGTTGCAAAATATTCATAAGAACAAAATTACTGTACAATGTCGTGAAATCAAAGTATAAAACAATCAAAACAATCGTAAAAATCATCACGTCTGACCTCTCTGAGGGAACCATGAAGTGTAAAAATTGTTGAAGTAGTAGAGCTTCTTCGGGGAGTACTAACAGTAACACTATAATATTTACATATTTCTGCCGCTGAGCACACTTTATCTATACTATTTTATTCTTAGATTGGACATTCCAACTTTGTCTCTAAGGTGGAGATAGCGCCTAGGGCCTAGACAAATGATTCTGTCGCAGGTGGTTATAGCCTGTGCGAATTTGCATCAGCTGAGCCATTGATCGTCGGTTATTGTTTGCCAACTTTTCAGATAAAACAGTTATATTTTCCCCAAATTATACCTTCAATGGTTTTAAAAAATTGCTGAACGTCCAGTATAAATACGATTACAGACGTCGTTCGCATATTATGCTATTGGACAGTCAAATATTAGTGGAACGTGATCGTAATAATATTGAAATCGCCCCATTGGAATAGCATCGCGTTCTCTATCGTCCGTGTTTTATTATACCCACATCGATGAAATTGCGCGGATTTATCGACCATTTTTGTTGCCCCGTATATTTTGGGATAGTTCAGTCAGTAATGTTTTACTAGCTTCGCTCGCAGTTCTACTTGCGACTTTAGTTTTTTGAAATGTGGCTATTATTCTTCAGTTTCTTGAATCATAACATAACTGAACAGAAAATATTTATAAAAATCTAAACTGATTACATACCTAACATAAAAAAAATACAAACTCTTGACTTGTGTGTACTTACTTGACTCTTAAATGTGTACAGCATTTCAATTCATACAATACACATAGGTATATACACTACGCCATAAGTTAATATTCTAATAAGTACCTACCGACTTACACAATTTATTCAGACAGAATTACAAGATTGAGAAACAAACATGTATTCAAAATGTTTACATTTATAAATAGTGAGCTAGTGAGCTAGTGAGCTTGTGCTTTGGGTTGGGCAAAAATAGATAGCCTCTCTCCCCGCGGGGTTGTAAGGTACTAAGGGTTCGTATCAAGTAGATGGGCAGCAGTCACCTGAACATAAAGCTATGACCTGGTTTCCCTAAGATTTTTGGGTCAATTTGTGAAACGCTTGCTGTGTTGTTTTGATTTTGCAGTAAGACTAAAGTATCATAGTTAGCTAGATGATGCTTGGGTAGGTAAAAAAGATTAGTTAAAAGGCCAAGCAATAGTTTATATCTATCAGGTCAAGGGTTCCTAGTATCACGAGAATAAGAATAAATAAAACACCAACACTAGAAAACCTTAAGGTTCTCCTAAACGATCAATTGCAATTTCAATGTTTACGTTGACGCTTATTGATCTACTTTATGCAAATGAAGCGATTGTCAATATTTTTACAAGCACAATATTTTTTCACCTAAACATTGACCAATCGCAATTGATCGTTTCGGGAACCCTTCAAATGATAATGATTGTCCGACTTACAATGATATAACTAATTAATATAATTGTCGACTGCAGATCTACCGATAATGACTTAGTCAAGCTTTTAGAAGTCGAAACGGAAAGCTAGTCATGAACAGATTATGTGTGTAAAATTTACAAATTGAGAACAAAAAGTTGGTGCTAGAATCAAACTTGTATCTTCTAGGGAAATTTAAGAAAATAAGAGGCACAAACTTCGACCATGAGTCATTCGGGCTATCTTCATTATACCAACAGTAAGATTAACATACAGGTGAGTTTTTGAACATGGATCACTCTATGGCAGCTTTGTCAACCGTTAGAGATCGAAAGACTAAAAGATTTTATTAACTTAAATCGTCCTATCTCCAATTGATGGCACATCTGTCATAGTGTTCCCTGTTCAAAAACACCTTGTATATATTATAGGTAAGTCTTTTCTAAACAACCTGCATAAATGTAAACTTTAAATAAATATCTAGCTTTATGTGGTTGGAAGCAGTGTCTCCGTAAAGTAATATTGCTTTACGAAAGCAAACGTGTAAAAGAAGTTGTATCTGAGGTCAGGCTGCCTCCCTATGAAAGTTTAAATAATTTTCCAGTTTAATTTAACAATAGCGGCTTTTTGTTGCATTTAATAAATAATTTTGTCTTTCACTCGACGTTCTTTTATTCCTTTCCTGCTTTTAAACTTCTTTAATTTTTTTATTCTTTGGGGTGCTCTTGGCTATGAATACAATGAAACTTTGTGTGGGTGTTTTGACTAACAATTAAGAGGCTATTATTTAGTTAGACAGATATATTTAGAGTGGATACTCAATCCTTCAAGTTTGGTAATGCAATCTGTGTTGCGATAAGCTCAGGGATGTTAATTTAAGGGTCTAAGGATAAAGCAGTGATGGGTTGTTACATCACCATTGCTCTAAAGGCCGCTCCATATTCACGCAGGAATATCGCGAGAACACGAGAAACGTAAATGTGGAGTCGATTCACGTTTTCCGTGTTATTCTCGCTTTCTCGCGAGATTCTCGCGTGAATTCGACTGCACGGTTGACGCAGTGGCTGAGAGATTGGCTGCTGCGCGACGTGTCGCGGGTTCGATTCCCGCACTGCACACTGGTCTGGCTGTTTGTGTTTGTAAACGCACCGACGACTCAGGAGAAATCCTAGTGTGGGGCAACGTTTTTTAATAATAAAAAAAAATGTAGTGGCCTTAAAAACGGTAAAGGAAACAATAGTGACGACGTCAAAATTCGAAGACATGAGACATCCACCAACACACCCTGGGTCCGATGGTGGATTACGGTCCACAGAGAGTAAGCATGAGTTTCAGCTGTGGCAGCATTATAATGCTGCCACAGCTGAAACTCATGCTTACAGGCTGCAAACATAAATTATACATAATCAGCCTATAGGCTGATTATGTATAATTTATGTATGTTATGTAAAGGGATGAAGATGTAGGTTAGGTTCAGCACGGGACTTGTCCTCCATTAGGGCTATCTACTCCTTCTCTGTATGTATGTTTAAGTTCATGGGCCACGCTAGCCGAGAAAAGGGAAGACTATTCAAACTTGCTGAAAAAAAAATATATGCCAAGACCCTTTCAAGAAAATGGCAGGTCAATTAAGAACATAAAAAAACCGGCCAAGTGAGTGTCGGACCACGCACACTGTAGAGATGCGTAGCAAGGAGTATTTCAGTTTACTAACGGCAAATATAACTTTGTATTTGATAATCATTATTATTATATATATAATACAATATAATAATTATTATAATACAAAAAAATGCGGTTGGTTAATTCGAAACGGATAATAGAAACTTATTTAAGTATGTTGTTCAAGCCAATTTTATCAAAAGTGTTTACTTGGTGCTACATCATTGGTTTTTTCAGATTTTAGGGGGGAAACCTTTATGTTATTTTCAAAGACATACATACAACGATATATCACATAAAGGCTGTGCGAAACTATTTTTTTTCATCCTTCTGTATGGAGCGCCTAAATATTTTATTTCGTATCGTAATTACTACAGTCCTTCATAGCGGTTCACAGAAGATAATCTACCTCCAAAGTTTAATCTATAAAGTACCAGAATTCTACGAGTAAAATGACTGTGACATAAGGACGGACGGACAGATGGACAGAACGAAATTATAAGGGTTCCGTTTTTTCAATTTGGCTACAGAACCCTATAAAGAGGGATTAATACATAAATTACTCAGATAATCAATAGGCTTTAGCAATGTATTGAATTGAATAAACATTTTTTAGGAAGCTGTAATAATAAATTTGTTGGATGGTAATAAGTACTCTTAAGAGCCCAAACATCAAGAAAAAGGTTTTACATTATAAAATCTATGTATTGGTTTATAAACATGCTATAGCCATGATAGGCTTATTGTTATTAAATATTAAATTAGGTTATGAATAGTTATGATACTAAAGCTGAGTTGCAGAAAAGTTCATTAAGTTTAACTAGTCCAAACGTTGCCATTCTGTTTATGGTTATAATAATTACCCGACTACGGAGAAGCAAGACAAGAAGGAGGGTTATTATTTTGACCGGTATGTATGTATAATATATGTTCAATTTCATTTGTTCTCTCATAAGTTCTAAACTATTTATCATAATTTGACAAATGAGGTATCGTTGAAAGCGTCTTAGTCGTCCGCTGCGGTTTATAGATTCCTCTGTGGTTTATAGGCTACGCGACGTCACATTAAATTAAATATGGCGCCCTTTAAATGAGATAAGGTCATGAACTAAAAAAGTTTTAATAGAAATTATTGTATCAACTTGTACTAGCCACTGTACTATTTAATGTGATAACCTCATAAGAGATTTAATTTATCAATCTGTGTGTGAGAATCTATGCAATCGTGTAATTTCAATAATTTTTTGACCGTATCTAAATAACTTGCTAACTTAAAACTTTTATCATAATTTTGTTAATTGTCCCTTTTTCTTCTTCTTTAATGAGTGTAACCAGTTGCTTTACCCGCACAAGTCGTAAAAGTTGGTCGAGTTGAATGTTTGTTTTTCTGATTTATTAACCTTTTTCATAATAATTATGAATTAGGTATTAATGCACTGTTTTCAGGTTAAGTTTT
Source organism: Thalpophila matura (assembly GCA_948465475.1). NCBI lineage: Eukaryota > Metazoa > Arthropoda > Insecta > Lepidoptera > Noctuidae > Thalpophila > Thalpophila matura. Next base: position 8,223,261 of record OX419185.1, on the reverse strand, counting down.
ATCTTATGTCTGAAGAACGTCATTTGTTTTATGAAATCTAATTTATGTACCTACATAATTATTTACTATGTTGCTTCATTATTTTAGGGCCGATTTTTCAATCGCCAGATAAAATTTATTCCTATGAATAAACTGAATATTGGTTTCACTCTAACACCTTATGTTTTATATAATTATAATTTAGTTCCAGGAATAAATTTTATTTGGCGATTGAAAAATCGGCCCTTAATGTAATAAAATTAAAATGTCTATAATTTTTTTCACATGTTGCGATGATGTATAGCGCAGGATTAAAAAAATCTTATTCATTCTTGTCATTTACCGTTTTGCCATTCGATTATTATAAGATAAAAACAGAAACATAATAGGATATCCCCTTGACCGTCCGTATGTTTTTTTTTGTTTGTATAAGAGATTTACAGCAGGAATCAAACAAAAAATTGGGAAAGACGTAAGCCGTTTCAGGGTCGACGGTAGAACCCACGAGGAACATAAACCTTTTGGTAAACTTTGTCTTGAATATTTTTGTTTGTGCTATTGTACACGAGGTTGAAATGAGGAAAATATAGCGTCCAATATCACGCTCACATTCTCCTCAATTGGTTTCAAGTAGAGCTATTATAGTATTATCTAGATCAGCGGTTGCCAATTTTTTTTTGGCCACAGAACTCTAATTGATCATTATAGTTTTAACGGGTCCCGATTTAAGATATAACTAAATTGATTGTATTGTAGTTATAATATTTTCTTGTTTGAACCTCGCTGCCAGTGGCCACCTCGCATCGCTGTGTCCGGGTTGGTATATCTACAGCGGCGCGACGGCGAGGCGCGCTTTTCTACGAACATTTTATTTAATTTTCGGACTCGGTACCTCTGTCACCCTTCCACGGAACCCCAGGGTTCCACGGACCACCATTTAGGATACGCTGATCTAGATACTACTTCAAGCATACTGCCTCGTTGGTGTAGTCGCAATTGCCGTTTCATACTGAAACGTACGATTGCAACTTATGATCGTACGACTCACGAGCCGCGCTGGCCGTCTACGCTGACGGTCAGCGTGACTGTGAAACCAGCCTTAAACATAACTGGCGAAATGTGGTTGTACTATGCACCTCTGCCTAACCCTACGGGAAGTATACGCGTGATAATGTTATGTTACTTCAAGCATAGATAGGGTTAAAAATTAAAAATAGCAGTAATAATTATAATTGGTAACTAAGTAGTTGCCAATCCATCCTTCGGCATACCTATTGTGTAATGACAAAATTCTTCCATCAAAATTCTCATCCTCACCCACACACTTACCTTACTTACATGCATATACACTCATCACATACTCAAACACTTCACATACACATTAAGACTCATCACATAGACGTACATACGCTCATCTCACGCACACATATCTTCGGTTACTCAGTTCTAGTGAATTATAATAATAAATACCGCTGCATTTGTTTCTCTTTCTTTCTTTCTCCTATCAGATCTTTCAAAATCTCATGATATCTGTCGAAAGAGACTGGATCCTGCGACACAGGGTATCCTAGTGCGGGATCCAGTGTCACACCAAATATTGTTACACTTTTTATGAGTCAATAAACTATTATTATTACTAAAATACTCACAGCTACGGAAAATATTATAAATTGTAGAATTAGTTACGCGAAACAAAGTACCGTACTTACTCAGATTTTTTACATTTTTAATTTAGTTCTTTTTTTTCGACCTAGAAGAGCCTCCCTGTTCCCTGTTCGTAGGTTTCGCTAAAAGCTTAGCATTTCAAACTCACGCTTGATTAACTCATGACGTAATTAATTGATCCTTATTAATTATTCTGGAAATAAATACAAGTATAAAGCTAACTTAGTATACTAGTCAACAAAATGGTATTAACATGATCTTATTACTTCTACGTTATTATTTCATTCCAGTTTAGACAGCAAAAGCTGAATATACGGTCACAGTTCCTCGAACGGTGTACTATTTGCCTCCTAAACGCGTCGTGTTTCGGAAACTTTCTATGCATCTTTCACATTGTCACATTTTATATGGAATATGAAGCGAAAATTTAAAAGTGCAGTGCAAATGGAAGTAAGGGTTAGCGCACATTCTGTACTATTCTGTTTTGGGCAAACGTGTATACGTTATAGTCTACAATAATCCTGTAGACATCGCGAACATCCATCCGCCTAGCCTTTTCCTAAGCAGCTTGGGATTGACTTCCAGTCTAATCGGATGCGGCTGAATATCAAGATTTTACAAGGAGCAATTACTAACAATTCTGGTATTCTTAGGCCCGTATTAGGTAGGTACAGAACAAAATTCAAGTGTCAATCTCTGTTTAAAACTAGTTTCAACCAATCAAAGCTTTAAATCTATGCTCAAGCAGAGATCGGTGCTTGAGTATCGTTCTGGAATACGGGCCTAAGAATATACCAGTTGTGACACTTTCGGGCTTCTGACTACCCGTAACGGCTGTCATAGATATTCGTATGACAACCGTGACCGTTTGTTTAACGTGTTCTCCGAAGCATAGAGCGGTCTCGAAGTGTAAAGAATGGTCACCCATCCGTGGACTGACCACGGCAAACGCAGCTTAACCTCGTTCATCGATCCAGCAACGCGACTGCTTTTTAGTCACAAGCCCCTCATGTAGATATCGCGAACATCAACCTTCAAATAGATAGCTAATACCGATCTATGGTCGTAATCAAAACGCATGGCAAACGGATTAATGAACCCACTATGTCGTTGTTAAGCTGGCATTGCCCATCATCCTAACGTAATTCCTACTAAGCTACCATTTACGATACCTACCAGATGATAAAATAGCGTCAGGGGCATTTATTTAGCATAATGATGAACAAAAAATAAATATTATGATTGTATAGTTTAACATTACCTTTTTTCTTTTCTCTGTATTTTTACATTATATTTACCTACTCGTAAGTTCTTCTTTTCACATACCTAATACGGCAAATAATACTATACATATAACAAGCTACTGATGAAGCATGCATCGCTTGCAGAATATTACGCAAACTGCGTTCCTCTTCAGTGTCTCATTAAGTTTATAATATGAAGACCTATGCGTAGAAGTGATTTGTGCTTTTTTTGGCTCTGCAAAGCAGCTCGCTGTATCCCAGCATAATATGCGTTCATCTTTAACATTGCAAATGGAAGTTAATGTGAACGCGAGTTTTGTCGGAGGTAATAAATGTCAGGTGCATGTCCGTCGTCGTTGCGTCCGCGAACCTTGGCCTGTGGCTTTTTCTACCTCACATTAAGGAACATTTTTTATAGGTCTGTGTCTGTTAATGTATGTCTACTGAGGTAAATACTTCTTTGTGAAGCACATTGTGTCCCCATTTCGATGTTCGACGTGATAAATCAAGTTTTTTTCGTCATTACCATTCTAGATTTGTTGTGGGTCGACGAAGTACCTGGTAGTGGTATAAGTAGTGGTATAACCCAGTAGGTATAACTAGCGGCACCACTTATGATGACCATAAATGTCACCTGCGCATTAGCTGGTTTTTCGTTCTCTTTGGCGGAATGAAGAAGACGAGGGGCGCCGAGGCTGCACGCGATAAGTTCGTCAGTCAATGCTCGTCATGTATTGGACTATGCTCTATTACGTATTGTCAACTGTCTATTGTCTATTGGGCCAAAAATGTACATGCGCGATCTGTGATCATCTTTCCTGCCGGATACTATACCTGTGCTTAATATCTTTCCTGACTGAAATCAGTTTATAAGACCTAACATGATATGCCTGACTTATAACGGTCAATACTAAAGAATAAAGAAGATAAGGTATTTCAATAACGCGGAAGATTTATTCATTGCCTTTAATTCGTGAGACATAAACATATGAATATACATCGCAATTAATAAACCATTAACAAGAGAAACGCCTGAATAAAACGACTCTTCTGATTAGTACACACTTCAAGTATTACATATTAATATAACAAGACGTTTACAGAACGCGCAGTGCGTTTAAGACGCCCCTATACATAGGCGCGGCGCGGTGCGGCTGCGGCGCGGCTGTGGCGTGGCTTCCGCCGAGTCAAACACGCGGTTGTGGGGCTAATAGCACATTAGAGCAGCCATCTCGACGGCGCAGCTTTAAATATTAACGCCTCGGGCCCGCTTGCAAGCCCTCCCACTGAAAAAGCCTTTTTATTTGTGGATAACGAGATCGCGCACTGCTTCTACTATATAATGAAGTTTCTTATTTCCTGGTAATGAGTTTCATATAGTTATTTATCGCGCTGTTAAGAGGTGGTAAAGGTGGTCAGCGATGTTCTAGCGTAGGATTTTATATGGATTTATGGTTATGACGTCGTTATCTCGGAACACAGCTCTGGTATTGCTCCTATTTAATTAAGATCATACTATGTTTAAACATCTTTGAAAGGGGGATTTATTTGATGTACTACGCGTAGGTACACGTTACGGAATGATGAGCAAATTTCGGCTGCTTCCTTTCGTGTCGCTCGTCCCTCACGAGCAGATGTGCGCAACCTTTGCCATGAATATTTATGATTCGATATGTAAACGCCACTCAATAAAACGTTTAATTTTACCAATTTTTTTTTTTGGAACTCGAATTGTCATTTCCATCTGGCTTTATATTGTATATGAACGAACAGTGATATATTCAAAAAGGGGGTCGAGAGTATTTTTAATCTCGCGAATAAAAATATTTTATACCTCTGCAGTACAAATAGCGATATTTTTTCCGAAGCTATAACGATCGTTATTAAAAACTTGTGCGCGATTCGTGATTTTAATTTTTCGACAAAACTTTCGCAATATTTCTCGCTGGAGGTCGCGGCAAAACGAAATTTGCATATTCAGCAGTAAAATTTACGTCACAAACAATGCCCTATTACGGTACAATGGAAATGTCTTTACATTGTTGCGGGCGCGGCGGTTCGGCGGTCGGCCGGCGCGCGACGCGGTCGAGCCGCGCGTTTCACCGACTCAAAGGGCGACCGTCGGAGCTGATTTACGGCGAGGACCTGTGGCTGCTCGTGTTTAAATGAAAATTATACACGGCCCGGCGCTATGGGGGCGCGACCTTTCCCTCGTAAAGTAACTAATTTATGAACTCGTGATACTTCAGCGGGGCCGCCAGCGCTCCGCTCTTGAAATTTTAAACACCTCCGCTGCTGTGCAACTGCTGAATTTTTGACGTAGCGTTACACATCTTGACTTTTCACAGAATCAATGTTTTTACTAATGGATACATCATACGTGTAATTGTTACTGACGCTTTACTCTCGGGTGGTCGCTTTCTTCCAACATATCATCCACAATCACAATTAGGTAGGAGTGTAGCATTCGTTGTTATCTAAAAAACAACTACAAATATACCTAATATTAAATTACAATAAACTATTACTGAACCATTCCTAATTAAACGTATTAAAGTTTGTTATTTAACATCAAAATATATACAGAATTAGATAAAACCACAAACCAATGTAAATAACTTGTGATCCTATTGCAATTCGCATTGTTGTTATGCAACTAAACTACACATATTGTATGTCACAAATCCAATGTGATATTTAGAGAGATTTAGTGGGAATTATTATCACTCTAATTTTGAGTAATTTTGGGCATCTATATTTTGAAAAAATATAGTATTACAACCCATTGCCATTATTATTTCTCTATTTCTTACCATAAACTTGTGAAGACCTGAACCATGTGAAGTACTCGTACCTACACGTGTGTAACCTTCGCAGCGAGCTAACCCCTCTATCCCAGCCCAATCTGTCACTCCCCCCTCCAACCACAACAACAAATCGTTAGCGCCTAGTTAATTGTCAGTTTGTACTTCAGATTAAGCTAATTAACGTAACAGCATGTATATCACATAAGTACCTAATAATATATGCGAAGGTACAAGCCATTATACAGTGCTAACCCGTATACATATTGAGTGCCGCCCGGAATTTTGATTAAGCACAAACTAGATTATGTTAAGGGTAAATTGAGACCGTTTCTTAAACTACTATACAGTTAATAGTGTTTGCTTAAACTTGCTAGTTACTTATTTGCTCGCCGACATTGGCTGCGGAGTTATGACGGAAGTTTGCTTATGTGTACCTCTATGTAAGTTTCAGACTTAACTATGCAAATTACGATACAAATCTGCTTCGTAGTGAACGCTTTTTGGAGAATTAAAGAGAAACTTTGTGGCTGTACTGTGTTGATAAAGTGTGGTTATAAGAACTAAGTTTTAATGGGCTTTTTATTTTGCTAAAAAATAACAGTGAGGAGGAAAAGCTCTGTATAGAAAAAAAAAACCGGCCAAGTGCGAGTCGTACTCGCGCAGCGAGGGTTCCGTATCATTTTTGGACGTATAATGTGAAAACATACCGGACCGCATAAGTCAGTTTGTTTGTGAAGGAATTTTGATGATTTTGAAAAAAACTGTACTAGTTAGGAAAATCGTTTTATTTTTGGTGCCATATTTGGGTCAATTCCTATCAGCTCTAATTATTTCAGATTTTTCGCTCCGCAAACTTCGGAGATAAGGGGGTGGGGAATGGTATTTTTTCAAACATTTTTCATCATATGTCAAAAACTGTGACACATAAAATAAAATGAAAATATATTTTGAAATGTGCAGATCAAGCCCTTTCATATGATATGCCACTTGACCTAGTAACCCCACTTTAAAATATCGGACCCCCACTCCCGGCCCCTTTTGCAAAGAAAATAAAAATATTTTTAGATTTTTTTCATTTGCAATAAAGTTGGGCAAGCATTCTTTATAACTGTTCCAAATTTCAAGCCGATAGCATTAGTGGTTGCTGAAATAAGCAGGTGTGACAGACAGACAGACAGACAGACGAAGTCGCACCATAAGGGTTCCTTTTTTACCATTTTGGTACGGAACCCTAATAAATAGTTGTTAAATAAATCATACAATTATAATAAACTACAATGTACGGTGTCTAAGCGAAAGTAACGACAGTTAATAATGTATTGTGAGGTTCTGCATGGGGTTAGCTGGCATATAGTGGCTAACCAGTTTGACTAAAAGAAGACCAACAGTGTGACTAAAAGATAACCAACAAACTATCTTTAATGAAACAACTCGGCAGTTGAGTTTTAATATGTGTTATGGTTCACCCTTATAACGTTTTGAAGTCTAATCAACACGAGTTTGTACCTAAACAGGATCACCAAAACTATTTTCATACACAGTACCATATTTTATAACAAAATTCAGTAATGGTGGTTATGGTCATATTGAGAGGATGAATGGAAGGCGATTAACAAAAAAATTATAAGGCGGATGTTAATGGAAACGTCGGGTCGACGCCCTAAAAGGACATACACATACACTGATCTTATTGGTGATGCTCTTCAAAAAGGTCAGGTGCGTAGTAATACTCGCAACCGGTGTGCATGTATGACCAGATGTAAGAAAGTGGACGAAGCAAAAGGAGTAGCAGGAATCGTAGTAAATGGCATTCTGTAGTGCTAATCTATCTGCCTATCCTAATGGCAAAAGGGGTGAGTTTATGTATGTATACTAGCTTCCACCCACGGCTTCGCCTGTATTTTCGGAATAAAAGGTAGCTTATGTGTTATTCTAATATATTACTGTAAAGTTTAGTAAAGTCTATATTACTGTAAAGTTTCATCAAAATCCGATCAGTAATTTTTGCGTGAAAGAGTAACAAACATCCATCCACACATCCATACATTCATCCATCCTCACTTCACATTTTTAATATTAGTTGTGAAAGAGTAATAAACATTTATTCATACATCCACACATCCATCCATCCTCATCCTCACTTCACATTTATAATATTAGTATAGGATATTAGTGATTCAGTAATTGACACTTTATCCCTTATGATCTTATCTGAGAGACTCGTACCAATTTGGTATCCACAGAGCCTTCGTTCACGAATCATGAATATTGTATCAAAGTTACAAATATATATTGACATTTTCAGTGACCCTAGTCGTCTCTACAGAATTTACTAGCATTTGACTGAAATATTTTCAAATACTGCAGTGTTCGTATAAATATTTATGTTCGTGACTATGTGATTTACATATTTTTGGGCCGACGTGAAGGGCGTGTGCAGTTGGCGACCAACTCATAAAACGTAGTGTACCGTAACGTGGTAACCTGTATGCATCTAATGCTTGAGTACAAGGAACTGAAAAACTGTTGTTCTTTTGTACGTTAATAGATATAGAAGCTTGTTCTTACTTTAGCTTTTTCATCACCTCGCTCAAAACATATTCCTATGCTTTTTAGCACAAAAGATTTATACTTAGTCCACGTTTAATACTTCTCAATAGTTTCTAAGGGTCGCTTTTGAAGAATGTCGCCTGTTAGGCCTCTAACAGACGACATTCTTTTGCGTGATTGAGAACAATTTATTTAACTTTACGTCTTCACTGATTGTTCGTGCGCTTCGTACTCAATCGCACAAAAATAACGTCGTCTATAAGAGGCCTCAATATTATCCATATTTCTTATCTCAATATTATTCAGATTAGAATTTCTTAAAATATTGCATCATAACCGATGGCTGCCATAAACTAAAAGTTTAAAGTGTCTTTAACTGGCCCGATATCGAGGGACATTTTAAAATTAATATTTTGTTATTCAAAAACAGTAGATACTTGACAGATGAACATTTCCATCATGTCAAACCTGAATGAGACCAGCGCAGGAGGGTGGAGACTGGCTCAAGCAAGAGACGTCTGAACTCAGTAGTTGGTGAGGTGGGGCTGAGGATGATGTATCTAATGAACATCTTTGTCAATTAGACCCCTATTTTTCTAACATAACGGGCCACGTTACATTTGACGGAGGGCTTCGGGTTGGTTAGAAGGGCAGCGCAACGTTTTTGAATTTCAACATCCGTGAGTTTTCCTATAGGTATGTATCACAGCATAATAATATGCAAAACCTTATACTTAATAGGTAATTAATCAAAACAATGTCTACCTACACTTGCACTTGAAAATACGATTCACACTGATGCATTTTGACGCGCTCAGTCAAGTTACGTTTAAGTAGTCTTATCAGTAAATTGAACTAGTTCTTATTTAAATTCTTCTTAATGGAAAGACTGCTCAACAATCTCAGTATCACAAATGCATTCTGACGCTCTTAATGCGCCTGTGACGACAAACTCAGAACTCGATTACAAACAGTTGCTTTACCAAGAATCGCAAAAAATCGAATTCCGAATTGATGGGCTATTTCATAAATAGGAAAATCACATCCCGGTTATTGGCCCACGGACGTTGTTTATTTGTTCACTTTTGATAAACTCGGTAGTCAAAGGAAAACTAGATGATATATCCGACGATTAAAGCCACCTACCTACACATTACTCAACAGCTTTTGGATAAATAGCTGTTCTAGACTCATGTAAACAGTCGTTTGTGTAATTATTCGGTGTCAAGAGCGCTATACAGGCGCAGATGTTCAGCCATTTGCGTGGACATGAAATATCGAACCTGTTAACTTTATCGTCAAGATTAAGCTATAAAACCCAGTCTTCATTAAGCTACACTCTCAGCAAGTCTGCTTTAGTGTAAATCAGCGCATCTATAAGGTGGTCGAGTGTCCGTAAACTGAATATTTATGGGAAGGCACTCACAATGTACCTACTAAACGCGCCCGACACTAGCGTCACAACGATTTTGCATAATTTATGCACTAAAATATGCTGAAATTTATGAAAATAAGGTGGTTAAGGGACTGATATCAAAAGGTTGAAATGTATTTAAAACTTAATGAACGCGAAATGAATTCAAAACGCTTTTGTAGCTGACGTAAAGGTAGGAATAATGGAAATTTTCACTGACTAAACGAGGGGCTAAGCTTTGGAGAATACGTACAAGTATTGTGGGCAAATGTGTAAGTATAAGTAAAATATAAGTTAGTACAGTAAATCCGACATCAGACGTTTTCATGACACGGTTGCAATTTGCAAAGCCGCTAAATCGTTACGGTGGTTATCCTCGGCGAGATGAGAATATCTCCAGTGGGCAGGCAACGCGCTCACCATTAAATCCTGACTGGCCCCCGCCGCCCCGCACCCCGTGGCCCCCCTCCGCCTAAATCCCCCGTAGCGGTGGATCGAGCGCGCCCGCGTCCTCCCGCCACGCTCATGCAAATTATTCACAAAGTACGCGTGTAAAGCGCCCCACACGCCTAACTGGCCACCAGAGTACCCTCCTATAGATACAAAATGTAAGACAAATGAAATGAGCTTCACTAAAAACTGGACCCGAAAGCAAATACTTTTATTGTACTCACCCTTACTCTTGTTACATTTTCTAAGCGATCTTTTGCAAGTTAATAATAAAAGTATAAATTATTTCTGTGTGTAACTTCCTGATCTTGTTGCTTTAAAGCGGTAAACAGTTTAAGCTTTAAAGGCAGTTACCGGGGAGGACCGAAGCTTTCTTAATAAAACTAGTACTATATTAAATCTATCACAGAATTAAAAATTTCTCTACTCTATACTTTATACAGTAGATAAAGTGGATAGCCGATTTAATTATCGGGTGTTACGAAGAAAATAATTGGATTTGGTTTCTTAGAAAATTAAATGTGGGTGTAGCGTGTCTAGGACATGTTACTAACATGTGGCTCTTATAAAGCCAATTGTACAAGATTACACATTTATATAGAAACCTTTTAGTGGTTTTGCGCATGCGCCAACACTTTTCATAATGATTTAGGGCATAGAAACAGATGTAGTAGATTTATATAAAGTAAAGATAATCGACTACTGCGATTAGCAAATTCATTGAATTGCAGTTTATATTAAAAATGCTAGGTATATTTGCTTAAACTTGTATTTAATAAAAACTTCGGCCGATCTGGTCAGCCTATCACACCGCCTCCATTCTTCTATATCCACCGCTCTACAAACGTAAGTCATTCAACAGTCTTACAGGATACAAGTAGGCGAATGTAAGGCCTGAAGCATCTAGATACTGCTGCTTGTCACTACATTGAGTGTTCGAGCTGAAAAATTTAATGGCAGGATTGATAAACTGTTCTTGAAGAATGTGGATGATTACATAATAAAAAAAAAAAACATTTATTTAGAACTAGTTGACCCGCCCGGGCTTCGCACGGGTAAAGTTTAGTACACATACCCTACACCTACCCTACATCTACCCTACACCTATCCTACACCTACCCTACACCTACCCTACACCTACCCTAAACCTACCCTAAACCTACTCTACACGTACCCTACACCTACCCTACACCTACCCTACATCTACCCTACACCTACCCTACACCTACCCTACACCTACCTTACACCTACCCTACACCTACCCTACACCTACCCTACACCTACCCTACACCTACCCTACACCTACCCTACATCTACCCTACACCTACCCTACACCTACCCTACACCTACCCTACACTTACCCTACACCTACCCTACATCCCAAACCTCAAAAATAAGTTTCAAGCTTCTAGCTTTAAAAATGACGCAATTTCCATATAAAGTTTCATCCCCTATTTCAACCCTTTACAGCCCTTTTTTCGCATTAAAAAGTAGCCTATGTCCTTTCTCAAGCTCTAGACTATCTCTGTACCAAATTTCATTTGTATCGGTTCAGTAGTTTAGGCGTGATTGAGTAACACACAGACAGACAGAGTTACTTTCACATTTATAATATTAGTAAGGATTTATGTCCTACTACTGCACGGCGAAGGCCTCAGTTCTTTTATCCACTCTTCTCGATCTTTAAGCTCACGCCATCTGTAGACGTCAAGTTCGTTTCACCTCCACCCGACATCTTTGCATATGTCTGCCGCGATGCCGAAAATATACAGCATGTTCAGAATGGGCAAGGTTTTTATAGAAATTCCCACAGATGATTTACTACGTATCCTCAAATCCGCCTAAAACCTGTCCATACCCAAACAGCATAACAAAAGTGAAATATTAAATCAGCCATTTAACTAGCAGCACAATGCTCGCAATTCATAAAGAATATTTTTATGAAAATTTTAATACTCGCCCATACATGCGACCTCCTCTCATAAATCAAGTACTTCCGGCGCCCTTTGAATTTCCGCGCGCCGATGATATACCGCGTCTGTGACAATGCCTGCCTTCGCCATTTATACACCAATATTCTCTTTGACAGAGAACGACACTAATTGAACGAGGAAAGTCGTTTTGCTTTATTTTTTATTTGCTTAGAAACAGCAATACAAGTTTTGGCACATGTCATAATTATTATAATAGCGTTGGTTCAGTGCAAAATTATCTCATCGGTGAACATTGACCTATATGTCCCTAGACTAGCAGTTCCGAACAAAAATCATGCATCACACGCGGGTACTTGTCTGTTGCTCACCGCATCAAACGTCAAAGTGAATTTGAGGCTTGTGTTGTGCCCACACAACACTTGAGTGTGACATGTATAATGTTCGGAACTGCTTGTCTAGACATATAGGTCAATGTCGGTGAGAAAGGTGACCTTCAAAGTTTATTCGATATATTAATGTAACACGTTCATAGTTTTACCAAAGATCATTAAAAGACTAAATAATATAGGTATATAGGTACATTTCTGTGTGGTACTTAAAAATGTATAAACATTGTGGCAAGATTGTAGCGTCTGTAACGAGAGCTACGACTGCTACGAGTCGTAGCCGCCGGCAATTTGCTACAAATAATGTAGCTGCAGACCTAACAGCCATTACATTTTTATGATAAATTTTATTTTATATGATTTTATTACATTTTATTTTGAGTATCGTTACTTCCAAAATCTGTTTGAGGAAGATTACTCAACTACCCGATAATGTCATGTGCATGGGCATGGGCAATTATAGGCACGGTCCTTACTTCACTTCTATTTTCATTTAGTTAGTCAGTCTGTGTAAAAAAAAATTATGCCATTTCATGAGTAAAGAAATTAGTGCTCATTAACCAGAACACGACGGGAAACCGTAATATAAACAAGCGCTTCATGGTAATCTGATGCCTACTAACTCGCGCAAGTTGTAAACATCATGGGAACGGGTTATTTTGTTAGAAAGCTGTTCTAAATTATATTCAGTTACCCTACTATTTAGAAATCCAATATTTGTCTATGGCTTTCAACGGTAATGACGTAGGTAGTGAATTCCGCTACGCGAATCTAAATACTAGTAGATACTTAAATCTGGATTGCAAAACCAGTGACCTAAATTTAGAACACTGTGCTCAAAATTCACCACTATACCTATATTTTACGGTTATTGATATTTATTTTTATTATTCTATCCTAGCAACTACAGATATTTCAAAAGCATTACTTAAATACAGGAAGATATAGTTGGGCATCATGTAGGCAGTTAGTACGAGAACCGCGTTCGACCGCCCGCTACTCGTACCTACGGATATTCGTTTGGATCTCCCGCTTTTCCTACAGATGGGAGTGCAGATATATATTTCTGGTAGGTCGCGGCCAACGTACCGGCCGATATTTCGTGCTCCCTGGGCGACAATAATTTGTTGGTCCGTCGTGCCACGGTTCGTGTATTGCCGACGATTTATCTCCTTCAAGCGTACACTCTAATCGTACCCGATATGAACGATCGTCACTGCCGTTTTGGGATTTCGCCGTATATTGAAAATTAGTCCTGGTTCCATTTTTTATTTTAAACATTTATCATTTAAAACTTACACCATCACAAAAGGAGAAAATATAGTATTTTTCAGACGTTTAACGATACTTAGAGTACCTAGATGCTTACATACGTTTTACTGCCGCAAACCGCAAGGGAGAAAATCTTATTGTCGGAGACTTTTTGAAGTTTCCTTCTATGCAATATTTTACGAAGTGCTGCTATAAGCTTCGAAAATTTTACGACGTGACACTTTAAATTCGCCTTCACTTCGGCTATGATCCATATTTCTAATGCAGTGCGAAGTAAATCTGTGTTGGTATCCCTGAGACCACGTTCAACCAATATTTGAGTACGCTCATGTTCGTAAAGCTATTTGGTTTACGACTATGACGGGGATATTCAAACATAACTCGGATTTCGTGTAAAAATAACGGATATTTTGAGTGTGGCATTTAATATTTCTGTGTGATAAATTAACCATCCCAAACGTGTTATTTAAATATAAAATCAAAAGTGTCTGCATTATCATGAACCGCTATTTATTTTAATTATGTTTTATGTTTGTTAAGCGTTTAAATTAGTTTTTGAATAAACATCGAAAGCGATTTTGTGTTGTTTGTATCAGACGAATTAACTTGGGTGTTTTCATTCAGCGGTTAAGTTTACAGTTCATTAGAAGCAATTTGTTACAAACAAAATAAATCGATGTTTTATAGGTTGAAGCAGTAAACGGAGCACTTGTTTATGGTATTTTCGTTCCAAAAACGGGCAAATTAATAGTGAGAGAGTCCATTATCCTGCATTAAGCACTCAGTGGGCCGAATGGGACATAATGGCGCGTCGCCGCCGACGTGGGCCCTTTTATGCCCCCTCATAAAAACGTCACTACTGCCCGATACATATTATCTGTTTTTAATAAATCGTTAATATTGGAGTTTACAAATACAACGCATGATAAATATAATTAAAAAAATGGCTTTCATGTTTGTAAGTTAGATACGTATTAAACTTAAAATCTGTTAAAACCGCTTTCAAAAGTTTGATTTTTGATTTAAGTAGTTTGATTCGGCACCAACTTCCGAAATTATTTCATACAACATTATTGTGAGCTTTTTCTTGGCGATCTTAGCTTTTTTTAAAATTTTCTTTTTTCCTATTGTAAATGACATAAACACACGCGATTACAGCAATAGCGTGTATTCATTACCACTAACCGAATCTACATACCTACCACTTCTTGCTGTAAATAACGTCCACATAGGCAAAAACTACCCAATTAATTAATTTTAATTTTAAAATTAATAAAGTTTTGGGATCACTGGGCGAGATTTTTCTATAAAATAAAAAAAACTGTAAACCTCTTCCTTTTTGAAGTCAGTTAAGTGACTAGAGGCATGTGAACGACAACTAAACTGTAATTATTGAATTGGATTTTTTTTTTCTAACTATTCACACATTCCTAGTCTGAAAGCGTGTCTTTACACGCTTTCAGACTAGGAATGTGTATATATGTGCTTTATATTTGTTTATTTTGACCGACTACAGCAAAGGAAGGGTTACATCATTTTATGGTCTAATTTTAGGCTCCCAGGTCCCCATAGGGTAAGCTGAGTTCTCAGTGATCGCAACAGAAGTCATTTATTATGTAACGTGTCGATACTATAGGATTGCTCCGTGAGATATTGACCGAGTAGATATGGGTCAGTAGATGTTAACCGATTGACGTTATGCGTTTCCCACTGATAACACAATATAGGTACCTTGAGACGGTTAACAAGATTCTGGAAATCTTGGAACTATCATAATCCTCTAGCCCTTATCCTAATGCTTTTTGTATTGTTGTTGTAAATAAAAATACTTTATTACTGTATTTGAGGTTTATTTAAATATATTTTTGGATCACTTTTTTTACATGACCGGTACCAGTGACGCCGGGAAGGGAGAGGTGGACGTAACCCGTTTTGCATTTCCTACTTCCTGTGTCAATGTTGCCATTGTTTTAACAGGTATAAATGGAATTATAAGCCTAGACTGATGGTTTTACGAAATACATAGTTACTTAGATGACAGTTTAAAGGAAACTTGTATCTGACAAAATATAATGTTACTGCCACAATTATTTTGGTATATATGACTGTGTATTATAATAAATTATGATCGAAGCCATTCCCAACTCAGAAGAACTGAAAGCAGATCTATAAATTATAATTACACTCACAGTTAAAATATAACACTAACGGTCAGTTGCAGAACGATAATTAAATTTTAATGGAGGCATTAACCATACAATTTCCTTCGTTAAAGTCTCCTTTAAAACTTAATGGCCTTTTCTGCAACTCAGCGTAAAACTCACATATTATTTACAATGTAAATAACACTACCGATTTGAGTGCTAGCGCCTATTCGACTGCTCATAAATATACGTAGATATACGCCACACGGCCGGTTGAGTGAGTTTGTGAGCTCTTTGAAGTGTAGATTAAGGTACTGTGTCACTAAACAGGCCCAACACTGGGTGTTAAGTGTATCTTGTGTAGTGTATGAAATATGCTGTTTGGAAAACGTTGTTGCTGCTTTTGACTAAAAGCCGTTACAAAGATATTGTAATGCGTTTTTTTTTACCTAACTGTTATGTTTTGTTTGTCTGTGGGTTTTTGAACAATTATAGAAACTATGCAATTGTTAGAGAAAGGAAAACTTGATATTGGAAAACCATTTAGAGTTTTTTAAGTATACTAAAACTGCATTTAAGGATATTTCATAAAATGTTTTTTGGGTGAAAATCAAGAAATTGTCCAAAAACTCACCTATAGATATGCAAGCTTGTTACTAGCAAATGTGTCTACCCATACTACGTAATTTAAAGTTTGTTATTAGTCTGTAAGGTTCTGTAAAACTAAATAAATAAATTTTATTGATTAAAATACAAAAAAAAAAAAATACAAAATAGTTTATTGTGAGAAATAGAAAAATACATTACATAAACGTGTTTGGAGCCTCCTTTTAAGCAAACAATGCTTGTATTAGAAGGCTCCGCTCTTTCACATCGTTGTCGTACACTTCTACTAACGAGAGTTAGCGTAGTGTACTATGACCTTATGGGTAAATATGTAAGTACATTTTTCTGCATTAAGCTTGTAAGTATTAAATCTTAAAAGAATAAAGGATATAAAAAAAAAAATATATTTATTATAAGTAAATTATTTTAGGTTAAAACAGAAAATATAAAACGTATACTCAGTTAGTGCATGTGATGTAGTGTATTATAGTAGATTAGTATTGAGATGTTGTCATAGTCATGTTTACGTCCGTGAATGTGAAGCCAAGTGCGGCTTTTACGGTAGTTAACATGATTAACGTCTTATCAAAAATATTGTCCGATATTTTTATAGTTGAGTTTGTATTAAGCTTAACTTTTTTACCAAGTAAATAAATTAAATTCTCAGCACCAAACGGTAGGTAAACAGATTAACGGCCTGTATAGCGACATCGTCGTGTATCTGTGTATTTTAGTTCATCACATGTACTCAAAATCATTTTAATCGTTTTATAGTTTTGTAATTTTTATCATTCATAATAACAAAATTGCCAATATAACAGATTATGTAAGTAATCTTTGTTACACATTATGTATTCAATTCCTTATAGAGCTAACACAAAGTGAAGGGAAACGTAGTGAGGAAACCCAGTGTTAATAATTAATTCGGAGCGTGTAGCCCTCCGAAGTTGCGCTATTTTGTTGCTTTAGCGCCGACTAACGACGTAGTGTGGGTAGATTGAGCGCCACGCATTCACTACAATGACTGACAATCGGTTTAGGCTCGATTCGTTCTATAGTGCTGCTATTTAATCATGGAATAAAAGCTATGAAACGTTTGCACGTAGTATTTATCTATACCATTAAAAAACTGTAAAAAAGCCATTGACATTGAAAATATTTCAGAAAAACAGTCGGGATAGGGATAGATTTTTGTCTGTTCTTTGGTGCATCACGCAAAAAACACTGAACGGATTTTGATATAATTTTCACAGTTTAGTAGCTTGGGGTCCAACATAAATCTGAACCACATTTCATCCAATTCCGATTGGATGATCCAGAGATACAAGTTGACCACTTCGTAGTAATCGTAGTACTAGGCACCCTACATTAAAGAGGGCATTTAAATGCTCATTTTATTGTAGTCCACGCAGCCGTAGTCGCGGGTAAAAGCCTAGTATCGTAATATGTTCAAAAAAATATTTTTAAATATCAATCAAATCAAATCAAATATCAAAAATATCATTTCGTATTCATAAATAGTATAAAACAAAGTCAGTTTCCGTATCTGTCTGTTTGTCTGCTTAGTTTTTCTAAACTGCATAATGAATTTTGATGCAGAGAAGTTATTTCGGAATATAGGTACATAATAAAATGTTATAATTATTTAACTTAGCTAAGCACACAAATCTGAATGTTTTGACTTGTCACCACATCATCAGATTGAACCCGTGCGGAGCAGGGATGGGTCACTTGTATAGAATATTAGACGTCGTCGTTCGTGCAATATTCTAAACAGTATTATCTTCCTTTTATTTTATACATGTCTTTATTCATCCAGTCTCTTGTCAAGGTCATTCTTGAGTGTCCATCACTTTGCTAGTCTAGACTATTACGTTTTCAATGTTTAACTAATTAGCTCTCATTCTCACATTTACCTTGACGATTTCCAGCCAACGACTTTTTTATTGAGTCCAATTTAATAACATCATCTGCCTAGCCTTTTCCCAAATTATATTGGGGTCGGCATCCAGTCTAACTAGTTTTGGCTGAATATCAATATTTTACGTGGAGCGACTGCCATCTGACCTCCACAACCCAATTAATGGGTAATACCGGTATTCGAATGTTAGACCAGCTGTCAGACTTTAGGGCTTCTGACTACCCGTAACGATTGTCAAAGATATTCCTATGACAACCGGGACCGACTGCTTTAACGTGCTCTCCGAGGCACGGAGGGGTCTCGATGTGTAAAGAACGGTCACCCATCCAAGGACTGACCGCGGCAAGCGCAGCTTAACCTCGCAGATCGATCGATCAGCGCGGCCGTCATTTAGCCACGAGCCCCTCTCCAATTTAATATAATAACGTATATATATATATAATAAATCCAATTTAATAACGCTTTACAAAAAAACTTTAAACTTCTTTTAGAAAAAATAAATAAGTTTTATTTTTGAAACCATTACACAACAGAATTTTTTAAAAGTTTCGTATGCAGATAAAGGACTATTATAAATTCAGAACGTCTGAAACTTACAATAATTGTAGAATGTAGCCGTAACAACATTAGGTACATCTAGGCACGTCTGTTTATTTCTAAAAAAAGCAAGAAACATCCACTTGCTTTTATACAAAATATCATTACGGTCCGTCGCGTCGTCAGGACAGCTATGAGGAAAAGAAGCCAAGAAAATCGTGATATGAAATAGAATAGCGTGAGCTGATGAAGTTGAAAAAAGAAATACCGTACAAACAAAGAGACGGAATCAAATAAACATTATGAAGCTAGTAAACGTTGAAATAATCGGAAATGACCTCATTAGTTACGTATTGTAGTTTCTCTATTGATTTTGTCTTATTTTTTTTTTCTTACCGGGTAATCCGAAATCAAAAGTATTAGCATTTCATATTTTTATTTTATCTATTGTCACTATCTATTTGATTGGTGGAATCATCCTCACAAATACCTACTCCCAATGATTTTATTACGTGTCGTTTTGTAATTGTGTTTATGCGTTATGTGTTAAATAACTTTTAATTACCTTTTTATTACCGATGCAAACGTAGGTACTATTTTAGAAATGAAAATAATTGCTGTACTTAATATTCCGTAGTCCGCTGTCGACCTGTTGGACTCGACCCCTGAACCTCTCTTAGTATAAAGTTGCAGGTTGTCTAACTCTCCACGATTGTGTGCCGATGGCTCGCCGCTGCCGTTCGTTCCCGAGATTTGAATATCATGCTGATGGATTAGTTTGCAGTTCAGATTACTGATAGTTGTCGATCCATTCTACGAACAATAGTCAATTTTCGATTAAAATTTGTTTACTTTTGGACGAGACGCTTGGGTGTATATCTATAGTAGGTATCTTCGCAATATTTATAATAATGTTTTTTTAAAGATTTATTTTTCCTTTTTTACGGTTAAGTATGTCTTTAGCGTTTTTGACTCGCGCCGTAACGATTTTATTGATGGCTACAGATATGACAACCAATCACGACAGCTTTACTTGCGATGCATGAATAGTTCTGCATCACCAAGTTAAAGAGTGTTAACGTACAAAGCAACTATAAGGCGAGAGATGTGAGCAATTCAAATTAATAGGTTATCTAGCTTGCCCAGATATTCTAAGATACTACGAATAGGGTTACTACGATACTCAAACGCGATAAGCTGGAAACGTGCCCATACTGTATTGAGGTAATCTTTATGTTACGATACCTGCATGCCTGTGCAATAATAAATGCCCAGAATTAGTTCTAAGTAGGTACATACTTTAAGTCATCGTATAAGTATGGTAAATTCTCTTAACGTTTTTAAAAAAAAGTTGATGTTGTACTTAATTAGTAACTAAAATGCATTTAATACTTATTGTAACTATGGAAGATAAAACTCATGTTTGTACCAAAATTAATGTTAATTTAGTTAAGTTTCTCATATAAAGTGAACTATGTAATGTTCTTTTGGGAAACAAATTCTTTAAACCGAAATTCCTACTTTAGTGAGGAATATCATTTTTATGATTGCGTAGGCCTGATTATTATTTATTTAATAATAGGTTTGCGTTTGATCGCCATCTTGCCTGATGTTAAGCGATGATACGGTCTATTGGAGCGCAATTGCCTAGAAAAAACCGCTTTACTCGTGATTTAAAGACACCTAGATTGTAACTATCGGGGGACGCCCACTCCGGCAGCGATTTCCACTGTATGGAGGCTCTCACAATGAAAGTGGAATCAAAGCGCTTCGTTCGGGTTTTTGGTATGTTGACCTTGAAATAATATGATGTGAGTCCTTATTACTAAAATATGCATATCAAGTATTACGAAATACGGTCATGAAATAATTCCACGCTGGGAAAATGGATACACCATATCCCTTAGTCGCATTTTGCGCCACCCACCGAAACTGGCAAAATAGCTGCTATAATTCGAATAATGAATAGGTATCTATAGTTGGCATATAATGTGTTAGTAACGATTATTATATTCAAAGACCCTGTTGTTAGTTAAGTACACTAACCGTATTCTTTTAAACTTTGCTGAAAATTGTCTAGTATGTGTGTCTAAAACTAAGTATTAATGAGCTTTTCAGATAGAAAACTATTAGCAACTATGTATTAGGCCGAAGTTTCGACTTCATCCAATTAAAACAATAATCTCGCCTTAGGGTGACGACATTACACACACCTATATACCTACCTATACACCTTTATTGAAATGATAATAGATATAACATAAAAAAAATTACGTGCAAATAAAAGTTGAAAAGGTTTTTGACCTAACAGTCCTAACAGTCCTAACAGAACTTTACGAAAACTATGACACCTGGCATTCCCAATTACAGGTGTAGAAAGTTGTGGCGCCAGCAATTAGTTCGTGCGGAAATAAACTGGGCCAGGCGAAGTCCAACTAAGTTAGGCACGGCCTAGCCAAATGTCTTTGTGAATAAATAAACATTTATTTTAACAGTGCGTATTTAAACACTTTATTTTTAGTATTTAAACTTTAGGTATGTGTGAAAAAGTATAGGTACGGTACGGTAAGCAAGTAAGCAATGCTGGGACGCGATGCTTACTTTTAATATCATCTGATCATGTAATTATTACAAAAACAACTTTTTGTGCTGTAGAATGCAACAGGCTACAATAGAATATAATCCGTAGGACCATCATAATATAGTAACTACCTCCTACTGAAGTCTATTACATGATATTGAGAGGAATTTAAATTAAACTACACCTTACAGCCCCTTTATTACCTATCGTTAAGGCTGCTATTAACAGTCACAATATAACACAACAGCCAGCCCTGAATATTAGCCTACTTCATTTGACTATCAAATACACAAATTTTAATCGATACTATAATTCATGTGTGATAACAAAGCAACGGGCAGCGCGGACGAACGGCCCCTCTCGGGTCCCCAAAGATAATTTTCATAATAAAACATCCCTTTTCTCAGGCACTTTGCTGTAAATCAAGTTTTCCGGCCACCCTTTCAATTTCCTGACCGCAACACAGTTCCGTTCAAACGAGATTTTCATTAGACGTTCAAATACCCTGCGTTTGGAGAGATAATATTTTTACAAGACGTTTTAAGAATTCTCTGAAATCAGTCCTTCCATGCTCCTAATTTGTCTCGACACGGGGGCAGGTAATATTCATTTAAAAGTGTCTCAATATTTTTAAATTCAAATGTTAGAAGAGTATCTGCACGTTAGACATTTGTCCTTGATCAAGCTTTTCAAAAGACCTTATTTAGAGAGAAGATCCAAAAATATACAAAAGTTAATACATACCTACTTAATAATTACAAAGCTAAGCTCAGTTACTCCTATGAAAGCTTAGTAGGTTAGCGATCTCCGGCTGGGAATTGAGACCAAATTGCCATAACTTACTCGTATTTTGAACATGAACAGACAAACTCATTACAAATATTACGGTTAATTTCATTCATATTTTACGAGAGATTGCCATTAAATAGCCACAGTTCGTCTTGTAACGTTTGGGAAACATAACTTATTAAATTGACCTGATATTATGTATAATGTGAGCGTTGTTAGGAAACACAATAAGATTTTAAATTTTAAATGAACTTTTGCGGTACAGGTGGAGAATAAAATTTGTGAATGTCGGAGCTGGGCGTTATCAAAGGCTATGCAGGCCCCTGTGATCCTCGGGGATTCCATTATTCGAAATTAAGAGTTGTTTGTTTTTATTATTTTTTAAACAACACTTTTATGCAAATGTTTCCGAGTATTTCCTAGCGATACTCGGAAGGTAAATAGCAATTGTCGCGTTTTATTTACAGAGTAAATGGTAGTTAAACCCCTTTAGTCGTAGAATAGCGGTAAGTGGAAGTGAAAATCTTGGCAGGCTTTTCTCTCAAATTGGTAATTGAATTGAGAAGGGCGATGATTTCAATAATTTTGACAAACACAGTTGAATTTTCCTGAATCTTGATGATGCTTTCTGGCTCGTTGAATTTTCCCGATGCGCTGACCTGTTAAAACACATTGTTAGGCAAAATTGATGGAAAATCGTAAGTCAAATACGAACGATTCTGAGTAATTTAATGTAAATATTTCCGGAATTAATTTTAATAATGAGATTATTTTGTATTCAATTGAATTTATATGATTGGCGATTGTAATAAAGTTAAAATTACGCTGAGTATCAGTTGTTCACTCAATAGAGCAACATAATTATTAGTAAAGATAGTAAAAAACTATTCAAATAAAAGCTATAATGTTGATAAATAAAATTGTTCCACTTCAAATGTACATTTTCAACAGTCGATTATAAATTTCCACGTTGATTGAAATACAGTGGAAATAGCGCAGTCCCGAAACTATGTCAATCGGCGATCGTTTAGTATTGGTCCATGCAAATCTATACACATGCGGGCTTGTAACAAATTTCATATTTTTTTGGAAATGATAAAATATTTGTGTAGCTGAATATCGTAATTCACGTGGGTTTTACAATAGATACAGGTAATCGTGATACTTGCGAGATGAAAAAAAGTAAATCACTAATTTCACTGATCTATGACATAACGCAGAGCAAACTCTGTATCTAATTGGTTGATGGGTAATGGGTAGATTAAGTTTAATACAATCATACACTAATTGTTACTATCCACGCCATCCACTCATTACACCGAGTGATAACGCAGTCATAGTTTAAACCACTACAGTCAGAATTCGCACAAATTGTTTATTTTGAACTTGTTTACTGAATAAATAAAGACAGAGGTTAAAAAACTTGAAAGAAAAAATGAATGGATTGCGCGGATAGTGAAAGAAAGTATACGATTGTATGTAGTAGCACTTACATAGCAATAACGTAACACGTCCTTATGTCCTGAATGTAGTGACAAGAGAAAACATGTAGCTAGTAATATTTTTATTTACCAGTAAGTTAAAGGTTTTTTGTAAAATTCTTTCGTTACTTTTAGTCAATAAGTACATGTTTTTTCAATCTATAGAACTGGGGTAAAAGTTTTATAGAATTTTAAACAATGTGTTTATGTTTATAGATCTTTGTTTTTGTTATTCATTTTCATTTAGCATAGCATAATCGGCCTATAATGTTCCTACTGCTGGGACACAGGCCTCCTCTCTGTGAGAGGGAATGGGCCGTAGACCACCACGCGGGCCCAGTGCGGATTGGTGGACGTCACATGTCTTCAAATTTTTGGTTCTAGGACATACCGGTTCTCTCACGATGTTTTCTTTCACCGTTAAAGCAAATGATAATTAATTTCTAATACGCACATGACTTCAAAAAGTCAGCGGTGCGTGGCTCGGGATCGAACTCGAACCATTCGCCCTGGGAGGCACATGGTTAAACTACTAGGCTATCACTGCATCCAGGCTATCACTGCATCATTTTCATTCATTTATTTTCATATGAAACTATAATAACTTTTGTATTTTTCCATCTACGTCGCTTCATAATAAAAACAACTGTTTACAATAAATTACATATTAATTTCCATTTTTTGGGGTTTCGCTATAGTTCAATCTACGAAAACAATTCAACGTTAGTTACGCCTAGTTATCTAATTATTGCTCACGCTTATTTGATCACAATTAGGAGCACACGATTGATTATCATAATGCGCCATTCAATAAATTAATTACGTTTGGATAGGCACTAATATCTAGATAATAGGTAGGTATATAATATATATCAGCTATTATTGTATTCTGGTTGTATAATTTCCATAAGTTATGTTGTCCGATGGTGATCTTCAAGACACCAAAGACTTTGAAGGAGAATCTGCTTTAAATTTTCATATCCTAATAAATTATTTATCGTATATCAGGTTCGAAAATGTTTGCGCAGACTAAGTGGTCAGTGCTAAGTGCTAAGTGCTCAGTGCTTTTTTTTCTAATAAGTTATAAATAAGAGTACCTAAGTAGATACATTTTGTTAACAATTTATCACTAATTAAAAAGTAAAAATCCACAAAAACTAGCAAAATAATATGTTATTTCTAGTTTTGTGGTTTAGGTCTTATCCAGAAGAAAAATGCTTGTTTATAAGATACGAGATAGTTATAAGGGGATGGCGAGACAAAATGGATGAATTCCTTAAAAACTGCAAGAATATAGCGTGAGATCGCGAGAAGTGGGTGAAATGGAGGGATTCCTTTGCCCAGAAGTGGGACAGAAAAGGCTAACAAAAAAAATCTATTAATTTATAATATTTATATTGGCCGCTTTTGAATTGTATGTTTGCGTGGGAAATCTTAACCTTGGTTTGTATGAGCGGCTGTAAATCCCTACGTCTATCTTAAATCATTATAAACCTAGGATCTAAAACCGCACCTAACTAAAGTAGTTATGCAGAATTCAATAAGAAGAACTAATGTGTTAGAATAATATATAGAATACCTATGTTTCAAGTAAAACAATTCATGTCAGCTGCATCCCTTCTCACGCTAGTTGTAAAAATTAATCGACTGCGAAGGGTCACTGGTGGCCCTTGAGGATGAACAGGAAACATTATTGTTAGGTAGGTACTGTTAGTATATTATCCGTCAAGCTTATCGTCTCTGAAGATTTCAGTAAGGGTTTCCTAGAACAATCATCTTTTTTATACCAGCGGGTACCCGCTTCGAAAGTGTCACAGTTGGGGCATTCAAATCGTGCGCTGGAACAACGATTATATGCAGAAGCCAATATTGACTGCAGTTTCGTCCCCATCCCATACGACGTAAGGTTAACTTTAGGATATCTCCCACAGTTAATTAACAGACACAGATGTACAACAGTAAACCTCAACCTAATCCTTGGGGAAACACTGACACGAAAACAGAGACCCTAACAAACGTTATCGGGACAAACTACTAGACCAGACCGATAACTGCTATTGTAGGCACGTACTTCAAATAAAGATAATATTAACCAACCAATAGTACTGCTTAAAACTTTATTTTACCTTTGTAAACAGAAAAAAACGTAGGCAGAACTCCAATATACCTGTGATATAAGGTAAATAACATGCCGTGCCAAATATTGGCAACCCAAATGAAATGAAGACCCCATAAAAACTGGCGCGAAACAATTGCTATTATTCTCCGTTATTACTGTTCAGGTGTGTTTCTGTGATATATCGGTCTATCGCAACGTTTTTGTGGTCCCACACAGTTATGCCAGACGTTTAGAATTTTAGATATTGGATTGTCCTATTAAATTTTCATTATAGTAGTAATAGTAGTTTTTAATATGCTACTAGTTGTGTAAATATAGGCTAGGAATAAGGACAGAAATAACTAAAGTATGATAAAAATAGACACAGTTTACAAACGTTATTTAAACACCACAATTTGCTACTTTCTTACACATTTTTATGGGCGCACCTTTTCATAAAAATAATATTATATTTTTTCCCTCGTAAAAGGATAAAGATGATCTTTTTCTATTAACACTTGTAAATGTTCAAAGCAATATGTTGTCTGGTGAGAAAGTTGTAGAGTAGCCTCGGGGCGGATTACACGTCGCTGAGACACCGGTTTTTATGGCGCGTTGCTTATTGCCTTTCGAGTTACGAGAGGGACGTTTTTCACCTCGGCGTGGTGTTGATATAAAGTTGGCGGTCTCACGCACATTACCCGCAGCCGGCGCCGCGCCAATACAAACAATTTATTGTATTGTTATAGATCTGGGGTCCGTCTTCGGAAACATATTGGGCCCGAACTGCGAGGGACAACGCTTAGTCACTCGATTCTATCTACTCGCGTGAAAGGTGTTTAACATAACTCATGTCGCATAAAACGATTTGTAGCTACGTTGGGTCCTTATGCGCGTGTTTTGAATTTTAAAATACGATGTACCTACCAATAAAACATTTAAAAAAATCAAACTAGCTGTTATGAATTTATTATGTCAAAATATTGAATGCGGCCAAAACGTAAACAAAGTTTGAAATATTTACAATAATAAAATCGTTTTGGAGCTTCATCAAAATTATTAATTCGTTAAAAATGGTTACTACATGCAAATGTATCCATATGGAAGTACTGCCAGCAAGAGCGCATGCAGTAGCTCAGAAGGCTTCCGGCCGCCGGAAGGACATGATGCATAGTGCTAAATCCGATTAATTTGCGAAACCTGTTAGTGGGACAATAACGTTTAAACACATTCCGTGTCGGCACTGTCTCTCCCTGTCACCTTGAACACTGGAGCAATTAATTTACGTTACGTAAGCTCGAATCATAATTGAAAACAATGTACTTGTTATAAGAGACTATCAGGTACACCCTCAGATCATAGAAACAAGGGAGATGTGCCAAGGCGCTATCGAGCTTGATGCCTGAACCTGAGCAAATTGCTCATATTAAAAACGTACGCGCTGGCGACGAACCGAACACGATCGATGATATAAATACAGTGTTTTAGTTTAGTGTTAGTATTGAGTGACGATTAACAGTGTTAGATTAAGGGTGTGCGGAATGTTTAATGCGTAGGAGATCTTTTTATTCACAAGGAGCGCTTAATTATGTGCGTAATTGTGTCGAAAATTGTACTAAAAGTGGCATCAGTTGTTCCCGTACTAATTTGCTATGATGGCATATCTCCTTGTTTCTATGATCTGAGGGTACACCAATGGGATTCAGTTGCGACATTTTAGTTCTGAGCTTTAGAAAATTGGAGAGAACAAATTGTTGGGGTGATTAATAAATGTAAATGTCTTGGTAATATATAGCTTCGTTGTAGGAGACTTTACGCGCATATCTATCTACAATTCTACAATCTACATACCTACTACATTATTAACAAACATGTTAATAAGGTAATTGAATAAGGAGACAAACCACAGTCTAATCAGAAAAAAACATTGTAACGAGTAAAATATATAACCAATGACAATATTATTACACTGAGATTTATTTAAAATTATGTATCTTTGCCTACTTATTTAATGATATGTACAAAACAAAATGTTGTGCTTAAATAGTGATCAACGTGGAAAGAAATATGTTCCTATTAAAGATTATAATGTATTCGATGCGTATTACTGTGGCAAGAAGAAAAATATTTTTATGTAAGTACTTATGTATTGTCGGATATTAATCGTAGCCTCTGGTCTAGTCAGAGGACTTAAGTGCAATTACCCTTATTCGTAAATTCGTTTTCTCAAGGTCATCAGCGAACTAAAAATAACACATCAACAAAGTTAATGTTGTTTTGTGAGTTGAAATGTTTCAAACATTTAAAACTCACAAAACAACATTTAATCCCGATTCCCACTCCCCATGCAAATTAACATGAAAAGCTTTTCAAATGGCGAAAAGCAAAACTTTTGTTTGGTGTTTTCACCGTTTAACTTGAATCATTCACGAGTGAATTTCTAGCCGATGCGGGGAGGTCCGGGTGTAAGGCCTCGGGCAGATAGGCGGCTGATTGCAGCCTGCCGTAATTACCGCACACACGGCCGGTATGACCACTGCTTACCGCGGTTTTACTACGGACAATAACACTGGATTGGACATGTTGTTTGTTTGTTTGGATGAAAGGAAAAAATCCTGCTTTTTGTTCACACACGTTCGTGATTGGTGATTTAGTTTAGTAATGGTTAGCGCTAAATCATGTTTTGCGTGACAAAAGACAGTGCGAAAAATATAATTATGAAAATCTAAAAATGTGCAAAAAATTCAGCGAATTATAACGATTGGTTAAAAGTTTTTTCTTATGTGGTAAGCGATGATGATAATAATTATCTGACGAGTATAAAAACAGTTAAGATTATCTATTAGTTATTCCATTTTAAGAATATTCTTAATGTCTGCAGTACCATTTCAAAAGTTCATTAACACCAGTTGCAGAAAAAAGAACGCTTTCAAACAAACTTACATAATGCAAGTTTATACAGAGAAATGAATGAGTGAACGTGTCAAATCTCTTAGTTCACTCGCACAAGCATACTGTTAGCACAGCTGCTCACAGTACATACATAACCTACTTACTCTATTGTGGCTTTAAGAGGCTTAAGAAGGACTAAGACACACTATGCAGAGTCAGCTATTACATGACTACATACACATATTTGGTAGGTAGATACGAGCTTATACCTAAACTTGATATTCTACCTTCGCCAGTATGTGATAATGATAGTGACATAATAAATATGAGGGCAGAAAAAATAAGAAATTATTTTGTTTTTGTATGGTAGGTAAATTTTCGTTTTAGTTATTATCTAAAGAAGTGGGTTGCAGGCTCTCACTAAAGAACTTCACTTGAAACGCCTGCAAACACAGAACACATCTGCGAATGCCGATTTCATGATAATAATAAAATACAAAAGTTAAGTTATATTAGACATTCCCTTCCGTTTATTTATCAGTTCTAAACGTAGTTTCAGAAGAACGTTAAGAACAATCATGACAATGATGCCACCACCCTCGCCATTGCCAGTTTCGCGAAACGGATTAATTTATTAATCAGAGTGTGTCATTTGTTGTCATTATTAGGGTAAAAGAGAACATGCTGCATCCCATCTCCTTGTCATTATTTCTAAATAATCTTTCACACCACCGGCAAAAAAACAAAGTTTTTTGTTAGTCAACAGAAGATATTGAATTAACTCATCAATGCAGTAAATTAAACATTTGCACAATTAAAATTATATAGTTTACTGTCGCAGGACGCCGCTCGTGCATGTGAACAATTATTTTAACATCACGCCTTTATTAGAAATTAACAAAATCGTAGCAATCTTACGCCGAAATTGATAAATTCGTAGTTTTGTTCATTTCAAACTAATATTTAATTATGAATCCTAAAATCCGTTTCAAAGCTCGCTTCAGTCCCGTACGGTGTAGCGCACTTGAATGCAGAATTGAGATTCCATTGGCCAAAATACAATGAGTATTTTGGAGTTCGTTGAACGAACGAACAACAAAGCGTTGTACCACCCGACCGTAATTATTCGAAGCCAAAGCAAAACCGAACTGGTTTGTTTGAAATATGCAATTAATAAAAAAAATAGGCTAACAAAACAGAAAGCGGCACTCCCAGACACGACTCCTGTTGTTAGGAGGTTCCTATCTATGGATCCTTGACCGTCAGCAGCTTGGGCCCTGTTTCCCCAGCAAGCAATTATTTTCTTTCGTTAATTGTTTTCTTTCGGGAATAGTGTTAGAATTCCATGAAAAAAAATCTTTAAAAGTATCCTAAACGTATTTAGATCGAATTGCATGCAAAGCTATTATTTTGTTTTATGAAAACACTGAAACAAAAGCAGAAAAACACAATAGTTATTTTCTTTTTTTTGGCCTAGAATATCAGTTTTTGGATGTTCAGCTACGATTAGATTATACAGATTGCTGTCCATAATTTAACACATAAAATACCTACATTAAAATTTTTTTGAGGTACATACCTTAACCGAAAATTCGACTTTAACACTTCACAACCCATTTAAACACACGTTAGTGTAGGTCGGTACATTTAACTTTAACTCTGCATCAGCTAACAACTTGCCGGGCAAAAGGAGCAAGACCCAATAACAACGTACGGTAACAAGGTGAGTGCCGTACTTCTCACTGTTTTATTCGCTTGTCTGACTTTTAGAGTACTCTGTTTTACCTGTGTTATCCTCAGGCTTAATATTAGGGTCTTGTTTAGCTAACGACAGTTGGACTGCCTGTCGTTCGACAACGTGCTTCAAATAATATTAGGTATGTGTACTGTGTATTTTTTGTAATAATGCCTACAAGGTAAAACCGCGAAACTGCGGTGCAAAATATTTCTGTACATTTCTACGAGTTCCTCAAGTTTGCTGTTTTTTTTTATTTCGTGGAAGGAAACTTTTAAAGTTTCCCGACCTTCTTGGGTTGAAAATGCCGAGATATCTACATGCGGGATTTTCACTGATTAAAACGATTTGGTACTTACCTGTATTTAGAACATACAGACGGTCTCAGAGATCATCTGTGAATGGGTTCTGTTTTTAATATAAATGTTTATTATAGACATATAAATATACCCTATTCATACTTTTAAAGAACACAGAAAAATAAAAAAAAATATAAACTTTTCCGCGAACATGGAAAGCTATCCATTACGAAAAACGTGAACATTTAATATCATTCGCATAAACGTTTCGCATGAATCGCAGATAAAACGAACTTTCCCTTTGTATAATACCTATACAAAATACATGTACATATTAAATATACATAACAGTATAATGAATTGGTATCGACAGGTGTATATTCATACAAGTCAACACGTAACTTTAATAAATAATGGGTGTGCTCCAACTATCAATCATTGAGCGGAGGTGTTAGCTAATTACCTTCGCTGGTACAAAAGCGGTTGTGTCTATAACAACCGCTGGGTGGCAGATGAACGACTGAACATCAATCAATATTAGTAACACATTTACCTACACATGCCTTTATTGTCGTAGTACTGTGAACGAGAAAATAAGCTATCAATCTAGTGTCGTAGCCTGGAATAGGTATCGAATAAAATAGGAAGGATTTTGTGAATCATTTTGTGATCATACATTTTCAGTTTTAGATGTTGATGTTTCAGTTTTACGGTAGATACACATTAATTTTGTCTGTGCCGAAGAAGCCGAAAGAAACGCACAACTAGGTATCCGTGTCGAACGAATCGACGGTATTGAAATTATCAGGTGCGCACGTTGCCCACGTGAGCCACGTGCGACCCAGCCCAGCTAGTAGAATGCGGGCGTACACACAGTAATCTCAGTCTGTAAAGAATGGTCTCCCATCTATAGACTGATCGCGGGAAGAGCAGCTTAACCTCACATATCAATCGACTAGTGTGGCTGTTATTTAGCCACGAGGCCCTAGTTAGCTTCTTTTCAAGCGTTATTTTTACCTATTTAGAGACGTAAGCAATATTTTATGTAAATATTGGAGCTAGAAATACCTAATTAGCTATAATTAGTAGACCAACAGTTATAAATTATATGGAAACCGCACCGCAACTACCTACTTACCTACCAACACATAGACTTGCATATTTATCATTTTCCTTTCTGTCGGATCTGTACTCGTCGAAAAAACGTGGCAACGTGACTTAATTTACATTTCTTAATATTTACAAAAAAGATTCAGATTTTCGTAACTTCATCAAGTAAACAAGGAAGTGATTTCGCATTGTACCACCCGAAAAAATATGTACAAATTTTTTTGTATCATGACCCACGAATTCCTGTAACGTATTTATCTTTGCCGAAGCACAATTTAAAACGTCTTGACAGCATAACAGAATTGTACACATGGTGAACAAAATATCGAATATTTTACAACAATACGCTTAATGGTTCGACAAACAAGAGTAGGTATTCGGAGTACAGAAACAGGCTTTGCTGATTGCGAATTGTGCTTACTGGCGAATACAAATTGAAAGCGTATTTCATTCAAGTTAATTCACCAAAGAAGAATTGACCTCAAGTAGAAAATTTTTCTCGCAAATTTTAAGCTCTTTGTTTTTAAAAACGGGTACTTAGATGAAAAGCTACAATGCGAAGACTTTAATGTAAAATTAACCTACTTTTTATAAGATTGTGGTTTTAAAGACCGAAGTAGGTACCGTATATATATTTTTTAATTAGCTAAGGATTTATGATTATGACAGATTTTAACTGCCTATACCAGCGATACCATTCTCCACAGTAGTTTGTGTAAATATGTAGGTATCAGTGTAATCTTGTAACACATAATCACTCGAAATGGTTACGGTGTAGAACTTAGCTATTATAACTTCTATTTGTGAGTATACCTAAGTTCTACACCAATACGGTGGACTTGTAAGTGTGCATGGATTTTTGCAAAGGCCTTGCACGGATTTTGTCGATACCCCTTAGAACTAAAAGGTGTCACCTGGTATAATAACCCCACAGAGACAGACCAGCACCCCTCAATAACCCAAAGTTGGCTTGACAGAGCATCGCTGTCGTTATTCATTTCACACACCATATCACAGACACCATATCACAGACCATACGCTATAGCGTATGGTCTTAACGGTAACGGACCTAACGGTATACCGTTAGGTCTTGAAAAGTTTTCATTCTATTTAATTGATTTCATTAACGTAGCAATATCTGAAGGGCCTTTTTCCCGTCACGCGGATTTATGCCCGCGTGCGTGTATAACCCGTATACGCGTCGCCTGCATCCCATCTTTTCATATATCACTTTTCCTGTCATGCATGCGACCCGCGTGGACCGTGGTCCCGCGTGCGTATGGCATAAGAAACGTATTGTATCAAAAGATAGGATGCGGGCGGCGCGCATGCGGGCTATTATGTATGCACGCTGCGCTGGCTCAAATCTACGTGACAGGAAAAAGGCCCGAAGGATCAGATAAAATTAATGAGATTATATCAAATGACAATTGACGCGACCTTAGTGTAATCATTTTTTTTTCACCAGA
This sequence comes from Thalpophila matura, assembly GCA_948465475.1. Taxonomy (NCBI): domain Eukaryota; kingdom Metazoa; phylum Arthropoda; class Insecta; order Lepidoptera; family Noctuidae; genus Thalpophila; species Thalpophila matura. The sequence continues at coordinate 8,189,898 of OX419185.1, read as the reverse complement.
TAACATAGAGTTTGCACAAGCAAAATGGTATAAAGGTACACATACGAGTATAATATCTCATCATAATCAGTATATTACTACATATCCACCATGCGAGCCCAGTGGACGTGAACGTCACATATCTTCGGATTGTTTGGTTCTAGAGTAGTTTTTAGAGTAGTGGAATGAAACAAATTGCACAAAGACAAAGAATATTACTGCATGGGGAATATTAAGAATACCTAACAGTTACGAGTTTAATACGTAGTATAAAAAAAAAAACTTGTCTAGTTTATTTCGGAGAACTCGAATACTTAGGTAAGCAGCTGATAAATAAATATCTCTATAAATATTACTGTAATGCTGCTAAAAATCTATAAATGGTTAAAGTTAAAGTTTTGGAGTTTGGTATTTGAATGTGTATGCAATGGAAACAACACCTGCTATGAAAATTGGTTGAATAACGGAAAATATTCAAACTGTTATGAAATATTTACTCTACACAAATGTAGTTTATTTATTTTTCTCCGCTGTATGTTTATTGTCAATTAATAGTTGTGTATGAATTTCAATATTGTAAAATTTAGGATTCAGATTAATATACACATACCTACCATGGAAGTATTTTTTTATGTCTAATACACTTTAATGTAAACTAGCTACCTACCTACATAATAGTTTACAACTACTCTAAAATGCCTTACTGCTTAATAATTTTACAATCTACCATACCATGTTTTAAAAATGGTGAAAGAAAACATCTTGAGGAAACTTATCCTAGAACCAAAATTCGTAGACATGTGATGTCCACCAACCTGCACTGTCGCGCTTACGTCAACGCGGGTGGTAAACGGCGCGGGGCACGAGATAGATGTGTCTTGTACCAGTTGTACCGTTTCATAGTGAAACACGTACGATCGTACGGCTTACGAACCGCGCTGGCCGCACGCGTTGGCAGTCAGCGTGACTGTGAAACCAGCCTAAGGCCCACTCCTTATTATGTTTATCTTATGTATGTTCTTGCTCCTGTAATGGCAGTATCAGACTATCTATCATTAGCATAGCCTTTTCCTTACTAAATTAGGCTCGACTTCCAGTCTAACGAGATACGTTCAGTATTCTCAAAGAAGCAAAGTTCACAAATAACTGCCACACGACTGCTGAGCGTGGGTTCAATCCGCGGGTCGGACAAACTGTTATATTAAGTTTTTCTATTAGGGAATTCTGGTTAATGGCAATAAGCTCGCTCGCTATTTAACTGGACTTAAAAATAACATATCTGGTGAAATGTGGACATCTCTGCCTAACCCAGGCAATACAGACTTGATTTTATGTTATGTTTAATCAACCTAGAGAATACAAACCTGTGGCCATAATAGCAAGGACCTAAAACTATCACTAACATAGGAAAACAAACAACAGCTGTATACAGAACGAACCTCGATTTGGCCCGCTGAAACAATCTGAAATCAAAAAGTTAAAGTTTCGAGCCAAACATAACATTAAACCGTACAAAGAAAGGTCAGGTCGAGAATAAAGTCCATTGATTTCAGTTTACAAATCGACTTTTTGTGGTAATAGTGTGGTGTTAATGTGGTGCGCGGAGAGCGGAAAAGTGTGAGCGTTAAAGGCGGGCCTGCTCGTTCAATATTCATGTGCCAACTTAAACGGTTAGGCTGTGAAGTCAGCGGAAGCGAAGACTGGTCTTGTCGTTTATCGTTTGTTTTATCAAAGAACTTTGTTAAATTCTGTTGCCAGGAAAATATATACGCGAATTAGAGCTCATAATTATAATAATTGTGATTATATTTTCCTTGTTAAATATTTTTGCTCATAAACCAGTACCACGTAGAATTATTGCAAATATCATGTAGGTATATGGTCTGATAATTGTTAAGTATTTAAACAAACTTTTGTATTGTTTTGGTTTGGAGGTGAAACGGATTTGATACTTTTCTCAATTAATAATCCCAATTATCATTGCGCCGCCGCTCTGTTAAAAAATAAACAACCAGACTACATTTCGCTAAAACACACTGAGACTCAATTTCCCGTATCTTGGTAAAAAAGAGTGAGTACACTTACTCACTGAAAAAAAAACCACTTTTAACGAAACATATTGTATTTAAAAAAAAATTTTGAAGGAAGTGATTATAGTTAATTTTCCAACAATCGCTGAATTCAGGGCCCCTAGTAAACTGCTACGTTCGAACCATTGAACTAGACGATTAAAATAACCGTTGCCGTAATGGTGTCCGTATTTGCTTACTCCGTTGTAGTTGTAATTGAATACGTGGAATTAGATAAACATGTTCCTTTCCGTATCATTAATAAAATGTAGGTACCTATATACATAATGAAGAAAGAAAGGTTGTTTAATATTGTCTCAGTAATATTCGCATCGACCAGTGGTAGCCCCTCAGATCATAGAAACAAGGAGATATGCCATCATAGCAAATTAGTACGGGAACAACTGTCGCCACTTTTAGTACAATTTTCAATACAATTACAAGCGCCCCTCGTGAATATAAAGATCTCCCATACATTAAAAGTTCCGCACACCCTCAACCTAACACTGTTAATCGTCACTCAACACTAGCACTAAACAAAACCCTGTATTTATATCATCGATCGTGTTCGATTCGTCGCGAGCGTGTACTTTTGTACTACGCCCAATGTGGGCAAATTAAAGCATCAAGCTCAATAGCGCCTTGGCACATCTCCCTTGTTTCTATGATCTGAGGGTAGCCCAGTGGTAACAGTTCTCACAGTCCTCCAAGCAGTGGTGATGAAATAAATTGCACAAGTATATTGCCTGCTTGGGTTCGAACTAATGAAGGTTCGAACCTAAGCAGGCAATATACTTGTGCAATTTATTTCATCACCACTGCTCTAAAAACGGTGAAGGAAAACATGGTGATGAAATCGGAATATCCTAGAACCAAAAATTCGAAGACATGTGACATCTACCAACTCGCCTTAATGCGAGTTGGTCTAAAATTGAGAATGGTGAATTATGGTTCACTCCTTCACAGAGAGGAGGCCTTAGTACCAGCTGTAGGAATATTAAAGGTTAATTGTGTTTTCTTATAATAACAATTCAATATCTGCAGTTTGCATACAAATTACAGATATTGAATTGTGGACAGGACAGCGAAAACTAATCAATAAATTACCATCTCAGTCTGGAAATAAGAATATTGTAAGTTTGTAATGTGTTTGAATCAATGATGTGTAAACCATAGATACGTTACCCGCAATCTAAAATGGCAAGAAAAAGTAAGGTAATTGCCCACCATTCATTTAGTCATGCAACAACCAGTTTCTTGGCTGAACTTCATTTCTTGCAATATTTTGCGAAAAAAACCTACTAAACAAGAGGTAGGTAGGTATGCTAAGTAAGGCATTCGTTTTCTTTCCCTTTTTCTGCATATATGCACTGATATGTAGCTATTTCGCTATTTAAAGTATTTGGGCCATTTTTAGTACAGTGATGTTGGTGTATGAGTACGTGTCTATATATAATACGTCATTGGTTTGAATGCAATAGGCGGACAAATAGTTAAAATACGAAATTATTTTGTCTATAATCATCACGCTTCTATTAAATAAGGGAAAGGCAGATGTGTAATTGTACATCTACTTTTTACCAGGCAACACATCCAAATTCCGGGCTAAGAAAATCCAAATGGAAAAACACAATAACACTTTGTCCGACCAGGAAATTGAACCCACGACCCCGCGCTCATCAGTCGCCCTTTCGACTAACAGGATGTTTATTTTTACAGCACTTTTATTTCCTTGCTAATAAATTCTCAAACATAATTATATTATTTATGACACTAAATAAATTTACATGACCTTTGGTTATATGTTGCATTTAGAAAGAGTCTCTTTTATAGTATTTCTATAACATTACGTGCGCATTAGACTACTTATTTAATCTACAATAAGAATGAGGATAAAGAATTATTAAATCAAAAATGTCGTAAAATAGATTGAAAAGATTATTATAAGTTTAAGCTCCTTACCGAGGGCCATCATTCCAATATCCCTCAGCCATCCATTACCGAATTGGTAAATTCGATTTACAATCCCAATTCAGAGTTTGATCCTTCTGATCTGCAGTCAATCTTTTAATCACAGACTTAGTTACCGCGGAAGATAAATGGCAATCAAAAACCTTAGACGAATGCCAAATATTAGAAAATGAAGAAAACATAATACTAATATAATGCTATCACATATTTTTAATCCTTGACCTTACCATATTGTAAATATACCCCTCAGTAAAATTATAGACTATTAAATAAAAATTAATTATATACTGTGAAGCTGTTAATGCCACCCCAGGCTGCCATAATTATTGTTCTTCCAATAGTTAATAAATATAATCCCCCTGAAGGGTCTAAGGAGGATTACCTGTTTTAACTTAAGGCCCTGGAGAAACTGTTATAAATATTCAGTAACACTTTAAACTCTCCGCGTTAAGTCAATGGGAACGTTGCTGAAAGCTGTTGCTTGCGGTGTCACCCGCGCATCTTAGGAGAACTACTTTATACTGAGTGACAGGTTAACCGAGGGAGATATTGAAGGAGGGTGGGTAATATTCAGTATTCGATAGGCACTAGTTCGATTAGCTACGCGACCAAACTTGAAATCACGAAAAAAAATCAAATGTTCCATCCAAAAACATCTATAGATATCACTCGACAGAATGTATAGAACACCAGTTTTTTTTATTATAATAATATTATTTCTTCACCTAGATAATCAGGCTATAATGTTTCCATGTTTCCATAGCAGAGACTTGGACTTTCTCTCTATGAGAGGGAATCGGTCGTAGTCGACCACGCTGGCACAGTGCGGGTTGGTATATTTCTTCACGCGATTTATTATAAATTTTGTCATATTCTGTTGTATACAGGGTGGCAGGTTAAACAGTGGAAATATTTTAAGGGGTCATTGTAGTCATCATTATGAACAACTTTTACTATGGGACCAATCCTAAAATCGCGAAAAAAAAATCAGCGGTTCCATACATTTTGCTGAGTTTTGTGAACATAAATGTACCTACGGAACAGCTGATTTTGTTTTTGCGATTTCAGGGTTGGTCCCATAGCAAAAGTTGTTCATAATGATGGGTACAATGACCCCTTAAAATATTTCCACTGCCTAACCTGCCACCCTGTATATATATCCTCATTCACCATAATTGTTAACCCAATAAATACAAATTGACTTACAATTATGTCACAAATGCATGCTCACATTACAGATATTTCAACTTGAACCGTTGAAATATTGTTACTGTAATGTGTGTGCTTGGTGTAAAAATTACAGAAATCATAAGTAGGTACTCAATTAACTCAAAACAGTTTCATATTTTGCTAGATTATAATTGCCGTCTCGCCATAATGTATCGCTATCATTTAAGCGTCGCGTCGTGTAGCATTGCTCATTACACTAACGGCAACTACGCCATCTGTTCCATATTGACTGCCATAACGTATCATTCATCCACTTGACGAATGAGACTGGAAGATAAAGAGACAACACGATATCTTTTGTTAATTATATAGGAATAATTATCGTAGGTGTCACTTAAAGCGATTAAGACGAGGTAAGGAAAAAAAAATAACTTATTATTCGTAAGCCATCTGTCCCTGGTTGACCAACATAACGCATAATAATGGTCATCACTTATTATAACGGCACCACTCCAGCACGGCACATAACTTATCGTTTAAGTTAGGGCTATCAAGCCCTAACTGAAACGATTAAATTGTACAACTTACAGTTGTACAATTTAATTATGAATATTAACTTACTAAAACGCCTCGGCAATGGCTCGCGGTAAGCGCGCTTGGCATTATAAAATGTATTGTACAAAACACGAGTTAAAGCCTTAATTTAAATGACAAGATATTTGCCGTGCTGCAGCGGTGCCGTTATAATGAATGATGACCTTTGACAAATTTTCATCGGGTGGGTCACTATGTCTATTTGCTTATCCATCAAATAAAATGATTCATCAGTTGACACAAAAAACATAAAGAATTATTCGAGAAAAATACAATCACAAACAGAGCCTACCTAACATTCATCCATCAATGGGCATTAAGAGGCACCAGCAGGAGAATAGTAACTGACTTTCGAGAGTCAGTATAGTTCGACTTCCACTCAATCGATTATGCGACGTAGCGGGAGAATTGGCAGCGAACATCCCATTCAGAAAGCTACAAAAGTTTGGCACATTACGAAGTGACAAAGCAAAAATTGAGCGAAAGATTGCAAAGTAGAAATACGCCTAGTTTTCTTCGTGTACCGCAATTTCGTAGAAAACACGAATATGAGTGGTTGGCAAGCGAGTGATTACAGCCGACGGCGACGTCAATTACTTAAAACACAACTACCTATGATTTAACAATGAACTGCAGAAACCTATAGAAACTTCAACTGCCGTTCAATTTATGAAATGACATGTCTAAAGGATTCTTATTTCTATTGTTGTAGGAATCAAATTAGCAAATTAGCAAAAATTATTCTTTGAATAGTAAACTAGTCAATCTATTTAATTTCCAATTTGCTAGTGTAAGATTTCGTGAGATTTTAAAGGTGATTCGAGTTTTATGTGGTCTATACATAGGTAGTAATTTATTTAGTCTCGGGTACGATCACAGTTAAACATGCGTCTCTTCATTGATCACTACACTACGGGTCGTGACGGATCATAGCTATACACCATCATTACTGAACTGATTGGCGATTTCAGTATAGTATAAATTGACGCATAAGAATGCCAGTCTGTGCTAATTCGCATCTTTTGACATGTCTGAGCTCTTTTTGAGATTTTAATCTCGGTGACATACCTACGGACTAATTGCCGTTTTTAATAACTGACCTATCTGTTATTAAAAACGGCCATAAATGCGTAAAACAAAATAATCACGATTGATAGTTTTTACTATACTTTTTGGCTATCACATAATAAACAGCAAACACATGTTAGATAACATTCCCCGACCAAAACACACACAAAACACATTGATACATTTATAAAATTGGTAAATGTAGTATGTAAAACAGTTGAATAATATAAGAATAAGAAAAATGTAAAATCACTAACATGAAAAGGGCATGGGCGAAAAGTCTGTGGTGTAAAATAAATAAACAATAATAATAAAAAATAAAAAATACATTGGAACCTAGTAGGCTAAACCTGCAACTTTATTGCCTATGCATGGTTGTTGGACTCAGACTTGGATGTTTGCGTCTGGCACGATCCCATTACGGAATCGAATATAAGTTAAGGCAACAATGTTCCGGAGCACCCCTGTCCCTAGGCGGTGACTTGCAAAGCGTCCTTGTATTGCTACAAGCTCTTGTTACTTGCTTGAAAATACTGTGTATAACTTGGTACGAAGTATTTATGTTTTGAAGACTGTACCGGATTATTAGATACTTGGACATTAGGCAGCAGATAAGATTCAGGCTTCCTCTCTGTGAGAAAGAGTAGTCCACCACACGGGTCGGTAGTTGTATGTCTCCAGTCATCAAACTGAAACTCACACTTTCCTACAAAATAGTAGTACATATTTTAAGATATACTGTGTAGTATTTTAAGGTATAGGTACTGATATCATATTATATTAATATTCATTATTAATAATATATGTCATCTTTTCCATCAGCATACCTTGCCTTGAAAAACCCATTTTTTTCATAAATCCTGTGAGACGACACGGTGCGCTGGTAATTCTGCTCCATCCAATGCAGGTTCTTTTTTTACAATATCGATTTTATTTGATCAAATCAGCATAACCCACATTACACCATAACAAAACTTAACAGAGCCTGCGGGCACGATACGCTACAAAATTCTCTTCTGCGATAATACGCCTTTTATAATTAAAGCGGCTGTTATACCGCCGAAAAGAAGATTAACTATTGCGGGTTTAGACGGGCGACTATTCAATATTCATGGCGTGACAACGAGGTGGACGTAAGCTCTCGCCGAAATTTCAACTTAAAGTACTTACTTGATTGTATTTTGCTATTACTTCACCTCTAAATTGTGCTAGAATGATGTAAGCTTGGTGTAATTAGAAGTTATTAGTTATACTAGCAGTTCAAGGTTTATTTAAAACCTTACTTCGGTACAGTATTTTAAATTCTACACATTTGTTACAAGCCCATCTTATCGGACCATAGTCGTTTTAACTCTGAATAGAAGATTTTCTTTCGAGCGGAACATGTCACTATAATGTCCTGCTTTGAAATATATCTCAACTAGTGTTCGTAAGTCAACAAGAAAAGAGTTGTACCGTAAATATTCTTTGAGGAAAGTTTTCGCCCGCCATAAGAGAAACATCGCAGTTGTATGCTTCAACTCCACAAATCTAAAACATGAAAACAACATCACTATTTATTTAATTTCACTCACGCTTGATTTCTGAAAGCCTGTCCAAACCTTTGATCCGTAAATCTGCTTTTAAATTTCACGTTAGCTGTTGTGATTGGGTTGCCTGAAATAACAACTGACAAATAATAAATTATTCGTCATGAGATTTGATAGTGACATTCAATCGGATTTCATGAATAGGATTTTAAAAAAGCTGCTGATTAATGATTAGGTATATACCTACATACACCTGATGTACCTAACACTACCTACGCACATCAGTAGCAAAATGTTTGTAGAGCATCATTCAAAGTATAATGTTTCACATTAGGGGTCTACCTATTGTCCAATTAATGAGAGGCTAAAATTAAACTCCGCTCAACAAAACAAGTCTCAAATATCAAAAAGTCTCTAAACCGTTTCGCTAACTACCAAAGTTGGTACTACTGCGATATTAAGTTTTTAGCAAAAAATCTTATATTTTAATGGTTCGCAAACGTAGAGCTCAAGTTTTTATCGGTATACGGTATCTATAGGTACTAGGTATGTAGGTAGGCACATCCAGTACGGGCGTCGTGGCTAGTCAGCGAGCGAGTAAACCTCTCGCCCCCAGCTCTCAACGTAATTAATGTTTGCTTCAATTATAATGGGACAGGAACATATAAAATTTTCCACATTTTTTCCAACTTTGGCCGTTAAACGGAAGCTGTGGTGCAGTTCATAATACCAGATGATTCCTCGGGGAAAATATAATCGGCGAGGTAATGTGTTCGTCAAAGAATTAAAGTTCTCGACAACAACGGCAGATGCTACGACAAAATCGATATAAATTTTGCACCAACAAAAACGTAGAGCTTGCAAAAACGCTTGCAACGGCCGAGTTCGTTATTCTTGTGGGCTTTTCACTTGGAAACTTTACAACAAAATCTTGAACGCTATCCTAAGTAAAAAGTTAAGGTTCTTATATTTTAAAAGAAAAAAATATCTTCATAAGTTTGTATCAGGAGCAGGGGAGAGTCATCCGGTTTACACTTCGCTTGAATGCTATTAGTAAAGTTTTAACAATGCATTTTCAATTACTTGAATGCTAATACTCTTCTTAGCTGAACTTTTGTAACAAAATTAAGGAGGAAAGCGGTGAACAAAGTACTTTCAGTAAAATTTTAACCTCATAAATTCGTTCAACTTTTGACGACGGAATTGAAAAATAATCTAAATCTGCTTACAGAGTGCTTAAAGAATAGTCTGATATATTTACATGTACGGTAGGAAAAACATTAACATGTACGGTATGTTTTGTTTAGGTAGGTACTCATTGCGTAATGAAATCCAAACGGCGAATTTAAATGGGGCTAGTTAAAAACTGAGCTAGTTAGTTCAAACCACTTTATTTTGCGTCTACCAGGACAGAGCAAAAACAGTGGATAGATAAGTGAACAAACTGGCCGGATAAACGACCTCCATCAGTGTTTCCGTTGTGAGAAGCAATTAATGGTGTACGTACGCGAGGGTAATTACTGCTGGGGTAAAACCGCGGGAACCTACTACAATTACCTTCCAGCGCCTTCACTTTTGACAAGACCTGAAGTATTAGTAGGTACTTTGTTGAAAATAAAAAATTGGAATTACTCCGTAACGTTTATGATGCTTCGATTTTTTAAATACTTTTTTATATTCTTGAGTTAGATAGATTCTAGTGAATCAATTTTTTACTAATTATAAAACTAAAGTATAACTACTTACCTAAATAAATAGATAGGTTATCCTAATCATTAAAATTTTGAAAATAATAATATAATGTTAACCCTGTTTAATGACAAATTGTTTAATTGACATGAAACGCCAATAAAACAGTTTGGACGCTTCATAAACACAGAACAACTATATTTCAGTGATGCGGCACAAATGCTTGTAGAGATGCAAGTCTCATAAACAGAGTTTTAGACAAGATCCAAGCCGGTCGGTCAAGCGAGAAAGAATGCATGCACCGTACGGAATCTTATGTACAATGCACGACTTTAGAACTTTGTTGCGACTGTTGCAAGCGCCCTCAATAAAATGCTATTGCTATCGCCATACTTCTCGGCATTCGTCGTTGCATACATTTTTACAGAAGTATAATAAATAGATTGTAGCGCAACTTAAACTTGGAAAAATTGTTCGATGCGAAAGTTGAGTAACAGTCAAAGTTTAGGTCAGCTTGCCAGGCTCGGTTACGATGTTATGATACTACGGCCTTTTCTAATCAACCCCACGAAATAATTTTGATAAATTATGCTTCATTGTACCCCTCAAAATTATTAGGTATATTTTGACAGAAAGGCAACATAACAACTAGAATATATTTTTTCAAGAGAGCGTGGTTCCTAAAAATGGTCCTTCTAAAATTGAAAATGTTAACATCAAACACCACATTATATTAATATAACTTTAAAAGGGTTTATTATGGCTAGTGCCTAGCCTATACCTGCAATGAATTGTAATGCATAACAATGCATCACTATTTTACATAAACATCTGTCGTCGATACAGCATTTCCATGTTCGTTGCATGTCAACAGCATTTAAATCGAGTTGTCAGTGGCATCTTTGTCACAAGTGCATGTTCAGACGAACCGTTGTGCTTTTCCCAAGGGAGAGTCGTGGGCAGTCGCCTTTCTCGCACTGCTCGGCACCGGCAAAACGTCGCATCGGGGTTGTCAACTCTGAATATTGAAGATCTATTGTTTATCTAGAAATATTGTTTGCTGTCTAGCCCCAAACTAAAGTCGCTCGTACCGTGCAATTGCTTTATTTATTTACGGTTTTAATATTGTAACGAATTATCCTATAGTTGTCATATTTTATTCAATAAAATGATAGTAACGAAGATTAAGAATTATTTAAATATCTTACCCTAGTTTCTGAGAATCTGTTCAATTTAATCTGTTGTTAAATCTCATATCAAGTGATCTGATCGGCCATTGTTATTTCAGTAAACAAATAATAACGGCTGACATGAGCTTTGACAGCAGATTTACTAATCAGTTGCTTTTTGGCTTTCAGAAACGGGGATACTCTTAGAAATAGCCATTAAAATTAATTTACGTTGCTGCATGACTTGCATGAGCCTACTCTTTGATCCAACCATTAGAATTCCATCAACGTGCTGTACTCACGTCGTATACGTGACTATACAAAGTTGGTATTTTTTACTCGTATTTAAAAATACTATATTTGCACACCCTGGCAGTCGAAAGTTTAACACGGTTAAGGTTAGCACTGTTAACACTAGTACCCGTATAGGACTTTTACCCTACCAAATTTAAAAATTCGTTTCCAAAATTGAGGCAGGCAACACAGTCCCGCACCGATTGACGCTCGTGCTCTCTTCGCCTGAGGTGTTCGGCCACGGGACTCTATTTACACAAAACAAGATTCCCGTCTGCGTCCCAAAGCGTTGTGTTCTTTCTCGTTGATTTTCTTATTTTCGAGTCAACGGTTTAGTTCAGTGCTTTACGCCCGTATTAGACATTGTCAGGTTCACTTATTTATAGCCAATAGTAGCGTTCGTTTTGGTACAAGGTATGTTGGTTTTAGTATTTACTTCTTAAGTGGTAACTTTTCTTGGCACAAACTTGTAGGTAAGTAAATATTTACTTTAGTATTTTGCGTTCGTTTGTTTATTTCCACTACTCCGAAACACAAAAGTTTCATACTTTGTAAAATAATACTTGCAGGCTACCTGTACCCGATTTATTTTTGGTTTGCGTTTACTTAATTACCTACTTTTTTTACATTAAGGTAAGAACCAAAGTTTGAGAAACTGAGAACTTATATTTAGGTATTTCATTAGTAGCTTAAATAATTTTATTATTACATGATGTTCTTATTACATGATGTTCTAATTACAATTCCATTTTTCTTAATAGAATAATAATATTGCTAAATTTTTTTATTAATTAACTTGTTTTAAAATTAAAAATAATAATCAACTGAAATTTTATTTTATTTAAAAGTTTGGAATATCTATTTAATTTAATTATACTCTTACAATTTTATGGGCAAGTGATTTTCATGCATACTTAAATTACCTACTAAGTTAAGTTAAGTGTTAGGTAAGTGTTTAGAGTTAAAAAAAGAATCACAAGTTATTACTTATTTTAATCTACATACATGCTAGTTTCAGGTCAGATTTGCTTTGTTCCAGAGATGTCATCCAATCAGCATTCACAGAATTTCCATGGACTTTTACTCTATGTTGCCCATGAACCACAGCCTAAAAAAGATCGCTATACGAAAAAGTAATTGGATCATCAACCCAAATCGTCATCTAAGCTTATGAGAGTATGGAATGTAATATTATCTCAGATTGACGATGTTATTCTAGTGTAGGTATGTTATGTGTGACATACCTAAAGCCCCTTAAAGATTGACAAGGGAACTGTATGCTTTGAGGATTTCATGCTGTGACAGGATCTTGTCCGTCATCACGTTTGTCACTCCCGAATTTCTGAGCAAGGCGAACAAAGGTATCTAGTTGCATAATTATGAAGATTATCAACATAAGCAGCATAATAGGTACTACGCTACATGCATTTACGTGTAGTGTATATAATTATGTACACTCTACATTATAGGTATAATTTAGCTCAGTTCTTCGAAGTGATTAGGGTCTAAGCAGCTAAGTGCAGATCGTCTGCACTTGAACAGCATGCCAGCTGTAACAGTTCAAACGCAGACCGTTTATTTACACCCTTACAGCCGTGTGTGCTAATTCAGGATCAGGATACTATCTGAACTAACTTAGCATAACAAAACAAACAAATAAGCAGACTGAAAAAACATCCATTATTAAGGAAGACCTTATTTACCTAGTTAACACACTTGTGTCTAATTTTACATTGATAGATTCATGATATTTTGCTTAAATTAAAATTACTTAAAACGTTCGACCCTACATAAGAAATCTTTACATTGTATTAAATTTATGATTAGAATGTTATAAAATTGATTGTAGAGTCAAAGTTCCGATACGTTTGTCTTTCTATTATGTGGCCCCGTCGTGTGTTCCATCGGCAAACATTTGCAGAACGTGATTCAACTTAAAAGGATGGATTTATGTTACTATACTGGCTTTTGGACTCGAGAGAACTAACTTTATTTACAAGTATCTTTGAAAACAAATAAGATGGATGTTACAAATTCATGAAGCTGCATGAGATAGTCGAGAACTGAGTCTCTAGACAACCTAGTCAGTAGTAGATATGAATACAAATATGCTGCAGTCTGTACTTCCAGGGTTCGGCATTAGAGAACTCTGTTTTTTTTAATTTTGTTAGAATTTTAGCATTTCAGCTTTTATTGCTAAAGATTTTTCTCAGTTCCTTACATGATTTCGTAACTTTTCTTGTAGTATCTACATGTCGTTTATTACAAAGGTGGGTTGGCCAAATTAGGTATAAAATTATGTTCAGCAGTTATACTTTTCATTGCCTATTAAAAGTTATAATTCAATAACTGTGAAGTTAGCCCTTTGTGTTATTGAACTAACTTGCAAGACTGTCATATTCAACTAAGATGGAATTGTACCTAAAGATATTGTAAACGTAGTTCTTGACGGGTAGGTACCCGAGCCATTATCAGTAGCAGTATTCAAAAGATCAGTATTGACGTCGTCCGAGCCGGCGTCCTCCCTACATGCCGTTATGTTTGAACGCTTAAAGGATTGTCACGAGGCGCCGACCGACGTCGCGTCCCTTGTTAATATTCCAACTGACATCACCGGGATCCACTGTCTTGCGAATCTTGAATAGAAGCCTCCACAACAACAAAAGGCTTCCTGAATTTTGAGTAGTTGACGTAAAGACAACGGCGAACGGGAAACAACCCCTCAGTATAATAAAAGTAACTCTATCTCTTTTGTGATTAAAACAACTTAAAACAACGGACTCCGTCGTCTACGACGTAACGACTTCGAAAAGTAATTTTGTTTTCGTCGCCCCTTTGATTGATGCGAGTTTTTTCAACAGTATTTGATTCAGTGTGTAATTAGTGTGCGTGGACCGCGCTACTTGTCTGCTTAGCGGAGCGCCGGTCGCGCTGAGCTCGCACATTTATACACACCGCCCACCATTAGTCCGGCTCACCATTGCTCACGTTCATTTATATAGCAGAGAAAACACTGATCGTACCACCGGCGGCGGCGATTAGCTCCACAAGAAACTCCTAATTGATCAGCTTATGGAAGTCAACACCGTAATCCGTTTCAATAACGACCAAATTACGGGCATTCATAAGATTGGTAGTTTATTCGAGAAGTTGACTAATTCCGACCTAATCATTCGTTTTTGTTAGTTAAGCACGATAAATGAACGTAGATTTGTTTAATTAAGCGTTTGGGATAGAGGAAGAAACGCGAATCTTTGGTAAAATAGACGGTGGCTAACACTTCGGACGCCTCGCAGCCGCGCGCCGCACCGGCCATCCGCGCGCATAATGGCGCCAATTAGTCCGTGTCACCGCACCTAATTTATGTTAGGACCGGCCGAACCGCCCCTTACTTTTCTCATAAATAAGCCACTCGCAAAAAAAACAGCAACCAGTATGCATTCAATGATAAAGCTTCGAATTGATAGCTGCGCCAACATTGTACGGCTATTACATTATAAAGGCTCATTCATGCGGTGTCCGCTACCATTATGCCAACATAGTTGTTTGGACTGCACGAAATATCTGCCTACCTAAAACTGATGATTATTATGCAATGGATAACAACAATACGGGTACTACAAACGATGCTATCTACGGCCATGTGCTGAAATAAAATACTACATGTGAAATTCCACCGTTACGTATTTCACAGAATGAAATACCTACGAACGTACATGTTCTGGTAGAATGGAAATAGCCTCTACAGAATGGCTCCTTGCACTAAGTGCCCATAATTTTAGGACATTTTCATTTAATGGCACTTAAAGCTACCAGTCTTCGTACCGTAATGATTTCTAATGACGTGCCATAGCGACGCTTAGCGCTTACTTTGGGAAATACCAAGAGCTTATAATGGTTCAAATTACTAACAAACCATTGACACAGAAAAACAATGAGAAACGAAAAATACATTTCTTCGTAATGACTTCAAGTTTTCTTTTTCTTTATTGTTGTAATTTCCCTTACAGTCGTTTGCTAATGTTGTTAAGAGTCAAGTAAAAGAATTGGGGTCTTACCATCATATGGACCTAGGCTTAGCATTAATCACTCCCTTTTATCTCGTGGGTCTCGTAATAGATGAATAACTTTTTTAGATCTTTACACGTCCTTCACTAACATGTCTTCCAAACGTGGTGATATTATCACTCAAATCTCATTGCATACTAAACGCATGGGTTATTATTTGATGTTTAGTACAAAACAGATTACGTTATCATCCCTAATGATCATAATATTAGTACAACAACAAAATACAGACACACAAACAAGCGGAACAATTAAACATTTAGCCCGTAACCGATATAACAACATTTATCAAGTTATTATGTTACTCAGTAATGGGGTAACAAACTATCGCTTACGTGGCAACACAGATTAGTTTATTGGATTTACATTATTACACAAATAGCAATAAAGCCGCTCACGAATCAATTAGGTGATCCGAAAGCCCGGGCATCAGATAAAAGCGACGGTATTTCCTTTATACTCGCGGTTAAAAGAATTCAATTACATAATACTAAGGAGATTAAAAAGGCTAACACAACTCCTTTGAGATGAGATAAGGTGGGTAGCTATTTAATTATTGGAAACGTTTTCCGCTCCGCAACGCTCAGACGGTTAATTTAAAGTTTGAAGCTAAACCGATTCGACGACGCAGAATTAATTTCTCTTCATAAATTCTTTGATCGCTAAATCTCTGATAGATGGTGTATTTAATAAAACTAATAGAAGAATAGCTATTTCCTCATTTAAAGGAAGGTTTACCTCAATTAATTGCCGCTTTCAATGCTAAATTACTAATCAGGATATTTATTATGTCATTTGGCAGAAACATAAGCCAAGGAATTAAACAGCGTACTTATATAAGTAGAGCTTGAGGTTAAAATTGCAAAGTACTTTATAAAGCTTGGTTGTTAGAAGTATCTAACAAATAAAAACATCAAAAACGAAACACAAAAAGTTAACAAAGTTCATATTAGAAATGAATCAAATTAGATTATTACTGAACAACTTTTCGCTTGGAAGTGGTTTCCTTGATAAAAGAGAAAGTAATAAATTATATGAATGTTAAATAAAGGACTTTAACAGTAACCTTTATTTCGGTATTGGTACAAAAAGTATTTTTTTATACATAGTAGACCTTGTATGTAGATTTTTATATTTCTTTTTTATTGTTGACAAGCTGTGCCTGTTTTTTTTTATTATAAACCTTCCTTACTATCCCCACAACAACTGTACAAAGTTTCAAGGCGGTCGGTCGAGCTATTTTTGAGTTTTTGCGAGACTAATGTACGTCAATTAATTTATATACATATGAAAGAAAATGTTTAGGTCAGTAATATACAGTGTACCTACTATAAAATTTAACGAATTGATTGGCTATTGAGAGAAGTTTCAATAAAAATATCCTAATAGTTTTTGAAAAAAGGACTTCGCTTATATTTAGGCAGGCTTAATATTATGTTGATAACAATGAGAAAATTTTAAAAGTATTCATGTGGGTGTATGAAATGAAATGAATACGAGAGCTTAGGTAGATACAAAAAGTTTAAGGTCATTCAATGTTTATTTTAGATTATCTTTTCACATTATGTAATTTGAGATAACATTTTAGGATGTTTTTGTTTAGTTTTTTTCGTGGGTTTCGACTAGCGTAGGTAGATTAATTATGTATTTATTCTTTCTTTATTTTAGGTATGTCAATAATATCTTGTAGTACACATAAAAAGCTTTCATTTAAAATTTATTTCTGAAGTGGCCGCAAATTTTTTTTCGAACCAACATTGCAAGTCACATCCAAAAATATCAGTCTTCCTTACTGTGGTCAATTATGTAATTAATTTCTTCTTTTGTAAGGTTTTTCTTCTCAAACGGAAATTGTGGGTGGTCGTACCACTTCACTGGATTCCTAAGTCGGTAGTTGCTGTTAAATCTTGATAATTCTTGGATTTCCTCCGGCTTTAGATGGAAATCTAAAATATCAATGTTTTGGTTGATACGCTCCCTGTTCGTCGATCTAGGTATCGCCACGATGTTTCGGTCCAACTGCAACAATATTATTTAATGAGTAATGAAATAAAGAATCTAAAAGCTAGCAGTACTCAATTCAAAGAAGAAAGACTACTCTTTAAATTAGGTATATGATTATGAGGTATGTATTCGTGTAGTCCAAAATTAATTTCACTAAAAGAAACTAAAAAAGAGAAAGCACTATCAAAAGAAAATTACGGCACAGCGCTTGAGATAAACGTGATCGTTCAAATAAGTTATCATTATGATTTAGTGCCTACGAGTTCGTCTGCGTGAAAATTAACCTATGTGCTTTTCCAGGTCCAGGCTAGCTCCTTGTCTCATTTGAATCCGTCCAGCCGTTTCAGCGTGAAGGAGTAACAAACACACACATAAACTTTCGCATTTATATTTACATTTACATTATTTACCGGGTTTACATAAAAACACCTTTAAATTTAACTACTGATTAGATACCTATACAACTATCCTTGTAATTTCTATGCCAATGAATAAAGATGGCAATTCATCGTTTATAAGTGAGGGGGTTAGTAACGTATTTTATAAGCGTGTGTGTACACACAAACACATGTAACTTTATAAGCGAATCACTTGAATAAATGTAAACGATTTTCCACTTACAGACGCAATCAAAGCCAATTGGGCCCGTGTACCCAACTTTAGGGATTAAATTAAACAAGTTGAAAGTGATGTTGACACGTATTTGGAACTGTCACCTCGTCAAAGGTAAGGGATAGTACAAGTAAATGGCCCGAAAGGATTTCAGCTGCCGATTAGAAGGGAAGAATCGGGGGAATTAGACCTGTCAATGTGTTACAATGTCAATTTGATCTGTATTAGTTTAATTTTATTATTTAGGGACGTTGATTGTTCTGTAATTTTATTAGTTTGTATAGAATATATAATTGCAGGTACCTAGGAGGATCTACCAATTTTTTTGCAAAAATTGCATGGTGATTATAAAGTCATCTTGTATTACATATATACCTGCGATGTTATCTCTGTAACGCCCTATAGTTGACTGATATATCATGCCGGAAGCACCAGTAAGCCAAGTACTAGTGCTGAATAAAGTATTTGAATAATAAACTAAAGACCCGTGCTGCTTGCTCCGCAGTATGGTGTTGATATCTAATAATAGGTCTTTACCTATGAAATTGCCGTTTTGTATGAAAAAATTTAAACTAATTTTTTTCATGTATTTTTTATTTGTATTAATCGAAGTAATCACCCATGCAATCAATGCATCTTTGCCAACGCAGTGGCAGTTTATTGATGCCCTTCTTAAAGAAATCAGCTGGACGGGAGGCAACAAAAGCTTCAAAGGCATTTTGTACTGCCTCTCGGGTATTGAATTTTTTTCCCGCCAAGAAGTTATCCAAATTCTGGAAAAAGTAGTAGTCTGTAGGCGCAAGGTCTGGTGAGTAGGGCGGATGACGGAGAGCTTCCAACCCCAGTTCTTGCAACTTGGAGACCGTCTGCTGTGCAGTATCAGGTCGCGCGTTGTCGTGCAGGAGCAGTGGAGACGAGCGATTGACCAATGCTGGTTGGAGATGTGCCAGCTTCTTCATCATTGTGTTCAGTTCTTCACAGTACACATCTGCAGTAATGCTCACCCCGTTTGGTAAGAAGCTGTGATGAATCACACCGGCGCTAGACCACCAAACAGTGACCATCACTTTTCTAGGGGTAAGTTTTCGTTTAGGGCATTGTTTAGGTGCTGAACCAGGATCCAACCAACTTGCTGAGCGCTTGCGGTTATCAAACAGAATCCATTTCTCATCGCAGGTAACAATGCGGTTCAAAATTCCTTCATTTGTGTGTCTGTTGAGCAGTGCAAGGCACGTCTCGACGCGTACTTCGCGCTGGCAATCATTGAGTTCGTGGGGCACCCATTTGTCAAGCTTTTTTACCTTGCCAATTTGACGCAAATGGACCAATATTGTTTTGACGCTAACGTCGAAAGCTGCTGCTAATTCAGCCGTAGATTGTGTATCATCAGCTTCCACAATCACCTTTAATTCGTCATTGTCAACCAAAGTCTTCGGACGACCGCGAGGTTCATTTTTCAGGTCGAAATTTCCAGAACGGAAGCGAGCAAACCAATAACAGGTGGTGCGTTGGTTTGTAGTGTTAGCTCCGTAAACGTCGTTGATGTTGCGTGCCGCTTGTGCGCGTTGCTGCCACGACGGTACTCGTATTCCATAATTTCTCGAATTTTTAACGTATCCATGATGACGAAAAAGATTGAAATGCGATGAAAATGTAACACTAATCAATAAACAAATGACTACTTTTGGAAAAAAAAAACCATGTTTTTAAAATAAAATTAATTTGAAATTAGAATTCTTAGCCAAACAAAAATTATTTTGATTTGAAATGGCCAGTACTGCAGAACGGCAATTTCATAGGTAAAGACCTAAAATTCAAAAATAACGCTATCATGATATTATGTAGTTGTAACCTATTTGAAACGCATATTGAAAGTCAAGTTGGTTGTACGCACCTAGTTCCTCATTCAAAAGAACTCATTCCAATGAGTGATCTTAGACGAAACCGCGTACCTCAATTAGAACCGGAGACATCTAGGAGGAAATCGCGTTTTAGTATAATTTGAGAAGGGTGAAAATTTGGTGATTTCCAATGCTTGATGATGAATCTGTGCATAAATACCTTGCATTTAAAAAAAAATCAAGCAAATCGGATGGATAGAACGGCTGGACGAACTCGTTATAGATTTTATAAATTCTTTTAATAATAAAGATAAAAGATAAAATAAAAATACTTACCAAATATCTGAGCAGTATTTGTGGTACAGTCTTATTATACTTGTGCGCCAGTTCCTGCAACAAGTGATGGTCGGCTCGGGGTGGCGGCCCACCCTTCTTCCGGCCGAGTATGTTGCCGAAAGGACTGTATCCCATTACCACCACGCCATGCTGACGACACCAGCTTACCAGCTCATCTTGAACTATTGTTGGGTTCACCTGATAAGTAGAAATGTTGACTGAAACAATGCAATATTTTAACGAGAAACGATTGTAGTCTGTACCGCATATCGATGGAATTGAGTAGATGTAATAGAACACGCCAAAAACCGAAGACGTTTTAAATTTTAACAGTCACTATTTTGTAAAAGTATAAATGAAATCCTTCATCTACTGAAAAATTTAAACAATAATCTGATAATTCGACCCAAGCAAAGTTGGAAAAAATACAACAAAAAAACGACTAGATTGAATATAAAAATAAAAGATTATTGAAATACAATCCGCTGTATTTATTTTCATTCTTTACTCGGGGATCAAAAATTGCAAACGTTTTCATGAAGCCGAAGCGAAGCGCTTACCTTTGAAAACGTAGCAATATATTATTTTATAACATGGCTTCAGCTAAAAATGAACATAGAATAAACAGACCTCAATCTGCAGAACTGCGGGCTTTATCATCGAATTCTCCCAAAGCCTTTGCATCTGGGTCAGGTTGAAGTTAGATACGCCAATGGACTTGGTCAAGTTCATCATTTTGACATCCTCCATGCCCTGCCACGTCGTCAAGTAATCCGTGTCACTAATGGACCCGTCTTGCTAAAAGTTTAATATTCAATATTAAAATTGCTATTAAAATACAATGAATTCACTGGGATAAAATGTAGTAGGTAGTAGGTACAGCAGTACCTAATTGGTAATAATAGGTCTTTACCTATGAAATTGCCGTTTTGTATGAAAAAATTTAAACGAATTTTTTTCATGTATTTTCTATTTGTATTAATCGAAGTAATCACCCATGCAATCAATGCATCTTTGCCAACGCAGTGGCAGTTTATTGATGCCCGTCTTAAAGAAATCAGCTGGACGGGAGGCAACAAATTCTTCAAAGGGATTTTGTACTGCCTCTCGGGTATTGAATTTTTTTCCCGCCAAGAAGTTATCCAAATTCTGGAAAAAGTTAGTAGTCTGTAGGCGCAAGGTCTGGTGAGTAGGGCGGATGACGGAGAGCTTCCAACCCCAGTTCTTGCAACTTGGAGACCGTCTGCTGTGCAGTATGAGGTCGCGCGTTGTCGTGCAGGAGCAGTGGAGACGAGCGATTGACCAATGCTGGTTGGAGATGTGCCAGTTTCTTCATCATTGTGTTCAGTTCTTCACAGTACACATCTGCAGTAATGCTCACCCCGTTTGGTAAGAAGCTGTGATGAATCACACCGGCGCTAGACCACCAAACAGTGACCATCACTTTTCTAGGGGTAAGTTTTCGTTTAGGGCATTGTTTAGGTGCTGAACCAGGATCCAACCAACTTGCTGAGCGCTTGCGGTTATCAAACAGAATCCATTTCTCATCGCAGGTAACAATGCGGTTCAAAATTCCTTCATTTGTGTGTCTGTTGAGCAGTGCAAGGCACGTCTCGACGCGTACTTCGCGCTGGCGATCATTGAGTGGGGCACCCATTTGTCAAGCTTTTTTACCTTGCCAATTTGACGCAAATGGACCAATATTGTTTTGACGCTAACGTCGAAAGCTGCTGCTAATTCAGCCGTAGATTGTGTATCATCAGCTTCCACAATCACCTTTAATTCGTCATTGTCAACCAAAGTGTTCGGACGACCGCGAGGTTCATTTTTCAGGTCGAAATTTCCAGAACGGTAGCGAGCAAACCAATAACAGGTGGTGCGTTGGTTTGTAGTGTTAGCTCCGTAAACGTCGTTGATGTTGCGTGCCGCTTGTGGCGCGTTGCTGCTACGACGGTACTCGTATTCCATAATTACTCGAATTTTTAACGTATCCATGATGACGAAAAAGATTGAAATGCGATGAAAATGTAACACTAATCAATAAACAAATGACTACTTTTGGAAAAAAAAAAAAACATGTTTTTAAAATAAAATTAATTTGAAATTGGAATTCTTAGCCAAACAAAAATTATTTTGATTTGAAATGGCCAGTACTGCAGAACGGCAATTTCATAGGTAAAGACCTAATATTTCACTCATGTTTTGATAATTACAACAGTGAATCTTAATAATGATAGGTACCCTTTAAAACAAAATGTTTAGTGCAGGGGAAAATTGACGAGACGTAGGTATTTCCTTGTTGTATGATTGTTTACGATTTTATTCACGTGGATATTTTGTTTCAAACTTTCGGCTCGCGACCCGGCCACGTGATTAGCTTAAAAAAATTTCGTTGGTGTCTCAATAAAGTCGACCAATCCCGAAACAAGCACGTGAAACCATACACAAAAATAATTATACCAAAGTAAAAATATTTAGATTAATACCTGTATTTCATTTTAAAATCAAATCAAACTATGACTAGGTACCTAATTAATTAGAAATCTAAATATTTATAAGATAACTTTTACAATAATTGGGCCGAACTTTCTTAATTAATTAATCTAAAATTTCGAGACATTTATTAGCCCTTAGTTCTTGCCTTTTGGCTTAGGTCAAACCAAGGTACGCAAAACGTAGAACTTTAATGTTTCTATGACATAGTTCATACACTGGTAAAGCAACTTTAACTTAGAAACAAGGTTCCTCTGAAAGTTCTGTACCAACAACCCGACTTCTTGTGTAACTTAAATTAAATTATTATTGGTACCTAGTCTGACACTTGAAGAGGAAACATATTGTGTGAAACATTATTTTGCAGTTTGATGTTGTTTTTGTGAATCTCTGGCGTAATCTGACATTTGACTTTACATAGGACTAGATGGAAAAGGATTTTTTTTTAAAGAAGTATTAACGGGTTATAAAAAAACCGGACAAGTAAGAGTAGGACTCGCGCCCTGAGGGTTCCGTACAAACTTAACTATGTATGTGGATAGGTCATTCATAATAAAATAGGATATTCCACTAGAAATATGAAATAGCGCCATCTATGAGCAGATGCCTCCACCCGTTACGGGTCTTGAACTCTTGACATACGGACAGACGGACAACAAAGTGATCCTGTAAGGGTTCCGTTTTTTCATTTGAAGTACAAAACCCTAAAAAGTACACCTATGGTTCATATATGGTACCCTCTAAGCATACAAATTGGTATAGGTACAATAGGCACATCTCACACACTCACTTCTTGGTTCTTGGGTCTATGGCATTTGTCAAATTATTCAATTTAAAATTTTCTCAATATCACGTATGTTTAATGATAGAAAAAAATATCAAATCAAACGAGGCAACGTAGTAGGTATTGTGTAAATCAAATAAAAATTGAACGAGGAAACGTTGTACGGTATCGGCCATTTTTTTATTGGGTAGATCTATAGATAGATTCGTAGTTCTCGTTTAAGAGATAAATCCTTCAAATTCAGGTTTTACATAATGTTTGATAATTAGATCCGCTTAGCCTTTTCCCAAACTAGGTTATGGTCGGCTTCCAGGCTGACTAGTTGGGCCTAAATATCAGTACGTTTTGTAATTAGATATTACATTAAAAGTTAATAAAATGATGTAACACTTATTACAATAGGTATGTAATTAATTATATTCAAGCTACGCCGACAACGAAACTTCTAGAAACATCTTGAATTGCGAACTAAATATAACGTAAACAGACCTACGTACCTACTATAAGTTTTGAAAAGCGCTTCGCTTACTTAAGCAAGATAGAGGTAGGTAGCTAAAATATTATACCTATATTTACTTAATCAATATAGGTTGCCAGCTATCTAACCCGTCAGCATTATAGTACATAGGTCCCATAGGCCCCAGATATATTATATTATTGTTTACACAAATCATTACAACAAAATTTGATGACACAGATCTATAGAGTTAAACGATTCTATGGGTACATTTTATAACTAACTTACGCTGAGTTGCAGAAAAGGTCATTAAGTTTTAAAGGAGACTTTAACAATAGAAATTGTATGGTTAATGCCTCCATTAAAATTTTAATTATCTTTCTGCAGCCGACCGTCAGAATTTCAATAATACCTAATTATAGTCGCCTGAAACACTGTATTTTTTACACATTAAAAAGAAATTAAAATAACCCACTAACAAACGGATTCAAAATTTTCAAAATTAGCTGATAACTAGTATTTTTTTTAAACTAATGTCCTCGTATTTTTTAAGCCGGACATAATGTTAATTGTGTTATTCTTACTGACAATTACTATACAATTTATAAAACCCTGCTGCGTGTGATAAACGGTGTTATTTATCTCTCTTAATAACACAAGTCTTGTCCTAACAAGTTTATAGAGAAAAGATCGGTGTAAAGATAAAAGTTCTCCAACATTTTAAAATGAAAACATGAGGAAAAAGTTCAGAAGTTTCCCAGAAGTCCTTCCCGTAAACTTAGGTCAAATGTTTCTAACAAGAATCACTTTACTTAGTAATTCTTTAGACATGGATTCAGCTTGTACGCCAACTTTTCAAAGATATATTTGTACGAATTGTGTATTCTTTTCAGAGCTGTCCTGTTATCGGCTACCAAGACTATAATCTAGCCTCAGACACAAAGTAGGTATTGTTTTTAGGCAAGAGCTAGAACCTCGATTACTGCGCCCTGCAATATATCTCATAGAGCATGATTTCTTAAGATGTGGTACGTGACTCTTTAGTGGTTCGCTATTTGACGTAGGGGGCTCGTGACAAGATTAACGTTATGGCGGCTGGCTGGTCGGCAAGCGCGTGTGACACGCATGATGGGGCGCGCGCGTATTAAAATATGGATTTGAAGTGGTTTGAAGTCGCCATAACTTTGAGAAACTCTGTCATAGAGCATTGCATCTTACAGGAAATCTTGCTAAGAATATTACCAATATTTACTACAGTCACCTTGCTGCAATTTAACTGTGCAACATATTGCAGACTATATTCGAGCAAGGTCGCCACAACTGTATCGCCGAGCAATTGAGTTTGCGTTAATATTAATGCAGCTATGGAGAACGTAAAATAACTAGACATAATTTGTATTTTGCGCAACGTCTCGGTATACCTATAATGTTGCGCAAAATATAAATGCTGGTAAACGTGTAACTAATAAAACAACCAATTTCCAAAGTAGATTTATTGATTGGCTTATCAAGGCTGTCCAGAAAGGCAGCTGTGGGTTAGATTATATCTGGAACAGAGGCAGCTGCATCGATCGTTCTAATAATATCGTACTACGATCACGAAACGAGGATTAAATAATATCAAAATAGTCGCTGACTGAATGACGCTTTATATTTGAGCCTTTGAATAATTTGAAATTCAATATGATGAAAATAATACATAATTATCATTATCACGTAAACGCCTCCTATATGCTCGTATAGCAGTTGATATATCTACATTAAACGATATTGTTAATAATCCACACATGGAAAACAAATTTATTTGATGACCATCTTTATTAATCGGTTAAATATACACTCAAGAAGTACTCTAGTAACGTCTATTAAATTTAAAATATAAAGTCTGAAATTATAAAAAAAATAAGCAGCCGTGACAGACAGACAGACAGACAGACGAAGTCGCACCATAAGGGTTCCTTTTTTACCATTTCGGTACGGAACCCTAAAAAAGAAAAAATATAATAATATCAAAATAATGTTATTTCGATTATGTGCGCGTAAAGTCCCGATTTAATTCAAAACCATCTTTGATACTTGTCTGGTCCCCGTGCTTTTGCCCTGAACAATAACAGCCTGTCTATTCTGTACCGACACGCCGCGTGATATCACCGTGAGAACTGCCAATTTTTTGGTGAAAGTTCGAGGGAGAATGTCACCGTGACATTCTCCCTCGAATGTTCTCATCCGGGGGCCAGACAAGTGTCAAAGATGGTTTTTAATTAAATCGGGACTTTACGCACATAATCAAAGTATTTTGATAAACCTAGTATTTTGTTCGGTGCGCGTAAAGTCTCAGATTAATCCCTCAAGTCCCGCTGACCTACTAGTGAGTCAGGAATCATTCGTCAGGAATCAATCATTTATCGGTCTCATTAGATGGTTTGGCGGGCTACTTAAAAAACATGATTGTGTACAATTCGCGCAAGTTTAAAAACTACTAAGTGTAAAGATTTGGACAAAAATCTGCACTTTGCCATCCACTGTCAGTTTTTAGTGCATATCAAACAATGTTTGTATACCTATAGTTCAAAAAATGTACAATGTATAGCTAAGTGAAGATACTTATTTGTTAAAATCTTTGACACGTAGGTACCTATGTATGTCTGGCGCCCGTATCTTATAGTAGGTAGACAGCGTTTCACATAAGTCCTTTCGACACTATGCTGGCTTCCCTGAATTTCAATTTGTGACAACGTTTTTAACGGTGTTGGAAATTTTCTTTCAGTACCAATTCTCGTTCACCACTGTATAGTGTCCTAGGCATTACCTTAACACATACATCTACAAAAAACATAAACTGTCGTCTGTCGCATTTGAAAAATCAACCTCCTGTAGGGCTAACATGCGCGCCGCGACAAATTTTGTCGGCTGTTTTGTCTCGCTCTTACTCGTGCGAATATGAGACAAATGCACGATAAAAGCGTGGACATAGTGTATTTCATTATAAGTGCGGAAAGTCTGTCATTGCAAAGAGTTCCGACAAATGTCTACCCGAGCCGAGGCGCAGCCGAAGGTGAGGGTTGACAGTCGGAACAAGTTGCAATGACGGTTCCGCACGTGTACTGAACAACTATTTTTAATACGGTTGCGAAAAAATTAAGCAATTTAATAAAGGACATTTTTGGGAAATGGCGCCAACCGTAAAAGAATATAAGCAGAGTTTTTTTTTGTTTTCCACACCCATTCTGGGTAGGCAAAGGGAACTATGCCCATACAGCCAAGTCTTCAGTAGATTTTTTTTATTGATATGAAATGAAAATGAAATTTAATGAGATGAAATGTAACCTAACCTAACTCATTGAATCAAATCATTAAATCTGATATTGAAACAAATTAGTAGCTTCTTTTTAGAAATACAAGTAGTAGCTTCTTTTTAGAAGACATTATTTTGACAGTTGGGAAAGAGAACGCACGAGTTCGGAAAAGGTAAAAGCTTGAGTATGTAATAGCCCACATCCCGAACGCTATACGTCCCTGCAAAACGCCACTTTTTGAGCAACTGTATTAAAAAAAAATTGTCGCGGCGCGCATGTTAGGTGCTCTGGAGGCCAAAATCAATTGTCTTTCTTTTTGCGACAGATGAAGAGATAAGACCACAGAACAGTAAGACATTATAATAAGACCTAAATAAGAGTGACAATCAGGGCAGCCAACATAGCGTCGAAGGGATTCCTACGTGAAACGCTCTATAGGGAGCGTGCACCATGCTTGTTCAGTGTGGGTCGGTGATTCTAGAACATTTTAATGATTCCAGGTTTCCTCACAACGTTTTCCTTTACCGTCAGACAGTTACACTACGATTAACTTAGAAAGTACATAATATAACTTCCTCTCTTCAAATAATATGGTGTAATAATTATACGTATAATTAACATTCAAATGTTGTTTTAGGCTATCACCAAAGTTCATTACGGGTCATAAACTTATGACCCTTCCCCTCAGGCAAGTTTTGCCATTTATGTTTGATAAGCAACAAAATTGTTATTACATTTATGCGAGACAAACTTTTAATATCACATTGTCAGTTAGGTAATTCGTTTTATTAATATCGTTACTTTTATTAGGTAGATATGGTTCTATCTTTTTGATGTCAATAATAGCAAAGTATGTTATTGAAGACTAAGAAACAGTGCAAAATAAGTTTAAAGTATAGGATAATGAGCAAAACTGTCTCACTCAATAGATCGATCAGACTTTCTTGTAATGGAGACGAATCGTAATACCTAATAACAATTTTCTTTTAAAAAAATCTTCCTGTCGGTTCAGGGTGGGTAATGGAGGCGGTCATGGAGAAAAAATTGTCATAATTTCGTACTATTGCTACTGTTTCTGTCATACTAGTATACTACCTACGTAATTAAAGCGATATCTACAAAGAACATAATACTCTGTTGCTTTTACCACCTGGTATGAAAAATAAACCCAAAAACACACACTAAATACAAAACACATTCCAAAATTTCCAACAAATCCTCAACACGACTATATTTAGCTCACAGTACACGAAAATCATGTAGTCGTAACTAATACAAGCAGCACATTATTAAAATGATTTTGTATAACTACACACATGAGGAACGCGTGTGTTTGAACGTACTCAAATGGAGTCTTGTAAAGTTTAATGCGTTCCAGGGAATTGTTTACGTTGCGAAGCTGTGCAAACACGAAATTAGTTTTCCGGGTACATGAACGAGGTATTGCTCACCTTGGTGGTGTAATATCGTGTTTTAGTATAGACCACCTGCCTGCTTTTCTTGGGTATGGTTGACGGGAATAACGTGCAATCATTATATCAAGATGACTATAAAAGCGCTATTGCCTACGACCATGACCGCTTTTCTATTTTAAAAAATCCAATAGTGTAGTAAGTACGTCCAACTCTGCTATCTGGCTTATCTTTTTCCTTCGTCATGATCAGTTCTCGGATAAATATTGCCAAAAACAAGATCCGCATAGACAGTAGATGATAAATAATGAAGATGGTGCTCACCTTATACGCCATAGGGTAGTGAACTAAGTATAGATCCACATAGTCCATCTCCAATTCTTCTAGAGACTTCATCAGAGCCCGTAACACCTCCCCCCGCTCGTGGGCGTCGTTCCATAACTTTCAACAAAGCAATTATATACTACGTACCAAATTACTAAGCAAAAGGATTTTCATAATTACGAAAACCAAAGTTTTGTTGCCTCAGAAGTACTGTGCAAATACTGTTATCAAAGAGGGTTTATTTTGTTATAGTTGAAGTTATCTGGGCCGCAATAAAGGTTAGGAAAATAACAACGAAATGTAAATTAGTAATCATAAATATTTAGTTTGGTTGTAAGTGCTACAATTACTTTGAAACAAGAAGCCATTTTAACTTGAGAGAACAACTGTCAATAAACAGATAAAATTTCATGTAATAATATAAGATTCCCTAAAAACCTTCACCTCAATGTGTGAGGCAAAGATCTCATTTAAAAGCTCATACAAACTTCGGTCATAAATATTAAACTCTATACACGGTGTGTTCCAATGCACTTAGAATCGAGCCTCTAATGCAGTCAGAAATCACTAACAAAAGCAGAATATTATGGCACTCACACTCAGTATATTCTAAACCACGTAGGTTCCATTAATAACATAGTACGAAACTCATTTTCGTAGTGACACACACGTCTAGGCTCCTTTCACTAGATACTGAAGTAATAATATATGGAATAACTTCGCGCGACTGTATTTACCACTACATAACCGTCGCATCACTATGAGGTATTTGTGAAAATATTTACCAGTGAATGGTCTTTTGAAATGCAAAAATGAAATTCTTTTTTAGTTCCCGTAGTCATAAATACACCTATATTCGTTTTATTAGGTTTTTTTCTTTAAGTAATAGGATACGACGAAATCTTTGTTGCCAATTGTCGGTCATTTTCATCAATCTATTATTGAGACATGTAAAGTTTCTGTAATACGAGTTTAAAATCCTTGACAAACGAACCTCTGTTTAGCTGAAATATAAAATAGGCGAACAAAATTAAATAAACCAACTTACTTTAGTAGTGATGTACACGTCCTGTCTACTACCGCCATTGTTGACGAAGTTCCTAACGCCGAGGCCGACTTCGTCCTCCACGCGGTAAAGGGTCGCGGTGTCGACATGTCGGTACCCGGCCTCCAGCGCCCATTGTACTGCCTTAGCCAGAGAGTGGTTCACTGGCAGTATCCTTGTACCCTATGAACAAGACTATGTTAAACCTGCCGGTGCCGAGATGTGGACTACATGTTCGAAGTAGTTTTGGTAATCGATTTTCTTTGTGTCCCGACACTAGTGTTTTTTGTGCCGAAGCTATAATTAACATTAAATTCTACAAAAACAAAATCTTGTTGACTGTGTTAAAATGGAAAATAGTTTTTCCTCGAATTAAAATTGACGCCATGCTGAGAAAAATAAGTTTTAATTAGTAAAATTAAGCCTTCTCAAGGACCCTCGTGGTGAATAGCGGTGAGCAGACAAATTGGCTTTCCAGGAGCTGCCATTAGAACAAAGAAAGAAGGTGCATGGCCCCCATCTTTCTGACACCTTCCCTGTTGTCGCATTTACGTCACCCACATATGCCGAAAAAGAGGATTGGTATATTCTTTGTGTGACCGCTCTCCACAGGGGGCTTTTATTGTTAGTCGAGAAAATCTATTGGTGTGATGTTCGTTTGTGTTAACTAAACTATTTAGTTAGTAAACAAACACAAAAATCAATAACGTCATGCGTCATAAATATACAACAGCGCGCATAATTTAGTCTCGACGCGGACGAAGTTGCAAGCAAACGGTAGTTTAGTAAATAATCCTCCACTTCAAAGTTTCAATATGCACGTACGGTATACATAATAAAGTAAAGCGTATGTTGGGAGGCTGCATTTGACTAAAGGCTTTGACAGGATGGATAGAACGCCATCTTAATCAGCTTTTCCAAATCCCGCCGTCAGTGCTCCATTCCCGAGATGCTATTTAGATTAAAAGCTTGTACTATTTTGCATACAAAATTAAATCGATCACTAAAAGTACCTACACTTTTAATTTTTTTAACACCTCATTCGCTTGGAGTTTTTTACTGTCAAAAAAGTTCTAGGTGATTGAATTTTATTTATTTATTTTATATTGATGTCTCTTCTGTTTAATAATAAGAAACTGCGTTTTGACCCCTCAGTGATATTATCTACCCTAACTAAAAAAACCGGACAAGTGCGAGTATGCCTCGCGCCCTAAGGGTTCCAAAGCATGATCATAGATGGCGCTACTGCATACTTTCAATGGCGCCATCTATGAGCAGATGGCTCCACTTATGGTCCGGTGACTGACGGCGGACAACAAAGTGATCCTATAAGGGTTCCGTTTTTCCTTTTGAGGTACGGAACCCTAAAAAATAATTTAAAATAAGTGAATATAATATCTGTATGCAGGTACTTACATCGGCTAAATGCCCCAGACTGGTCCCGAGGGCGATCGCAGGTATTTCGTTGCCATCGTTGAGTTTATACGTCAACGAAGTCGTGAAGTCGACCTGTTGACAGTAATTCAAGTTTGTTACAAGATAAAAGGTGTAAAAAAAACTTTAATCTTTAATTAAATTGTATAAGCCTCAATCGCTTTGGGCTTTGGATGTAGAGTCCGTCTATTAAGCCTGCACACCGTCTCCGCTGCTTGTCACATTTGACATAATTGTATAGAAAATTTTGTGGAGGGTTTAATTACTTAAAAATTGTATATACAAGTACATCAATAAACAAATCACCTAAATCAGCAATATTCAATGAATACCAACAAGTCTCACAATATTAATACATCACAATATTTTCTAATAGTTTCTAAAATTATGGTATTATATTTTTAAGCGTCTTCCCTGTTTTAATATAAAGACATTAAACTCTATTTTTCGAATCATAAATAAAAACTTGTGATCACAAAAAAAAAACTGTCAAGTTCAAAACTGTAATTATTTATTTAGGTAATTCAACCATCTTAACAATTATGACTAAATCAATAATATTATGATGGTCACAACAATATTTGCATTGTTAGACGGTTCTGCATTCATTACGGATTTGCGTTTCAATGGAATAATATCCATTCAGGCTCAAATCCGCGTAATAGGTATTACCTATTATGCATTAACCGGTGTATATCAACAGTAAACAATACGCCTGTTAAATATAATTAGATATTATGTTCCAATCAAAACAAACTAAATACCGTACCTATAATTTATTATAATCGAAGGATTCGGGGAAACTATAAAATAAAAATGCATAAATTAAAAATATTTACTTTCACGTTTCACTTGCATATCGAACTCTCAATATCATGTTATTAAATATATAAGAGATTCCCAAAAACAACTGACACAGGCAGGATTCGAACCCGCGACCTCTGCCTATACCGGGGCAGCGCTCTAACCAACTGAGCTCAGTTGCTTAGAGTGCCATACACCTATTAAATAACATTAAGGCGAAGGTAAATGGTAACGGCCAGTTTTAAATCTCTTATTTCGCCGTCAAATAATGCAGGTTAGTGGTGCAATTTTTTTATGTTAAACTAGAACATATATACATCAATCGTACCTGTGAATATTTAACTATTGTAGTAAAATACTTAATGAAATAAATTCATGAATTCGTGTCTACCCAAAACATAAAAACGTAATTACTTTCAAATCGCTTAAGATATTTTTATGATTTGTTTTGTGTGAAAAGACTATGTTACCACCTATAATATTGCCTGTTACTTTTTTTTTATTTTATATTTTAGATACTAAAAAGTAATAATACGTCTAATTCTGCACAGCGCGCTCCTTGATAGGCGAGTCGTATTGCTCGGTGGATGTATGTCGCGTTGCTTGAGCTCAGCGCAGAACACTCAAGCTATACCGCCCAAATCACTCAAGGCCGTTGGCGTATACCGGGGCCTTAAATAAGCATAACATGGCTTTAACATGTTTAAAATTCGCAAAAATATACATCTCAATATCATGTCATGTGGTTCCTGATTCCCGACTCGTATAATCAAAACAAATGCAATTCTTATTAAGAGCAACAAGAGTTAATAATAAAAACAAAAAACAAACATTAGGAGAAGCAGGTACCTACCTATGATGCAGGTCTGTACTATAATAAAAATTGTTTATACCTACTTGGTTTGATTTTACCTTGTCATAATAATCAACTACCTACTGTAAGTAATACGGAGCATTGCTTCATATTCTTGTGAAGCAAAAAAAAACACAGAACAACTTCCAATAGATAGAATGTTATGGTCAATAACGTTAATATATAAATTTTATAATATTAAATTAATAAATGTTATTTGTAGTTCGGTTCCAAAAAAGATCCTGATGATTACCTACCGTACTGTTTTTTTTTTAATGTTTTCAATTATCCAATCCTAAATCTCTTATTTCGCCGTCAAATAATGCAGGTTAGTTGTGCAATTTTTTAATGTTAAACTAGAACATATGTACATCAATCGTACCTGTGAATATTTAACTATTGTAGTAAAATACTCAATGAAATAAATTAATGAATTACAGTCTACCCAAAACATAAAAATGTAATTACTTTCAAATCGCTTAAGATATTTTCATGATTTGGTTTGTGTGAAAAGACTATGTTACTACCTATAATATTGCCTGTTACTTTTTTTTTATTTTGTATTTTAGATACTAAAAAGTAATAATACGTCTAATTCGGCACAGCGCGCTCCTTGATAGGCGAGTTGCTCGGTGGACGTATGTCGCGTTGCTTGTGCTTAGCGCAGAACACTCAAGCTATACCACCCAAATCACTCAAGGCCTTTGGCAGTTATCAGCGCCTTAAAACCTTCGTGCACCGTAGCAGTCTATTTAGGCGCTGATGCTCAAAGGTTAACATGTAATTAGTTGATCTTTTTTAAGCCCTATCTGCTGCATATTATTAGTGTAGGGGATACCTATTTTATTACCCTAGATTTGGGGCAGAGATCATCAAAAATCATGATTTTTCATGATTTCTTAATATACGACATACCTACGCATCATTATAATTTGTGATGATAATAAAACGGCAAATTACAATATTTTATAGTTTATGCAGTTCCTCTGCTAAATTGACCACACATTATAGATAAACATTTTATTAGCCATTTGCATTTTTATGGATTCAGTATTTTAATCCTTGGTTTATATAACTTCATAGCATTATTTCAATATTGTACATGTGAGTACAGTGTAGCCATTTACTACTTAAGATTTTAATTGAATGTCGCCTGGTGGTTGAGAGTATGTCATGCTCACTAAAATGTCTTGCTGATGGTGGCGCATGCGTTGGGTCATTCGGTTCCCTTTAAAATGGTTGAGCTAAATGGCGCTGATTCATGCGTCATGTTCGTGAACGGGCGCCGTCTGTTGGGACTGGTCATCTCTGAACTGCTATGGCCAATATTTGGAGTTGTGTTTACTATTATTCTAGACTTTTACATTGTTCTCTCATATTTGTGTTATTTCCGACAAAAGCAATGTAACCATGATATTGTAATCATTTGATTTAAAAGAGTAACCATGGAGTTTCTTGCCCGTTCTTCTCCATAGGAATCTACGCTTTGGAACGGGCATCTAGCTTCATCATTATGACTAACTGACAGACTCCTTGACAATTCAAAAGTACCTGTAATTGGTCTAATTGAAATAAATGCTTTGACTTTGACTTTGACTTTGAAACCCAATAATAGCACATCTGTTTGTGGTTGAACCGACAGACGATAGCTTTATCGAAACAATGGAAAAGAGACTACCGATGATTATTAACTTCTATCTGTACCACCGGAACCAGCCATTCTATAATAATTTACGTATATCATTCGATTCATGTGGTAGTATTCGTCCTGTATAGTTCTTTCTCAGTAATCCGCGCTCTTGTATAATTAAAATGATTTTATCAATGCAATACCTAATTAACTATGTTTTTTTTTACATATTTACTATAAAATGTTTTATCATCAATATTGGTAACTGTTTACTCAAATTAGTGAAAACATGCTTTATTAAAAAATGTTTTTAATGGTTGTGGAAAAGAACGCGTTGCTCAACAATTTAGGTACCTACCAATAATAAATTAATGTGTTCCCCGAAACCCTAAAGATGAAACGGAACGAACACAACAAAGAATTGATATTTTATACAACAAACATTATACTACATCATGGAACATTCAATCTACCCCTCTTAGCACAAGCAGACTACAGAAGAGTACAGAAACTATTAATTTTAAAAGAGAATCCCTATAAATAAAAGATGGTTACATAGACAGACAGATACGTAGCGGCTCCGTTTAAAAAGTTCGTCTTTCTTGTCGAGAGATAAACTGCGGCATCCCTTGGGATTTGTTCCTCGCTTGGGCCACGGAACCTAAAGACATCTTTAATAAGAAAATACAAAGACTTACGAATTTTTAGAGTAGGTTTAGTATGTTTCCCAACTTGGTAGTAGAATTTTTACTTTGCAAGTTCTTAATTTGCAGTTTATGTTTATAAAGTTGTTATAATTTATGTCTGTAGAGTCGAAAGCCACGTTCACACTAAGCGAGGTTCTTCGCAGCGACTTACTCGCGGCAAATAAATTACGTACTGTGGGCCTAGCACGAACAATTTTGACGTATCGTATCGTAAACGTAAGCGAATTTCGAATCTAAAATACAACAGTCATAGACCATTTAGATAAAATTTTATACAATTTGCGCATTTTAATAAATAAAGAGATTGATATAAAGTATTTAATTTTTACAAATATTGTGTAGCGAACGTGTATTTTCAATTCAAAATATGATAACGTTTACGATACGCAACGTCAGAATCGTTCGTGCTAGGCCCTCTGGATGTTTTCTTTCAGTATGTATCTACCTACCGTACCATATTTTCGTTCACCACCGTTTTAGTATTCCAGGTATTGCTTTATCACATAAATCTACAAAATCATAAAACGTTAGGACCTACACAAGAGTGACAGACAGGGGATTCCACATAGCGTCGAAGAGAATCTTATGTGAAACTATACCGACGTTTATTGGTTTATTGGTTTTTCAGTTTGACAACATTTAAATGTTGTCAAACTGAAAAACCAATAAACGGCGAATGCTAATGTTCTGTTACAAGTAAATGCTCAAGTCTATCAGCATCTTTAGACTGCAGTTGCATTGGTAAAACCAAGGCGATGCACGTCAACACGACTTAAACGAACATATTTTAATTAATGGGGTGGCGACATTGCAACTGCGGTTTGTGTTATAATTTTTTTTGGTTGTCGCTTTTGCTTAACAGATTCAGCCGTGGCCTATGGTTTCATAAATCCAAATACTAAACTAATTGATTAAGAAACTCAGTTACTAGATAGTAATAGTATGTATATCTAAATAATTACAATTGGTATTTTTAACTATACTTTATAAAATGACTGTGAAATATCTGCGGATAATTAATATCCGTTAATTTATTAATCTTGGAAGCAAATTAACATCTTGCATTATAAAGGTTTTTTTTTTTTTTTTTTTTTTATTAAATTATAGGCTCGCGTTTGACCGCCATCTCGCCTGTTGTTAAGTGATGATGCGGTCTACGATGGAGCACGCTTGCCTAGAAGAAACCGATTCACTCTCGACTTGAAGATACCCAGATTGTAACTGTCGGGGAACACCCACTCGGGCAGCGAATTCCATTGTTTTGCGGTTTTCACAATGAAAGTGGAATCAAAGCGCTTCGTTCGGGTTTTTGGTACATCAACCATGAACCGATGGCGCTTTTTCGTGCTTCTGGCTGTCCGATAGAAAAAAGGGCAGGAGGGAATTAGATCATGCAGATCTGTAGCACACTCTCCGAAATGTATCCGATAAAAAACCGATAGACTAGCAACCTTGCGCCTATGCTCAAGACTTTGGAGCTTAGTCTCTACAAGGGAGTCGTTGCTAATGAGCTTCTTGGCACGCTTTTCAATGGACTCCAACGCCTCAAGTTGGTACTTGGCTGAGCCATCCCAAAGGTGCGAGCAGTATTCCATGCACGAACGAACCTGTGCTTGGTACAGTCGAAGCAATTGTTCCGACGTGAAGTACCGCCGCACCTTCGAGAGTATACTCAGCTTTTTAGCTGCCAATTGAGCTTTGGACTCAATATAGGAACCAAAGTTGAGGGTAGACGTCAGAGTAACGCCCAAGAGCTCAAGATGGTCAGTTATCGGTATAGACACATCTCGAAAAGTAGGAGCCAGCTGGAATGGCCTCCTTTTGGCAGAGAACAGACACGCCTGGGTCTTAGCTGCATTGAACTTGACCAGGTTGGCATCGCCCCAATTGGAGACTGCCTTAAGGGCCAAATTCATGCGCTCGACCATGGCCTCTCTCAGAGACTGGATTTGTGGTCCAGTGGTCCGTGCATTGGCTATGTAACTCTCTACAACAGTGCTGTCGTCAGCATACCCAAACGTTCCGGGTTTTAGCAGATCGTTGATATGCAGCAGAAAAAGTGTCGCAGAGAGCACTGACCCCTGAGGGACACCGGCATTAATTGCCTTTCGATCGGACGAGCAGCCATCAATGACCACTCGAATCGAACGATCCCTCAGGAAGTCCGATATCCACGCAACGAAACCGGTGGGCAAGCCATACGCGGAAAGCTTACGGATAAGGCCGTCGTGCCAAACCCTGTCGAAAGCCTTCGAGACGTCCAGGGAAACGGCTAGCGCCTCCCCATGTTTCTCGATGGCCTCACTCCAGATGTAAGTGGCGTACGCTAGAAGGTCCCCAGTAGACCGGTTTCGGCGAAATCCGTATTGCCGGTCACTGAGGAGGTCATTAGCTTCAAGGTACGTCAGGAGCCTGCTATTGAGGACACGCTCCATACTCTTGCAGAGTATAGACGTAACCGAGATGGGCCTATAATTGGTAGGGTCGGCACGACTACCTTTTTTGGGCACGGGTTGCACGTTAGCAAGCTTCCACGATTTCGGCACTTGTCCAGTTTCAAGAGAGAGACGAAAGAGGCGTGTCAGCACAGGAGACAACTCAGGCGCACATGTCCTCAGAACTATGGCTGGAATACCATCTGGACCACTGGCCTTGTTCACGTTAAGGTTGCGCAGCGTTTTGCGGACCTCCTTTTGGCGAATGCGAATTTCCGACATAAATGTCGTGCTGCCAGGTGGAGTTGGAGGTATCGCGTTGCCAGCATCTAGACGTGAAGACTCCGCAAACAGAGAAGCAAACAGGTTTGCTTTCTCTTCTGCGGTGTGAGCCAGCGTCCCATCAGGTTTCAGCAGTGGAGGTAGTGAGGGGCGGCAGAAGTTCGCTTCGACTGATTTAGCTAGGGACCAAAACGCTTTACTACCTGCTGGGTACGAAGTCAATTTGTTCCCTATTCGACTAATGTGGTCGAAGCGAGCCTTCTGAAGAACCTTTTTGCAGGACTTGGCAGCCTTGTTAAACGCCTTCTTCCTCTGACGTATGTCCTTCGCCTTACGGTGTCGAGCATCAACCCAGGCCAGGTATGCCTCATGTTTACGGGCTTCAGCGCGACCACATTGAGGCCCAAACCACGAGCGAGCTTTGCCGGACAGCGGTACATCGGAATAAGGAATGTAGTATTCCATGGCCCGATGCAACACATCCGTCACAGCATCCGCGCAGGTCGAAAGATCATCAGACGAAAAACACATCAACTGCCAAGGATAAGATGCAAAGAAAGACCGCATCTCATCCCAATCTGCTGACCTGTATCGCCACACCCGGCGAGTGCCTCTGGGGCTGAGATCGGGCGGGGAGTAAACAGATACAGATTTCACCAGACAGTGATCGGAGTTACCCAAAGGTGACGAAACCGATACCGAGTAGCGGTCTGGATCTGTTGTCAGCAGAAGGTCCAAGCAATAGGCCGTGTGCGTTTCAACATCAGGTACCCTTGTAGCCCCCTGAACCAGCTGGGTGAGGTTTAACGCAAGAGCAAGCTCTCGCATCTTTCTTCCAGCATAGTCTGTGTCCCGGTATGGGAATAGCCACTCCTGGTGGTGGCCGTTGAAATCCCCCAGTAACACCAATTGGGCTGTAGGGTACATCAGTTGAACCGCATCCGCTGCCTCACTCAGGTACTCTGTAAGCCTGGCCGTCTCCTCATCTCCGCTGTGCGACCGGTAGACACAGGCATAAAGAATTTTCTCTATACCTGTATCCACCAAGGTTTTCAATACGAAACATTACCAATCTTTAAATTACAATTACCTAACTGGTTTTGATCTTTAATTAACTCTAAATAATTTCTACATTCATCAATGTATCCTAAACAAATAATGATACCGACCCACACACAGTCTTACGTCCGTTTGTTAATCTATATCAGCGATATCTATAAGCTTAATGGCTTCGGAAACCAATGACCTCCTCGCCGGACGATTACGAAGACAAATACGACAAAGGAAACGTCGCAAAGTTTCCGAATACATGAAAATAATAAGGACCATTATTTAATTCCGTCTCCGTCTTCAGAAAAGAATTCTTATAAAACTTTGGTTGTCCCAGTCACAAAAGACGGTTTTTTTTTATCTGTTTTATCATTTGTTTAGGTAATACATGTGTGGATTCTAGTATTTAGTAATTAGCACTTTAATCACTTTTACTAGCTTAATGTAACTTTAATACCCCGTTCACACTTGTAGAGTATCTGGTGCTCTAGTGGCAGTACATTTTCTATGAAACTGTTCATATTTGACTAGTTTGTATAGAAGCGACAACATCCGATTAAAAAACGGATCCGACACCCGCAAATGTAAATGAGGTGTTATTATTTGACCATCTTTACAACAGTTGAAAGTCATAATGTAATAAGTACACGGTAAGGGACATATTATACAGTTACACTGGCGTTTGGCGACCTTCGTTTGTTACGCATATGAGGCGCATAATACCTACTGCATTCTCGCTGACGCCATGATGGTCGGATTCGTAGGTACACGACCGACGATAACGTCAGCGGGCTGGCCCCTAAAAACGCCGAATTCAAATACTTTTTCCCATCTAATAGATAAACACAATGCACTAATTAACTTATTATTTACTAAAACTAGAAAAACGAGGCCATCAATATTCCCGCAGTAAAATTTATCATCGTAATAAAACTCACTCGCTCAATTTTTGAATTAATTGTACCAATCCGCCATAAATCATTGCTATTCAATGCAAGCTCAGAATACTCGCAGTGCATGTTATGATATATGACCACAGAATACGTACTACGTTTATTAACGACACTTTGAAGTAATTTACTCCGGTTCTAGGTATATTAAATTTTGCTCGGCGTTTAGTTTACAAACTTAGGCTTTCGACTGCCTCATGGGAGTAATACTTATATGTATTATTCCTTCATGAATATAAAGTTATTTGCCTTTGGTTGTTCAACAACGTGCTAATTTTTATCACGTAGATTACTGTTTTGTGAGAACATATAGCTAATATTATTTATTGCCGAAAAATTATATTATAGAAATATAGAGAACCATAAGAAAATTCAACCCATTTAAATTACGTACCTACTTAACACTCGGTATTTTATTTTCATTATTCATTATAACACGGCAAGCCGCAAAACCATTAGGGGTGATAATAACATTTAGGCAAGGTACCTACACATGCAGGTCACCACTTAACCCAAACACAATGTAGCCGGTAAATGAAAGAAAAACAAGCCGCCCCTTCTTATCGCACGGAAGTCGTAAGTGTCAAGGGGGGGAAACGGCTAACTTAATTATGCTTGGACCAGGGCAAGCGACTTGACAACGTCATTGTATTGCTAGCTTTAGATTCAATGTGTAAATAGTCCTATAAATATGCAAGTACTTGAAACAACGGTCGCTTGTTTACAGGGTGTGCAAAGTAACTGTATGCTATTACTAACAACAAGGTTTCTAGAGAAATCGCTAAGTGATAGTAGGATGGGATCGGCATCCAAAGATTATACGAGTCAACCGCCTTAAGACTACTGTACCGCCCACAACTCATCCTCAGCAGGATACCGATAGTTCCCACTGAATCAAACTTTTCGGACTTAATGTATAAGTAATCAGCCCTTAATTATTTTTTTATACGCTGTATCTATGTACAGAAATGTCGAAAATGAACGTTTGCCACTGCAGTTAGTGATCATGATTAATGCGCAAAGCAATTTCTAAATTGGCGAAACATGATTCTAATGAAGTATCTATTGGTAATTTATAATATTGTTTTTTTTTAATTAAAAGAAAAAGTTACGCTCAGGCAGAGGTTTGGATACGCGGGGCCCCCTTATTTGCGCGGGGCCCGTAGCAATTGCTACTCTTGCTACGTGGTTAATCCGCCACTGATACTAGTACATAGGACACTGGTTATAACAAGTGCATTGAGCGTATTGTGCGCGTGTCCGATGCCCTGTGTTCCGGTCTTATGAAACCGAAATGCAGACGCAGCGCATCGAGCGAAAGTACAATACGCTTGTTATAACTAGTCCCTACTAAGTACTAAGAAGTTAAAACTTTTACTAAAACCGGAATAGAATAAACATAAAAAAATACTATACTTAGGTACCATTAATTCCTAGGAGAGGTGAATTGAGGTCAAATTATGCTGGTAGGCCGTCGAAGCCACTAATGGTATTGGGTTTAAAACCGGTGGGACGAGGATGCCTCGCCGGTACGCCAGAATTGGTAATAGCAGGCACGTCAGCACACTGCTGAAAATATATACGGCTTTCCGGCTTCTAAGACAGAGCTTCAATGTTTCGGTACAGTCAAATTCTGAAACACGCAACTGATCTGTCGTAAGGAACTGAAAATTGACAGTAGGTACTCTGTATGCAAATTTGAAATTACTGAAGTTTTGTTAGTACAAAAATATTTGGAAAACTCGGAAAGTCTCGAATCGTTCTTGTGACGTTTATTGATTCTTTCAGAAAGACATTTAAAAGTAAATACCATTCCTGTTCACGCAATGGGAAATAAAGAACATCGTTATCGTACACCAGGGCCCCAGTAAACAAATAGAGTTAAGTAACCGTTGTTAATGTTGAAAATATACTATAAATAGTGTTGTTTTAGGGCCAAAGTAACACATCCATATGAAACATGCCGGTAATAAATTATTACACTTGGACCCTTCGCGGTTGGGCTTGGAGTATCCGCACTTTAATGTATCGGCAACAGGCGGGCAGCTGGGACAGATATCTGGTTTGCACAACTAAAATACTGACCTCACCCACGCTCCGAACTATTCACTCACTCCCTAGAGAAATATTTATTCTATACAGTTCACACGAAATTGGAAATGCTCTACTTTTGTATGACTTTTGTTACACCTTGCCTTTGAACATATTATATTATAGTTACATGCACATCAATGTACTCGTAATAGTTTCGATAATTTTGAATTTGAAATAGAATAGAGTAATAAAGCGTTTTATGGTTAAATTTATCTCTAATAGACCACCATAAAATGTGTAGAAGTATTGTGTACCCATACATGGCAGGCTAATCATGACGTTATCAGCAAATTTTGAGGCCAATCTTAGCTCATCGGAGACCAATTATTTATTATTAATCTATGCCCATACTCGTACCTATTTGAATAATGTTGCCTATTGTGTGTCGACTGTTGGGTATATAAGATATT
The DNA here is from genome assembly GCA_948465475.1 of Thalpophila matura. Classification (NCBI taxonomy): domain Eukaryota; kingdom Metazoa; phylum Arthropoda; class Insecta; order Lepidoptera; family Noctuidae; genus Thalpophila; species Thalpophila matura. The sequence goes on along the minus strand of OX419185.1, from coordinate 8,147,045 downwards.
GATATTCTCATAATTGGGCGTATAAAGTGTTTGAGTGGTTACTTATGTTGGAAAATCAATTCCCAGAATTACGTCAATATCTAATACATTGTATTTTCACTAGAAAAAATCATAATATGGGATCAACTCTTATTCTAAAGGGTTTGAAACACTTTTGAATACATTTGTTTATTTCATACTTAGATATTTAAGCCTCGATCTCAATTTCATAGAAAACGAAGGAGCTGAAACAAACGACCGGCAACTAGGTAGATAACAAGATCAGGCTCGTGCTACAGTTTTAATTTACAGAAATGTCTAGAGTTTTTCCGCGTAGCGAATTTTCCACTGGCTCCATTCATCAGGCGACTGTCACTGTCCCCTGCCGAGCAATTACTGATGTCGCACTCGACTGCACCGTCGCAATTACTACCACCTACCTCTACTTCTGTACGAATACTTACCGCTGATTACCGCACCGCTGACTGCGACACCGACAACATCTTTTACTACCTACATCTGCCTTATTTATTACATCATGTTACATTACATAAAGTTTCTGAAATAGAGAATGTTACCTAATATTATAACTTAACTTAATATTATTATAAATGCGAAAGTAAGATTGTTTGTTTGTTACCTTTTTACGCCTAAACTACTGAAACGATCATTATTCAATTTTACATAGGTAGGTATATGTTTATCCAGAAAAAAGTACTGTTCCCGAGGGATAAAATACTAACTTTCAACTGTCACAATTGCTGGATAGCGCTACGTATATATCACGCAGACGAAGTCGCGGGCAAGAGCTTGGTATTTATATAATTGTGCCAATTTCTTTGTGTTACTTTACAAAAAGGTTTGATTTTTCATTTCCTACAACATGTTTATTAGAAAATGCCTTTCCTTTCACGTTCCAAGTACGGAATTTCCTGTTTAACAGAAATTTACCCTTACGCACCTGCTTCTTTTATACGCGCCGACAAAGCGTGGCTCCTGCTTTCATATACATCCCAAGCCTCCCAGGTCCCAATCAAATTAACGATATTTAAATTAACTACGACATTCATACGAGAAACATGGATTGAATCAAAGGCGCTCAAATAAATAATTCTGTGGCGTCCCTTTTGTTACTTTCACAAAACTCGACCCTCATCGAGCGTTCATAACGAGCGTCGGTATAACAAAATATTTTTTTTCCAAAAATTCACTTCGATAAATACGTCATTCAATTTTGGAGAAATAAAAATGAGTCAACGCAGAGAGTCAACAATGCGGAACAAGTGAAACGCTCCAATAATAAAAAAAGGTAAAACGGATCGCCTGCCCCGATTTTCAATATCGTTTTGCAGGTAAACGAGGGTGTTATTCATATGTGTAAAGAGGGGTTTCCTGTGCGTGTAGATGGCTATCAGTATCTACATTCATTCCATAGAGATCTTTCTTCGTCCTTATTAATCAGGCATTTATTTACTTTTTTATAATTTATTGTTACCTCTCGTTCTTAGTGTTCTTTTGAATTTCAGACATCCATAACTCAAAGTTAGCAAGATTGATTGTCAAATTATTTACGTGGCTCCCTACGTCGCAACCTGTACTGTAGGTGAAGCTATTCTCAGGGCACCGGCCATTCGACGAGTCTGATGGACTTAGATACACAGATTCCGATATCTGCAACTGTTCAAACTGGATTAGTTGTCGAGAGCCTTTGCAAATCCGACCGAATAACCCGAATGCTTCTCCCTATCTAGATTTCGTCTTCAACTCATTGTACACAAATGCTGTACTGTGATTCTAAAGACTTTCATCAATTCACTAAAGGAACAAGTCGCCTAACAAATCGGGGATTATAATAGTAATCAGCATGAACAAAGTGAGGACTTGATTTTGAGAAGGGTTTAAAGTTTAAATAAACAGGTTTCCGATTTCAAGGAGAGATTTCGAGGAGTAAGGGACCGGCGGCGTTTACCTTCCAATCGTTTTTAAAATGTAGAGGAGCTTAGTAAGTATTTTGTGTATTTTGGGCTTCAGTACAAGGGCACTTGGTTACGCCCATGGTAATTTGAGCTTCTTACTAAATAGGTAAGCAGTGGATAATGGCTATAATCAAATATAAATTGAACCAATTATCTTCTACCAAAAACATAGCATAATATACGCTAACATTTTCTTTATCATGGTAAAATTGTAGCTGCCGTTGTACGTAAACGTTTACGTAAATTAGTTTACGTTGTTCGTTATTACCAACGATTCCTTTGACAATTAGTACATGTTAGGTACATGGATGGACGTATTAATAACTAGTGGCTGGTTCCAGTCGAGTGCGCCAGACAGTTATCTGCCTCTGAAGAGGGCTGTTCGATTGCCAATGAAACGGTTATGGCCCAATACGAGTCATATGCATACATCAGAACTTTGTATTAGAGACAATAGTTTGCAGTATTTCTGAAGACATCAAATAGAATAGACATTAATTTGAATGAATCTCTTTATAATAGGGCTCCCAGCATCAGCGTAGAGGGTAAGGTAAAGTATATAATAAAGCAAATAATTCTACCAATTATAACATTACGTAACCCAAACGTGACGTGTTTTTTTTTCCAGATAGGCAAACAAGCATACTGCTTCATGAATGACCATGATCAATATGATCATCCATTAGCACGCTCGGCCTTTTAGGGATACCAATATCAGAAGCCGTTACTATAATTTTGTAGCAAAAAGCATTGCATTAGTATAATGATGAAAAATTTGAGTAAGTATGTGATTTTTGATACGATACGTGTGCTACGGTTACGCTGCCACTGTGCAGAAATGACGTAAGGGTAGGCCACATGTTTTCTTTAAAAAAAATACCACAGACCTGGGGCCTATTTGATGTAACCGCTCTGCAAGTCTGCACTCTGCTCTCTTCTCTTCACTTTTCAAATATTGCAGAGTGTGGAGCGAGTGTTCCAAATTTAAATTTTCAGTCTGCAAAATGTGTGTACGCATAAAACATGATTCAGTTGAAGAGTTCGGAAATGGGAGTGCAGACTTGCAGATAAGTTACATCAAATAGGCCCCTGGACCCCAAGTCTGCTATTGCAAGTGTCATAATCGTGTCAGAATGGTCTTATAATGATATCGTTTTGACCAATGACCAAAGAGATAGACCAAAGTCTTATTCTAAGCCAATAATCAAATGTTTTGACTTAGGTATTGACACCATTCTACACAATTGCAATAACAGACTTGGGGCTCTGGTACATCGAAACGCCGCTTCACATTTACTGCACTTCTATTACCGCTCTACTTTTGCCGCGTCATTGAAATGCCAGCGAATAAAACCGCATTGGACTAGAATCGCCGCCGCTATAAAATGGGACTTCAAATTGTGTGCGTCGACTCTCTAGCAACTTCATGGTTTTTTACCCTTTTTACAAACTACCTTTGAATCAATTCGACAGGAAACTACCAAATCATCACGAACAGGAAGGATTTTTTCAAACTTTGATTCAACTTAACAATACGGTTTGAATATTGTAAAACAAATAGTACTGTAGGAACTTTACCGAATTTACTTTACTTTAAAAATTTACAATAAGATACTTACATACTGTAGACATTTTAAACACCAAAGAACTGTAACCATCCTACTTAAAATATTATAAATACGAAAGTTTGTGAGAAGGGATGTATGGATGGATGTTTATTGCTCTTTCACGCATATAACGACTGAACAGATTTTGATGAAACTTTACAGATAAATAACACATAGACTACCTTTTATCCCAAAAAACTCGGATAAGCCGCGGGTGGAAGCTAGTTTAAACATAAAGACGTAAATTTTTAATTGACAAAGCTTAACAAAGTAGATACTACACGATTCAAGATTTTTAAATAATTAATTTTAAAATCTGTCACATTTCATTTTGATTTATGAATGTTTTTGTTTACCCTAAACTAAAACTTTTGTTTTTCAAAAATCAACTGACGCGAGCGGGATTTGAACCCTTGCCACGATACGGCGGAGGTCACGGGTTGATTTTTGGAAATCTCTTATATATTTAATAAGTTGTATCCGCATGATAAATCAATTTTTGAAACCACGTATTAGCTTCGGCATACAATAACTGTAAGCAGCTATTATTTTATCCAAATATTCGGTAATTTGAGGAATCTGTCAATATCGCCTTCAAAAATAAACTCCACCGACGTGCAGCCGAAGAAACATGCGATTGACAGACAAAATGAGGATATATCCGACAAGTCCCCTAAAACTCGCCCCTCTACCTGCGTCATGAGATATTGAAAACCGAGCCCCAGGCTATCCGTTTGACCTTTTTTATTGGCAACATTTCACTCGTTCCGCATTGTGGATCGTTTGACTGAAACGGGTTGCGTTGTCAAATTGCTCTGATATTTTAGGCGGTGCCTGTATAACCTTCATTTACATGCCACGCTACTTTCCTACGTCATAATAGGGGTCTTATTTGCAGTGTGTCGTCACAGAGTGTTTGTAGAATGTCGACACTATATTATGCGGTAACGATGTTGATGCCATGTGCGGGTGTCGCTTACGTTTTTCACTTTTGGTCAATGTTGTTGACATAGTGCGGAAATTTGACCGCTTTGTCCGTTGATATGATGAATACATGTTATTGTAAGCAGAAAAATATAAATAAAATATTCACACATAATGTGCAAATGCAGCTATATCACTACATATTATGATGAAAATCAATTTCTCTAAATATACTTTAGTACACTATCGTTTTCATTTGTGTCAAGAAAAATGTGACACCTTTTAAACCTCCCGACACATTCAAAAAACCTGAACTTTTTATCCGAAATCGTCTCACAAACAGTGGTTCTTCTTTGTTGAAGATTGTGTATATCTAAAAGTTTGGTTACCGCAATGACATCACACATCCTTATTTTATTTAAAGTGACATTAGAAAATGGATTTTTCATGTTGCAGCGCCATTGGGCAAACAGTTTACAAGATGATAGAAACAAAGACTGCATTATTTGATAGTGGTGCTGAATATGCCCAAAATGGTCATTTCGTGGATAATGCCTTGTATCAGCATACTAAGTAGTTAAACAGATTGACACGTTAATATTAGCCTAACTTACTTATTCATGTGCCAATCTAAAGCCCGTATTCCAGAACGATACTCGAGCACCGATCTCTGCTTGAGCATAGATTTAAAGCCATTTGATTGGTTGAAACTAGTTTCAATCTATGCTCAAGCAGAGATCGGTGCTCGAGTATCGTTCTGGAATACGGGCCTAGAACTCACCCGTATCGGCTCTACAGATCGGGTGTCAAGTTCGACCAATTCAAGTATATCCTTATCATCCGCCTAGCTTATTCCCAATTAGGTTGGGGTCGGCTACCAATCCAACAAGGTACGCCTAAATACAAATAGGTATTTTACGTCAAGCGACTACCATCTTTACAACCCAACTTCTGGGTAATAGGTATCGGTATTCTAAGTGATCGGGTCGTTAAAACATGCATGTTAGATCAAAGTAGCCACGTCGACATATAGGTATGGTACCTACCTTCGATAAAGGCTAAGGTAGAGATCGTCTAATCTAACACTGAATGCCCCTCCAATGTGTTTACTCTTACATGCAAAGTAGTGTATAGACGTAATACACATAAATTGGTCTTCACATTGGTGAGTCCAAATACATCACACATACACATCGAGACCCCTCCGTGCCTCGGAGAGCACGTTAAGCAGTCGGTCCCGGTTGTCATAGGAATATCTTTGACAATCGTTACGGGTAGTCAGAAGCCCTAAAGCCTGACAGCTGGTCTAGCATTCGAATACCGGTATTACCCATTAATTGAGTTGTGGAGGTCAGATGGCAGTCGCTCCACGTAAAATATTGATATTCAGCCAAATCTAGTTAGACTGGAAGCCGACCCCAATATAATTTGGGAAAAGGCTAGGCAGATGATGATTGGTGAGTCCAAATTCACAATAAAATCGCTGCACGCACAAGTGTTGTTAGGCATTACCTCTCATATATTAGTGAAGGGGCGTTTAGTTTTAGATTAGACAATCTTATCTACCTAGGTATATGTAGATTTTATAAACGATTATAAAATTAGAGCATAGAACACATCAAGAATCCATCTAAATATTAAAAAAGATAAAACGCAATCAACCAACCAAACTCTCAGTCAGTTGTTAGGTGGGTACTACAATTTATAACACCATCAATGCTATCTGTTCATAACACCATCAATGCAAATACCTACTTTCTAGAAATCTTGAATACTTAACCCGCGACGTGAACATTACTAAAGTGAGTACAAACATTAAACGTATCTCCTTATTTCTATGATTTGAGGGTACACATTACCAGCGGAGAGGGTGCAGTCGCCGACTTGGCTGGGGATATTACTTTAATCGCGGAAGGCTGTTATGGTCAAAGTTTGAAAGCGTTGCCACAACTCGCTTGCCTGTTATCGTTCTCTTAACATTTTTTGATTTTTATTTTCTAAGAAATGTACTATTTGTTCTTAAATGCAGTTCGGAACTTTGAATTGGAACGAAAATAAATGTAAAGACGTTGCTCGTTTAGGAACTCTTAAACAACTGTTGGTTCTCGAATTAGTTTGTAAATAATATATGGTCACAAAAACATTAAATTTCTGTGATAATATGCTGAAACTAAGTATTTTACATTCACATAACACTATGTTTGGAGGAGAGGTATCCATCGTTGTCAAGACCCTCAGTATTCAGTAATGAGAAAGCAGAAGAACACTAAAATTGGAACTAAAAAAGGTCTATCTACTTGTGCCGTAAGATCAATCGTAGCTTAACCACGGTAGAGAGTTTAATCTCCCGTCTTCGATTGTTTTCTAAAACAAAAACAATCGACGACGGGAGATTAAACTCTCTCAAATTACGATTGATGTTACGGCCCTTAGAAAGAATCTAGATACGGCACAAAGTAGGCCAACTACTCTATTAAAAAAAAATGAAGTTAATAAACGAAAATTAAAGGAAAAATAAATGCAATATAAATGTCTTTATTCAAATACCTAAGAGTTAAGTTCCAGGCTGTATTTATTACAGTCACTTCAGCGAGCGGAAGTAAGCTCTTCAGCGCCATGAAGTAGTTTTAGGAACAGCACCCACTGCACTCTGGCATGGCAAACAAATTTAACTTGACAAATTAAAATACACCTAATTTTCGTGAGTAAAGAACTCACATTGCAATGATTACATGGTAGGGACTTATTAAAAGATTACGTGGTTTTTGTAACTTATGATCTATTAACATACTCTCAAGGTATTTGTTACGTTGAGGAATTTGTTCTAAGCCGTGGCTGTGCTTTGGTGGATGGTAGGGCTTAAAAGCAATACAGCTGTAGCTATCGTTATTATACCAATGTCTTGTTGCTAATGCTACATCAAGACATACACACCGGACTAAATTCAATACCAGTGTAAAGTTCAGTACCGTATTTAATGTAGGACAGTTACGGAAAAGTATTCTTTAGCAAGTTCACTATCATTCATTGGTTGTATATTCAAGCTTACGACTAATTTTCAATGATGGTGAACCTGCTAAGGAATCCCTTTCCGTGACTGTACCTATTGAAGAATCGCTATGCCCATTATATGAAAGGCATTTTACGATTAGTCTGTAATACTTGTTTCAAAAACTTAAATTATAAGTGCATAAGTGCAACGAACTTACGTGGCGTAATTACATCTGCAATGTTTTCAGTTTCATTTACCTATGACTTGACCATGGCGAAAATTATGCAATGGAATTTACGTAGCAAAAATTTTCGGGAAAGTAATTTCAGCAGGTGTTATAAATTATAATCTTTAGAATCGTAATTATTACCAGCATCACCTGTACCTACACAACTCTCATCAGATCAATGTTAAAAACAAGAGAAATCAAAAAAGGAAAAACTATAATGTTAACAAAGATATCTTAGATACATCTACGAATAAGAAGAATCAAATGGAAAACAAATGCCTACAAAGCAAATAACATGTGTGTACATGTAGGTACACATGAGGAAATGAAACAATATTCAATTCAGTATGGACGATGCCCAAATCTCGTAATACGCTGGGGTCTACTATCAAGCTACCCACGAAAATAAGCAACATTACGTGCAAAGATCTTGTTTTGCTCCCTAAATATATTTAGTCTACATTTCTGGGCGAGGCTATTACTATATAATGGTAAAAGAGACAACACTATAATGCTGTGAAATGGAAATGTGTCCACAACGAAAATATATTACGTGTATTATGATAAATAGAGGACTCCGTAGCTCATTTCGCTCCGTAGTTGTTGCATTGTATGCACTTTGATAAGTAAACAAAATCCTTTAATTTCGGGTAAACTTTACACAAGGAATAAATTGCAATTGACAATGCTGCAGCTGGGTGTCTCTTAGCTTGATTATACTGAACCAAGTCCACAAATTAGCTATCTCTACGGACGCATCCGAGTTTCGAGGGACATAATATTACATGGGATTATACTACGTTCTCTATGCTGTTATTTAGCACTGAACTTATAGCTATAAATGTCATGGTATTTAATCTTCATTATCTTGTATGAATTCAAATTAACCAAATATTATGTGTGAAAAAAGTATTTTAAAATACCTAAAGCCACATGACACAGACCTGTGCTGTACTGCAGGGGGCTTCAACGGGGCTAAATTGATTAATTATCAGTTAGTATATTGAAGTACAGAAGTGTTTGTAATGATGTGTCTGCATGTGTACACACCTGGCGAAAGCACTGCATGCGCGCTGCAGAATGAAAACGAAACAGGTGCATTTGATGCATTTGATGATCCATAAGAAAACGCCACTATGTCAGTCCGACTACATGACCAGGGGCCTATTTGATGTAACCACTCTGCAAGTCTTCACTCTGCACTCTACTCTTCACTTTTCAAATATTGCAGAGTGTGGAGCGATAGTGCTCCAAATTTCAATTTTCAGTCTGCAAAATGTGTGTACATAAAACATGAATCAGTTGAAGAGTTCGGAATTTGGAGTGCAGACTTGCAGAGTAGTTACATCAAATAGGCTCCAGGGTTTCTACTGCTACATCAGGGTGTGAGGCAGGTAGAGGAAGACGTTAACTCTCTGAAACTATTTACCTACTGCTGCATTGGAGGTCGTCTATGAGGTTCTGGATTGGAAAGGCGTCAGCATAAACGGCAAGTCACGTTTAGTTTGCTGATGACATAGTATGGCTGAGACCATGGAGGACCCCATTCGATGACCTCATTACATCCTCCAAAAAAGTGGGTCTTAAATTCTTAAAATGAACATGGAAGATCAAAATTATGTCGAATGCCCATCCCATGTTCAAGAATTCATGTGTGGACCAGCAGTAGTGGTTGATTCATTCACTGAACGAGCACGTTCAGTGAATGAATCAACCACTACTGCTAGTCCACAGCTGGATTGCTGGACACAGGCCTCCCCCAAGTTGCAGAATGCTCATTACAATAAACTTAATTAGTTAGTAGGGTTACAACACTCAAGTTTTTCTGGTACTCACATGCACCCCAAAGCGGCTAGAGAAATTCAGTTGCATATTGTACTACCAAGTGGCAAGCAAACTCTGGTTATATTCCTAAGAGGTGGAAAAACAAACATCGGTGTTGGTCGCGACCCGATTCCTCCGAGTTAATTGGGGTCATTAGTCATATGTCGGGCCGCTGCACACAGCCAGCACCTTATCTCCCGTGATTTGTTACTCTGCTGAAGTATAAATTATAGGCCCGAAGCTAAATTATAAATTAACGAAGGACTTTAGCTTTGTTTAGGTAACGAATTGTTATAGAGATTTTTATAAATATAATATTCCTCTTGCTATTATTTTACCATAGCTAAATTATTTTTTAACAAAAGTACAAACAAAAGAAATAAACCAGATACCTACTACCCATGTTTTGATAACCTATTTTTAACACTTGGACCACACAACAGGGATCGCCATGTTTCATGATACCTTACCAGGGATGGAGAACTCATCAAAGGCCATCTCTATCGTGAATAGACATCTAGTAGGAAATGGAAATCGTTTTATTTTTATAGTTTAATATCGAATAAACTTTCAGATACCTAGGTATCTGAAAGTGTATTTTAAAAACCTAATCATAGCTGTGAAATGATTAGGTTTTTAAAATAAAAAGCATCACGCCATCTATTCGACCACAGTCACATCTTAGGTAAATCAGGAATAAAACTCCGGGTTCCAAGTTATGACCACAGTAAACATTTAAGTACATTGCTCAATCAATAGACGACGCTCTGACAGTGTGGTCACACAAATAACGTCATTTAACGATCTTTCCTAACAAAATAGTTGGTGACAGTTAAACAAGGGAGATATTGAAAGAGCCCATTCATTATTCGATACTCGATTAACTATAGGACCAACCTTGAAATCGAAAAAGAAATAAATTGTTCCGTACAAAAATAATACTGGGTATAAGTGACACCGTATCGAAAACTGAAATTATGGGTGCCGTACCCTATTCTGAACACCTCAGCTTTAAAATTTTTCGTCGGACTTTAAAAAAAATACGACTTTGGAGATTTTTTAAAGAACTGCAAAATCTCTAAACAAAGTTGTATTTTAAAAGCATAAGCATAGCATAATCGGCCTATAATGTTCCCACTGCTGGGACACAGGCCTCCTCTGTGAGAGGGAGTGGGCCGTAGTCCACCACGCGGGCCCAGTGCGGGTTGGTTGGTGGACGTCACATATCTTCCAATTTTGGGTTCTAGGACATGCCGGTTTGCTCACGATGTTTTCCTTCACCGTTAAAGCAAGTAATAATTAATTTCTAATACGCACATGACTTCGAAAAGTCAGCGATGCGTGCCTCAGGATCGAACTCGAACCATTCGCCGTGGGAGGCACATGGTTAAACCACTAGGCTATCACTGCTGTTCTAGGCTATCACTGTTCGACGTAAAGTTTTAACGCTGAGGGGTTCAGATTATGGTACTGAACCTATGCTTACAGTTTTCGTTAGTGTGTTACACCGCGTATATTCTTACTAATTATCATATTATCACTTGACAAAATGTATACTAGAACAGCAGATGTTTTTTTGTGATTGCAGGGTTAATCTCGTAGTTTTACGAACTACTTAGGGCCGTATTACAGAACGATGCTCGAGCACAGATCTCTGCTTGAGCATAGATTTAAAGCCATTTGATTGGTTGAAATCTATGCTCAAGCAGAGATCGGTGCTCGAGTGTCGTTCTGGAATACGGGCCTTAGTATTGAATACTGAATACCATCCTTCAATAATTCAAATCCTTTAACATGTCACTCAGTATAAAGTTGGGGTCGTTCCGTTCTGATCGGATTATGTTGCACCCTGAAGGGTAGGCAGAAATGTTAACACTCACATTTTGCCATTTGTACGAACCTATTATAACCACGCACAAAATATCCAAGCCCCTGACTGATTTAGAATTTCTTAATAAACCAGACCGACCTGAGATCGAACCCAGTGCCAACGCTCAACAGCCACGTTTGCGACCTCGTGACCAGCGGGAGCTTTGGAAGAAAAACACATATCAATGTCAATATTCTTTTATTTTAATAAAAAAGACCATTTCAACATTCGACAAACGAATCACTTTCTCCTTTGAACAATTACAGCTCCACACCTCTAAAATAGACATCACAGATAAAATATAGACACAAAATATTCTTTTTGCCACTAAAACTGTTACCAGTTGTCTATCAAACGCTGTTTAGCTTTCATTTAGTTCAGAGATTTACAAAAAATTAAAATGTAGGTACGGTACGTCAAATAAAGCACCCAGTATATTTTGGCACGCTCACCGCGTCTAGTGGAGTACCTACTGTTTTTAACCGACTTCAAAAAAGGAGGTTCTTTGATAATTTCCTTTGCAATTGGCACTGCTATGAAGTGCCAAGATATGCTGGGTACTATTTATAGGGTGATGCATAGTATGAGAACTATATTTTAAAATTACCTATCTAAAATCTATTCAACTGCTGTGTCTATCTACACACAGCCTTTTTTGACATTGTGTTCTTGATTTGTCTACCTAACTTCATCATAATAATATATAGGCATACCTACATAGTAAGGTAGTTTTAGGTAACCAGGCAAGTTCCTTTATGTTTTTAATTATAGTTAACATAATTTTACTAGCGAATGTTAAGTAATTATTAAAAATATGAAGTAAACAACAAAGACTTGAAGGACGTTATTTTAAAAAAGTGTTATCATTAATATTTTTTTGTTCGTAAACTTATTACATGCCTAGGCCAAATTCTGTGATTTTCTATTTATACCAGCTATACATAAACTTTATCTAAAGATAACCCATTATTTCGCAAACAACATTAGAAACAAAAATTATTTTACGGTTTATTCGACTTTTATTATTCCTGAAGTTTGGTAGCTCTCTATTACTTTGTATTAAGTATTCATTGCGTTATTTATTATGTTTTGCAAAACTTTAGTACCTAAAATTTATATAATAAAGTAATCCGTAGGTAATACTCAGTTTGATATCTATACAGCCCATTACAAATACTTTTTATAAATATTATGCACAGTATAATATTATTAAATATGTATACGTTTATAAAATAAAATAACTTAAAACAAAGCAGTTTGATTTCATGTACACCTTTGATATGTTTCATAATAATGGGATGAAAATGAAACGAAAGTTTATAGTTAATGTTGCGTTCAAGATAATATTTTATGATTCTACGATACATCTGGTATTCTAATATGGGATGTTATTTTTGTAATATTGTAAACGGAACTACTAAATTTTATTTTCTGTGAATATTTTAACAATCACAGCATCGAGATTTTAAAAATCTAATGAATTTGATAGTAGGAAGGTACGTAATCATATCATAAGTAGCTGTAATTAGGAGAACATACAGTTAAAAAGAACGCCGTAAAAGCAGTGTAGTCACAAGTAGCAAACATAATGCGATGCAATAGCTAAACAACATTTCATAGTACAAAATAATTACCTAACATAGACGTGTGCACTTATTTGTATGGTTAAGTACAATATTTACATGGCGATTACACATTATTATGTACATTCACTTGAATAAATTCACTAATCCCTCGCCGAAGAAAGCAACGTCATTCATGTGTTTAAACTAATAATATTATTACATCTCCAGTAGGTACATAATACTATATTAATATAATATTTTTTCTGAGTTCATTTGTGTATTTTATGTAAACAAATAATAGACATTTACCCATGGGATGCGACACACTACTTGTCAGATATAGTCCGCACGATCTTATTTGGCTGGACAGAAATCGGCTCAACGAGACCGAAAACGAGAACGAAAACGAGAACGAAAACGAGAACGAAAACGAGAACGAAAACTAGAACGAAAACTGAAACCATGCGTTCAGTACCTCAGCGTAAAAATTTTGAGCTGGTTTAAAAAAAAAAAAACGAATTTGTTTTGAGATTTTGCAGTTTGTTAAAAATTCTCCATACGTCGTATTTTTTTTTTAAGTCCCACGCAAAATTTTAACACTGAAAGGCACAGAATAACATGGTTTCAGTTTTCTTTTAGCTGTCACTTACACCCCATATAGTATAATTTAGCTATTTAAATTGGCAGCCACTCGTGACTAACTTCTGATCGGCCAAGTAAGATCGTGCGGACTGTAACTTTGAGGCTCGAAGGTAAGCTGGTAATTATCTTCTCTTATTGCACTTACATCACTGTCACTGTTTAATAAAGTGAAACTGATAAGTCTGTACCGCAGACTGTTTGCCTCTGGCGACAGTTCATGGCAAGAGTGATAAGTGCAAGAAGGACCTTGTTACTTTTCCCGTGAAATGTCTATAAAAAAAACCTATACTCCTGCTAAAATTGTACAACAGTGAAATATTTTCTGCATTGGTGATTATGCTACTGGAAATACTATTTACAAATTCAAAGCTTATTTAAGTAATGTCATAGCATATTTTTGTCATGTTTCAGTTTTTTTCGAAACTCCTATGAACAATTCACTTAATCAGTACCCCGATCATGAGTTTTTTTGACGTATAGTAACGTTAATGTAAGCATATTTTAAATTGAAAATGTAAGTTTGCTACACAACATTTATATAAATTAATTCCTCTGTATTTTTTAAAATGTGCAAATTGTATAAAATTTTATCAAAATGTTCTAGGGCTGTTGTATTTTAAATTCAAAATATGCTCACGTTGACGATACTATACGTCAAAAAAATTGATGATAGGAGTGTACATGTAACACAAGGACGCATTACATACCTATTAGTCAGAAATCCGCAATGTTGATAACAAACATACATACCTTTTCTGGTAAATTTGATTGAATCTCAATCATCTGGGTAAATTAGTTATATAGTATTGGACACATTCACTATGCAAGATTTCGTCAAAATATGTGCTCAAATTTTAAACAGCGATTAGTATCTACGTACTGACTGACGTATATGAACGCTGTATTTGAGCACCTATTTCGATGGAACCTATACCTACATTCATTATTAATTTGGCAAAGATAGTCTGAACATAAGGCATTAAGGCAATAAGATAGTGATTGGGGTTCAAATGAGCATGTTTTCCAAGACTGAGCGACTGCTATTTAATACTGATAATGTTGTCCGAACATTGAGCAATTTAACGATAGATCGATTCAACACCGGAATGGCACAATCTTTCGATTAAATATTACAAATAGTTCATTAATATAAGCATATAATAGAACATTATTATAATTGTACTTGTTTTATTAAAATAATTATTTGAATGTAACTAAATAAAAGTGGTCCATCATAATTATTATGGGTATGATATTTTATTACGCTTCCATTTTTAGGGCATTATAGAATACTATGAGGCCGTACATGAAATAATTATTATTATTCGATGTAGGTATGTTACATGACATCATAAATTAAATATCAACTATTGATTGTATTTTTAAATTATATAAGTTGCATTAGACGGGTTAAACAAAGTTAGGTATAATAAAAATAGTTTTGAGAAATAGAATAATTTTATGAAATTGTCTCTTAATGTAACATTTTTAAGAGTTTCCTGCAATACGATTAGATCGAAAGGATACTTTGGTATGTTTACAATGATTTAACCTAACGATGTACTAAAATAACTCATGACAGAACTTACCCAGAGCCAGATTAACCTACAGGCAAAGTAGGTAGGCAATTGGTTATGGGCCCCGCGGCTTGAGAAAATTAAGTTTTTTGTTGTACAAAACTCGGCGTTTTCATTTTGCAAAGCTTAACTTTTAAAACTCGATACTCTATGAAAATTCTATGCAAAATAACCGTTTTAGGAAGGTAGAAAAGGGGAAAGCTCCGCCCTCCCAGACTTACATTGCCTAGGGACCTCTACAATACTCTACATGGCTTAATCCGGCCCTGCACTTATCTGTTGCATTTATGAAACTACGACATAGCATATAACAATAGGAACAAATTTAACTAACACAGACGGCGAAAGTTAATGGCGAATGCGCAACAAGGTAAGAAAATTTCAACACTTTTTTTATATGATAGAAATTGTGCTGCAGTACCTACTGTTATACAGTATTCAATAGACGATAATATTCACAGTACTTACACCAACATTTCAAAAACTCTCACAAAATAAATGCATACAAAATAAAATTAAAAATAGGGACTTTTATATTTTTACCAACAATTTTTGAAATTCACAGAATTTATATCAAATCTTTAGTAAAAAACAGGATATTTCAAGTATTAACTTAAATGAGCGTCAGACAAAAGTACTTAGGAAAATTTGTGAAGAAAATAACGTCGAAAAATAGATAGTATTATACCTAGTCAAGAATTTCTGAAAGGATACTGTTACTCGGAAGACTGAATGTAGGCGTCTGATTGATTTACCTAACTCTATGGCCGCGGGCTGCGGTGCGCACACGCTGATCTACAGATCAAACGCTTTCCTGCCACCCTGAGGCCCTAGACAAGTTACTTTTCTGTTAGCGTTAGCGTCAAACGCTACGGATAAAATGTATGGAAATGACATTTGTGAGTCACGTGACTTTTCCGCAGGTAATGTCATTGCCATACATTTTGTGCTTATCGTTTGGCGTGAACGTTAACAGAAAAGCAACTTGTCTAGAGCCTCTGTTCCGATAACATCGCCGACCGTTCGGGCCTTCCTGCTCTACCAATCAATGTTGTTCTACGTGTTTGATTTCATACGTATAATAATTTGGGTCCGCTTCGAAATTCCTCGAGGTATTCATAGGTAAAATTCTCTTTGTACAATCCATAGCTGCTAAAATAAAAATAAAATGAGTTACTTCCGATTCCACCAGTACTATAATAATCATATACTATTAACAAACCTGTGTGCAATATACCTTTTGAGGAATGTCGCATAATGGGAGACACATTGTATGTAGTCGGTAAATGGCATTGGTATCGGGTCCAGCGTCCGATATCTGTACCTAACGTACCTATTGGTTATGTGGGATGACTCTAAAGCCGCGTCTCCTGCGCATGTTCAATTGAATGACGAACACGTTTAATGAACAAAAAAGGGCGTGGCCTACGCGTTTTGTATGGCAAAAGCACTTGACCACGTGACGCAAAACATGTTCGTCGTTCAATTGAACACGAAAACATCTACACTAGAATGTTCTGTAGGAAAACTGGTCCATATAGGTATTAAATTTTACATCAAATAATTATGTTCTCATACAAAAAAAGGAACAGCACAAGAAACTTTTGATTAACACGCATAGTTTGTGTGAGGTCCAATCTGATTTAATTTTCTTTATACCATTCCCCCTCTAAAAAGCTTATTTTATTCACTGAAAACAGTGAATAAAAAGCACTTTTACTCACTGTTTTGATGTTTGAAAATGGAACACACCAATGTATTCGACCACAGATTTAAAGAACCTATGCTAGATGCGGCACGTTATTAGATTGTATGAAAACCGAACGTGTCATCTTTTTTATACCTACGATAACTTCACCCCAGCCATTTAGTGATGTGCTCAGAGTAAACAGAATTGTTTCAATCACTAAGCGTCACTGAGCTAACAGACTTTTTTTAGTACGAACAGTGGAACATGCAGGGCACGCTTGGTCGTGGCTTGCCGTATCTAGTGTAAGTGTAATCTGTGTATTCGACCTATATTGATGTGTTCTAAATTCAATTTGATTGGTCGACATTTTCGACAAGGAGTTTAGCATTAGAATAAAAACTGTTTTGTGTTCTTTGCTGTCCTTAGTAAATTGGCGCTATTTTGAATACTGTAAGTTGTACGAACACAAAGTTTAGTGTTACTTTAATCTTTAATTTTGTGTTTGTTTAGTGTTGTTCTAATCGATCAAAAATGCATTCTAGTGATGAAGATGTGTTAACACCTGAGTTTGTGAAAGAGAGGGCGGCCGATATAGTGGAAAGGTGGAAAGCTTGCTACCCAAAAAATCACGGCTGGTTTACATCAAAGCCAATTTAACTTTACTTTTTCTTCATTATATCTATATTTTCACTTAAATCTTTCTTTTTCTCGTAGTCATGGTATAAAGTATAGTATGCAACTCTTGAATAAAACGGATTTATATCGAGGGCCATGAATCGCTCGCGTCGCTCAGGATTCTAACACTTGAATCACTCGCTACGCTCGTGATTCAATCATCATGAATCACTCCCTACGGTCGTGATTCAATCGTTAGAATCTTTCACTAGCTCGTGATTCATCTATGGCCCTCGCTTTAAATCCGTCCTTTATTCACTAATTGCATAATATACTATTATACCATTCCCCCTCTAAAAAGCTTATTTTATTCACTGAAAACAGTGAATAAAAAGCACTTTTACTCACTGTTTTGATGATTGAAAATGGAACACACCAATGTATTCGACCACAGATTTAAAGAACTTATGCTAGATGCGGCACGTTATTCGATTGTATGAAAACCGAACGTGTCATCTTTTTTATACCTACGATAACTTCACCCCAGCCATTTAGTGATGTGCTCAGAGTAAACAGAATTGTTTAAGCGTCACTGAGCTAACAGACTTTTTTTAGTACGAACAGTCGAACATGCAGGGCACGCTTGGTCGTGGCTTGCCGTATCTAGTGTAAGTGTAATCTGTGTATTCGACCTATATTGATGTGTTCTAAATTCAATTTGATTGGTCGACATTTTCGACAAGGAGTTTAGCATTAGAATAAAAACTGTTTTGTGTTCTTTGCTGTCCTTAGTAAATTGGCGCTATTTTGAATACTGTAAGTTGTACGAACACAAAGTTTAGTGTTACTTTAATCTTTAATTTTGTGTTTGTTTAGTGTTGTTCTAATCGATTAAAAATGCATTCTAGTGATGAAGATGTGTTAACACCTGAGTTTGTGAAAGAGAGGGCGGCCGATATAGTGGAAAGGTGGAAAGCTTGCTACCCAAAAAATCACGGCTGGTTTACATCAAAGCCAATTTAACTTTACTTTTTCTTCATTATATGTATATTTTCACTTAAATCTTTTTTTTTCTCGTAGTCATGGTATAAAGTATAGTATGCAACTCTTGAATAAAACGGATTTATATCGAGGGCCATGAATCGCTCGCGTCGCTCAGGATTCTAACACTTGAATCACTCGCTACGCTCGTGATTCAATCATCATGAATCACTCCCTACGGTCGTGATTCAATCGTTAGAATCCTTCACTAGCTCGTGATTCATCTATGGCCCTCGCTTTAAATCCGTCCTTTATTCACTAATTGCATAATATACTATTTAAGTCTGCATAATTAAATTATTCTTCGTATTATACACCCATCGCAGTATAGCTACTTGAGTAAGGTAAAAAAGTATCTATGTGAAAAATAATAGGTTTAGGTACTAACTAAAATTTTGCCTATGTCTAGTGCCAGTCAAACATAGCAAACGATATAAGAAAACAACAATAGAGTTTTGTACAAATAGGGGTAAAAAAACTAAACACTTAAGTTGAATCTGTCTAAATGTAAAGAAAAAGTAGAAAAAAAAATACCAAGTTCATTGTCTCATGTTTGTTTCAAAAATTACAATCGCCTACAATGAGTAGTAGGTAAGTATGTATATTGAAATTATCCAATTGATAGATGATGCTATGATGTTGGTCATCGTTTCGTCGTCGTACAACATTCAATAAGTGTTCCTATAAGTGCGCATGAGTGCTTACAAAACCGACCAATTAGTACCTATTAAAGGTTTCATGCGCGGCTGATTTTATTACAACTATCGACTGAGTCAACATCACAGTAAGTGATAATTGTGCAAAGTTTCACCGTGTTTTATCAGTGAACATTTGATTATTGTTGTGTGGTATAGCTACAGAATACCTAGGTAATATTTCAATGAGAAATACCTATTAAGATAAACTTGGAAAATAAAACATTATCTAAATACAAAATTTCATCCAAATCGTTAGAGCCGTTTCCGAGAAACCAATTCTATATAGTTATATACAAGAATTGCTCCCTCCAGATCAGAAGGTCTAATTAGCAAAATGTCCAACTGCGCGAAACGTCTAATGAGCAGGAAGCCTAATTAGTGCAAGCAAAATGTCAAGCTCACAATAGAGAATATAATAAGATTATGAATGACTAGCGTCAACAATAAGGAAATTAACTGAATAAAAAAAATCAATTTATGATACTGAATGTACCAACTGATCGGTTTAGTCTTCAGGCGCGCCTAGAGTCAGGTAAATATTTAGTTGAAATAGATTTTATAAACGGTTACACAATTTTGTCACATCATCCAGATTCGGGTCCATTTTGTTCAGACTCACGATATTTTCCACAACGGAATTCAGAACATAAAAATTCACGAGTAGTACAGGCAAACATACAATAACACATACGTTCTATATCTTATTTGTGAATTTGGTTAAACTGTACATTTAGTTTAGAAAGTCTACAGACTAACACGTGGGTATTATTCTGTTCCGTGGCTGCTGTGAGCGTAAAGTTCAGGCAGTCCGCACTGGCGGTGACACTTGTTTGTGTACTTTAAACTCCTATAGTTATAATTAGGTAGCTGTTTACGTGGGGCAGACGGTAGTGAGTCGCTTGCGCTGCGCTGTGACGCGCTCCTGCAATTCATCTTTCCAGCGATGCGATGTGCGGTCGATTGTTGATGGCACCTTGAGGCAGTTCGTGCCGCCAAATTCGCATGCAAGCTGTAGAATTGAATTTTTGATTAGATTTTGCTTATTTTCTTTTTCGGTTTCAGATTCGACATTATGGACAGTGTCGCCTCAAAGAGCGACCTTCAGTTTTTACTGCGTGAAATACTTTGACTGTTTGTACTGGGGTCTGGGTATTATTTCAATAGAGTACCTACTTCTCCTATCATTGGCAACTGCCACGGAGCTAGCTAGCTCCAAGCACGAACAACACAAAGTGGTCGCCAAATTAGATCATGCTGTATCTTCCAAGCATTTAAATCAATATTTACTTAAAAACATGATTAACACCTTAAACAGTCTACTGGTTTCCCCGATGGGAACGTCCATCGGCTACACAGCGATTAGCTTATTTATAAACTTTATAAACTAGTTGTCTGCGAGAAAATGGATGAAAAGTAGCCTATATGCTTTTCCAGGTTCCAGGTTACCTCTTTGTCCAATTTCATCCAAATCCGTCTAGTCGTTCCAGCGTAAAGAAGTAATAAACAGACACGCCCACACATAGTGTGATTATAAGGTAAAGGTGTGCGTGATTGCTAGTGCAATAGCTGAACGGGTTGAATACCCGCACGAAACAAAATATTAATTATATAGCCTTAAAAATACCATGGGGTCGACAGTTACCCGGTAATGGTGCAGCAGGGCCCTGTCGTTGGGAACACCCACGGAGCTGGCCCCCGGCGCGAGTTCCCACACAAAATGGTTGCCGAGCTCGACGGCCTCGCGCGGTCGTAACGCGAACTTGCTCCGGTTCTTTAGCGAATGTGGCGTGTTCCACCTTCGCGTTTTGCGCGCGGTTACTAAAGGCACCTTGGCCTCGGGATCGTCCTGAAATAGAATAATACTGGTTAATTTCTTTGTACCTATAAACACACAGTTAATTAAGACATCTGTACCCCTATCATGAGTTTTTTTGACGTATAGTTTCGTTAACGTAAGCATATTTTGAATTGAAAATACACGTTTGTTACACAATATTTATATAAATTAAATACTTAATTAATTTCTCTGTATTTTTTAAAATGTGCAAATTGTATAAAATTTTATCAAAATGTTCCAGGACTGCTGTATTTTCCATTCAAAATATGCTTACGTTAACGAAACTATACGTCAAAAAAACTCATGATAGGGGTACTGTAGTAGGCTATGACTTTAGAACCTCTTATAAAATACTCTTATTTTGTTCATTGTCTATTTAAATACAATGTTGTATGACGCTCGTAGCACCTTCAGAAATGCAGTAGGTACTCGATTTGTTGGAGGCAACAGCTTCTGAATCTTAAATGTATATTTTTGCGAATTTTTAAACATGTTAAAGCCATGTTATGCTTATCTTAAATATGTTATTATTACAAAAACAACTGATACAGGCGAGGTTTGAACCCGCGACCTCTGCTGGATCTCGCGACAGTAGCTCAGTTGGTTAGAGCACTTGCCACGGTACGGCGGGATCAAACCCCGCCTGTGCCAGTTTTTGAAATGTCTTATTTAATTAATAACAAGACCAATCTTAATTTTATCTTACCTCCCATTTAAGATAAAAGAACGCATTCCGGAACAAGAACGCGGACGGTGCCTTCGACGGCGGGTTGTAGGACGCTCGCAGCGCCGTCAGCAAGGCAGGCAGGGTGCGTTCTCTCCGCGGGAACACTATTTCATCTACGTCTATGACGAGGAGCCAACCCGTGCTCGACATCGACCTGTATAGACAGTCGTTGAACGCCGCGAACTGGCCCTCTGTTCTGTAACCATGTAGAATTTGACATTTAACATAATTTTAAATTAGATACCTAGGTATCTATATGCCTACTTTACTGGCCGTTTCCATTAACTGATCTATCAGATCTGTACCCTACTAGAGATAGATTTTTGACATTACTTCTATTGGGCCGATAGCGTTCGTTCCGTCGGCAGCATGATCACATTAATCAAAATTAAAGCGTCAAGCTCAATAGCACCTTGGCACACCTCCCTTGTTTCTATGATCTGAGGCTTACACTTACGAGCACTTACTTTCTTGCCCAACACTGAACACCGTAACTATTGCAATTTTATATTCAAGAAATAATAATTCACATGTTACCTTTACCTGATTTCAATTTTAGACAAAATAGGAAGTTTCCATGAGAGCATTGTGACGAGGCCCTGCTTGCGGTAGTCTTCGAGCAGGCACGCCACGGGGCGGCTTAGCGACTGGTTGTACATGTAGAAGTGGCTCGCCCCCAGCAGCCGGTTCATCTCGAACCACTCCACCAGCCACTGGTCGCGGTCGTAAGAGTAGTGGAATGGCTTCACACAGATGTGTAGG
The DNA here is from genome assembly GCA_948465475.1 of Thalpophila matura. NCBI lineage: Eukaryota > Metazoa > Arthropoda > Insecta > Lepidoptera > Noctuidae > Thalpophila > Thalpophila matura. The sequence continues at coordinate 8,124,490 of OX419185.1, read as the reverse complement.
GTTTCCTGTAATTATAAAATAAAAGTATGTTTTGACTTCTATATTATACTTGCTCTAAAATGAGCGATCTGTGCCAACTTACACAAAACACATTATTTTAGACCAAACACGAGGTTGTCGCCATGTTTGATGTGGGCTCTATCTATACCTATTAGTCTAGATACAGCCCACATCCAACATGTCGAGAAACTTGATTACTTCATCTATTTCGGCTGCCACGGGGTTCTCATCATGCGGGATGCACTGTATAATCTGTATGTATTACTGTATGTATTATCTATTAATGAAACTTTGTACTTAGATAATGTTTTACTTTCAGAGTAGTATAACTAGATAGGTGTCAACCACAGAAATCTAGAATCTAAAGTCAATAGAAATAGAAATGTCATCTACTACACATTACATTTTATTCCCAGACGCGTGTCGTCGGCTCGCACTCAACGTCAAAGCATCTAATGCAATACAACATTAAACTTGATTTCGTTCACTTACGTCACATTTTTAAACACGCACTCTCGATGTAGTGGTGTCGTGTAAGACACCACCTGCCTACCTGCCTTTCATAATTTGCTCAAAAGCGGCAACAAGGTCACACGCCTTTGCGACTTCTATTGTCTTATTATTCAGATTTCTGTGGTGTCAACCCTGAGAATCCGTTAAAACAAAACAATTTTACCCGAAAGACGCCGAGCTAAGATTGGTCTCCCAGGTATTATAAATATACATCGACTACGGTGATGTCCTCCAAAAAAGTCAGTTGCGTAGTAGTACCCACGCTTCTACAAACCGGTTGTATGAACTTGGAAGACCCAAGAGGAGTATGAAGCAGAAGGAAGCGGAGAATGAAGGGATCGTAGCACGTTTTGCTACATTGGCAAATCCAAGGGGGGCTAGGGGGCTGAAGTGCCTCCCATAATCTTAAGTTCTGACAGATTTCAGACTAGATTAGTGATTTAGTGTTTTAATTTTCACCTCTTAGCCCTCCCCCAAAAAATAATATCTGGATATGCCCACAGCCTCTCCCCAAAAATAATTCCTGGATCTGCCACTACCTTGTAGTATCTGCCCACCCCCATAGAAAAAAAGACTTTGTTTTATATAAATATGGCATGGTTACCTCAATCCCGGCCTTGGGTTCCGTATCAAGCACAACGAGCAGGTTGGTGGGCGGTATGTTGGGCTTGTTGCTGGCTACCACGGACACCGAAGCCCCCACAGTCTCCTGGGGCTTTACGCCCGAGTCGCGCAGTAGGCACAGCACGTAGGTCGCACTGTATTTTAGATTCCAGTTCTCACGGATGGCCTGAAATGGAAGAAAAATATTGTTCGATTATAAAGTTATATTTAGATATCAAAAAAGAGGACGTAACGCGTACTATAACTTCATACTAAATAATTGGTTAAAATGCGTTTATCTTGTTTGTAACAAATCTTAGGCTCGTTGTGCGTACAACCCTTACTGTCCACTGCAAGTATTGTTAAATTGCCCCACAAAGTACGGTATAGAAGAAAATTGGATATTACAATTTATGAAACCTATTATTCCTGTGCAGCTGAATCATGCTACCAAATGGCTCAATACAGTCGGGTCAAATACCTACGTAACTGAGAAAAGTTTAGATGCTTGAAAAATAATTTTTGAGTAGGTACCTATCTAAACATGACCACAATAATATTGTCAATTTATAATTATGCATAGTTTGCTTCATTTACGTTTAAGCAAACAACCTAATCCTATTGAGTTATTTTAAGTAATTGAGTGGAAATCAAGCAGGTGGCCAACCTGAAGGTAAGTGGTCATCGTCGTCTCAGAAAATCTGCAATACAGAGTTCCTACCAACACAGAGTTTGTCGCGGAGTGTCTCCCTCCTCTGACCTCTCTGCCTCGGCTAGCTATGAGAGGGAGCCTCTACAGACACAAATCTTGATATTATTTAAATAAAACACGGCAGGATGGTTGGAGAGGTATATTGCGAGACGTAGGTTGTATTTTTGCACTTTATAACGTTACACAGAGGTATAAAAATAACTGTTACAAAAAGAGACTATTTGCTTATAGCTTTGCACACTCGATAAATAGGTAGTAGGTAATAAATAATAACAGTACAGCGGTTCAGCGGTCACAAGCGATGTCGTTGGAGACCAGACAAAGAATGACGAAATAAATGCATAAAATATGAGATGATCTAAATTTGAAATTTAAAGTTAAAATCTAAACTGAATTTAGAAGAATGGGATGAATGAAGTGGCCAGCAATGGAAGATTGCCAGCACTAATTGATGAAAGAAGGATGACTCCGTCACAAGTTAAAATATGATGAGCCCGTAACTACACTAAAGCTGTCTTCAGACTACGCTATACTATATAGCATTATAGCATATAGCTCATAGCACGACAATATCGCGCACCATACATTGTTAAGGACACGTTCACACTGTGCTATACTATATAGTATGGCTTTGTATGGCGCGCTATACTATATAGCATACGCTATACTATATAGTATAGCGTGCGTAGTCTGAAGACAGCTTTATGATGCCATTCAAACCGGAACACAGCAATGCTTGTTAGCGAAATCTGTAATTATGGGTGTTATTACTTCCCCAGACAACTATCTCTCTTCCTATTCTCTACTCTTGACAACGTAATTACACAAACATAACGTCAATTCACCAATCTGTGTGATTAACTTGATTGCAAACACCGTTCATCTGTCTCACTTGTTTCAAATTCAAATTATTGAAATGGATGATTGCTCATAAAGACATAACGTGTTGAAAACTCATAAAAGCGTTACGTGCGTAGCCACGGCGATGTAATAAATGACGACAATGATAAAACCTTTTTTTAGATGAGCTCGTCAACGATTCGTTCCCTACCAGCTTTTTTGCAATTGTGCGCACGTGTGACTTCCCAGTAGAAATGGATTCCTGATATTTTATCGACCGGTTTAGTTGGAATCGGATTGAATTTGATGACACACGGAATTGCGGACATTTGCCGTTCAGAAAAGTAATGTATGATGAATCTCGGAAACCACCATCCAACTATTGGAACCTAATGTCTTAATAATGTAACTCAAATGCTCTCATTTATAAGATTTTGGTCGCATCACATATTCGTATTGACCCCTCAATAACCACAGGGGATTTAGAAATTAGAGCAGTAAGTACCTACCTCTTGTCAAGTCATGATTTCTCTTCAATAAAGTGATGATAAAATACCAACGTCGGAGTTTGTGAAAACACTATAATGATATTTTCTTTGTGCACGACAAGTTTAGATATAGCCATTGGGTAGGTTGTTTAAAAAGACCATGTTCTCAGTTTGTCTTGCAACTTTACTTTTAAACAGTAGACCGCATCAGGCGAGATGGCGGTCAAGCGCAAGCCTATTTTTAAATAAACAAAGAAAAGCGGATTATCAAAAGTCTACATACATGTCAATACATAACTTATCACAACTTAACATTATTGAAATGAAAATACAAGTAAGTATTAAACATTTTATTGCACAGCGTGAGCTTAAAATTTTATTTCCCGGCCATCATCGTGGAAGCTATAAAAAGTCGATAAAAATGTCAGAGCTTTAGAAAAACAAAAACATTAACCAAATATAGAACGGCGCTAAAGTTCATTTATTTTTATTCATTCAATTTATTAATGCAACTGCCGTAAAAGTTTAACAACTGTTGATATAAAAGCATTATTGTGATGATTTGAAATTACTGTTCGCTGTCTCTCCGTGTGAAAATTTTAGAAATTAGATAAAGTTGAATAATCCGCGGAAATATCAAAACCGACATAACACAATTTCATTTCCTTAACAGAAACCTTTTGGCTAATCGACTCTCATTTATCCTTTCCGCGCGGTCGAACCGCCAGAGCATATACCTACTTGTACCTTTTTGAATTCTTGTCGCTAAACCTTTTCTAAGCCGCAACGATTTCCGCTATTCAGAGCTATTCTGTATAAAGCCATAAAGGTATCGTTTTAGAAGTTTCACCTTGACCCTGTCTCGGCGGAGACCGAAATTTTGCGCTGCTGTATACAGGAATAGTTTTAGACCACATTGCTAAGAAGTGGCCCTATAATAGAAATAGGTAGGTAGGTAAGTATTTTTATAAAAACGTAACATAACACTTGTATTCTTCGAGGGGTTAGGCAGAGGTGTATAGTACACCCACATTTAGCCAGTTAAGTTTTAATAGGGGGTGAGCCTAATCCCCAAATGGGAATTTTGGTAAAACTCAATAACACAACTCTGCCTAACTCTTCGGGGAATACAGCGTGATGTTATGTTTTATGCTCAGATCATAGAAACAAGGGATACAGATGTGCCAAGGCGCTATTGAGCTTTAACAAGATGAATGTGATCAAGATCATGCTACCGACGACGGACCGAACGCGATCGATGATATAAATACAGTGTTTAACTTTAATTTGAGTGATGAGACTGATTAGTGATGAGTGACGAATGTAAGATTGAGGGTGTGCGAATTTTTTAATGTGTGGGAGATCTCTATATTCATAAAGGAGCGTTTGTAATTGTGACGCACGCCGTTCCCGTACTAATTTACTATGATGGATGGCATAGATATCTCCTTGTTTCTATGATCTAAGGTTTTATGTTATCAATCTAGTAGCACGTCTTAAGCTATATCAAGCACAGTAGAGCTACCTTGACTTTAGCTTTGAGCGTTAGCGTGCGGTTATCGGCCAGCCACATGCGGCATAGCACGTCGTCAGCGCCGCGCGTCTTGGTCGCCGCGATGATACGCACGGCCGCAACCGTCCGTCGCTCCACATACGCAGAGTACACGTAGAAGCGAAACCTGGAAAGAGATATTGAATATTATTTATACGACATTATTTTTAGTATACACGAAACTTGATAGAGGTTTGTTCAGAATCAGTAAAATAATATCAGTTATTTTTAAATAGGTACACTCGACGACATTGACGGTCGACCACTTTTCACCCTTATGTTCTTAGTAATAAGGGTGAAAAGTGGTCTACCGTCAATGACGTCGAGTGTACCTACATATTTTGTAAAAAATATATAATTTAAATATCTTAAACATTAAATTTCGCAGCGCGGGGATGGAACTGGCGTATAATTTTGTTAGTTTTCATTATTCCTTTTTTGAATGTTTTCGCTTGTACAAAAAATAATAAACATTTTTATAAATTAACATAGGTATATTTTCATTGTCCTCCTAAATAAATAAGTAACGACCTGGTATTGTATAACGAATAAATCAAAATAAATCATATTGTGTAGTTTAATTTGTGCTCTACATTCATTTCTTAAAAAATAACCACAAGTAATTCGGTACAGTCACGCTTTAATCGTAATTCCTTGTTTATCTTTTTACCCGACTATTTTTATTTCTGCACATAGTTTTCTTTAGATAACTTCAAATCAGCTTGTACTACCTAAGTCTTCTGCTGAATCTTTGTTCTATTAGGCATACTTTTAGCACTTACCCTGCTAAAATGAACGTTTATGACCTAGCAAAATACATCGAAATTTTATTACAAATTGGTTATTACTATGGTCCTTAATACTGCAAATAATATTGCTTCTGCCAACAATTACTCTAGATTAAATCCCTCAGATGCCTATTGATGGGTAATGTCTTCAAAAATAAGCACATCAGCGAATGTTTCGGTCGAATAATTTTCACCTGTCAACGAGATATCTCAAGAGCTACTTGAAGTCCTTACTTAAAAGCTCTGGAAGGATTTGAAGCTCTAACGGTTTATGATCTCCTTAACTTCAAGTACATATTCCATCTCAAGAGCTTGTTACGCCTGGTTGGTCTCACCCTAAAAGCCGACACACATCTATTTTAAGAACCTATCCAGATATCGCGATTTTCACGCGTACAGTCACGCGAGAGCTTAGAAAAGTACTAAAAGGCAATACATTCCGTCCTCATGTACGCTTGCGTGATTGCGCTCAGGTCCAGATACTCGGGACGCCTTGTTGCATTCAGTACCTACACGTGCGAAATACGGGCGTATCGGCACGCGAGTAAAACGCCTTGAACAAGTTTAAAACGATCACCATTGCAACGCAACGCAAAAACATCGGGCATTCCATAAACATAGGTACGGTACTTATGGAATGCCGTCGCTAATCTTTGCGTTGCGACGTGCGTCACGTCGTCGCTTAGATGAGTGTCGGCCGCAAGATTAGTGAACGTAAACTGAAGACACGTCTCTAAAGCGACAGACCGATTACTATGCTGCATAATGTTTCAAAACAATGCTGATACACGCACACAATAGTTCGCTCAGCCCCTGCAAGCATTTTCACGGGAAGGAATCTCTCTAGGGATGCAATATTAAAAGTAATACAATAAATTAAAAATTCTCTATAAATGTTATGTTTTGCATTGAATAAGGATCATACTACTGCATTGGGTATATTTTGTAATTATAGTTTTGTGAATGTGACTGTGATAAATAAATAAAAAAAAATACTTATAAACAATATGATTGTAATTAGGTAGGTATTTACACAAAAAGTTTTGTTAGACAAATGGGATGTAAATATTTTCCATTTTCAAGTAGGTAGCTGGTTCATTGTGTTGCTTTATTGCGGTGCAGCGCTGGATAATAATTGGAGATATTATTATGTTCATGCAAATATTATGCGCTAGTGAAATGGGAAGGAATATCTACACAAATCAATATGATAATGCATGATACTCGTAACTATCTAGACGAGACGTCTGATATAATACACTCAAAGATAAAACTCGGTGGAAATGGTTACCTTTTTGTCTGTGGCAGCCCTACTAGCACCAAACATACGGTATGACTAGCATCGTGTTGTGTAGGTACGCTTACGAGAGTATCCAGCCGGAAGGGATCGTTAGTTTTGTTTGTAATTAACAATGGAAGAGGGAAACGCTCAAAACGATCACTGCACCTATTGTATCTCTTACTTATCTACCTATTTGCGCTGCAATGGTTGTCGGGCGTTCATTTCTGCACGAGTAGCATGACCAATTCCATCTCTATTCTACCAAGAATAGACAAAAGATATTTTTATCCAACTCTTTTGATCGAGCACGCGGCGACCCGTGCTTGCCGTTGTAGACTTTTGTCGACTAAAGTAGGTACCTATAGAAACATTTCTTCTCTTCATTTTTAACATCGCCAATTTAAATTGGTAGAAATCTTTCAACAATCTGTCATTTTGTCTATTTTTCCGTCAATGGTAATTATAAAGTCTAGGCAATGATCAAGCTATGTTTTTCTTCTCGTCGGGCAGAAAGCGACTGAAGCTGCGCGTCTACTTGGTCGGCATCGAATTGCCGATGGAGTGCGTCCATTAGTTACTGATTTCGCGTCGACATTTTTATAACAGTCGAACCAGTGCTCGCCTGACACGCACTCGCATTATGGAGGATAGTGACACTGTTCACTGCGGATGACGTCTTCGGCAGATCATTTTCAAAATGACGACGTCCGGCACGGATTTGCCGCTAGCATGCGATGCGTGTCGCATGCGTGCCCAAAATTGATCAAACCATTAACTTCTCTTTGCTGTAGTAATAAATAATTATCTATTAGTATCTACAATTACGAGGATGGGTTACGTACACCTGCGTAATCATTATAATTTTTTAATGGAATCAATACTATTCTGACTACCTAACAAGGTCATATTCGACCATTAGAAAAATTATTGTCTGTTTTATCATAACTATCATCCTAATACGAGTAGGTTAAACAAAATAAAGGTAAAATAACAGAAGACAAATTTAACAGTTCTTTATGTAGATAGGTACCTATAGATCAAAGAATAAAACGCTAGACTGCAAGATTGAAAATATGACATCGAAAAACTATATACCCTCGAGTTAATATTCTTCTTATCTAGGTATTTGTAAACATTCCTAAACTTATTTCAAACAATAAGTTTTATGTTGAAAAACATTTTGCAAAACAAGCTTTTATAATGACCACTTCCCAACTCCATCATAAAACCCTAGACATCATATAAGTCTGTAAAATTCATTGTCAAGACAAATCCAACAAATCAACACGACGGAGTTATGTTAAGAAATTGAGGAGTTCCTATAGCCACCTCCTACCGCATTGTCGCCAGATATCGCCACTGCTTATGCCTCGGATACACGGAGGGAATACCTCGTAGCGATCTACTCGCGGCGAATGAACTCGCTTGAGCCTCATTCGGTTAGTCGGTCAGTCACACCCAGCGAGTTTACTCGCGGCGATTATATCCCGTAGAGATATGCTCCGTGTCCGAAGCCTTTAAAGAGATAGAAGAGTAGAGATGTCCTTTTGAACAATTCAGTAATTTGTGGCAGCAAAGTGGATGTTATAATAATCATATTCTATCAAGCTTTTGCCTGTGACTCCGTCCCTGTGGATCCTATCCAATGGGAATTTTGAAAAATCCCTTATATGTTTTTTTGCGAATAACTCAAAAACTACAAGTGAGAGCGTCGATTTATGATTTTCCTACATAAATGCCTTAATTGCCGATTATCTATCTTTATTACCTAACTTTTGCCCGCGATTTCGGAAAATCCGGCCTAATTATTTGTCTACATCATGGGAAGCTCTGTGCTCAATTTCAGCTTTCTAGGTCCAAGGATTTGAGCTGGGCGTTGATGAGTCAGTCAGTGAGTCAGGACTTCTATTTTTAGGGTTCCGTACCAAAATGGTAAAAAAGGAACCCTTATGGTGCGACTTCGTCTGTCTGTCTGTCTGTCTGTCTGTCACACCTGGTTATTTCAGCAACTACTTATGCTATCGACTTGAAATTTGGAACAATTATAAAGAATGCTTGTCCAACTTTATTGCAAATGAAAAAAGTCAAAAAATATTTTTATTTTCATTGCAAAAGGGGCCGGAGTGGGGGTTCAAAATATTAAAGTGGGGTTACTAGGTCAAGTGGCATATCATAGAACTTGATCTGCACATTTCAAAATATATTTTTATTTAATTTTATGTCTCACAGTTGATGAAAAATGTCTAAAAAAATACCATCCCCCCCCCCTTATCTCCGAAGTTTGCGGAGCGAAAAATCTGAAATAATTAGAGCTGATAGGAATTGACCCAAATATTGCACCAAAAATATAACGATGTTCCTAACTAGTGCAGTTTTTTCAAAATCATCAAAAATCCTTCACAAACAAACTTAGTTATGCGGTCTGGTTTTTTTCACTCTATACGTCCAAAACTGATACGGAACCCTCGGTGCGCGAGTACGACTCGCACTTGGCCGGTTTTTTTTATAAGTAGGTATGCAATGATTTTCTATTGGTACATCCTCTCTCTTTTCCGCTTGATGGATGAGGACATTATTTTTGGCACTGCTTCTCTTGAAAATATCATATAAAAAATATGCGTTCACATCTATTTACATCAATCGTGAGTTTCCAAGCAAAACAGATTCAACCGCTAAACATAGCTCACAAAGTCACAAAGATAATTATGTTAATTGCTCTGTATCGGTATTAAATTCCTTGTTATAAACGGGGTCACAAATTCACGATCGGAATCGTGAGCGGGACCGACCTCTGTAATAAACAATGCCTATCGAAATGCAAATATTTGTCAACGACCTCCGATACGAAATTTGCGGCTGTGACGTTCAATTATTTATTTAGTACTAGTCATAGCAGGCCATTTTTGGGTAACATCGATCTGTCTGGCGCCAACAGAGTAATTCTGTGACTATAACGGATACAAACATTATCATCCCGTTTGACCTTTCCGTTTGAAATAATCCTTTCTTGATGCACCTCTGAGTCCTCTAAGAACTAAAATAATATTTCAAGTCATCTTTAATAGTAACCTGTCATTCAGCCATTGGGACTGTTTTAAATATTGGCTAGTTAATTAATTCATTGATTGATGCAAAGAGGTTACGGGATGCGTCAACATTGAAATAACATGCATATTACACGAAACACTATGACTCAATTAAATAGTTCCAGTTACGGAAATATAGATTAATTGTATGACAAAGCAATTTGAGCGGTTTTATCATAAATAAATCCGTGACCGGCGCTGTGTCCTGAATTTGCAGCCGGCGCCGGTTGCTAAATTGGCAGCCGGCGCTGACTTTGGAAAAAGCGGGAAATGGGGTTGGCAATTTGGCATAATTAAAAAAACATTTCATGTTTTATTTGAGTAACATACCTAACTAGGGTCCAAGAGCGAGCGAAGCGAGCTCAGGAACTTGGACACCCCGATACGGACAGGTTAGTTGACCCCTTAGTGTTAGGTTACTTTTAACCCTGCAGACAAAAATAGGAGCACCGCTACGCGGGGCTCCGTCGACCACCTCCCTCCCCCTTGTAAGACCAAAAAAGTTGTATTTCGTTTTACATTGACACTGTAATTTAAAAGTCAGTCTAAGGTAGGTAAGTAATTCAACTTAAAACACGGCTGCTACTAACAGTAGTTTGCAATTTATTTTTGGGAGCCAGCGCCGGCTGCGGAGGCACTCCCATATTAAATACATAATCAAACGCGACCCTATCTAGTGTAAAAAAAAACGTTTACAGACCCTTCATATGATTTCTGGATCAAGGGTTTGATGATATGAAGCATCATCAAACCTTGATTAAATCTGATGTCAAATCTCATGTTAGCTGTTGATATTTGTTGACAAAAATTACAACAGTAGGTAAATCATATTTCGTGACACGACATTTGACTACAATACGAAGTTAATCTGTAATGTAAATCAGGAACCGAAGGTTAATAGGCAAATAGACTTCAGACTCGGACATAATTTTTGGGGAATAAATTGTCCGAGTAAACTAATGTAATATAATTGCCCTTCTGTGAGTCTATTATAATTTGTAATATCTTTGAATTAATATACCTACATATATTAATATACCTACATATATTAACCCTACTACGTTATTTTGCACTAATAAGATAGGAAACCAGTAAAAACTTTAACAAACATAAGTTGGTACATACAGAAGACCGGCAAACCTCTTGTAAAATGATCTTGACAACGCATTAATCGTTTTTTTGCATTTTGCATGAAAGCGTTCGTGCGCAAAATTTCCCCCACTACGCCGCTTTTGCTCAATAATATTATAATAAAAACAGTTTATATTTCTTATTACATTAACGCACCTTGAATAGGTACTGGTATTATTTGCATTATTTGAAACAGATATTATTATGTTAAACGGCCGTTTTCATTTTATCGGACTGTTATCTTGTCTGACTGTGAACTTGGCCCTAACTCACACGGCCCACGTGGTAAATTACGGCTTACGGCCCACTCCCTCTCACAGAAAGGAGGCCTGAGTCTGAGCAGACAGCCAAACATTGTGGGCTGATTATGTACCCGTCACAAGATAGGTGTACCTAGGACGATAATATCCGCTAGAATAGTCGAACTGTACACAGGTATCAAAGCACATCTTAAAGTATCAAGATTGAAGTTACAGCGTTGTTTGCCGTTCCTGTTTGTAAAGGAATCTTTAGAAACTTTGACAGTACGATATTATTTGCAACAATCTCTAGAAAATACTGTGCACATTATAAAAAAATCAGCTATCCTTTTTGTAGTACATACGGTTATTATTTTAAAACGCAAACAATATGTGTGCGCGTCTCACGTCTGCATACTCGATGTGCATGTTTAGTTCTTTACTTCTTATAATAAAAAAAATAAAAACCAACCGAATGCAGAACCTCCTCCTTTTTGGAAGTCGGTTAAAAATATAAGCCTACACCCTCGTGCCCCTATTCCGCGTTAATTCCGAACGTGACACAGCTCATACTTAATCTATAATATAGAAAAACTTTGCCGGTACAAATAATTACTGGTGGTGGTGTCAAACTAATTTAATTCAAAAAACTCATTGGTACCAAATAGATATTGAAACCACAATCCTAACATATACCTTACAATGATTGCACCGATAAAAGTACAATAATGCAATAAATATTTTTGTTTCAAAGTAACTAACACGCAAGCCCAGAATATAATTCCATAACACAAACACAAAACCAAATCCAACAAAACTTATATAAAAAGAAAAACCCGGCAAGAGCGTGTCGGACCACGCACAGTGTAGGGTTCCGTAGTAAGAAGCATTTCAGTATTATTATGAAATACAAAGTTATTTTTGCGGTTGTCGAACTCAAAACTGAAAAAAGTAAATATTTCAAAAAGTTATTGACGTATCTTGTTCAAACTCATTTTAATCGAGAGTATTTATTGAATGCCATAAGCTTGATTTTTTTCAGATTTTTCGATAGCGCGGTTGGAAAATTACAGGGGGACACATTGTTAACGACTTTCGGAGCTCCTAGTTCACTCAATATACACTTAAATAAAAAAATCATTAAGAAACTTCTATATTATTTTTAAAGACCTATCCAATGTAGCCATACAATAAGCCACATGACGGGGTACAGGAAAATATTTTTTTCAGCCTTCAGTTTTATGTATGGGAGCCCCCCCTAATAATTTTATTTTTCATAATTTCATTACAGGCCTCTATGGCGGCCTATAAAAGATATCTACTTGCGAAGTTACATACAAATTGGTTATGAACTGTAGATTTGACGAGGGTGTGACAGACGGACAGACGGACAGACAGACGGACAGACAGACGGACATGACGAAACCATAAGGGTTCCTAGTTTTACTACGGAACCCTAAAAATTACAATAAGAAACAACATTATTAGTGCAAAACTGCGAACATCAACGATCAATCTCACTCCAAGATCAAGTAATTTCACAACTCGAGCATATTCAGCACATTCAGGATATGAAGGCTCGAGCTCTAGTGTCGCTCCACACGGTTTACACCTATACGAGCAACGCGACGTACGACGGGAAATGGAAAAAGCACTTCATTTTCCAACGTCGAAGAATGAGGGGAAATTGTTCGAGCGACAAATCCGACAGATGCGACGCCACGCCGACAGCTAACTGCACTTATTTACGTTTCGTTTTGCAATTCATAGTGCTATTAGTGAATGTTGTTTTACTATTGTCATTAAACTGTCTTTATTGGCTTACAAGCGACTGAGTTTATTTGTTTTTGAAAAGCGATTATACAGATAGACTTTATAAACGCTTTAGTAGGTACGTTTGGTACGTTGTACCTACTAAAGCGTTTGTGTCCCCCTGTCATTGTTTGGTAAATAAAAATCTTCCATTCTTCCATCTTCATTTTTATATGCCCAGTTTAGCCCTTCCTCGTATTAAAAGCTTTACTTTGATGCATTAGTTTCGAAAGTTAAAATAAATCTGTGAAATCCCTCTAGATATAATGTCTTTGTATGGTAGGAAAGTATGCCATCTGCCACCTGGGTTGTATCAGTATCGGTGATGTTTTGCTTCACAACCTCAGTATATTTGTATGGCTATTATAGGTACCTAATTATATGCGAGAATCTTGTTACGGTTATGAAAATTAAGTTTAATTGAATTCTGATCTCATTTGTTTTGATCTCATTTCATTTCGGTGTAATTAATTATATGATTTAATTAAAACGTTTCATGTCTACGCCACAATAATTTTAAGAATATCGTGTGCGCTTGTTTTGATAATTTCAGAATTAGGTCATACTGTTGGTGCTCTATAAATTAAACAATTTGAAAAACCAAGATCTACGATATTTTATAAGTAGTTAAGTACCTACCTGTAACAAAATATTATATTTAATCATACAGTGTATTGTATAGGTGTGTGAAACAATACAAACAATATATAATTAGAAACGTAGAATTTTACTTAGACTTACGGCCGGTTTCAGAATCTCTGGACGTTTTAGCAGATAATTTCGTAAAATTCTGTTAAATTTATATTTTTTTGTGACTTACGTACCTAGGTAATGTCGATACTGCAAGGTCTAATTCATTATAAAAAGGAAGCAAAATTATATTTTTCTATGTAAGTAATTTCCGTTTATTCTTAATTGCTTTTTGAAATTACCGGAAAGAATTATTATCTTACGACCTTAATATACTTCCTGAAAATCAGACAGATTTATTAACAAAACGTGTGCTGACAACCACAATGGAATTTAATGCTAAACTCTTAAATCCGTTACAGCCTGCCGCTTCTCGTAAATGACGTCCATTTATATGTTCTGCGTTTCCTCGCGATCGTTTCGATGATATTCAATGACGATTTTATGAAAATTTCTCTGCAAACTTGAGACTTCAAAACTTTCACAATTTTGAAGTTCCTATTGTTTTGGCCATTCAAATTTTTATACGAGTCCGTATCCTGCAGGACAAAGATATCTTCTTATAACCAGAAGAGCATTAATCACCATGCTGGCTCTCTAAATGTTAGCGATTATTTTCCTCCACCGATCAAGTGACTTCCAAGATTAACATACAAAGTATTCATAACATTGAAGCAGTCACATTAGTACCTACCAGGTTTAAAAACCCACAACTAAATTAACTTCATCATCATCATCAGCCTATAGCAATCCACTGCTGGACATAGGCCACTCCAATAGTGTCATCCAGCTGCCACCAGCCACCCTGCGAAAATCGTCGCTCCACCTAGCCTAAGGGCGTCCTACTGTACGTTTGCCGATTGGTACTAAATTAACTTATTATCAATTAATGTACAGCTATAGACAGTATTATCCACAAAACGCGAAACTAGCCTGTTCTCGTCTATACCCGTCTTGCCACGAATGTAAGCAGAAGGCACCAAGAAGCTTCTTGGAAGACACAGTCCGCGATAGAGTCTTGTCAGTTTGACTCAGTATAAATCAATTAGACAGTGAGCACTTTATGAGAAATACGATAAGTAATTATTGTACCACGCTCTTCCCTCAAAAGTTAGTCGATTTGAATTTCATACATTTTTCGGCCGTCTCGTGTTGTTACTGTACTCATATGTCTATGTGTGCAGCTGACCCAACCAGCGCTAATTAACTGTTTGTGTCATCTCCAGCATACTAACCAATTAACATCCTCATCTAACTGTTAATTGTATTCATACTAATTTTGCTTTCCGTTAATAAACAATTGTTAAACAACCTACATTGAAACGAACGACCGCCGCATGTCGGGGCATTTGATTTAGCGTCTATCTAGGTACAGATTCAGTATATATCTATGATGTAACAATAGGAATTAAAACCAATGACGGAAGTGGTTAGAGAACCATTTGTTAATAGTGACACAGCGAATGTGTTAAACGCATGCTTTTGACAAAATCGGCAATGTCATGGCCTGTAACATCACAAGAAGGGCTTGTGGCGAAATATAAGCTACGCTTGCCACTGTCAGTCCATAGATGGGTGACCATTCCATTACTCATCGAAACCCCTCCGTGCTTTGGAGAGCACGTTAAACATTTGGTCCCAGTTGTCATGAATACAAATATTGACTGTCGTTACGGGTAGCCAGAAATCCAAAATTCTGACTACTGGTTTACCTTAGAATACCAGTACTACCCAGTACCTAGTTGGATTGTTTAGGTCATAATGGTAGGTAGTTACTACATGTAAAATATCGATATACTTACCCCGAGAACTAGCACCATGGATCCGACGTAACGTAACGTTGTAACGACTCATCACATGACGAATTATGTACTAGTAGTTTTTAAACTTTCGCGAATTGTACACATGTTTTATAAATAAATAGGGACCGCACAAACATAATTAAAAACATAATCCTTCCTTAGCAGTCGGGAAAAAGGTAAATCAAAATACTGATCTTTTGATTTGGTAGGTATGTATACATACCTACCAAATCAAAAGATCAGATGTGAGCGAAAAGTCCCGATCTAATTATAAAACGTAGGTGATAGCTAGTAGGTCAAAGAACTATGGCTGGTGAAGACAGTCCAAATGTTACCATTCTGTTTAGGTATATGATTATTTTAGCAGAAATACATCAACTTGTACAAGCCGCTGTACTGTTTGATGTGATAACCGCATCACACTCTGTATAACTTCCTAAAATCTTAGTTCATAGGTATATCTAGGTATACACACACCCGGCAAATTAACGTAGATGTAGGTACGTATTATGTGCAAATGCTTGTATGCTACGGGCTGTGCAAACCACTAATTGTTCTAACACAATTAGGGGCTTCCGTTCCAAGTCAGGAATTTAGGGTTAACGTCACACTGCAGCAGCAAATACGAGGAGCGTCGACCATAAACGGTAACGTTGAATGCGTTGAGTATAGCAACCGACGCGCGACGAGTAATGTATGTGTTCAACATCAAATAGACTAGAATAGATTGTGCTAAGTAGCAAAAAAAAATACTATCATGTTTGTCCAGTGTCAGGTGCATAATAATAAAAAAATTAAGAAAATTATCGATATTACCCTTTCTTTCGGAATTGAATCCATAGAGTAGAAATGAATTTATAAAAGCTCTTGCCCGCGGTGTCAGTCACATTCTAGACTCTAGATCATAGGTTCCCAACCTTTTATGGACTACCACCCCCTTTACAAGAAAAAAATAATCCAACGCCCCCTTACATCTAACTTAACTATACCAATTTTATATGTCTGATTATTATCTATTAAAAATTACAAATTAAAAATTAATTCTCTCTCTGTAATTGTGCTACTCGTGGTCGTGGCTAAGGGTCGTGATAAAATTATAACTTAACCAACAAATGCTAGACAAAACACAAAGCTGGAGCACCCCGCACTGGGGCACTGCACAAAGGCAGTGGCAAGACGATTAATCAAAATTAGTAAAAAAAAATAATAAAAATACAAAATTCAATAAGAAACATAAATATCAATGAGGTGGTTGAGGCTGGTGGAGTTTAAACAATTTGTTAATGTCGGGTTTCAATTCAGTTAAGGTACGCCGCGACTGCCCCCTTGACTGTCATAACGCCCCCCATTTGCCTTTGAACCCGCTACCGCCCCCACGAAAAGCTCCAGCGCCCACTAGGGGGCGGTACCGCCCCCGTTGGGAACCTATGCTCTAGATGAACAACTTCATGTAGGTATAAACACGAATAAAATGTATCCCATGTGGTAATCTTTAACGTAGTTTGTCTCTGTGCCAAACATCTAAATCCGTTAAGCCGTTTATGTGTTTGAATAATAAACATTCAAATATTTGATCTTTTTAATTTTCTATTTTTTATTTTATATAATCTTCGTGCGATTTTAGCATGAAAGCATACCAAATGATTACGAGCTTAATACCATTATACTGTTCCTATAGAACTTACGAACTCCATACCAGCTCATGTACACCGCAGTATGCTTGTGAAAAACAGTTCTAAACTTCAACTGAACCAAATGGATCAATGCAGCGACCGAGGCGAGCGGCTAGTCATTTATTATGCATAATCGTGATCTTCGAACTAAGGGTTACTGCAACAGCTTTCATCAATATTTTTATGAGAAGTTAGATCGCTCTGAGACCTTTATACACTCTAAAATTTGGACAAATTGGTGCCCAATTGACTGCTGATTCTGTCGTTTATAAACGAAATAAAAGTCTGACTGTCTTTCTAAGGAAAGATAACACAGATAGAAGATTCTGTTTGCTTATTCTCAACCTGAATTTAGTCACACTATTTAAATGATGCCAAGATGAACAAAATTATTAGAAAAATCATAAAAATGACTGCGTAAAATTTAAATATTATCTTAGATGTCACTCCCACAATGAAGACGAATCCAACGACACCTCTTATATTAAAATCCATCAAGCCATTTAGGCTACACAGCGTGCTAAAGAAATATACATACATACATACAAAAAACATTACCCTCCTTCTGAGGCAGTCAGTTAATAATATGATTTACGATTTACGGCACTCAATAAAAATAAAGTTTACTCGTAGGTATGTATTAGTCTCTCTGAATTTAACGGTTTGAAGAAACTGATGATAGTTTTTTACGACGACACACATCACTTAAATTAAAAACGTTTGCTTAATCAAGTAATCACATACTTATATACAAAGACGGCAAAGATCAGACAAAATATAAATGTCTGAAACAAAATATTACTAAACATAACTAAGATTATAGACAAGTCTTAGTAAACGCTATGAATAGAAATGAGAAGAAATATGACATTGCCTGTAATATAAACGAACTGAATTAATTTTCCGTTGAGACCATGGATTTAGAAGGAATGGAGTGCTAACTTGCGGTTGAACGAGATGGTAGCAATGTGTACGAGTAGGTAGGTATAAGTATCGGCGTGGATCTTGATCATAAATCGCGCATGTATATTTTTGACCCAATAGACAATAGACAGTTGACAATACGTAATAGAAAATAGTCCAATAGACGACGAGCATCTACTGACGAACCAATCGCGTGCAGCCTCGGCGCCCCGCGTCTTCTTCATTCCGCCAGAGACCAAAAAACCAGCTAATGCGCAGGTGACGTTTGTGATCATCTTTCACGCCGCTACCTATACCTATTTGCCATAGCAGACGTTGGATTTAAGAACTATGTCTGAATAATGTGAGTTATCATTCCGTTTTTATTACTTCACTTCACTTAAGCTTTCATGAGGTTGTACAAAGTAGGTAGGTAGGTAGGTAGTAGGTACTTGAAATGCTTTACGAGCAAATGGGTGGAGGAAAGAATTATGGAAGTACCTATTACACAAAACGAAAGAGGAGTCAAGTTTGCCGTTTTTCTTAAGAAAATGTACACTTTAGTAAAAAGACCCCAATTACTAAGCTTGTGTGTATACTTTGAAGTCATATATACATATAGGTAATAACATATAACTATAGGAACCAGGTCGGATACATTCGTTAGTATCTAAAGTGGTTATTAAAAAATTTCTAGAGATAGTAAACGTTCTTTATATCGGGTGATAAAACTATAATGTATAAAATTCTACGATTCAGGCCAGATTTATCAAAAATTCTATCTTTCACTCTACTACCCCAATATGACCATAGTTTATCGTTGCCTTTACATTATTAAAATCTGAAAAAAAGTAGCGTCACTATGTATCAAAGTGGGTCACCGTGGTCTTATCAAAACAAACACACACTAATGGCTTGTCAATTATGAAAAACAACCTTTTTGTTTTAACTATATAATTTTTCGGAAACTTCAATATTTCCTTGCCGTGCACATTGTATGGAATCACGACTATTTATAAATGCTTTTATATTCGTCTAAGGCGTAAGGCGATTCGCACACTGCACCGTATCACGCTGCGTAGCTCGGGAGTGCGTGATCTTCCGTTGTTTGCAAGTACCTGTATTTGTATAGAAATCACGCGTAGTGCAACACAGTGAAAACGGATTCGCGCGCGGGACTTTTGTTCCGTCGCCACGCACCCCGCAGCGTAGCGCG
This sequence comes from Thalpophila matura, assembly GCA_948465475.1. NCBI lineage: Eukaryota > Metazoa > Arthropoda > Insecta > Lepidoptera > Noctuidae > Thalpophila > Thalpophila matura. The sequence goes on along the minus strand of OX419185.1, from coordinate 8,105,160 downwards.
AGGCGGTGTGTGATTCGCCTAAAATATGTCAAATCTTCTAACTCCGAAGGGCTTAAGAGAAACGTACTGAAAATAGCTAATATAAATACCATATTATTAATGAATAGAGGCAAGGTTTACAAGTTTTTATTTGTCTTGTAGAATAACCAAAATAAATAATATATTTTTGCGAGCTGAAACAGAATTTGATATATGGAATTAATTGCAGTTCAAATTATTTTTTTATCCAGGAGTTATTTTTATTTAGCTACAGAAGATTATTTTTAACCGACTTCCAAAAAAGCAGGAGCATAAATATGCATTTGGTTGTATTTTTTTTGTCTTACGTTGATCGGACATAAATAAGCGACAGTTTGCTCTTTTCTTAAGAGGTGCAATGTGATTTTTTTATTGTGAAAATATACGAGTACCTAGTTCTAGAGTAGTAGAGTTACCTAGGTAAAAATTTTTTGACGCCCAGAACTTAACTGTTAAAAAAATAGAAAATTATTTTTTTTATAAAAACCCGACTGCGGTCTGCCCTACGACTTATCTGTTGTTATAGACCCACCAAAAAGAAAAGGAAAACAAGATATTGCAGTCGGGACCCAATATAGGTATGACTATTACCCGGAAACACTGGGTCCCGACTGCAATATCTTGTTTTCCTTTTCTTTTTGATGGGTCTATAACAACAGATAAGACGTAGAGCAGACCGCAGTCGGGTTTTAAAAAAAATAATAATTTTCTGTTTTTATATTTCACTTTTTAGTTTTTGATGTCATTGACATATATTATTTATTTTCGTAATTGTCTTTTTAAGCCCTTCATTTTGATACCCTACATGATGATGTAACAAGAAAATAAAAAAAAATCTGTTTATTTTTTTAGATAGATGTTTTTTAATGTATAAGACATATTTTCGTAATTGTATATTTTCGTAATTGTCTCTTTAAGTCCTTCATTTTGATACCCCACATGACCGTGTCAGATTTTTTTTTTTAACGCACCACTTATTGGCGGTTAAAATCCGCCACGTTAGTTTTTTTCATAATCCATATTGCCTATGTTACTCGCGACGTCGATACAAATCTAATGATATGCCATATGTTAAAATCCGTTCGCTCGTTTAGTCTCTAGGTATGTATTTCCGTTTCTGTGTTCCCTACACAGAAACAGAAATACATACCCACATACATACATACTAACATACAGGTGAAACACTATACCCTCCTTTTGGGCTTCGCCGCAGTCGGGTAAAAACCAACCTTGTTTGCGTACATAAATAAAAACACATCTGAATAACCAAATTAATGTATTATTTGTAGTCACATACGGTACTAAGTTTATGCCTGAAACAGTAAATCTTGAATGAAACTACATAAATATTATTATCTTGTGTTGGACGTCACAACTAATCATCGTGTCTGGCCTCGGATAGTTTGTGACATAATGGTCGTCTCTGGGACAAATAAAATAAGTTGCCTACAACCTATAATGATACGAACAAAGCCAGAAGCTAGTAATTACTTAATATTTAATCACGTCACGTATCGCTTGCATGTACAAATTAATACTTAGTACACAACACCGCGTCTATTAACCTGCTAATTAGGCTAAGCAACAGCTGCTAGCCTTACTAATTAGCCCTTCTTTTAAACCTTAATTTATATGTATCAAAGGCCTAACAACACCCACTCACTATGTTAATGTGATGAATCCTAATTCTCGAGTACCGTTGCTTACAAACTTGAAATTCAGCACGCATTCTTCTATTACCTTGAAAGATTTTGGATTAACGTAGTGTTGAAGTATCATGCAAAAAAGTCGCGGAAATAAATACTTAATACAAAAGTTTTGATAATAACCGTTTATCGTGGAAAAAGAAACAGGAAAATTGTCACACGCCTAAGTAACGAAAATATGGGTCAAAGTTGTCTATTTCAAAACGGGCGAAACTAAAGCCGTTAGTAAAACTTCAGTAGAATATTGTTATTCAGCTGTGATGTATTTATTACCATATATTATTATTACTACTAGTTTCGGGCCGCGGCTTCACCCTCGTTTTTGGGATAAAAAGTTTAGTATCATATGTTCTATTCCAGACTATAATCTATCTCTGTGCCAAATTTCATCCAGATTCGTTCAGTCATTCTGGCGTGATTAAGTCACAAACATCCATCCAAACTTTCGCATTTATAAAGTCAGAATTGAATTTAGTAGGTACTTTATTTAACGTTTTTCAATCATAACCTAAAGAATATTTTTTTCTAATGTTTTAGCAATAACCTTCTTAGATTTCGATTAGGTATTCTGCAGAAGATTCTTCTTTGGTGACATAGTATTAAGAAATTAAACTATAACGACCTCACAAATTAAATTATATGTAGTTTTCTTCTTTTAACCGATATATGCACAGTGGCTGATTTTAATCAGTTTCACATACTTTAACAGTCAAACCTTATGATCTACCTACTAGCTGCTACTACTACATAATTTTACTTGATCGACCAAAAGTTGACTGATTGACTTGCCCTACGAGAACATTCCATAAGCCTGTGACACATTTATGTAATGGCTAAGCTCACATGTCTAATACTGCATGTAAACGGCAAACCACGTCTTGTCATTGATGTAGCCCGATATGATTCAAAGGCACTGATACTAAAATAGACGTGTTTGCCTTTCATTCAATCACGCTTTCAAAATAATTGGAAACACAAATAAAATCCATCTACTCTAATTATTCGAGCTTTCACAATAATTGTAATATAGATCAAAATAAAATACGCTATAGTAATAATCGTAGAACATGAAGGGTCATTTCCACAGTCCCCAGATTGGCAGATTGGATATATCCACTAGATAAATTAAAAATTACATAGTTTATAAAACTAAAAAAAACAAGCTTTAATGACTGTTATTTGCTGAGATGAGAAGTTTCGTGGTACATACATCTGAATCCTCCACCTGATCAGCTCGTTGCCACCATAATATTATATTGTCATCGAAATTACATTCATTTGCAAAGTTCCAAGTGGATACGACTATACGACCACTACAAGTGGATGAAAATTGAATTGAAAGATTCCATTACATTCATACATAGGTACTTGTATCAGGTCAAGCTAATAAAAGCGTGTCAAAAATGTGACAGATTTGTGTGAAATAATTTAAACAGAATTTATACAGAGTTGGTCAAACCAGCCGATGCAGGGCCCGACCCCATGCAACATGAATATAAACCCTTGAAATTCCGAATCAATAATGCAATTTCCTATTTGCTACAATGTATAATGTCCCTGTGTTCCAATGTATAATGTCCCCACAATGTTAGCAATAATAGTAAAATGTATGTAACATAGACAAAACGACTGTCAACCAAAGCATTAGTGAAACTGACGTGCATATTAATAATACCCAATTCATTAGTAGCATAGAAATAGAGCTATGTGTTTCAAATTATGAGATTCATAATAATTTGAACATACATGTATACAGATTATCAGAACAGAAAAGCTGATGGCCTATTTTTGAACAGCATTCGAAATAGCGGAACCCATTGTTCAGTAGAAATTATGTGCATTGTTTCAAAATACAATTGTTGCTATTTGCGAATGTTTACCTACATGTTAATCTGATTTTCACCAAAAAAACATTTAAATACGCATAATTTATATGCGCAAATGGATTAATAATTCATAAAACCATTAAAGAATTGTTGCAATGACTGGTAAGTATTTTTCTGGGTTTCGATATAAGTATTTATCTACATAAATGTATGGTCACATCACAACTGCTGGTCTAGTCAGACTAACGTGATAATAGTGACATGCTAATTGCGTAAAATAAAATGTAGGTATAGGTCGCGGCGTGAAATATGATCACAAACGTCACCTGCGCATTAGCTGGTTTTTCGGTCTCTTTGGCGGAATGAAGAAGACGGGGGGCGCCGAGGCTGCACGCGATTGGTTCGTCAGTCGATGCTCGTCGTCTATTGGACTATTCTCTATTACGTATTGTCAACTGCCAAAAATGTACATGCGCGATCTGTGATCAAGATCCCTGCCGATACTTATACCTACCTATCAGTGGCGTGCCTACAGGGCAAGCCCGAGGGTATTTCGCGTAATTTTTCATGATTGTAAGTGTTTTTTATTGTACGCTACTCACTTACATTCATGAAAAATTTAGAGATATAGGTACCCTCGGGCTTGCCCTGTAGGCACGCCACTGCTACCTATCAAAACTATCAATATTTTTGCTACCGCGGTCTCGCACCGAATAAGTAATGAATGATTAATGTTTAGATAGGTACATAATCACTGTAACCACAACCAATTTGCAGGTAAGTACTTAAAATAAGGTTGTTACAACACTATGAACCACAAAGCTTTGCGACGCAAACCGCTGAACAAGTACATTCATCAGGGGCTTCAGCGTAAACTGCGCGCCTAAAACGCAATGTGTGCACAACACAAACACATTGGTGTTGTTGGGGCCACATTTGTCCCACCACTGCAGGTGGCAGTTCTAAATGAGTTTCACACCACACCTATACACCTCGTGCTTACGGTGCGTGCAACTTATACACTCTACTTAGCATTCCGTGTGTATCTCCCTGATGGCGACGGTAAAAAATATACTGATATTTATTTATGCAGTTTGCTTGGCTACTGTGACGGCATGAAGTCTTATGTAATGCCACCTCTACTTATTTCATCAAATCCATCCTTTAACACTTTGGCCATTCGGGGAATCGGATTTCCGTCCTTCACTAGGTACCTACTACTAGTAGTCCACTAAATTCAATTCAAATCTAAATTATCTTCATCTCATATATCGGTTTTTCTATTGTTATTTGGCCTGTATAATTGCTTTGAATTTCTGGTTTTACGAAGTTAATTTCCGGGTTGTATAATTAATGTGGAAAAAAATGTAGGTGAAACTCATAACTGCTGCGTATAAATTCCCTTACAAGACGAACAAAGGAATTTAAACGTATATATTATAGAAAAACTGGAGAGCACATTTTTTTTAATAGGCATGCAAATACATAATATTTAAAGTAATTAACTCAATTCACATAGGTATATAAATCATAAATATAATCAATTTGCCATTTTATCGCTATGAATACGCCAGCACTTATATAAATACGAGTAAATTAGCCTAATAAGGATCATCAAAGCAAAGAAACTTCAATGAACTACAAAAGCGTTAAGTTAAAGAATTAAATATATCTTATGGAGAAGAACCAAATTAAATACCTAGTAGGATTTGTAGAGAACAATGCAGACATGTCGCTTTTAGTGCCTGGTTACCCAAATACAAATATCATCTAACCAACAGATGGGATATAATTTCCGTGAAATGTTTCATAATTTTTGTCGTCTACTTTCTTAAGGATATAAAAGAAAAACACTTATTTCAAATGCCAACACCTACAGTCGGTGTCACCTGAGCGAAGCCTACAAATAGGGTAGTCGACCTAATTTTGGACACACCTACTGTGTCGGTAGAAACGAGAGCATTTTTAGGGCTGCTCGCTCATTCAACGGACAGCGCTAGATATGTATTAAGCTTCATAAAGAAGTATGTTCTATACATTTTACGAACAAGTTCTAATCTCTAAGGTACCGTACTTCAAAACCGGAACCTTTATAGGATCACTTTTTTGTCCGTCTGACCGCCTGTCAAAACCCTTTATCTCAGAAACGGGTTAAGGTATCAAGTTAAAATTAATACAGCTATTTAATACTAAGATCAATGGTCTCTTCGAGGTTTAAAAAATTCAAGCTTCTAAGTCAACGCCAATAAAAGATATGGCCAATTAAGTATGTGTCACATATTTTAATACTCGCAAACTCACTCATCAAAACATATAGGATACTTCGGGTAAGAAGCAAAGTCTCACAGCACATACAAGTACTCTAGCTATTTATGCTACATCAGTGGTTCTGTTTTCTGTTAATACCAATGAGATTTCCTTAATTAGGTATATGAATTTTGTATTCACTCTGGTGCTAGGTATAACGTTACCATCGCACGCACTTTACACACACGTGACGTAATTCTTATTCACAGAATTTTTCATTCAATGATAATTTTTGTTCCAAAATAGGTCGATTAGTTTGTTATGCGAATATTTACTATGTCTACCTTATTTATCTTACGTTGTTTGATATGTTAAATATTCATATACGTAATAGGATGGGCAGAACCCCCAGCGGTATATTAGGCGGATTAGCAACGCGTACGGCTGTTCTTATGTATGGCATTATATGGCGTATATTAACTAATGAAGGTACATTAATATTCTGTACATAGTTTATGTCTTCATTAACTGATAGTAGCTAATATTTAACTAATAGCTACCATTCAAATGAAGTCAGATAGGAAACATCGACCATATAAACTATGAGTAGTTTAAAAAAAATTGATACAAGTTATGGATACAAGTTTGCCTATCGCATCCAGTCTGTCCTTGCTACCTTCTTAATATTTTCTAGTTTTACACTTTTAGACTTTTATACTTTTAGATAATTGGTAGGAAACTAAATACCAACAAAGTTATATGTAAAATAGGTTGAGCCGGTAACGGATCTATTTTTGTCATAAAGAAATCTAATTTAGTGTAAAATCCTGGCCGACAGAGTTCGCTAACTAACATGATTAGCCCATATCAACCGGTCGACTGTGAAGGTACGGGTCTCTGTTACCTTTATTTTAAAAATAGTTCTTAAACTACTTAGTGGCTGAAATTGTATACGGTGTAAGCAAAATTGTTTATTTGATAATCATTTAATTGGGGGCTAAGTTACTTTATTGTTTTTTTATCTTTAAACCAGACCGAGGGATCTTAATGAAATCGAGATAAGCTGTTTTGTGGATCCTATAACTTTCTTTAAGAAAACACATTATGAGGGTCAATTGACCTATATTCCTATTTTCCAAATTCTAGGTCGGTAGATCTAGTTTTTTTTAGAACAGAGATAATTGGCAGTCAAATTTTAATATTAAGATTTAGACGATCGTTTTAAAAATATGATTGCCAAATAATAAAAAAAAATTGTAAAAGCATTGATTTTAAAATATCTGAAAAACTTCCTCACTCCTTTGGGTGATCCAGAGATAAAATCAATCAATATAATTAATCCAGGTAGGTACCATATTTTTCCGTAGTAATCACAATCTATCATTACCTATTGCCTAAAAGGGCACTCCTGTTTAGAAATGACAAACACCACCGTCCTGTCCTTACGAAATCCTTGGGTGTGTCTGTGTATCTACCACCGCCTACGTAGAACATTGACATTACCAAAATTTCATATGAATTTTATATTATTTATGTTTCCTTACATTACTAGCTCTTTAGGCAGATAGATATGCGGTTTACAAGTAGGTACTTAGATGTATAGTGATGGACATTCTAGCGCAAGCTTAATGCTTCTACAGTTCTCTTCTGAACTTATTTATTTTGTAGTTGCGGCCCATTAAATAGAAATTATTCTTACAATAAACTTAAATTATTATTTCACTTTCATTTAAATGAAATAAGTACAAATTTATAATATTAATTTATCCATCTGTCACACAATCAATTTCTACGAAAACAAAATAGGTAATTTTTAAAGTTTGTCTAAAATTATATTCGGTATTTTGGTATTTGTTACTTAACTTCAATGTATGCGTAGGTACCGTATAATTTCTATAAAATTAAACTACACAATCTCTGGGTATATTATTATGTATAATGTAGATATCTATATAACGTACTAAATTCAACTTCATCTGTATTCATACTCGATCCCTGCATAATTGTACTTTATCGTAAATTATGAAACTGTGTTTGGTTTATGCACTACTATATTCAACCCTCGTGTTCGGTCAATCAAACAAAATTACCATTTTTGTAGGGGACGAGGGAGTCCCGTGGCGTTTTACAGCAATGTCAGCATCTAAGTAGAAAAGCGTGTTATCGCTATAATATGGGAAAATAGAGTAAGCCAGATGGCAGTGCTGAGCTAATGCTATGGAGGTCTGTGCTAAAGAATTTATGGCGTAGCTGTGGTTAGCGATGTCGGAGTGAGTCGTTATTTGGCTGGCGTGTGTTGGATTGATAACAATGGAGCGTCCCTATACACATAATTATTATCAGGCTGACAGCAGCCAAATTAGTTTTTTTGAGCGACAATTTTATTAAATTTTATCCTGTTTTTGAACACGTTTTGACAGTTTTCCGTTCACTCAATTGTAATCCGTAAATGTCAGCTTTTACGAACGAGAATTACGTGAATCGATAAAATTGGATCTTATCAGCTCCATAACCACAAGACGCAACGCGCACCACAATTAGCGAAGATCTGCATGCGCATTATTAATTTGGGAATACTGTACGAGCCTTGACTTAGGGCGTCGCTGGGGGCAGAACTAGGAGGAGAGACTACTAACTACTAGCTGAATCGCAATAAGGGACGAGGGTGGTATGCTTATTGCATATATTATTCTTCATAATCCGGTGTCATTGTCTAATACGGAGTCAAACTGTCGCAAACTGTGTCTTCTGACCCCAGTTCGTGACAAAACGGGTAAAGGCGAAAACAACCGTTTCGCGTCCCGTAGCAAAGACAAGTACTTATAAGTACTACTTGAAATGAATTCCCATAAACTCTACAAGAGCGTTTGTGTGCACTACACTCGTATTCATACTTTTCTCGTAGGTATATATTTAACATAGGTCCGATCCGATACCGATCCGATACCGATCCGTTTTTATTAGATATGCATATAAAATTTATGAAACGTATACCTTAATTCTGAGTAAAATAAACTAACAGTCTACAAAAATCGCATCATCTACTTATTATTTACCTATCATCTTTCAAAATAACAGTCGAACAGAACCTAAAACTAGTATGAATCAAAAGTAACTCAAATCTAAATAATCGTAAAAAATACGAATACGAATTGAATACGAGTGTAGTGCACAAACGCCCTTAGGACACATTTATGCTTTAGGTACTTACCTTTACTATTCCTAAAACACAGTATAGATTGTATATAAAATTGAATACGGTACCTACTAAATTGTGTAGATCAGTTTCAACCACGCATTGTGTAGAATAGATCATTTGTGCAACAAAACTATTAATATCGAATACGCAATAAATGTGTAATTAATAAACTGAAACTGTTACTAAACCCGTAGACATCGTCCTGAACTTCAAGGAAAGCCTTGAAGTTTGAATAATAATCACCTACTAATAATTTCACGAAAACATGTCGTATCACGACATGAATGTAAATTACAAACACGTTAATTCAATTCAAATAGATTGCAATTTCCTGTTCATTGTCGTTGGTTTTGAATGCAAATATGTTTATAGAAACTTATTAATAGTAATATTTTAGCTGCTAACATTGTAGAGGCTGTCGAACTGAATTACTCATGTCACAAACTAGCACATTTCCCACGTGTTCGTCCGCGTGACCTACAGGAACTGTGAATTTTTGCGGGATAAATAGTATTAAGTAGCTTGATAATGTAGTTTTCTATTGGTGAAAGAATTTTTAAAATCGGTCCAGTAGTTTTTGAGTTTATTCATTACAAACAAACAATCAAATCTTTTCTCCTTAAATATTAGTTTAGATACACGGGGTAATCCTACTAACATTATAAACGTGAAAGTTTGTGAGGGTGTATGGATAGATGGATGGATGTATGGATGTATGGATGTTTGTTACTCTTTCACGCAAAAACTACTGAACTGATTTTGATGAAACTTTACAGTAATATATGTAGCTTATACATCAGAATAACACATAGGCTACTTTTTATCCCTAAAACGCGGGCTAAGCCGCGGGCGGAAGCTAGTTATACATAATAGTGCATACAAGAATAGCGTAGGTACTCATAAACTGTATACTGCAGTCACCGTGCGGTTTGTTCTAAGAATAGCCCGCCACATGGCGTGTCCCCCATATCGTGCGCGTTGAGAGAAGTCGTTATGGATTTATGGATGCCATCAACACGTGCTGCGACACTGTGACCAACTGTGCGCAATAAACACCAAAAAATTATTTGGATGCGTTGCACCAAGCTACGTTGGTTTAAACAATATATTTTTTGCTAAGTATTCAAATATGATAGGTTAGTAGGTACTTATTTAATATTTCACTAATACTCAAATAATAATTAAATAGGTATAAGTATCGGCGTGGATCTTGATCACAAACGTCACCTGCGCACTAACTGATTTTCGGTCTCTTTGGCGGAATGAAGAAGACGGGGTGCCTCGAGGCTGCCCGCGATTGGTTCGTCAGTCGATGCTCGTCGTCTATTGGACTATTCTCTATTACGTATTGTCAACTGTCTACTGTCTATTGAGCCAAAAATGTACATGCGCGATCTGTAATCATCTTTCCTGCCGGGTACTATACCTATTCCATTATAACATTAGACAAAAGTGGCCTACGTTGTTGGCACGATTATCTTTTGAACTACATATTTCTTCAAGTAAAGTTTTAACTCATATTGCTTGACCGTTAAAGTCCCTAAAAGCATTGTACCGAGTAGAATTTCTAGCAACTACATTTCATGCTAAAATGGATCTTATTTGTCTAAATTATATGAAATAGAGACTACTACAATAATTAATTCAAAGCAACAAAAATATTAATTTACTTATACTGTTGACTACACCTGCGTATATAAGGTTATTTACTTACCCTTCATACTCGAAATATTTTAAGAGGTACATCTGTAGGTGGTAAAGATGATATACAAACGAAAAAAAATATATCTGAGTATATATTTTTTTAAATAAATAAATTTAAAATTATTTGACACGCATAAAAAATATTATTTTCAACATCCATTACGCTAGTTTTTATGTCACTTACTATTAATATAAGAAACTACCGTAATGGATGTCGAAAATATTATTTTTATGCGTCAAATAAAATTAATTTAAAATAATTTAATTTATTTATATTTTAAAAAAATACTCAGATCAAGTTTTTTTTCATTTGTATGGCATCTTTACCACTTAGAGATGTGCCTCCTAAAATATTTCGAGTATGAAGGGTAGGACCCTATATAATACCTACGATATAAATTAGGTACTTATAATACTAATAACAGTACCTAATAACCCTAAACCGCGAACATCAATAAATTGCAATCAAATTATAATTTGATGCTTAACTAGCGTTGAGCATGTTGATTCGATGTAATACCTGCCATTTGTCTGAAATGGCCCGGAAAGCCAGGTTAGGACCTATAGTTTAGATTTACGGCTTTATACGGATGTCATTGTTACAGCAGAGCTGCGTTCTCAGAAGCTACACACAGCGACATCGAGTGCTTTTTGTGCTCACGTCATGTCAAAAATTGGATATTTATGTACCTATGTCCATAGGTACATAAATATCCAATATTTATCTGAAATTACCGCACTAAAATCAGTCCTCCCGTTTAGGAGCTATGATGCCACAGACAAACAGACAAGTGTTCAAAGTTCTAGGTACTTACCACTCGTTTTTTGGGAGGTTAAAAACAAAAACACACCGGCAACACCGCGATTTCACGAGGCCCTATGGCCGTCTTAAAACCATATGACACCTCGTTCACACTTGTCGGGTAATGAGCTCGACTAAATTTCAGGTACTCTAGTGGCAGAACATTTAGTCTATGGCAGTTCTGAAACAGTTTTATGACTAGTTTATATGAGACGGCGGCGACATCCGATTAAAAACGGATCCGATACCGGGTACAATCCCGACACTGGCGACAGCGACCGACAGCGTGATACAAGAAGTGATTCTTATACTTTTATTAAGATAAGATTGTACGAAGGTACATTCTGAGCGCGGCGATAGTGTCGCCTGTCTGTCGCCTCTAGTACCTAAATTTGTTCTGCAGCTGCGGTCGCTGGTGTCGGAATTGTACCGAATAGGGTATCCTTGATCCCTGAAAAAGAAACGGTGCTATTCGTCACGTAGAGCTCCATCTCTTTCCCACACTGGAGCATTGATGGCATTAACGCGTCAAATACCTACATCCCCCCTTTCTGGTGATCCGAGAATCGTTTATTATGGTCGTTTATTTAATTTAAATAGCTATATAAATTCGCAATAGGTCCCATCCGGTTTACAGGGACAATGATATGTAAGACGGACAAGTTGATAACAAGAGATCAACGGTCAGGATACGTGTTTGAATTACTCGTCCCCGATTCTGACAGATGACAGATGACTGTGGTTTATCATCAAAATAAATACCTATTTTATCTAGCGGCATTATCTACTAGTACGGCTGTGGGCATATTATTTACTAGCACTTCGCCCGCGACTTCGTCCGCGTGTCCCACAGGAACTGTGTATTTTTTCGGGATAAAAAGTGCCTATGTTACTCAGTGATAATGTAGCTTTCTATTAGTGAAAGATTTTTTTAAATCAGTCCAGTAGTTTCGGAGCCTATTCGGTACAAACAAACAAAAAAATATTTCCTCGTTATAATATTAGTATAGATTAGTATAGATTATTAGACTAGATGTTCGCCGCGGTTTCACCCTCGTTGCTTGGCTCCTAAGGGTTGTAGCGTGATGTTATGCTACTTATATTATAATTATAAATATAAATACCTCATGAATCTGGCTATCATAGATATACAAAAAGTTTTTTTCGAATCCGACTGGTAGTTCCAGAGATTAGTGCGTTCAAATCTTCAGCTTTATAATATTAGTATAGATACCATACTGCTACTCAAATCACTCTCACTAAAGAGTTTCTTGGTCTGTGGATATTTGATGCCGCTTGAGATGCAGATTTTTGTACCTACCTACATTATAAAATTAAGGTTATAAATAAGTCTTCCCGCTGACGATTTATTAACCGTGCATAGCAGGACATTATGGATCTTCGTCTGACCTACCGAGGTACTCTATATGAACGGTCAGTATATTGCAGCCGACGGTCAGACCAAATATTATCGTCACCAGTTTTGGCTTGGAAATTCGTCATTTGCCAACACAGGAGAAAAATTCGCATATCAGAAAAAAAAAACAAAATAAGAAAACTTTGACACAGTTACATAGTCAATTAGGTATTTTCATTCCAAAATTGATAAAGTTTTATACTTATGCAATTAAGGGCCAAAATAACAGTCCGATAAATTGAAAACGGCCGTTTAACATGACTTTTTATATGGAAAAAAATATGTTAAACAGCCGTTTTCAATTTTACGGACTGTTATCTTGTCGGTGAACTTGGGCCTAAAGGGCTGGTACGAATAAACACCGAATAAAGTGGTACAATGAAAAACGTCTGTACTTAGGTATATGCATATTTGTATAACCTTATTTTTTATGTGTACACTGAAATAAATGATTTGTCGGATTTACCAAATTAGCAAAGGTTGGCTGAATTACATGGAAACTACGATAATATAACAAAACCTCGCTATTGAAGTTACAAGACTAAAGAGGTTGAAGTTGGTACCAGAGTTCCGATGTAAATCAACAAAGAGTATTGTACATTTTACCAAACAAATCCATTGAATATAATAATAATGGTATAATGGTACAAAATATAGGTGTAATCTACCAAATAAATTTGGTACAACACCAACTTAGGGCCTAGTTCACCGACAAAATAACAGTCCGTTAAATTGAAAACGGCTGTTTATCACATCTTTTTCCGTACAAAACGTCATGTTAAACGGCCGTTTACAATTTATCGGACTGTTATCTTGTCGGTGAACTTAGCCCTTAATATGTTTGGTAAAATCAATCAAAATTTGTGATAGGACCGAAATCAACCGCAACTTTGGTAACATTTATGCAGAATCTGTTAAATCCAACCTAAAATTTTTTTCAGTGTATGCTTGTTTAACTTTATTCCTATGTTTTTTAATGTGTAAGTACTAGCTATAGTCAATAATTTAATAATGTTAAAATTCAATACCTAGTAGGTACAAGAAACGTTCTAACCCTAATTTCTGATAGTTCTATCCCAAAATACACTTAGTGACCTGGAGCTAAACTACAGTATTCCCTTAGAAGTTTTGCTTAATTAACTCACTAAAATAATAACGAACAGTTACAAAATCAACTGTAACTAATATAGGGTATAATAATATATGGATAACAGTTGATTTTATAACTGTTTGTTGTAGGACAACGTAATGAGTTGTCAAAAGGCAGCGATGCGTTAACATACTCATTATGGTTCATTATACGTATATTGTTATTATCTACTTAGGTATAATAATCTATTAGGCTCATAACAATTTATTAGTGGTTCATTGTGTCGCATCAGTAGGTATAGGTACCTACTGATGCTGATACCTACTGATACCTACTATAGCCAAATGGTAACGGCACCGACTTACAAAACAGTCATAGGTGGATTCGAACCTATGATTGCATCACCATTGCTCTGAATACAGCGAAGGAAAATATTGAGGAAACCGGCATTTTTTAGAAACAAAAAAAAACATATTTTTTTTGTGATGTCCGCTAAAGGTCATCCACTCATTATAACCGCACCGCTCCAGCACAGCAATTAACTTGTCATTTCAATTTGGGCTTTTAGTCGTGTGTTGTAGGTACAATAAGTATATTTTATAATATCAAGATAAATAAGCCAAACGGCTCGCCAACGCAACGGATCGTGGAAAGCTCACTTGCCATTTTAAAATGTCATCATATCATTGTCAGTATGGGGCAGAAAATATTACACATCGAGTTTAAGAAAGAGACAATCGGCAAACTTCGGCTTAGTAGCTAGAGCATCGTAACCGTCACTCATACCCTCATACCTATGTGACATTTTTTGTCGCTGACTTGTTTACTATACCGGACTGTTTGTTAGTGCTTCGTGCGACAAAGATGACGCTACATAAAGTCGAAGCTAGCCGATATCTCTACCCACCACTTAAAACCCTAATTTAAATGACAAGTTATTTGCTGTGCTGGAGCGCCTGAAGTGGTGCGGTTATAATGAGCGATGACCTTAAGTCGTACCTACGTACTAGTTCCCGCGAGAACTGCCAATTTGTTTGCCAACGTTCGAGGGAGAATGTCACGGTGAGATTCTCCTGGCTGGGCGGTCCATAAAGAAGAGGCGAGAGTCTTAACAGTGGGAACATTTTAGGATGTTGTTATGTGAGTAAGCATCAAATGCTGAATATAAACTTCCTACTAAACTATTAGGTATAATAATATCGCCCTGTAGTAAAGCCACTTCAGAGCAATGACCTCCTCTGATACAAGGAACGGCAGATATCACCACGGTTCAGCTTCTGGATATCCTACTAATACTGTTATTTCTAATATGCTCAAAGCGATACGCGACAATAATAGAGAAAATGCGTTAATGTATTGAGATTTGAGAAAAATGCGAATGTATAGTACTTACCCCAATCCATTGAATTATAACCTGAAGTAGGACTTTTTCAGTCAATTTAAGATAAAATATGAAATGGAAAAGGAACTCTGATACTTGACAGGTTGTGAACAATACTACACTACAACAATGCACGGTCGTAATATCTTCATGATCATGGCATTTAGCAAACGGACTGATGCCGCATTCTTATTTTATAAAATTTTACCACCCAGGCACCCAAATGGAAGCTAGCAGCAATCGAAAACCACATGTCCGTGGATAACACGCTAACTAGGTAATGCCAGGAGCGGAATCAATAACCGCGCCTGCCGCAGTTTTATTAAAATTCATGCCGCCGTTTACATGAATCTGTAGGGTCATCAATCCGCAAACGTGACGAAATGAATTTACAAAATGAAATATCTCATGCGAGAAAGTTGGCTGAGCAACATTAATTCCGCAGAGAAGGTACCTAAAGCAATATCTTGACATCCCTAACATAATCGAAGCTGGCTTCATCATGGAGTTTAATCCACATTCCGAGGCTCTAATTAAATTCCTTCAAACTGTCGAGTGAATCTTTTCAATTTAAAACTACTAGACAAAGTTCTTACGAGTGGCGGCGTGTGATGCGTGTTTACAGTTTTAATGTTAAACCTAACTCGCTATACTACGCTATAACTTTTTATTATCATTTTGCTAATTTACACTTTTTATTGATAAATAAATGGAACAAAGTCGGAATGAAATAATGACAATTGAGATCCTTTTGAACGCAAGAGGGTCATAGCTAGGCTGCCATTTCTTAACACTGTTAAGAAAGCATTGATAAAATAAGTTACTTTAAGAAAAACATAGACTGACATTAATAACATAGATTTTTGTGTAGCATTTGCTAGAACTCAAAGGAGACAAATACAACGTACCTAATTGTTTTCCAATTGAATTGCAAACAGAGCTTCGATGAAATATGGATTTATAAGCAGCAGTGACCTAGGCACGTAGCTTATAATGTTAGTAAATATTAACCCACATTAGAACTGAACAAAGACGTAGAGTACAAACTTGTGTACGTTTTGTAGTAAGAACTAGAGTTTAAGGCATATTTACGATCGCACGTATAAGTAATGGCAAATCCTTATTTATATCGCGTGCGAATTTTAAAAGGTACCTTAAAACATAGCCTGAATTCCAACCAAAATTCAACAAACAAAAATGTATCTTCTTGTGACGTAACATACACCAAAGCTAGGTCCAAGAGCAAAGGACATACCAAAGGCTGTCAACTGTGAAAGGAAAATGTCGGTGACGAAATACGGCGTAAAAAGTTGTTAGTACGTGTATAGTCTATGGTTAGTACCAACTATTTCGTTCTGAAAAAAACCTGAAGATATTCGGAAATCCCGGAAACTGTTTATCTGTACCTACATGATATCAAACATCTGGACATTAATTACAGCTAAGGAATCAATCTGGATCAAGCAGAAGTTAGCGACACCTAATTTGTTGAAATAGATTGATTCAACAAGGCTGAACGAGATAACAAACCTTCTCACATCATAAAATACCTAAGATTAATAACCCAACCTCTTCATTTTGGCTTCACCGTAGTCGATTAAAAATTTCCATTAGAAATCGTGGCGCTGTATAATACATCACTTCTTATCTTTAAACTCAAATAAGTTATTCCAGTGCGTGCAGTCACGTAGTCTCGCCGTACTTCTTCCATGTCCTTTGGATTCCTCTCTCCTGCTAACAAAAGATTCTTCGCGGTTCTATTGCCTTGGAAGCTTGTTTGAAAGTCCTGGAACCATTCTTTGTGGCCGTCTGCGCAATTCACCCTAGTTTTGAAGTCCGACATTCTCTTGCGAAGTATAGGTACAATAGTAAAGTTGTTACCAGGCAATTGTTCCCATAATGCAATTCTAACGGCTTTGTTCTGATAAAAATGCTAATTTCCATCAAAAACAAAGTGTGAAGAAGAACATAAATTCAAAATCATATAATTACAGTTGATTCATAATTAAAATAATGTTAAATGTGTGTCTCCGTCCTCTCGGCGGGTGCTTAAGTTCATGAATTCAGATTTTGTTGAATATTCATTATAAAACAGTGTAACAACATTTACCGTCCTGACCAGTTGCTTGGCAAGCTATCGAATTTCCTATCGCAGTGAAAAGTATAACTGTAGGTATTTAAAAAAACGTCCTACAACATTCCCTTGGTTAGGTACCTACATTAAAACAACTAAACTTACGTCCAAAAAAATTAAAGCAGCTTAAAATTTTGCATTAATAAATAGTAAAGCAAAAAGTTTTGGAGAGGGGCGTGCCCTCTGCACCCGAGGGTGCTTGTCGTCAGCCGATGACACTCGTCGAAGCCTCTCGACTAGACTTGTGGTGCAATTGCTTCCGTTGAACTCATCTAGAAAAGCACTTCACGTTTTTTCTTCTTGTTTTTGAATTTCTTTAAGAGGTAACGGCGGTTGCATAATTAATTGACTTTACAATTTTTTTTGCAAGATAATAAAAAACAAAGGCCTACCTATTTACTATTACTATTTACCTATTTACTACTTATACCATTTTGTTTACCTAATAATAATAATTATTCTTATATTCAAGTAGGTATAGCTGGCAAACAAACAAAAATACAACAAAATTACGAGTATATTCCTTACAGGTACTAGGTAGCGCGAAAGTTTCAAGGATTTTAAAAAAAACTTACCTTAAGATAGGATTACCAGATCAAATTCCTGACAATTTCCTTGACTTTCAGTAAATTTCCCGACATTTTGTATGTTGGTTGTGAAGGCAACCAAGAGTGGTTTTCAAAATGTGCGCCTCGCGCCAAATTTTTAAATCTAATTAATAACACTTATTATTTTATGTTTTGTAATCAGAATGGTTAGGTACCGTACCTAATAAGAATATTGTTTTATTACTTATATTTGCCTCTTTTAATTGCAAAAATTCCTAACAACTATAGTTTTTCTCTGTTTCTCTAACAGAGGGTCAAAATTCCGAATACCAATATGATTATAGTAAACAGTAAATGTAATTATAGTAAACAGGACCTATTCCCGTCACCACAAATTTTAAGCTGTACCACAACACGAAAGCCTCACCACAATCTGATAGGTATACCTTTTCAGTCCTGAACTACATTTAAATAAAACAAATTTATTTTATTTCGCTGGCAGCGCTCAACCTATTTCCATTTTCTAGTAGGTTGAGTGGGAAACATGTTCTGAAAACCATTTTCACCAACGTGTTCATAATACGGAGCTGAACAATACTGGCCTACATACCCGGCGGGTTAGCAGACGCCAGTTATAGGATTTTGGGTGTTAAATGTGAAGAAACTGTAAGAGTATGAATGAGACAACAATACGCTATACAAGAACGGTCAGCAATTCGTTTGTTAGGCGTGGTTACTACACTTACTATGACATTCATATTTACTATTAATAGTTCTTTAAAAGTAACGGTAAATAAGAACTTAGGACGTAGCGACAACGACTATACAGTAGATTTATTATATTTAGTATTCATAATGATAAAATTTTATAAGTTTATCATTTTTGACAGTGTTGACTTCATCGGTTCTATAAGTTGTTTAGGTAAATTAGCAATTCTTGACAGCTTTGACGGTCAAAACGGAAACAAATACTGCTTGCATATTCTTTTGTTGATACTTTATAATATACTCCCGTGGGCGTGCTCTATACCTTTCCTTATTTATACTTTAAGGAATCCCAAATTAAAAGCCTCCAAGAGAAGAAATTTCTATTTCCGTCGCGGTATTTAATGTGTCACAACAAGTCTTTATTCTGTTTAACATTTTATTACGTGACTCGATGTTGCTTGACGGATCCTTCGCCTGGCTTGGAATTCTGTGAAATATGACTTCGATGAATAAAACCTTGTTATTACTCCGTTTTCTTATTCAGAGCCTTAGTTATGACATAATATGGCAAATGTCTGAACCGTATGAATATTTCTGAGAGCAAAAGTAGGTACCTTTGTACATGAATAGCACGAAATCTCTCGTGAACTTTGAGAAACATTTTGAAATATTTTCACACAGCATTTTGATACATTATATTCATCTAGTTTAATTATATAGACTTTTCTGCATTTTCGAATAATAATCCGACTCAGTATGAGAGTAGGTAAGGATAGGTCTCAGATCATAGAAACAAGGGAGATGTGCCAAGGCGCTATTGAGCTTGATTCTTTAATTTGCCCACATTGGGCGTAGTACAAAAGTACACACTGGCGACGAACGATCGACACGATCGATGATATAAATACAGTGTTTTAGTTTAGTGCTAGTGTTGAGTGACGATTAATAGTGTTAGATTGAGGGTGTGCGGAATTTTTAATGTGTGGGAGATCTTTATATTCATAAGGAGCGCTTGTAATTGTGTCGTAAACTGTTCTAAAAGTGGCGACAGTGGTTCCCGTGCTAATTTGCTATGATGGCATATCTCCTTTTTTCTATGATCTGAGGAAATATCCCACTCTACCCCTCTTAATCTTAAACGTTACTGTGACAGCTTGTCTTTTTGTTTATTTATATTGACACCACAATAACGGTCCTCGTAGGTTTTCAACTCGTTTTATTCTATGAAGAGGGTTTGAAAGATACAGCGTTTCTCACTAAAACTTAAATGTCGATATGAAGAGGAAAAAACTACGGTAAATACGTCACGGTCCTCAAATAGCCGTCGTTGTGTCATTTATAAATCCTAAAAGTGTCAAATGATCTCATTGGTTTATTATATATTATCTTACGAATTTTACAAATTTGTTACAAGCGCGACTGCTTTTGGCCCTCGTGCAAAGTGTTTTTAGTTTTTTAAATTAGGGATTTCTCATTAGCACTCCGAACTTATAACGTAACTGGCAAAATTTGGGTGTACTCTGTACTTACGCCCCTGCCTACCCCTTCAGGAATACGGACATGGTGCTATGTTCCTTAATGTTACGAATAATTTATCTAAAAGACATAAAATCTAGGGGACCGAACAAACGTTACACAATACCATATTATTATATCTAATTCGCAGTAACACTGAGTACACCATCGATTTTAATAAATTGCACCGTTTTGATAACATTACATGTGATTTATCGCCATGAAAAGTTCAGGTAACTAGTAGTAGTTGAATTCTTTGAAAAAAAAACCGGCCAAGTGCGAGTCGTACTCGCGCACCGAGGGTTCCGTATCATATTTGGACGTATAAAGTGAAAAAATCCGGACCGCATAACTAAGTTTGTTTGTGAAGGAATTTTGATGATTTTGAAAAAACTGTACTAGTTAGGAACATTGTTTTATTTTGGTGTCATATTTGGGTCAATTCCTATCAACCCTAATTATTTCAGATTTTTCGCTCCTCAAACTTCGGAGATAAGGGGGGGGAATGGTTTTTTTTGAACATTTTTCATCATATGTTGAAAACTGTGAGACATAAAATAAAATGAAAATATATTTTGAAATGTGCAGATCAAGCCCTTTCATATGATATGTCACTTGACCTAGTAACCCCACTTTAAAATTTTGGACCCCCACTCCGGCCCCTTTTGCAATGAAAATAAAAATATTTTTGGATTTTTTTCATTTGCAATAAAGTTGAACAAGCATTTTTTATAACTGTCCCAAATTTCAAGTCGATAGCATAAGTAGTTGCTGAAATAAGCAGGTGTGACAGACAGACAGACAGACGAAGTCGCACCATAAGGGTTCCCTTTTTACGATTTTGGTACGGAACCCTAAAAACCGTAAATGGTTTTATAGTTTTTTTTTTTATGACACCTAAATCAAAGAATACTAAATACATGACGACATAAAGAAAGCGTAATAAGAGTGTAGGTACTAGCAGAGGTGTATACTGTATAGTAATACAGTATACCTCTGCCTAACCCTTTGCTGAATACATTCGCGATCGAAACGATGAACGTAACGGCAGATTTTTTTTTTTTACTATCATAATTGTTGTGTGGTCCCACCAATTTTCCCTCCAAATAAAAGAGATTGTGTTTTTTTCTCAAACCTGAAAATATTAACACCTCCAAACTGGAGAAATCTTCTGCGTACTAGAACTTGCACAAATACACATTATTATATCACAAATAAAAACTACACTTCAATCAATATAATTAACATTCAAAAAAAATTCTGCAGCACTTCTTTTTGGCTAACATCGAAACAACTTTTTTAGTCCATTATTTAGGTAAATAATGTTTATAAATAAAACGGCTAATGTTCGTATAGCCTGGCTGTTGGCAGCACTCCAGAACAGTCCCATATGGGACGGGAGGTTTTATTCGTGATATTTTAAGCCCTTTGCTTTTGTTTCGACTAGAGTTGTTTTAGCAACATGATTTTCGTAAACAATATACGAAAATGAAAGAATAACGTTAGCACTTATGTTCTCGAGTGTAGGGTGAGGTAAATATCTAGGAATAACTATCGTAATGTTTCTGGTAGGTACTTATCTATCAAATTAAAGATGGTAATTTTGAAGTAAATGTAGAAAATATAGGTCCAATGTACAATTTTACACCATTTTTTTTTTGCAAAGATCAAGAAAAACCATGAATCATTTCAATATTTATATTTATGAATGAAAAGAATTTGTGAATCACGACTGGAAAAATAAAGGCAAATGCGCGCAGTTGGCCTTTTGGAAAATCGGATGGAGGAACAGGCAGAAAAACAAAAGATCCGATTTTTTCGTTTATTTTGAACCAAGCTGAAGGTGCCTACGAATGACCCAACTTGACACTGATCTGACCCAATCCAGGCGAGCCTTAAAAGATCGGTAAGTTAACATAAATAGGTAAGTTGGAAGTTTGGGCTGATGGTAACGTGCCATTCTGTCGAGACTTCTCCGGATTAGCTCTACAGATTGGGCGTCAAATTGGGGCATACGCACCTTTATCGCTGGACGCTCTATCGGCCCAAACAGTCTGCTGCTGGAGTAGACTGTTTAAGAATGCTTTTCCTCCAGGGATGTGCGAAGGAGCTAAGCGTACCTGAATGACCTAACGTAGTTGCCTTGCCCTCACTCACCAGTGAGGGTAAGGCTAATCTACGAAACTACGTGTCTATTTTCACCAAAGCGAAGTGTTGTAGGGGAGTGGGTAAGATATGCTAGGAATACACACTTCGCACGAGTTAGCTCTACGATGCGAGCTAGCGATGCATACCTACTTGCGCACCGAACATATTCGCCTCCCATGTTTTAGCGAATATGAAAAAAACATCGCTTCATTGAACCCTTTTCCACCAGAGCTAACTTGAGATTAGCAATAAAAATCAAACGATCCTAGGTGGGTAGGTATCGCACAAATTCCTTGCTACGCATTCTCACACGTCCCTGGTGCAAAGGCACCCTTTGACTTCAATGATATGAATATCAAATGGTGTGCAGTAATGAATATCATATTTTATTCAATGCTTGGAGTTTCTCTTTGAAAGTTGCCTCTCCACAGTCTCCACGATGACCTCGCCGTAAAATAATAACTTCGCATCTCGTGCAGCTCGTAAAACTGAAGGTATCTTCGTTCTGTGTAATATTGTATTGTGCTCGTAAATAACAAAACAGGATTATAGGCCACTGTTTTACAGATGAATGTCTGAAAATTCAGTTTCACTTCAGCATTGAACTAATTTGTTCTAGTGGATTTTTGGCCAGTAGATACCACTATAATTATATATAATATGTCTAAGGAATATTGTTAAGAATATACGCATAGTAGTTTATATTTTTTCACAGTCGTACCTTTAAAAGTGGATCCAAACATTGCAAGGCATGCGGCGCGCACGGCGCTCATCGCGCGCTTCGCAATGTGTGGACGTTCATATTCGTGGTGAGGCTCGTGCAAATGCGAGCCGTGCGTTGCGAGGCATGCGCGGAGTTTGCGGCGCATGCCTCGCAATGTTTGGATCCACCTTATGATAAATTATTATCTATAAGGAGGTCCATATCATATTATTATCCTGCCTCATCGTTTACTAGACAATTATAAAGGCAGTGTTAAGCATGTATTATTATTACAGCGTGGTGTGCTACGCTGACGACACGCTGGTCCTGGCGCAGGGGAGGTCGCATCAGGCGGCGGCCGACGCGATGACACGCGGGGTTGCGATAGTCGTGGAGAGGATCCGGCAGTTGGGTCTCGAGGTGGCACTGCATAAATCCGAGGCCATGTCCTTTCATGGGCCTCGGAACAGGCCACCATCGGGATCCCAACTAACGGTAGGAGGGGTTCACATCGGCGTCGAGTCCACGATGAAGTACCTGGGACTCGTGCTCGATAGCCGGTGGAACTTCGTGGAGCACTTCCGACGTTTGGCCCCCAAACTGGAACGGACTGGGGCCGCCCTCAAGCGGCTCCTACCTAACCTGGGGGGTCCAAACGCCTCCTGCCGGAGGCTTTACGCTGGGGTCGTGCGGTCCATGGCCACATATGGGGCCCCGGTGTGGGCGCGTTCACTGCGGCGGAGAGCCGCCCACTATCTGAACGCGCCCCAAAAGGTGGTAGCCGTAAGACTGATCCGGGGCTACCGCACGATCTCGGGCGAGGCGGCAAGCCTCCTTCCTCCGGACTGCCACCGTGGGATCTGGAGGCGATAGTCCTCGCGCGCCTGTATGAGTGGCGCGCGGAGGCACTACGTCGGGGGGAAACCCCGCTTCCGCGGCAAATTGCGCCGGAGCGGACGGACCTCCGGCGCGATCTCATGGTGGCATGGAAGGAACGACTTTCGCAACCCAGCGCAGGGCACGCCGCAATAGCGGCGGTAAGACCCCTCTTTGAGGAGTGGCTAGGGAGACGTCACGGCGTCCTCACCTACCGCCTGACGCAGGTCCTCACCGGACACGGAAGTTTCGGGAGGTACCTGCACATCATCGGGCGGGAGGAAACGCCCGGGTGTCATCACTGCGTTGATCGCCCTGAGGACACGGTGGAGCACACGGTGGGGGCCTGCCCTGCATGGGCGGAGCACCGCCGCGTCCTCGTAGAGGCGATCGGCAGCGGCGGCGACCTCTCGCGCCCGGCCCTGGTTCAAGCCATGGTCCGGGGCGAGGGGGAGTGGGAGGCAGTCGCCTCCTTCTGCGAAGCAGTCATTCTAGTGAAGGAGGCGGCGGGACGGGAGAGGGAGAGATTCTCCCGTCCAAGCCGCCGCGGTAGACGCTCCGGGCGTCGGGAGCCGCGTGACGACTCCCGGCCACCGTAGGCGCGGGCCTGCGGGCGGTGAGTAATGGGTAGCTCACCGTCCGATCAGGACCAGGCCCGTGCCGAACGGCGCGTACGTGTTCCATCCACGCGCGCCTCAAAGAGATGTCAGCATCGGAGAGGGGGCCCTCTAGGGCCCAAGCCTGCCGGGAAAGCGGGATTGTCCGGAAGGGATACCGCTGACCCGGACAAAAGGGCTAACGAAGGAACATGGGTGGGTTTTAGTCAGTAAGAGTCTGACACTCCCTTCCGCTCCGCCCAGAGCGGGAGGGGTCATTTGATGATTTCCCATCCTCAAAAAAAAAACAAAAAAGGATGTATTATTATGAACACACATACATATTTGTTTGCGCTAAAGCCCTCGTAGCGTGATTACCGCTTGCTTTGTTTGCCTCAGTACATCAATAAAGGCCTGAATACATGTATGTCATTTACATAACCCTGTATAAAGCAGTGTTCCGACTGAATTCCTACTACACGGCACTAAATCCCAGTTCAAACCCCAGCTCTAAATCGATTCCCACCTCAATTATACCTCCGTGAACAATCAAACAGTCAAACAACAATAAACTGAGCCAACGCGACGTGTCGCTACGGAAAGCTTACGAGACTGACGTAGGCACAAATGGATAATACCTCCGAATGAAACTTTGAATAACCTGAATTAATTTGTGAATTCCATACTAGCAAACTGTAATTCAAAGAACTGAACCAACAATCAAAGTGAAACCCGCAAAACAATGGAATTCGCTGCCGGAGTGGGTGTTCCCCGATAGTTACAATCTGGGTACCTATCTTCAAGTCGAGAGTGCATCGGTTTCTTCTAGGCAAGCGTGCTCCATCGTAGACCGCATCATCACTTAACATCAGGCGAGATGGCGGTCAAACGCGAGCCTATCTATAATTTAATAAAAAACAAAAAAAAAACAATCAACATATAAAGGTAACGACGATAAATAAAGAACAAAAGTATTAATTTTCTATTCAAACATAACTCACCCAGCGATAACTAAAGAGGTACTAAAATGAAACGGTAATATAAACTCCTTTATCATTCGCATGTATACATAATTATATTTCCATTTAATTAAAAGTCCGCAACAGTATATTTTATTTTAATATTCAACACTTTTTACAAGCATGCATACTAATTAATTGGCTGCTTTAATTTCCCTTACCTGCGTTATCAAGCCCCTTCAGCGTGTGTGAAAGTTTGTTAATTAGTTAATGGGCCAGGAAGCACCAAACACTTTTCCTCGGCCATACCCATACTTCACATAGGTAATAGGCATATTATGTAAGATTTCATATTGAATAAGAGATTCTACTGGCAAATTATGGCTCTACGGAGCGGTTATAGATTCCACGCTACGAAAGCGTAGCTGCTTGCTACGCCTGTACTCATTGACAAGAATTAATCTCAAATGTATCTGAAAAAAAAATGTCCTAGTCTAATAGGTCTCAGAATTATAAATGATGGTACACTAGTCCACTGATCCTTCAATTTTTTTTATATTGTTCTCATTTGGATTAAGTTTATTTTACATAAGTTTTTTAGGAGCGCTTTTTATGATAACTGCATTTAAAGTTCTTTTTAAACTTATTTGCCACAGCCGGGAATCGTACCGACAAAAATGCCAAAAACTTCATCGTGTAGTTGTCAGTTAGGTATGGGGATTAAATGTATTATATTTATCCTAAATTTTAACTAAACCTTTTAAAATATTAAAATACAGAAACTTTCTTTACATCGGCCGTTTCTTTTTTCCATCCTGCATAAAAATGAGAGATTATATTCGTTAAATGTAGTGCATAACAATAGCTTGGCGCGAGAAGTTACGTAATCAAGATTTTCCATTTCAAGAAGTTATTCTATTATTAGCTAGCGTTAGCTGTTGTGTTTAATAATAATTGAAATAAATACCTAAGTGTTACTATGTGAATATACAATGAAACTGTTTTCTTTTATTTTTTTGCTTTAAGCCCGGGGCATTATATGTATTTGTTAGAACTTAGATATCGGATGCCAAATGAGTAGTTAAAATAAGATTTGTTTAATTTTCTAGAAAATTTCTTGTGAAAAGTGCCAGCAGAGCACGGTAGAAACATTGAAATATCATAAAGAATATTATTGCAACTGATCTAAAAATATTCTTCGAGGATAAATTAAAAGATTTGAGAGTACATAGAGCCATTATTCGACTCTACTTTGAATAGATTCCATATAAAAACTAATCCACGAACGCGGGTAAGCCCAGTTACACACAACACAAAAAAATCTCTATAAAACCATGCTACGTGCGTAGTTAGGATACTTTTTCCCGCTAAAAAGTACAAATACAGCGTTAAATCACCAAAGTCGTTAGCAACACCGGGCTGTAAGTGCTTTTTACTATCCTAATAGTATTTTAATAGCCTTAAAAATTAAATAAAAACAATTTTATGTGACGAAGGACACTGATTCATACACGTGTGACACTTGTTATAAAATTCAGAAGTGTTTTTATTTGAGTTGTGTGTGTTACGATTGATCAAATTGTGTAGACCTTGAACACGTTTTGTTATACGAGAATTTTTATTACTCGGT
Source organism: Thalpophila matura (assembly GCA_948465475.1). Taxonomy (NCBI): domain Eukaryota; kingdom Metazoa; phylum Arthropoda; class Insecta; order Lepidoptera; family Noctuidae; genus Thalpophila; species Thalpophila matura. The sequence goes on along the minus strand of OX419185.1, from coordinate 8,077,953 downwards.
AAATGTATCTGTAATTTTTATATTGGTAATAAATGTCGTGAGTGGCAATCATGTTTATGTTTATATTTTACTATGACGTCATTTTGGGATATCAAACAATGTAATATAATCAATATCCCTTTGTCGACAACCATTCATTATATTTTAATTATAAGACTTTGTTTTCGTCCTTATAAGGACGAATATTTTGTATACCTATTGTAATGGACATACATAGCATATTAGCATTTTTACGTCGCTGCAGTCAATTCTATCATCAATTATCATAGCTTAATGGTCAGACTAGACCCTAGTGCAACATGCAATGTTGTCAAGTAAAAAGCGGTGTGAATTTATTAATTCGTTTTTAAATGCTCTATACATTAACTGTATTCGTACAGAGATAAACCATTTTGCATACAACTGTTGATATAGCTGAAATTAATATAATAAATGACCCAACAAAAACATAAGAATTAATTTCTACATGTTAAAAACTAGGTAGGTATAATAAACTCTTAGAGCTCAAAAAGTCTGTACATTTTCACGAAAATCAGCTAGGAATATAAATAAAAATAGAAATAAGCAACAAAACAGGTTTTTGTTTTTATTTATATCTGTCTCTTTTTTACTTCATCACATGAAAACGACTGAAGGGATTTCAATTAAACTTTTACTGTTGCACTAGCTTAACTAAGCGTGTTTCGTCTGAATCGCTTGACCTCTTAATTGAATGCAATCACGTACAAAACAGGGGTCAAAATCAATTGGATGATTTTCCGACCTCCACGGGGAGTCGCGGGCACAACTAGTGACGTAATGTTTTCATTAAATCAATAATAATGACAGCCTTATCGTCATCAAAACAGCTACTATATGTAATAAATACGTTAGTAGATAATTCAGTTTAACAGAATTACTGATTGAGGGAAAAATATCCGTCAATGTTTGTACGAAACGATCCTCATTGGTTATTGACACAAATGACCTTAGGTACAAAAATCGATCGTTCCGTGTTCATAGATCTAATCTAGTCTAGTACACACACCCAGTGACATGTAATAAATTATTCAATAAATTCTATCGTATTTTTTTAACCGACTGCTCCAGATGGAGGGTAATGTTTTTCGAGTGTATGTCGATTTGGCACGCTCTGTAGCCCAAATGGCTTGATGAATTTTAACGTAATATATGAGATGTCGTTAGATTCGTCTTCATTGTGGTATTTAACTAGGTAGGTATACGGGGTGTAAGTGACAGCGTAACGAAAACTGAAACCATGGGTTCAGTACCTTATTCTGATCCCATTTGCGTTAAAATTTCTCGTCGGTCTTTTAAAAAAAATGAAGACTTTGTCTGGAGATCAATTCGTTAAAAAATCTCCATACAAAGTCGTATTTTTATTAAAGTCCTACGAAATATTTTGACGCTGAGGGGTACTGAACCCATGGTTTCAGTTTTCAAAATTTAAAACTTACAAACTCAAAATACCCGACTCCCTAAACAGGTATGACGGGTATTTTGAATTTTATAAAAAAATGATTATGTTGACCTACTACTATGATACTCTAGGTACCTATAGGTACATATTTGTCTGCTAAGAATACATTTAGATAGATAAACATTTTAACGACTTATTGTATTATACACATGTTGGTATTTCTATCGCATTCACTCACGCGACTTTATAGATTATGCTAAAATATTGTCGGTCCTTCCACATATGGCGCGGCGTCATAACGGTACTTGATTACTAAAACTTAGACAATTATAACAGTTGGTAATCAAATCATCAAAGTTTATCGTTAAGGATAGATTTTATCACTAACTAGTTATTGCAAGTAAAATTTCGTTGATTTTATTATATTACATTTTTGCATGGCAAAGCTGTAGGTAGGTAAGTAGGTATATCACGAAGCAAACATATAATTTTAGCTGTCTTTACACTTATCAAATTAATGTGTTAGCGAGATATTAGGTACCAGGTACTTTTGTAGTTTTCAACGTGAGGTTATGTGGACAACATTGTTATATTTAAAAATATAACTTTATTCAGTAACCCGGGCGCTAATGAAAATATTACAATTTTGAAATTTTTGGATTGGTTGCAAAAATTTACAAAATTATATTATCTATAAAATTCCCCGACCATGGCAAGTGCCCATATACCTACCTATAAACACGAAATTTTTGAGAGGTCGTTTCTTTGAAATGCGACCACGTCAAGTCGTGAGTTGTTCAGGGAATAATTAAATCACGTAGAGAAGTAAAGTGCATCTATTTAATTTGTCTAGCAATCCCGAGCAATTTATGTGAAATAATCCGATCTATTTATCTTTTTATAAGTCCACCTTGCTATAAAAGCTAGGAATATCAAAAACTCACCGGGTTCCGTCAACAGGTTGCCAGACGGCGTCGAGGGGAGCGTGCGCAGGCGGCGGACTCTCCTCTTCCGGACTATTCCCAGAATTTGCCTTGCTGTCCCATCCCTAACAACAAACGAGAAAAGGGTTTAATATAAACATAATATCTAAGACACAGATTCCATGATCTGCACAGTGAGATGAATGTTGGTTCCTTTTCTGTATGACTGTGAGTGTAATGGATAGATTAATGGCTTAGCTTCTTGTGGAAACAAGATCCCTACCAGTGGCGTGCCTACAGGGCAAGCCCGAGGGTATTTCTTCGTAATTTTTCATGATTGTAAGTGTTTTTTATTGTACCCTACTCACTAACATTCATGAAAAATTTAGAGATATACCCTCGGGCTTGCCCTGTAGGCACGCCACTGATCCCTACTATATATATACTATCCCTACTAATATTAATGCAAAAGTGTGTTTGTTAGTTGGTTTGTCCTGCTTTCACGCAGCAATCGAGCAATGGATTAATATAATTTTTGCATAGAAATAGTTTTTGGGTCGAAGAGTGACATAGGCTTTTTATCTCAATATAGTACATTTCCCTGGGATAATTTCCACACGGGTGCAGCAGCAGGCAAAAGCTAGAGATATTCGTAGCGGTATCAACGACTTAATACATTGTTATTTTTTTATATAATTTTGAACTAATACCTACAGATAAATAAAGCTACAGAAAAAAAACAATAATTAGGTATTATGATATTCCATGATCATCAACAAAAGGACTCCTGTTATTCGTCTACAAAACTGAACTTTCGTAACAATAGCACACAATATATATATTTTGGATGCAGCCTCATAAATATCCGAACTACAAAGGCAGTTCAGGGAATCTATCTGAGAACTTGGCGGTAGAACTCCGTTAAGCCCTTACTCCTAAAACCTTAGAAATAGGTACGTCTTTATATAAGCCCGTACTCAGCATCTCAATATAATCAAATTATTCGGTAATAATCTCAAAGGATTAATCCGAGTACAATATGCTCAAGAAATTTAAATAATACCAGCTATTACAGAGAAGTTTTGTGATAAAAGCGATAACCATTCAACTTAGGCGATAAAAAAATGATAATATCTTTATTGTGTCGTCACGGTCATTCCCTTTGCTCTAGTCGTCGTAAAAGCGATGTAAATGCAGTATTGTAGCGTTATTAAGTCTGCGGCTGCGCAACTCTATTGGGGACGCCTGCTTCATTTTCCCCTACCAACTATTTACAAGCTGTATTAGCAAGTGACACAGAGGTGTGCCTGCAGTCTCGACATTGCTAACGATGTCATCGCAAACTACCGATCGCTAAATATAACGAAAAAATTCAGTTGTTATACCACCTCTACAACCGCAATAAAGAGCAAACTTATATCCATACATAACGCATAGGTACTTTGCGGGCTGTCAAAAATAGTCTTAAAGATATCCCAAACATTACGAGAAATCGTAGCCTAAGCGAAAAAGTTCGCTTTGATAACGATAACAATCGAAAGCTTTGATAGAGACTACCGATAAATATCGTTATAATCTGATCGTTAGGACTTCGTCGTAATTGATATATGTCGACTAATTTGATAAAAAATACAAAAAAATCTACTAAGTATTCATTTAGAATTCGAAGTTGTTAGCAGTTAAGTATTAATGCAATAAACATGACAAAAATATCACACATAAAACGTAACTTATCTCAGAAAGTCCAAGTTTATCACAAATTATCAAAACTAATCGAGCTTATCTACTCCGATAAGTCCCCGATATTTAGTTTGGCACTTTTATGGAAAAAGCAATACCATCATAATCAGCTAATCGCGGATCAATGACCCTGAGGCTAATGACGCTCCCCACATATTCCCCCATACATTTACGTATAATTATGATACTACGTGAATAGCGTAATTAACTAATCAATATTATGCTTGCTACCGCAAAGTAAAGCGAATGTATTTTATTTAATAATTGTTTGTTCATAGTTTAATTATGTTTAAAAGACATAAAATTAGGGGAACACGCGGAGGTAAATGCTCCATGGGGGAACATGACTTTAGTACGGTACTTACCTAATAAATTAATATCATTTTGCAGCTGTGATTAGGTTATTATAGACATACATCAGCATTTATTAGAGTGATGTAGTATTTTAGGTATTGGAAATCGCTGCAAAACATTCCTGACGGCTCAAATATACCAAATCCGTCATCGTACTAACTTTGCGCGTACGATGACGGACGAACTTGGACGATTGAATCAAACACTTGTAAATTGTAGAGAGCGCGTACACCAACACGACCGATTTTGTCCGATTTTGTCGGCCGATGGCGGACGTGTTGGTGTACGCGCTCTTTATGATTTACAAGTGTTTGATTCAATCGTCCGAGTTCGGCCGTCGTCGTACGAGCAAAGTTCGTACGATGACGGATTTGGTGTATTTGAGCCGTGAGAAAGCTACGAGCGCATGGGCCGGATTAACTATGTCGGGGCCCCAAGGCAATGCAATTCTCGGGGCTCCTTCGAGTAGTTTATTAAATAAGCTGCCTAATAAGGTGTATCAGATGAGTGTTTTTTCTTCGGAATATTACGAGTATACTACTTTTGATCTCTCATGTTCACTCGATGAAACATTTTAATTTTTTTTTCTCGGTGCGCGTTTCCTCTAACTGATGCGGGGCCCCTATGCAGTTGCCTACACTGCCTTATGGTTAGTACGGCCCTGGACGAACGTCACCTAGCATAAAATAAGCTTGGTTGGCAAGCAAGCAGAATACACAGCTGATGGTAAGTAGTAACCGTCTGGCTACAGATTTATCTAATATCAGAGGTACCGCAGGTGCCTTGTTCACCGTAGAGACAAAGTTAAAATTTCCCATGTGGCTGTAACTACACCGGCATCATACCCTTCAAATCTGAACACAGCAATGCTGCCAAGCGACAGAAATAGTTATTATTGATGTAGGTATACTATTTCCCCGAACAAACTCTTTCACAGAGAGCTCTACTACTCGAAATAAACTGATTTTTTTATTGAATAAAATTTAAGATGCTTACATTTCTATTTAATATCAAGAATATTTTACAAAAGCTCCGAACTACCCATACCTATTTATACCTACATAAATATCTTCATCCTATGGTCGTATTGCACACACGCAAGCGTGAGTACCTACAGCGTCCGAGCTTTAGTTGGGAGCGAGTGTAGTTTCATCCCTTTTGATAGAAAGGTTGGGTGCAAAGAATTTTTATTCGTCGCTAAAGCTTATTGGCATGACGTGGGTATCCCGACGGTTTTTCACCCTAGTCCCAGCTTACGCAAGATATCCAAATTTTATCTCATGCCTAACCCCATTGACGATTTTCGTTCTCTAAACATTTACAAAGAAAATAAGCATTCTTTCCTTTCTACAAACATTTTAATTTCTAGGTTTTGTGCCACAGTAAAAGCAACGGTTTTCATATAAAGTGTCAGTATTTGTTGAATTAATTGACGGCATGATTGTCGTAGTGGCTGAGCATTTTACTGCTGCGCGTCGTTTAGCTGGTTCGATTCCCGTACGGAACAAAATAATATAGATCCATAAAAATGTAAATCCTACTTTGTTAATAGGGACCGGGGAATTGATTATGGCGAAGTGTCACTTCGCTGTGAAATATTATTTTATAGCGGCACACTACTCAAACCGTCTAAAAACCCAAACCAAAAACTCCGGAAAATAAAGCCTAATGCTATCATATACAAACGCCCGCCATAAAAAAATGTTTTTTCCTTAGGGTGCGGATAATCTTTTAAATAACGGCACACTATTAAAACAATGTTAAAAAAACAAATGCCGGAAAATACAGTAGGTATTAATAATTTAATCAATGCCATTCCTGCAAACAAATAAGGAAATAAGAAAATTCCTTTAGCACGCCTGGAACTCCTGTTAAAATGTATTATATTCTTCAGTTTTAATATTCACTTGTATGATTTATTATTTAATTTCTATAAAACATGTAAACCCTTGAATAATCTCATTAGTTTCGCTTCAACGATGATTTAAAACGTTGAAGTAAAATAAAAACTATTCCTTTCTATAGATCTATAGACAGAACCTTATCAAAATACATAATCGCTTTGGTTAGTAATTATTGCTAATGAAGAAAGCAGCTGTGTAATTGTGTGATTACAAATACCTACTTTATAGTAGAAAATGCGACCACAAAAAATATTTTCATAGTCAGAAAGAAAACCATTTACACAAATGATGGCTAAAAATGTTATAAGATGTAGGTAGTAACAGGCCAGGAAAAAATCCCAATAAAAAAGGCTCAGTCAAATGACGTATCTCGTTTGAGCGCCATTTTGAGCACCTATTTTTTGAGTTCCCAAGGATATTCTAATTTGAGAATATCTTTGGTCCTCAATGCATTGGTGCCCTAAAAACAGATGATCAAAGGGGATTTTTTTTATAATAGGTAGGTACTTCTTCAAATCGAATAAGGAGTTTAGTGATCAGATTTTTTTTATTTTGATAAGGTAAAACAAATTATTATTGTCTATTATATTTTACTAAGATTTTACTTATCAACTAGCAGTTGCCTGCGACTTCGTCTGCGTAAAAATGGAAATCGACAGCGTAGGTACCTACGTACTTCTCCAGGTGGAACCTGGCTACCTTTTTGTCAAATTTCATCTAAATTGGTCCAGCCGTTTCAGCGTGAAGGAGTAACAAACAGACACACACACACACAAACTTTCGCATTTTTAATATTAGTGTGATTAATTACTATGACAAACTAGGTTGCATAAACTAAAGGAACCCTAAAACAATTGGAAATTGTGAAGCTAAAGTCCAACGTACGTAGGTACGTTAACGTAACGTGACGTCGGTACTATCTCACTATGCAAAACAGTCAAATTTACAACCGTTAAAATACTTCACGAGAAATTTAGCAACTAACAGAGTTTGGTGAAATTGGCCCTAAATCACCTTTACAAGTTTACATGTAATGGTGATTTAGATTTAGTAGGTAGGTACTGTTTTGCAGTCTCACTTGTGCAACGTCATTGACATACATTCATCTTCGCCATGAAAGCGTCTCAGCCATTTAAAACCGTGTCTGAAAGAGACTGCACCGCAGTGTTCTGAAAATATTTTTTTATTCGTGTTTCAGTTCTCTATTTTGTTTTCATATAAATGTATGTTAAGGGCTGACCCTCATTCTGATTGCAAGATAACAAGCACTCCATTTATTTCGCTGCCATTAAAATTATAATTAAGGAAAGCTCAAATCTAATCAAAATACTTGGGCTTTCCACTTCCTATATACTTAAGTATAGTGGTGATAATGTCGTAATTATCACTTTTGGTACGAATAGGTATTTTCTATTTGATAAAGTAGCTGTAATAAAAATCCGTTTAATTGTTATGGCAACATTTACATTACCTACTCAATAATATCCTGGAGCTGATACTTAAACACATACATTCAATTAATACCTATTGTACTAAATAGTACGATTTACATAAATCTTCTTAAATAACTTTCATTCGTCAGTAAGTTCTTAGGGTTTCCATTTGTATGATGAATACAATCCTTTTGAATTCCGCATTTTTTATTATGACGTCATTTTTTATCCGGAAGAATTTCATTAGCGTCCTTGCAAGATGTTGCCGAGGCCCAGATGAAAGATGCTGTTCGCTTTATTTTCAGTTTTTATATTAAGTATGCAAAACTAGTTACAACATTATAAGTAGGTAGGTAGGTATTCTCTCGGAAAAATGGATATGTTTCAAACGCTGAACAATTTATAAATCTCAAGGACTTTTTAAGCCCTTGTCGAAGGAAATTTATAAATCTTGTCACCAAGGCAACAGTGAGATGAGCAAGGCTATAAAGGCTTAGTTATTTCATTGTTGGTACGTGTCTGTGAAAGTCTGTCTTTATAGAGCGTCTGACCCAATTTAATTTAGCTCCTAGTTTAATGATGTTGACAAATAGAACCTTGTTTAGGTTCTATTTGTCAACATCATTAGACCATGCGCTAGCTGGAACATTTTTAACCGACTTCAAAAAGGAGGAGGTTATCAATTCGGATGTTTATACATATGTAGGTATATTTTTTTTATGCATGTTGGGGTATAACTCCGTCATTTAATAGACGGATTTACAAAATTATTTTTTTGTTCGAAAGAAGTTTATTCCGAAATGGCCCCATTTAAATTTCGTCACTCAAAATAGAAAAAAAAAAAAAGTACAAACCGGCTTCAAAAAGATCACAATAATGTTAGTTACCTATGTGTGAAACAGTTTCGGAAGTCGCTGCCTCTGATTTTTGATTTGGTTTAATTCGGCACCGACTTCGGAAATTGTTTCACACATAGGTAACAATTTTGTGATCTTTTTGAAGCCGGTTTTTACTTTTATTTTAATAAGTTTTTTTTATTTATAGCCTCGTAGGTATCACCGTCCCTCTATCTGTCTTGCGCTATCTGATTTTAATTTATTTCGCTTGATATTTTTCTTATATATTTTCCCGATTATATTGATACAATCAGTCTTATTATGCTAGAGGTAAGTTTCTAGCACTAACACAAATTTCCTCTTTCGGTAAACCTCTTAACCGTTCCAATAATCAAGTATATGTACCTACTTAGTAACTAGTTAGTGCAACAAAAGTTTTCTCTTCAATCGCCGCTACCTTAAAGCTTCCTGCTTACGAAGCTGCTCCAACCTTTTCTACCTCGAGTAACGTGACACCTCCGGCCCACCTTAACATCATTAGCTAAGTTGGATGTAGAAGTCTTTTGTTTATTCAGGGACCAACATAAAGTTCCAGAGGTTAGAGCAGGATAAACGACAGTTTTATAAACTCCGTCTTTTATTCGGTTGCATGCGATCCTTCAGAGAATTTATCTCTCAAGGTATAGCTGGAAATTATTAATGCTTTCGTCCGATGTACGGGTCGCAGAGGTATTCAACCGAAGCGCTCAGAACGACGACGCAGAATATTTTTTAATATTACTATAAAGCGAAACAGGCGTTGCAATAAACAACTTCTTTAAATTAGGTTAGAAACTGGAAAGTGCCGGCGAATAAATAAGAAAAATAAATTAGTTCCGAAGCTCGTTACCACAAAGCGATGAAGCAACTAGAACAAGATAGGTAGGACATATTTAAAATTGATTGCACTCAAGATTGTTGTTTTACGAGCGAGCTTAGTGCGCCTTACCTCACTAATAAAATTAATGAACGAGGGAGCTCCGACCGCCACGCGGCTGGAAACTCAAGCTCTTGGAATTTTCATCACAGGAAAAATACTTTATTTTGGACAAGGTTTTGCTTTTGGGTGTGGTAAAGTATCAAAGATGCAGTTAAACAATAATAATTACAGTCAACTACAATACTTTTCAGGCGATCTCGTAAGCTAATAGTACTAATTATACCTATTTTGATTATTTTTATGCACAAAAAAGTCTCAGTACAATTCACAAAAGTTTAAAAACTACGATGTTGCTGGAGTTTTTAATTTCATAGAAGTTGTAAGTTTTGCATCTATGTACGTTTTCAATATTTAAAATTCTTTATTTCCTCGTTGTAAAAATTTATATACCTACCTAATCGTAAGTAGATCGTAGATCTGTTTCTAAAACATGGTATCTGATTTATGGTTTGATATATGACTATTATTTAGCTTTCAAAACAAAAATAACCTTTAAATTATCTGTGGAAACTAATGAACCTACTCATTCCTATAACCACAATTTAGTTTGCCATACGGATGGCAATTACAAATTTAAACCCATCCTAATAATACAACCTCTCATTCTGTCTTACGACCCCCTCGGGAGAATATAGGGTGACCTCCTTGACCGAGGACTGGTATTCAGTCAAAGTCGCATGTAAACCTGTATTATTGACCTTTAGAACAGACTCATGTAACGATCGTAAATAAAACATAAATCCAATTGAAACACGTTAAGTGTACCTATATAACTTTCAGTCAACAGCAATAATAGGTCACCTAATTACCCACTGAATTCAGATTTCGTAATTACAAAACTCCATCGCTTTTATTAAAACGAAAAAGGTATAAACATATAAATGTAAGCATTCAGATGCTTTCATTTATGTTTATATCTTTTTTATGTTAAGATTTAATAACATTTTTCTTTTTAGATCCAGCTGCTTTTATGAATAACTTTATGATTTGGGAATTATAGCCTCTTTGTTTGGTGGAATCTAATTACCCATCCAAAGCAAACTGTAAAAAAAGAAAATGTTTGCCCTGAAACTGACTGAAATGATCGTTGACGGGTGAAGTCAAGGAACATTTCAGGTTATCTCAGTTCAAGGCTGGACATATTAATTGGCATGAATACGAACTTTACGAATTGCTATTAATTGTTCTTCAGAACAGTTAGTAACTAAAAATAGAAATAATACCTAAGTATAACAATGAACACATAGCACAGTATGCAGTTTCTGCAATAAAAATAATCATTCAATTTACTTCTGTCAACGGTTTCATGCATGCCTGACCGCATAATTGCTATTAAAATATACACAGTTGTGCTTAAAATTGGTGGTGCTTGGTGGAAATCACATGTTCTAGGACATGGCGGTTTCCTCACGATGTTTTCATTCACCGTTTTTGCAGTAGTGGTGATGAAACAAATTGCACAAAGTGTGCGCCTGCCGGGGTTTGAACCCACAACCTACCTACATACTTGTAATTCGGGGCCCTTAATGGCCCAGTACCCTGTCCGTTTTCGACTCTGCTCTGGGTTTATTTTATTATTTCATTAGTGATAGAGGTCTCAAACATTAAAGAATCCAACATTATAGATCACCATCAATCCATTCTTAAATATTTCCTCAAATCAATTGAGAGTGAGACGCATTCGATACGTTTACACGATGATGACGTATAACGCTAATCGCTATCTCTTTTACTTTCATACTAAGTATTTGTAACTTGTAGGTAAGTACCTACAGCCCGAAGGACCAAATTGTATTAGGTACCTCCTGATCCAAGGACTGCACATAGGTAGTTAAATTAATTGTACCTATTGTATGTTCACTTAGTCCATCTTACATCTCCAATCTAATTTGTAAGTGATCGAAGCCCGTTGAGACTACAGATCTAAGGAAATCCGGCTTTTAGTAAGATTTACAATTTTATTGATGTGTTGTTTCTCTTGTATTTGCATCATAATTACAGTAACGCCAACGATTGTTTTAGAACTGCTACAAGTAAAAACGTGTATAAGTAGGTAACTAATTCTTTAATAAATCTAACAGAGCAAGTTCAAAGTTGAACCGCTACGATAATATAGGTAAGTAATTTTGTTTTACTCATGGTGAAATCAGCAGACAGCAAGTAAAGTTTATGACCACAAATAGTTTAAAGAAATATTTTTAACGAACAACCTGTAGGTAATTTGTCCCAAGCACAAACAAGTCCTGATTCTTTCAAACGTGCCTCGTTTTGCCGTGCATCGTTCAAAGTTTAGTTAGTGGTCGATTTCTATGGGATTCCGAAAAAACATCGCAAATACTTTCCCGAAAAAACGTAAAATACGAAACGAGCTTCGTTCTAGTTTCATTTTATAAATCCGAAGCAAAACCTCGAAAAAGGCTAGCCACGAATAAATTTCACTTCCGGGAAATTTATATTTAAGTCCACATTTTGCTCACGAACAGATTTTTGTATTAATTTTAATAAATTCTGCATTTGCCCGCGTATAAGTTGGTCATACATAATCTGATAGCATAGGAAATGAAGTTGTCACATAACTAGCGGAGGGACGCATTGCGATATTATCATACAGATTGTACTTGTTTACTGCTAGAACGTTGCAATATGGAGTTTAGATACTGTTACCGACAAGGCAAACGTATGGAACTGCTTTTTCACAATTTACATAAGTGTAGGTAAATAATTTTGATATCACCACTTTTATGTTACAGCCCATAAACATTTTAACTACGGGGATATGAACGCCACAATGAATATTCCCACTAAAAGTTTGTAAATCATATTCGTTGCACACGACTAACGCAATCAATCGCCAAAATTCCCTATACGATATCGACCGCATGCATAGAGGTCTTATCCATACCGGGAAACACGGCCAATCATTTTGTGAAAAAGAATTAAACATTATAATAATGTAGGTAGTGTCAATAATTACCAAGTGCCAATACTTTGGCGTGGATGACCGCTCTTTCTTACGCCGGACCGGTGTCCGTCGCGCCGAGGGGAAGCGGTGGTGCATCCGGCGTAAATTGTTCGCCGGACCTATGTCCAGTGCGTGTACACACATTCATTATAAACCACCGCGAATCCGGCAAAAAATCGGTCCGTTGTCCGGTAAAAAAAACCGGACGTCTACAAGCGTCCTCGCAATGTTTGCAAAATCATGACAAGACTAACGCTGCGACGTCTGTAGCCGTACAAAATCCACCGATCAGCATATGAGGTTAAAGCAAACTAGATAGGCAATACCTAAATATGCACGCGAATCAATAATAATAATCAATTGAAAATTGATTGATGGCTGCCACTATCACAAGGTGAGGTACCTTGTGCTTAATGATTGTGTCATCGACAAACAGTACACTATAGGTACACTGCCCAACCTTTCAAATAACGTTAATACCATAACGAATACGAAGGCCATGAGGGTCACTAGGACACAATAGTATTATACAAACAACATTGCCGACTCACCGGCGATAAACCCAAACACTCAGGATTGTGCACTCGTATCGACAAAATATACGAATGTTTGCTTGTCTAGCTTTGCATATTAACCGCTACCGATACGTGTAGCACCGCCTTTATAGGTACAAATATCTAGATTGCTTTGTTTTAACAATCTAAGAGTAAGTTCAGATGACAAGCTCTAGTCGTGCGTTTTCCAACAATTATATATATTTTTTTTTTTATTGAGATCATACCACGCACAATACCATACAGCGCACAAATTATGATTTCAACTGGCTATTTCTTAACATTGCTGGAAAAGAATCCGTAAAAACGGACAAACAGACAAAATCTTACAAGTATAAATTAAAACCTGTTACAGAGATAGAGTCTGTCTATTGGCACCTTTGGGTACAAAACCCTAAAAAGCGTACCATAAAAACGTGCTTAAAGCGCTTGTCACCTAAACATACCCTAATTATATAGTGGAACATAGCATAATAGCATAGCATAGCATAGCATAATCGGCCTATAATGTTCCCACTGCTGGGACACAGGCCTCCTCTCTGTGAGAGGGAGTGGGCCGTAGTCCACCACGTGGGCCCAGTGCGGGTACCTGGACATAATAGTGGAACATAAATCTGCTGAACTCACCGTCCTCCGCTATATTATTTTCAGTAAGTAATAGTCCAACTAATTAGTGTCATCCAGGCAACATTAGCAAGTTAATTAGTTTTCTTTACTCTATGTTTACTAGTGGTAGGAGCCTTGGAGCTATAATTTAGTTACTGAGTACTGACAGACTGACACTGCAGAACTTTCACGATTGCCACTGTAAGTTAAAGGACAAGTGACCATTCTTTACATAGAACTAGGCACTTCTTTCTTATTTGTTCTTTATGCTGTTATATTTAAATTCCATGATATGAAGAAAAAGGACGATATCCGCTTCTTATAAGTGCCCTCCCGGAACAAAGTTAGTTGTTCACAAAAACTGGTCCTAAGCTCTTGAACACTACTTGGAAAGTAGGTATCTCAAACAAATATCACTCTACAGGTAAAGAGTCAGAATAAGTATAGGTAGGTATGTTTCATGGATTATTATCAACACCGTCATCCGAAGCTTCTAAAAATCTGTTTATGATTTTTAGTCCTCATGAAGTTCTAAGTAGAAGTATTTTATATATATTATACCTAATTTTTTATGTTCTTGTTATACTTTAGGTTACGATGGAATTGGCATATACTTTCATGTATAAAAAATCCTTTAACAATAAAGAAAAAAAAAAAACATGTAAAGAGTCTACCTAGGTATATGATGGCGTACTGTAATCGAATATTACTGCCAATATAATTTAAATTATGTTCAATTAATGATAGGCCTCATTCTGATAGGCAACAATTAATCTATAATTAAGTAAAAGTACTGCTAACTTAAACTTGAATATGGTACCAAAAAATTACCAAATAGAATTTAAGTCTTATTTACTAACCAAAGACATCTAAAAGCGCTCCAGAAGTATTAGTATTATTAAGTATTATAATTAATACAATCCTTTAAAATCCAATTAGAAACACAGCCAACGATTAAAAATAAACCAGTCAAGTTAATCTAAGCTCAATTTAAACTAAGCGATCAGAATTTGTGGATACTACTGTAGGTAATCAATACCAATGCTCTGAAAGCTCGTTCAATTTGATCTTTAATCAATCTCATGTCAAGGCTTGATTGGTAGTTTATTTTGGTCAACCCAAAAGAGCAGCTAAAATTACATTTAATAGCAGATTCAGATTCATTTATCGATCAGAGACCTTTAGGCTTTTGGAAACCGAAGGTTAGTACCTAAGCAGCGCATTATTCTTTAGTTTAGTCATTCAATGCTTATTTATTGTTTCATTTACACGGTTAATGTAACGAGATAAACTTTAGTACATTGAGCAACTGCTCCACCGCACCGTGCACCGTTGAGATATCAATTTCAATACGGAGTAACTGATATGCAACCGTTTGCAATATTAATTTAATGCAAAACAGGTTTGTTGGCACTGGGTAGGGCTGCCATCCGTCCGGGGTTCCCCGGATTTGTCTTAGTTTAGAGGGCGTCCGGGGAGCGTCCGGTAGGAGTTGCTAAAAGTGTCCGGGGGAAACCCGGACACTTTGTGTCAGGGGACAAATGCTCAATTTCACCCAAATGTCCGGGGTTTTTAAAGTTTTTGTCCGGCGTCAGCAATTTAGGTGATGGCAGCCCTAGCACTGGGGAGCAATAAATGTAAAAGAAGCACAGTAAAACATATATTTCAATAAGGTAAATCTGTCTAAGGTAAGTCTGGAAAGTGAATATTGAAACACAGTTTTCAAGTAGGTACAGTGTACAATAGCTATATTTAGGACAGGTGCCTACTATTTATCACGGTATTTATCTTCAGAAAAGCAAAGGGTTCACACGAAATAAGGAAACCAAGGTATGCCGCTGAATAAACTATGTCAAAACTTTCACAGAGAGTTTTAGTCAAAATTCAAAGCACCCTAATTTTTCTTCCAATCACTACGTGGTATCCTTATCTCGTAACAAATGATGATTCGGTAGCGTCAGTGTAGAATTATAGGTGGGCGTCCAATCGAACTATGACGTGAATGTGTGGGAGCTGAAGGCAGTCACGCATCACGCTTTGTCAAATATTTTTTTGCTGCCACGTGATTCAATTCGGCGGCCCTCAATTCTTCTTATTATCTCGCTGACATTAGCAACTGATTATATTACATTCTTATAACACGATTCATTTCTTTTTTAATTTTTTATTTAATAAATTAGCATAATATCTACATTATCTACCTCACATATTATTATATGATCTGATACCATGACACAGTTATAATACAGAGAATACAGTTAGTACTTAAGCTTGTATGTCAAAAACACACACACAACACAACGCAATTTAGATGTTCCAAATTGCATTTGCCGTTAGGTAGGTACGTTGAAAATAGAGCGAACCGGACGTGGACATTGAAAATTCGATCAACGTAGAAAATTCACTTAGCCTCCACCCTACGCACTACATACCCTGACTGGCCTGTGCCTCGCAACAAGTGATCAACAAACCGTAAAAATACATACGAATTACTTAGCTAAAGAACCTGAAAGCAATAATGCATAATAATATAAACAAGAAGCAACTTGACCCTACTGCTTGCCGTTGTTAGCCATTAGTCCCATCACTAAATAAATAGTCTAGATCCTAAAACTTGATTATCATAAAATTCTCATCATCATCATCATTGATCAGCCTATAGCAGTCCACTGCTGGGCAGAGACATCCCCAAATGGCACACCTTCTATCTCGATCTCGCCTAATCTCATCTAGGTCGTAGATCGTCGCTCCACCTATCCTAAAGACGTGCATCCTACACTACGTTTACCGATATTCATGAACACGTCTACCCCAACGGTCATCGGTTCTACGGCTGATATGATCAGCCCATTGCCACTTCAGCGTGCTTATTCTGTAGGCTATGTCGGCTACTTTAATTTTCTGTCGAATCACCTCATTTCGGATTTGATCCCTCAGAGAAACTCCAAGCATAGCCCTTTCCATAACTCGCTGAGTGACTTCGAATTCATGGACCAGCCGTATAGATAGTGCTATCCACGAAGACGCGCCCCGTTAATTTTTGGAGGATGTTTCCAGTTGACCGTAAATCTGTCTAGTGATTGATCTATTCGTCATAGTGTGGGTGTGCACTCATAGAGTTAGTGTGTAAATATAGAACTAAAACACTAGCGGAAGGTTGCACACTGTACACTGCACAGTAAGCGATTAGGAGGAAGAATGGGGCGCGTCTTCTTGGATGGCATGATCGTGACCGTGCGTGTCCATATCTCGGCTCCTAAGACATGTCTGTCACAAGTCATGTGTTAAGGCTTTGTGGAAAAGGTGACGAGAAGACCCGACGTTATTTCCCAAATGCGGTGCAGACTAGCTGTATTCTTCTGTTAGCATCTCGAAGTTGTTTTTACCGAACTGCAAAGTTTGCCGAAGATAAACGTAATCTCGAACAACCTCGAGAGCAACCTCATTGACGACAACCGATTTCGAGTGACGTTTTCGTTGAACCTAACCGGCTTTCGGGTTCTGGCTGAATTTGGGCAAACCTCTAAAGGTTTGCCCAAATTCAGCCGGAACCCGATGCGTACAGAAGATTATCATCAAACGACTCAATTCAATATGATTAACTCAAGTGTACCTACCTACTCAAATTCGCTGGCAGAAATACTTATACAGAGATACACTTTAATTTATTTATATACGATTCCTCCAAAAAGCTTTTATTCCCTCGAGATACAGCAAAGATGTTTAATCTAATGCCAGTCAGTTGCAAATACTCAACTCTTAATGTAGTCTCTTGTAGCCAGCAATTGGATAATAAACGATGCTCTCGGGGAGCGTTTATTGTCTTTTAGTTTACTATTAAATTATTCATCGGGGTGTTTCTAATGACAAACTTCGGACTATTGTGGTTATAATGACACGAACTTGTGACATTATCAATTTGAAGCGATTTATCAAAAACGTTAAGTAGGTATGTACCTAGATAAATAACAAATTGTTCAATGACTGTCATTGAATTGATTATTTATTGAAAGGGGTCAATTTATTGAGTTTTCAAGCGATAGGACCGGTTTAAAACTGGGACCGCAGTGCCAGTTGCCTGATCCATTTATTTTATTATTTTTCTTTAGGTAAGTGACCGAATGATATTTGGCAAATCAATAATTCACTAAGTTTAATGTTGCAAACTTTAATTTAAAACAACAGACAGAGCAGAAAATACCTTGACAACAGATAGAATTACCGACTCCAACGATCAGAAACATAGTAGCGTTTTAAGTAATATTACAAAGGATGTTTTAAACGAATTAAAATGCTAAAAAGATTAAATCCTGCTTAATTAATTCCACTTACTAATGAGTACTGAGATGAAGCTAAACTTTTGTGTTGCACGCTCCTTCAACTAACACGAAGCGCGCGAATGAAAAAAGCTTTTTTGTAGAAAACAGGGACGGAAACACATCAACCTAACTAACCTGAAGCAAGTTTGTAAAAAAAGTAGTTTTAGTTTTCTAGTGACTTCCAAGCTTTGCTGGAAGAAAATATATTATTTCTAGTCTGCGAATCCGTTACTTGTAACTTCAGCCGTAGGTACTTGACTGGACTTGACAGACAATTTACTAATAGAACATGTTATCTCGTCTCATTCCATAGATACAAGTTTCCCAAAAGAGTAACCTAACAAGGATAATTTCAGAAGAATGAACAACAGCTTTTCTTTGAACTCTTAAAACATGAGCATGAGACTACAAAATACTTATATCCTTTTAAAATACATAGATTGCGATGATAAAAAGGCATTAGATAATATAAGCCAGGAACTGTCGTAGATTATGAAGTAATCGATCTTACCAAAGCAGCTCGTGGTACCACGTTTTATAGAACAAAGTCTATCGACTTCATATTCTTCCGCTACTTACAAGAGTGCCTATTGCGTGAAGCCATTGGTCAACTATCTTTATATCAACGCCAATTCTGTCAGTTACAATTATTATAATAGGTACCTAAATAGATAGGTATATCATTCTGTTGACCTGCGTAGCATGAAATATTTTACAATGAATTATCATTGTAAAATATGTCATGCTACGCAGGGTACCTACCTAAATAGGTCAACAGAATGATATACCTATCTATTTAGGTACCTATTATAATAATTGTAACTGACAGAATTGGCGTTGTTGAATCGTTAACGAAGAGGTCTACAGCAACTAATTTTAATGGTGATTCTGATTATGATCGTAAAATTATCGATTGTTTACCTATTTATTTTTCTGTTTACATTATACCTACTACTTTTAATGAAATTTTGTATTGGGCGGTCTTATCGGTTTTCACGATAAAATAAAGACCTTGGAATGGACAACATTTTTGTCAGTATTTGATGACAGAGTGTTTGCTGGGAAAGATTTTTGTGTTACAATAACCTACCTACCTAAATAATATTGATATTTTAACTAAATAAATAAATCTATTAGATTTGACAGAAAATCTAGAAAGATTGAAATGCAATTCGTTAGGAAATAGATTTTAAAATAAATGTTAGTAGGTAACTTATACCAAAAACATCCTGCAAGCTAATGGCATCGCCAAGGTCACTGGGTCGCAAAACTGGTTCTACGGTCACCAACCTGCTTGTCAAGTGTAGGGACAGTATTCTGTGCAACAGTGGATGATTTTGGAGAATGTATTACAATTTATAGACATGTGAACCTATATATTTTTATACTTATCCCTAATATTCGAATAATATAATTAATCGTGTTCCAGTCGTGAATCGTTACATTCCTCAACAAAGAATACCTCTTTGTGTTTTGTCACAAACTCACAAGATTCGAGGGAATATGAGAAGTATAGGTAAGGTACCTATGCAAAAGCTTTGACAATATTTCAGTTGTCATTGCAGCCAAAATCTAGGTACCTAGGTTAGTCTGAACAATATAGGATTTGGACTTAATACTACGTGTATTGGAATCAACTAAGATGAAGAGATAGGATAAGCGTATGCTGCTCTGAAATAGTTTTACGGAAAAGGCTGTTGAAATGTCCAGCTGATACAAACAACTGTATTGACCCATATTCCAGACGAGAAGAAGTAATGTCACTAACGCCTATGCCAGCTATATAGCTCCGCTATTGTTGAATACACCAAGGTCACTCCCAAAATATTCAGAAAACAGTCCGTCTTGAAAAGACACATCATGTTACCACACATTAGCAGTTACTAGATATTTTATCAAATTACTCTGGCCTGAGGCCCACCAATAAAACGCTAAAAATAAATTCAATCAAAACAAGTTTAAAGCAAAGGAATGTGTTATCAAACAATGATCGAAGCTTAGCGTTTTCACAGTGTTGCTAATAAATTCACAATTTATAAGCTTCTCCATTCACCGCATCCGAACAATCTTCCCCTCGAGCAAATAACTGTTGACCTCGTAATGTTGATCTATGAAGTAAATACCATTGGAAGCACTCCACCGTTTTTTTAATAACACGTTTTTATTAGGTTGTCATGCGATTTTAGTATGCTGTGCTCTGAGTCATATTAGAGTAAGTATCCTAATATTTTGTCAATACGAATAGTTCTTTTTACAGATTTTCTGGAAAGTATATACTTTAATCATCAGTTCTGACCACGGATGCATTAAAAACATACAAAGTGTATATTTTCAATCCATTAATGGTCAGGCCTGCCTGCTTCTATCTCAAAGTGTTTGGAGATTTCATTGCGCTACAATCAGAATCTTAGAAGATAAATAGGTAAATACAGGATTCCTGACCTGGAGATGTTCACTATCAGATTCCAGAGAATCGGGTTCATTGGGTTGTTGTAACACCAGCAGTTCAGAGATAATGATGACCGCAAACATCGAAAAGAATGTAATGAAGATGAATATAATGATTTTGGCGCGCTGTCTGACGCGGGCGTCCGCACCCAACTTCATCGCGCCGACCACTGACCTCGCATGAGCACTGGGGGAACAGTGGCCGTTAACGCGCGTGCCACACGACTGAATCACCAGCCAGCGTCGCGGCCGCAGCGCCATTCATACCACCGCGCGCTCCGCTACCGCGTGCCGCGTCATACAACACAACACAACGTCTTCCCACACTAATGTAAACGCAATGGTGGATTGACAGAACTCCTGTCAAACCGGTTACAAGCTCCGAAGGAGCTTTTTGAGCTCTTTATTCTAGTGAGAAAACTGATAAATACTGTTAATTACAGTTCAGGAATGAGGCTCATTTGATTTGAAAGAAAGTCTAGAAAAATGTGAATGGTAGCGCGAGCACGAGAATTTGGGACTTGGGCCCCTCGCATTACCTTGCCTCGATTCATTCGTATTCAGTTTCGATTCCTAACTAGGAAAATTGATTTTTAAAACTTAATGATCCAGTTTTAGTTCTTATTAAAATCGGCCCCGCTAGTAATTTATAAAGTCAATGACCTACAGTCATTTCGGATTTGGCCATCCTGGCAACTAAGTTTAAAAGGATGCTCGTATTAGAATGCAAATAACGTCTGGAAAATACCGGCGGCGGCGCACTGGGCTTCAACACTACCGATTCTTCGTAAGTCAGGTGCTAAGAAACTATACCATTTTTTACATGGGTCTTCAAAAGAAACTTAAGGAAATGAGAATTTTGCCCATAAAAAGTAAGGAAGACGCAGTCAAAACGCAATTTCTGAAAAAGTGCCATAAAGACCTAATTGTGTAACTCAATTGCTTTTACCATGGCTTTCATTTTGACAGTTCAACAACATTCATTGCGGCGTTGAGCTAGTTACTCGAGCACGGATTATGAAACATACGGCGTAATTAATGTCAAAATCAATGCCATGGGGATAACAATTGAATTACGCAATTAGGGTGCAGCTAAGTGCTTCGCAGACATCTGTTTCAAAGAAATCCTCCTGAGTCCATGGCTCACTTTTGGGTTATAAAAATTTTGCTAGCAAACGAATATTGCACCATATTCAAAAAAAGTCTGAAGGTAACAAAAACGTCTTTTAACTTTCTTCGTTAAGCTTAGGCTTAAAGAGAAGGGCGGAGCACCGCTGTGTCCTCGTAGAGGCGATCGGCAGCGGCGGCGACCTCTCGCGCCCGGCCCTGGTTCAAGCCATGGTCCGGGGCGAGGGGGAGTGGGAGGCAGTCGCCTCCTTCTGCGAAGCAGTCATGCTAGTGAAGGAGGCGGCGGGACGGGAGAGGGAGAGATTCTCCCGTCCAAGCCGCCGCGGTAAACGCTCCGGGCGTCGGGAGCCGCGTGACGACTCCCGGCCACCGTAGGCGCGGGCCTGTGGGCGGTGAGTAATGGGTAGCTCACCGTCTGATCAGGACCAGGCCCGTGCCGAACGGCGCGTACGTGTTCCACGCGCGCCTCAAAGAGATGTCAGCATCGAAGAGGGGGCCCACTAGGGCCCAAGCCTGCCGGGAAAGCGGGATTGTCCGAAAGGGATACCGCTGACCCGGACAAAAGGGCTAAGGAAGGAACACGGGTGGGTTTTAGTCAGTAAGAGTCTGACACTCCCTTCCGCTCCGCCCAGAGCGGGAGGGGTCATTTGATGATTTCCCATCCTCAAAAAAAAAAAAAAAAGGCTTAAAGAGAAAAAAAAAATCATTGGAAAAACGGTAGAATTTTTTGGACTGCACTTTCTGACATGTTTGGCCAATCCATTAGGTGCTTGCAACATATTTCACTGAATTAAACCTTAAAAATAACAAAAGATTATCATAATGCTCGATATCATAACTGGCAAAATGAGAGTTTACTAGTTAGGTATATAATTCACCTGTGCTCTACTCTTCGGCAAATACAGGGGCGATGTTATGCTGTTGTATACCTATATATCTGACTGCACTGAATGAAGAATTTCCCCCAAATTTTAGATGGCCGGAAATTGGCATTCCAGACAAAGAACCAAACGGACATGTCCGGAAAATACTGGACGTATGACAAGACAACCCTATAAATCAATTAAAGAGCTATAAAGAAAAGTCCTGACTAACTGACGGACTCATCAACGCTCAGCCCAAACCTTTAAACCTAGAAAACTAAAATATTGTTTACAGATTTACTTTATGATGTAGGCAAGGAATAAGGCCGAATTTCTCGAAATCCTCGCGAGATCTAGTCCACGCGGACGGACGGAGCACGGGAAAAAGCTGATAGGGTAAACAATAAAGATAAAAAATCGGCAATTAAGACATTTATGTAGGAAATTCATAAATCGAAGCTGTCCCTTGTAGTTTTCGAATTATTAGCAAAAAATAGCAACAAAATAAGACTTACGTTTTAAATCTTTATTAATTGTTTAAAAAATTATAACGTTTACAATAACTGTAGGTGACATTTTTTTTAGAATGAGCGCTAGATCATTCCTGAACTCCTATCGGAGAACACCCACTCCAGCAGCACGCTTAGCATGACAACGATAGAAACGGGTTTTGTCTACAAAAGAGTCTACAAAGTGACAGATTGTAAAAAGATTTTTACCGTTTTATGCATATAATGAAGAGAAGAAATGTTTCTATTCTTCAGTAGACAAAATTCTAATAAGCCAAGCACGGGTCGCTGCGTGCTCGGGCAGAAGAGATAACGAGTTGGATAGAAAGAACTTTGTCTATTCTTTGCTAGAATAGAGATAGAATTGGTCATGCTAAGCGTGCAGCGCATTCCACTGTTTGGTGGTTCTTACAATGAAGATGCAATCAAAGTACTTCGTTCAGGCTTTTGGGTAGGTATATCAACCATGAAACAATGTCGTTTTTCATGCTTCTGGCCTTCCGATAGAAGTAGTAGAAGTAGTGTAAAGCAAACAGCCCGTCTTGAAACGAAACATCATGTTAACACACAATAACAGCCAGGTTACTAGGCATTTCAAGAAATACTGCTAATACCTACCTGTTGAGCTGATATACCTAATACATTATGGTGTTTTAAACATAGTATAAAGGCCCGAAAATAGAAATCCCAGGCCCAGTCAATGGAATGCTGACAATAAATTCACTTGACGTAAATATTTGCTTAGCTCCCAATCAAAACAAGTCTGATTAAAGGAAGTGTTATCAAACAAAGCTCGAAGTTCAACGTTTTCACCGTGTTGTTAACAAGTAAATAGTCAATTAAAAAAGCTTGATCTATAGCTTCTCCATTCATAAGGCAGATTGGTTCGCAATTCGCATCCGAACAATCTTCCCCTCGAGCAAATGTCTGTTGACCTCATAATGCTGATCTATCCCGTTAATTTAATCTTTGCTATCAGTAAACGACATTTGATGCACTCAACCGTTGTTATTTTTAGTCTGTTTATCAATGTTGCTAAAACGATTTGATTAAGATGTGCTCTGAATCCTTATCAGCGTAGGTATTGTCAGATACACATTTTTATTAAAATAGCCACAATACGAATGGTTTTTTAACTTGAGTAATCATTTTATGGACACTAATAACTGCTTTGTCTTTATTGTACTACTTACTCTTTTTTATTCAGATTTTCTGAAAGGGATACCGTATCTGTTTGATGGAATGACACAGAATTGAATGTTTTCAATTCATCCATGGTCTAACTTGCTTCTATATTAAAACGGAAGTTTCATTGTGCTACAATCAGAATCTTAGAAGATAAGTAAATACAGGAGTCCTGACCTGCAGATGTTCACTACGCGATTTCAGGGAACCGGGTTCATTGGGCCGTTCCAGCACCAGCAGTTCAGTGAGAATGATGACACCAAACACCGCAAAGAACATGATGAAGATGAACATACTGATATTGGCGCGCTCTTTGGCGCGGGAAGGCGCCGCGCGCCACTTCATCGCGTGGACACTGCACTCGCATGAGCACTGGAAGAACAGTGGCCGCTATCGCGCGCGCCACACAACTGAATCACCAGCACCGCAGCGCCATACCGCCGCGCGCTCGGCTTACCGCGTGCCGCGTCAAAACACAACACGACGCCTTCCCACACTACCGTAATACGCAATGGTGGATTGACAGGACTCCTCTGAAACGGGTTGCAAGCTCCGGAAGAGCTTTCTGTACCCTTGAAACCTTTACCTAACACAATGTTTCTACGTATCCAAACAAAAAAACTTTTACAACAACGTTCACATTTTAATTTAAGCTAACAAAAAATAATTAAAACGAACACTGAAAACTTTTAGGTTACTAGAAATTACCAGACGCGCCTCACAAAGGTAGATCAACATTCTAAATTAAACAAGACGATGTAAAAATTTGACCTTCGATTCATGAAATCATGATAGACACAAAAATATTGTAAATATTATTTTTCCACCACAAATGCCTTTGGTGTGGTGAATAGCAACACAAATTGGTAGGTATCAGTTACGCATGCGCGCCCCCGCCCTTCGTTCAATGACTTGACGCTCAATGTAAAGAGTCTAGCTATACAACGAGATTGTATTGGGCCTATCAGCTGTCGAAAGCACCCTCACATCAGACGCCATACGTGGAGGAATTTCCTGTACCCTAAATGACGAAATAGTATCAGAAAGCAATTTTTGGCCTGATAGCATTTTCAACTCATTCTGATTCGACGGTAAAGGAACAGGAAGATCATGCTCTATGTTTGTAGTTATAGGTAGGTACTAGGTATAGGACATTCTTTTGTTGGCATGACGTGTTGTTCCTGAGATAAATAATTAATAATTATGTTAGATATAAAGACAATAAATATCTACAATAGGTATGTAGGTGATTCAGCTAACAATTTCAGAGAAACAATAGAGGCTAGATAGAGCCTATGTATATTTTGACGTCAATAGCTGCTATGTGTGGCTTCTACTAAGTCGGTTTATTATTTATATTGCTGCGGGTAATCGAAGTCTCCGCACAGCACGAACAATAACACTATTTATTATGAACGAGATATATTCTATCTGTACTTAGTGTAGATATACAATGTGTCTGGTCACTGGTGTCCGCGAAGCAATATGATCAATTTTATCGACAAATCCACCATAATAAGGCATTTTGCCCCTACAGTTTTGAAATGGCGGCCATTTTAATATTTTTTTTCACTGAGTGCGGTTGGGTTCATTTATTTTGCCATATTACCAATATTAGAGGTCCTGCAGGCATAAAAGTGATTTCGTTGATAGCTACAAAAGTAGGCAATAAGTTCACACTAAAAAGTTTATCAAAAACTCCCATTAAAACATAACAAAAATGTAAACTTAAAAAGTGTGAGAAAATTTGGTTGTTTTTTTTACTTTTTAATTGTTTTCCAAAAAACTACCCCGATAACATACCTTCATTTTTTATTTTTTAGATGTACTAAGATATTACCTAAAATCTCATGTCAAAATCTAAGCTCTAAGTCAAATAGTTTAGGAGTTGTGACTATTTGAATATGACCCTGTCAGAAGTGAATTTCTTCATTATTGGACACAATAAATTATTTGTGCAACAAGAGAGCAAAGTCGTTTTTGCTGCGAGTGCTGATTTTGAATCCTGAGCAAGCGAAGGATTCAACGATTGAATCACGAGCATACCGAGTGATTCTAAAATTGAATCCTGAGTTGGCGAGGGATTCAAAGGCACGAGATGCAAAAAACATTGCTCTCGTGTAACACACATAGGTATAAGAGATATCCAGCTAAAACTCTTCAAAATTTATCTAGAAGACCGCAGCCAATGTGTAAGGTTTGGCAATGTTCTCAGCGCTGATCAATAAAACACTTCCTTTGGAGTTCCCCAAGGAAGTATTTTAGGACCCACTCTGTTTTTGGTATACATAAACGACCTTTGTAATCTAAAGCTAAATAACGACATAATAATATCTTACGCTGACGACACTACTCTCCTTTTTCAGCTGATTCAGAAATAGAGGCTTACAAGCTTGCGCAACATGGATTAATGTTGTTAATAAATGGCTTCAGCATAATATGCAGATAAGACAAATTACATTAAGTTTTCGATTGCGCAAATTAATACTACCTACCTCAACATTGTATGCTCAGTACAGTCCCCAGTAATAACCAATGTATGTATCCCAAAATTAAAATGACTAATAAAATTAAAATATTACATGAAACTGTTTCGTTCAAACCACATATAGAATCTTTAATTAATAGAATTCGTAAGTTGATATTTGTTTTCAAAAAGTTGCGCTATATAAGCTATAGGTACGTATCGCAGACCCAAAACTAATTAGGCAAGTTTACTTCACTCTATGTCAATCAATATTAACTTATTGTTTATCCACATGGGGTGGAGCAAGTAAAACCTTGGTAATAACCATCGAGAGAGATTCTCAAGGTGTCTACTCGCCGCCCTCTCCTTTTTCCCACCAACCTCCTCTACAAATATTGTGAAGTATAACAGTTCGACAGTTATTCATAATGAGCATTGTGCTAAAACAACATGCAACTCTTCCCTACAGCACTGAATTTACTAATAAAATACGGAATGATATAGTTTGCCCCCAAAAATAATAAAACACGATTTTACATCCAAACTTTATATGTTTCTCGGTCCGCTTCTCTAGAATAGACTTATTTCGATAACAAGCATATTTTATTACCTGAATATTATAGTAATAAAAGTCCTCCAAAGTATGTCCTACGAAAATATAGAGATTGCTAACTTCGATAGAATTGATGATCGAAGAGTGCTAAAGTAATATTTTTTTGTAATTTGTAATTAGTTACGTAACTAAGTTTAGGAATTTATTCTGCTGTTTTTATTTTAAGACTATTATTTTAAATAATAACTCTGTGATGATTTTTTAGATTATTTTAGCACTTCTCGCCTGAAAAACAAGATTATACCTACCTAGTTCAGGCAAATAATATGATACATTTAAGCAAGACTGTACCTACTCATTTACCATGTAACAAAATATTTTAATCATCATCAATACACATCAGCCTATAGCAGTCCACTGCTGGACATAGGCCTCTCCAATTGCACGCCATTTAACTCGATCCTCGGCTACTCTCATCCAGCTGCCACCAGCCACCCTGCAAAGATCATCGCTCCACCTAGCCTGAGGGCGTCCTACGCTACGTTTGCCGATTCGCGGTCTTCACTCTAGAACAAGTCTACTCCAACGGTCATCGGTTCTACGACTGATATGGCCGACCCACTGCCACTTCAGATTGCTTATTCTGTAGGCTATGTCGACTACTATCGTTTTCTGTCGGATCACCTCGTTCCGAATTCGGTCCCTCAGAGAAACTCCAAGCATAGCCCTTTCCATAGCTCGCTGAGCGACTTTGAATTTATGGACCAGCCGTACCGTGAGTGCCCACGTCTCAGCTCCGTAAGTCATGACAGGTAGGACGCACTGATTGAAGACTTTAGCCTTACGCTTTGTAGAATACGCGATGAGAAGACCCAACGTAATTTTTTTTAATAACGTACGGAAATATTTTAATAAATTATTATTATTAGTAATTATAGTTTTTGGTTTTTTTTTACACGGGACTAGATAGTTCCGGACCTTTCGAAGGCTTTTACAACAATTTGAATATAAAAAAATGTAATGGTGACATAGCTGGCGATTATACCTGTATGCACTATAAAAATGCACACCCAAGGACAAACCCCAGCTTGTACAGAACTCTTGCAATACATGTGAGGAAAAACTACTTGGGCTATTGTGGTGGGATGGTAGTGGACTAGGTTTTGGGGAACTATGGGAATCTATGGCGCCTGCCAGAACAATGTATATAAACAAGTAAAAATGGCAGACGGAGACTTGCCAACTCACTAACCTGGGCCCCCTAAAAAAAGTCGCTCGAGTCGTAACAAAGGGGGCAACTGGAACGTGAGCGGCTGAAGGGTGGAGAGGCTTCGCTGGACTTTAAACTCAGATTACTTGCTCCCTGAGGGTCCGGCATCACTGGCTCACTCACTACTTACGCTCAGCATCCACCCTTCAAGCAGAGGGGTTTTGCTCTAGCGACTCCACTCTAGACGGCCAATGAAGGCCAGCTAGAGGCGGGAGACCTGTTCCTCGTCAGTGTTCACTCCAACCAGCCAATAAAGGCAAGCCGGAGGTGAGGAACGGTGGCTTCTCCCTGGAGCACTCGGGTACCGCGGGGTCGCTACTCCCCGTCACCTCGCCTCAAGGTGCCCTGCGGAATAATTAATTATTATTATTATATTATTATTATCGATAGTACCCACATAGTCACGAAGGTGACGACGACGCTCGTCGTCATGGCGTCACTAATGATAAATAGCTAGATTCTAAATAAAATGTTATCATCATACATTTTGTTTCTATGACGGTAGAAGTAGGAATTTAGTTTCACAGTCAAGAAGTATCACTGAGAAGTTGTTATCTATACCTACTATACTAATAAATAAACCTGAAGAGTTTGTTTGTTTGAACGTGCTAATCTCTGAAACTACCAGTCGGATTCGAAAAAATCTTTTTGTATATGATAGCCAGATTCATCAGGAATAGTACCTATGGGCTATTTAACATCACGCTACAATCCTTAGGAGTCAAGCAACGGGGGTGAAACCGCGGGGAAAAGCTTGTAATAAGTGTGTGATGAGTGATGACTGATGATTGTATCTCTATCGATAATCCTCTGTCCCACCAACTAACGCAAGCAATGGGTAGATAATATTAATAATATTAGTATTCTGTCATTTCTGTCCAATACCGTTATTTTATATAAGGCTAAAACGCCTACCAAACTCCATAAAATAATAGCAAAGGTGCGTAAAATCACGTGTTATAATCTTTTCAGGTGTTTTCACCCGACTGCCAAGGAAGGGTTATGTGTTTACTCATTACTTTACGGTAGAGCCTATCCGTAAGTCTAATAACGTTTTGGCTCGGGAATAGGTACGTTAAGCTAACTCCGGGGCTATTAAATTAAAACTCGCCGGTATCGGCTCTACCATTAGTAACATAGTAGGTACGGTCAGCATCAAAAGTCGGTTAACACTGTTACTTTTACCTACTTAGCGTCAAAAATGTCACAAAATTAATCGATAGGCACGTTGCTTTTCAGCATTACATTAAATTTATTTCACTAAACAATTTACTTACGGAATAACTTCCGTGACTTTTGTTTGGATTGAGTTCCCGATATTTCGACGCTGTTGCAAGCGCCATGATCGCGGGTAAACTGAGTTTACCCGCGATCATGGCGCTTGCAACAGCGTAAGTAAATTGTTTAGTGAAGTAAAAAACCGTGAAAGTTTAAAACAGTGATTAAAATAATTCAAGAGTTTTGTTTTATCATAGATCTGTTTCTAGTTTTTCCTAATATTATTGTGTTGTGATTCTATACATATACTTACCTACTGTAGTATTAACTAACTTTTGTTGCTAACCGTACCTACTAGTTCGGCGGTAATAGCTAATATTATGTTAGATCAAAAAAGTCAAAAAAAGTCAAAAACATTTATTTCAATTAGACCATTTACAGGCACTTTTGAAATGTCAAACAATATTACAATAGTTGTCAGTCGATTTGTCCGTTAGTTGAAGCTAGTTGTCCGTTCCAAAACGTAGATTCCTATGGAGAAGAACGGACAAGAAACTCCATGGTTACTCTTTTTCAATAAATTCAGTTACAATTTCTTTGATTACAGTGATGCCCTAATATGTGATCATCTGTCTGTATCATAGACTAGACTACTATACTATACTAAGGGCGGGTTGCTTCAAACCATCTGTATTCGTAAGTCAGTACGTCGGTAAGTCAGTATGAAATTGTCGTACAAGCCGCCATATTTGACGGTTACAGATACGTAACTGTAAGTTGAAACAACATGGCCTAAGGCCATGTTGTTTCATCTTACAGTTATGTATCTGTAACCGTTAAATATGGCGGCTTGTATGACAATTTCATACTGACTTAACGATTACGTACTGACTTACGAATACAGATGGTTTGAAGCAACCCGCCCTAAGTCTGTATGCTACTCAAGTCACTTGGCTTGTTGGTTACCATTCATCCACGAGATTCCGTTTGCCTCAAATATGTATTTTGTTTTTGTAGGAATGTTGATTTAATTTAAGTGATGTGATAGTGATGGTTTCAAACTTTTAAAGTAAACTAGCTACGCCCGCGACTACGTCTGCGTTAAAGTCGAGAAACAATAAACACCACTCATAATCAATAATTATTATTATCAGAGCCGGATATAGGGCAGGGCAACAGGGGCTGTGGCCCCGGGGCCTCCACAAAAAACTACTTTAACTGACTTTTCGGTTTCTATGATTTTATAATATAAATAGCCAAGAGTCTTGACCAACACATAAAGAGGCTCACATTTAATTGATTGGGTCAAGGTTAGTGGTACGACTTCTGGACACACACGACTCAATTGTTAGATCGTTCCTCTACTCCTCGCAACTCTGATCGCCGCTGCCGGTAGCTTGGATTTTTAAACGTTTTAGCTACTTAATAATACGGTATTTGCCTCATTTTGGGAAATGGTTTATATTAATCTTCATTATATTATAAGCACACTACATTGATATTTCAGGGAGATCTACTGTATTTATTAATAAAAATCAGTGATAAAGTATAAATTTCCAAAACCGCTCCAAAAACGCTGTTTCTGACGGAAGTGACGTAACACGCTAGTAATAGTAAACGAGCTTTGTCTAGGGATGCAGGAAGTGCCAAAAAGTATCGATATATATCGTATCGATATTTAAAAAAAATATCAATATCGGTTTCGATATATCGAAAAAAAATATCAAGTATCGAAAACGTATCAAAAACGATATATTTTCAGTAGCAAGACCATAGTCACCATTGATTATAATGTCACAGTTTTTAGATTTAAGTGATAAAGTAATGTCAGGGACACTAATGCGCCTGCCACACACTCGACGAATGGCATGGGAAGTAGCGAGGAAAGGAGGCAGAGACATAGTGTGGCAACTTTACTCGTCATGCCACACGTCATGCTCCTCGTCCTCTCTCTCTCTCTCTCGTCTCGTCCGGCAGAGAGGGCAACATCGCGGCAAAGCACGGCAGCGCGAGGAGCATAGCGATGAGCAGCGCAAGGAGCATAGTCTGGCAGGCGCATAAAAGTTGAGAATGAAAATAGGTGCTGAAGGAACACTGTCTTCTAACATCGTTAAAAATTCAGATCATAGAAACAAGGAGATATGGCATCATAGCAAATTAGTACGGGAACAACTGTCGCCACTTTTAGTACATTTTTCAACACAATTACAAGCGCTACTTGTTAATAAAAAGATCTCCCACACATTAAAAATTCCGCACACCCTCAATCTAACACTGTTAATCGTCACTCAACACTAGCACTAAAGACTAAACTAAAACACTGTATTTATATCATCGATCGTGTTCGGGTCGTCGCCAGCGTGTACTTTTGTACTACGCTTAAAATGACCAAACTTAAGTAAGTACCTACCTATCAAACTCAATAGCGCCTTGGCACATCTCCCTTGTTTCTATGTTGTTTCTATGATCTACGGTTAGAAACGTTGCAACTTAATGAAATTCAGCGCCGAAAGGAATACTTAGTGAAACGCACACTACATACTTTTATGAATAGTAATAATACTGACAGATTTATTGAAATAAACTTGTAAAAGCAAACACAATAGAATTTCGTAAAGTACTAATATTTTTTGAAAATTTCACCGATATATCGATATTTTTTTTTCGATATATCGAAACCGATATTGATATTTTTTTTTATATCGATACAATATATATCGATACATTTTGGCACTTCTTGCATCCCTAGCTTATGCTTACTCCAGTGTTGCCAAGCTAGATTTTCATTTTACCCCAATGCCTGATTAATTTTACTCTAAAATCATAACTATTTATACAAAAATACCTGGCTAAAGTTTTGGTTTTAGATATACAATAAAACAAGTTCTTTCTTAATCAATGGTCATGTTTCACAATAAAAATATGCTGAATTTGTTTAACTCAAATTCATTTCAAATACTTAGGTACCTACATGTATTGCTTACCAAAAAGCCCATAAACTTTAGTAATCATAACAACAATACGAAATCTAACCTTAAAATTTTGGAAGTGACTCCGCGACCGCCGCCGTGTCCTGAATTTTCAGCCGGCACCGGTTGCTAAATTGGCAGCGGGCGCTGACTTTGGAAAAAAAAGCGGGAAAAGGAGTTGGCAATTTGGCATAATTAAAGAAACATTTCATGTTTCATTTGAGTAACATACCTAATTAGGGTCCAAGACCGAGCGAAGCGAGCTCGGGAACTTGGACACCCCGACACGGACAGGTTAGGTTCGAAGGGGTTAACGGGGGCTTCAGTGAGCGAGCGAACGAAGCCCCCGTCAACCCATTCGTGTTAGGTTACTTTTAACCTTACAGATAGAAATAGGCGCTCTGCGTACCGGGGCTCCGTCGATCACCTCCCTCCCCCTTGTAAGTCCAAAAAAGTTGTATTTTGTTTTACATTGACACTAATTTAAAGTCAATCTAAGGTATTTAATTCAACTTAAAACACGGCAACATTAATCTGCTGCTACGGTAGTTTGCAATTATTTTCGTCTGGTATCACTGCTACTCCAAGGCTACTCCGGTTCCTAACGGCATTATTTTTGGGAGCCTAGTCGGCGCCGGCTGCGGAGGCGCTCCCTAAAATTTTACCCTCAAATTTACCCTGAAGAATTCTTTACCCTAAAAATAAGTTGGCAACACTGGCTTACTAGCGTGTGACGTCACCAGAGTGCAACAGGCCGTTCTTGTCACAGCTACAATAACAAAAAATATTGCATTTTATTTTCGTGTAATTTGTAAAAAATATACATATTTTTGTTGAAAATCAAGTGAAATAAGTTTATTTACGCTATGAACTGATAGGATGACCACAATCTGTAGCATATTTTCAATGTTGTCAAGAACCGAATTAAAATGTAGGAAGTAAGAAATTAAAATTGTATGTAACATCAACTAGGTATAGCAAGCGAATAAATGAGACAGTTTAAAGATGCTTATTTAAAGGTTTTATTACACTACTCTGGATCCAGGAAACGAGTCAGGAATAGGAAACCATCCTGACAGGCGAATTAGGTTCCATAACCGACCCAAATCTTAGCACATTTTAAAATCTTATTAAAGATCCTATGGGCGAGAACAGACAACCGGAATACCTCGAAACTGAATGAGGTATTTTACGTCAAATTGAACGATTGCGGCTGGAATCGTTCAATTTATGAACAATTCCATTCACTTTGACGTAAAATAACTCATACAGATTCTTAATTCCGTAGGAGCATTCCGGACATATGTTCTCACCCTATAAAATTATTGATTAATAATATAGCAACACTTTCATTGTCACTGTTAACGTCAAATGTCATACTGACTGAAGTTGTGTTCTGTCATCTGTCAAATTGATAGCAAGTCAAGTAGCAAGAAAAATCAGAAACATTTTCACTTCTTTCTTCATTCTGGTGAATTCACGATTAAATTATGACGAAAGACGAAAACGATGCTAAGGACAACAATGTATTTAGATCGTTTATGAGTGCCCTTTACGCTACAATCGACGCGCCGGTAACATTATTCAGAGGTAAAAATCTATAAAGTTTACAACAGTTGTTATGTAAGTGCGTATGCGAATAATAATGATTATGTTGTTGTGCTTCAGAGAAGGTTGTGGTGCCGAATCAGAAGCAGTACCCATGGTACCACCAGAAGTTCCGCCGCGTGCCTACCATCGACCAGTGCTACGATGATGATGTCGTTTGCGACTTTGAAGCGAACTCTCAGTTCAAACGTGATAGGTTAGCTTCTATTTGATCATTATTTATCAAGTTTTTAATACATGGCTGACGACCTGTATCTAGAATTTTGTTGGATTATTGCACTGTTGAAAAATAAAGTGATTTTATATTTGGTTAGATATTCAGTCTTACAGTATCATCATCATCTTTAGATTTGTCTATGCAAGTAGTTGGACTTCACCCTACGCAGATGTATCGGGATATCAGTATCATAAGTGGTGTTAGCAATGGTGTCCTGATGTTGGATAAAGTGTTGTTACAGCCTATACAATCAGTTACTATAAAAAATGCCTAAATTCCACTATAATGGTCATTAACATCCAAAACTTTTCAGAGCTGTCGACTCTGAGATCCTAGCCATCCTGCGTCAACGTTATGAGGACTGCATGATTTATGAAAACCCTGACCACCTTACAAGATGCAAACCTCTTTGGGACAAATACAAGGAATCTGAAGAGGCTTGGTTTATCAAATGTAAGTATTTTTTTGATTATGTGGAACTAACTAAGAACATAAGTTACCTCCTCCATATTTAAAAGCATTTTCTTTCTTTAACAATGAAGGACCTGCATTTGTAAATGGGACCAGTGACAGAAAAGATAAAAAGAAATTGTTTAGTTTGGTATGGACATATTGTGATCAGGAGGAATTTACTTTACTTTGACCAAGAAAATCTGAACTGGATACTTTCAACTGAAGTTGTAATCTGTTTATAAATATATATGTACTTATATAAAACAATGCACTGCTTATATTAAAATATCAGTACAACTAGAATGTGGCCAGTGGAGATTAGGACACACTGGATTTAGTGGCAGAGCCAGAAATTATTTTTGACTGATGGTTCATTCAGATATTTTTTTAAGTGGGGTTAAGAGTTAGAAATGAAAACATTAAAGTAGGTACTACACTTAATCTATTCTAAAAACTGTTAAAACTTAAGATTTTGGGGAGCTTCACTTCCTAGCCCCCTAGATCAGCTACTGCCACTCAGCAGCCGATCTAGGGGGCTAGGTTCTAAATAGTAGATAATAGTATCATTGTTGTGAATGGCAAAGATCAATGTAAGAAATTCTGGAAATGAAAAAGTACCAATTAATTTTTATACACTATGTTTTGAGAATAGCTGCCATAGTAACAATTCAACTACATTAAAAAAAGCATTCCAATAACATGAGCAGATTACTATTTATTGGTGGGTGGAGCCAAAATGTCAATAACTAGTATAACAAAATATAAAAGTACCCTTGACTTTTTACACACTATGTTTTAGAATTAGCTGCCATAGTAACAATAATTACACTACATAATCAGTCCTTTCCATGACACATAGCTGATCTCGCAGAGTGCAGTAATAATCGTAGGTTCTCCTTTCTATTTTAAAATTATCTAGTAGTATCTATTTATTAGTCACAAACCAAAATTCCATAATACTGTCTATCATGCTCTCAGGGCCGGATTTAGAGCAAAGCAACAAGGGCTGTGGCCCCAGGGCCCCCACAAACAAAAGGGGGCCTCCACAACTTGATTTTTTTTTATGGGGCTCCCACACTGCTGTTGTTTACAAACATAAGTAGGTAAACATTTTTTAAACAAACATTTGATCACAATGTTAAGAAATGTTTTCATATTAGGTAATGTTAAGGCTCCTACACACAATGCCGGCGGCAGTGCCGCCGGGTATTTGCCGAGCGGCCATGCCGCCGGCATATGCAAGCCGCCGGCCGGCACATGCCGTATAAAGCCGCCAAGCATCATTTCAATTGTGACGACTGTCAAGTCTGTCACAATTGGAATGATGCTTGGCGGCTTGCATCGGCTTGTAGAACGAACTGACACCGGCACCCCGCGCAACCCGCCGGCACACCTCGGCGGCCATGCCGGCGGCTCGAATACCCGCCGGTCTGCTGGCAGCAGTGCCGGCGGCAATGTGTGTAGGAGCCTTTAGTAAACATTTCTAAACAAAAATGTTAATTAAATGGAGCACTGAAAACATTTGTAATTAAATGTTAAGCCTGCAATACATGTTGGCCGAGCTTAGACCAACGCGAGCCTAGACAAATTGACACAAGGCAAGCGCTACTGTCTAGACGTTCGGCAAGATTGACGTCAACCGCATAATAGCGCGCGGACAAACATGTGAACACTATTGTCCGAGCGCGTGCAAGCGCCTTTGATTTGTGCAGAAAAACCGACACCGCTCCGAAGTGAGGCAAGTGATCGCGAGCGACTGCAAGTTGTGGCAAGCTACGTCAAATGAGGTCTATACACGCTGGCGCTTGTCTATACTCAACCAACTAGGCAAGTGACACCGAGCGATAGCAAGACAAGGCAAATATACCGTCTACATGTTGGTATTGGCCTTCACTCGACAACGCTCGGCCAACATGTATTGCAGGCTTTAGAAAATGTTTGTAACCCTTTTTTAACAGCAGTGTTCCAGCACCATTTGGATAAGAACAAAATCTGTCTGTCAAAAAGAAAAATTTTCACATTCACATAGTATTTATTTGAAAAACATTTCTAAGCATATTCCTTTGAAAATTAATGGATTATGCAAAACATGAACTATTTGTTTTGTTCTGCTCATTTCTTAATGAGCAATGGATTATGCAAAACATGAACTATTGTGCATTTTTATTTAAACAAATTGTGCATTTTTATTTAAATAAATTGTGCATTTTTATTTAAATAAATTGTTAGGTACGCACGGCTACAGATCAAGCTATACATTTCCAGTATAAGCTGATCTCGCATTGTATAGGATTTCCTTACAGTGAGAGGTCAGTGTAAACTGGGAATGTATAGCTTGATCTGTAGCCGTGCGTACCTAACAACTTATTTAAATAAAAATGCACAATTTGTTTAAATAAAAATGCACAATAGTTCATGTTTTGCATAATCCATTGCTCATTAGTACCTACTACATATTGAAAAACTAATTTTTATTTCATCTGATATTTTTTTTTGTCTAATTCTCACATTTTTCGGCGCTCAAATTTTTGGTTGCCCCGGGGTCCACACCTTTAAATGCGGCCCTGCATGCTCTGTATTAACATGATGAAAACGACAATTACAGTAGTGTTACTATAACGCTTTTAAATATAATTTCATCAACCTAGCAATCTGCTGTATTCCAGATGGTGATCTCGGAGCTTATGCCGACGCTCGCAAAGCCTACATGAAGCAAAAGCACCGCATGGTCTGGGAAAAACGCCATGGACCCCTGTCCAACTTGACGTCGTCGTAATTCACCGCAAACTGCTACAATATACTGTTTTAATGTCTAACTAGGTGTTATTTTTGCTGTTGCAATATAGTAAATTATAGTAAATGGTTGTTTCATTTATAGCGCGTTAACCGACACAGTCACATGCAAGGTGACACTACATTGAGATGGAGTTATTTTCACAGCTCTTCTCCGGCCGTAAAATAAAGGGATTCCATTGGTTAACTTTCACACAGCTTTGCTCCTCTCCACCTCAATAGAGTATCACCTTAAACACTAAGATCTGGGAACATGGATCAGTAGGCTAATACTACTACACTGGAACAACTATGGCAATAACATGTGATAGTACGGCCCCAGCAACATGAAGTGCAAAGCCAATTACAAAGAGCTGCAGCCCTATCACAAAAACAATCTTTATATATTATTCTACTCTTTGAAACTTTATTAATTAAAATGCCGTGATCTCTGTGTAGGTATTGAATCAATCTGAAAAATGCATCTCAGTTCATTCTTCAGATTAAATCAAGACGGAGGGCAATTTGCGGAACTATATATGGATGAACTTTGAAAGCGTTGAGCAAACATCATTATGATTGTAATAATAAAAGGCTAGCTATAGCTAGAAAGATCGATTGGAACTTGGAGGGAATGCCCTAAAAGAGAAAAAAATCTTCATTATTGAAAGTTGGTTAAATTGTATTCAGCTTTAAGAGGGCTATTACATTTTTGTCACCTGTCTCGCTCGTACAGAACCATCTTTTTAAGAATGTTGGATGAAAAAATGCATTTTTGAAAGATGTACCTATTCCTATAAATTATAGGAATACATTTTTCAAAAATGCATCTTTTCAATTAACATTCTTAAAAATATGGGTTTGTGCGAGTGAGATAGGTGACAAAATGTAATAGCCCTCTTAACTTGTCCGTCTCAGCCGGGATCGAACCGAAAATAGCACACATCGATACTCAATAGTCAATTTCTAGTCTAGTCAACATTGCATGACAGGTCATCATAATCGTTTGTCTAGGGATACAATACAAAATACCGATTTATTATTGAAAAAATAACATTTATTTTCCGACACATTCATCATACATGCAATACTGAAACGATCCTAATTCAAATACATCGATTCACTAGTTAAAACTATAACAAATAATCACAGAATTACGAAGATGTAGGAAAAATAATATTAAATGTTACATCTTCCCATAATGAACTCCGAATGCATACTTAATTCTATCTTACTGTTACAAAATACATAGTTATTGGTCAGAAAATAAAACAACAGCTTATAAAGTACTTAAATGTATCTTCACTACAGTCTTAGAGAACTTGGTAATTAATTTATAAATCTTAAGAACATTTATTAAACGTTGGACAATACTCTGGCCTTATGTGAACGCAATCACATTCAGAACTTACATGACAATCATATTGGTCATAAAATTAATAGATAAAAATCGTACGTACTTAAATATCTCATTTTGATACATAGATCTGACGGCCAATACTGATGTAAATGCGGACTGGCAGAGTAACAAATGTAAAATTAATTGCATTGAAAAAATATACCTCAAATATGCAAGATCCTGCTTACATAAAATATATAAAACGTATTATCTGTAAATAAATTCACAATTAAATATCATAGTTCCACATTATCGAGTGTATATTATTTTATCACTAAAATGTTCATACTTTGTACCAATTTAATCATCAAAATGACATATTATGTACACTATATACATACCTACGAAAACATGTAGTCGACTTATGATTACAAATCGTTCGTACGCACTATGAAGTCGACTTATGATTACAAAACGTTCGTACGCACTAGAAAATATTTGTGATTACATTATTTTGAATTGGAACCAAATTATGGCATTCAATGGTACAGAAGTATCACAGTAGTAATGCCTTAGAATATAGACTAAAATCACAAATTGTGTATGTATTTACAAATTTTAATCATTAGCTCATCTCCTTCATTATTTATTTAAATAAATCTGATAATACTATTTAATATTAATTAATTCAATCATATTAACTAAATAAAATATCACTACTGCCTATTGCAGGTTAGTTGTCGTTTAAAACATATGTCAGACAGACCAACCTCATTAGATTTCTTTTAGATCTACAAAAATAAAATACAGGTACAATAAAAACCATGAAACATCTGTTTATGTTAGAAAGACATAAGGAATTAATTCCCATTTACAAAATTATTTATACTAACTTATGGCGCATTTTTGTTCATTGTAGCACATTATTATAATATTTTGTATAAGCCAATTTGGCCCAATAAAGTTTAAACTAGTGCTTTGGCATAATTTATATCTCAGCTTCACTCGTGAGAGTTTATAAGCGTTAATCATTTGTATGTGCGTGATTACAAGCCACTAATAACCAACAAATGGTAAGATTTTCAAAATAAAAGCAGTTATATTGTATCGAACTACAGTAAATGGAACTTAAATCAGCGCATCTTTCCACAGTGAATACTATGTGGAACTAAGAAATTTAATTTAAGAAAAACACAATTGATTGTAATAAATTAAAGCATCATCGCACTTTAGGCACGAGCATATTCTATCAAAGCAATAATATCACCTACATCTACATTCATTGAATACTCATATAAAACCTTTGAACGTTTTTAATTGACTCGTCATTAAGGCCAGTTCGCAACAGTGAGATTCAACAATTAACTGGCGTATTTTACTACGTAATTCATCGTAGGACCTTACCATGAATGTAAATGTTATCTAAAATTACATAAATTCGAATGTGATATACCTACGAACGAGAAATTAAATTCGTCTGTACAATAACTTTAGACAATATTTTGAAACAATACACAAGCAAGTTACATGCAAATAGATTTGTGGCCGAAATATATTATAGAAGATAAAACTCTAGAACAAGAATCAACATATTATTGTATGATCATTGTACTTTTTGTGGGCATCCGAAAAATGTTACAAGTGCTCGAGATGTTTATTTAATAAAACTTAGCAACTATTCTTAACATATTTTGAGCCTCAAATCAATGATATGTACATTTAGTGTTTATTATTGTTTTTATCGTATCGATGGCAGTAACATTATCTACTTACAAATTATTACGTAGACAACATACTGTAGATCTTTCATAAACTTATCAGTACCTTAAAGTATCATTTGAAGCTTGTTCAGTCCTTTGTTACATGAAGAGCCACGAAAATATAATTCTAAGAAAAAAAAATATAAAATGTCAATAGGTAAAATAAAATACAAAATTGATTAGAGCTATGCAGTTTTACTGTTCATAAGTTCTAAACAATTTTATAAATAGTTCATCAAGTAACTTGGAAAGACTAAAACAACACCACGAAACTGACTCAGTTGGATACACATAAAAATAGCGTTAGTCAATTAAAATAAAACATTATTAGAATTCATACACTAAGAAACAATAGAAGATTTCGGTCAAGATGATTCTTAAGACTTACCTTTACATTGTACATAGACGTGGGACATTAGTTTTAAATCGGCACTTTGAACATTTGACGAATGCACCTTAAGATTTCTTATACTAAATAAACACATAAAAATATAAACATCTAAAATATTATTGTTACAGACATCACAATTTATTGGACACTTACATAAGTCTAGCAGTTAAAATTCGTTGCGACCCTGATTCACATCACTCCAAAGTTTCAGGTGCCGCGTTTGGAACACGAGTAATACTAACCTACATCAAAAATATAAGGAATGCATCTGCTTGTAGGACGCGGTGGGATTACGAACCGTCGAAGTGTGCCGCCAAGCGGATGCGACCTGTCAAATAAACATAAGGGCACATTTACATAAAATTCCGGGAAAGGAGATCTTTAATAGTATGTAAGAAGTAATGATTCTTACGTCGGTTCTCATGGTTGAGCAAAGCCGTTGGTGTTGGCAATGCGCTAGCCGGTGGGGAACACCATATATTGGTCTTTGGCGATTCGAACACACGGGAGCCCTGAAAGAAAAAAAATAATAATTATTTGGCTAATTTAAGCAAAGATCATCATATTGGAATAGTAGAAATATACAGGGTGGCAGGTTAGACAGTGGAAATATTTAAAGGGGTCATTGTACTCATCATTATGAACAACTTTTACTATGGGACCAACCCTGAAATCGCGAAAAAAAATCTGGTGTTCCATACATTTTGTTTAGTTATGTGAAAATAAATGTATGGAACAGCTGTTTTTCTTTTTCACGATTTCAAGATTTATTTATTTATTTATTTAAACTTCATGCAACAAAATATGTACATCGGCGGACTTAATGCATTCTCTACCAGTCAACCTTTGATTGATTGCACCAGGATTGGTGCCATAGTAAAAGTTGTTCATAATGATGAGTACAATGACCCCTTTAAATATTTCCACTGTCTTACCTGCCACCCTGTATAAGCCATCATAGATACGAAACTATTATGGGTAGAGTTTTTAATCTACACTCAAAAGTCACTCAGTTGTTTAATCTACACTGAAAATATACAGATTCTTTGGTTTTTTTTTTATGAAATTCAATCTAGACTTTTACAGCTATTATATCAATGCCAACAAAAAACATAACAATAAGACGGAAAAGTCACCGTACCTTCTGTCCGGGCGGTGTATCATGTACGGAGTAGTCCTCGTGAGTCGGTGCGGACACTAGTTCACGGCAGCGCGGCACTACGACCCCGGGACACAGAGTCCAGCGACCGGTCTCAGTCTCCGCGAATATCTCCATGTACTGACGGAGGAAGTCTGCCACGCCTTCTGCGCCTATTGGATAAAGTTATGATTACTGTTACGGTAGCCAATAATATCGCCTAGGTAAAATATTTAGAAAAAACTCAAATATTAATATATGATCATAAATAGATTTATTTAGAAAATTACAACACTAGTGTAAAAAAAAACATTTAAACGATGATAACTGCAGAAGCGTAACACTGTGTCACATTATAAAACATTCCACCAAGTTCACGCTAAAGAGCAAAATTAAAATTCTACTTATAGAGAACGGATAATTGAAAAGAAAACTCACCAGGATCAACTCCCGGGAACACGGGCTCATATCGTCTGGCGTACTCGACGAAGAGCTCGTCTAAGGACGCGGGCGCGGCGCGCTCGGCCAGCAGCTGCGCCAGACGCCACACGGCGCGCCAGGCGGGCGCTAGAGTTAAACGCTGGTCACTGGGTACTAGTACACCCGCGGCCGCCAGACGCCGCAGCTCCGGCTCCACGCCGCGCACGCGTCTGAACGCCGCCGTGAAGTACTCCAGCGTAGAGCCCCGCGCCACGCTACGGTCGCCGCATAACACCGCGCAAGCTGCCAGTAAGCAGCCCGCCCAACTAGGCGACCCCCCCGGAGCTATTACTACGTTGTTTTCTACGCAACCGCCTGCGGCGTAGACTAGCCCCTCCAATGATTCCGCGTCCAGCATGTCAGGCTGTAAGTTTTGATTTTGTGAACTTTGATGAATGCAAAATTATTACATTCTGATACTGACAAAGGTATGTTAGTATGCTTATATGGAGTACTTATACTGAAATGTGAAATTATGATTGATGAATGTCCTACTGCAGTTACCTATGAGCTTGCCAAACACTGTGCGATTGATTGTGTATAAGAAAATTAAATAACATGCTTGCTGAGTTCACAGCTGGATGGATATTCAGCCTTCCCTAGAAGTCAATGCCTGGTTCAAACAGTTAGCGAAAGTTAGCATTAGGAGCGACCTGCCCTTAGACTAAATTACCAAGTCATAGGTATGACTTGGTAATATACAAGGCTAGGTCTGTTCTCAGATTTGTAATTTCCATAACAACTATTGGTTAAATAAGTTAATATTTCTGTGAAAATTGGTTTTACGCGCTTTCGTAGTCCCTACGCATCCGCGACGGTCGCTACTAGCGTTAGTACCTGCGGCGGCGCGCCGAAGTGGTGCGCATAGTGTGCGGGCAAGTCCTGCAGCGGCACGGGCGGCAGAGCGCGTAGGCGGGCCGAAAGCGCGGCGCGGGCGGCGCGTGGGCAGAGCCGCACGCTGCGCTCGCCGCCCGGCTCGCCACACACGGCCACGGCGCCCGGGATCAGCTCGAACAGCTCCACCAGCTTCACGCAGCCGTAGTGCGCCACCCGCAGCTGGCGGCCGAAGTGCGCGTGGTACGCGGGCACGAAGCGAGCGAACTCCATGCGGAGGTTGGGCGTGT
Source organism: Thalpophila matura (assembly GCA_948465475.1). Lineage (NCBI taxonomy): Eukaryota > Metazoa > Arthropoda > Insecta > Lepidoptera > Noctuidae > Thalpophila > Thalpophila matura. The sequence continues at coordinate 8,034,031 of OX419185.1, read as the reverse complement.
GCCGGAGCAGTTCCACCGCCTAGTGGCAGGTTACGCTCACTCCGGGACCGTGCTTACAGGTGTTTGGCGAATATTCGGATCATCTCGATAAATGTTTTGCCTTTTTGAAGAATTCGATGATAGATAACGAATATTTGTCAAAGACCTATCAATGCGGTCACAGAGATACAGAAAAAATATTTAAAAGCATGTTTATTTCGGTGAATCTTCGACCGAAAGAAATATGATTCTAAATATTTTTATGAGACATTCAGCAACCTGATGCAGTCTAGTTTGGTCTAAAGAGACTGCCCTATCTAACAGTGAAGAAACGACTACGGGATTAATTCAGGAAGTCAAAGGCAATCAACATTACAGCAAGCCTATATGATTGATACTGCTAACATCAATCCACCAACCATGACGTATTTGGCAATAACCCTTACAACTTTTAATGTCGTTCAGAGAAAAAATCGAGTTGATGATGATGATGATGATGAGTGATGTCGACGTATTCTTACCTGCATAGCAAACTGTCGAGTACGGGCCCTCTCTTCAGGCGTGGGAGTGCGACGCGGCAATGATATGGTTCCATCTGCAGCCACGGATACCGCCTGAGGGTTGACGCGCTGCATCAACTCCCCGACGGTACACACGCCGTAGTCGACGGGTGAGAACGGACGGCCTGACGTCGTCTGATACAGTTGCGGGATATCGTGCAACTGCACCGTACGTCCTGGTTGCGCTTTCAATAGCTTCACGAGATCAGACGTCCAACGGCGGCTTTGAGCCGACGCGGATATTGTTATGATTCGTGATGATCCTGAGCCGAGAACCTAAATTAAAAAGTTATGTGAAGTTTACTGAGAGAAGGCCCTTGTCTCAAGGGATTGGTGTCGTCATAAACAGTCACGATGATTTAACTCTTGAGTGTGATTAGCTGATTAGTTTACCAGTAAAACGATACATACAAAACAGAAATACAATGAGGAGCCTTATTATGTTTCTTCCAGGAAAACTTAGTACTGAAATGTGGAACCTGATTATGTTATAAAAGCCATATTGACATGTATTCTTACATCACACTGCCGTTAACAAACCCCCTGTATTTTATTTACATTCTTCTCCATCTTGAAACTTATTTTATACAATCAAGGATCTGTAAATGGCGCGGTATAAAAAGTTAACTTACCACAATAGCATTTCCGAGAGCAGCGAGCAGGTCCGGCAACTTGGTGAAGCCATAGTCAGCCACGCGGCACTGGCGACCAAAATGATGGTGGAAGGCGGGTATTAGTCTGAAAACATATTTCAGTTAAGACTACTGCCTCGTACCTCATGTTTCCTGACATCTGCTACAAGGGAGTTGATACATAGCTACAACGCCCATTTATTAATCCAGAAGCCATTATTGCCGGTGTCAAGTCATGGGTCATGCTGGTTTCACATATGAAACGGCAGTAGATCAAGTTTTCAAGAAACTATTTGGATTTTTTATCGACATCCGGGACGACAAATGTCGCAGTGTCGTTATCAAAGAGATTTATTAAATACTGATGATTAAAATTCTGGAAAAAATGTGAGTACTCATTGTTATAGATAAAATAATTTAGTTATACTGACTTGCTGAACGGTATGGAGCATCTGGGAGCCGTGCGCAGTAGGTCTATCAGTTCTCGCTCGAATAAAGCTAGCATCGGCTCCAGAGCGGGCGCGGTGCGGGGCCGCTCGCGTTCCCCGCTCGAACGGGAGCTCTCGCCTGCAACCAAAACTACTGTCAAAACATGCAACCAAAACTACTGTCAAAACATGCAACCAAAACTACTGTTAAAACATGCAACCAAAACTACTGTCAAAACATGCAACCAAAACTACTGTCAAAACATGCAACCAAAACTACTGTTAAAACATGCAACCAAAACTACTGTCAAAACATGCAACCAAAACTACTGTCAAAACATGCAACCAAAACTACTGTTAAAACATGCAACCAAAACTACTGTTAAAACATGCAACCAAAACTACTGTCAAAACATGCAACCAAAACTACTGTCAAAACATGCAACCAAAACTACTGTCAAAACATGCAACCAAAACTACTGTCAAAACATGCAACCAAAACTACTGTCAAAACATGCAACCAAAACTACTGTTAAAACATGCAACCAAAACGAGTGTTAAAACATGCAACCAAAAATACTGTTAAAACATCATCATAGTTGACGATGTTTTAACAGTAGTAACGGGGTCGACTTCCAGTAAGAATATGTAGATGCGAATGAATATCAATATTTTCTCAACAATAGGCTAGTTGCATTGATTTTGAAGTAGGTTTCAAACTGTTCCTTATACGCATTTATGTTGTTTAAAATTATTGATTTATTTTATAAAGCCGTAAAAAGCTATAAATACTTAAAAAAATGGTTATATTTTATGAACGTACAAAAACGCTGTAAACTTGTGGATTTCCCATGAGAAAAACTGACTGTTTACTATAGTAGTGACACAGGCGCTCTAAACAACATGGCGACTAGTGTTTTGGCGATATTGGATGAACATTTTATTTTTAATTGATTTAAAAAAATAAGTGTTCTTTTATGAATAAATTCTGAAATATATTGCTAGAATAGAGCAAAAACTGTAACAATAAGGTACTTTTTAAATGAAATACACTACAGTGCAACTAGCCCATTATTTTTGGTAGTATACTAACTGTTAGCGGTATGAGTCAGCGGCGGCGTGACTACAAGGGGCGAGTTCTTCCACGTGAGGTGGCGCGAAGGCGTGTCGCGCACCTCTAGCCCCTCCACACTGCGCAGGAGCAGCTCTAGTGCCACCCCGTGCCGCGCGTCGCACACTAGCGCGTCGAACCGAGCCTCGTAACACTCCACGAAACTATACGAAACATAATAATTATAATTATATCATTTGTATCCGAAAGTTTGAAATTACAGCTAATCCTAGAAGTTCTAGAAAAAAAGTTAATTAAATATTAACATAGCCAAAAGAGTAGACGTGTTCTCGAGTGGAGACCGCGACTCGGCAAACGTAGGGTAGGACTCCTTGGATCGTCGCTCCATCTAGCCCTCAGGCTAGATGGAGCGACGATCTTCATAGGGTGGCTGGTGGCAACTGGATGAGAGTGGCCGAGGATCGAGTTAAATGGCGTGCAATTGGAAAGGCCTATATCCAGCAGTGGACTACTATAGGCTGATGATGATGATAGCCGAAAATCCTACAATCGGCACGCTTAATGATACTTCAAATCTATTTACCTTAACAATGGCAAAATTCCTCCATGATTCTCTAGCAAAATGTGTACATTCTTAGCCAAAGTCGTGATCTCCATGTACACAGGTTGCAAGATACGGCTTCCGTCCTCCTGTCCCGTGTTCATGGACGCGTGTATGTGGCACTTCCACGGAGCCTCCTCCATCTCCGAGTTTGACACCGGCGTCAAATCCACCAACTGAACCATTCTGCCGAACCCCTCGTGTATGATAACGGTGTCTTTAAGCTTCGCTATATCCGATGTCGTCAGCGCGCAGCAATGGCGACTGGCATAGGCATCCCTCAGTCTTAGTAGAGGCAATGTGTGGTTCTTTTGATCTAGAAGGATGGCTCTCAGACGCGCTCTGAGCACGTCTAGGTTTGGGGCCGGTGAAGGTTTCCCCAGGGACAGTTCTAGGCGGCGTCCCGTCCACTGGTTGTCTAAGCGGCGTTTGTGGATGCGTGCAATAGCGAGTCTCGCGTCCCACTCTGAACGGAGCACTACAGTTGCTAATGGCCCTTCCCCTGCTGCCCATACTGAAACGCGGACGGTCTGCACGTACTGGTTGAATAGCTGAGTCAGCATTTCCTGCACAAGATATGCGACCAATATAATTAGCTTGCTAATACAAGCTCATAATAAAAAAACTAGCTACCTTTATAGATAAATGATCACAACAATTATATTAAAGAAAATGGAAACCTTTTCATGGACAGAATGCATTTAAAAGAAACAGGTTAAAATAAAGGGATAGTTAGGCATATAACACTTACATTAAATGACCCAATAATACATACGTTTACCGATTGAAAGACCTAGTGACAATTCGTATTTAATGTGACAATGATAACAAAAAGATGCTGTGGCATGTGAAAGTTTATCATTTGATGCCAGAAACAATCATAAAGGTAGATTTCGCTATCATATCTAATAATGCCTTATATTAGATCTTGAAGAGTTCAGTCACATTAGAGCTTTTGAGACAAGCAACAGTTACTACTATTGAAATAGAACAATATTAATCATGCGAAATCTACCCATGTAGGTAGATGGCGTTAAAATATATGAAAGCAAAGCATTATAAATGTAATTTGTGATTCAACATTTGCTTAATAAAATGTATAGACTATCTTTTATTCCATTTTGCTTTTCAAAAAAATATATATTATTGCCAATTTAATCAGTCCCTATATGCCAGTCAAACCCATTCTAAATTTTGTTTACCCTTGGTAAATATATTACGTAAATAGTTAATACCTTCATGATGCTGAGCTTCGAAGTAGATGTCAACATCACATAATATTAATATAATAATAAGTATACAGGTGAGCTTTAAGTAAGGATTACTAATGGCAGTCATGGTAACTGCTAGATTAGAGAATAGAGATACAAAGATTTGTAATTCGAAAACCGTTTACTGTTTTACAAGCCAATAAAGTTGACTTTCACCAGGTTGTTTCAACATCACGAGCATAAACAAAATACTTTGTTAAAACAATCTCTTATGCCATTATAAAGAGGCTTGAAAAAGTCTGATTTCTAAAACGCATCAATCTCTTTCGCAGCCTCTATTTAAAAGTCAACCTGTATATACACGCAATCAAGCTACAACTGAGATACTACTTCAAAAGGTACTCCAACAAGGTGATTGTATTATTTTTCAATTTAAAACTACAGTTCAGTAAATTGGTAAATAGACTTTCTCAATTTATGTGCCTCACCATGCAATGACACAATGCAATCGCCTCGTCAGAGTTCGTTTGCAAATATAATACAGATAACACATACTTGAATAAATAATCTAAAGCTGAAGAGTTTGTTTGTTTGAACGCTCTAATCTCTGGAAGTACCAATCGGATTCGAAAAAATCTTTTTGTATATGATAGCCAGATACACGAGGAATAGTATAGGCTATATAACATCACGCTACGACCCTTAGGAGCCGAGCAACGGGGGTGACACCGCGGGGAACAGCTATGTAAAAATAACAAAGTTTCCCTACGAAAGTAGAGTATCTTACCTGCAGCACCGTTGATTCATACGGTGGTAAATTAGACACGGTTAATTCAGCGGTGGAATCTTCAGTCTCGCTGTGTTCGCTGAAACTAGCCGAAGAGTTCCACGGGGACACGGCGCGGCTGGCGCTGTGTTCCCGATGCCGACCTTCACCGCTATTACTTGACGAACAACCGGACCGGTCCAGATTTACAGAACCTGTTGAGGGTAATATGTATCTTCAAGTACAGCACTACTACTCTTATAAGTTACAACGATGTATAACAAACGGCATCAGTTATGATCACAAACGTCACCTGCGCATTAGCTGGTTTTTCGGTCTTTTTGGCGGAATGAAAAAGACGGGGGGCGCCGAGGCTCCACGCGATTGGTTCGTCAGTCGATGCTCGTCGTCTATTGGACTATTCTCTATTACCTATTGTCTATTGGGTCAAAATATACATGCGCGATCTGTGATCAATATCCCTGCCGATACTTATACCTGCGTAGATGTAATTTTTGGTGGGCGTGAAATTTTTTTATTAGTCAAAGCTTAGAATTAGGGAATGCAATCTCGCGAGATTTCCGACCGAGCCGAGATCTCGCGAGATCAAAAAGCCAGTCTCGTGAGATCTCGTCCTTTACGAGATCTCGCGAGATTGGGTATTTTTTATTGAAAACGTATCAAAATGTATCATTCCATTTACTGATTATTAACATGTACGATAAAAATAGAAAATGCATGTAATGTGACAAAGGACGTCGGCAGTTTTGGGCTTGATATGGTACAGTATTAAAAGAGTAACCAAAAATAAAAATATATTTTAATTGTTCTTTGCCTAATTTATCTTAGAGATTAAGAATTGGAATCAAAAATCGAAATAAAAAAGGAATAAAATGATTATACCGTTAACATTTAGAAAAAACCAATAAAACATAAACGGGTGCATGCTGGCTGGCGCGTGCCTCCACAGAATATCATGGTGACAGCAACTAAAACCTTTGAATTGAGAACTCATTAGTCGGGCTGTACTTCACTGGATCATTCACACAATACTTAACCTCACTGTCACAAATACGAAGATTTCTCTTTAACCCAATTATGTACAAAAACAAATAAAAAATGAATTTAAATACTCTTGAAATACTCGACCACACCAAACTAATTTCATATCTGTACCGACTTACACAATCTGAAGCCCAGCGTTCTATAGGCGTCTGCCAGTGCCCTTTATATCCGTTTTATTTCAAAATAAGACACTACCCCCCTTACTAATAGACGATGATTAAATTAAACAGCTTTCAAGTCAATTGTCTTCTCTATTCATAGTCATACAAATGAGAAGGATTATTTGAAATGAGAAGAAGTTATATATTTAATCAGAGATTAAAGTTAAGAGGTGTCTATAAGTATGGGGGTAATTAAATATTTTACAATCAGGTTATAATTTCTACCTATTTATATTATAAACACTTTCTTTAGATAACCTTGTTATATCAGCCTTCCGCGGCAATAATAAGTATTATGAAATGAAATTGAACTTCTGTTCAAAAAAATATAAAACATTTAAATGAAGTAATCAAAAGTAATAAGAATTGCTTCAGAAATCAAATAAATAGTAAGTTTAAAGTTAAACCTTGTCATTCTGTTTTAAATGGGAAAAGTTATTTTTGAAAATAACTTCTCAAAAAACAGCACGTCAAGGGTTTTATCTGACCAACGGTGACTCCTGACTTTGCAGGCCAAGTTGATACCTATCCTGCAGCCGAAAATGCTCGTTCTGCCTCAACACTCGTAGGAATCAGACGATAGGCAGTTACACACACGGATTATGCTACCCCGCTCAATCTCGCAATCTCGCGAGATCTCGTACAGAAATTCGGCGAGATTCAATCTCGTAAATATGGACGAGATTGATTTTGATCGAGATTGCATTCCCTAGTTATAATGATTGTAACTTACCATGCGTGCCCCTAATCTTCCTAGGTTTGGGTGCGGGCGGCGGACAGAAGTCGTGCGGCGGCGGCGTGGGCGCGGGCAGCTGCTGCAGCGCTAACGCCCACTCCTTAGAGATGCACGGCGTGTTGAATGACCCCACCTCGTGTGGTGATGAGCACACCTAAGGAACGATCATAGTAGAGAGCGTGTCACGTAAGAATTCCCTACGACGCTATGTTGACTGCCCTGAATGTCACTCTTATTTAGGTCTTAATGTTTTTTGTAGATTTATGTGTAAAGTGTCTAATGCCTAGGAGAGTGAACGAGAATTGGTACTGAAAGAAAACTTCCAACACTAAGTCAAAGTCAAAGTATTTATTTCAATTAGACCATTTACAGGCACTTTTGAATAGTCAAGCAATAGTTGTCAGTCAGTTTGTCCGTTAGTTGAAGCTAGTTGTCCATTCCAAAACGTAGATTCCTATGGAGAAGAACGGACAAGAAACTCCATGGTTACTCTTTTTCAACTAATTCAAATATACAATTTCTTTGTTTACATTTATGCCCTAATATGTGAGAACAATGTGAGATATTTTAAAAATCCCTTAGGATGAAAAATAAAATCGAAGGTAACTAAAATAAAATAAAAATCATTTAAACCTGTAAAATGTCAAAATATTACTTGAGCAGTCAAGAGATGACCAGTACCGACTGACAGCACCCGTTCACGGACATGACGCGTGCATCAGCACCGTTTAACTCAACCATTTTGGAGGAAATCGAACGATCCAATACACACGCCACCATCAGCGGTACATTTAAGCGAGCATGACATGCTCTCAACTGTCATACTACATCAGCTTAAAACATTGTAAATATCTACATGGTACTCACATTCACAAATCTCAAAGAAATTTACTTAAATATACAAAACTACTACTTACTATTAAAAACGTTGTAACATATTGAAATTCAGGGCAGCCAACATTGCATCGAAGGGACTTCTTATGTTAAACGCTCTCTACAGACAACATCCAAGGTATAGGTAAACCAGAATCACATAGCATAAAAAAATAAAACTAAATGACTGGCACGCAATGCATACCAGTCACTTTTCAAATGAAGAACTTGTTGTGTAAAATTCTGAGAATTATTGTTAGTGCAATGGTGAAAGAGTTTCTTCACACCAGCAATTCTGAAAATTGCTAGTGTAAAACTCTTTCATCCATTCACCCCAGTGCCTACTTTTGCCATCAGATTCTGCACCCGAATTGCGTAACTCAATTGCTATCACCATGGCATTGTTTTTGACATTCATTACGCCGTATGATTGTTAATCCTTGCTCCTTTAACTAGCTCAACGCCGCAATGGATGTTGTTGAACTGTCAAAATGAAAGCCATGGCGAAAGAAATTGAGTTACGCAATTAGGCTGCTGGTCGACATATACTAAGTACCTATCTGAATTGTTTTAAGAGGGAACAGGGCCTGCGAGGAATTTGAAAAATAGGTATTTGAAGAAACTATTACCGTCGCGCTGCGCCTGAACAACCCCCGTAGTGTGTGATAGGGACAGCTGCAGCTCAGACCGATTATATCACAAAACAATTGACGAGATTGACGTTTCGTATTCCCCCTTTTTCTCCTCGAAAACTGAGCCGATGCAATTTTATTTTTTTAATTTATTTAAAAAAAGAGTATGCTTAGGTTCCTATCATTTTCTTTTATGTTAAAAACTTTTCTAAATAATTGTCTGGTAATCCTCTAATCACGGCGGTATAAATAGGTGATTTTTTGTAATTTTTGGAGGGTCATATTTTCTTTACTAATTAGTTGCTGAAAAAAAGAAAATGACAGGGACATGTATAGAGCAGACCTTGATTTTATGAAACAAAATAAATACTCTAGAGCCATTATTCAGGAAGAAAAAAGGGGAATACGTTTGTATGGAGAATCTCACGCCCTGTTCCCTCTTAAGTTTCTAGTGTTTTATCTTTATATAAATGCTAATATTATCTATTGTGCTATCTAATATGCATATCAGTAGAATCATCAGCATGTCACCCACAAGCGTTACTAATAGATTACACAAAACAATCGAAAAATAAACTAAGCTGACGTATTGTGGATGAATTGTTACGCGTTTGACTTTTAACAAAAAAAAACCGGCCAAGTGCGAGTGGTCCTCGCTCGCGCACCGAGGGTTCCGTATCATTTTTGGACGTATAAAGTGAAAAAAACCGGACCGCATAACTAAGTTTGTTTGTGAAGGAATTTTGATGATATTGAAAAAACTGTACTAGTTAGGAACATCGTTTTATTTTTGGTGCAATATTTGGGTCAATTCCTATCAACTCCAATTATTTTAGATTTTTCGCTCCGCAAACTTCGGAGAAAAGGGGGGGGGGGGATGGTATTTTTTCAGAAATTTTTCATCATATGTCAAAAACTAAAAGACATAAAAGAAAATACAGAATACAATACAATAAAGAAAAACATACAAAAATACCATTTCCCCCCCCTTATCTCCGAAGTTTGCATAGCCAAAAATCTGAAATAATTAGAGTTGATAGGAATCGACCCAAATATTCCACCAAAAATAAAACGTTGTTCCTAACTAGAACAGTTTTTCAAAATCATCAAAATACCTTCACAACATAGTTATGCGGTCCGGTTTTTTTTAACTTTTAAACGTCCAAAGATTGTGCGGAACCCTCGGTGCGCAAGTACGACTCGCACTTGGCCGGTTTTTTATAACTGTACCAAATTTCAAGTCGATGGCATTAGTAGTTGCTGAAATAACCAGCTGTGACAGACAGACAGATAGACAGACAGACGAAGTCGCACCATAAGGGTTCATTTTTTACAATTTTGGTACGGAACCCTAAAAAGTACCCGCTCAGTACACGCTATTGTTATGTTTTTGTTGAATCTTTGTTTATTACCAATTATGTATTTGTAATTATGGCCAGCAATGGACGTCATCCGGCTGATATGATAACTTATATTTATAATGCCTACATAAATACAACGAAGAGTAGGTACACATATTAAGAAACTCCCTGATTTTTTTTACAAAATCATAGGCTTGGACTTGACCGCTATCTCCCCTGTACCCGTATCATGAGTTTTTTTGACGTATAGTTTCGTTAACGTAAGCATATTTTGAATTGAAAATATACATTTACTTCACAATATTTATATAAATGAAATACTTAATTAATTTCTCTGTATTTTTTAAAATGTGCAAATTGTATAAAATTTTATCAAAATGTTCTAGGACTGTTGTATTTTTAATTCAAAATATGCTTACGTTAACGAAACTATACTTCAAAAAAACTCATGATAGGGGGGTTCTGATGCTAAGCTACAAGAAATCGATACACTTGCAACTTGCGAGACAACCAGATTGTAACTACCGGGAAACACCCACTCAGGCACACATTCCACTGTTTGGCGGTTCTCACAATGAGAGTGGACCAAATCGCTTCGTTCAGGTTTTTGGTATGTCAACCATGAAACGATATCGCTTTTTCGTGCTTCTGGTCGTCCGATAGAAAATAGAGCAGGAGGGAATAAGATAAGCAGATGCAAAGCACACTCTCCGAAATGTATTCGATAAAATTATATAGGTAGTCAGTGGCGTGCCTACAGAGTAAGCCCGACACATTTTTTTCGTTTGAGAGCATTTATGTTATTTTTCATGAATGTATGTGATTTTTATTGTAACGACATTAACTCACTTAAATTCGATTTTATTATTCGAATTAAGACCTAAAAAATGCGTCGGCCTTGCCTCTAGGCACGCCACTGTAGGTAGTTGGTACAAACCTGAGGCGGCGGTGGTACGAATGTGGGTTGTTGATATGAAGCTGGGGCGGTGCTGTACCCTTCGTCGCTAGAATACGTCGGCGGCACCGCGCTGCGAGCGTACCGCGTGTTGATGTTACGTCCGTACACGTCCTCTCCATCCATACGCATCAGGGCTCTACAAACATAGTTATATGTTTTAATGTTTATTGATCTAAACACATATTTCTTATATTTTTAAATATATAGCATCACGCCTGTGTACCTTGAAGGGGTAGATCTGTATAGGAAGGTCAGTAAGAAAAGCTGTATAACATTTTTACATAACATGTTTATATTGTTCAGTTATGATCTAAAAAAAACCCGGACAATCGCGCCCTGAGTGTTCCGTACAAACTTAATTATGTATGTAGATACATTAAATACTAGCTGTTCCACGCGGATTCACCCCGTTGCTCGGCTCCTCAGAGTCGTAGCGTGATGGTCAATAGGCTATAGTACTATTTCTCATGAATCTGGCTATCACATACAAAAGAATTTTTCTAATTCGACTGGTAGTTCCAGAGATTAGCGCGTTTAAAGTTCAAACAAACAAGCTTTATAATATTAGTATAGATAGATAATAAAATATTTCACTAGAAATATGCATTAGCGCCATCTATGAGCAAGATGCCGCTACTACATACTTCTTCTAGTGGCACCATCTATGAGCCTCCACCCGTTAAGGGTCTTGCGTCGGACAGACAGACAACAAAGTGATTCTTTAAGGGTTCCATTTTCCTTTTCAGGTACGGAACTCTACAAACTGAAGTGTCTACCGACTTTCGTTGCTGACTGTACCAGTACCTACATCCACATTTCACCAGTAATTATGTATATGATTTTCCTATAAGTCCCAAGTAATAGGGGGAGGGCCTAATGCAATGAACAGGGCAAAAATCCAGACTGGGTTGCTACTGAGTATTAGCGTTCGGCAACCTTTTAGCAAGCAAGGGCCACATAGTGGCAAAATGAAATAAAGGCGGGCCGCACCTATTCATAATTACCCGACTGCTGCAGAGCCCAAAAGGAGGGTAATGTTTTTGGTTGATACCTATGTATGTATGTATGTGTTTTCCTCCTAGAGGGATTCGCCTAGTATTTTCCTAAATAGGTTGGGGGGTCGGCTTCCAGTCTAACCAGATGCTGCTGAATACCAATTTTGCTACAAAATAAGATAAAACCTCATCTGAAAGAATTTTATAGTTACATTTTCTGAGATAGAATATCCTACAGCAAAAAGTGCAGAGTTGAAGTCATCCTAAAGAACGTTCAGACAATCAGAGCGCATCGCATTGCAACGGTATCTCACAAGGCCTAGTTATTACAATTCACCTAGGTACTCATTGTCGTTATCTTAAATGTATCAATGACATTAAAAATAAACAACTTCCAAGTCATGATTACGAACCACACCTTTATGAACGTAATAGTACCTACTTAATACGTATTTTATCTGCAAGCTAAATAAACCTTTAAAAACAAATAAATCATTAATTATCTATTATGTTTTTCACAATATACTATTCCATATTCGATGGAAACCAATTGTATTGTTGTATACCACGAAACAGCTGATCAAAGACGACATTGTAAAGTAACTGATGTCAGTGTACCCTCCATTTTCTCAATATAATAAACTTCAAAAGAGATAATTTTACGACTTAAATATTTTTAGATATGGACTAGATTTTATTCATGTTTCGATTGATAAATTAACTGTTTTTGTAACGGATTGCTATCTAAATAGAACATTTCCTTTCATCGCTCGTTCAAATGTGAATTTATACGCTTATTTATCCAGAGTATGTGAAAATATTTGCTTAAACTATTACGTACATAACAAATATAAGAATGGACACGTTTAAAATCTGTTCAGCGTTCCGCACCGTTAAAGCCGAGATGGCAATCAAGTGTGACGTTACTAACTAGCATTGAGATCAACCAATTGCGATAAAAGTGAAGGATACATAATAGAAAAAAAAACCGGCCAAGTGCGAGTCGTACTCGCGCACCGAGGGTTCCGTATCATTTTTGGACGTATAAAGCGAAAAAATCCGGACCGCATAACTAAGTTTGTTTGTGAAGGAATTTTGATGATTTTGAAAAAACTGTACTAGTTAGGAACATCGTTTTATTTTTGGTGCCATATTTGGGTCAATTCCTATCAACTCTAATTATTTCAGATTTTTCGCCTCGCAAACTTCGGAGATAAGGGGGGGGAAATGGTATTTTTTTGGACATTTTTCATCATATGTCGAAAACTGTGAGACGTAAAATAAAATAAAAATATATTTTGAAATGTGCAGATCAAGCCCGTTCATATGATATGTCACTTGACCTAGTAACCCCACTTAAAAATTTCGGACCCCCACTCCGGCCCCTTTTGCAATGAAAATAAAAATATTTTTGGATTTTTTTCATTTGCAATAAAGTTGAACAAGCATTCTTTATAACTGTTCCAAATTTCAAGTCGATAGCATGAGTAGTTGCTGAAATAAGCAGGTGTGACAGACAGACAGACAGACAGACAGACAGACGAAGTCGCACCATAAGGGTTCCTTGTTTACCATTTTGGTACGGAACCCTAAAAATGTCGCATGACTACCAGAATCAGCTGATCGAGACATAATAATAATGAGAAGAAAAAGTTAGGCATAATCATAGGTAACTTAACGGTTCACAAAATGGTACGAGTTTCCACTTTTCCACATTTACAATCAAATTTCATCATGGTAATTATCATTTTAATTTCAATCTACTACTATCAAACTATCTAGTATTTAATTTCGAACTATCTAGGAGATTAAAATAAAATAATTTCGATTATATGATAGGATTAATTTTTAGTTAGCACAATCTATCACTTATCCTAGGAATTATTTCAAATATATTGTCTTTAAAATACAAAATTAAGAAAATAATATTCAAAACAAATAGAATAACTCTTACCCCGACAATAACATTGTGTGCCTAGTAATCGCGCCAGGCGATCATTAATTTTGTATAATTAAAAAAAACTATTAAAAAACGTTACACTTTAAATTTTGAGGTAAAAAAAATAATCACAGTGTTTCGGCTCGTGCCTGACGATGCAATGACCTATTCAAATCATAACTGACGAGAATTTAGCACCACAAATAATATGTGGGTAAACCAAAATAAATTACAAACTATTTAGTACAGTCTTTAAAATCGGTGGTTTGTAGGTATCGATAAACACATGATTTATCTATGTTTACAATGACTAATGGCTACGTGGTATGTGAGTTGTGATTGTTAGTTCCTGAGGCCTAATTGTAAATGAGATTTTGTTGTCGTGTTGGGAAAGGTAGGTCTCTGCAAAACGAAGTGTAGAGACCGTCCACATTTATTTAACCTCTGAAGGCAATAATACAATGGGAATAAAGATCACTTGAATACAAAATGAAAGAAAAATAACCGTGAATAGTACGATAACTTATAGGCCCTTTGAAGACTAAGAGAAAGGTTTGCAGTAACTGCAGTAAGCACACCGAAGCTCAGAACAGTGCTACGATTATGTTATATTACTTTTGGAAACCGCACTCGACATTTAGACCACAGTATCCGCGATATTGTTATCTATACAAAAACAACGTTCGCAAACACATACACAAATGATACAAAGCATAATTATACAGAAATCATGACCACAAGGCAGTTTAAATAACAACCTTATGGTGAAACATGATGTAGGAACAGCTGGCAAACATATTGGTAGAATACCAATTTTCCTTCTTTTGACTAAGAGTGCGACCACAATGGAAAAATATCAGCAAATATATTACTCCAACCAGTATCGTCACTATTTACAAAGGATTTGATTTATTGTAATATCGCCGTTTATTGTTGCGGCCACAGCCTTACAATATATGGAACAATGATACCAATTATTGTGCACGCAATATTTCTACATGGAAATACAAAATATGATTTAAAATTACACCTTAATTATGTAGTCATACAGTCGCTGTGCTAACATCTGGTATTGCCTGCTGTCCTTTTCACAATTCATAATACCTACAACCTGCATATTAGTACAGTATTTTAGAGCCAGTCGCATTTCCTTTCAATTCCCTGGCAACAGTGAAATATTGATGCACATAACGTTCATTGCCGCATAGATACGCTACTTTAAAGAAGTTCATATACGAATGAAATAATGGATTCAACCAATAAGACATTGACCCGTGTTTGCTGTCCATTATGTAGAGGGGACGCGTACGACATAATTACATAAGTATCGGTCATGGACTCATGGCTCAATTTCGCTATACCTATTGCATGTCTTCGCGAAGTCTGAGACGCAATTTACACAGAGGGGACATCAAGCATTACGGAACACGCCCATGGGGGTTTATATGAGAAAAGTGGGCTTTGAAATTTATGCTTCATGTTGTTAAACCCATTGCGGCCAGAAATACAGTGTCTGGTCACCAGTGTCCGACCCGTTAAGGCGAAGCAATATGATCAATTTTATCGACAATAATAAGGCATTTTGGAAAACAATTAAAAAGTAAAAAAAAACACCAAAATTTTTAATTTTTTAAGTTTCTAGTAGTTTTTTAAGGTTTTAATGGGAGTTTTTGATAAACTTTTTAGTGTGAACTTATTGCCTACTTTTGTAGCTATCGAACCAAACCACTTTTATGCCTGTAGGACCTCTAATATCGGTAGGTATGGTAAAAGGTAAAAAATAATTAAAATGGCCGCCATTTCAAAACAGTTGGGGCAAAATGACTTATTATGGTGGATTTGTCGATAACATTAATTTATCATATTGCTTCACCTTAACGGGTCAGACACCGGTGACCAGTCACACTGTATAAACAGCTTTTATTAATTAAAAACCGGGTAAGAGCGCATTTGACCACGCACAGTGTAGGGTAGTATTTCAGCTCGTAGCAAGAAGTATTTCAGTTTTACGGTCGCAAATACAAGTTAAGTTTTTCTTAACTAAGTTAATTTTGCGGTTGGCAAACACAAAACTGAAAAAAACTAATATTCAGACGGATGGACAGACAGACGGACATGACGAAACTTAAGTTTTACTAAGGAACCTTAAAAAGATGATTTCTTACCTTGAAGCATGGTCTGGCGTAGTGAACCTCAGTAGCGCAGTTGGCGCGGTAACCGAGATCACCCGGCCGCCGCACTTCTTGGCGAGATGGCGGAGTCGAATGGACACCAGCTCCGGCGGTTGGTGGATGGGCAAGTTCATTACTTCCACCTCACATGTAGCTGTTTCTTCTTCGCTTTTCGACACCTGCATCAAATAAATTCATGAATTGGTTTATAGGTACTATACGGCTCATTAATAAGGACCTAAAGGGTTGTTATGATAGATGATTATAATTATAATTTGATACTTTTCCTTTTATAATAAATTGAAATTCATATGAGAGCATATAATACAATTCAGGAATGAATGTGGGTTTTAATCAGGGACCGATTAATCGGGTTAAAAGGTTACCGGTTAAATCTCTAACCCATATTTTTGGTTAATCCTAATGCAGGGTAACCGGTTAACCCTTTAATACGGATACCGTTACCGGTTAATATTGCTAATTAACCCGAATGAAATAGAACAAAAATTAAAAAAAAGGAACAAAAATGAACTCTATGCGTGAACCGGTTATTATTAGGCTGATTAACCCATAATACGGGTTAACCTTTATGCAAGGTTTTTCACCTAACCTAAAAAAAAGAACCCGGGTTAACCCCTATACGGGTGACCTTTTCGGTCCCTGGTTTTAATAACAAAACAACATCGTAATTTATTTAAATCGCTTTTGTTTTGTTGCCAAATTAAAATAAGCAATGCACAGCCACTTTGCTGTATATTTTTTATTAATTCAATTACCTAGTAAACATTTGACTTTCATTCTTATTATAGCAACCGCAAAAAACAATACGTCACTACAAAATAAAAACTCTTAATGATTCAGAGATTTTATCTTCTAGTGAATTTAAATAGAATTTCCAACTAAGCTGTTTTGTGAAACTAACTGATATTATAATCATTTACTATTTACGACCGAACAATATTCAGCATTACTTTTATTACACATTTTAAAATATAACATTATTTTATATTTATAACTTGATTGTATGCTTTATCAGTAATATTGCGAAATGCAAATTTCACAATATTACATTGTTTACTTAGGTAGTTTAAGTATTCTCTAAAAATCGACTACTTATAACATTGAGGGCCTAAATCTCATTTAATTACTAAAATCATTACCCATTGAAATCCACAAAACGAATGGTATTGACATTGTGTGCTCACGTAACTTTTCGATAGCTTATCTTACCATACACTGCGTTTACTGCGTAATTTATAAACAATTAGAACACTGTGTTTAGTGGGGCCATTTTCTGGGACTTTGTTTACCTTTCTGGGCAGAGTGGCGGCAATCTCGTCAAAACAATAATGAGATGAGGCACAGGCAATTAATGCTGCCGATGTGTTGTTTTTGTGCACCAAAATCACTTCCATGTTTTTCCTGATGAATAATATGTTAATTTATAATGAATTCCAGGTTAATATTTTGATGGAATCAATTTTAAACATAAAATACTTATAGTGATTTATATTTTTTCCAATTAAAATACATTATTCAAGGTTGTGTTTCTAGAAGTTATTAGGACTCTTATTCAGAGCAACATTTGATAGGTCTAATGAAAAAAATCGGGCAACTTTCGACTCCCATACGAATTCACCAGATCAACTGATGCGATTTGTATTGAAAGTCGAAAATTTTTTTGCCCAATTTTTCATTTGATCTATTAAATGTTGCTCTGAATAAGAGCCCTAATAACTTCTAGAAATATGGCATTGTTACAGATCAACATGTTGTATTCAAAACTACATGTCCTAAAAATCTCTTGTTTTAAATAAATTTCAGTGCATACCTATATCTGAAGTCAGTTAAATCAGCTGCAAAGTCAATATCTCCTGAGATCAATAGTATAGCGGCAGGTGATGTGTGGAGGTCACCAAACCTCCGCATGCACTGCCTAAGTTTATCGTCCGACGCATTCTTTTGTGTTCTACACACATGTATTAAGCTCACCTGTTGATGGAAAACAAATTAATTTACTGTTTGTCTATATTACTATTTTAATAAGCGAAAATCTAAACTGTTTGTAAAAATGGCTAAGAGCACACAACCCTTCATACAACCCTTCATAAATTATGTGACTTGAGAATGAGCATCTTTTATTCTATACTATAAAACTATAAAAATAATTGAAGAGTGCCTGTACATTGAAGATATTCTAGAAAAAAACAGTTGGAATAGGATACTGGGACATAATAACCATGCTCGTATTTCTTTTTGTCTGTTCATCTGTTTGGGCGCGCATCACGCAATAAGTGCTAAACGGATTTTGATGCATAATATTAAATTAATTGCCTTAAATAGCCTATGTATGGAATACTCTTGTTTTATTTTCTGCTTAAAAGTTGTGGTGTTAAAGTCCATAATGCACTAATTAAGGAAACATATTTGATACCTAGTCTTTATGTAAATTATTACTAAGTGGATATAATTGCGTAGATATTATTATGCTTCTTGGAACAATGCAAGATTTATGAGTATATTTCGATGTAATACTAATGAAATCAATAACAGAAATACATAAGTAGAGATTCCATGTGATGGGCTACTTACTTGAGCATCATTAAGTTCTAAAAGTCTTGAGGTTGTCTCCTTCCTGACATCACAAACCACTACAAAGTCTGCTTCTCTCCTCCCGTCTCTTACGAACTTAGCTCGAATAGCAGCCAC